>CP125845.1:16828752-18078752 GCA_030408175.1 Trifolium repens | reverse complement strand
GGATTTGGTTTTGATTTTGGAAATGAAAATCAAATAACTTGCACTCGAAGCAACCAACATGCTTTCGGAAATGTGTTGCTTGCTTATGAAAATGGTTTGCTTTTATGCCTTGAATAGATGTTGGGAACTAATAGAATCAAACTAGGCTTAGGGTGGAAAAAGGTGGTGTGAGTTGCTGTCTTTTGCTGTCATGACAGGTGCAACTCGCTGGGCGAGTGGTTACTCGCCAGGGCGAGTGTCACAGGTCATGACAACACGCCAGGGCGAGCTCCAGGGCGAGTAAGACCAGCACTCCCTGCCTTCACTCGCCACCAACTCGCCAGGGCGAGCTCTGGGAGTTGAAATTTTGGATTCTGATTTCTAAACTTGATTTTTAACCTTCTAATCCCTTTTTATTAATTTATGAAAGTGGTTGGGATTGGAAACGAGTTTTTCGGGTACTCGGAAAGTACGTAGCTTGTAACGCAAGAAAACGGCCATTTTGCATTTCAAATTATTTAAGACTTTTGGCAATTGTTTTGGGTCCTAAAAATAGTACAAATAACTCATGGGGGTTGATCAATACGATAGATTTTGGTATGGTATCCGAAAGAGTGAATTTTCCTTAGGAACCTTTAGGTTTTTGGGGTTTTGGTGTAGTTTCAATACTATTGGTTAGAGAACAATGTATTGATTGTTACGCTGCTTGTTTTAGGAAGCACGTTGTGTTGTTTGAGCGTGTGTATTGACGGAAGCTTGCCGAGGTAAGGGCTCCACTTTATTTCTGTCTTTTCACTGAGATACAGCATGTTGGTTATTTTAGTGATGTGTGTTGGTGTGCTTGGCATATTTGTGTTATGTATGCTCGTTGATGAGAACGTGTTTACATTACTTGTGCAATTTACATATGATTTGGAAAATATATGTATGAATTGCTATGATCTAGTTACATATGCTTGAGAGATATGTATGTGTGGCATTAGCATATGTAGGGAATCGTATGCTCATGCATTCATGGTGCGTAGTTGCGTGGGTGGACTACGGGGTGTTGGTTGCGTGAGTGGACCCACCCAAAATCCTACGGGATCTTTTTGAGTACAATAAGTGGTTGCGTGAGTGGACCACGGGGTGTGATTGCGTGAGTGGATCCACCTTAACCCTTTGCGGTTTTATTGGTTATGATTAGTAATTCCGGAATTCATTTGCATGTGGTAGCTCTGGTAGTACCACACCCATTGTAGAAGTCTGCATTAGGCTTGTTGTGCATTATATATATAAGCCCGTTGGTGGGAATTGTTGAATGTTTTAAGAGCTTTCTCTTGTGTTTTATGGAAATTTTGTTACGTGTACAATCTTTCGAACCAGTTATATATATATATCTACTGTTATTTTGTGGTGACCCTTTCTTTCATTTGCGGGCTCATCCCACCCCAGATGACGATGTAGGTCGAGAGGACGGCGTTGGTAGCTCTAGGCCTTAGTGAGCTCGTGTTGGAGCTGGTGTGGTAGTTTTAGTTAGACTATGCGCCGGTGTGTTTTGTGCACCGTGCTTTTTGGTTAGCATAGGGTTTCTAACTTTGTTTTGTTGTAAGTATTTGTATACTTAGACTTGGATTGTAATTATTCAGGAAATACACTTTGCTTGTCGAAGCACCTTTTGGTAACGAGTCTTTTGTATATTTGAATGCCGGCTCATTGGAAAATATTCTATGCGCACTCTGAGTGTTAGTTGAAAAAGGAAAAAAAAAAAAAAAAAATAATAATGCCCTTTTTGGCTTTCGAAAAACGGGGTGTTACAACATCTTAAGTAAAATCTAGTTATTACCTATCTTCCTAAAGATCATACTTGAAACTTAATGCAATACTAAAATTTCTAACAGGATCAAGACTTTGTCAAGCTGAACATGTTTCCAAAAAATTTTGCATGTTTTTTATTGTGCTCCTTAACCTTTTCCTTCAAATTCCTATACTCTAGCTTTACTTCCCTGATTCATATCAAGAACAATTAAATTGGAGACCATACAACAGGTGAACAAAATGAATATTTTCAGATATCAAAGCAATTAATCTCAGTTACAATCACACGTGAATCTCATTTATAACAATAGATATTGGTGGAGCAAAACCAATTGATCAACTTTAAAGCAACATATCAGTAACAATCAAAATTGAAACAGGTCGAAGCATAGAGATAGAATGCCAATAGAAGCTAGTTGTCTTTCATAAAATGCCAATAGAAGCCTAGTCTGGTAATAAAAAACCAGCTAAACACAATAGTGTTTTAGCTTTGGATTTACCATTCAACTCACTTTCACATAAATTTCAACTAAGCCAATTTTTTTTTTAAAGGAATATTACATTCAAAATCAATTACTTTTGTAAACCATACACACACTTATAGCCAATCAAAACAATTATCTAGTCTAAATAACTTTTCCATCTTATAACCACAATCAATTTAAGAACAAAAAAACTGAAAGATTCACATCGCAGCGATCACCCTACAAAGATGTTTTCATTCATCGTTTAGAAAACTCGACTCTATTGCAATGATTCATAATTCAAATAAGAATTGAAGAATGTAAACTCACCCCTTCTTTTGATAAATTACCAATCATAGCACATTTTTCTATAACTGTAGTTGAGTCGAAATATTGTTCTCTCACATACTCCTTCTTGACTTAGTTCCTCTGCAGAGCCCTACCAAAAGAATAATACACATCAACTATCTATAAGCTCTTACATTTGTGTTTAAATGTACATGTAAATATAAGCTATGATATGTCTATAAGATTTATTATTTTTAGTGAATTCCTAAGATTAGTATGTGAGACAATTTACCTCATTAAAGAATTCAATTGGCTTGTTCTTTTAAAGGCTTGGGAACTTGAAACTGCAATCTATATAGACCATCCCAATCTTCTCCATTTGTAAATGAGAAGATCAAGTTTAAAGCTACACCAAAAATATTAGATGTTAAGAAGAGGACACTTGACAATTTTGTCATCCAAATAGTGCATGTTATGAATTTGACAGAATCACACCGGCGCTATAATTTTGACAAAAGTTGTATTTTAGAGTTTCAACAAAATCACTACAACGTTGGGGTTTTGTCAAACTCATTGTCAATTTAAAGATGCAGTTAGAAATTAAATAACATATTACCATGTTTAGGAACACATATTTGAATGGAATATATAGGAGAATCAGCTTTGCCTCTATCCTTTCTTAACTTTTGGTTCACCATCACACATAATTGGTTGATTAAATCCTCCTAAACATATGAAGAATTAAATGTCAAATTGAGAAAAATGACAATAAAAAAAATGAAAAACATACTAAATAAAAAAACACTAATCTCCATAGTCTACTTAAGACAATATAATTCAAAACATGAGATAAATACAATCCATAGAATAGGAAAACCATACATACAAAAGGGAGAACAATTATTTCAATTACTACACCACTAATTTATGAAAATGAATGGTACTGCTATTAAAGTTGAGTGGAAGTTTTGTTTTACCCCTAGCTAACTTGATTCTAACCCCTCTTTTCAACCCTTTAAAACTAAAAAAAAGTAGTTAAAGCAATCCAAAAAACAATTACTCTAGTTGCAAACCAATTGATCAACTACAAAGCAACATATCAGTTATTGGTGGAGCAAAACCAATTAATCAACTACAAAGCAACATATCAGTTACATATCAGTTGACCATATCAGTTCAATTTTCTATATTCAGAACCAGAGCACAAATACGATTTCATAAAAAAGCACTTGTTGATGTCTCAGATCAAACTTGGTGGAGACATTCAAAACCAAATACTGTATATATATATATATAGTACCTTGCTAAGCAATTGGAAAGTCAAATTGTTGCAGAGTTTGATCTAGGCCACCATATTGTGCAGTTTGTACACTTGTTGATGTCTCCACCAAACCATGTGCTATTGTATCAAGTGCATATATGATTTCATAAAAAAACACAAAAATAAGTACACAAAGCCATCGATTTTTCATATTGAGACATTTTTTCAAACATATTAAGTGCTCACTTTCACAATAAAAAAATTAAATCTATCTAATGAGTAGTTTTCAAATACAATCAAGCTATGTATCTCACCAACTCTCACTAAAGTAAGTAATTCAAAGAATGACTATAAATCTTTCTATCCAATCAAAATAAAAGTAATTAAAAGTATCACAATATAATTGATGTTGTAAGCTCAAAGTGAAAATTGCAGAAACCCTTTATATACCTCCAAATTCATAAAATGTTAAATTACGTACAAAGGAATATATGGAACCCGAAAAAAAAATGAAAATGTAAATAAAAAAGCGGATCTGTGCATACCTTTGCTGCAAAATGAAGAAATTCCAAAATTATGCAAAAAAAAAACGAAACAAAAAGAGTTAAAAATGTGATTGAAGAGAATTAGGGATTTGGAAAAGGAACAAAACTGAAATTACCTGCGGGATTGGTCTTGAAACAGGTTAGAGGATTCGAAGAGAACCTAATTTGCAAACGTAGACAGAAAATTAAACATTCCACATAAATCATATGATGAAATTAAATCATGAAATAACAGATGGAGAAGCAATTAGAAACCTTTGAAGATTCTGGCTTGTGCCATCCAAAATGGTTGATTCGTGGAGAGAGAAGTTCGATGGAATCAAGAAAAAATGGAGTGATATGAATAAGAATGTGAGTTTTGATATTGAAAATGAGAGGGAGAAATTGAATTTTGAATTTTGAAATCCATTCAACAAAGCAGAAGAGAAGAGAGAGATGTTACATTAATCAGACATGAGAGAGATTTGCTTCAACATTTTTTGAAATTGTTTTACCAAAAGAAGGATTTGAAGGTCAATAGAGGATGTTGACATCTCATCTCTCTTTTCAGTTCACGTGAATATGTTTCTGTTTCCTTCATTCCCTTTGCAAAGCTACAACTGGGCCGGGTTGTGTGAATTGTATATTAGGCCCAAAACCAAAACTGAAGAGAAGAAGGAAAGAACATTTGAAACCATTTCCCAAATGGAGTAAAATTTTTGGCATGTAGTACACCTAGGATTTTGCTCTAGTTAATTCTGGAGATGACACATGTCCTTTTTAGCCATATAGATGGTTTACACTTGTGTAGTTAGAGGATTAGGGTTAATTGGGGTTTTAGAGTTCTGGTTTAGGTTTTCATAAATTGTAAATTCAGGTAGTTTAAAAAATGTAACTTTAATTTAAGCTCACAAAAATATTCCAAGAATTATGAAAGTACTTATAGTTAAGACTAATATTTATGTATTAATTTGTTGAATTAAGTGTTTAATTCTAATGTATGTATTTTGAAGCAGAGGAGTGTGTCATGTTTGTAAATGCGGGTGGGGAAGCGTTTAATGAAGAAGCTGGCGGAGTTAAGTTTCTGGGTGACACTTTTTTTGACGGTGGCAATGTTTTTTGCAAAAATGATCCGATAGTGGAAGGTGGAGATTACCCGTCTATATATCAATCAGCTCGGGTGGGAAGTTTTTGTTATAGAATTGATAACCTTTCTCCTGGGGACTATGTTGTTGACCTTCATTTTGTGGAGATTATTAATGTAAATGGGCCAAAAGGAATTAGGGTGTTCGACGTATACATACAAGAAGAAAAGGCAAGCTTGTTCACACAAACTAGACTTTTTTTGTTATGATTTAACATTTGAGAAACTCGTTTTTTAACTGAAATGATATATGGCAGGCTTTATCCGAATTGGATATCTATGCAGTTGTTGGAGTCAACAAGCCACTACAGATGATTGATTATAGGGTCACTGTGAAGGATGACGGAGTTTTAGTCATAAGATTTGAAAGTATAAATGGAAGCCCAGTTATTAGTGGGATTTGCATTAGGAGAGCGACGACAGTTTCACCAATGACGAGTGATTTCGTTAAATGTAACGACTGTGCTGCGCTGATTGAAATTCCTTCATCACAGGTTAGAGGTGCAAACTAGTTGATATGTGACTGTTTGAAGTGTAAAGTATCATAAGCGCACAACATTTTCTTTTATCTGCTTTTATTGGATTGTTTCAGATGAAAGATATGAAGACAAAATCTACAGTGAAGTATGAGAATAAGATAAAGGAGCTCACTGTGCAGTGCGAGCTCAAGGCAAAAGAATGCTATGAGGCGTGGATGTCATTAACTGAAACAAGTAGGAGAATGGAAATGATCCAGATGGAGCTTGATCAAGTGACATTTAAGTCACTCACTACTGGTATGTTTTGCAGGGTGTTCCTACGAAAGTATGGAAATCAGTCTTATACAGAACTTTCTCAGCTTGGTTAATGAATTTTGTCATCATGTATATGTAGAAACTTAAAGATATGATTATTTCATTTGCTATGCATAACTTATGGCTGTAATAAAATTACCACAGTTAGATGTGCCTGTATATAAATGACGTAACACATCCTCATCTTCTTAAACGTCAAATGTTTTTGTCCCAGGTCAAGCTATTCCTAATTTTATTGTTAATAATTTCTTTGTCAGAACAAACTCTGGAGAAACAAGCCGAGAACCTGAGGAGTATTTATAACAGGTACGAACTTGATAAGAAGAAATGGGCAGAAGCAATTATTAGTTTACAAGAAAAAGTAAAGGTAAATGACAAAAAGCGATGTTTAAAGCTACTATATTTTTTTTTCTCTCACTTCTCAGGAACACATTAAGAATATCAGCACTAAATTTGATTTTCAGGTGATGAGGAGTGAACAATCTCGGCTTTCCCTTGAAGCACATGAGTGTGTCGATTCAATCCCTGAATTAAATAAGATGGTTTTTGCAGTTCAGGAATTGGGTATGCTTCAGTTACATTATTCAATCTCCATTTTTGTTAGTTAAGACTGAAAAGTTGTATTGAGTTTTGAAATAGTGTGAATAGTGTTAAGGGACTACAATTATTTTATGCAGTTAAGCAGTGTGAAGATCTCAAAGTGAAATACTATGAAGAGATGACACAGAGAAAGAAGCTCTTCAATGAAGTTCAAGAGGCTAAAGGTATATTATCATATTTACTTATTTACATAGTATAAGCAGACTATGTTTCCCTTTGAAATTGAAAATAATAATTAAAAGTCAAAGACATTAAATTCTGCTGTGCTTCTGTTATGAATACATAGGAAACATCCGGGTTTTCTGCCGTTGTCGACCATTGAATAAGGGTGAAATGTCAGCTGGGTGTACAACAGTAGTGGATTTCGATGCATCAAAAGATGGATGCCTTGGAATTTTGACAACTGGCTCCACAAAAAAATTCAGATTTGACAGGGTTTATACACCAAAAGATGATCAAGGTAAGCGCAAAGTGTAATGAAAGAACTCTATTTGCTTGATTATCATTAATCGTTGATGTCATAATTAGTTCACGACTATTATTATTATTTGAATAATTGGATGTTTTCTAAAAGACAATGTTTTTTTAAACAGTTGATGTTTTTGCCGATGCATCACCGATGGTAATCTCTGTGTTGGATGGCTACAACGTTTGCATCTTTGCTTACGGACAAACAGGAACAGGAAAAACATTTACCATGGAAGGAACCGAGCAGAATAGAGGAGTCAATTACAGGACTCTTGAGCACTTGTTTAGAGTTAGTAAGGAGAGGAGTGAAACTTTTTCATACGACATATCTGTTAGCGTGCTTGAGGTTTATAATGAACAAATAAGAGATTTATTGGCTACTGGACCTACATCAAAAAGGTAATCTTTGTTGGGTTTGTCATTGACATCTCATCTGTGAGTGGTATAGACAGTAAAGCTTTGTCAAGCATGCTAGAATGTGCAATAGTACTAGTCTAAGTAAGAAACTCTAGTAAGCT
This sequence comes from Trifolium repens, assembly GCA_030408175.1. NCBI lineage: Eukaryota > Viridiplantae > Streptophyta > Magnoliopsida > Fabales > Fabaceae > Trifolium > Trifolium repens. The sequence continues at coordinate 18,070,915 of CP125845.1, read as the reverse complement.
GAAATGAATTATCTTGAAATTGTGATCAGGTTGGAGATGAAACAAAACTCTGAAGGCTATCATCATGTCCCTGGTGTTGTAGAAGCCAAGGTTGACAACATATGTGATGTGTGGAAAGTACTGCAGGCTGGAAGCAATGCTAGAGCAGTTGGAAGTAATAACGTTAATGAGCACAGCAGTCGATCTCATTGGTACCAAGCTTATGTCTTTTTTCCCCTATTTCTTTACAATTTCATGTCTAGGACCTCTACATCAATGTCAGCTTTTCTTTTTCTATACTTGCCAATGATCACTTGTTTCTTGTTGTTCAGCATGCTGTGTATAATGGTAAAGGCTAAAAATTTGATGAATGGCGAGTGTACCAAGAGCAAGCTTTGGCTTGTGGATTTGGCTGGTAGTGAGAGACTTGCAAAGACTGATGTGCAAGGGGAGCGACTTAAGGAAGCACAAAATATCAATCGATCTCTTTCTGCTCTTGGAGATGTGATATCCTCTTTAGCAGCCAAAAGTAGTCACATTCCATATAGGTATCACTACCATTCACTTTACTGTTACCCATCTTGATATGTAAATGAAAGCTTCAATGATACTATATTCTTTTGAATATTTCAGGAACTCTAAATTGACGCATTTACTCCAAGACTCACTCGGTATGTCTAGCTATTTCAGCTTTCTTTGTGTTTTGTTTTTCATTTTTGGGATCTGGTTTCTCTAGGATTATATCGGTAAAGTTTGTTCCATACTTTATTGCAGGAGGTGACTCAAAAACTTTAATGTTTGTACAAATAAGTCCATCAGATCAGGATGTAGGTGAGACTCTGAGCTCACTTAATTTTGCAACCAGAGTGAGGGGTGTTGAGTTAGGTCCTGTTAAGAAGCAAATTGATACTAGTGAACTTCAAAAGACAAAAGCAATGGTAGACTGCTGATCCATACTTGAACATATTAAATTTATTTCACCAAACTTTATAAACAATTTATAATTTTTCCCTTTTCCACTTTGGCATAGCTTGAGAAAGCACGGAGTGAGTGCAGAAGTAAAGATGAATCTATGAAAAAACTAGAAGAAAGTTTGCAAATCATTGAGAATAAGGCCAAAGGAAAGGATCATGTCCACAAAAATTTACAAGAAAAGATTAAAGAACTTGAAGGCCAGATTGAGCTCAAAACATCCACGCAAAATCAATCAGAGAAACAAGTTTCTCAATTATGTGAAAAGTTGAAGGGAAAAGAAGAAACCTGCTGTACTCTCCAACAAAAGGTTGCTTTCTGTTCAAGATTGACATGTGGCTCATCTATATATTTCTTAGTAACAGTATTAAAAATGATAGCCATTGTTTGAAGTTATAATTACAAACAAATATAGCGTAGGTTCTTTGCTTTGGTTATTGGGTCATTCGACATTATGTCTAACCAGACACTTGCATCTTCTGAAGGTCAAAGAGCTTATGCAAACAGCTATTTGAATTATCTTCTGAAGGTTTTAACTTATTTTATAAGTAATCTCTGAAGTATATGAAATCCATCATTCTAGTTCCTAAAATTATATGAAAAGCCGTCATGTTTTATCGTAACATCTTAATAGTAGAGACTAAAGTGATGGATTTCATATATATTAGGGAGTGGTGTTTATTTATTTTATATGCTATAGGGACTAAAATGAAAAGAGAGTGATTTTTAGGGACTAAATTAATGGTTTATTCCATGGAATTAATGTCTATATATCTGGTTTAGATTGTGCGTGTGGGATGCCGATGTCAATATATCACATTTGACTTTCTCATTTTTATTTGAGTTTTTGGCGGGGCTTGTTTGTGTGTTTATGTCAGGACTCCAAAATCTCTGATGGCTGGATTAATGTGGATTGGTGCGAAGGACGGTAGCAATCAATTGAGACATGTCTGCAGACAAGAGGATGCCTTAAGTGCTTATGGTTAGACAAAGCATAATGGACGGGATTATGGGCATCTAGTTCTGGTTGACCATGGCATGACCTCGACTACTGAGTTCTTTAAATCAAAGGGGTAGGACAGTGGTTATGGAGGGGACTGGGCAGTTCGAATTGATGTGCAGACTGATAAGTAAGTGATGCTATTAACTTCTAATCACTTTTCGTATAAGTATTATGGCAGAACAACTTTGGTTCTGGTTTTACTTTATTGGAAACTAGGCAGGGACAAGTTTGTTTTCATGTATGAGTATCTGCATCTCTTAATTTTTCTATATTGAATAATTTTTATCGATTGAACGGCTTTGTTCTTGTTGGCTTCATGGTAAATCATTTCAAACTTCTAAAGAACTGTACTAAATCTTCCAAACCATGCTCTAAGACCTTGCTTAAGGTTGCATAAGGGTTTTGTAGCAAACAAACAAGACCACACGATTCACTTTAACAACCAATTTTGGATGCTTGCAAGTGTATGAATTGGAAGCTTCCCATGGCATGCATTGGTCATCTATCTGTTCATCTACTGCTGTTGTTTCCAACAAGTTGTTTTCTGTAAGTGGTTTGCATCTAATACATTATCCTTCCCCTGTATTGTTCTATATAAACTGTTTACTACTTGCAAGCAATTTGTCCAATTTACGTAGTCCCCTCAGCCATCGTGATGGCTTCCAGTCTAGATATGTTTAGCAAAAATCCACTCCTAAAACAAACTCATCTACCCTCCACCAGTAATTTTCATATTTTGAAGCTTTATGATAGCAATAAACCCACATGTGTAGATGATTATCTTGCTCTGCTCCATACATATCAGATGGAGCTAGATTTCAATAATGTTAGATTCTTGACTTTAGTTTTATATTTTCCAATTTTAACTTTGCCATCAGCATAAACTAATAATCATAATTATACTAATATCTTTATGAATGAACTGCATGAGTGATGATATGAGCATTTTATAAGTCTCACTAGGCTCTTGGTTATCTAGAGCATCATCATTTTCATGTCTGTTACCTATGTTGTTGGCTGTTTTACCAGACAGATATTTATGGACAATTATTTGGCTTAAGATCCAGGAAGTAGATCTCTGATCTCTGGATTGTTGAGTTGGTGGATCAAATTATCCATGGCTCATACTCATAATAATTGTTGACTGTTGACCGGTTTATAGATCAGGGGAGTTAGCTCTATAATTGATGATGTGAGCATTTTATAAGTCTCACTGAGCTCTTGATTATCTCGAGCATCATCCTGACCTTGCTTAGACTTTGTATTATTGGCTATTATTCCAAAACAAATGTACCTTATATGTGATGTGTGATTTGTGACAAGAAGAAATAAATGAACTGGGTGTGAGATGGTGTGAGCATGTTGTAAGTCTCACTGAGCTCTTGGTTATGTAGAGCACCATCGTCCCAAACATGATTGTCTTCTCTGTTGTTGGCCATCATAGCAGGACCACTGCAGCTTATGTGTGATATCCTGTATTCTTTATGTGCACTTGCAGTATCATGACAGCTGCTGTGGCATGGATAACAAAATAACAGAAATCACTGATTAAATAACCCAATTTGTGTGATTCTGTGTAATAATCACATTTAAAATGTCATTTGTGACTGCTATCTTCTCAAAGAATCAAGTTGATGTTGTGTGTTTTTTTTTAAAAACTTTATTATTGTACTGACTTGCTGAATTTTTTTGCTGATGATGTATTAGCCGATCGGTCGGTTACCAGGGTGTTTTGTTCGGGAATTTGGTGAAACTCTCCTCGAGTATGTTATGCAAGTGCAGTTTCATGACAACTGCTATCACATAAATAAATGATTCACAAAAAGGAATGGGAAGATAGAACACTTAAGGGATTATGTGTAATAATCACATCATCAAATTCTTCTCGACCAAAGTCCTTAATTCGCTCTTATGTTAAAGAATGGCCGCTTTGCGATATACACTATGGAACTCTGGTAATTATTATTATTTAGTTTTTGTGATTTATAAAATGCATTTTATTGTTTGTTGCATTGTTTCTGATTGGTACTATTTGGCATATTGGATTGCAGATATTACCGTGGTACGGTTTCGGTCAATCGACATTTGCATTCGTCTTCTCTGATTTGATTTTTTCGCAAGGCTGTAAATTATGGATTTGCTGCACGCGAGATTATGTCCAAGGATTCAGTATACGTGAAGTTAGTCGATGAAAAAGGGCTAGAGTGGTTTTGCACTGTCGATAGTGACACACATCCCTACCATCATCTCAAGCTTGGTGGGAAGTGGATGTCTATGGTGAGAGCATGGAGCATGAAGTCATTTGATGTTTGGGGTACCTAGGCTTGGAAATGGTAGGCTGGTCTCTGAATTTTTTTTATTAGTATCCATCTGTCCCTTTTGATTGTGTTATGTCTGCTGATGTTTTTTGTTTTCCCAGTAATCGCCTATGTGCTATCTTGCCTACCATTTGATGGAATTGGTGTATGGAAAATGTGTATCTCTCTTTGTTTAGTATTGGAACACTATAAGTCTTTTGTCTTTGCCTTAATGTAATGTCATTTTCTGGTGTAACTCTCATTTCACACTAGCATGTTAAACTCCATATTTAGAGAGTTGTTTGTGACAAAAAACTGAAAATATATTCTATAAATTATCTTCTTTTTGAAGATATGCGCCTCCATTCATGTTACTTCTATTCAAAATATCTGCTTTTGTGTTTGACAAGGTATGCCCATTATTTGCGACTTATTTGGTGCATCAGTTAATGATTATAATGGATGTTCGATCTCAGAATTCTTTAACTCGATGGTTATGTGTCTGAATTCAAATTTTCCCTATTTAAATCATCCACTTTTGTGTTTCGCAACCTATACCAGTTATTTATCATTTATTATTGGATTGTTCAATTAGAGCCTTCTTTTGCTCATTGTTATCTCTGCTATGCAATGTGTCTTACCTATTTGCCCTCTATTTTATGTGTTACTGATAAACCTCTCTATCGTGGGAAATGTGTAAAAATAAGCTCTATAGGCAACACGAGTGCATTTAAAACCTCTCGGTCAATATCGTACTTGGCGATGCCTCTGACTGAATTCAAATTTTACCTATTTAAATCATCTACTTTTGTGTTTGGCAATGTACCTCTTCTTTTTCAACCTATGCTTATGCTTGGTATCACTGTTGGTGTTGCTCTTAGTGTTATTTTTCCTTACTGGCTCATCACTGTCTTAATCATTATTCTCTTCATAGGTTTCTTACTTTGTCATACTGTTCATTTTAATCATCACTTTTTAGTTAGTTGAATTGAACATTGAAATATTGACCGAATATTCTTTGGATAGGAACTTCTTCAAGGTCTTTCTTTAAAGGAACTGAGATGTGGAAAGAAGAGACACTTCTTAAGGTAAAGTTTTCAAAACTTAAGATTGTGGATATTCTATGAAAGTCATTAGAAGATACTAAATAGCTTTTTCTCTTTGTTGTTTTGTTAATTACAGAAAGAAATGGCTAAGGCACGAACAACTTTTGTTAATTCTCGCGGGGAACGTAAGAATATTCTTATCTATTTCAACTTTATGTTGGATTCATTAAGTGTATTAGTATTTTCAAATTAATCAATAAATGAAAAATATACAAAAATGGATCCATATTTGGTAACTTAATTTCCTGAATTATGCAGTTCTAATCGACACAGAATATGATCCGTTGGTACCTAGAGAAGAGAAGACACCTGTGGTATTAAAACTTCTTAGTTTACACAAAACTTCTTATTGTTTGGTAGGTAGTTATGGATTTAACTTTGTTTTTTTGTGTTTCTTAAAACAGCAAATATTTTGTTCCAACCTTAAGTGGAAAAGGATTTTGGTGTTAATGGTTGTTTGGGTTTCTTTCTTACTACTTCAAGTCATTAAGGTAAGTTCCTCTCTATTATTTCCTACTCCCATAAGCCTGTTTAATTTTTATTTTGTTTTTTAAAATCTATTTTGTTTTTGTTTGCAGAATGATGTAAAGGTCTGCTGTGTATGGTATTGGGTCCTTTTCTCCTTACAGGTATTGATAATAACACTTCCATGATGAAGTTATTTCAGTCTTCTTTAGCTCATTGGTAATTTCAACAAGTTCACCATTCAGATCATTGTATGTGTCTTAGCTATTTGCCCTCTATTTTACGTGTGTTACTTATAAACCTCTCTATCGCGAGCAGTGTGTAAAAATAAGCTCTATAGGCAGCGTGAATGCATTTAAAACCTCTCAGTCCATTGGCACTAGACTCTGCATATAACACGCATTGCTTGGATATTAACTTAAACCGTCCACTACCCTCAATAAGTGCTTATCACTCCTTGCCTATGCAACTAAGATGTTTTCTACACATGGTTCACGAACCAGTCACCTTAATTCTCTAAAAGCAACGATTACACGCCTATCCAATCCACCAATACAAATCCATGCTGTTAATAATTACTGGTAGACTAGACTAGATGAATTCTACTCCTACAAGCAACCTGTCAATTAATGCACGCCCAATCAACTAACGAGAGAATATTTGAAAGGTTAATCTTCCAATCCCCTTTAATGCATGTATGTCTTCTCTCCAAAACCACTGTCTTACTCATATCATTCAAAGACTCAAAAACTGTTCATCACCACAAAATGTCTGATATGCGGAGCATTATGAAAATTGTGGAGGAAGCTGTGGAGGAGTACAACAATACTGATGCTTCCAATACATTTCCCAGCTTACAAGGTTTCAACTATCTTTATTTATTTATTTTTTGCTGCTTTTGCTCCATTTTTACAATTCCTGACATGAATTTGTTTTGTTCTTTTAAGTTGTTTTCTGAAATTTGTATGCTAATACTTTCATCAAGAAACTTTTAAATTTCTGTCATTATTGATAAATATATGAGCAATCCATATACACTTATTACCAAATTTTATATTTTTAACCCTATTTTTGATCCATGTCTTTGAGGTTTATAACTACAATTTCCTCAATTTAATTATTGATTGATAGATTCTTTTTATGTTTCTCTCAAGTTAACAATATACCACCACCAACTTTTGTATTCCAATCCCACTCCATGTTTAAGCTACACATCAAATGCTTTTTATGTTTGTCCATTGTCTGTCTCATTAGTATTAAAGTGGTGTGACATGTGAAATTGTCAATTCAGTTGTATGAATTCTAAATTTCACAATTGATAGAAGTAGAATCACCCAAGCTGATGCACATTTGTGACTACTCTATCACATAAATGCACATTATTTGCTTGCCAATGTCATTGATCATTATTCTGATCTTTATTGCAAATTTTTGTCATTGGTCATTATTCTTTGCTTTCACAATTGATAGAAGTATGATCACCCAAGTTGATGCACATTTTGTGACTACTCTATCACATAAATGCACATTATTTGCTTGCCTATCATTGGTCATTATTCTTTGCTTCAGATATTCATTCGGGAGTGCGACCCTCTGCTATGTTGACTCTGGCGTTCTGGTATGTATCTTTTGCTATATATAATATATCGTGTACACTATATTTTACTTGCTATATTTTCGAAGACCGTCATCTAACATTTATAGATTGGATCGGCCATACATGGAAGTGCCATTTAGAGCTTGAAGAGCATTCTCACAAAGTTGTATAATCTATGGACAATGGTGTAGCTTATGCAAGGCGCGGAATTTGTTAGCGGGTGCGACTATCAAACTCGGTGTAACTAGCCTTGCAAATAACACAGTTGTTCTTTTAAAGGTGTCTCCTTTTCTAGGAGTGCGGACCACTTTGATTGCCCCTACAGTTAATGGCGGACACAAAGTTTTTTATCAAGCAGATCAATACTATATGTTATAAGTATTGTCTTTCTACCCTTTGCTAATATGGTGCATTAACTTTAGACTTAATTGCTCTTATATTATTCTCATGAACTTCTACTTTCTTGCCCTTAACTTTAGACTTTGTTTACAAGCATGACTGTTTTTTGTTAACTTTAATGCAACAATTAGTTTCTTAATATCCTTCATTTAATTCCAAGCAACAACCATGATTGATATATATATGTCGGTCCATCGAACCCGTGCAACACACGCTTTTTATCAGACACAACAGTTCTACATGTTATGAGCATTGCCTTTGCACGCGTTGTTTCAGTTTCGAATTATTCTTCAATGTGTCTTGCTAATTTTATGAACTATATATTACTTACTTATTAATGTTATGTCATGGTTAAGTTGTACAATCCTTTATGAATTGCAGCATCCATGATTGGCCGCCCGAACCCGTGCGATAGCACGGGCAGCCGTCTAGTTTAGCTAACATCAATGTCAAGTCGGTGTGTAATTGTTTGTTCTTCTGTTCTATGTTAGGAGCCTCACTGTCCAATGAACTGAAATATAAAGAACAAGCATATGATTAAAGATTGAGAAAATTTTCAATTTGGCTGAGAAGGTACCGAGTTCGTTGTCCTTTAACTTATTTATTCTTTTATTTCACTTTTTCTAATCCAATGATGGATTATCCTTTTTTGATTCTCCTTGCCAAGAACACATGGATGCTGTAATTCGAATTTTGAAATACATTAAAGGTGCACCAGGAACAGGTCTCATTTATAAAGATAGAGATCATACTCAGATAGTTGGTTACTCAGATGCTGATTGGGCAGGCTCACCCATTGATAGACGATCCACTTCTGGGTATTGTGTACTTGTTGGAGGAAACTTGATATCTTGGAAGAGTAAGAAACAAAATGTAGTAGCAAGATCAAGCGCTGAGGCAGAATATAGAGCCATGGCACTAGTAACATGTGAGCTGATTTGGTTGAAGCAGTTACTCAAAGAACTTCAATTTGAAGATACTAGACCAATGACACTTATCTGTGATAACCAGGCTGCACTGCACATTGCCTCAAACCCAGTTTTTCATGAGAGGACCAAACATATTGAGATAGACTGTCATTTTGTCAGAGAAAAGATCGAATCAGGCGACATTGTCACAAACTTTGTCAACTCTAATGATCAATTGGCAGATGTCTTTACAAAATCACTGCGAGGTCCTAGAATCAACTACATATGTGACAAGCTTGGTATTGGAATTGGAACGAGGCTTAGAGTTTGATGGTCCTCCTTGAGAACGATTCTTATTATTTCCAAATGACGCAAGGGCAGCAGTGTCACCTGGTGCAGGGGTGACAGTAGGCTCATGTGAATGTTTTGCTGGTACTCGAAGAAGGATAGCAGATGCAGTAGACATATCTGGAACAGTGGGAGAACCCAAAATCTGATCACGAATTGCAGAGTACTCTTCTGGCAAACCATAAAGAGCAAGGAGCATGAAGAAGGTGCTACGTTGTTCGCGTTCTTTTTCCTGTTCAGCTGTAGTGCTTGCGGCAGGAGGGAGAAGCTCATTAAAATCATGAAGTGCAGAATGAACATTGCCAAGGTATGTTGAAATAGAACCTTCTATCTTTTTCGGTGTAATGATATTCATTAATTTGTGACAAACGCCATAAAGTCGCTGAGTGTCATTGGTGTAGAGTTTCTTAGCCTGACTCCAAACTGACTCACACGTGACATGAGGGCGGAAGATTGGTTTAATATCAGTGTGAAGTGTCGATTTGATAACACTACACAATTGTGCATCGATCTGTTCCCATTTTGGTTTCTCATCTTTATCCACTGTATCAGATTTCTGAGTCAGATGGTCCTTGTAACCTTGACCAGTAACCCATAATTTGATATCAGCAGCCCAACTATCGTAATTAGAACCATTTAGTTTCTCTGTAGAGAGGGGAGAGGTGACGTAGTTGGTAAAAATACTCTTGGATGTATCAGAGGTACCAACACCAGCCATTGTAATAAAAAGAGATAAACAGACGCGTACGCCGATGTAAATAAGGGCTGTTTGTGAAGGAACACGTGTTTCCGTCAATCGAAACAGAGAACTAAGGGCGGATATAGAACCAGCACTGAGAGGCGAGTCCGGCGAAGCAAACGGAGGCCAGAACGGCGGCCGGACGCGCTGTCACGCGCGGCAAAGGCGGAGGCGCGTGGTGGGAATCGCCGGAGATACAGGCGGCGCGTGAGGGCGCGTGAGGGAGTATTTTCTGATGAGATTTTGGGGATAGGCCGGATCGGGTGTGGCGATTCTGATGGTGGGCTCGGTGTCCTGAAACGACGCCGGAATAAGCGGCGGCGGCGGCGGCAGTGTTAGGGTCTATGAAAGAAAACGGAACAGTGTCTGACAGCAGCAAATAATAGGTAAACTGGAGGTAACTCACAGTTAGTCAGAAAAAATAAAAAAAATAAAAAAAATTCACCGGAGGACAGTGGGTCGACCGGGTAAGCACGGTGTAGAGTTGCCTCTTAATAGGCTCTAGATACCATGTTGAAAGGGAAAAAGAATACAAGAGGCATATGGCGAAAACCGTGTGTCAATGAGCATCACGGACGTTTCATTATATAATATTAAGAGCATTAATTACAAAGGAATATTACTACGGAATATGCTACTCTAGAATATATTTACAATAATAATAATAATAAATATCAACAGTTTTCAAAAGTATTATGGATCTTTTATATGATAAAGCATACAGAATTAATGCACCGCTCAGGTTACAACGACACAATTATGCAGTAACTTTGATCTTTCTATTTATATTTATTATCTTTTTTTAAAATAGGGGAACAGATGAGCAGCTACTACTGGCATGGACGGGACAATAGGACAACACTTGAATTAAATCCCCAGGTTCTGATACACATTCATAAAACAGAAAGAAAATACAATACTAGCACATATATAATTTCTATTCCTATTATCCCGACAGGCGAACTTTGGCAAAACAGTTATTAGCATACTTAAAAACAGAAGCTAGTGCAAAGGAAATCACTGATGAGAATTATATAGAATGCTATACAACAGTTTGGCATTCTATATATTGAAGATAGCTCTAGTTTAGGATAGGAACATAAATGGCCGACTCAATGTCAAAAGCATTATTTCCCCTTAGAACCTTGGCATATCCATCGATGCCGAATTGTTTTCCCCAAGAGTTTCTGACCCACCAAAAAGGTGTGCCGTCAACCTCCTCTGTTCCATACCCCACCAGTACGACTGCGTGTTTCCTATAGTCATTTGCAACATTAGACCAAATCTGGGAATCATCTGTGGAATCATCTGTAAACTCAGGCAAAACATTGCAATCATCTAGCTCATCAGCAAAAGGACTTTTATTCCTTAACTTTTATTTATTATTATCAGCAGCCCTATGGTAATATTCCTTAACTTTTATTTATTATTATTTAAAATTAAAACACCTTGGTAACCGTGCAATTTTTTCATACAGCTTTCTGTGCATTTTTGGCTGCTATATCTGCTATGGAGAGCACTTGCAGCTTAAAGAAAGGAATTTCAATTGACTTATCACATCAATATGTCATTAACCAAATAGCAAGAGAGGAGAAAGAGAGAAATGATTGTGATATCAGTACAGAAGGTGTATTCCTTTCAGATGTTTTGAAATTTTTGGTTGACCATGGTACTCCACTAGAAAAGGGCTTCAAGGCTTACAGGATGCCTCCAATGGGTGGTTATATTCCAATACCTGAATTTGAAACTGAAAAGATGTACAAAATTGATGGGTATCGGGTATGGTTTAATCCAGATGAACATTTCATCATGTCAATGCTAGTTCAACAGCCTGTTATTGCTAATAACGTAGATGCTAGGACATGGAAATATTGGAGCAACGAAAACATTGTTCAGTGCCCTAAAGAGATCACAGAATCTTCATATCTTTGGCCTTTTGCTGATGAGCTAGATGATTGCAATGTTTTGCCTGAGTTTACATATGATTCCACAGATGATTCCCAGATTTGGTCTAATGTTGCAACATTAGACCAAATCTGGGAATCATCTGTGGAATCATCTGTAAACTCAGGCAAAACATTGCAATCATCTGTAAACTCAGGCCAAAGATATGAAGATTCTGTGATCTCTTGAGGGCACTGAACAATGTTTTCGTTGCTCCAATATTTCCATGTCCTAGCATCTACGTTATTAGCAATAACAGGCTGTTGAACTAGCATTGACATGATGAAATGTTCATCTGGATTAAACCATACCCGATACCCATCAATTTTGTACATCTTTTCAGTTTCAAATTCAGGTATTGGAATATAACCACCCATTGGAGGCATCCTGTAAGCCTTGAAGTCCTTTTCTAGTGGAGTACCATGGTCAACCAAAAATTTCAAAACATCTGAAAGGAATACACCTTCTGTACTGATATCACAATCATTTCTCTTTTTCTCCTCTCTTGCTATTTGGTTAATGACATATTGATGTGATAAGTCAATTGAAATTCCTTTCTTTAAGCTGTAAGTGCTCTCCATAGCAGATATAGCAGCAAAAAATGCACAAAAAGCTGTATGAAAAAATTGCACGGTTACCAAGGTGTTTTAATTTTAAATAATAATAAATAAAAGTTAAGGAATATTACCATGAGTTCTTGTAGGGGTCAATACCCCAACCCCAAGCTCCTTTCTGCTTGTAAGAAAAGCGGCACCCTTTCTAAAAGCTCTAAAGATTGAATTCATTTTCAAATGAAAAATGTGCCATATGATACAAATAAATCAATATTAAGTGCAAAATATCATATCATTTTTTTTTGAAAGGCAAAATAGTATTTTATTTATATGCCACTCATCAAAGCACAAGAAATGCATTGAGAGGTCCAGAATAGTTCAACAGATTACAACAGCATAACAGTTTGGCGCAAATAATAGGCCACAAATATAGAAAGCAGTAAACCAAAGACAATACAGACCAACACAGCAAACTATCCATATCCCCTCTGATGACAAATTTGCAAGTGCACAAATTGTCGCAAGTAATATAAAGGGTATCGTGTCCACGAGGATTGTTGTAAATCAACAATGGCTAATTAAACTAATTATTATGTGTAAAAGTAAAGAAATGATTGGGGGAAAATAGTTCATAGAAGTTGTTTATCAAACTTTGGATGTTGAATCTATATTGGGACTTTTTATCGAATAGTTGGAAGGCGATTGGATTTTGCTTTGAATTCATTGTATTTCACTATGGATGTTAGAGGCTAGTTCCCTACACATGATTTATTCAATTACTATGACAATTTAACCCAACCATTGCACCCACTCTCATGGTCATACAACTCACTATGTTCACTATAATCACTTAATCTCTTAAGCCAATTACTAGTTAACATAGGCATGAATGTTTGTTAAATCATTAGTCACAACCTTTAATTCTCTATATCTAGACCAATTACAAGGTTCAATCATTAATCTATGTCTAACTCATACATCTAATCTCTTAGCAAGCATGAATCTAGAAATCATCACAAACATTTGTCAACATTCATGAAGCATAAAGAACAAGATTAATGAAATAGAAAATTGATTAAATCATAAGAGAACTAGTGATAATCTAACAATTAACCATAGATTCATACAAGGTTTTCATCACAAAATCCAATCTAGGAGAATTACTCCATTATTACAAGAAATGAAAAGAGTTTAGGAATGAGATACATGGAGGAATCAAGATGAGAATTGGAAAAGGAGTGATCTTCAATCTTGTTTCCAAGCCTTCAAATCATGTTTCTCCATCTTCAAATCCTTGTTTCTAAGCTTCAACAATGATTTTTGATCCAAAATTTCGTAACCCCTTTCAATTGGCTTCATTCCCCTTTTATAAGATCTAAATTTTGGTCTTCAGCCACGAACCTGCGCTGGGCGCAGGCCTTTCCACGCTGGGCGCAGCCAGCAGAGTTGAAAAAGGACAGAAACTGCTCAGAATTGCGCTGGGCGCAAGGCCCCTGCGCTGGGCGCGGGAGGCAGCTCAAAAATTCCACTTTTTGCTGTTTTGTTTCCAAACCAAACCATCTCAAGTCCTTATGTATTTTCCTTTATTCTATGCTCAAAAACATCAAATTTCCTTCTTAAAATCCCTCGAATAAGGACACTTTTGTGCGTAATAACGAGAGTTATCACAACCCCAAACTTATCTCATTCCTTGTCCTCAAGGAATATTTTGGTCTCTATGAAAATAAATCACTAGCTCAACAAATTTGGTCAAAAATCTCAAGCACAATATAGAAGATAAAATTTTCATGACATATCAATGATCACTTCTATCATAGCTTTCTTGCACATAGATTCAAATTAAGAAAATAAAAGAACTTCTCACAAACATTGACTACACCAAATCACTTCACACTCTCACAAACTCTCATGTTTAATGTGTAATGCACTCTAATCAACACAATCTACACCTTTCTACCATAAGCTTGCAAGGACTCTAAAAATCGATCAATAAACAACGAATATGCACCTTTTGAGGACTTTTCCGGGTTGTAATGTGGCTAGGGACATATGAAGGGTGGATGTTTTTAGGAACTAGATAGAAAAACTTGAAGCTTTTAGGATCACCTAATTCAAACAAATAAGGACAATACAATTCATCACCCAAATCAAACATATGTAACTAGAGAACTTATTTTTCACAACTTTTCTTTTCATATCTTTTGTATTTTTTTTCATTAAGAAATCCCTCAATACATTTCATACTCAATTTTTTCTTTTCAAACTCATGGTGTTATGCTTTTTGCATTACTTTTCTTTTTCTTTAACCATGTCTTTTCTTCATGAGAGACTTTCTCAATTTTTCTTTTGTAAACTTTTTCTTTTAAGTTCTCGAGTACACCCACCCCAAACTTAATGGGTTGCAAATCCCAAGAGCAACCCCAAACTTAATGATGAGCATTGTGCTCGAATCATAAGTTAGGTGATTCACTTCAAGAAAATCATCTTTTTTTTTTCTTTGTTTTTGTAAATGTATGTGATGGTTTTCAAGAAGAAAATTAAACACTTTTTATAAGGCTCAAAGGGGTTGACAAGGGATAATAATAATAATAATGAAGGGTGGGCTAAAAAGGCTCAAGCTCACAACAAAGGTGCCTCGGTGCATAATTCATCGCAATTAACCAATCAAGAGAATACAAGCAAATTCTAGAGAAGAGGAGAGATGTGGAACTCTCATATACAAGAAAAGATAAGTGTATGGGCTCAAAATCTCACGGCTAGGCCGGATTTGTGAGCGGTCAATGTTTGAGAGATTCCCTAAGACTTTCTTAACATGCAAACATGCAACAAACATAGCCAATTAAGAACTTCACATGTCAATATCATTCGATTAATCTATCAAAATTGTCCCTAAAAATAATGACCAAATCTATTAAAATAGTTCCGAATTTTCATCTAGGCCAAGACATTCAATTAAGACAACAAACAAGCAAGTAAAAAGTCATAACAACATCAAGCACCAAGCACTTATTCCAATAAAACGGTAAAAGCTAGAGATGAGAAAAACCGTAAACCATGGGTTGCCTCCCACGAAGCGCTTCTTTGACGTCATTAGCTTGACGAACCAACAATGCATGTTAGGGAGGATATTTGACATTAGTTTCAACCCGGCTCCTCTTTTGTTCATTCTTCAAGGGAGCCAAATTATGATCAACAAGCAACATTTCAACAAGTACCGGATGAATAATAAGTTTCTTCCGCTTGCTTTTCCACTTCTTCCTTTTCTTCTTGGGTGCTCTTTTTGCGGCTTTCGCTTTCTCTACACCCTCATTTTTCTCTTGAGTTACCACTTCAACCGATTTTTCAACGACCTCTACTTTGAAACATTGAGGATTGTCATCGAGATTTTTCATGCCTTCAAAAATATTGAAATTAATTTGCTCATCATTGAGCCTCAACATCAAGTCACCCATTTCCACATCAATTAAGGCTCTACCGGTTGCCAAGAAAGGTCTTCCCAATAAAATTGGCACTTCGGAATTTTCCTCCATGTCAAGAATTACAAAATCCGCCGGAAATACAAACTCGGCACACCTCACCAACACATCTTGTAAAATGCCATAAGGGTAAGTGATTGACCTATCCGCAAGAGATAGTTGCATTAGAGGGACTAAAACCAAACACTCCACATCATTTTCTCTTTCTTCCACTTAATAATTCAACATTCATTCAACTTTTATCCTCTCCAATGGTTTTTCATTCAACACTCTACCCCACCACTTTTTATTTCATATTCTTATTTAAGTTTATATTTTTGTTTTTATGATTACATAAAATTACAATTATCGATTAAAATTAGAGTAAAATGGCAAATACTCCCCTGAAATTTCAAAATTTGTCAAATACTTAACAATTTATTTTTTAGTTTTTTGTAATAAATTTTTTTTTATTTAAATAATTTATATGATACAAATAACGTAATTAGTACGATACAAATAATTTAAAATGTAATGCAACTTGTTGCTCGTCTACCTTTTGTTCATGTGTAATTATTTTTCTATATATATAAATATATATTTCTAATACAAAAAAATCATGTTTTGTTAAAAAAAATTCCAATTTTTTTTGGAAGAGATTTTCATAATATTTTACACATTTATGCACAAGTCATGTTAAACAAAAAAACAAATATTATTTTAATCAAAGTACCACTTTGAGATGGGTTATTTCAGAATGTAACGGAAGTCCAGCTGGCGGACTGCAATGCTTTGCTTTGCAATATTTTATTACTTTTTGAGAAGTCCATGTTGGCGGACAGCATGATAATACTACAGCTGGACTTGCTCTTAAGCCACTGTTTTTTGGGCTTCAACAACATTTTTTGACATGTTGTCTATAGTTAAAAATGTTGTAGTGACATTGGGGGAGGGTAAATGTACAGGTGCGAGAAATGTACTTTTGACATCGGAGATAAA
Organism: Trifolium repens; assembly: GCA_030408175.1. Classification (NCBI taxonomy): domain Eukaryota; kingdom Viridiplantae; phylum Streptophyta; class Magnoliopsida; order Fabales; family Fabaceae; genus Trifolium; species Trifolium repens. Next base: position 18,054,150 of record CP125845.1, on the reverse strand, counting down.
ACGATGTGAAATATCTTAAACGTGCCATATCATATGTTCTCATCGGATACGAAACTGATGTAAAAACTCGCTTTACCCGATGTAAAATGTCTTTCTTGCACTAATGAATCAAGCCATCTTTAGCAAAGGAATTTTCTAAATATGTTTTGAATAACTCATCTTTTACTGAATTAGTGATAAAGCAGCCGATATATGTAGTAACTTTATGTCAAGAAATTTTAGCATGATGGTTATAACTTATATCCATTAACCATATTTAACCTCATTAGACAAGAAAGTGTTTGTATTTCAAAGAATTCATTTACCCTATTCTTCTATAGATCACTTGTATTTGGTGACATATGAACTAATTATCACATTAATTAACACGTTGACTTTTCCAATTTTTTTTTTTTTTGTCAAGTGGCCTAATGGCTACAAAATTCACCCATAAGATGGATAAGTTGGATGACCGGCCGGGGTTCGAACCCCGACCTCCGGCATATATAATGCAATGTCCTAACAACTGAGCTAAGCTCACGGGACAACTTTTCCAATTTTATTACTGTAAGGCAATTATTAGATGTAGTGTCATTCCTATATATTGCCAAAAGAAACAATTGTGGAGTTAGGTACCTCAATGTGTTTGCATTTTTTGCATGTGTGCAATTCAATATTGAGTGCACATAGTCAAACTCTCAAGTAAAATAATTACTACTCTTTGTTCCTATATAACTTTTTTTTTTTTGTAGTAAATGTCCTAACTAATTAACTAACATGATGGTTGAGATAAATTAGTGTAATTATAGTTTGAGATGAATGCAAAGCCTGCACGAATTAATTATATCATTAGCAAAATTATAAGCTGAACAACCATCACTAGTGATACAAAACTAATAAGAAAGGGACAAAAGAAGAGAAGCCATGAACAAGCTTTTCAATATTAGGACCATATAGAAGATCCACGAGATACAATGTCACTTCCAATCCCATAACAACTTAATTACAGTTCAGAGAATTGTAGATGGTGGAAAATGGTAGGGACTAAGGATTGAGTAGGGGCCTAAAATGGGCCACCATGCCTCATCTGTTAGGGTTGTCACTTTTTTGCAAAAAGGAAGGGTGCTAAAGGGTTAGCTGCTCTACTACGTCACCTCCATTACCACCCTTTCAAATTTGTTTACTATTTTTAGTATCTTATTCTATGTTATAAAATCAACACTACTTCAAAATATTGTAGTATATATGTATGGTGTTTGATATGTGTCGATATTTGTTATTGGTATGATACAAAAAATATTATTGGAGGGACTGGTCGAGATTCAAACTTCAGATTTCACACTTATAACGTGTAACTCTAGCAACTAGGTTATTAGACTAAAAAAAGAATCAGAATAAAGATGACACTAGGAAAGTAGAAGTTGTATTAGAATTTCGTATATTGAACATAGGAGGAATGGTAGCAACACTCTCATTTCAACATCTTTTAATTGAATAAAATACGTGTGTTCCATCACTTTATGTGAGACCTATATCTAAAATGAGGGACTCACATTAATTTCACTTTATTAAAGGTTAAGCGTTAAAAATAATGTTGAAAAGATAATGTTCGTAACACTCCTCTTAGAAGTATATAAGTGTTTGGATACTCTCATCTTATAATTAAGATAGCGTTCAAAAGTGAGATCTAAACCCATTTAGCAAACATGTCAGTGTCGTATCCGGTGGATATATCCTTCATATATTTTATGTATCCCTTTTAAGATTGGTTATTGGTCTATACTTTTAGTTCTTTCCCTCATTCTTCTCTTTCTTTCTTTCTCTCTTGTATAAGAAGCTTTCAAAAAGATAGAAAAAGACCCTTCTAGAGAAAAAAACTTGGATTTTCTTCTTCACTTTGTTTCTATTCATTGAAGTCACTTTCAGTTGCTGGTAGAGGACAGAGGTATCAATAGAAAGAATTAAACCCTTTCTCTAGCTATAACCTCTGCCATTTTTTCTGCCACCTTTTTCTCATAAAGCTTTTCCACCAATTTAGCTCAACCAACACTGAGCTAGGTGGTATTCATATAGCACAAATTGTTTTTGCAATTAACCCTACTTTGCCTTTGCTTTCTCTTCATCTTGTTCCTTTTTTCATCTTGATCAATATTTTTTCATTTTTCTTTTCAAATAGTATTATTTTTGTGTTTTTCTTGGAGGAAGATATATTCTAGCTAACTATTGCTTGATCTGTGAGCTCTCTTAAATCTCAGCACTTTTAATCTTCAATTTATTTTTTTAGGTTTGTCTCACATCTTAAAAATCATAAAAATAAAACAAAATAATGAGAAATATGACATTTTCCTCTCATTTTGTTGTTAAATTAATTATTTTCTCTGTTTAAAAATATAAGAAAAAATTGGTCAAAGATTTAGTCCAATTTTTTTTATCATCGAATACTTCAACTTTCTTTGAAAATTTCACATATATTTTTTTTTATGAAAGAATTATATATATTTCATTTTTCTATCTCAATAATATTTTTTTTCAAAAATAATATGTTTGTGCAATTTTTTTAAGAGAGGCTTAAACTTTCCATATTTTAGATCTTAAAGACAAGTTCTTAAAGTAATAAAGAAAAAATATAGATTTTTCATTCATTTTGAATCCTCCACATTCTAATTAAAATCTTTAATTTTACTTTTGTTGAAGTATATAATGTTTACACAATATGGTTCATGTATGAACTTTTTTTATCCTTTAGAAGCATGGGTGATAAATTAGTGGGAATCACAATGAGTAGTAATCACTTGTATGTTCATCTAGTACTAGTAAGTTTTGTGCATGTCTTGTCACATGTATGTTGACTATGTACTAGTAATTATTTAAACATTGTTATAAATTAATATACTAAAAGTGCCTACTACTTTTTTTTTTTAATCGGAAAAATATATTATTAATCCGATCTTTGCACAAGACGAACAAAGACGATTAAAAGTGCCTACTACTATTTGTTACCTTTAGAATATGTGACAACTTTGGTTGGTGAATTGGGCAACAAAGAACATATAAATTTGTCTGCATTAGGAACGAAAGGACTCTCATTTGATGGATTATTCATCACCCACTGAGAAACAAGGACATTAATGCCACCATGCTTAGAATCCCATCCAAATTCAGTAATACTACCACCCCAAATTAGAACTTTAAAACCATTGACATTTCTAACAACATCAGAGGATTCTATCATTTGTATATTTGATTTTACAAAGTTCCAATAATTTTCATCATTAGAAGCCTTATACAACCATGCTGCACCCCAAATCAACTCATCCTGAATCAATTTCAACCAAAAAATACTTAATTAGATAGAGATACACGTACAAATTATTCAAAAAATCAATTATTAAAATCATATATACCATGTAACCACCGTAATCACAGTAGAAGGGGGTGAATTCTAGGGTGAGGGCTCTATTAAATCCCTCACCGGTGTACCACTTAAATTCACCGTTAGATTTAATAAGTCTACATGATCTCATAATTCATAGCCACACTAGATCCAATTTTTTTTTCTCTCTCTCTTGGTAGATCTCAGTTTCTCTATCGCCTTCACTTTTGCTTTCTCTGGTATTTCATTCTCCACCACCAGCACAAAATTGGTACTCTTAAATTGTTCTTTTTCGATGATGGGAAGTTGGCATATTTAGTGTCTCTCTTGCTGCAATTGCTTTGATTGGCGGTTTACATTTTTCATAAAACTTTAATGGTCTTTAATTGGATGTATATGTCATCCATTATTGTTCCATGAATTTAATTGTAGGTTTGTGGTTGATGTCTTTTTTTGTTATCAATTTTTATTGTTTGAAGTTAATTTGCCCCCTTTTTTTTTGTAATTCTTTAATTTTCAAACAATCATCTTCAAATTTACTCTAAAAAAAAGAAGAAGAAAGTATTTTGCCATGTTTATCAGGTTGGAAGGATGTTGGGGCAGTAAAAATGATGCATATGTTCTCATTTATTTCTGCTAAATCTGACCAAGAGAGAGGAAGAAATTGGATCTAGTGTGGTCACAAATTATTAAATCATGTAGACTTATTAAATCTAACGGTGAATTTAAGTGGTACACCGGTGACGGACTTAATAGAACCCTCACCCTAGAATTCACCGTAGAAGGGACATACTCTCCGTCACCTACGGAATCATTATAAGACCCACGGTGATTATTTGCAAATTAGTCAAACACCTAAATATCATATAATAATTAGTTGCAAGATATATATTAGGAATATAAAATTAAAATTAATAAATTGCTCCCCAATATAGTTTGTCAATAAATGTAATTCCTTAGTCTAAATTAAGTATAGAAATCAATTATTTTTAAAAGACAAAGAATTTCCTAGATTGACGGCAAAAAAATTCAAATTGTATACATATATACCTGTTTAGCCCTAGCGAGAAGCACATTAGAATATTGAGCATCGACTTTGCTAAATACGATCGATGACGCTGCAAGTGCAGCCGCGATCTCGGATGAAAGTTCTGAACCGGGCTTATTTTCAGTCAAATAATAAGATTTTCTAGAATTGTCCATATCTTCCGGTCTTTCCCAACAACCATGATCACTGTAAGGATCTCCGACTTGTGCTACAACAACATTTGGGATTCTTGTGGCTTTGAGGAAATAATCAGTTCCCCAACGGATTGCTTCCAAAGCATGTTCATAATCTGATCCCATTTTATCTCCAAATTCTATCACACTCCAAGCTAGCATTGTGGTTGAAAATGCCATTGGAAAATGGAATTTTACATTGTCACCAGCATCATAGTATCCACCAACCATATCCATCTGTGTTTGAAAAAAAAGTAACAAATTTAATTGCCAACAAAATGGTACTCCCTCCGTCTCAAAAATAGTGAGACTTTACGCATACAAATACATAACTTTGACGATTAATATTTTTAGTTGTATAATGCTAAAAATTATAAAAATTTAATATTTTAAAAATACTTTTTGAGATGAATTCAACAACATCTTATATGCTAATATTTGTTTTTATTTATTAATAGAAAAATAAGGTCAAAGCAAAATGGTACGAGTAGTAAACACGTAAAAGTCAAAAATATAAAATTTAGAATTTGCTTACATGAATATCTTGTCCATCATTAAGGGCAGAGTCTTTTCTCCAATTCATACGTTGAGAAGGGGGCAATTTTCCAGACCTTTGACCTTCAAAAAATAAAATGCATTTTGTCAAAGCATCACCATAGTCAAGTGAAGCTGATTTTGCCATTGTAACCATTATCATTGTTAATAACAATGATAATTTTGATATTGCTATTCTTTTTCCACTCATATTTCTATGTAACTCTTTTTCTTTCTTTTTTTATGTTTCAATTTTGAGTTATTTGACAATTACCTTAAGAATTATAGCTATATATAATGAAGCATTTCCATAGTGATATCCGAAATTTCATCTTAAAATTTAATACAAAGATATTAATTGATATTTTTTTAAAGAGTATTGCATGTCCCAAAAAATTAGTTCACAAATATTACGAATTGAATTAAAAAAGTCAAGATTTTTCGTTGATACCAAATCAATTATGCTACCTCCGTCCCTAATTATAAGATTCTTTTTAACAAAATTAATGGATTATTAATTTACCTTGTTTTGGCCGTATTTTTTTAATAATATATAAATGTAAATATTAGCATATAAGATATTGTTCAATTTGTTTTGATGAGTATTCTCAAAATATTAAGTTTTTATAAATTTTACTAATAGACAATTAAAGATATTAGTGATCAAAATTGTACATTGGCGTACGTGCAGTGATCAAACAGAGTTTTATATTTAGGGACAGAGGTATCTGTTAATTTTCTTTAATCAAATGGCTTATTTTAATCTCACTTAAATATAATTGTCACCTATGAAGCCCCGATACTTCAAAAATGACGAAGTATCACTACTAAAAAGTTCGCGTTAGTACCTATTTAGAGGCCAATATTTCAAGTGTAAAAGACAAAAAAAAATCAGTCGCTAAATCGGTCTCTACATCATTTAGCAACCAATAATTTTGCTTTGCTTAACAAGTTCAGCAAAAATAAAATAAAAAACCTCTTTTTTGCATTCTTTTCTTATTGGTTTTAATTTCTTGTAGCATCACAGAAGTTCTATGACTTAAAAGTAAAAACTGTAGCTCAACTTTAAATAGTATTTTTTTGTTTATGTTGATTTCATTTTATTTTACTTAATTAAAATATTAATTGGCCTTATATTTGTGTCGATAGGAAAATTATAAACGTAAAAGGAAAGAATCAACCAAAGAAGCATCTTTGCAAGGAGCTCCGCCACCAAAGGATATAGATGTGTGGACTGAGGTTGCAGGAATAAGGAAAGGACATATATATATGATGGTCTTGGGAGTGAATCTTCTTTATATGCAGGCAGACGAAATTATCGTGGTTCAGGTTCCGCGTCAACTGCATGGGTGCAAAGGCACGAATTTGAAGAACTGAAAAGTGAAAGGGAAGAAATGAGAAGGGAAAGAGATGAACTTCGTGATATGGTAAAACAATTGACGGAAAGCTTAAAATTTCAGCCCAAGCCATATACTAGAGATCAAGTTCATGAAAGAGATGTAGCCGATGATAATGATGATGTAGCTGACGATAATGATATGTCTGATTATAATGATGATGTGGCTAATGATAATGTTCATACGTCTGATGATGATGGTGAAGAATCAGATCAAGAATGACAAGTGTAGTTGTATGTCTTACTTTTTGCATTACGATATACTTTTGTGTCTGATGATGGTGAAGATCAAATCACTTATGATACTTGCAACCGTATGTGGTATAGTGATAACTTAGCCTTGATTATGTTTTGAATTGATTATCATTTTTTATAAGTATTTGGTAATACTTTTTTTTTTGAAGCAAGTATTTGGTAATACTTAAATATATTATGTTCATATTGTTTTTTTTTTTTGAATAACCAAACTTTATTAACCACAACCAATGGCACGAGAAGAATCAAAGGCGGGACAAGAAACAACAAAGGAAAATTCTATGGTGCAGTCCAAAAAGTGGCTGCATGGGTGAAGTCGCTGAGCTGTCCAATGAAAATCTGGGCCCATTTCCACCTTGGATTATATGGTGCAGTCAGTTACCATGCACCCTCATCTCTATTTTTTTTGTCAAATAAAATTAAAACTTTAAAAAAATACAATCTTAATTTTGTTTTATTCATTATAATTATAACAAATAATCAAAACAAATAATCAAAACACAAATCAAAACAAATAATCAAAAACAAAACATCAGAATCTCTAAAACTTCATCGTTCATCAACATCGTACCAACACAGCTGCTGTTCGTCCGCCATTGTTGAACGAAGTTCGAGCTTTAACTTCATCAGCCAACCTCAGTTATATTAAAATATTCCGTTCATCAACATCGTGTTTTCCCACAAGCCAAACTTCATTTGGTGTTCGTCTACACGAAGTGAAATTTTGTATTCTTCCCTACACCGCATACATCGAGCCAAAAATTCAATTTGGTTGTTATCGTATTAAGGTAATGATATGGAATTAGTTATTAATATACAATGACTTCGATTTTTAATTTGGGGTTGTTAAATTTGATTTCAATTTGGGGGTTTAGGGTTTAACAATGAAACTTTTATGGTGCAGTTATGTTTGAATTATAAATTTATAGATTTTGAAGTTGGTTAGTTACATGTGATTTTAGTGTTTAGCTGATTAGGATGTGTTGTCATTTGTTGCTGAGTTTTGTTGTGTCACAACCTGTGTTAATTCAGGATTACTATGGAAAATCATGACGATTCTGTTGAAGTGGATATTGAGTCCATAAGTTCCAGTGAACCTGATAGTGTTGATATTGAAATGGATGATGATGAGAGTGAATCAGGGTCTACTGCGGATGGCAAAGAATCATCTGATGAGGGAAATGTTGATGGAGATGCAGTTGCACGTCATAGTAAGGTAAGGTTTGATTCCATGACCGCCGATGATATTCGTTCTATGGAATTTTCTAATTTAAGTGAAGCTTATGACTTTTATTACCTCTATGGTAAATATTATGGTTTTCCTATTAGGAAAAGTGATAATAGGAGAAGCAAATGTAAAACAAAAATAACAATGAAGCAGTACGTATGCAACAAAGCTGGTTTAAGAGATACGAAACACTTAGTTAGGTTAGATAGGAAAATAGAACATAGACGTACGAGCCGTACTAATTGTCAAGCTAGGTTGCGTGTGAAATACCATGCTGCAAAGGGTAAATATGTAGTAGCAATTTTTGTAGAGGCTCACAACCATGAATTAACCCCAGCTAGGTTTGTTCACTTGCACCCATTGTTTCGCAATATTTCTGAGGCTGATAAGGCACAGATTGATGGTCTTCAGAGCCATGGTATTAGAACATGTCATATTATGGGGTACATGGTTGCGCAGAAGGGTGGATATGCTGATGTTGGGTTTACAAAGAAAGATTTGTACAACTATTTTGATAAAAAAATGCGTGCTGTTATTAAAGACGGTGATGTTGCCGCTGCTTTAAATTATTTAAATGTTAAGACGGCTACAGATCCGTTGCTATTTGCTGAGTATGATGTCGACAACAGTGATGGAAGAATGAAAACACTATTTTGGGCTGATGGACATAGTAGGACTGATTTTTTCTGTTTTGGTGATGTGCTTGCATTTGACACGACGTACAAGAAGAACAAATACAACTATCCATTGGTTGTGTTTTCAGGGTGTAACCACCACTCGCAGACAGTAATATTTGGTGCTGCATTGGTATCTGATGAAACCACGGAGACGTATAAGTGGGTGTTGGGTAAATTCTTAAAATGCATGGAAGGTAAACAACCACAGGCAGTGATAACAGATGGAGATGGGGCAATGAGGGAAGCTATAAAACAGGTATTTCCTGATGCGACCCATAGGTTATGTGCTTGGCATTTGAATAGAAATGCGGGGGATTATGTGAAGAAGGCAGAATTTGGCGAAGGTTTTAGAAAGGCAATGTACTCAAATTTTTCAAAAGATGAATTTGAAGAGTACTGGTCACAGATGATTAAAGCAACTGGAATGGAAGGAAATCCTTGGGTTCTCAAAACGTACAATAATAGGTCAATGTGGGCAACTGCATATCTACGTGATCAGTTTTTCGGACGCTTAAGAACGACTTCTCAATGTGAAGCGGTGAATGCAATTATCAAGACTTATGTGAGAAAGAAAGGATGCATTTTTGAATTTATGCACAACTATGATGAGGCACTTAGTTGTTATAGAAATAATGAATTGGTTGCTGATTTTAAATCATCGTGTACCGATCCTGTGTTGACAACGCAACTTCGTAAGATTGAGGGTGATGCCGCTAAAATATATACAGCGGATCTTTTCAGAGAAGTTAGAGATGAGATTCTGAAGGCCGGCGAATTGATAGTTAAGGATAAAACTGAGGTCGAGGCTACGAAGATTTATAAGTTAACTAAATATTGTAGGGATGATTATGAAAGAAATGTTGTTTATAATGGTTCGACATTGGAATGTTCATGTAAGTTGTTTGATTCTCGTGGCATTCCATGTTCGCATGTATTTTATGTAATGAAAGAGGAACATGTTGATCATATTCCAAGCAATTTGGTTTTGTCGCGATGGACCAAGGATGCCAAAATTGATTATTTGAACACTGTGAATTGTAAAGATAATGTTGATTCGAGCATGGTTGAGCAAGCCCGTTTTGCATCATATTGTTCGGTTTTAACAGATTTTAGCAAAGAAGCTTCAAAAAAGGATGGTGTTTATGGACAAATAATGGAAGACCTGATGAAGTTAAAAATAAAGTATTGCAGTAAAGATGATCCTGCTATTGGGACACAGAAATCAGTAGTAGGTGATCCATTGCTGGCGAAGAATAAAGGTGCTCCGAAGAAGCCAAAAAAGAACGAAACTAAAACTGCCAGGCGGCGTTCAAACTGTAAAAACAAAACTGATGATGGGAGGAGATGTTCGGTAATTTTAATAAATCACTATCTGATTGTTAGAGTAAATGTTTTATTTCTTATTAAACTTTATAATTTACATGATTAAATTTGCAGGGTACACAACAAACCAAAGAACAATCGGGAGAAGCAAATGTTCATTTGGACTCCATGTCGATATCAGATTCTGTAAGCCTAATTGCTGAGGTATTATATATATATTTTTTTGTTGTATAATTCGGCTCTGAAATGATGATTTTGACGAAGCGTTATGATATGTTAACTTATTTTGATAAATAGAAAAAAAAGAGAAAAGCAAGTGGCAATGGTGAAACTAGTGTGCAGAACAATCGTTCACGTGGCGCTAATGTCGCAACAACACCACCTATTGATTTGACAACCACAAGCAGAAATTTCAATCCGATTTATGGACTTCAACCTGTGATGCCTATGTTAAATCCGATGATTCAACCGATGCATCTACCGCCCATATACCCAATGTATGGACTGCAACATGGAATGAGTGCTGGTCAAAATTCAAATTCTCACTATGGTCTGCTACAGCAAGTTATGGAAACTGCTAGGAATGATTGAATAATTTGAGTAGACATAGTATAATTGGAATTAATTCAATGTATTTGAATGTTGTTGGATAATTTTGGTTTGTTTATGGATAATTTATGTAATGACATTTGATAACACATGAAATATAAGTTTAAGACTCATATTGTTTTGATTGGTTTGTTGCTGTTATTTACTTTTAGGCGTTTTTGATTTTGTATCAGTGTGTTTACCTATTGTATTTACCTATTGTATGGTTTGCTTTTTCAATTAAACTGGTGTGTCAAATGTCTTGAAATATCATAACGCAAAAAAATAAAACGGTTTACAAGCGTCGTAGTGGTGTAAGGTTTCGCCTATAATAAGCAGTACGTGGGTTCGAATCCTGTTTGCAACATTTCATGGAATTGTAAAGTATTTTTTTAAAGCAACGGAAATGAAAATAAATAAAACAAAGTGGCGGAGAGAAGTTTCGAACCGGGGACCTAACGAATTTGGACAATATAACCAACCGCTGGGCTATACGGTTTAATTGTATATCTCATGACTCCGTCTTTATATAATTTATGCGTTTACATCCTGTTTGATAAAATAATGAAAGATAAAAAAGTAATAGCCATTTCAAAAGAATCAAGTGAATCAACTTTTTAAAAAATTCGGATGTTTCTGGTGGGTGAGATACAACTTCATTTGAAATAATGTATGCATAAATTCTAATTCAAATACATGTGAAGCATTGAAATTTATATGCTTTCTCTCTAGGGTTCCAATCTCATTATACCGAATTCGTGTGAATCAACTTTTTTAAAAATTTGGATGTTTCTGGTGGGTGAGATACAACTTCATTTGAAATAATGTATGCATAAATTCTAATTCAAATACATGCGAAGCATTGAAATTTATATGCTTTCTCTCTAGGGTTCCAATCTCATTATACCGAATTCGTGTGAATCAACTTTTTTAAAAATTTGGATGTTTCTGGTGGGTGAGATACAACTTCATTTGAAATAATGTATGCATAAATTCTAATTCAAATACATGCGAAGCATTGGAATTTATATGCTTTCTCTCTAGGGTTCCAATCTCATTATACCGAATTCGTGTGAATCAACTTTTTTAAAAATTCGGATACACCAATATATTTGTTTTACATTAATCAATAAATTGTAGATTTATCATTTGGTAATTTAAAAAACGGTTTTATTTTTTCAAATTTTAAAATAAAAAATTACTAAAAATAATCTGGTGCGCCAAAGCTTTTTGTATTTTCGTAGTTTGTTTAAATCTGAGCCATTTGTTCAAATGGGACGGATGTGATGTCTCTTACCCCCAACATATCTGAACCATTGATTTTGAATGGACGAACAATATTAAAAAGAGGGTGGACGAAATTGACGCATGTCTTTATTTAATTATAATCCCAACTATTAATGAAGCTTATTAACAGGAGGGTGGACCTCAAATTCCTCTCTTCCGAAAATAACCTAAATCCCCAAATTTTCTCAGCTTCTGAACTTGTTCATCTATTGCAAACTCGAGTATACAACAAATCGAGTAATGTCGTCATCATCTGTTGCAAACTCAACTGCATACGACATCCCAGATTGTGGTTGCAAAAAACCAATGAGAATGTTCATCTCCAATTCAATCGAAAACCCTAAACGGCGATATTGGAAATGTGTAAACTCTGGGGTAGGTTTGATTGCATGTTGTTTTGTCACTCGTAATTGGTTTTTAATTTTGTTTTTAATCTGGTTTCTTAATTTGATTTTTAATTTGACCATGATTTTGATGAACTTATGCCATTTTCGATTGAATGTTGTTTGTTGGTTTCAGGTACATGGAGTTAGAAGTTGTGATCTGTTCACATGGGATGATGAAATTGAAGGCCACCCTCCATATATTCGACCTACAACAGTTAGAGCACATGAACCCAGAAATTCGTTGATTCGCAACAGTGGAGAGACATCTGGATCGACAAACCCTTCAAATTGCAACTGCTCAATTATTTGGACGGAAGTTGTTAAAATTGTCAAAGAAATTGAAGTTAAAAAGGACGAGAAAATGAAGCTCAAATTATATGACGCAAGGAAGACATCGAACATGTATAAGAATTTGTTGTTTTTATCCTGGATTGTTGTTTTTGCTTACTTTAAATTGTCTGTCTAGTTTTTTTTAAAGATGGTTGTATTTGGTTGGTTATCTTGAAACTCCAGTTATGGTTTGAAATTCATCATTTTAATGGAGAAGTTATGAATTTTAATTTTTAATTTTCATTTTCATCATGTTTGCATTTGAATCTTCAGATTTATGTTTGCTTTGTTTAATCAATTTTGAAGTTGAGTGTAGAATTGGATAAGTTTTGGTTAGATTCATTATAGGGGAATGCAGTGATTATTGCCTATGTATTTTTCATCTCCAACAGGTATTAATTGCATGATAGGTTATTTTGTCCCTATGTGGCTTGTCTGCACATGTTTGTGTTTTTAAGGAGAATGTCATTGGTCAATATTTTGTACTTTTCTTATAAAGATGGTTGTAATCATTATTATACAGTGTTGGGATCTGCTTCTCAAAATTGTCATTTATATTGGGAGAGAAAAGGTGTGAACCTTTAATTCCCATCAGTTTTGTGTGTAACCACTGTGTCCCTCCACTAACTTATACTCCATGTTTATTTTATTTTTCTTTCTTTTTTTGATAATGCAAGTTTACTTAGAAAAAAATATTAATTATTAGTTAAATTAAAAATGAAATATTCAAACACAAAATTTAATAAAAAATACTACCTCCGTCCCATTATAGTAGAACCTTTTGAAAATTTCACGGGAATTAAGGAAGGAATTTTATCTAATTAAAAATAATACTTTTATTTTTAATTTATGCTATTGCTCCATTTTTACCCCCTATACTTAATTGAAACTTATAGTAGTAGTAATTTGTGTCATACTACTTTTATATTGGGTAACTCAATAGCCACTCTATTTCCCTACTTATTTCACTGTTACACGTAATTTCATTACACCTTTTCTACTTTCTAGAAGTATGGCAGTAGCTGGAATTTGTACCGTACCGTAAAACAAATTAAGCAGTTCAAATTAAGCATTGGAATAAGGGAGAGGGAAACCATTTCATTGGAGTACTATCTTAAACTATTATTAGGGGTATTTTGGTCCGAAAATAATAAATGCAAAAGACAATTTAGAAAGAGGTCTACTATTATGGGACAATAAAAAAAATATGAAAGAGGTCTATTATTTAGAAAGAGGTCAATAAAAAAAATATAAATTATATTCTACCAAAAAAATATAATTTTTTTTGGCTTAGATAATGTGATAATCCATTGAATTTTTTTTTTATAAATTATCAAGTATAATTCTTAAAATATGTAGTAACGAAGAAGGGATATTTTAGGAATTTAATCATTCAATCATATGAATGGATTTTATAAACCAAACACATTTTAGTTATTCCTAGGAATTCTGAATATTCATTTCGAGGAATTTGAGGTATCATCCTAACACTTTCCTTACACACAAATACGTTATTCCTATACATATCATAATACTATTAACTAAAAATTAATAACAATCACACACAAATACGTTACTTACCATACACACATAATATAATACCATGCATCATAATATATTACACGTTTATAATCAAAAGTTTGATTATAAACCCATGTCTCTGTCACATACAAATTACTACAACAACTTAACTAAACAAGTTAGTTCATTAAGGTGTTTTAATAATACAGTCATCCAAAACAACAAAGGAACAACCACAACTAGCACAACATTGAAAAGCTTCATTAGACACATCCAACAACCAGCACGGACCAAATCCATTAGAAATCAACGGCGACGACGCTGACAACGTTCCTCTGCACGCACCAATTTGACAAGCATGATGTTGCGAACGTCGGACACATTAAACAACAATAAATCCCCAACCTCCGACTCGTGGTCATCCAAATAATCGTACCACTCATCACCAATATACCTCACAGCCTTACCTCTTTCAGCCGGCTTCATCAAAGTGCAATCATACGTATGACCATTGGTAACAGACCTCACATAAACATTGTTCCGATGCATCATATACTCACGCACAACCCATGATGGAATGTGCTGTTGAAAAACACATAACCAATATCAAAGTTAAATTTCAAATTCATTTTATGCAGGTTATTGAGAAATAAGCTAATCTAAGTTAAATTTTCAGATCAATGACAAAATAATGAAGATCGACAAAATAATCTAAGTTATTCACATATATGGAGTTTATTGAACAAAATAATGGTGGTTATTGAACAAAAAACTAACCAAAGTTTGTTTCTTCGTCAAATCCGCAAGAGCAGGTGTGACCTCCTTCTTCCAATCCCACTGAAAACCCCTTACAGCAGGCTGGCGAGGTGGGCGAGGTACCTCCACTTCTTCATCAGAGCTGATGATTATGGGGTCAATCACTTCTTCAACCTTAATTTTTTTCTTGTTCCTAAATCAGTAACAGACATAACCAACACTAAAATTAATTTATATGATAACCTTAAAATTAATTAACCAATACACTAAAACCAAAAAAATAATCTACAACCATACAATCTTTCGGTTTAAATCAGTAACAGACATAACCAACCCTAAAATTAATTTCTATGATAACCTTAAAATTAATTAACCAATACACTAAAATAAATAAAAAATGTACAACCATACAATCTTTCGGTTTCAGTTTGTAACCCCAACACAGTCAACTAAAATCTGATATTCCTTCATCGAATTGCATACAGATAAACAATTTTAAAGGTTAAAATTTTTTTTATTCAAATCATTACTAGCGTATATAACACAACGAACAGGTGAAGAACAAAACCAACCAACATGCATTATGCATTATAGGTATAAGCACAAACAAATGAAGACGGTAACCCAAAAAAAGAAACTTTTTTTGAAACGATTGAAACCGAGAAGCTGTTTCGAAAACGCACCTGTGACCGGAAGTCGAAGCCATCGGCGCGATGAGATCTGTCTTTTAACCCTTAGTGGAGAAGGTAATCTGAAACGGAGAAGAAAAAGCGAAAATAATAAGGGTTGGTGTGGTGAGAAATCATCACCTCTGCTACGTGAGTAGACATATAATAAAGCGAAGTGTTGTGGTTTCGGGATACGTTATTTTTTTTGAGAACCAGGGGAAACGTTTATCTGGCTATGTTGTGGGAGTGGTTATGGTGCATAAGCTTTTTCCTTATGCACCGTGCATAAATAATGAAAATTACTTAATGCACCCCCCAGATTACTTAGCACACCCCTCAGATTACTTAGCGCACCCCCATATTTCTGGCGCACCCCCCAAATTTCTAATGCACCCCCTAAAAATCTAGGGGGTGCGCTAAGTAATTTGGGGGGAGCACTAGAAATTTGGGGGGTGCGCTAAGCAATTTTGGGTATTTATGCACGGTGCATAAACATGGCTTATGCACCATAACTTATGCCGTTGTATTGTTTCAAAATTCAATTTTCAGTCTTATATTGAACATTTAATATTTAAAAAATTTGTTTTTTACAAATATCCAATATAATTTTAACAATTACTTAGTTTCGAATTTGAACAATCCCTTAGTACTACGGCCGAGTCACTAAAGTTTTCAATCATACGATAGTGTCTCGATTGGTAATCCAATTTCATCAAAAAAGGTAAAGTAATCAAAAAAAAAAATAATAATACTTAATTTTTTTTAGTCACTAAAAGTTATGAGACGGGAACCCTAGTACTACGGCCGAGTCACTAAAGTTTTCAATCATACGATAGTGTCTCGATTGGTAATCCAATTTCATCAAAAAAGGTAAAGTAATAAAAAAAAAAATAATAATACTTAATTTTTTTTAGTTACTAAAAGTTATGAGACGAGAACCCTAGTCTTCAAATGTTAAATATAAAT
Source organism: Trifolium repens (assembly GCA_030408175.1). Lineage (NCBI taxonomy): Eukaryota > Viridiplantae > Streptophyta > Magnoliopsida > Fabales > Fabaceae > Trifolium > Trifolium repens. The sequence goes on along the minus strand of CP125845.1, from coordinate 18,037,662 downwards.
TATTATTTTTAAAAAAAAATAAAATAATAAGTTATTTATTTTGGCAATGTTTTAAAATAGAACTTATTTATATTTTTTTTTATTAAAAACAAAAATCAAACCAAACACACGTGCTTGGAAACCCCAAAAGTTTCATTTGAACAGATATTGAGGCCATATATACTGTACGTGTGAACCAAAAAGTACCTCCCTCTCTTTATTGGGAACTGTTGAACTTTTTCTACTGCACAAGAAACCCAAAACCTGCTTTCATTCTCCATGAAGAAACAATCAATGGCATCGCTGTTGAAGGAACACGCAATACCTTCATCATCGAAACAGAGGTTTTGTTTATTCAATCTAGTTTTGGAACTAAAATTATGGGTTCTGTTTCCCTTTTTCGTTTTCTAAGCTAACAATATAATTTTTTTTTGTTAATGTTTATCAGGAATCATAACGATGTGATTACAGTTAAACCCGGACCGATAATAATAGGCACAAACGAAGACGGTGAACCGACTCGGAAGGTTGAATTTAAAGTGGTTCGACGCAGAAATCTTCATTGCCAATGGTTGATGCCGGTTACAAAGGCTGTGCAAAGACTTAAGAAAAAACAAACTCTGGTAAATTTTAGTTTTTTTATTTAATGTTTGATTTATTTATAATCTACCATTTTTTAAAAACTAATTGTTTTATTTTTTTTTAATTTTATAATCAACCATTTTTTAAAAACTAATTGTTTTATTTTTTTTTCTTAATTGGTACAGCATATTCCAAGCTGGGTTGTGAAGGAGGCTATACTCAATAAAACTCAGATTTATTTGCGTTCCGATGAGACTAATCGCACTTACAATTGCAAAATTATGAATGGAGGCCGCTCATTTCAAAGATACATTGGCAATGGTTGGTACGACTATTTGGATGCCCATAAGCCAAAAGTTGGTGACTGTCTCCTTTTTTCTTTGAAATATCCTTACAACTTAATGATCGTTACCTTGATGCGTCGTAAAGATCTCTCCGGCTGAATAGAAATGGGTTCTATGTCATTAAAAAATGCTGTTTTTTTTATGTCTTTGTTTAATTTATGTGTTTTAAATCTAGTTGTTTTGTCATGAATCAGATGCTACTTTTAATTGTAGCTACACAATAGTTGAGATATTATGGTATTTTGAATGCAATATGCAATGTGCTATTTTGAATGCAATATGACAAATTGTTGTTTGAATTTATGTTGACACACGAAACTCATGTTCGGACAAGATTATATTTACGAATTCAATTTCATCAAAAAATAACTTTGTTAAAAATAGTAGTTTTTTTATAAAATAAAATGTTAAACCGTATTTTATTAACCGTCGTAGTTACTCTTATATTGTGCTGATGCTTAAAAATTAATGTCGCATAATCAACGATGACTTATACGAAATCGATATCGTTATAAGGCTTACTCTATTAATTTTTAAGTTTTAAATATAATATTATATATACATTACTTAAATTCGTTATTTAAAAAAAATAATTTTTTGATATATTAAAATTTAAAAAAAATCCAGTGATTTTACTGCTTCAAAGTACAAAAACACATTAAATGATCTAAGCCACACAAATTACATCAGACGGCTTAGAATTGAGTGACACTTATCTCAAGATCAACTATCATCACAATTATCAACCAACCGATTTGATCAAACGGTGGTAATAAGATACTGCTTAAAATTCTGTGCTTATGCAATCCTACCCCGGTAATTTTTCTCTAAACAGTCTCGCATACTTTCATCTTCCAAACACAATAGTTAATTGTCTCTTTAACTCTCACCGGTTCCCATCGCTTCATTCATTAACTTCGTTCACCACAAGTCATCATTGCAGAGAATACAAACATTGGGAAACGGTGTACTGATTAAACTAGCGTGTTTGTATCTCTAAATAGGCTAGCATCGTCTTCTTTCTTGCACACTATTCCAAAATCTGTTTGAAACACAAATCAAAACCAGAGATTCATCTGAAGTTAAAAATGGCAGAATCACTTGAGGAGCTTCTTCAACTACCACCTAAGGGTTATTTTATGACCATTCATGTTGCTGGAGAGGTAAATAATTTCACCAATTTATCGTTTTCTAAGTTACAAATAACCTTAAAAAACAGAGTGTATATACTCTGTTGCGTTATAGTTTGTGAGTTTTTTTTAACTCAGATTTTATATATTTTTTACTTATTTGTACTTAAGTGTTAGATTTAAAAAACAATTTTGTAGTGATAGAGATTGTAGAATAAAACAAAAAATAAACCCTAAATGTGTTAGAGGTTGTATGCTTAATCTGTTTATTTTATCTTTTATTAGTTTTTTTTTTTAATATTTAATGTGGAAGAAAACATAATATTTACATATTTTTGCTTTATTTATGTGATACAGTTTGTATACTGTTTTTTAGAAGTATTTTCGTATCATATAAAGAGCATATTTTATATGATGACAATGTGTATTTTCGTTTTTTTTTTTATTTAAATTAGAAAGTGCTAATAAAGTTTTCAATGTTAGGACAACGGCGAGATAGAACCAGAATTTTACAAAGAATTTAAAGGCGAGTTAGGTAGAATTTGGGGACTGTATGATCAACATGGTTTTCAACATGCCGTCGAATTCAACGATGACGATGAAATCCCTAGAGTTACAAATGGTTGGGGGTTTTTAAGGGATCATTACAAATTCACCGGTCATCACCAAATTTTATTTAAATACTTGGGTATAAATAAATTCCAGATTAATCAATTCCAGATTATCCCAACCATGACACCAACTAATGCATCAAAATTCCCTACTTGGCATACAAGTTCTTTAGGCCTTCGAAAAGCTGTTGCATTTGAGATGAAAATCACAGAGGATCCTAATGTCGTTAGCTATTTGGTATGTTTCTAATTCCAATGGTTATACTATTTGTTTTGTTAGTTATATTTAATGTTATTCAATGGTTAAAATTTCGATTGTTAAATGATTTGTATTTTTATATTTGTAGACATTACCGGAAGAAATGGGAGAGTTTTTGGCGAAGTCCGGGTTGGATGAAATATGGATTGTGGGAACAAATGGTGAAAAGCACAAGTGCATATTGCGATACCAGTTTGATCTGTTTGTGGTTAGGATTGAAAGCGGTTGGCGTGAGTGTGTTGGAATCAATAATTTGCATGTGGGAGATTGGATAGTGTTCCATATTTATGATATCTACAAGGACCATGTAGTTTGGGTTAGGAAAATCGGCGAAGATTGGTTGGTTGAAAAAGTTCGTCGTAACTAGTTTTATTAAGATTCCATTTGGTTGGATAGAATTTGTTTTGATTAAGATGGTGATGCAGATGCAGATGCAGTGGATGTGTTAATTAGGATTTTTGGTTTTTGATTTTCCTTTTTGAACTAATGACAATTGATAACTTGTGATCCAAGTTATATAAGTTATGGTTAAGCTATGTTTGTATGTAATTAGTATTTTAGGAAACTTTTGGTTATGGTATGACAATTTCTAACTTGGCAAACAACTTATCTAAGTTATGGTAAAATTGTGTTAGTTTGTATGCTTAATATGTGCAATTTTATGTTATTTAAGTCACATAAATTTTTTTTCGACTTATAGGGACTCCCAACTTATATACTGCTAGGTCCAAAAGTTAGCCAAAAAGTGATTATCAAAAAAATAAAATTTGTAAAAAATTTAATAATACTGCTAAATAATTAATTTGATTTTTAATATGATTGAGTGCAATAGTAAAAAACGAAAACCTTCTAAATTCATAAATTTCAAAATATTTTACAAAATTGATTTAACATGACATATTCACTACAACTCATTAATCAGTGTTGGTTAACCAAAAAGGTGTGCATAGAGCACACAAAAATCTGACAAAACCAAAACCATTGGCATTCTAAGCCTAACAAAACGTGGCTTAGGGTGTAATCATTTTAACTAGCTAAATACTCCAACTTCCAAAACCTGTCATAACTACAACCCTTTCATTTACTTTTCGTTTACAACTAAACTAGCAAACTCAGCAAACATTGCCTTCTTTAACATTATTAACTTCATTTCTTTTACTAACTAAACCACAACTAATCAAACAAAACTTCAACAAAATGAGAAAACCTTCTCCACCTAGGTCACGAAGACGCATGAAGCACACCATCCCTGAGACAAAAGCAACGATTAAGAGGGTTAGAATGACATCCAACACTACCACTCGCTCAATAACAAGTAGTAAGCAATACTCTGAGTCGCGCGAAACGAAATTTAAAGAGTTTATTGACTTATCATCCAGGTAACATGTCTATAAATATCTATTTTAAAAGTTTTTTCTCATTCATTTTATGTTATGCTAAGCAAAACATGATACAATCTATTTTGATGAAGAAAATTATGTGCTCTATAACTTAGGAACTTTGACAATATATTACACAGACATCTCTGGTTGACTATCAGCAAACACATAAATTTTTACCAACACAAAAAAATTTGAGATAAAAAACAAAGAGAATAGTTAAATTATGACTAAAATATAAAAAATTTAGGGTTTATTTTAATGATGAACACACTGTGATACGGTTTGTTACCCCAAGTTTTTTGGATTAGAATCGTATTTTAAAGAGTTTTTATCATGTTGAGTTTTTAGGGTTTCTAAAGGGTTCATGTGGTTAGTTGCAATAAATAAATGCACAACGATGTTTTTGTATGTGCTACTAATGCTTTGTTGCTTAATATGTTTGTGCAGTAGATACAATTCTAGCCGAGAAATACAAAGTGAGGATGAAAAGGGTTATGAGTCCACTGCTTCCACCCCTAAGGTGGACCGTAAGCGTGCAGTTAAAAAAAAGGCGGCAACCACAACAAAAACAAAAAAGAAAGATATGACTAAAGGCAACGCTTCAGCCCCACCCAAAACGAAGCTTAAACATGATGGCCCGGGTTTACTTGATTATGCTCAGTATGATAGGATTACAAGGAATCTATTTTGCAACCCAGAACAGGATGATGACCGTGATTTTTACCTTAACTTTCATCCACAAGATAGGGTTGGATACGAGGGTGGTGATGTTCGTTTTTATATTCCGGAAGTAAGTATTAACTATTTGGAACCCTAACTAATTACTTTTTTTTTAAATACACAAAATTATACCATTTTATGAATTGTTTTTTACTTACATTATTTTAATTTCCTATTTAAATAACAGTGGATACCAATGACATTTCGACCCACTCCAAAGATGTGCTTGAATGACATATGTTCCTACACTGCTGCATACATCTTTAAGCGAGATGATGACCAGATACTGGGGTTTGATATTTTTTACACAATTATAATTGTCAATTTCATTTATGACATTTCATTTCATAACAACTAACACTGCAAACCATTGATTGTAGTGATGAGGTCCTGGTTAGAACTACTTCGGATGTATATGGGGACAGGAAAGCACTAAAGTCTCTGATGCCTAGATGCCCGGTCGACCAAGAGGTTATATATATTTTTTTAGAAATTAATAAGTTTCGTATAACTAAAATAAAATGTATATCTAATTTCAATTATATTTGAATTTACAGATTATTAATCTAGTAGTTGCTAGAAATAATTGGTATCAGGATCAGGATTTAATGGGCAAAGGCAAAGACAGGAGAGTTTGGTATTTTCCCACTGAGTTTGCGGTATTTACCACTGACCTGAATCTTAAATTTACATCCAATACGTATTATTTATTAACTATTGACTTAAACTACATTTGATTTGAAGCAATTTGCACTTGAAAGCACACACACAGCTGATGAGGTTAGGGAAATGTATCTCGGGACCTTCATCAAACCAAAAGCTCTTGTTTCCAAGGTTAGTATGTCACTAAAAAAATGTTTGTTAATTATGGTTTGATATTTACGTTCATACAAATAAATATTATTTTTTTTTATAGATTTTTATTCCCATAAACGACAATGGTAATCACTGGTACCTACTGGTTATTGATTTGATGGATAGAAAGTGTATTTGGTTGGACTCCCTGCCTGATGTAGAGAGATATCATGAGAGACGTCATGCCATATTGTCTCTGGTGTGCATTCACTCTAATGCTACATACTTTGTTTTACTTTGAAATATATTGATTATTTTTTTTTATGTAAATTGAAATTTGGTTTAAAATACTGTGGCAGGGCATGTTTGTGGAGAAAATCCTGTATCATCCTTCTGTTGGGATAATAAATCGTAACATCCATGACAATTTGATCACAAACTTCAGCACTGTTCAGCCTAGGGGTATCCCTCACCAGCGACATGGATCGTAAATCTACTAAACCCTCAATATATTTTAAATCTATTCACCTTTTCCTATCACTATCTATCACACTAATGTAATGTTTTTTAATGACTGATCATAGAAACGACTGTGGAGTGTGGGTCGCAAAATGGATGATAGAATGTCCATACATGAATGATTATGAAAACGTAACTGTAAGTATAGCTAACGCTCAATATATTTCTATTACTTTTCCCCTCTAGTTATATTTCAAATTTAGCTAATTGTTTATAATTATATTCAGGTTGTTACGGCCACTAGGATGAAGCTAGCTTTGTTTATTTATCACTCATCTAACAATATGCTGCGGAAGGAACTCGTGTCAAAGGCTGCCAGGAATTGGGATGATCAGCACAAGAGAAGAAGGGCTTTGGTGAAAGTTTAAAACTGTTTTCTATGTTGGTTAAAGCGTGAAACTATTGGGTTATTTTGTTTGTTTGGATTTGAATTTCCGGTTGTATGATTGATGATTTCATCTGTCAGTCATGGATTTTGATGTGTTTTTTGGTACTCCGATATTTCGGCAGCTATGTGTTTGTTTTGGATAATTTGATCTTTTGATCTGTGTTTGTTTTGGATAATTTGATCTTTTGATCTGTGTTTGGGATAATTTGATATTTTGATCTGTGTTTTGGATAATTTGATATTTTGCAATGTGTTATATGTTTCAGTTTGGATCAACTAACCAAATTACTTAGTTTTCATCTATCATTTATTTCACACATTACGGTTTAGCTACACAAAAAATACACTTAGTTCAACACATACAAATAACTCTGCATATAGAACATCAGCAAACACACAATTTTTTTTGACAATTACTATTACATACCTCTTGTGTGGTTACAGGTAATATGACTTTAGCATTCACATGCTCTCCTTCACCATGCTGCAAACCTTTTTCAAATTAAAATAAAACTTAAGTTAAGCAATCAATCACAAATTTAGAATTGTGACAAAAATAGTTATTTTCAACTAACTAAACAAGTATTCATTTGTTAACAGCATGTATATGTATGTAAAATTCAACTCAATGACAAAGCATTGTATACGAAACCATTGTATAAATGCATGTTTATCAACATGTAAGTAACTGATATATAATTTTTTTTGACTTGTGTGTGTAATAACTTAAGGTAAATTGAACAACCTTGAAATGTAACAAAATACTTTTCATTATTTAGAGCATAACATACGCTATCATCCTATGAAAGATATAGTACTTTAGCTTATCAAAAAATTTACAAGCAAGTATTTCATATGCTAAGTCGTTACGTCCAACCTACATATAAATTGGCTATCTTATCAAAGTTATACTAGTTGAGCATAATATCATCCTATGCTATGCTATGCTAAGTACTTAAATTTACGGGAAACTATTTCCTGTGATTCATTTACACATCCAAGCCCTTCTGCATTGCCTGATTTGTACTTCAAACTTGTCAATTGTTAGCTCCTCTGTTTCCTTTCTGTACTTACAATCTGGTGCCATGCGTTTATGTAGAAATATCACTGTTGTCCCATTGATATCGTTGCCATCCATAACTTAACTGCAGTAAATTTCAAGTTTAATTACTCAATCAATTCACAATGACACGAAAACTTAATCTGAATAATATCACACTCTAGTTTTAGAATTCAATTTATACGCATACAAAGTTCATAATTTAAGAATTTCACTAGTTTGAAATTGAGAATTTAACAATTCAGAATTTAAGAATTTGAACCATACAAAAACTAATCCCAAATTGATCGTTTCTGAATAACAAATCAATTCAAATAAGCTTCAATTCCATAATTTGAACATACAACCCTAATTCCCAAATTGATCGTTTCTGGATTGCAATTCAATTCATATCAGCTTCAATTCTATAATTTTAACATACAACCCTAATTCCCAAATTGATCGTTTCTGGATAAAAATTCAATTCATATCAGCTTCAATTACATAATTTTAACATACAACCCTAATTCCCAAATTGATCGTTACTAGATAACAATTCAATCCAAACCAGCTTCAATTCCGTAATTTGAACATACAAACCCTAATCCCCAAATTGATCTTTCAACGTCAAATTTAGTAACAAACCTAATTCAAAATCGATCATTTTTTATTTAAAACAAAGACAAAAAACCCAATTCAGTAAGTATTTTCAAATTAAAATTAATTTACCTTTGAAAGGACACCGAACCATAGAACGACGAACACCACAACCAATAATTTGGTCTTCAACGATTGCGACAAAGATGAAACCGATTGAGGACGAACAACAATGAAGAGTAAGGTGGAGGAGATGGACGACAATGAAGAGGTGGATGAGACGGAGGAAAAAGAATAGTACCGTGGAGGAGATGGAGGACGAAGAAGAATACGATGGAGGATGGAGAATGAAGAACAGAAGTGATTTTGGGATTTAGGGTTTTCAATTGCAAAATTAATTTTGTCAAATAAAATAACTTTGTAATTTTATTATTATCAAATTTAATTGATAAATAAAACTTACTTTTATTTTGTTTATTTGAAAATTATTATTAATTTTATGGGAGATTGATCTAAAATAATCTGAGCCGTTCATTTACTGGACTCACCATAGATCTTCTACATACTATAAAGCTGATGTGGTAGGAGCTAAGTTTCTATTGGCTGGTCAACACAACTTCACCCATGCAGTCACTTTTGTGACTGCACCATAGAAGCTCCCAACAACAAATACAGGAGCAAGGGAAAGAAAAAACTCAGCACAACAAGCACACCAGCCAAAACAAAATACTGCAGGAAGTAAAAGAAAGCCAAAACAGTCCCCCACTAGCAGTCAACACAGCGCCTAACAGTCCCCAAAACCAATCATCTATTAAAACAACTCCCGGGGTCCTATGTCCACTCGTAAAAAAGACACGGAGAAATTTTCAAACGCTCTGCACTCCATTTCCGCGATAGAACCTTTACTTCCTCCACTATATCAACAGGCTGGACATCAATATTCTTAAAAATCTTATTGTTCAGAGCTTTCCAAATAGACCAAATAACCGTATGCCACACCAATTTAAACTTATTCTTCGCCTTAATAGAAGCCACCGCACCGCTCAAACAATCAAAAAGGTAAAATAGATTTGCCGGCATCACAATAACCACACCTAACCACTTAAAGATCGCATACCAAACACTAAAAGCCACCTTACAATGGAGGAAAAGATGACACGCGTATTCCGGGAATTGCCCGCACCAAGCACAATGAGTACCTCCATTTGGTAGAATAATACCTCTCAACAAAAGATTATCCTTTGTTGGGACACGATCATAAAGAAGTTGCCACGAAAAAACAATAATCTTTGAAGGCGCCGGACTATCCCAAATATTCTTAAAAACATTTTCCTCCAAAACTCCGAGAATAGGGCCCGCAACAATTTCCTTGAAGAGCTCCTCATAGACGGATTTCACCGAAAAGCAACCATCCGGGGATAACAACCAACTCCACTTGTCATCCATGTGAGTAATAGTGACATTATATTAAACAATCTTATATTATAATTCATGCATTTTTTTTGTTCATGTATGTTATGCATTTTTAAGTATCCAACTACTTTTTCACAAAGAAAAAGTATAAGGATTTTAGATGAAGTAATTAATTGCGTTTGTTCAGAGCCGATTCTTAAGTACACGCAACACATGCCGCTGGTCGGTCTGACCAGTTGAACGGGGTATATATTCGACCCAAATTGAGTTGGATATTTGGTATACTACAAAATTTAAAAATTGGCAAAATTGAAAAAGAAAATCGGTAGTTTAGTTTACATCCCTTAATTTTATATTTTCCTTTTTTTTTGTTTTATCTTAAAAAATAAACAATAATAATATATAATTGATACAATATTTATTAAATTTGTAAAAATTAATTTGACGAATTTCTAACTCGTGCTTGGCACGGGTATCATACTAGTTATATAGCAATTATGGGTGAAGGAAATAATTTTTTTGGTTCATTTATGTTTTCATTAAAAATAAAATATATTTAAGTCACTAGGTTTAGTCTAGTGGTGAGGTATTTGGGTAGTATGTTATAGGTCCTGTGTTCGATCCTCAGCTCCTAAAAATTACACATTGAAGGTGAATAATTGGACTATTGGAGTGTTAGGGGTTCGAAACCCAACTCCTGCATAATATATACGATGTCCCGACCAACTGAGTTAAGCCCACAGAGACATTAAACTAAATTTTTTTTTGTATACCGCTAAACTAACAAATTTACCGTCAATGTAAACTAACAAATTTTTTTAAAATTTTATTAAATGTTTGTGTAAAATTAATCTACACTAACAATACATTTAGTCATTTATTACATCGAAGTAAAATGAAAAGTAGCAGCTTCCAAACAATGCACAAGTAAACCTAAATCCATTAGATTGAGAGGCTAGCTACTCCTAAAAACAGAAATGATAGCTATGATCAAAATCTAAATTACTAAGATATTAATCCAAAGTCTACCATTGAACAAAAACTACATATGTTGTTTGAAGTAAGCCAAAACGCCAACAAAAGGAGCATTGATATATGTAGTTGGCTCGGATTGAGAAACATTATATCGCGAGTCTTGAAAAGAATCATCATCTGCTGGTCCTCCAACAATTGCACCTGTTAGTACGTTTATATTAGGTGCCGATGATTGAAAATATTTGTCTCCATCACGACACCCCATATGATTTGGGTTCGCGTCAATTGATGGCAAAGTTGAACCACGATGGTGTATCTTCTGAGGATATTTTTGTCCATAGCCAACCATGTACGACATTCCTAATGGATTGTTTCCTAGAATATAGTCAACCTACCAACACATAGAATTTCCAAAATCAATTTCAAAAATGTAACTACTAGAAATAGTAATTTATTTAAAAAATTGTTATATAATTACCTGGCTTTTTGCAAGATTAATGAGGTCAGATGGTTTAGCAACTACATTTCCACATTGTACCTCTTTGTTGTTAGCTTTCATAAAACGAGCATAAACAATTAACAAAAAAGAAAGTGATGTTGCATGCTGTAGATTACTTGATCCAACTTTGAATAGAAGCCCACCTAATTAATATTCACCATCCAAAACTCAAGTAAATATAATTGTGACTAATATTTTATTTTATATAATAATATATTATCTTAATTTGTAATTTTAAAAAGTATTTTTATAATAGCTATAAATATAAGTACTACTATTATTACTATCTAGCTCTTAAATCTTAATTACCTTTGGAGTATGTGACTGATTTTGTTGGTGAATTGGGCAACAAAGAGCATACAAGATTGTTTGCATTTGGAACAAAAGGAATCTCATTTGATGGATTGTTAATCACCCCCTGTTAAAATTAGAAGAAAAAACAAAATTATGTATCATTACTCATAAGTTAATTATCACTATCACCATGGTTCTAAATTTAAGAAAAATTGGAAAAATAAAATTTGATGTACTTGTTAAAATTTGAATTAGATAATTAAACTAACGAGGTAGTAATTGTTTCTTATTTCTATCATGTGCTGAAAAAAATAAATAAATAATTAAATAAATAAAAAGTGTTGCTTAAAATATTTAAGAATGTTTTTTTTTTGTTTATAACCCTCTGGTTCCTAAGAGAAGGGAGTCCTAGTAATCCAGTGTTCGGCCGGGAAGTAAGTAAAGCCTAGTCAAGAAATTGTTCCACCTAAGAATCGAACTCGGGTTCTTCCGAACAATTTGTCTTTGGTGAAGCTCATTAACCACTTGAGTCCAATGAGTTGGTTAAAATAATTAAGAATGTTTGTTCAATTTTAGTTGGTGAAAGCAGAGGTAATAAAAGAATTAAATGTGTAAATATATAAATTAAAGAGTTCTTTCCGATTTAAAAATATTACGTCGAAATGACAAAAACTAATTATTTTTTTTTTTTTTTGCTTTTATCGTTAGTTTAATCTTAATTGACTAACCTGAGAAACAAGCACGTTAATACCAGCATTCTTACTATCCCATCCAAATTCACCAAAACTACCACCATTAGAGGATTCTAATAATTGTATATTTGATTTTACAAAGTTCCAATAGTTTTGATTATTAGAAGCTTTATGCAACCATGCTGCACCCCATATCAACTCGTCCTGAATTTCATTTCAACCAAAAATATTTATTAAGATAGATACAAGCAAGAACAAAAAAAAACAATTACAAAAATAATTAGAGACAAAATAAAATTGTCTCTAAATTTATCATTGAATTAATTAGTGACGATTAATTATCAATAAACAAAAAAGAATTTAGTGACGATTATATTTTTATAATTGGTTGAATTTTTTAAAATGTTTTTCCACATATACAAATTATTAAAGTCATACCATGTAGCCATTGAAATCACAGTAGAAGGGACATGCTGCATCACCTATGGAATCATTGTAAGAGCCACGATGATTATTTGCAAAGTTAAACACCTAAATATCATATAGAGATAATAATTAGTTGTATTTACCAACAAAAAATTATTAGTTGTAAGGTATTAGGAAAATATAATATCAAATAAAAATTTAAAAATATCCCATAAGCTTAGCTCAGTCAGTTGGACATTGCATTATATATGAAGAGGGTCGGGGTTAAAACCTGGTCATCCCACTAGTCCACCTTATGGGTGAAATTTCTAACCATTACCATTAGACTATTTGACAAATAAAAAGATTTTTTTTTTTGACTAAAAGTACTTTTTTTTTAACTCTTTTCAAATCTTATTTCTTTTTAGTATATAGACTTCACTTTTTGTCAATACTTCACTTGTTAGAAAATGTAATTCTTTCATTGTCAAAAAAAAAGAAAATGTAATTCTTTCACCTAAATTGAGTATAGAAATCAATTACTTTCAAACAAAAAAAAATTCTTAGATTGAGTAAAATATTCAAATTAATACATATTTACCAGTTTAGCTCTAATGAGAAGCGCTTTAGAATATCTATGATCGATATTGCGAAATACAATAGATGACGCCGCAAGTGCAGCCGCAATCTCAGCCGAAACCTCCGAACCAGGCCTCCTTTTGGTCAAATAATAAGCTTGTCTAGATATGTCCATATCTTCCGGTCTTTCCCAACAATCATGATCACTAATAGGATTTCCAACTTGTGCTACAACAACATTTGGGATTCTTGTGGCTTTGAGGAAATAATCAGTTCCCCAACGGATTGCTTCCAAAGCATGTTCATAATCTGATCCCATTTTGTCTCCAAATTCTATGACACTCCAAGCTAGCATTGTAGTTGAAAATGCCATAGGAAAATGGAATTTTACATTGTCACCAGCATCATAGTATCCACCAACCATATTCATCTGTGTTTGGAATACAAGTTTGACAAATTAAATGTATAAGTAACAATGTATTTTATTTTTTTGCAAATTGGTTGAACAACCCAATCACTTGTGCTTAAATTAATAAAATTTTGCTTATCAAAGTGTCAAACTCGAGTCAAACTTAAAAGTGAAATATGAAATAGGGATTTGCCAATCTTAAGTTTGAATTATAGTGAAAAGTGTCAAACCTAACATTATTAACTTAAAAGTAAGTGTCACAACTTTTCTTTTGAAAAAGGTCAATGTGGCAACTGGAGTCAAGGAATCACATATTTGACCTAGTAACAAAAACGATCGACAATTTACGTTTTAAGTTTTGTTAAGTAAGATCTAAAATACAAAATAGAAATATGAACCATGAAAATTTTGATTTTAAAACTTAGTTCTGAGATTCCATGAGATGGAAAGACGCGCGTCAGGACACAAAAATTGAAAAATAAACTTAAAGAGAGTGAAAAATAAAAACAAAATTGATATATATGAGTAAAAATTTAGAATTTACTTACATGTATATCATGTCCATCATGAAGGGCAGAGTCTTTTCTCCATTTCATACGTTGAGAAGGCGGCAATTTTCCGGACCTTTGACCTTCAAAAAACAAAATGCTTTTTGTCAAAGCATCACCATAGTCAAGTGGAACAGATTTTGACATTGTAGCCATCATCATTGTTAATAACAATGACAATTTTGATATTGCTTCTCTTTTTCCTCTCATATTTTTATGTAACTTTTTTTTTTCTTTCAAGTTTCAATTTTGAGTTATGTTATTTGATTATTTCCTCAAGAATTATAGCTACAAATAATGAAGCATTTCCCTGTAGTGATATCTGAAATTTGATCTTCTTTTTTGTTATTTTGACTAAAACTTTTTTATTTGAAAAGCCGAAATTTGAACTTGAAATTTGAAAAAATTCAATTGTATCCGAAAGATGTATTGTTTTGCTCATATTTCCTTGTTGTAAGTGCTTATAAAACAGTGGCCAAATGTTTGTTTTGCAGAAATTATTAATAGGTTACTTTTTTCTAAAACGGAAGATTACATATATTATAAAGTACGTTAATTAAGGAAGATTCATTAAGATCGAATATTCACTTTCTTTTGACCATTTGAATGATCAATTTTTTTTTACCATTTGAATAATCAACTTTTTTTGACAAAATTGAATAATCAATTTTTAAAAAGTGTACTTCATGTTGAAAATATTTATTCTTTTTTGTACGTTTTGGTAAAAAAGTTTTTTTTCTTAAATGATTGGGCAAGGATGTTGAATTGAAGTCCGAGTTCGATTTTTTATTTATTTACAATGAAGCAGATGCTTGAACTCAAGACCCCATGCATATACTGACCACTTTCTTAATTATGATGATAAAAAAAAAAAACTTTCAATGTCCTTATTAATTATTATTAGAGATATCAATGGAGTTATAGTAGAGATTGAGTAGGGAGTATTTTACCACATTCTTTCCCATCATCTAAAATGCTCCCTATCTTAATTTTCCGATTCCCAATCCTCGCAGATACCTACATTTTCTGCAGCGATCGATCAACACTAAAAAAATATCAAATTTTATTATTTTAAATTAAACTAATTGTAGAAAAAATTAATAAAGTTTAATCATAAAATAAATAATAAACACATTAAAACACACATATTAGTTGTTCCCTTGCAGTTGCTTGATAATATTGCTTTTAGGAAAGGAGATTAATAAGTTCTTATGTTAATGATATTACCATGGAAAGGGAACATGAAATCAAGAACAAATCTGAAGTGGATAATAAACCTGAATGAATATTGATGCCACCATTGCAGGAACAGCAACAATGAGAATTTGCCATGTGACTGAAACAATTATGCAAATAGAGGCTACCCAAGGTCATCCGCTATCGGGTTACTTGGGTCAGACTCCAGATGGTTTGTAAGTTGGAGATATCTCTCACATTACGACACGGTTTTATAGGGTTCAATTAGGTCTAACGCAAGTTCTAAGATATTAATTTTAGAAGTTAAAATCGCAAAAAGATCCCTGCAGTGATCGAGACTCGAGAGCCATTAGATATAGATGCAATTGGATCTTGCACCAAATCCAACGACACTATAGCAGTTGCACCATGCATCCGCTATGGAGGATTCAAGTTTGATAAAAGAGATAAGAAAATCATATTTAATTTTAGCACGATGGAATTGACAATCGAGAGAACAACCGTCAACTCACGACCACAATATTCCATCAAGCCATAAATTAATCATAAGATTAATCTAACAGTCGAGAGATCAATCCAACAACAAACTTCTGGCTCGACTGGAAATAGAAGAAATGATCCAAATCCGAATATTGAAGTTTAGTAATTATATCGTTACCTCGAAACCTCCAAGAGACCCTAAACTCCAATACATAACATGAATAAAAAGACCAAACAAGCAAGACAAAGCACCATATAAGCTGCAAATAATCATTTAAAATCAGGAATAACAAGCTAACATAGAAATTGAACAAACTCATATCTAAGAACAGAAATTCAATATCTTCATTCTTGAATTTGAACACAAAACCCAATGTGATCAATTCAGAAAGAGCAGGAACAAAATCATGATTCTCACACAAGACACCTTCTGATTAAGTACTACATCAAAGTGATACTATGAAAGCCTTATAAGAAGTAACATCACTGAACAGAGGCACATATGCATAATGTTAGTGAAATGCATTCATCTATCCACATAAAACAGAAGAAACTAACTTTATTGAACCAGTAGATTGAGAAGATTGAAACTAAAAATTGTAATCAGCGTGATGAATAAACAAGATGCAACTAATCACAAAATATTTACCTGTATAGTTCATTCCCAAATAATAAATCCAGAAACTAATTTATTTCAAACAATTCATTAATGCAACAAGCATGTAGGTAATTCTTGGATTATTGACTATTGAATTGCATAAACAATGTATAATCACAATGTAACGCGCTTCTAAACTAAACATCGAAATGAATTGAATTTGCATCGCATTTCAATCGAAAATTGCAACAAATATTGAAAGAAGCATATGAATTAAAGTGTTAAGTCTAAACAATTACTGTGATACTGTACCATGTATCATCTTTATATTATATATTCTTTCATAGAGTAACTGTTAAGGGATATTCACTTTGTATTAGTAACTAAGTACTGGAAGTTTTTTTAAGGTTATTTTTTACAAAAAAGGTAAAATAGGTATTAAGAAAAAGACATCTCAAACTCATGTATCCTGTTTATATTAAGTATAGATTCATATAAAATCATTTTAATTCCAACAATATATTTATTACATTGAAATAAAATGAAAAGTAGCTAGAGAGACATGCTAGCTACTCCTAAAAACTGAAACGATAGGTATATATATGATTGATGACATCTCGTCATTACACACTATGTGGGCAAATCCAGTGTAAAAAGAGTGAATTAAAGGAAGATTTTGATCATAATCATGAAGAAAATACATTGATGTGAAGAGTTGTGTGTTCTACAAGAAACTAGCAAAAAAAAGTGCAGAATTTACTGTTCCTGCGTGAGGCGCAGCCTGGCTGAGTAAGGCGCAAATAGCTGATGAAGTTAATCTGCCAGCTGAGTAAGGCGCAGCACAGGCTGCGTGAGGCGCAAATAGCTGATGGAGTTAACCTGCCAGCTGAGTAAGGCGCAGCACAGTCTGCGTGGGGCGCAGCTCAGCTTGAGTGAGGCGCAGGAAGGCTGAGTGAGGCGCAGGAGCAGGTTGAGTGAGGCGCAGGAAGCTGAGTGAGGCGCAGCTGAGCTGATCTATAAAAGGAAATCAGTTATTCAGGAGCAGGGTTGGACATTTTGTTACGAAAATTGACTCTAAAAGCTCTTTTATCTCTTCCAAGTGGAGATTCTTGGTAATTCTTTGAAGATTGATTATGGAGATGGGATCTAAGCTTCACCTTGCAAGATCCACCTTCATCATGTGCAACTAAGTCCTCAAGATTAGGTACTTTTAGAGGATTTTGGTATGGTGTAATTGATCTATGTACTTGAGTTAGGAATTCATGAATTGTATGAACCTTATTATCATTTCAATTGAATTTGTGTTTAAAGCTTTTCATATTTTGATCATGTATGAGATGATTCCTTTACTTTAATTTGTATGAGAATAGAAATTGAAGTATAGATCTAATTCAATTGTTCTTGGATGCAATTTGCTTAGAGATAGGGAAATTGATCTTTGTGTCTTTAGAATCTGTATGATAAACCTCAATTAATCCCAAATTCACTTAAGAGATTAAGGAATTGAGCTTAATTGAGAGGGTTAAGTGCCAAGAGATTGGACTTAACCATTTTTGGTTGGTTCTTCATGATAATGAGCTACATACAATGCTTAATTCCGCTCAAGTACCGATTACATCGAATCAAATGACTCGAAGAAGTACCTAATCGCGTTTTTCTCGTATTAAAACCAAGTTTGATACCATTTCATTCTCTTTTACAATTACTTGTTTTTGAAACTTTCCCCCCTTTTATGAGTATATTTTCTAATTCGATACGTAGTCCAATTGTTCTTGATTGAATAGAAACAATCCTTGCGGTTCGATATTTGTATTACTTGCGACGAATTCGTACACTTGCGAATTTATTCAACAAGTTTTTGGCGCCGTTGCCGGGGATTGTTGATAATTTCAACAAGGCAATTGGACAATTTAGTTTTATTTTACTTTTTGCTATTGAAAAAAGATAAAAAAAATTAGTGTAGTTTTTCAATTCTTGTTTTGAGCGGTGCTATTTGAGGTATTTTTGTTGTTTTTGTTTATGCGAGGTAAAGCATCGGAAGCATTGCTATTCGATCCGGAAATCGAGAAGACCGCAAAAGCAAATCGGAAAGCAACAAAGCTAGCTAAAGAAGTAGCTAGTCAAGCATACTTAGAACGAGAAACAAGCGAAGAAGAAATCTCGTCTAGTTCACACTTCTCGGAAGAAGAACCGATCGAGATGGAGGGACATCAAGAAGCAAACCCTCCAGTGCAACCAAGAAGAACCCTTGGTGATTATGGTCAACCAAATGATGTTGGTGTGGCCAATTTGGGCTTTCAACCGGCCAATCCGATAGCCTTTGACATAAAGAACACCGTCCTTAGTGCTCTCAAAGAGGACCAATACTCCGGGGCCGAATCTCAATGCCCAAATCTTCACCTTGGCCGTTTCTATGAAGCATGTGATTATACGGATCCACCGGGAGTGAGCGAATCGGATAAGAGACTCCGCCTTTTCAAGCATTCTCTCACCGGAAGAGCCAAAGATTGGCTAGATACCATCCCACCGGGTACAATCAATACATGGGTTGAATTGGAATCGTTGTTCAAGGCTAGGTTTTTCCCGGTGCACAAATTTGTGGAGAGGCGAAGAGAAATTCAGAATTTTGAGCAAGGGGATAATGAGACTCTCCATGATGCTTGGGAGAGATTCAAATTGAGTTTGAAAAAGTGTCCCAAACATGGGATTGATGATCTTGCCCAAATGCAATACTTCACTCAAGGGCTTCGACCTCAAACCCGGATGCTTTTAGATGCATCGGCGGGCGGATCATTGAAGACAAAGAATGAGGTGGAAGCTAAGGAGCTTGTGGAGATAATGGTTCACAATGAATATCGGGCACAAAATGACCGTGGAGCCAAAAAGAAAGGTGGTATGCTTGAACTTGATACACAAGATGCGGTCCTTGCTCAAACTAAGCTTCTCTCCAATCAAATGGAGGCCCTTATGAAGCGATTTGATCCGCAACAACAAGTCAACGAGGTCCAAGAGCTTAGATGTGACTTTTGTCAAGGAGGGCATGCAAACGGGGGTTGTTTCCCGGAAGGCTCGGAAGAAGCTAAATACTTGGCAAATTTTCGTAAACCATATCCAAGTGGTTGGGGGAACAATGGTAATCAAGGTCAAGGGAGCAACACAAATCAAGGTCAAGGGTATAACTCAAATAGAGGTCAAGGCTACAATTGAAATCCTCCTCCTCGGAAACCATCCGAAATGGAGGAAACTCTTACTAGTTTCATGAAGATGACACAAGGGAATTTCGAGGCAATTGCTATTTCCAACAAGAATCAACAAGCCTTCAACAAAACCCTCGAAAATCAAATGTGTCAACTCTCAAAGCAAGTCTCCTCTCTACAAAATCAAAGTGGGTTTGGTGGAAACACCACGGATAACCCAAGAAATGAAAATGCTAAAGCAATTAACTTGAGAAGCCGGGTGGTTCCATCACCGGAAGTAGTGGAGAAACCTAGGACAAAAGTGAGTTCAAAAGAAAATGAGGGAGAAGTCGAAAATGAGAGTGATGTTGTAGTAGAAAATAAAGAAGAAAATGGTGTAGTTGAAAAGAGTAAGAAGAAGAGGTGGAAAGTGAGAATGAGGGCGTAGTTGAAAATAAGAGGGAGAAAAAGCATATAAGTGAGCAAGGGGAGAGTTCAAAAGAAGGAGGGAGTAAAGCCAAAGCTAGAACTCAAGAAGAGGTACCTTATCCTAGGATTCCTTATCCTAGGAAGAAGAAGATCAAGACAAAGGATCACCACTTCAAGAAGTTCATGAAAATGTTAAACAACCTTCAAGTGAACCTACCTCTAGCGGAAGCACTTGAGCAAATGCCCCTTTATGCCAAATTTTTGAAGGAGCTTCTCACAAAGAAAAGGAAACCTCTTGATGACGACATTGTGGATATGACTGAAGAGTGTAGTGCACTTATCCAAAGGAAGCTACCTCAAAAGAAGAAGGATCCCGGGAGCTTTACCATTCCTTGCTCGATTGGCAATCTAACCATCGGTAGAGCTTTGTGTGATTTGGGAGCGAGTATTAATTTGATGCCGCTTTCAATGATGAGGAAAATTCCCGGTGCCGTGGCAAAGCCCACCAAGATGCAATTATCTCTTGCCGATAGATCTATAGTACACCCATATGGTATTCTCCATTATGTGCTCGTGCGGGTAGCGGAGTTTGTGTTCCCCGCTGATTTTGTGGTTCTTGATATGGAAGAAGACCGGGAGGCCGAGCCGTTGTTACTTGGGAGACCATTCTTGGCAACCGGTAGAGCTCTTATAGATGTAGAGATGGGTGAGTTGATGCTTAGAACACAAGGTGAACAAATCATGTTCAATGTGTTTGAGGCAATGAAAAGGCATGATGAAGACCCGGAGTGTCACCGAGTAGATGTTGTGGAAGAGGTTATTGAAGAGGTGTTCGAAGAAGAAACTCCTAGTCCTCCTTTGGAAAGAGTAATAGTGAATTCTATAGATGATCTAGAGGAAGAATGGGACAAGGAAATTGAGATTTGCCTTAGGCAACTAGAATCTTCAAGAGTGGATGAAAAACCAGAAGTGAAACCGGAATTGAAGGTTGAAACTCAAGAAGATGTGAAACCAAGCACTCCTGAATTGAAAATCCTTCCCTCTCATCTTAAATATGTGTTCTTAGGGGAGGATGACTCACAACCGGCAATCATTAGCAACTCACTCACACCACTTCAAGAAGAGAAAGTACTAAGGGTGTTGAGAGACAACAAAGAGGCCATGGGGTGGAAAATCTCCGATTTGAAGGGGATAAGTCCTACCTTTTGTATGCACAAGATCAAAATGGAAGATGAGTACAAACCTGTGGTGCAACCTCAAAGGAGACTAAATCCTACCATGAAGGAGGTTGTGAAGAAAGAAGTGCTTAAACTCCTTGAGGCCGGCATGATTTATCCAATTTCGGATAGTGCTTGGGTGAGTCCGGTTCATGTAGTTCCAAAGAAGGGTGGCATGACGGTTGTTCGCAATGATAAGAATGAACTCATTCCTACAAGAACCGTCACCAGGTGGCGTATGTGTATTGACTATAGGAGGTTGAATTCCGCCACTAGAAAGGATCACTTCCCTTTACCCTTCATGGATCAAATGTTGGAAAGATTAGCCGGTCAAGAGTATTATTGCTTCCTAGACGGTTACTCCGGTTATAACCAAATCACGGTTGATCCGGGTGACCAAGAGAAGACGGCGTTTACTTGCCCTTTTGGGGTGTTTGCTTACCGAAGGATGCCGTTTGGTCTATGTAATGCACCGGCAACATTTCAACGGTGTATGTTAGCTATCTTCTCGGACATGATGGAGGACACCATGGAGGTCTTTATGGATGACTTCTCCGTATTCGGTAAGTCTTTTGATTCTTGCTTATCAAACCTCAATGCGGTTTTGAAAAGATGCATAAATACAAACCTTGTTTTAAATTGGGAAAAATGTCATTTTATGGTGACGGAAGGAATTGTGCTTGGCACAAAGTTTCCTCCCGTGGCATTGAGGTTGATAGAGCAAAGATAGAGGTCATAAAGGATTTGCCTCCTCCCATCAATGTGAAGGGAGTGAGAAGCTTTTTAGGGCATGCCGGTTTTTACCGGAGGTTTATCAAAGATTTTTCTAAAATAGCAAAACCTTTATGCACTCTTCTTGTAAAAGAGCATGACTTTAATTTTGACAATGAATGTTTGATGGCTTTTAACTTGTTGAAAGAGAAGTTGGTCTCCACCCCCATAATCGTTGCACCACAATGGGACTTACCATTCGAACTTATGTGTGATGCAAGTGATTATGCTGTGGGTGCGGTTTTAGGCCAACGCCATGCGAAATTTTTCCATGCTATATACTATGCTAGCAAAGTCCTCAATGATAATCAAAAGAATTACACCACCACCGAGAAGGAGTTGTTAGCCATAGTATTTGCTTTGGAAAAATTTCGGTCTTATCTAATTGGTTCAAAAGTTGTTGTTTTCATAGACCATTCAGCTCTAAGGCACTTATTGTCCAAGGGCGATTCAAAGCCCCGCCTTCTTAGGTGGGTGTTGCTACTACAAGAGTTCGACTTGGAAATCAAAGACAAAAAGGGGGTTGAGAATGTGGTAGCGGACCACTTGTCTCGCTTGGAGAACCCCCAAGTGACCTCAAGAGAGTTGCAAGTGAGGGAGGAATTCCCGGATGAGAAATTGTTTGCCATCTCCACAACACCATGGTTTGCCGACATGGCTAACTTCAAGGCCGGTGGAGTGATTCCGGAAGATTATTCAATCCAACAACAAAAGAAGCTCTTTAGTGATGCCAAGCACTATTTTTGGGATGATTCATTCTTGTTTAAGATGGGTCAAGATGGCATCATTAGGAGATGTGTGGGTGATCATGAAATTCAAAGCATCATGTGGCATTGCCATGGTTCGCCTTGTGGGGGACATCATAGTGGACCAAGGACGGCCGCTAAAGTTCTTCAAAGCGGTTTCTTTTGGCCTACACTTGTGAAAGATTGTTTGGAGTTTGTCAAGACTTGTGATGAGTGTCAAAGGACGGGGAATATCTCAAAAAGGGATGAAATGCCTCTCAAAGGTATGTTAGAAGTTGAACCTTTTGATGTTTGGGGTGTGGATTTTATGGGTCCCTTTCCTTCTTCTCATTCTAATTTGCACATTTTAGTGTGTGTGGATTATGTCACTAAGTGGGTTGAGGCTATTGCTTGCAAAGCCAATGATGCCAAAACCGTTGTGAATTTCTTAAAGAAAAATATTTTCACAAGGTTTAGGGTTCCTCGGATTTTGATAAGTGACGGGGGAAAGCATTTTTGTAACAAGCATTTGGAGAATCTTTTGTTGAAATATAATGTCAAACACAAAGTTGCTACTCCCTATCACCCACAAACTAGTGGTCAAGTGGAAGTGTCCAACCGCCAACTCAAGCAAATTTTAGAAAAGACGGTCTCGTCTTCAAGAAAGGATTGGTCACTCAAGTTGGATGATGCACTTTGGGCTTACCGTACCGCTTACAAGACTCATTTGGGTTTCTCTCCATTTCAACTTGTGTATGGTAAAGCATGTCATTTGCCAGTAGAGCTTGAGCATAAGGCCTATTGGGCGGTAAAGTTTTTGAACATGGATGCAACTCTTGCGGGTGAGAAGCGTCTTCTCAAGCTTAATGAGTTAGAAGAATGGCGCGAACGAGCATATGAGAATGCGGTACTCTACAAGGCGAGAACAAAGCGATACCATGATAAAGGTTTGGTGCCAAAGATTTTTCAACCGGGGCAATTGGTTCTTCTTTTCAACTCAAGGCTGAAATTGTTTCCCGGAAAGCAAGTCAAGGTGGTCCGGGCCGTTTGTTATCAAAGAAGTATTTTCCCATGGAGCTATTGAGATTTACAAGCCCGGTGATGAGGCTAATGCGTTCAAACTGAATGGTCAAAGGCTAAAGATTTATAAAGGAGGTGATGTTGTGCGCCATAAGGTGGCGTTGCTATTCCGTGACCCTTGAGGTCACAGACCGTCAAGCATCGGGACGTTAAACAAGCGCATGACCCTCGGGTCGTGGACCGTCTAAGCTATCGACGTTAAATAAGCACTTGTTGGGAGTTAACCCAACGTTTTATCTCACATATTTGCTATTTTTTTTTATTTTATTTTTTTGGTTTATGGTTGTTTGTGCAGGTTAAGTAAGCCAGTAGAAGCTAATTTGAGAAGAAAAAAGCCACAATTGGAGTTTTGGAGCTTTGCACTGCGTGGGGCGCAAATAGAAAAAATTTGGCCCTGGCGGCTGCATGGGGCGCAGGTGGTACTGCGTGGGGCGCAAATAGCAGATTTTCATCCCTGGAAGCTGCGTGGAGCGCAGCCCAATTTGCGTGGAGAGCTGGCCCAGTTCATACAAAAAAAAAAAAAGAGAACCTTCTCTCTTCCGTGAAACAACAACAACATCTCCATTCACTCTTCTCTCAAACCCTAAACCTCCATTAACAACCTCCAAACCTTCTCCAAAATTCACCAAAACTTCATCCCCATTACTCCAATCTTCTTAATCTCACTTCAAATTTCTCTTACCCACACTCTTTATCCTTCAAAAACTCCCTCCTATTCTCTCAAAAACACTCAAACCCCCATTTTTATCAACTCTAATCTCTTTCAATTTCCTCCAATCCTCACCAAAACTCTCCCAATCTACTTCATCTCTACTCAAATTCTTCATACCCATACTCCAAATTTCTCAAAACTCCCTTGCTCCACAAATTTTCATACCCATTTTTCTCCACCAAACCCTACACGAAAATTCCACATATTTTCAATATCCATCATGACTTTAAGCACTTCAAAGGGCAAAGGGAAGAAGGTAAATGATGCTCACAAGGAAAAACCTTCTAAGAAGTCCAAATTGACAAAGGGTGGTTCTTCTTCAAGAGTTGGAGGTTCTTCCAATGTTACTCAACCACAAGGTCCATCACCTCCAATTCTTTATACTGTTGGTACTTCTCTTAAATTGCCACCCATGGCACAACCAATGTCATTTAAGTTTTTCAATGAAGCTGCTCGTGAAAGGTATGTTTTTCTTCAAGAAACAAGTCTTCATCCAGAGAGAGCCTTTAGTTCTGAATTGTTAGAAAAAGTGCCTGAAATTAAGGAGCAACTTGTTGATAGGGGGTGGGAGAAATTTAATGATATATTGAGTAGAGGGCAGAATGATAAGGGTAGGAGTCTCAATATTTTGAAAGAATTTCTTGCTCATGCATATGTTGGATTGCCCTGTCAAGCAAAAGACACTTCTTATGTTAGGGGAAGGATTATTAACTACTCTCCGGCCGCTATTAATGCTTTCTTAGAAACAAAAGTGGTAAAAAGGTGTGCTTTTAGGCCATTGCAAGATGAGGTTGACCATTGGAATGTACAACAAAGAAGAGAGGTGAAAGAGTATTTGTCTCTTCCGGGTACTCCTTGGTTGGCTGCGGGAGGAAAGAACAAACCATCGAAGTTCAAAGCTACTCATCTCTTAGCAACCCCGAGAGTTTGGTTTGAATTTTTTATCAATAACATTTACTCGGTTGGTAATAATTCGGAAGCTCAAGTGGAGGCAGCTGCAGGGGTAAAGGTGATCATGGAGGGTAAACCGTTTAATTTGGGGTTGGCTATTAGTACAAGCATCGATAATATAGCAACTAACCTGCGGAAGCCTTTGTCGGTGGGCCATTGCAATTTCATTAATGCTCTTTGTAAGCATCAAGGTGTTCTTGAACCCACCCCTCTTGAAGATACATTTGTTTTTCCAAAGTGGCCTTTGCGTTTCAAGGATTGGGAAAAGTATGGTGAACTACCTAAGGAGTATAAACCTCCTAGAGAAGGAGAGGATATTGCTGAGGAAGCCGCTCGAATTGACCAAGTTGATGGTGGGGAGCAGCCGGAACTAAACCAAAGTCCGACACAACAACAAAACAATCAGCCACCTTCTCAGGCACCGGATGTAGCTACATCTTCTCATTCGGCAAGTGAACTTGCCATACTCTCACATTTGATGGATATCTCTCAAGAAGCCGGGTTGAGGAGTTGTTACATTGATACACAATCATCTCTTTACACGGAAGCAATGGGTATTCGTGCCTCCACTCCTCCTATTTTGTATGCACATCTTTACCCGACTCAAGATGCATGGAACACTCACTTGCAAGAGGAGCAAGTCTTCTTCTTGGCTAGGCAAGAGCAACGAACTTGCCGTTGGAAGGCCGAGATGGCTGCCCTTGAGCGAGAGCGAGTGGCTAGGGAAGAGGAAGAAACGAGACGCGGAGAGCATGCAGAAAGGATGATGTTTGACATTGAAGCATATCCGAATGAGTTTGACTTCATCCCTCCTGGCCCCTCGGAGGGTGTTTGATTGGCCATGCTAGGGCTTTTTCTCTTCTCCCTCTCTCTACTTATTTCTTCCTTTTGAAGCTATTATGCATGTTTGCTAGTATTTGGTATTTGTAATATTTGCTTGGATTTTGCTGGATAATTGTACCCTTTATTTGAACTTATCTTTTGCACTTATGGAATATTTTTTAGTTTGTGCCATGTTCCAAATATTTGCCATGTTCTTTGTGCTACTTGAGTATCAATCACTTGATTTTTACTCCGACAGGATATGAGAGTTCTTACGGTGCAACTCTTTTTGCATTCATGTGAATGAAAGACAAAGAATGGACCTTGCACAAATGGTGACCGCTCAATGATCCGACCTACCCGTGAGGTATTGAGCCAAACACTCTCCTCTTTCTTATGTGTGTCCACAACATTTCGTCCTCTCTTGATCTTGCGTGTGTTCTTTTTACTTGATTGGCTATAATAATTACACACGAGGCAAATTTATTTGGTACCTTGAGCCATTTTGTAGCCACCCTTAACTTATGTTTATATCCGTAGTGTAAACCCCCTTGAGCCGTAAAATTGTTTGTGTGATCTTACCCAAGTATTTTCAAAAAATAAAAAAAAAATAAAACTATGTTTTTCTTGGAGTTAGACTACACTTCTTGTGATTTGAGCACAATGCTCATCACAAGTTTGGGGTTGCCTTTGGAATGGGCAATTTCCTAAGTTTGGGGTGGGAGACTACTAGAGAACGTCGTTATATGAGTTATTTAAAAACAGAAAAAATAGCAAATGAAAAGGTCATATGTGTTTATTGAAAAAAAAAAAAAAAAAAACAAACAAAGAAGAGAAAAAGAAACAAAAGTAATCTCTACAAAATGTGTGCAAATATAGTGACCTTTTCATAGAAAAAAGTTTGCAAAAATAATGATATAAAGAAAGGAAGAACAAAGAGAATTTGTGATTTGATGAAATGTGTTCTCTAGTAGAATTGTATCAATTGGGGTTGAGTTTCGTTTATTGAATTCATTGTAGGTTAACTCCAAGTTTTTAACTCACCATCCTAAAAACATCCACCCCCTAACCGAGCCAAGTTATAACCGAAAAAGTCCTCAAAAGTGTGTGATTGTTGTATGCCGATTAGTTTCTAGAATCCTCTCAAGGTTATGGTAGAGTCGTTTGCTTGTGTTGATAGAGTGAACACCTTTGATACAGTTTGAATGATGTGAGCGTGAGATGAATTGTTGAGTTTGGTTATAATTTGTGCAAATGTCCAAAGATTTGTTTGATCGAGCTTGATGTGAAGGGAGTTGCTCGTAAGTTGATCATTGAAGTGCCCGGGTAAGTCTCAAGTGTGTATGATTCGAGTGGAATAAGGAAAATGCCAACTAGTTGTAATTGGGCATGGATTAAAAATGATTCCTTGAGGGCAAGGAAAGGTTTAAGTTTGGGGTTGTGATGACATCTCGTTATTACACACTATGTGGGCAAATCCAGTGTAAAAAGAGTGAATTAAAGGAAGATTTTGATCATAATCATGAAGAAAATACATTGATGTGAAGAGTTGTGTGTTCTACAAGAAACTAGCAAAAAAAAGTGCAGAATTTACTGTTCCTGCGTGAGGCGCAGCCTGGCTGAGTAAGGCGCAAATAGCTGATGAAGTTAATCTGCCAGCTGAGTAAGGCGCAGCACAGGCTGCGTGAGGCACAAATAGCTGATGGAGTTAACCTGCCAGCTGAGTAAGGCGCAGCACAGTCTGCGTGGGGCGCAGCTCAGCTTGAGTGAGGCGCAGGATCTTTTCTATCACTGTTTTTGCCCTTTGACTCTTTGTTTTGCCCTTTGGCTCTTTCTTTTGCCCTTTGGCTCTTTTTTCATTTTTTTTTTGAAGAGACTATTTTTTTAGGGAATTTTTTTTATGTTTTCCGGTCTTTTTTTCATTTTTTTTCTTTTTGTAGTGATAGTTCTCCGTACACCCACCCCAAACTTAGATGTTGCTAGTTCCATGAGCAACCTCAAACTTATTTGTTGCCAAGACTTGAGAACTATTACCTTAACTCCAAATAGGGTAATTTCATTGTTTTACTGGTCTACTGGCTTGTATCGTGGTTTGTCACCGAAAAAAAAGGGATAATTTTTTTTACGGCTCAAAATTTGGCTAGCAAAGGATATAATATATAATTGGTGGCTTGAAAAAGGCTCTGAGTTATAACAAACAATTGCCTCAATGCATATAATATCAAATTAACCAGTCAGCAGAGAATTAGAGCAAATTCTAGAAAATAAACAAGTGCATGGTACTCTCATAGTAATTCGAAAGAAAGTGGTAATACTGTTTGAAAATATTTGGCTCAAATCCTCACATGGCTTAGGTATCTGAAAGTTGAACATTTGTCTCACAGACACCAGCTTCATCACTCGTCTCTCTGTCTCCCGAACTTCGCACTTCGGAGCAATCACCTTTGGTTTTTTGTGTGAAGGTGTGAAATCCATCTCATCAGAATTTATAATTCACTTCGCCGCAATCTTACCTATAACAGTTTATCATGCACTAGATAATAAACAACAAACAGTTATTTAATTTTTTTATAAGTTTGAAAAAGGGTTAAATAGATGAAAGTGATATAACAGGAAATTCAAAGTACAATAGTTAATAACGAAATAAAAAATACATGAAATAAAAGTACATAAATAAGAAAGACTAAAAATAGATGCGGATCTACTGTCCGCCCTCATCATCACTGGGAAGCTCATGATCTAGCTCGACTGCCAACTCATCCACACCTGCCAGATCCCAAATGTCCTGAACTTGCTGCTGATGCTGCAGCAAGTTCTGGGTCTGCCTGTTAAAGTGCCATGTCAAGTCATGTGGCTCCGGGTACTACTGGCGGTAGGAAGGTAGAGGATGTTGAGCTCTGTACCCCTGAACATCGTCCATCATGTGGGCGGAGTATCTAGGTAACCCCCAATCCATCAGGACATGCTGATCATACTGTGTGACCGCTATCCCCAGCTCAAAATCTGTGAACTGGTGCTGCTGGGGTGGCAGCTGGTGTACCTGCTGTTGCTGCTGTGGTGGCTGCTGATGTTGCCCCTGCTGGGTGCCATAACTCTGTCAAGATCTCGCTGGGCTCTAGCAAGGAACCTCGCTCCAAGCGGCTCCAAAGGCCCAGTAATATGGTCATCCTCCCCTGGGACCCCAGCCAACGAACATAAATGAGTGATCACGAAGGGGTGACCAACAGAAGTGTCGCTGGAAGAAATCATGTGCTTGATGCTCTGCACAATCATCCTCCCAACCTGAATGGGCTCCCCCATCAAGATGCTATAGATGGCTACGCACCTGGTCGCGATAATCTCCGTCTGGTTGGAGCATGCCTCAAAGATATGGATCCACCACCTGGACCATAACTTTGCCAGAGGCAACATCTCCGTATCCTGAATCCTCTGACGCGCTCCCTGCCTGGAGAAGCGCCACTCCTTGCTCGGCATAGCCAGGGCCTCCCGTATCTGATCATACTCTGCATCAGTAATCGCGCCATCTCTCCAAGATGCACGCCTCATATGGACTCCGCAATAATCCTCCGGGCGGAATCCAAAAATAGAATCAATAGTGTCCGGGGAATAACTGACATAAACCCCCCGGACACGGATAAGAAAGACTAAAAATACATGAATTTGATCTGCTGTCGCACACGGATCAAAAATGAGTTTTAAAAGTGTAGTTTAGGAAAAGCGACACTCGAGTATCGTCTCACAAGGAATCACGATCAGTTTAGAAATATAAGAATCAATAAGAAAAACTATAAATTATGGGGGGAAGTTTAAGGTTCTGAACTTAAATTGGAACAAGATAAAAAAGTGATTTAAACAATTACGATAAACAAGTTAATCTGTTGATTTGCTTCCTACTTATCATCGGTTTAGTTAATTCCAATTCCCCTAAGCCGATTCGATCCTATTCGATTACAATATCGATTAAACAAGCACAAGCGATATTATATGGTTTATGATCCTATATTCCGAATTAAGCAAACGGAAACATTACGTGAATTAACAAAAAAAGCTATGTCAACACACTTAAAAATGAGGATCATGAACACAACCGAATTTAATCAATTCTATCCTATGAGCAACAATCAGATTAAGCAAA
Organism: Trifolium repens; assembly: GCA_030408175.1. Classification (NCBI taxonomy): domain Eukaryota; kingdom Viridiplantae; phylum Streptophyta; class Magnoliopsida; order Fabales; family Fabaceae; genus Trifolium; species Trifolium repens. Next base: position 18,007,210 of record CP125845.1, on the reverse strand, counting down.
CGAAAGCAATCAAATTAAACATTTGAATTCATAGGACATAATTAAAAGGAATCGAAAATGGAATTGAAATTATAGTAAAACCTCAAAGTTGCGGAACCGGATACAACAAGTCAACCCTTGCTGATTAGTTCTCCATGAGCAGTCTGATCATTGTGTATCTTTTCTATTTCGTGAATGCAAAATATGATCAGGCTCTACTGCCATTTTCGTTTTTATAATACAAGAAAACAGACCTAAAAGGAGTTGGGCTGAAAAATGAAAAGTGTCACCGAAATTAAGTTGCTAAGTCACAAATATTAACGAAAATATGTGACTCCTTTGCGCTCGAAATTAGCTTCTGTCTTCAACATGAACGTTGTAGAACTTTGTCTCAGCTTTCCAACGCATATTCCCGCGCCTCAATCCGATACTCGAAGCTCGAGTTATGATCTGTAGAATGAGAAGGTGTCAAAATACCGTTTATTCGTGAAATAAATAACGAAAATAAAATAAAAGCATAACTGGACCGAACTTAGGAAACACAAGAAAATTACTAGAAATAAAGGGAGAAATCATGTAATTGTTGTAGCACAACATAGAATAAAATGCATTAAGAATGCATTGATCAAATGCTGTAGAATTTTTTCGCAGTATTACAAAGGGCATAATTGTAAAAACTACCTAGAAAAATCGTCGGCACAAGAAGACAAGGAAGCTGCCAGTACAAAGCTACATGTCACAATGTAGACAAAATTGTACAGTGGTACCTTATCACATCTGAGTCAGATGGGGACCACTTAGTGATAAGCTTTATAATAATTATGTACATTATTGTTTGTCATTTTTCTTAGTGCGTGTTACTTTTGCTAGTTCGTGTCACTTTAGTATAGGGATGACAAAACAGGCCAATCCGCCCTGCCCCGCCATTAACCCTTCTAAAAATGGGCGGAGTGGGGCGGGCTAACTAGTGGTGGTGGGTTGAAAATCTCACCCCGCCGCTTTTCATGGCGGGTGACGGGTTGGCGGGAGTGCTCTGTCAATAAAATTTTAATTTTTTGTTGTTGATAAATTCGCAAAAATATCATAAAAATTTGTAAAAAAAATAAAATAAAAAAAAAACCATTCAAGAAAATCAAAATATAAACTAACTAGACGACCATTCAAAACTTAAAACAATCAAACATCCATGATTTATAAAACCAAAGAAATCATAATTATAATAAAGTCTGAAGAAAGTACTTAGTTTAAAGAGTTTTTCTAACATGTGCAAGATTGCACGTGATAAGGAACAATGAATGCTTCACTTTTTATGATTTTTTGAAATTTCATTAAGAGTTATGCAATATACAACGAATAACTTTTCACAAATATCTCACGAATTGCTTGTTCACTTTTCTAGTTAACCGTTTGCCATATTTTTGCCACTAAAATTGTTCTTTTAGTGTCTTTCATATAGATTTTTGAACACCGCTAGACTAACAACAAAAAGACAAAAAAAATCAAATTGTTAATTGAAGAAAAAAAAAATTGTAAAAAAATTGCAAAAAAACTTGAAAGCCCTCTAAATTTCATAGCCAGCTAAAATAGATGATTGTTTTCAAGGTTCATACTTCATAGGTAAAAGAAATTCAAGTTAGCAAATCATTAGAACTGCAATTAGAAAAGAAATGCTCGCAGAACCCTTTCTGCATATTTTGACAGAACACCATACAATCCTACATGTTTTGAGATCAATTTGTTGAACACATAAACATTGAACAAAACAAGAATAAGAATTACAATTGTGGAGCAACTTATCAAGGTTTTTGCATCTCTTTTAAAACCAACCCATTTCCCCAATCATCTCCACGGAACGTGCTTCAAAACAAAGAATTTTCAAACCCAATTTGTTATCAAAATCTTCATTATCAAAACTCCACTTTAAAATTCACCTCCGATAAAAATAGGTCTCATCTGGGTACAAGAGTTTGAGAGAGATTAATTTGGAAGAAGAACAAAGGGAAAGTTGTAGAGAGAAGAAGGATGGGTGTAGTTGTTGGGGGTAGAAGTTGAAAGGAGGCTAGAAAGAAAAAGAGATCCTGAATTATTAATTTTGTTAAAACAAAAAAAGGAAATAATCAATCGTTAGTTGGTTCAGTGGTGATTGACGCTGAATTTGGTATGGAGGACCACGGTTCGATCCCCCGCAACTGCGATCGGGAGGGGGCTGGAACCACTTGATGCCAGAACTGACCCCCGAACCAGATTCAACCGGTGGTGAAAAAAAAGAAAAAAGAATAGAGTTAATTAAATTAAATAATAGAGCGCCACATCATTCGTGAACGGTTCGTGGTGCGTTTGTTCGCTTGATTCAACATTTCTTTTTAATTAATGCATTACATTCTCTCTCTTCACTCCAACAAAAACTCTATTTTCTCTCTCTCTCTTGCGTATCTTCATCTCTCTTTTATGAGTTTTTATTTATTTTTTCTTGTGCAGTAGTTCATTTATTTGCACCATAGTTCATGAAAGCAGTTCATTTTTTTTCTTTCTCTGTTATGTAAGATATTCTAATGAGAAGATCACAAATTTGTGTTATTGAAGAGTTGAATATTTGTCATAGCCTGCTTAGAATAATGGACAAAAGAAGGAAGTATGATTAAGACTAAAATGAGATCAAACCCATTTCTTTTGGGACAGAAGAAGGAAGTATAATTAACGCATGAAATGTACTGGATCAATAACTCACGGCTAGCCCGAGCCTATGAAAGAAAAAAAAAATCAATAACTCATAAGAGAGAGAAAATAAAGTTATTATTGGAGTGAAGAGAGAGAATGTAATACATTAATTAAATTTAGAAAAATCATAAAAAGTGGAACATTCATTGTTCGTTGCACAGGTTAAAAAAATCCATAAATAAATATTAAGAAACCGAGTCAGGATCCATTGACACCAATTAGTTTGACATCAAATGTTACACCTCTCAATAACATTTTAACCGATATAAATTTTATAAAATCCACTGTTGGATTGAAAGTTTATATCATATAGATCATTTATGTAAAGTTTCATAAAAATCCAAAATCATTTGATATGTTATTGAGATACATCAAAGTTAACGGTTTGCGTCTTTTTTTAAATGCCGTTGATCTTTATGCGTCTCAATAATATATCAAATGATTTTGTATTTTTATGAAACTTTACATAAATGATCTATATGATATAAACTTTCAATCCAACGGTGAATTTTATAAAATTTATATCGGTTAAAACGTTATTGAGAGGTGTAACATTTGGTGTCAAACTAATTGGTGTCAACGGATCCTGACTCTAAGAAACCTAGTAAAAAGTTATGAAAAAAAAAAAGAAGAAAAGAAAACCAGTCAAAAAAAAGGAAAACAAAAAAGGTAATAATAATAGGAAAGTAAAGGAAAAAAGTTAAACGGTCCGAATTCGTAAGCATCAACGGTAACGAGAAATTCAAATTTGAAGAAGAATCACATCGCTCACATCCAAATTTTGAACCACACTCACTCTCTAATCTTTTTCCTCGCTTTCTCTCTCAATCTTTCTCCAATTTCATTCTTCTTTGCCGAATTACATGGATCCGATTCAACTCAACGATTTTCAAAATCACACACAAACCCTAATTTCAGACCTTCAAGATTCAGTTATGGAAGATTCTAACGACTCCATTTTCGATTCAATCCTCTGTGATTCCACTTCCAGACTCATTCCTACTGGATTCACCGCAAGATATGAAAACGCAGGTTAGTAATCAATTCCAAAGTTCTTGGCTTGCAATTATAAGTAAATTAGGGTTAATTGGGGTTTTAGAGTTCTGGTTTAAGTTTTCATAAATTGTAAATTCAGGTAGTTTAAAAAATGTAACTTTAATTTAAGCTCACAAAAATATTCCAAGAATTATGAAAGTACTTATAGTTAAGACTAATATTTATGTATTAATTTGTTGAATTAAGTGTTTAATTCTAATGTATGTATTTTGAAGCAGAGGAGTGTGTCATGTTTGTAAATGCGGGAGGGGAAGCGTTTAATGAAGCAGCTGGTGGAGTTAAGTTTCTGGGTGACACTTTTTTTGACGGTGGCAATGTTTTTTGCACTAATGATCCGATAGTGGAAGGTGGAGATTACCCGTCTATATATCAATCAGCTCGGGTGGGAAGTTTTTGTTATAGAATTGATAACCTTTCTCCTGGGGACTATGTTGTTGACCTTCATTTTGTGGAGATTATTAATGTAAATGGGCCAAAAGGAATTAGGGTGTTCGACGTATACATACAAGAAGAAAAGGCAAGCTTTTTCATACAAACTAGACTTTTTTGTTATTATTTAACATTTGAGAAACTCTTTTTTAACTGAAATGATATATGGCAGGCTTTATCCGAATTGGATATCTATGCAGTTGTTGGAGTCAACAAGCCACTACAGATGATTGATTATAGGGTCACTGTGAAGGATGATGGGGTTTTAGTCATAAGATTCGAAAGTATAAATGGAAGCCCAGTTATTAGTGGGATTTGCATTAGGAGAGCGACGACAGTTTCACCAGTGACGAGTGATTTCATTAAATGTAACGACTGTGCTGCGCTGATTGAAATTCCTTCATCACAGGTTAGAGGTGCAAACTAGTTGATATGTGACTGTCTGAAGTGTAAAGTATCATAAGCTCACAACATTTTCTTTTATCTGCTTTTATTGGATTGTTTCAGATGAAAGATATGAAGACAAAATCTATAGTGAAGTATGAGAATAAGATAAAGGAGCTCACTGTGCAGTGTGAGGTCAAGGCAAAAGAATGCTATGAAGCGTGGATGTCATTAACTGAAACAAGTAGGAGAATGGAAATGATCCAGATGGAGCTTGATCAAGTGACATTTAAGTCACTCACTACTGGTATGTTTTGCAGGGTGTTCCTACGAAAGTATGGAAATCAGTCTTATACAGAACTTTCTCAGCTTGGTTAATGAAATTTGTCATCATGTATATGTAGAAACTTAAAGATATGATTATTTCATTTGGTATTCATAACTTATGGCTGTAATAAAATTACCACAGTTAGATGTGCCTGTATATAAATGACGTAACACATCCTCATCTTTTTAAACGTCAAATGTTTTTGTCCCAGGTCAAGCTATTCCTAATTTTATTGTCAATAATTTCTTTGTCAGAACAAACTCTGGAGAAACAAGCCGAGAACCTGAGGAGTATTTCTAACAGGTATGAACTTGATAAGAAGAAATGGGCAGAAGCAATTATTAGTTTACAGGAAAAAGTAAAGGTAAATGACAAAAAGCGATGTTTAAAGCTACTATATTTTTTTTCTCTCACTTCTCAGGAACACATTAAGAATATCAGCACTAAATTTGATTTTCAGGTGATGAGGAGTGAACAATCTCGGCTTTCCCTTGAAGCACATGAGTGTGTCGATTCAATCCCTGAATTAAATAAGATGGTTTTTGCAGTTCAGGAATTGGGTATGCTTCAGTTACATTATTCAATCTCCATTTTTGTTAGTTAAGACTGAAAAGTTGTACTTATATTTGAGTTTTGAAATAGTGTGAATAGTGTTAAGGGACTACAATTATTTTATGCAGTTAAGCAGTGTGAAGATCTCAAAGTGAAATACTATGAAGAGATGACACAGAGAAAGAAGCTCTTCAATGAAGTTCAAGAGGCTAAAGGTATATTATCATATTTACTTATTTACCTAGTATAAGCAGACAATGTTTCCCTTTGAAATTGAAAATAATAATTAAAAGTCAAAGACATTAAATTCTGCTGTGCTTCTGTTATGAATACATAGGGAACATTCGGGTTTTCTGCCGTTGTCGACCATTGAATAAGGGTGAAATGTCAGCTGGGTGTACAACAGTAGTGGATTTCGATGCATCAAAGGATGGATGCCTTGGAATTTTGACAACTGGCTCCACAAAAAAATTCAGATTTGACAGGGTTTATACACCAAAAGATGATCAAGGTAAGCGCAAAGTGTAATGAAAGAACTCTATTTGCTTGATTATCATTAATCGTTGATGTCATAATTAGTTCACCACTATTATTATTATTTGAAGAATTGGATGTTTTCTAAAAGACAATGTTTTTTTTAAACAGTTGATGTTTTTGCTGATGCATCACCGATGGTAATCTCTGTGTTGGATGGCTACAACGTTTGCATCTTTGCTTACGGACAAACAGGAACAGGAAAAACATTTACCATGGAAGGAACCGAGCAGAATAGAGGAGTCAATTACAGGACTCTTGAGCACTTGTTTAGAGTTAGTAAGGAGAGGAGTGAAACTTTTTCATACGACATATCTGTTAGCGTGCTTGAGGTTTATAATGAACAAATAAGAGATTTATTGGCTACTGGACCTACATCAAAAAGGTAATCTTTGTTGGGTTTGTCATTGACATCTCCTCATCTTTGAGTCAGTTTGGTATAGACAGTAAAGCTTTGTCAAGCATGCTAGAATGTGCAATAGTACTAGTCTAAGTAGGAAACTCTAGTAAGCTGAAATGAATTATCTTGAAATTGTGATCAGGTTGGAGATAAAACAAAACTCTGAAGGCTATCATCATGTCCCTGGTGTTGTAGAAGCCAAGGTTGACAACATATGTGATGTGTGGAAAGTACTGCAGGCTGGAAGCAATGCTAGAGCAGTTGGAAGTAATAACGTTAATGAGCACAGCAGTCGATCTCATTGGTACCAAGCTTATGTCTTTTTTCCCCTATTTCTTTACAATTTCATGTATAGGACCTCTACATCAATGTCAGCTTTTCTTTTTCTATACTTGCCAATGATCACTTGTTTCTTGTTGTTCAGCATGCTATGTATAATGGTAAAGGCTAAAAATTTGATGAATGGCGAGTGTACCAAGAGCAAGCTTTGGCTTGTGGATTTGGCTGGTAGTGAGAGACTTGCAAAGACTGATGTGCAAGGGGAGCGACTTAAGGAAGCACAAAATATCAATCGATCTCTTTCTGCGCTTGGAGATGTGATATCCTCTTTAGCAGCCAAAAGTAGTCACATTCCATATAGGTATCACTACCATTCTCTTTACTGTTACCCATCTTGATATGTAAATGAAAGCTTCAATGATGCTATATTATTTTGAATATTTCAGGAACTCTAAATTGACGCATTTACTCCAAGACTCACTCGGTATGTCTAGCTTTTTCAGCTTTCTTTGTGTTTGTTTTTCATTTTTGGGATCTGGTTTCTCTAGGATTATATTGGTAAAGTTTGTTCCATACTTTATTGCAGGAGGTGACTCAAAAACTTTAATGTTTGTACAAATAAGTCCATCAGACCAGGATGTAGGCGAGACTCTGAGCTCACTTAATTTTGCAACTAGAGTGAGGGGTGTTGAGTTAGGTCCTGTTAAGAAGCAAATTGATACTGGTGAACTTCAAAAGACAAAAGCAATGGTAGACTGCTGATCCTTACTTGAACATATTAAATTTATTTCACCAAACTTTATAAACAATTTATAATTTTTTCCTTTTCCACTTTGGCATAGCTTGAGAAAGCACGGAGTGAGTGCAGAAGTAAAGATGAATCTATGAAAAAACTAGAAGAAAGTTTGCAAATCATTGAGAATAAGGCCAAAGGAAAGGATCATGTCCACAAAAATTTACAAGAAAAGATTAAAGAACTTGAAGGCCAGATTGAGCTCAAAACATCCACGCAAAATCAATCAGAGAAACAAATTTCTCAATTATATGAAAAGTTGAAGGGAAAAGAAGAAACCTGCTGTACTCTCCAACAAAAGGTTGCTTTTCTATTCAAGATTGACATGTGGCTCATCTATATATTTCTTAGTAACATCGGTTGTGTAGCATGGTTTTGGTATTAAAATTGATAGCCATTGTTTGATGTTATAATTACAAAATAAATATAGCATAGGTTCTTTGCTTTGGTTATTGGGTCATTCGACATTATGTCTAACCAGACACTTGCATCTTCTGAAGGTCAAAGAGCTTGAGAAAAAAATAAAAGAACAGCTGCAGTCGGAGACTGCAAATTTCCAGCAGAAGGTTTGTAACATCATATTTGGAAAACTGCTTCCTCCACTCTTCTCTAATTTTTTATTCTTGTAAAAAACTTGGCATTGAGAACATGCATCATCATAAGATGAATATATCTGAGAAAAGTTTACCCTTTCTTGTTTGATCGAACAATCAGTTTAGTCCGAAAAAAAGTTGAGCCAATTCTTGTACATCATGCAGGTTTGGGATCTAGAGAAAAAGCTGAAAGATCAGTTGCAAGGGTCTGAGTCTGAATCTTCCTTTTTAAAAGATAAGGTTGTCAATGGCTAGAGTTGCTCCTATATTACGACATTCTGCATGTTTGTTAAATGAATATTTTCAGTGACCTCTGTTTTTAATTCATTGCATTTTATTCTTCAGATCAAGGAGCTTGAGAGAAAACTGAAAGAGCAGGAGCAGAACTCAGAAAGCTTGCTTAAACAACAGGTACTAATTTGTTTCTGTTGCACAATACATTTGAAATGTTTTATAACAGTCACTTAATAACAGTCTAATATATCTAACTCCATACACTGAAACGAGGAGTACTATGTTTTACTTTTTCAATTTTCTTCTGTTCAGTGAGTTGTTTAATTTTTTTTAGTGAGTTGTTTCATTTATTTTAATTATATTGATTAAAATAATTCATGTTGTAATATGTCATGGCAGATGAAGGAACTAGAGGAGAAATACAAAGAGCGAGAGCAACAGTGGAAGCAAACTCATTGTTATGTTGAAGCCGTAAAGATGACCGCCACACCTGACATAGCTAAAAGCCGCACAAGTGATGAATGTCCAAACGAGATTGAGACTCGCATTTTATGTAGTTCAAACTCGGTAAACCGCCAAATAAGTCAAGACTCTGTTTTGATAAAAGGGAATGATTCTACTCATCAGATGAGAAACAAAAGGCAGCTCAGAAGCAACGAAATTGAGAACCATTTTGTTATGCCATCGTCCTCTTTACGCGATAGAAAAATCACAAGGAAATCCGACCCACCACCTAAAATTGTAAGGACCGGTAAGATAACAACAAAACCGACTGCCGTTGCTAGTCAAGCTCCTTTGTCTCATAAGAGAGCTAGCACTAGCAGAGATCAGGCTCAAGGAGTTAAAGAGAGGGACAGTAAGAAGAAAATATGGTCAAGATAGGAGAAAAATTTCTCATGTAACAACAATTGACATTGGATATTATTTGTGTGTAATTTTTAGGTAGAATTTCCACCTTCTCTTATGATGAAAGTGTGATTTGAATTTATTTTGTCTAGAAAATACAATATACGCAGTCATGATTGTGTCATATTGAATACAAGTTATATACTCTATCTCAAAAATTGTAATATGGGTTGTGGTATTGTTTTGTAACCTCCATCTATTCCCTTATTTTGACTACTCTAAAGTGACTAGATAATTGACTCTTTTTTTAATTTAATTTAATTTAATATTTGAATAATTCAGGTTTCATTACATGTATCTCTTTTTTCTGAAAAAGGCAAAGCAATTCATTTTTATCAAAACATCTTGACTGTAGTATGAGTTATATACTCAGCAGTGTCCCACAATTGTCAAAATATATTGAAATTAACATGTAAAAGAATCATTGGGATTTGGGATAAAAATACATTTTAACATACAATAAGGATTTTCTTCACTAACAAAGTGTGGCATACCTGATAAATTCCTGAACCCCATAATCAGTTAAATTAGTCTTCAGCACATGGATGATATCTTGATGTTTTGAAAAATCCTCGTCTTCCAAATTCTTTTGGCGAATATCTATTTGCATTTATTTTGCTAGACAAAATAACAATAATTATTAAAAACTTAGGTCACGGTGTTCAAACAAACAATTTCAAAATAATTATCAGTTATACTAAAATTTATTAACGACGAATAACTATATTTTATTGGCATCACTAACCTAAAACTAAAATCTTTGTTTGTCACCATTTTTGTTTTATTCAATTCGTTCTGCCATAGTTTTTAATTTTGCACTACTTTTCACAAGTATTCGAACACATTATTTATTTTCTTTAAAGTAAATCCGAACACATTATTTATATGCAGACTAAAGGGAATCTATATCTATATTTAGTAATGTAAATTGACTATCAAAATCTTCAACATTTAAAAAATACATTTTTTTTTTCTACATTTTTAATAAATAGAATGTTTAAATACTTGTGTCCACTTACCAAAAAAAAATATACCTGTGTCCAAACAAGTAATTTTATTGAAAGCATTCAAAACCAACATCCTATATCAGCCACCCCACTATTACTCTTCTTGTACTCTTGTCTGTCCACTTAATTCCATCTTTTTCATTTTCCCTTTCAGACTTTTTTCTTTTCTTTATGACTCTGCTTAGTGTTAGTTGACAAACTTGTTGAATTTGTAATTCAAGCTCTGCAGCTTCTGACTCGAAACAGCTTCTGATGGTCACTAGACTCTTAACCAGATTCTGACCTTCCCAGGTTCTGAAGTTACAGCTTCTGAACAAGCTAGTGTAGCTTCTGATACCTTCACAGGTTCTGAACCTCTGGTTCAGTTATGTTTTCTGTTTTGACAGTTAGATTAGTTTGTTATGTACAGCTGTATTTTGTTAGTTAGTTAGAGAGGTTATAGGATTGTTAGTTGGCTTGTTTTATAAGCTACCTCTTTCATCTATTGTACATTCACCTATAAATAGGTGTTTTTGTGATTAATAAAGATAACCCTTTTCCTTTAATTCATTCTTCTTCAATTTCAATTCATAGTTTTCTCTATTCTTTCTTAGTGTTTCTTTGTTGTTCATCTTTGTGGGAGTTATCCCCAACAAAGTGGTATCTAGAGCTCGTACGATCCGAGGGATCTTGATTCGTTCTTGAAAGAAGAATCAGGTTGAAAGTGAATCAACCATGGCTGGGAACAACAATTTCCATGCGAATTTACCAGTTTTCGATGGAAAGAATTGGGATAGATGGGTGAAGTAGATGAAGGTGATATTCAATGTTCAAGAAGTCAATGAACAAGTGAATGCAGCAATCACTCCTCTACCAGAAAATGCAAATGAAGAACAAAGAACAACATTCAGAGAAGCAAAGAAGAAAGATAACAAGGCCCTGTTTCTCATCCATCAATGTGTTGATTCGAAGGTGTTTGAGAAGATTGCAGATGCTGAGACCTCCAAAGATGCATGGGATATCTTGCAAAAGAGCTATGGTGGTGATGCAAAGGTGAAGAAAGTAAAGCTTCAGGCCTTGAAGAGACAGTACGAATTGTTGCAGATGAAGAGTGATGAATCTGTTGCTGATTACTTCACAAGATTGGTGACTCTCACTAATCAAATGAAAAATTGTGGAGGTAATCTTGGTGAGCAAGAAACGGTGGAAAAGGTATTAAGAACTTTGACTTCTAAATTTGAACATATAGTGGTGACTATAGAAGAGACAAAAGACTTGAGTGAATCAAGATCGAGGATCTGCAAAACACTCTTGAAGCTCATGAGTTGAAGCATGGTGAGAGGAGCCATGGCAAAGAAGATGAGCAAGCTCTGTTCTCAAAGTTCAAGAAGTATCAAAGTGAAAAGAAGAAGTGGCAGAATAAGAAAGATTCCAAGAAAAGCAAAGAGAATGTTGAGACATTGCCTGAATCCTCTAGTGGAGGAGGAGGGAAACATAAAGATAAGTCAAAGAAGAAGGACAAGAGCAAGATTCAATGCTACAACTGTGACAAATATGGGCATTATGCCAATGAATGTAAAAATCCAAAGAAAAAGAAAGGTCAAGACAGTGAAGAAGAGGCTAAGGTAGCACATGATAGCTCAGGTTTTGATGATGAAACAAGCTTCATGGTGACAATTGCTGATGAGACAGCAGATTCCATGGTGTGGTACTTTGATTCAGGGTGTTCTAACCATATGACTGGTAATAGAAGCATCTTGACTGACTTTGATGAATATCTCAACACAAAGATCAGATTGGCCAACAGTGATTCCATCAAAGCAGAAGGTATGGGTAATGTTGTGATTCAAAGGTCAAATGGCAAGAAAGCTGTGATTGAAAAGGTTCTCTATGTCCCTGGTATGAAGTGTAATCTGATGAGTATATGGCAGTTGATTTCAAAGGGCTTCAAGATAGTGATAGAAGATGAGACACTACAGCTCTTTGACTCCAAGAGGAGACTGATTTTCAAAACAGCTCAAAGCAAGAATATGATCTTCAAGACTCAGATCAAAGCCATTGAAGCTACATGCTTGTCTGCAACCTCTGAAGATAAAGAAAGTGATCTATGGCACAAGAGGTATGGGCATTTGAATTTCAAAAGCTTGTCAATGCTTAATTCAAAATGCATGGTGTTAGGATTGCCTAGTGTCATAACTCCAGTAGATACATGCACTACTTGTCTGTTAGGAAAGCATCATAGATCATCATTTAAAAGTCATCTGCCTATGAGATCTAGTGATGTGTTAAATGTTGTGCATTCTGACATTTGTGGACCATTTGATGTGTTATCAACTGGTGGAAACAAATACTTCATGACGTTTGTTGATGAGTACTCTAGAATATGGTTATATCATATAAAAGCTAAGAGTGATGCTTTTGAAGTGTTTAAGAGGTTCAAAACACTGGTTGAGAAGCAGAGTGACAAGTCATTGAAGATTCTGAGAACAGATGGTGGAGGTGAGTATACCTCTACAGAATTTGAGAATTTCTGTAAAGATCAAGGCATAATTCATGAAGTTACTGCACCATATACTCCTCAACACAATGGTCTTGCAGAAAGGAGGAATAGAAGTATTCTAGATATGGCCAGAAGCATGGTAAAGCAGAAGAATCTGCCTAAGAGATTCTGGGGTGAAGCAGTTGCTACAGCTGTTTACATTCTGAATAGAAGTCCAACCAAGAAGCTGAAGGATAAGGTACCTGAAGAGGTATGGTCCAAGAGAAAACCAAGTGTGAGTCACTTGAAGGTGTTTGGTTCCTTGTCTTACAAACATGTACCTGATGCTAAGAGAAAGAAGCTGGAAGACAAAAGTGTTCCCATGATATTTGTTGGATATCATAGAACTGGTGCCTATAGACTGTATAATCCTACAAGTGACAAAGTAGAGATTAGCAGAGATGTGAAGGTACTAGAGAATGAAAGTTGGGATTGGGGTCAGAAGCTCTCATCTAAGAAAACTTGTGCAATGGACTTAGGTGGTGAAGCAAGCAATGTCAATGACACTCCCACTTTTGTAAATCAGCATCAAGGCACTGTAAGTGATGAAGACATGCATACTTCAAGTGATGATGATGACAATGTTGTGCCACTAAGACCTCAGAGAAACACTCAATTGCCAAGAAGGTTAGTTGACTGTGAGATTGTATCAGACAATGCAGTAGACAATGAAGGAGAAATTGTGCATTATGCAATGCTTGCAGATACTGAACCTTTAGATACCAAAGCTGCACTGAAGAGTAACGTTTGGATGGAGGCAATGATTGATGAGTTGAAGTCAATAGAGAAGAACAAGACATGAGACTTGTGTGAATTGCCCTCAGATAAAAGAGCAATTGATGTAAAATGGGTGTACAAAGTGAAACAGAATCCTTAAGGCAAAGTGATAAAGTATAAAGCAAGGCTTGTAGCTAAAGGATTTCTGCAGAAGCAAGGTTTGGACTATGATGAAGTATTCTCTCCAGTGGCAAGACATGAAACTATAAGGCTAGTGATTGCATTAGCTTGTAGTAGAAGATGGCCCTTATTTCATTTAGATGTGAAGTCAGCATTTCTAAATGGACCTTTAGAGGAAGATGTGTATGTGAAGCAGCCTCCAGGGTTTGAATTAAAGGGCAAAGAAAACAAAGTGCTGAAGTTAAACAAAGCCTTGTATGGTTTGAAGCAAGCTCCAAGAGCTTGGAACAAAAGAATTGACCAATTCTTTGTTATGAAAGGGTTTAAGAAGTGCAGTGTAGAGTATGGTGTGTATGTGAAGTGCAGTGATGACAAACATATGTTAATCATATGTTTGTATGTTGATGACCTGTTGGTAACAGGTAGCTCATCTATAGAGATAGAGAATTTCAAATCACAGATGAAGTGTGAGTTTGAAATGACTGACCTAGGAAAGTTAACTTACTTTCTAGGAATGGAGCTCTTAGAAACTCCAAAAGGGATGATATTGCATCAAGCTAAGTATGCCACTGAGATTCTGACAAAGTTTGAAATGCTTGATTGTAATTCATCAGTCACACCTGCTGATACAAGAGCCAAGACTGAAGAAGATACAAGTGGTGATGCAGTGGAATCTACTATGTTCAGACAACTAATAGGTTCACTAAGATATTTGTGTCAAACTAGGTCTGATATCAGTTATGCAGTTGACTATGTAAGCAGGTTTATGAGTAAACCATTGAAGCCTCACTTATTGGCAGCTAAAAGGATACTTAGATACATCAATGGCACAATCCACTTTGGTGTGTTATTTCCATATTCTAAGGATAATGGAAAACTTGAGTTAAGTGGATTTTCTGATGCAGATTGGTGTGGTGATAAGGTGGATAGGAGGAGTACCAGTGGTTATTTGTTTAAATTTCAAAATGCACCAGTGTCTTGGTGCTCCAAGAAGCAGTCAGTCATAGCACTCTCCAGCTGTGAAGCAGAATATGTTGCAGGTTCTCTAGCTGCATGTCAAGCAAATTGGCTACAATCACTTCTCAGTGAGATGAACATCATTGAAGACATTACAATTGTGCTGAAGATTGACAACAAGTCAGCAATCAACTTGGCTAAGAACCCAGTTAGTCATGGCAAGAGCAAACATATTGAGACAAGGTTTCACTTCCTGAGAGATCAAGTCACTAAAGGGAAGTTGAAGTTGGAGTATTGTTCTACTGACAATCAACTAGCTGATATCCTAACTAAGGCTGTGAAGAGAGACCAATTTCTCAAGCTCAGAAGAGAAATGGGAGTTGTGAGCTTTGACAACTTGAATTAAGGAGGAGTGTTGAATTTGTAATTCAAGCTCTGCAGCTTCTGACTCGAAACAACTTCTGATGGTCACTAGACTCTTAACCAGATTCTGACCTTCCCAGGTTCTGAAGGAACAGGTTCTGAAGTTACAGCTTCTGAACAAGCTAGTGTAGCTTCTGATACCTTCACAGGTTCTGAACCTCTGGTTCAGTTATGTTTTCTGTTTTGACAGTTAGATTAGTTTGTTATGTACAACTGTATTTTCTGTTAGTTAGTTAGAGAGGTTATAGGATTGTTAGTTGGCTTGTTTTATAAGCTACTTCTCCCATCTATTGTACATTCACCTATAAATAGGTGCTTTTGTGATTAATAAAGATAACCCTTTTCCTTTAATTCATTCTTCTTCAATTTTAATTCATAGTTTTCTCTATTCTTTCTTAGTGTTTCTTTGTTGTTCATCTTTGTGGGAGTTATCCCCAACAAAGTGGTATCTAGAGCTCGTACGATCCGAGGGATCTTGATTCGTTCTTGAAAGAAGAATCAGGTTTAAAGTGAATCAACCATGGCTGGGAACAACAATTTCCATGCGAATTTACCAGTTTTCTTTGTTGTTCATCTTTGTGGGAGTTATCCCCAACAAAACTAACTTATAGCTTATGATTTATGATTGATAGCTGATAGTTTATATGTTTAATGCGCCCATAAATTGTGGTCAAATTTTTGATTTGTTTCCAAATAAAGAAAAGGAAAGAGTTAGAACTTCCTTTAGAAAAAATCTAGAGAGACCGTAACCAGAACTAAATATGGGTCTATGCAATTTAGGCCACAATACAAGATTTTTAAATTTTGAGTTCTCAAATTAAAATTCGAATGTATAAAATGTTTTGAAAATATATTTTCTTTCTTTTTAATTTTTTTCTTCTCTATATAAATGTTCCTAAACAATATTTATTTAGGCTTGTGCATATAAGTATTGCTCTTTAAATCAAGTAATTATAAACCCATGAACATGAACTATATGGTTGTCGAGTGATCTAAGAACATTTGTTGGTCTTTGTATATGTAGCATCATGTCTTCCTTTATGTTTTCGGTCATACATATGATTGCATGTATATATTTTTTTAGTATTAATTTCTTGTTGCTTTATCTTTACCTTACGGTTTATTTTATTTTGTTGTGTGTCTTTTTATTTTGTTGTAAGTTCTTATCTATTTTTTTGTCCTATCTTAGAGTTTGTTTTGAATTTTGGTTGAGTGTACAACTGGTACCTCTTGGTTTTCTGACTTAACTATTGTAGTTTCTCTATATTATATATTTGCCATTAAAAAACATTATTAATTCTCTAATTTATTGAAGAAGACATTCCGATAATTTAAAGTTTGACTATAAGATAAATAAAATTTGATAAAAAAATATTTTCATAAAAAATTTGCTGGTTGTGTCATGGGTGTCTCCGACTTTTTGGAGGCCCTGTACAATTATAAAAAATAAGCCCTAATAAAAGAAAAATAAGCCATGTGAAATTATCACTAATAAATCTTTTTTTTTTTTGCTTAATTGCAATTTTGGTCTCTTATTTTACCATTCTGCAGAATTGGTCCCTCTATTTTAAAATTTGACAATTTGGTCCCCCTAACACATATTTTGCCTAAAATATGATGATACAACATGTTTTAAATTAAATTTATGAAAGATTTTTCGTACAATTTCATCGATGTTAGTATTTTTTCATAATCAGATCATATACCACGTCCTTTAAAACATATCAAATTGTCGATTTATAGTTAAAAATTATGATAGAGGGACCAAAAATGTCATATTTTATAATATGGGGGCCAAATCTGCAAAATGATAAAAATTGGGAATCAAAAGTGCAAATAATCCTTTTTTTTTAAATTTTAAAGAGGATCTCAAATATTTAGACTCCCAAATTCCTTATTTAAAAGCCTACAATCATTTGTTTTATAATTTTTATTTACGAGTACTTATATCTTATAATTTTTTTGACTCTTATATTTTTATGAGATCCTATGTTATGACTCACGTGACACTATGATAGACTATATGGGTGGCGTCATGTCTTCCTTTATGATACATATGATATGATTGCATATATTTGGTTAGTGGAAGAAACTATCGAGTTAAAGTGTGGTGGGGGCCAAAATTTTCGGCGTAGGATAAGGAACGAATGAGAATGATGAAAAATATAATATGGATGGAGTATAGATTTTGTTCTCGTATATGTATGTCATGAGCTTCTTGCAGTACTATATCTATATGGAAGTTGTAAAATGACGGTTTTCACACACTCAAAACACAACCAATCCAACAACAAAAGTGTCTGTCTCAAACTCACGTTAATCACGCAACTTCATGTTCTTCATTTTGTAAGCCACTATTTCCTTTTCGTTTTCTGTTTATCTCCTTTTCTTGCATGACTCATGTGAGTCATTTGAACAACCCTCCCAACAAATTTAAACACACGCATACGACATATAGAAACACAAAAGTATGTCGACAAGTTTTATCTCAACTCAATTGCTAAATGTTGATATTGTTTTGATATTGATCTTATAATTGTGCGTGTGAGTTTATCTCAGTTAACAAGGACATTGCATTATATATATAGAGTTCGGAGTTAGAACTCCGGATATCCTATTCACCTCAATTAAATTGAAATGATATTTAATATTTTATCAAATTTATTAAAAATAGTAAGAGTTTATTTTGGACTTTTTTTAGAGGTTAATATATTAGACAAACTTAAAATGTGACAAAATTCTGAGGGAAAATATGATTTTGATCTACATTTTAAATTTGCCGGAAAAGTGTAATCTTTGAGACTTAATTTGCAATTTGCAATTTGTTTTTGATTATATACCAAAGTAATTATTTTTTAGATAAAGGAGATATATATGAGCCAAAGTAACACATTGCTGTTTACGGAGTAAAATTTAACTTCTATAAATACTTAGTTGTTACTTGTTAGTTACAATATATATATTTTAAGCTTAATTGCAGTTTTGGTCCCTCTATTTTCACCATTTTGCAGTTTTGGTCCTCCTATTTTAAAATTTGACAGTTTTGGTCCCCCTAGTACATATTTTGTCTAAAATATGATGAGACAGTGTGTTTTAAATTAACTTTATGAAGAATTTTTCTTACAATTTCATCGATGTTAGTATTTTCTCATCGCCAGTTCATATGTTAAATCTTTTAATACATATCAAATCGCCAATTTATAGTAAGAAATTATGATAGGAAGACCAAAACTGTCAAATTTTAAAATAGGGAGATCAAAACTGCAAAATGGTGAAAATAGGGGAACCAAAACTGCAATTAAGCCTATATTTTATTTTTGAGAATCACAAGGCTAGTAAGAAATAATTACATATATATATTAGTAGGACACATGACATATCTATTATTAATTATTAAACGAAAAAAAGAAATAAAATATGATATTGAACTCATTTTGTGACTAAATTTAATTCTTTTTAACGGTGGGTAAAAATTTATTATATTCTTGGTGGATGTTCATTAATTAAACTGTACAACTATATGGGTAAATTTGAGTTTTAAAGAAAAAGAAGATTGCATGAAAAAATATGTGAATAGATAAATGTGAGGAATGAAGGAGTAAAGAGGTAGCATATAATAATGCAAATGTTTGACGCATTTGTGGGGTCTAAGTTCTTTGGAGCAAACAATGAAAGTGAAGAATAAAGACGACAAACAAGCAACAAAAGTAATAATCCTCACTCACTGCTTTGCTTTTTAACTCTCTCTGCACATCACACACTGCTCCAATGAGAAATCGATATTAATTGATCGGTGACAAGCAAATAGATACTCTCCCTCCTGGCTTAGTTATAACTTATAAGCAAAAGTTATCAAAACTAACTTTAATTAATCCAATTCTTACAAAAATAGCCCTCATGAGTTGTTTTACTTTTTAGGTGACTACTCCTCTACCCTTTCATAATTTGAGGGTATTTGCCCTTTAACCAATGAGAACAAGCCACATAAGTTGATTTGTGTATGGTCCCCACAACTATTTGTAACAAATTCATGGGGACCACATACAAATAGCTTGTTCTCATTGGTTAAAGGGCAAATACCCTCAAATTATGAGAGGGCAAATTAGAATTCCCCTACTTTTTAATATGATTGTAGAAATTGTAATAAAAACTTCACGTAAAATTAAAACAAAAAAGTAACTTCTTAATAAATGTACAAATTGATTTATTTACTTAAAAATGAAGCCGAAGGGAGTATATATATATATATATATATTGGAGTACTTTAATTATTTAGTTTAAGATTCAATCGCTAAATTCAAGAATATTGAAAAATATTTAGTAAAAATATCAATTTTTTAAATAGATTTTAGTTATTTCGACAGAAATCAACACATGTTAATTAGGGCTAGTTTTAGAAGAATTCTTATGTAAGCTAAACTTATTTTTTTCTTCAACAAAAACGAGATTTTATTTAATATGCACAGATGAAATAAATCTTTTACATGTAAAAATAACTAAACCTTAATATTGAATCACTGTCTAAGCGAATTTTCAATTAGTTTTCACGTTTTCAATTTATTTAACACATAAATATCTCGCTTGTCTCATAATAAAAAATAAGGTTAAAAATATAGAGATAAAAAAAGTAAGATATTTAGAAAATTGAGGCAATAAATATTGTGGAATTAAAAACAAACAATTGAAAATTGCGAATGAAATAAAATAGAGAACTAAAATTATTCAAGCTTTTAAATATATAAAGTTGGACAAAAATTGATGTCAATTTTTGTTAATCTAACTTTATTTTATAATTAGAATTGGAGTAAATAGTATATTTGGTAATGAGAGAAACAAATATTTTAATATGCGTTGTGTGAGTTTTCATATTTTATAGTTAATTCAATACGACGATATATTGTTGTTTCCTTATTAAAGAGAACTATGTACGTCTTTGATATTTAGTATGAGGGAATCCAAAGAAGCGTAGAAAGAAATAATAAGTCAATACTCTAGAAGACTAGAACTATAAGAAAGATACACCACTTTTTTTTTTCTTTCTAAAACCTTAAATATTACTAACTTCTGGCTATATATTCTGATTGAATAATTGATATATTTATACTTTTTTAATTTATTGAATTATTGATGTATTTGGACTGTAATACAAGATACAATACATCTAAAAAATACAATTTTCCTAATATTTATGGCCGAAGAGAGTATTGAATTCATTGATATAAATTCAATTACTCTTATTCATAATAATAATCAATGTAAAATTAATCACTCACACTTAAAGATTTCACGATATGCATACTAGGTGTCTGATATTGAAATAATAATTATATATGTTGGCATTGTTTCATTAAATAATTGATCTATTTGAATTATAATATAAAACAGATATTTTTGTTATTCAATGAATCTAAAAAGTACATTTTACCTTATTTTTATGGCCGGAGGAAGTACTATAAATTCATAAGATCAAGATTGCCTATAGTATACAATTTACACTGTTTCACGCTGTAGTGAATATTATCTATTAATTTGAAATCGGACGTTTTAAATCGCACAATCAAATCATACAATAAAGTAATCTCAACCGTTAATTTAAATTGGACGGTTTAGAACTGTAACTGCGTCCAAGCGTCTAATTCCCATTCATCGATATAAATCCAATTACTCTTATTCATAATAATCAATGTAAAATTAATCAGTCACTTAAGATTTCACGATATGCATACTACGTGTCTGATAATGAAATAACAATTATATATGTTGACAGTGTTTCATTCATTGAATTCACTTTAAACCAGCACTTTATCAGACAGCACCAAATCACAGCACCACACACACTGCAAGAAGAGAGAGAATAGAGCAGCAGGGCTATAAACAGAGCTTGATAATATATAGTGCAGGGCTAATTAGAGGGCAAGCAGCGAAATCTACGCCCAGCCACTGCGTGTTTTGTGTTCTATTGCTTACTTGCATTGCTCAGAGACTCATTTCGATCATAGATACAGTAACAGACATGCTATTGCTATTGCTATTGTTATGCTACTACTCTTCACTTCACAATATCTTAATATTTTTCTTCTGTTTCTATATACTCTCTAACTTATTATTATAGCATAAAACAAATCAAAGATATATCACATATTCAATTCTTCTCTCTCTCTGCTTCACTTAAATTCACAACACTCCAAATCTATTCTTCACAGATCCCAATATTATCTATGCTGTGACTGTCACTACTAGTGAAAACGGTAAAATTATTACCTTCACTACACTCTACCCTAGTACCTACTAGTGTGGCTTCAAAAATTCTTTATTCATCAACAAATTACTAGTAATTAATTAAACCTGGACTTAATATTTAAATAGTTAATACAGTAATAATTATTAATTATTATGAACAACATTCTAAATTGTGATCTCAAATAGCAAGACCTCGATTCCCTATGGTTAAAAATTAACACTGATTCATTCTATAATTAATTGTGAGCGTTGATTTGAGAATGGACGGTTTAAATTTAAAATACAATTTTATAAAGCAAAATAATCTCAACTGTAAATCAGAGATTGGACGGCCGAGATCAGTTACAGCACCCTACTGTAACTAAAGAAAATTTGATCCCCAATTAGCATTCAAATCTTAATATATTGTGGATAAGTGCTTTATGCTATGATGCGGAGTTTAGATCAGATACAACACCCTACTGTAATTGAAGCAAATCTGATCCCCAGTTACCATTCAAATCTTAATATATCGTGGATAGGTACTTTATGCTATGATACTGGGTTTAGACCTCAATATATCTTAATATACTGGCAAAATACAATTGAGGTTTTAAAAATCGGAATTGCGGTAACAATTGCAGGCTGCATAGGCATTTTCTTGCCGTGCAACTGAGATTGAAACCGCAATTTAAAATTGTGGGGTTAGCCTATTCAATTTCATATATGGTATAGAGTGCATGTAAAGAAAAAGCACCAAATTTTGCTTTCACTTTTATGTAGGACTGATAATAAAGGCAACAATTAATAATGGAGGAGGATCCACATAAACAAAAAAAAATAAAATTGTAGGGCACAAGAAATTATGTACTATAGTACTATCTAAAATTAATATTGAGTAAGAATAAGAATTTAGAAAGTAGAAAATTAATTAACATATATACTAAACTGAAGAACATATATATATATGAACACATGAGGCTTGGTAATAAATTTATATGACAAAAGATTATAGTCTTAATTTTCCCATATGTTACATTACATATATGTTTTCTTTTAAAGGGCCAATGTAAACACCATTACATAATAACTAAACATATTCCTAAAGAAATTTGATTCAAATATCAAAGTTGGCCTATTAATTAATTTCTTCCTAAGTAATTTCAAGAAAAATCTCTACCTCTTACTTAGTCTCCAATTTGTATTCGCAGTGACTCGTCGTGATCCTGACAACGATCACTGTGATTCCAAACATGCACTGACCTCTCCTGAATCTCGATCTTCCCTCAAACTAGGGCAAAGCACTATATTGCTGCTGCACATCATTCCAACCATGAACACCACCACCACCACCACCATTCCAGTTGCTTCCACTATCATGTCCACCACCACCACCGCCGCCACCACCACCACTACTAGCAGTTGGTGTCGCAGCAACAGAACCATAAGAGTTACCAAAAAACCACTCAGTTGGTGTATCTCCACCATTTATACTTTCTCTTCTTGAATTTCCAACAGAAAAATTGCCACCATCTTGCTGCTTTGTAACCTCAAGATTTTGAAACAAAATAGGCTGCAATGGTTTCTCTGTCTGATTATTTTCCTTCTGCTGATTTTCTCCACCACCAAACAGCATAGATAATCTCTGTTGCTGTAGCTTCCAGTGCAAGTCTTGGTTCATAGAACTCAATGATTCAATAGAAGAAGCAACGTTACTATGAATATTCATTGAACTCATACCTTGAATTGCACCATTAAAATTATTATTACCACCACCAACTGAAAATGGAAAATTCATAGCAGAAGCAGCAACAGAATTTGAAGAAGCAGGGTAATTATTATTATGATTCATAGCAGAAGAAGTTTCTCCAAAAGATGAAAAATGGTTAAATATTGGAGAAAGATTATGATGATTTTGTTGAAGTTGAAGCCTTGGAAAAGGTAAACAACCAGTACCAAGATGAAAATCCATGGAAGGAGAAGAAAGAGAATGAAGAAATTTTAAACCACCAACAAGGTCAGAAGAAGAAGCAGAATCTTTTGAATTATCACAAGAAAGTCTTGATGATGATGATGATTTCATTTTCTTGTTTTTTCTACATCCACCACCGATCGGAACGTTGCGTAAAGCTCCACCTTTTGTCCAATATCTTCTACATGTTTTGCAGAAATGTCTTGGTTGTGTTAAACTGTAGTTGTTGTAGTAGCAGAATTTTGTGTTTGGTGAATCACATCTTGGACACTTCATGTTTTGTTCATGTGGTGGTTTTGTTGTTGAAGTTGAAGATGATGAAGATGTTTTTCTACCACCAACAGAAGAACCTTGTTGGTTGATGTTGTTTTCTTTTGGAGATTTTGAGGTTTTTGTTTCATCAGGTGACATAGTTTTTTTTTTCTTTTGAGAGAGAGAGAGAGAGAGAGAGTTGGGGGTGTAAAATAAGAAACTTTAGCCTAATGGGGTGGAAAAAAGTTGCAATATTTTTGTTTTGGTTTTTCAGTTTCTTTTAGAAGAGGCAAAAGATATTGAGAAATTGAATGGTTTCATGCATGGTGATGTTGTTGAGTTTTTTTTTTTTTGTTTGTTTGTTAAACTTGTGATTCTCATGAAAGAGGGTGTGATGAGAAGTTTGTATGTGAAGTTGGGTAAGTAGTCTTTTTCAGATCTAATGGAATAAAGAAAGCTGCATGTGTGTGTTGTAGACATAATTGTGTATATATGGGATATGGAAGAAGAGAGAGATATAGAGAC
The DNA here is from genome assembly GCA_030408175.1 of Trifolium repens. Taxonomy (NCBI): domain Eukaryota; kingdom Viridiplantae; phylum Streptophyta; class Magnoliopsida; order Fabales; family Fabaceae; genus Trifolium; species Trifolium repens. Next base: position 17,983,255 of record CP125845.1, on the reverse strand, counting down.
AGACAGAGAGAGTGGGGTACAGATGGCACAATAGATCATCCAAAACAGTTGTGTCAGTATGAAGTGATCCACCACTACAACAAAACTAACTAGTATTAGTCACAAAATATAGATTAAAGACTAAATAACTATTTAGAGGAAATTGATTTCCCGTTAGTAACCGTTTATCCCAAAATTTTAAGCTTTTTGGATAGGCCATATCAATGATTTTGTATTAAATTCCACTTTTTAATTAGAAAATGAGGGGAGCGGAGATCGAACTCTAAACCACTTAGTCATAGAGGCTCTGATACCATGTAGAAAAAATAGGATAAATGCTATATTACTTTATTCATCAGCTCAAGGCTGAAATAGATAGAAATTGTTTGATTTAAATGGACGGTTGAAATTGCTTTTACTTAATTTTATTGAATATAATTTAAACTTTAGTGTTATAGTGTGCGTTTGATTTGTAAAATAGTAAATACTAAACAGAACAATATAAGATAGGATAAAAAGTTGTCCTGTGCTTTAGTGAGAGACAAAAATTATTGCTTTTGTCATGTTTCTTACTGCTTATTTTGTCCAGTACCATAATAAGTTTCTGAATCAAACAAGGTACAACAAAAGTTGTCTTGTCTAATCCCCTAATTTTTAGCAAATCAAACACACCCTAAATTTTGAATATATTCTAAAAATTGTCTTTGCAGTTAGTTTGGTTTTAAATGTGTTTTATGTTTAGTTTTCAGGATCTTTAAATATTTTTTTTTTCTTTTTTCATGAAATTATTAATGGAGATATACTTGAGGAATATTTTTTTATTGAGCTTTATATATTTAAAGATTATAATGACACCACCTAAAATATGTACACCCAAAATTATTGTTTAAACACGATTTTTTTTGTAGTCACTAATTACACACATTTATGTAGCTAGTCAAGGGTCTTCTGACCATCTAATCTAAATTAAGAGTTCAAATAATAAAAATATTTTGATTATTTTAAAAAATAATTAAAATTGATCTTGAAATATAGTCTGCTATTAGCTAATTGTGGCCTAAAACGAATAGAAAATGGTTTTTTTTACACCCACACTTTTTCAACCGTAAGATTTTCTTGAAAGAGTAGTGGCCTAAAGTAAAAAATGTTATAGTATAGTGCGTGAATGTGTGCAATAAGTCCGTAGAAATTTCGTAATCTTATTGTTTATTCCAAAAATTGAAACAAGTCAACTAATCGTTAGTTGATTCGGTGGTGATTGACGCTGAACTTGGTAGGGAGGACCACGGTTTGATCCCTCACAACTGCGATTGGGATTCTCAATGAGTGTGGAATTGTGTATTAGGGTCTAAGATGACTGTTGCTAATCAAGTTCCATGCACATGATGCACTTCAAATTTGTAACTCATAGCTTGTGGCACTAGCTAGTAATATTGTTGTTTGTTGTTTTGTATTGCGTGATTAGTACACATAACTTTCCTTTCTCAGCTGGGACATGTTTAACAAACTTTTTCGTCACATATGCATGTCCTTTCTTTCTCTTTTAAGTTACATATAAACGTGGATTTTGACACTTGTGCTTTGCATATATATAATTCAAAGATTCTTAGTCACAAACATTGCGGACCAAAACTATAATCACTTTATTACCTTCATTATCAGTACTATTGTTCTTACAATTGGTTTTGGTTACTAGCTCATAAAAAGGTAGGTACCAAACAGCACTTAAAATTGTCCTCCCAATTCTTGTATCTTTGGTGTTTTTTATTAGACTTTGGGTAAGTTTGTTATGAGTTTTTTCAAGAAAAAATCTATAATTAATTTTTTTTTTGATCAAACACTTTTAACTTATATCGAATCAAGTTGCCTTTTATGAAGCCAAACATAAATATTATGATAGAATTGATTTTCTTAGCCATAAACGTGCGTTTTGGTGCACTCACCGTGCAACCAAACAGGTACATCATTCATCAAAAAAATTCAATACAAAGAGAAATCGCTTCAAAACTAGTATAATGACTAGTCCAAAACATGATCCTCATTGCAAGAGTATAAGCTATCATATTTGCTCGTTGTTTTACAAATTTCATTTCAAAGTTAATTCAAGTGACATTAGCTAATGACTATGTGACTGTTTGGTTCGGCGTTCAGCAGCCATGGACGTGCGTTTGGAACATGAAACGTGATTTTATGGTGTAGGAAGGATGTTTGGCAATCAATTAAGAACGTGATTCTACCTTTCAAAATCAATTCTAGTTGAAGCTGCCTTTTGTAGCTTCTGCGTTAGCAAAATCAATTCTATCCTACACATTTGCTAATTTTCCTGATTTACCCATTTTCTTCATGGTGTTTTACAGCTTTATTATTTTGCTACAGTGCCTCTATCAAGGTTAGAGATAAGGAATTGGGCTTAAGTGACCCGTGTATTTATTTCATTTATTGCTAAGTCCAAAGCCTCGTCCTTTATCAAAACAAAATTATTATTTTACTTTTCTTTTTTTTGAGAAAAAAAATTATTATTTTTTACTTAAAATTTGTTTGTTACTCCCAAAAAATTGTTTGTTAATTGTATTTATTAACCAATGGATAATATTTCTATTTATTAATTTTAAAAATTAAATAAAAATTATTTAAAATATTATACAAGAAAGATTTCAATAATTAATTAAAATTGAGTAAAAAATTATCTATACACATATGTTAAAACCCATTTTAGTCATTTACACACTCAAAAGCAATTTTGACACAAAATATCCAAACAACATCTTCATGCAAATCAATTTTGTTATAAAGGTATCCAAACATAAATCACTTTACATTCAACTCACTTTTATTCAAAATCAATTCTCCAAAATCAATTCAATCAAAATCAATTCTAGTCACCGCTAAACCAAACATACACTATATATCTTACAACTAATTGTTATCTTACAATTGTTTCTGACAAGATTCAATTATACGACACTTTGAAATTATGAAATTAAACTCTTAGAAAGATAAAAAAAAATCTTCTTAAAAATAAAAATTACTTTTAATTATCATTTTAATAGTATTTGTTTATGAATTTTTAAAAAACTATATAGTGTTTGTTTAAGTTTTTTAAAAAATTATTTATTAACGTTAAAATGAAAAGCCGTTCTACATCTATTTTTTTTCCTTCTAAAAACAAGATATTTAGCGTACGAGTTTCAAATTTTTTAAACAAATTTATGATAGTAAACAAGCAAATTATTAACTTCATGCATTTTTTTAAAAAAATCTCTGAAAAAGAAGTCTATGGTTTCTTTTAAAACAAAATCAATTTTCTTAATCTAAAACGAACACCAACTTATTTTTGTCTCTAAAATTAATATTCTAACTTAAAGATGAGTTTTTGTCTCAAGACATATTTATCATTTAACTCACTTTCATATCAACATATTCAAAAGTAAATTAATAGTTTTACCTAAACTCACTAAAACAGAAAAACTAAAATCAATTTAAAAAAAAAAAAAACTATTCATTTAAAATTAATTTTCATAAAACAAACGCATATAATCTAATCCAACTTCTCAAAGAGTACACTAACTCAATTCTATTAATTTGTAAAGGAAAAAGTCTGAGGAATATATTAATTAACAATAGAGTGTAGCCCATACTATTTCTTAAGTAGTATTCAATTAAAAGCCATAGTTTGTTCTCTATAAAATTAAAAACTAGCATTAATTAACAAACTCTGTCTTACCTGCAACCTAGTGTTATAAAATGTGAACCTTTGGAAAAACATCTTATTTGCATATGTACCGATATATCATTGAAGTGAATAATTCGGATAGGTTTATAAACATGATTTAATATAAAAAATTTAATAAACATTATAAAGTGAGGCAAAATAAGATGTACCGATATATCATATCCACTTCAACAGATGCACCAATACATATTAAAATAAGATGTGTATCGAATAATTCACCTATATTAAAAGTTAGGCAAAACATTATAAAGAAGTAAAGAATGAAAATTGAAAAGTAAAGGATTTAATAATTGAGGATGGTACATAACCTACATGATGATATTAATAACAATAGAATATAAGCTAGAATTGGAACCAGCTATATAAGAAAGAATGAGTAGTGAGTGAGGACTGAGGAGGGATGGTAGAAGGAAGTCAGTAAAGGGGAACAACAACACAAAAACAGACAGCAGTACAACAGAACTGGGTGCTCTGTACACTGCCAACACCGTGTCTATTTTCTTTCCTTGATACGTCCCTTTTCAACCAAAGATTAACTGCACCTCTCTTTAACTTTACTTTCCATTCCATCATCAAAGCAAAGCCTCAAACAAAAACCTCACACGTGTGTCATCTTTTTTTCTTTTTTTTTTTAATATCCCTTTAATTTTTGCTTAAACCACACTATCATGATCTATTTAGCTTTGGTTGATTGCACTTAATTAATTAACTCATGCTCAATTGTGGCCAACATTTTTAGAACATTCATACTATATTAGACTTTAGGGGAATTGATTTCGTGCTGTTACAGCAGGATGTGGTAATAGATCATGACAGTTTGATCTAAATCGTACGTCTGATATTATTTGGAGTAATTTAAAACTATTTTAATTTAAACTGTCTAATTTGTATTTAATGGTTGAAATTTGAAACTGTGTAAAAACTGTGTTGTTTTCAACTGCAGAGATTGTCAATCCGACTTTAGGGGTGTGGTTTAATCAATTGAACCATGAATTAGATCACTAATAAATATCAGTCTTGTTAAATAGTGCGAAGATACTACATAGTCATTTGGATTAAAAAGAGAAAAATAGTAAATATTTACTATACTTTGTGTAGTTTGAATAGTTTTTGACAAATGCATTTGTGTGATTTCAATCATTTGATTTTATTCAAACGACACATAATAATAACTTTATGAATATATTTCAAACATAATGTTAGAATGTGAATATAGTCTTTCTAATGTGATTATTGTGTACATTATGATTATATAAATGTAAGTGACTAAGATAAATGAAATAGTCAAGTGTTGTATAATAATTGCATTAACGCCGATTACACATGTATTGCTTGGATTGTATGTTTAGTTTATCATTCTCACCGTACAAACAATTTCAGATTGTCTATTGTGTATTGAGGGGATTGAATTTTTTACCGTTAATGCATCAATGCAGTAATTGTTATAAACTGTTTGATAAAAAGCGAATAAATGAGATAAAATTTGTGTTAATTTGTCAAATCAAATCAACAATGTATGAATTAGAACCACCTAGTCATAAATCAGTGCTGAAATTGCCTATTATGCATAATTGCATGAAGAAGCTACTGCAGAAAATCTGGATCCGTAAATTGAGCTCGACTCAACTAATCGATCACTTCATATTTGAACAATGTGAATGTGTAAATGTGTAACCTAAGTAGTCAATCCTAGTACATATGGACACATGGCCCATCTCCATTAAACCACAACTCTTTATTTGCGACTTAAATTAATAAACAGCAGATTGAGCAAGAATAGTACAAACCCTATAAAAGTTTTGTTCAGTTACAAAGGGAAAGTTGATTAATTAATTGAACTAAAAGACTCAGATTTTTTTTTATTATAGTCTTTTTTTTTATTTTTAAAAAGTATTAAAAACAAACAAGTACTAGTAGAATAGACTACACACAAACCTTAGTTTCTTTTGGTGTACAAGTATTATTAAAATTAAAAGAAGAAAATTGATTGAATCCACTCTGTTTGATGTCTGTTTCTATATTTGAATCTGACATAAGGAAGGAAGTACAGTTATGAAAACGCTCATAACTGCAAAGATACCCAATCTATGAATTTAACGGTTGTGATTAGCAATTTACTTGTTTGTCTTGTTCTAGCTTAGTTCATACAACAGAATACCTTTCTGGGAACCAGGAGATCGCTAATTTAAAGTTCAACAATAATAAAGTGACACTTTTACTTTGAGACTTGATAGGGAGAACCACTGTTCGATCTCCCGCAATTGCGATCCGTAGGATGCTAGAACCACTTTATATTAACTGATCCCTGAACCAGATTAAACTGATAATGAATGCCAAAAAAAAGTTCCAAACGACCAAAGTATTAAACTCAAATTACTAATGTGTTCCCTTCAAAATAAATCATTTATAAGAATTTGAGTTCGATCCTATTGGAAATTATTTTTGGTTAAATTTTACTTACTTTTTGCGGTCAAATTCAAAATTATCAAAGTTCCATTTTTCTAAAAACTTGAGGTTGATAAAAAAGAAATGAAAGTTTCAAACATAAGTACTAGTGTGGACGCTGGACAGGTCTCTTATTGTCGGCTATTAAGGGAAAAGTGATAATCTTCTATATTGAGTTGATCAGTCAAGACAAAAAACAATTTAGATTAAACTTATTTTAATTAACATTGAACTTCTTTGGATTGATGTATCTATCTTATATACTAAGTAATTAGTGATACTGTTTGGTGAAATTTATGAGAACAACATGTAACATGATTATAATTTTTTAGTTTATTTTTTCATAATTTTTTTAAAATAACTTATAAAAATAGTTCATAGATATAGTTTTGGTGTACGGCTGGGTAGGAGGGAAACATGCATGTGTGGATTTGATTGAGGTTTCTCCCATCATGGGATTGACAACTGAAGATTTTACTGTAGGACAGGCGGCCATCAAAGCTGCTTCAAGTAAAGTGATCAAACATGATAGAGCGTGTTTTGAAAATCAACATGTGTTTATACCTTTTACATTTGACACTTTTGGTTTTCTAGCACCGGAGGCCGTAGATGTTTTAAAAGAGTTCAAAGAGTCATGCATAGTAATGTGATGTCTCCTAGGTCTCAAGATGTTGTATTTAAAAGGATTAATTTTACCATCCAAAAAAGGTTAGCGATGCAGCTTGTTACCCGTTTACCTTCCATTAACGTGTAATTACCTCTATTTATATATGAAATTATAGGTTAAAAATGACATTTTGAAAATTATTTTACTTTATCTTTTGTTTTAGAAATAATTTATACATAAATAATATATAGATAAAGAAATAATAGCCATGAAGCGCAGATACGCGACACGATATCGATACAACGATACGAGAAAAAGACATAATTAGGGTCCGTTTGGATTAGCTTATTTTTGAGCTTATGCAAAAGTTTTATGATGATTTATAAGTTTTCACTAATGAAAGCTGTTTTTTTTTAGCTTAAGTAAATGTTGCTAAATACTACCGATCGTTAGTTGGTTCGGTGGTGATTGACGCTGAACTTGGTAGGGAAGACCACGGTTTGATCCCCGCAACTACGATCGGAAGGGGCTGAAACCACTGAACACCAAAACTAACCCCTGAACCAGATTCAACCTTTTGGTGAAAGCCCAAAAAAAGAAATGCTAAAATACTTCTTTTAAAAAATATAAGTGAGTGTAAGTTAATTACTCCTATAAATATTTACTAAAATACACATACTAATATTTATAAAGGTGTGTTTTAGCAAATTATAACTAATAAAAAGTGGTTAAAAAACTAGTGTGTTGTAACGATTTTATAAGAGTATGAAGCTATTATAGGTAGGTAGGTAGCATTAGGAAGCAAGTTAGCTTGAGGTTGAACCACCGACTAAATATTGTGTTATATAGTTGAGAAGAAACATGCAAAGACGTAGGAATATTGTTATATATAGTGAGTGAGAGAGGGAACAAACAAACATGTGAGTGAGAGGGGTGGCTGGATTCTCGTGAGACCAAACCTAAAACCATACTCATAACATTATACTACGTTACATATGATATATGAATATGAACAAGGGTTTAATTTCCTTCAATGTTACATCTCACGAGTTACATCCTTACTTCTCTCTGTCTATAACTACTTCTATCATTTACTATTTTAGCATTCATAATTTTCAACTTCTTGATTAAACAGTGTATTTTATAACCATTACATACAATGCAATAAAATCTAGCTAACTAAACTATTGAATTATGCAATTGATGTCGGTTTGATTAACTCATACGTCCCGTTTGAATTAACTTATTTTTGAGCTTATGCAAACAGCTTATGCAATATAAATTAGGTTTTATGCTATTTTATAAGTTTAAACTAATGAAAATTGTATTTTTATAAGCTATTTTATCATAAATTACCTTGACAAACTTATAATAATAATACATAAAAATTGCATAAACTGTTTGCATAAGCTCAAAAATAAACTAATCCAAACGGGGTCACAGTCTAGCTAGCTAACTCTTTTAAATATCTTATTAAATAATAATGAAAAACTATAAGATATTGAATTTGTGCAATATATTGGATCGAAAGAATTAATACAAGGGAAATTTGAACCTAATACAAACAAATCCAAAAATCATATAAGAAGAAAGAAAAATAAGTTGCCCAAGGGTCAAAATGCACACAAATGACTATAAAAGATTAAAAAAAGAAGAAAAAAGGACAAAATGTCAAAACAAAATACAGAGTCTAAATAAAAGCGACCTTCAATTGAGATTTTGTATTTTTAGTCAAAAATAATAATTGAGACTTGTATTTCTTTTTATGGAAACTTTGTACATATCTAGCTCAAGTTAACATGTTTTTACAAATATTTAATTTTTTAGAAACAAATTGTGACTTAATTTAAAATTTTATTATTTAAGTTGTTTTTACTTAATATTATTTTTTTTTTATAATTTTTCCATCTATTTTAGTCAGAAAAACAAATTTGCCCGAATTCTAACTCAAACCACAGCAAAAACAAAGGTGTTTGTGACAAATAAAAATAGCAATTGACTACGTGCTGCAGTGCTATATATAAACTTCGTCCAAAAAAAGGACTATGTACGTGCTATAAACAATTTAAACAATTAATCTAGTAACTATTGTAAATCAAAACTAGTATGATAGCCCGTGCCGTGCACGGAATAATTTTCTTTTTTAATATTATTTATGTATTTATTTGGAAATATTATTTGAGTAATTTGGTTTAAAATTCTATGATAAAATTGAGTTAGTTTTTAAATTATATAGCTTTAAGGATGTTACACCAAAGAGCGAGATGAAGAGTATTCATTCGCTTTCCGTTCTACACTATTAGAAGGATTTTTTCTTTCATCTTCATCCCCGGGACTATACAGGGTCTCTATAAATATAAAATAATTATAAAATTCATGGCCTAAGACTTTTTGGCAGCATAGTTTTTTTTTAAATTAAAATATACCAAGATTCTTTGATTGCGATAAATTCCTTCAAGGATGGTTGTGTGCTAAATCATCTCCAATCGACTCTTTTTTTCTTTTAAATGTTGTCTATGTTCTTTTTTCATTTTATATTATTTAGAAGGTTGTCTATATTTTTTTGCAAATGTCCATGAGATTAATTTTATTTAGTTTATTTAGGTATGAAAATACAATGTATGTTTCAGAATGTTATATGAGAGCATAGTGGGATGTGAAGTACTCCCTCGTTCCCCGTTCGACAATGCTGATAGATTCTCTCTCCATCTCCCAAGACTCTGTAGAGACTCCATCAACATAAAATAATGGCAAATTATATATTATTTTTCAAATCAATATTAACATACTTTGACCTTGATCTTATTCTTACACTTTTCTTGTCACCGTAACACAAATAAGCAATCTTCAAGCGTGAACGTCAAATCGGAAAAAATCTATGTGTAAATCTTCACTCACATTGATAAATTAACATCCTCAAAAGACTTGAACGAAAGTTTATGGAAAGTTTAAAATTGTAATTATAAAAAAAATTCCAAAGATTATAAAAAACTAAAATTATATTAAATTATTTTAGGTTTTCCATAGATTCATTAGCTGATGGTAATTCTAATGAAAGTGTGACAGATATATTTTTAATAGTGGGGTGAAAAGTGTTATGCATTGTCCATTCTACAACAATGATAAATTTTCTTTCTCTCTCTCTCTCTCTCTCTCCCCCTATTTATATATCTCTCTCATACGCTAATTTTCATTTTGTAATGATATTTATTTGCTTATGTTTCTTTTTCTTTTGAAGGTTGTCTATGTCATTATACTATTTTGAATGTTGTCTATGTTTTTCTTTCAATTGTTAATGGAATTGATTTTATTTAATTTACTTGAGTATGAAAATATGATATATGTTTAAGGATGTTGCAGGAACATAGTGGGGTGGGAAGTACGCCTACATTCCATGTTTCTCGTTCAAAAACACTAAGAGATTATCTCTCTCTCTCTCCCCGTCTCCCAAGACTCTGTAGCGACTCCATCAATAAAAAATAATTGTAAATTCTGTACTATTTTTCAAATGAATATTAACAAACTTTGAACGAAAGTTTATAGAAAGTTTAAAGCTTAAATTATTCAAAAATTCCATAGATTATATAAAATAAAAAATTATAGTAATTTATTTTAGGGTTTCCATAAATTTCATCAATTGAAGGTAATTACAATAATGAAAGCATCATAAAGTGATGAACACAAAATATGACTACTTTCACTGTCAAAATTCAAATTTTAATTAGTCAAAATATATTTCATATTATCAATTTAAGATTTCATATTATCAATTTATATGAAATTAGAGAAGTGTTTTCCGTTTCTACACCATTGAAAGATTTCATATTATCAATTTATATAATATTAGAGTATCTAAAAAAAACAATACAATATTAAAGAAACTCTAATTTAGTGCTTCTTAAAAAAAAACAACTCTTTAGGTTGATAAAAATAGTATAAACTTTTGATTGTTGATTGAAGTAATAATAAAGTAGCTTTATTATAAAAAAAAAATACGGTTGTTGTTTCTAAAAAAAAAAGGATAGTAGCTTTCTATAAAATTAAAATACTATAAAAATTAGATTATTGTTGTCAATGAGATTCGAACAACAGACCTTATACTAATAATAAGCTAATTTTCTCTAAAAAAAAAGGTAGAATTCCATATAATATTATAAAAATTGAATTTTTGTTGTCAATGGGATTCGAACCAAATACCTCGTGCTAAAAGCTCCGCATAAGTAGAAGCTCTATAATAATGACACGTAGGATTATTTTCTTGAGAATGCACGAGAGAGCTCCGTGGGAATCTCGTAATGTATATAATGGAGATTTTCTCTAAAAAAAAGGTAGAATTCCATATAATATTATAAAAATTGAATTTTTGTTGTCAATGGAATTCGAACCAAAGACCTCGTGCTAAAAGCTCCGCATAAGTAGAAGCTCTATAATAATGACACGTATGATTATTTTCTTGAGAATGCACGAGAGAGCTCCGTGGAAATCTCGTAATGTATATAATAGAGATAGAGATTATACAATCATTCAAAGCACAAAATAAAGAATAAAGAGGAACAAACATATTAAGATTGTGTTTATATACTAGTTAAGCCCAAATTGAGATAAACCTAAGGAAGAAAGTAGTTATTCGATCCACTACCAATGAATTTTGGGTACATATGTTTTTACCCCCTGTAAAGTAGATTATTTTTGCTTTACCTCTGCAAAAAATTTCTTTGGGATTCCCACCTTGCAAATTTTTTTTTTTTGGTTTTTCTCCTTGGGTGCAAAGAATTTTCACTTTTTAACTTGGTTGAACAGAATAACCGATTTCAAAAACAGCACCTTTTAAATCGGTTGAACAAAATAACCGATTTAAAAAGTGCATCAAAGGGGGTCCCAAAAAAATTTACTTAAAGGAGAATCTTAAAAGAATTTTTTGTAGGGGTAAAGCAAAATTCGCCTACTTTGTAGGGGGATAAAGACCTTTTTACCCATAAAAATATACAAAAGAGTTATAAGAAAATAACAAGTTCTCTACAAACAAACCTTATTTTCCACTCTTTTCTTCCAATCTCTCATACAACAATAACGTTACAAAAGTGACAAAAAATTTCTAAATTTCTCACCAATAGCGGTTCCCATTTTCTTTCAACTCCTCAACACTTAAAACTCACTTGAGAAAACTTTTAACATTTTCTTTAATGATTCCTAGTAATCTAAGTGCTTACAATGTGTTTTCTAATCCTTGAACCTCACCCAAAAGTTCTTGCTCTAACATGTGATCAGAAAGGATGATGGACCGGTGAATCCTTCGCTTGATGAATAGTTCCGTTGACGTTGAACAGCAATCACCACCAGAGGGGGGGTTGTACGGTTGTACCTGCAGGCGCTCCGATGCTTAAGTCAGAAGAGTGAACAAGTACGAGAGTGAAAAAAATGCACATTGAAAAAAATTAACAATTTATCGGCAAAAACAGAGCATCTCTAATAAAGGTATTTAAGAGAATTTCATTGATTAATGATACGGTATCTTATTTTTTTTATCATTGGAGTTTAATGATGTGACATAGAAGATATCTAAATTGATAATACAATACCTTAAATAAAGTACCATATCATCAATTTAATATTACTTTTTTTGTTTGATTATTAAATGATCATTTTATTTTATTTTTTTTACGAACATTTAATCATACTTCATATTTTCTATATTACACAATTTCTATTTGTTTTGTTCACAAGTCATATTTTATTTGTTTTATATCAAATGAACCATAATTAATATGTATAATAATAAAATTCATGCTTATATTAATTTGTTCCAAAACAGATTCCTACTAGTAAAACTTTCAAAGTTATCCTTATTTTATTTATCCATCACCACCATCAAATACGCCTTTGGTTGAAGCTCATCAAGTGCCACAATTATCAACTAAAAGTGGTCTAGAAAATATTATTAAGCTTGATGAAGAAGCACATACTTCTCAGAAGAAAAAAATCATATTCATTTCTTGCCACAAGAGAACACATTTGAGAGCGTTTCAGACAAACGAATAATAAAAATTAATTATTATATATTTTATTATATATTTCCCGTTATATTTATGTATTTTCACCATTTTTTATTTGTTGTCATGTATTTTTCATTATATTTAATTACTAATTTATTTATCCATGACTTTGTTAAATTTTATTTAGACAAAGTTAAAAAAATAAATGTTAAAAAAAATAAATCTCGTAAAAAAAGAATTAAAAAAATAAATATAGAAGAGACCACTTGTTAATACTGTATGATAATCAAAGTGGTATCTGAAACAAAATATGTACGAGTTGCATACACTACAAGAAAATGTATGTTTTGCTACCAGAATTTTGCTACAAACCACATTTCTAGTTAATCCAAATTAAAAATCCCTTTGTTTAAACGATTCACCTAAAAGACTTCTATTAACTCATTTTTTCTTTATTTTTTCAATATTTATTATTTTACTTTTCTTACTCCATTACTTATAACTACATTTAACAAATTAAAATTTATTTTTAACAACTCAAAATCATCGAAGTCAAAATTGAAAGAACTTCTTCATCTCTCAAAATCGCGTTCTCTCCAAAATCGCTTATCTCCAAAATCGCTTCTCTCCAGAATCTGCTTAGTTCTCTCCATAATTGCTTCTCGATTTAGAATAGCAGAATTTCAGATTCGCTTCTCGTACCAGAATCGCAACTCATCTCACATCAGAATCACTTCTCGATCCCGAACCACTTCGTCGGAATCGTTTCCTCGATCTCACATCATCCTTGCTTCATCAGAATCGCTTCCTCACATCATCTCAAAATCACATTCTAATTCACTCAGAATCGCTTGCTTAATCGCTTCCTCAAAACTTAAGAGACTATTAAGTTAATTCTCACTCCTATTTTCTCTGTTCTGGTAATTGATTTCTTTTATCTACTTTTTTCTCTTTTGTGATTAATCAACTCAATTTTTTGTTTTGAAATTTGATTTTGATTTGATGCTTGTGTGTGTAAGTAAATGGAATGTGATATATATTATGAGATAAAAAGTTCAGAATGATACGTTGTGATCTGATGCTTGTATGTGCATAGGTGTATCTTGAGTAGTAATAATGTCTTAGGCACATATGCATAGGTGTAGAATTAGTGATAATAATGTCATTGATGATGATCAAAGATGCTTGTATGTGCGTAGGTGTAGATTTAATAATATTGTTAACCTCATATCAGTATTAGTAATGTTTTGATATTTGGTTGAAAATTTAAATCTATTTTGTTTGGGAAAAAGGAATAGAAAATAGTTTAGGTGTTATTTGTAATACATTTAAATCTATTAGTAATGCATATCAGTATTAGTAATAGTTTATATAAGTATTACATGACATTGCAGGACCATTTGTTAATAATATATAATATTCAAAGTAGTATCACTATTGGAAATGATCTAAGTGATTCGAATCATACATAGTACTCCTCAATTGAATAGTTGTTGCATATATATATATATATATATAAAAAGATCAAAGTTAGAATTGAAGATTCTCCAAGAATTTTAAGCTAATAGAATATTTGAAGAATAAAAATAACTATTGATGGATTTGTACAACATTTATTTGATCGATAGAAATAAATGTTAACGACAAAATGCAGAAGCATGCTTTATTTATTTATCCTATGCCAAGTATTAAGGTTCTTCAGATGAACAATCGCTTTCACTTCTGATTAAAACATATGGTTGACTACTTGACTCAATTTGAATGTCATGAAAAAATATATGTAATATAAAAAAAACCAAGTTTTTGTCCTTTGATGAGTGTATGATCTTTGTACATATAGCTACATTGTCTGCATCAGAAATAAATCTGTCAACTGATGATACATATGGTGCTGAAGCCGTTTTTGATTCATATAAAATAACATAAAAATCTTCCAAGGATATGGCGAAAATCGATAACCATGCATGCTATATATGCTACTACCAACTGTCGTCTCTATTATGCAATAGTTCATCCAATCATAACTCTTGCATATATATTTTTTTTTTTTTGAAATGGCAAAATTTATTAATAATCTGATCTTTGCACAAGACGAACAGAGACCAGTAAGAGAACTACATAATATAGGTGCCATATATAAGCGGAACACCCAAATAAAAACCCCTAAACAAACACCACCTAATCAAGATTCAACTCCAATTCCAAATCAGAAAGGCACCCCACAGATTCCAGACTACCAGAGCAGTCACCAATCCAGCCCAGAAAGTTGCCACAACTAGACGCTAACTCCCGAACTCGAATCAAAAGTGTTCGGCCCATCAGAATCCAGAACCAGCTCCTTCAGGCGAACCGCTGACCAAACAAAGGTAGAGAGAGAACCCAGGCAGACAAATCTCGGCAACGACAGAGGCACCACCATGAGGCCGGTAATGGCGAAATAAACACCAAAGAGACAAAAACCACCCGAGGATAAAACAGTCGGCGCCGACGCGGAAGAGGTCAACCCAGATACACAGAGACCTGCAAATCTCAGTAGATTTGAAAACCTTCGGCGACTCAAAAAGAGTCCTGCAAATCTCAACAGATTTGAAAAGTGGTCAGCGAATCTGGAATCAAAGAAAACCAATCACGCGACATCAACTGACACCTCATCACCACCAACCACCACCACCTCCTCACCACAGTACCAACAATCATCACCGAAATCAGACCCCGGCGACGCCAAATCCGAATACCGCCATCACCACCTCAACTCCTCACCATCGCCAAAAGCAAACAAAACGAAAAATCAGATCTGCAACAAAACAAAGCAACAGATCCGTCACCAACACACCAACTCCGACGACACCAAACTGGAGCACCAACACATCAGATGCGTCCCCATTCAGCTCGCACCACCACCACCTCGCCATTCAGCTCGCACCACCAAACCGCACAAAACACCAGATCCGCGCCATCAACCACTGCAGCCGGAAAAAACACAGCGTCGCCAACACAACCACCACCGACACCGACGGAGCTGATGCTGTAGTGGTGAAACAGCCGGAGAAGAAGAAGACACAAACCCCTTGAAAAGGAAAAAGCTTCGAACCAGAAAAACAACACCAAAAACGCCATCACCGGAGCTGCAACCGCCGTCGGACTCCATCAGAAAACTAGACATGGGAAAGAGAAAACTAGATCCGCGAAAAGCATCCCATACGAGGAAACTAGATCCGCGAAAACCAGATGATGCGGAGGACAAAACCAGCCTCATCGCACCACCACCCACATGCTCTACATGGCTGAGAAGAGGTTTGGATATGTTGGGGAAGAAGGTGGCGCGTGGGATGGGGGTTTTAGTGAGAAGACAGAGTGAAGAAAAGCTAGAGAGAGAAAGTCGTGTTTTTTTTAACTCTTGCATATATTAACTTCATGCTTTCTCTGTCCCTTCCTCCTATGCTACACTCTTCTTCTGCTCACATTTGTCACACTTCATTATTCATATATAGTTATTTTCTTGGACAAATACTATGAGATTTAGAGATATGCGTGTTAGAAATAATATAAAATTATTGATATAGCTAATCCTAACAGCTTAAGCTTTTGGGATAATCAGTAATTTGACATGGTATCAGAATCTCTATGACTAAGTGGTCTAAAGTTCGATCCCCGCTACCCTCACTTTCTAATTAAAAAGTGGAATTTAAGCATATGGTAGGTGGACCTATGCATTATCCACGCTTCAAGCCCAAATGGGCTCTTGCGTGAAAGGGCGTGTTAGAATTGAAATAATATAAAACTATTGATATAGCTAATCCTAACGGCTTAAGCTTTTGGAATAATCGATTTATTTGACAATGCGTTTCTGGATTCACATTTTTGAGTTATATTGTACGATATTTAGGGGATAAAATCATATTTTAATATTTCAGATAATTTATTTTATAATAATTAGAATAAAAAATTGTCATGTGGTTTAAAGAAGAGTTTTGTCTGATCTCTTTTTTATTTATATTTTTTAATTTATCTAATTTTAGGAACAACTTTAAAATAATTAGACTTAATTTTTAACAAATCAAACACAAGCTATATGTTCGAACTCTAACATATAGGAATGTATTGTCCAACAATTCCCTGGTTCTCTGTTGTTTTATTTTTAGTCCTTATATTATTAATACTTTTTTTGGTAGCATAAGAACAATTTTAAAAACAAAATAAATATAGCAAAACTAAAGTTTTCTATTAGTTTTAAAGAAGAATTACATGTTTGAACTTGTGCCACAAGCCCACAAGCTTATCAGTCAATCGTGTTTGACAAATTCTAGTAAAACTAAATTATGATTTGACATTTATATGAGAAGTGTCCTCTCATGAGTCATGACACCATGATCTATTCACATCTCCATTGACTATTAGACCACTTGCAAATTACAATGGATGTGTTAGAATTTTATTCAACTATTGAATGTGTACAATAGGGTAGGGGTGGACATCGGTCGGTTATAGGCGGATTCGGGTCCAAAATGTCAAATCCGATTCAATTCATGAGTGAGAAATTAATGTAAGAATTAAATTTAAAGATCGATATATTATATGAAATTAGAACACACTTACTTGTCAATTGGCAATGATATTTACCGCAATAGGCGATATCGGAACTCACCAATAGGTTAGACTAGAGTCTTCCTCTGCCTGATCACATGCTCCGGTCTTTGTGGACTTTGATGGGAAAAGCCACAAATGAGCGTATTGTATGTTTTTGTGCGTGACGACAAAGGGGACTTAGCCAATCTTATATACAAAAGATCTCAACCCTAGTACCACCCATCATGGACCCTAGAGTTGGGCCTACACTTTATTCTACACGAATCTGAATCAGTGTCCGAAGCCCATTATTACTGATCACGTTTGTCGGGCTTAAGCATCATCAACTGGATCACATTAAATAATATCAAACCCGTTTTTCATAAAACCAAAACTACAATTGATTGTAGCCCACAAAATATTAGGAAAAATTCTAACATTCTCCCACTTGGGCAAAATCAATTGTGTATTTTAATTTGAAAATATATTTTGAAAACGACTCTCGGGTTGATAACACATTTCCTAATTTTGACCGGTCACTAAACGAGTGATCCCAAGATGCAACACTTGATTAAAACTCCATCCAACAAAAATTAAATGATATCGAATCATGGCGGTAGTTATATCCTTATTGATACAACACCTTCCATGGTTACAAATACCACCAATTCCGTCGACTAGTCATTCGTGTAGAGTGTAGCAAGAAAATGATATGTCATCGCGATCCAACAACCATACTATCACTTTCTTTGTCAGTCCTAAATCTCCCTCAAATGCATCTAAGCCAGAGAGATTTTATGGTCCATAAGATACCACAATGTCTGTGCTCCGAAATGGTGTTGACCACCGCGGTATAATGATCCAATCAACACCGAGCACCAATTTTAGACATAATTTCTCTCAAATGCATCAAAGCTAGAGAAATTATATGGTTCTTAAGATACCATAATGCCTCAGCTCCTAAATAGTGTTGATCACCGGCTAAGTGATCCAGACAACACTGAGCTTTAATTTATTTATGTTTACACATAATGCCTCAGCTCCAAAATAGTGTTGATCACCGGCAAAGTGATCCCAATAACACTGAGCTATAATATATATTTTCACATTTGAAATAATTTCAATATTATAAAGGAGATTATAGAAAATTTAAACTCCCACTAATCAAACATATCAAAAGAATTTAATTCTTTTCAAACTCCCACTAATCAAGCATATTAAAATAACTTACAATGTCCTTGTCGGAAATATTACCCTTGAAAACAACGGACCTAAGTCTCTTGATTAAGGGATTAATACCATAAAATTTTTACAAAATCAGTGTGACACTCGAGTAGTAAATTCTCTCCCACTAATCCAAAAGTTCTTTCTATTCGGTTTTTTTTTTTTTTTTTTCACATTAATCATAAGGGTTATTCTCCAAATTTTGCTTCCATTTCTTATAATTTTAAGATGTTTAACATTTCAATGGAAACATATTAATTATATGTGAAGAAAATCATTCTTGAATCAAATTATTATAAGAGGCCAATATAATTGTACAATCACCTTTAGGCAGAATGCACAAACTAAGGTCAAATCCCCAGTCAAAACCTCAGATGAGTTAATCAATGAGCATACATTGAACTTTGAAAGTTGTCACCTTTAGGCTGGCAAATTCCTCCGTTCAATACATTCTCCAATAACTTCATCTCAAATTAATTTTTAATTATAACATATAATCATCACCTTTAAGCAGAAAATCACATGTCACAATTAAAAACATTCCTCAAACTACAAAGAAAATTCCATCAATCGATACAGGCGGTCCCACTTTGATGGTAACGGCCTATACCAACACATGAAATCTCTTGCATAGGAATCAATATCTCTTGTTAGAACAGGACTCAGTAAAAATATGCACATTTAAATGCATCTAAACCGGTCACTTATTATTTTAATTCGCATTCTCAATATGTTTTGATTCATTCGCAACGGAAAAGTGGTATGAGGAAAACATATATATTATTTAGGGAGAGAGATCCTTACGGTTAAACAGTCAACTCAAAATATAATAATTTATGCAGCGGAAAAAATTAAGAGACTTCAATTTTAAATCAATTGAGTATATAAAATAAATAGTCCTGAACTTTTAGAAATAACATAGGACTATGTTTCCTCAATTTAAGTCTCAATAAACATTTATAAATAGTTGGCATGTAAAACTCTCCCACTTGATAGAGAATTATAGTTGAATTATAAATCCAAGACTTTAAAATATTTAAGTAAATATTCAACTATCTTCTCTATCACACAATTAACATGTCAAGTAATAACACATAAATATGTATGTACATTCCTTAAATAATATAAGGAGAATTGCAATCCATTTTAAAATTGATTTAAAATAAACTAATGGATTGCACTTTATCCAGAATAAAACTCTCAAAATATTAAACTTGCAATACTCCCACTTAACAGAGTAAAATTTTTAAAAATTTGGAGTATATAATAAGAAATCAATTAATGATTATATAGAGAGTTTCTTATATTATAATATTCTGGAAAATAATAAAACTTTCATATATAATGCATATTTATTATTTTAAAGGAGTAGATAATATTGAAAACAAATTTCTCCTTATATGCAATTATATAATAAGTCACAAGAGGATAAATAATTGCACCACTAACCTCCATGTGTGTGACATTTTCATCCTTGCAAATAGAGTCACTAAACAATTTGATAGCATTATCATAGGATCTTTGACGGTGTTATCTCAAACAACCACAAATACAAACCGTTATATCATACTAAAGGACTCTAATAATAAATCAATGCAAGAATAATTCAATTGCCTTAATAATTACTTAAAAAATAAAATAAAAAATTCTCTTATAATATTTCACAACTGAGCAGTATTCTCAAGAGAAAGAGAGTGGCAAACACCAATTAGCAAGCAAATCATCAACCAAAAAGCCATCAAAATAAAAATTTCTTACATAACTATCACACTTATCATGATGGCATATACACATAGTCTAATGCACAAGAGTTGATCATATAATCAGCCTCAAACTAATAAGTAAATTAATCTTTCAAAACAAACTTTCAAGTATGTTTACCATAAGCCTCAATCGTTTAATGGAACAAAAGAAATCAAAATCTTAAAATTGAAACCAAACTTAAATTTCCATATAAAATTCAAAATGATCAACATTTTCAATAAACAATGGCATATATGAAAGAACACACCACTCAAAATATAAACTCCAAACCAATGACTTGATTGTGGTTTCCAGTTTATGGCAAGGAACAATTACAAGGACATATATATTTACTTTTAGGCAAGGTTGTTTTCATGACTGATTAATTAACCAGCAAAACTACAACAACAAATTTTCAAGACTAATACATTCCAATTGCCTCAAAATTGCTTAAAACAATGAGTTCAATAATACTTTACAAATATCTCACGAATAACAACAAGGCAATATAAAATTTATAAAATAATTATAAATTTATATAAATAATATTTGGTGTCATAATTAACACAATTGAACTTAAAATACTTTCTCAATTATAACACTTTAACAAAATAATTCACATTAGTGTTACTATTAAAAGAGATTTTCACATATTTAATCAACACCAAATATATATATTTCACAAAATTATCTCATTTCTAAAACCAAGAATATATTATTAAAATAATCAAATATTCTTGTTCTGGATATTATATATATAGATGTGAAATCATAATTTTATTCCATAAATAAAAATATCAAATTAATTGATTATGAAATAAAATCAATTTAAACTCTTTATTGCTGAATTGAGACTAAATAGCAACTTGCCTCATAGACCAAGTTGAATTCACGATTCAGGAATAAACATGTAATAACCAAAAAATTACGGGTCCTTTGTAAACTTTATATATGGATTGCACAACAAGATAAGCTTTAAAATTAAAATAAACACGTACTTTCATATGCACCTAGCAAATATTGATCATGATCAAAACATTCAGATTATAAAGCAATTTACTCCAAATAAATTTGGATTATGGTTCCCACATATAGATCAAAATGGTAGCCCCATGATTCTTATTTAATTTAGAGATTATCCAGCAAGTAACATATGGGGAGCCAATAAAATAAAAAATAAAAAATTCTTTACTCAAAACATTATTTAGGCAGGAGCCACTTTTGCAGAAAATCCACAATTGAGAAGTATACAAAAGTCATAATTTATAATGAAATTATAAGTGCAAGCAACATGAACACAGGTTTCTAATAGATGATGCCCATGAAACAAAAGTTGGAAACCGTGAACGGTTAAACAAAACAGAGTGAAGATATATGGACCATGTTGCAAGCTGCCAAATTTAATTTTAATCAAGTCATAGTGCTCACCAACGGCACGACAACACATACTGAATTCATAAAACAAAAATTGATCAAAACTGGAATCTACGTCCATTAATTGCGAACAGAAACCAAACCGATCAAAATAAAATACTACATGGTGTGTTTATTTTTCTTATAAATAGATAGGCTTTGATAATTAATCAAAGTTGAAAACAGGGGAGACTTCAATTTTGAAAATCATGTTGTTATAATTGTGGATCAACATTATCGGTAAAACTTTATTTTCACAAAAGGAACCAATAATAATATTGATCAAGTCCAAATAAAATAGTAATTACCATTGATCCAAAAATAAATCAAAATATGGATTCTCTGTGATTTATAAAAGAAACTTATACCGGTTCCGAAAATGAGGAAACAATTACTAATTTGTCAAAATCAAATATAAGTAATCAAATCCGAATCCACAATTTATGGAAGAAGATAGTAGAGATTTGTTTCAATTTTAAATCGAAAGAAACAAATCAAAGAAATTTATATGTAAAGAGAACAATCTCAGGAAAATATAAGATACTTCCAAATTGATAAATTTTAAATTTTCTTTGCCAAACCAAACCAAAATAGATTATATCACAGTTGAAAACATGGCAGAACCTTTGGCGACAATGCACAATTCCTTTAAATTTTGTTTGCAAAGCAGCATAAATTGATTTTCAATAAAGTGCACAAAAATGTAGCACAGCAACAAAAGATACTGAATTAAAAGAATTGATAAATCAATCCTTGCTATAGAATAGAAAACTACTATCTCAATTGCAAACAAGGCACGAAATTTGCATATTATCTAATTAGCAAGAATATCCACAAATTTATTTGATGAGAGTATGAAATATTATCACTCGGCGACATGTAGCAATCTCGCATAGAACAATTAAATTGGTCCCAATATTGAGGAAGAAAATGCACAACATATATGTTTATAAACAATTCTAAATAGTCCAAATTAATTTATTCCATACGGATATAGTAGTCCAGCAAAAGCTTAAATATTGATAAAGTGCACGTAATGGCACTGCAGCGTGTGCAAATCAAACAATAGAAGATCACAAGCATAAGGAGGGAGAAATAAATCATATAAGTTTTCATATATGACTAACCGAAGACCATTCACATAGGACAATTTGGCTGTTCCAACATAAGCAGAGTTCATGATCTTGCAATTCTTTAAAATACACAAACCCTTAATAGATGGCCAAACATTTGAATTAAAATTATCCACAAAAACATTGGACACAAGTTTGAGAATACAATGATAAAAATATAGTTTGTTGTCAAATAAATCAATATCTCCATGTGTCCAAAAGATTATAAATTATTTTGTGCCCAAATTAAATGATCGGAATTGCAAAACTTGATTATACTGAATTCATGATTCAAAAATCGAAATAGATATTAACCGAAAAATTATAGGATCTATTGGAGATAAATATAAGACACATGAAAATCCTATAATTGAAACTAAAATTGGTTACGGCTAAGCACAATTTTATGTGCAAACCATACAAGGTTCCTATTAAAAAATAGTGTATACAAATCAATCATATATGTAACTCTGTAAGATGATAATCAAATAACGGAAGGCAATTGCATAGCAGCAAACCAATTCACAATTTTAACAAAATTGGTAAGTACAAAATTGAATTCTATCACCGAAATCAAAACTCCAAAAGGCCACATATTTATACTGAATGGAAATCAAACTCACATATAGATACAAATATCATTTGAATTCATATACACTTGGTTAACTTATTATGTGGGTTTCGAATGAAAATATTTACGAATAATAAACTCACTGATTCATTGAAAAATCTATTATCGGCCGAAATCAATCAATCAATCAAATCGGCAAAACCCTTGAACGAGTAATAACAAAAATGCACCGAACAATGGGTAATCAAATATTAGGGTTCTAAATCATATAATAGTAAGCTCTGATACCACATGTAAGAATTAAATTTAAAGATCGATATATTATATGAAATTAGAACACACTTACTTGTCAATTGGCAATGATGTTTACCGCAATAGGCGATATCGGAACTCACCGATAGGTTAGACTAGAGTCTTCCTCTGCCTGATCACATGCTCCGGTCTTTGTGGACTTTGATGGGAAAAGCCACAAATGAGCGTATTGTATGTTTTTGTGCGTGACGGCAAAGGGGACTTAGCCAATCTTATATACAAAAGATCTCAACCCTAGTACCACCCATCATGGACCCTAGAGTTGGGCCTACACTTTATTCTACACGAATCCGAATCAGTGTCCGAAGCCCATTATTACTGATCACGTTTGTCGGGCTTAAGCATCATCAACTGGATCACATTAAATAATATCAAACCCGTTTTTCATAAAACCAAAACTACAATTGATTGTAGCCCACAAAATATTAGGAAAAATTCTAACAATTAAGGCCCAATTTCACCCAATTAAGCTAACGGTTTGATCGGATTTCGGTCATACAGTTTAATCGGATGAAATGGTTGGGCTCGTTCGGTTTGAGATATCAATGAGCTAACATAGATTTTTTATACAAACAACTTTTTTCAATTTTTCTAATAATAAAAAAAATCTCGGCATAGTGTCAAAAAAAAATTCGGCATAAAACTTCAAGTAGTTCATGAAATAAATACATTAGGGATATTTACTTGTCAGAACATACAAGTTTTTAAAGTATATAGATGACAATATGATATTTACTTGTCAGAACATACAAGTTCATGAAATAAAATTTACATTTTTATGTCTTAATATGATAGCAGAAAGGTGTTGTGCTTCAAGTTTTTAAAGTATATAGATGACA
The DNA here is from genome assembly GCA_030408175.1 of Trifolium repens. Taxonomy (NCBI): domain Eukaryota; kingdom Viridiplantae; phylum Streptophyta; class Magnoliopsida; order Fabales; family Fabaceae; genus Trifolium; species Trifolium repens. Next base: position 17,958,718 of record CP125845.1, on the reverse strand, counting down.
ATATGATTATCTCTTACGAGGGAAAAATTAATATACATGTGGGTAAAAAAAGTTAATAATAATAATGGAAATTAATATGGGTTGGTCTCGGTCGGTTTCGGATTTCGTTGGATCTAAAAAATCAATCCAAGCCCGTCCATTTCTATCCATTAAAACCCAAATTTTTTCATCCGGTCAACCCGTAATCCGATCCATTACCACCCAATAATCAAATTTTTTTCGATTTCGTCGGATTCGGATCGGTTCGGTAATTTCTGTTCACCCTTACAATGGGGGAATGAATTGGTTGTTGAAAAATATGTGGATAAATTGGGGTTGAAAGTTTGCAACCCGTTGAAACCACAAGTAGGTGGGTGAGTGAGTCCCCTTCCTACACTTGACAACATTTATTGGTTGCTGTGATTTTTAGATTTTTATCCCTTCCTAATCATTTTGAGTCAATTAGTTTATAGTAAATTAATTTTTTTTTAACAAAATTCATCATTTTTTTTATAAAAAATTCATCATTTTTTTTTGTTTATAAATAGAGACTTGATTCATTTGATTTGGACAAAAAAAAAATGAATTTTTCATTCTAATTTTTCTATTTTTAGCCTTCAATTAACTCTTGTTTGTAGCTCTAAACATCTTTTTGTGTGCTTAGTGTATTGTATTTTAAGTTTTTTGTAATTTTATTTGTTTTAGTAATGATTATCCCTATATCTCATCTTTATTACTTGCAAGAAAAAAAAATTAAGAATATAAAATTTTAAAAAAAAATTCGAATAAATTATTAAATTAGCAAAAATATAAAATAAATTATTTAACTCTTAATTATTTTAATTTAATTTCAATTGATAACTGTTATTAATATATAATCTCAAAAACAAAAACATAAAAGAAATAAGAATATGAAATAAAAGTGGTAGGGTAGGATGTTGAATTTTATCAAACAAAACTATCGTAGTGAGTAAAAGTCGAAGAATGCGTGTTGAATTATTAAATGGAAGAGAGTGAAGATGATATGGAGTGTAAAAAGTGAAAAAGGCGGGTGTTAAAAATTTCAACCATTGTTCGGTCTTAGAAATGAAAGAGAAATATAATTTAGGAAAAAAAGTAAATTTTAAATCATGAAACATGAAGAAATGTTTTGGGGAGAGAAAATCCATTCAGAAATTTAATTTACTTGAAAAAGAATTTGGGCTTGGGTTGGAGTGTCTCATAGTTTTGTATTCAATGATAGTCTTTTTCATAGTTTTGTGAATTGTGATTTTCTTTTGGTACTCCCCAAACCTTCTCGCACACCTAGCTAAATTATAAAAATATTGGGTGAACATAAATCACTTCATAATGATTTGTTTGAAGACAAATTGTCCATTACCTCCTATGAGTTTAATGTGCGAAAAAATGTTTGAAAAATTCTACAATATGGCCCCGTAGATACAAGATGTCTGACTGAGAATCTTAGTTGTGCTCATGATGATATTATAATTGGAGATTTTGACACACCTGAAAAGAATGTTATAGGCCTTGATGATAGCATTGCGCCCGAAGCAGTTGATCTCACAAAAGATTAATTTGATATTTTGATGAAAATTGGTAACAGTGCAAAATATGTAAATGATAAAATGATTTTCGGATATAACTCACGCGTTTATGTCTTTATCATATTTAAATTTATCATTAAATTTATGAAAGATGTTTGTTTTGCTAGTTTTCGTTTCTGGTCTGTTTTGGCCTCTTATGGTCTGTTCTGGTGTAATATTCTCTAGTTAAATAGCAAATCATTTACAGGGTGTCTGCTACTTAACTAGCGATCTAATTTTTTTTTCTTTTAGTTTCTTTCTAATTCTGGACTGTTCTGATACCTTTCGCTATTAAGTGTAGCAAACCATTTATAGGTTGTCCACTATTTAACTAGCGAACCACTCTATTACAAAAAATGCATGAATGGCCGACAAATTCATGCAACCCATGTTCTACTTTAAGTCGACAAATTCCCACTATGTGGATTCGCCATCGTCACCTCCTTCTAGGATAAGAAGATTATTGTGGTTTTTGAAATCATCACTTTCTACTTTGAATGGCCAAGACATTTTGGTCAGTTATAACATTCTCAAAATAGCCACAAACAACCTTTAAATATAGTGAATGATAAATTTATTTATTGCTTGCTGAGCTGGCAAGTTTATTTATTTGTTATGTGAATACATATAGTGAATGATAACTGATATATATTGCTTGCTAAGCTGACAAGCTTATTTTCCTAATGTATTATGAAGCTAAGATACCTATTAATCAATATGAGAGACGTTAAGAGTGTTAGCCACATCAATGACAAATCTGTATTTAACATCATTCTTTGCAAGCCTCTCAAAAGCTGTGTTCACATAATCCATAGGAATCACTTCAATATCTGCTGTGATATTGTGCTTTGCGGCAAAATTAATCATGTCTTGGCTCTCTTTCAATCCTCCACCAGCACTACCAGCAATTATCTTCCTCCCTAATTTATAAAAAAAATGTTTCTTAATTAATTCCAAACATAAATTATTCAAGAGCCAAATATATTATAGATCATTATATTCCGCGAGTTTATCTCAGTTGATAGGAACATTACATTATATATACGGGGGTCGGGATACGAACCTCAGACACTCTATCTATTCACATTAAGGTGAAATCTCTAGCCGGTAAACTTCTTAAAAAAAATATATTACAAAGTTAATTACAACTTACCAAACATCAAAGGCATATATGGCAAGACTGGAGGAGTAATTGATGCACCAACTAAAATCAATTTTCCACATGTCTTCAACATATCAACTAATGGGTGGAGTGAGTGAGGGCCTGGAACTGTGTCTATGATGCCATCCATCGTGTCCTTCGCTTCCTAAGAAGAAACAAACAAATAAACAAACAAACAAGTTTAAATATATTTTTTGTCGTATAAAATATATATATTTTTCTTCTTAGTCTCATTATTTTTTTTATCTGTATAGTTGAATTAACAATTATAATTAACCTTTAATTTACACACTCACAATTACGACGTCTCGAATTCAAACACAAATTAAGACGTCTATCTAATAATATCGGCATTGTCAATTGAGTCAAGATTTATGAACTATTTTCATTCATTTTTAAATGGCCCGTTTTTTACATCAAATTCAACAACAAGGAGTCAAAATACATTAACCATTTGTTGAACACAATTTTGAATGTCATTAATTATGAATTTGTAGGCATGTTAGAGCACAAATTGTGTTGATATTAGCACCTGAAAATCATGTGTATTTAAACATATTTTAGACGATTAATATATGAGTATTTGGACCTTGAAAATTGTGTTCAATGACGTTTAAAATTATAATTTTTTTTCTTTGAAAAAATAAATTACACTAATAATCATATACAACCATTTTCAAGGAGATTTGAACTTTATACCTTAAGATTACAATGTTAAGTTCACCACTGAGCTAACACCTAAAGTACGTTCAAAATCATAATTAATTGTCTTAATTATAAGTTGTCACATTTTGTTATATTCTAATTACCTGTACTTGTTGTTGATCATTGATAAGCAAGAAGGAATCAGCACCAAGTCTTTCCAAAGCTTCCTCTTTCTTTCCAGGAGAAGTACTTATCACAGTAACTTTCATGTTAAAAGCCTTAGCAAACTTAACTGCAACATGACCAAGTCCACCTAATCCAACAACACCCAAATGTTGTCCACTTTGATACAATCCATGATGCATCATTGGGCTATAAACTGTTAATCCTGCACATACCAATGGAGCTGCACCTTCTAGTGGTAACCCTTTCGGAATTATAATAGCATAATTTTCATTAACCACTGTATTATTTGAGTATCCACCATAGGTTATTGATCCATCATAGTCTTGTGAATTATATGTTGAAACTTTGGGGCAGTAACTCTCCCAACCTTTGGAGCAATTGGAACATGTACCACATATTGGACCCACTCCTGCTATTTCCCCAATTTTGAATTTTTTGACACTTGAACCAATCTTTATCACTTCACCCACTATTTCATGTCTAAGTTAAATTTGGAACCATAGGTTAGTTAAAAAAAAGAGTAAGAAACTTAGATTCTATTAGCGCAGCAATGTTTACACACACACATGCAAGATTGTTTCACTTCAATCTTGATGTGAAGAACAGAAAATGATGAGAAGAGTGAATGAAATTGAGAGAGAAAAGAGAGAGATTATTGTTGTAATCTCTTGTTCATTAAGAGATGAAAATTGGAATGATTACAACTAGTTATATACACTTACTTGCAGAACAAGTAACTAACTACACAACCAACTAGTTTGTTAACTAACTAACTAACCAACTTGGTTAATCAACCACTTAGCTAACTAACACACTAGACTATGGATTAACAACACAACACCCTCCCTTAATCCATAATTTCCACAACACCTAAGCATCCTCTTAAAGCTTCAAACCTGTCTAGCTTGATTGCCTTTGTGAGTCCATCTGCTAACTGATCATGAGTGGGACAGTGCACTACCTCAATCTTTCCATTCATGACCTGTTCTCTAATGAAATGAAACCTAGTTTCAATGTGTTTGGACCTGCCATGTGACACAGGGTTTCTGGCCAAATTAATTGCAGATTTGTTATCAATTAACAAATGCAAAGGTTTCTTCAATTTTCACTTTAGTTCCTTCATTAGACAAGCTGCATAAGTACTGGCTATATATTCTGCCTCACATGAAGATAAAGCAGTCACTGGTTGCTTCTTAGATGACCAGCAGATTGATGCACCATTGAGCATACACACATAGCCTGATGTGCTTCTTCTATCCACCCTGTCACCACACCAATCTGAATCACTGTAACCAATAAGCTCCACTTGAGCTTCCACATCACTCTTAGGAAACAGCAAACCATAGTTGATGGTACCCTTCACATATCTTAAAACTCTTTTAGCAGCTATCAAGTGAGACCTTCTGGGCATATTCATGAACCTGCTAATAACACCTACTGCATAGCATATATCTGGCCTGCTATTGCATAGGTATCTCAGTGATCCTACCATCTGTTTGAACATAGTTGAGTCAACTATCTCCTCTTCACTGCACTTTTCAAGCTTTGAATTTGTTTCACAAGGATTTGAAACTGGATTGCAGTTATCCATCTCAAATCTTTCAAGTAATTCTGATGCATATTTGTGCTGATGCATCATCATTCCTTTACTGGTTTTCACAAACTCCATTCCTAGGAAGTAAGACAAACTCCCTAAATCTGTCATCTCAAATTCTTTATTCATTGTGAGCTTGAACTTCTCTATTTCATTTGAATCACTGCCAGTTACTAACAAATCATCAACATATAAACAAATGATTAGAGAACTTGAATCTTCTAAGCACTTCACATATACTCCATATTCCACTGTGCACTTTTTGAATCCAATTTGACTCAGAAATTGATCAATCCTCTTGTTCCAGGCTCTAGGTGCCTGTTTTAAGCCATATAGAGCTTTGTGAAGCTTGTACACCCTATCTTCTTTACCTGCTATTTCAAATCCTGGAGGTTGCTTGACATACACGTTTTCTTCCAAAGGACCATTTAGAAAAGCAGACTTCACATCTAAATGATATAGACCCCAACCTCTAAGATTAGCAAGTGTCACTACTAACCTTATAGTCTCATGTCTGGCTACAGGTGCAAAGACCTCATTGTAGTCAATTCCTTCTTTCTGAAGAAACCCCCTAGCTACTAATCTGGCTTTGTGCCTTGAAATACTTCCATCAGGGTTCAACTTTGTCTTATACACCCACTTCAAATCAATTGTCTTCTTACCATTGGGTAGTTTCACTAGCTCCCATGTCTGGTTCTTCTCAATTGATTTTAGCTCATCTATCATAGCTGCTTTCCATACACTTGACTGTAAAGCATCTTTGACATTCACTGGCTCTGCATCAGCTAGCAATGCAAAGTGAAGTAGCTCTCCTTCATTGTTAACTGCACTGTCAGTTAGCAATTCACAATCAGCAAGTCTACTAGGCATTTGTCTATTTCTCTGAGGCAATTGTCTAATAACTGGTGGTGTTGCTACTCCTTCATTTTCTTCATCACTATCTGGCACTACTTCATTCCCACCATTTTCATCCATATCACCATCATTATCAGGCCAATCCATGATTTCAACATCAGTAAGAATGTGACTATGATCAATGCTAGACTCCTTAGCATTTTCCCAATCCCAGAATTCACTCTCAACCACTTTCACATCTCTGCTCATTGTAACTTTATTGTTTCTGGGGTTGTATAACTTGTATGCACCAGTAGAGTGATAACCTATGAAAATCATAGTTTCACTTCTATCATCAAGTTTACCTCTCTTAGCATCAGGGATATGCTTGTAGCAGATTGAGCCAAATACCTTCAAGTGCTTCACATTGGGCTTTCTTCCACTCCAAGCTTCTTCTGGTACTTTCAATTTCAACCTCTTAGTTGGACATTTGTTCAAGATGTACACTGCTGTGTTGACTGCTTCACCCCAGAACTTATGAGGCATCTTCTTCTGTTTGATCATGCTTCTAGCCATATCAAGTATAGTCCTGTTTCTCCTCTCTGCCAACCCATTATGTTGAGGAGTATAGGGTGCAGTGACTTCATGCTTGATTCCATGATTCACACAAAATGATTCAAAATCTTTAGAAGTATATTCTCCTCCACCATCTGTTCTAAGTATCTTAATTGATTTTTCACTTTCCTTTTCAACTAAGAGCTTGAACCTTTTAAACACTTCTAAAGCTTCACTTTTCAACTTAATTGTGTATAACTAGATCATTCTTGTATATTCATCAACAAATGTGATGAAATACTTGTTGCCAGATAGTGTTCCTACTTCAAATGGTCCACATATATCTGAATATATCACTCCTAGAGCATCACTAGCTCTCATAGGTAATTCAGATACAAATGGTAATCTACTTTGCTTGCCCTTCAAGCAAACTTCACAAGTCTTTGCAGATGCTTCTATTACAGGCAGGCTAGTTACTAAATTTTTAGAATTCAATTGACTTAAACTTCTAAAATTTAGATGCCCATACCTCATGTGCCATAGCCAATCTGTATCTTCATTGGTGGTAGATGACATACACATGACTTTATCAACAGGAATATTGCACTTATACACTCTATTCTTTGATAGTGCAGAGACTAGTATCAATTTCTTATCTGGATCAAACAGCTTCAGTGATTCTTTGTTGATGTTGATAGAAAACCCTTTCTCCATTAATTGACCAATACTCATCAGGTTACATTTCATACCAGGCACATACAATACATTCTCAATAACTGCTTTCTTGCCATCATCTCTCTTGATAACAATATTGCCAATACCTTCTGCCTCAAGGTTACTGCAATCAGCAAGCTTCACACTAGTCTTCTTGTTTGAATCAAATTCAGAAAGCCACCCTTTGTTACCTGTCATATGATTGGAGCACCCTGAATCCAAGTACCATTCTTGATACAGTGGATTGCTTTCACATGTTGTAGCCATCATTAACAGCACATTCTCTTTCACTTGTTCACTGCTCTGTGCTATATTGGCTTCTTCATCATTTTTGACCTGTTTATTGCTCTTACCAGATCTACATTCATCTGCAAAGTGCCCTAATTTCTCACAATTATAGCACTTGATCTTGCTCTTATCAAATTTCTTCTTTTGATTGTTCACAGGACCTCCTCCTTTACTGGATTCAGTCTTGTCATCAATCTTTCCTTTTGATTTGAGCCATTTCTCTTTTCCCTTCTTCCACTTGTTCTTGTCTTTACCACCATTCTTGGATTGCACATATAAGGCTTGTTGCATTGTTCTTTCTGAACCTCTATCAAGAACCAAAAGCTCATGAGCTTCTAATGAGCTTTGCAGATCCTCTACTTTCATGTCACTAGTATCATGAGATTCTTGTATAGCTACAACAATAAAGTCAAATTTGGGAGTTAAGGTTCTCAATACCTTTTCTACAATCTGTTGATCAGTGAATGTTTCACCACAAGTCCTCATTTGATTCACAACCGTCATCAACTTTGAGAAATAATCTGCAATTTTCTGATCTTCTTCCATCAGCATCAATTCATATTTTCTTCTTAAAGATTGCAGCTTGACTTGTTTCACTTTGTCACCACCATCATGATATTTCACCAGAATATCCCATGCTTCTTTTGACTTTGTTGCTTTTGAGATTCTTTCAAAATTCTGAGTATCAACATATTGTTGTATATAGAACAGTGCTTTGCAATCCTTCTTCTTTACATCTTTGAATGCAGTTCTTTGTGCCTCTGTAGCATTTGCAGCAAGATCTTCATAACCATTTTGCACTATCTCAAACACATCTTGAGATCCAAACAGTGACTTCATCATCGCACTCCATCTTTCCCAATTCTTCGCATCAAGAACCAGAAAATGCATTGAAGGAAGACCATTGCCATTAGCATTCATGATTGCAGAATGTAAATTTCAAGAACACACTCAATTTCACTCGTGTTTCCTAGTGTTTTCCTCACAGTTACTCTCGTGTTTCCCTAAACCAAACCGAGCTCTAGATACCAATTATTAGCGCAGCAATGTTTACACACACACATGCAAGATTGTTTCACTTCAATCTTGATGTGAAGAACAGAAAATGATGAGAAGAGTGAATGAAATTGAGAGAGAAAAGAGAGAGATTATTGTTGTAATCTCTTGTTCATTAAGAGATGAAAATTGGAATGATTACAACTAGTTATATACACTTACTTGCAGAACAAGTAACTAACTACACAACCAACTAGTTTGTTAACTAACTAACTAACCAACTTGGTTAATCAACCACTTAGCTAACTAACACACTAGACTATGGATTAACAACACAACAGATTCTATATGAAATGGCAACTAAAAAATGATTTATAGTGATTGATTTAGTGGTCGCAAATGTTTCACCGCATTTGCTATTTTAAGTAGCGGATGACACAAATTTCAAAAAAATTTATTGGGGGGTTTGAAATCATAGAACATTGTTGAATTTGAATATTTTCTACTCATTTGTTCCCTAGGTAGCGAATTTAATTCGTTAGTTAAATAACAAACAAGAGTATTTTGAAAATTTAGAACGGAGCGCGAGAAAACTAAGGGAATGCCAAAAGAAGTTTTTTGAAAACATGAGAATGAGCTTGGGGTGGACTAGCACGTAAAGTAAATAAGGGTAAGTTTGGAAAAAAAAAATAATTAATGTCATTGATAATTACAAAAGGATCTTATAAAAATGAACAATTTTTTTGTCAAACTAGGTCTTATAAAAAGGGACGGATGAAATATTTCATAATAGTCTTTTGATGATTGCTCTTTGCCCGCTAATTGTCCACACTAAAAAATACTAATACAAGAGAATATCTTTTAATAAGATTTGCAATACCCAAAAAATATCTGTCGATAAATGAAGACGGCATGAGAAAAATTATAATCAAATATCTTTCGATAAATGGGGGTATTTTAACTTTAAGAAAAGCTGATAAATAAGTTGCGGGCCAATGAATGATACCCTAATCAAATATATATTCTATTTATACCTCCCAATTGTATCTCTTATTCAAACATTTCATATTCTTTAACTTCTTTTTCTTTTTTGTTCAAAAAAAGATTTAATTCATAATCACTACGATTATAATAATTTTTATATTATTGATTAATACTAATCATTAGATTATTAAAAATATTTGACTAAAATAATAACAACCTTAAAGACACAATACTATTTGCTATTTGTTGTATATATTAAACTCTTGGAAAATCAAATAAATTACTTTTCTTTTTTATAATGATAAAGTACTTTTCTTTTATTGCCATACATATAATGAATACACATAGTGAATGATAAGTAACTGAAATTGCTTGCTAAGCTGGCAAGCTTATTATTGTAATTGGCTTTTATTGCCATACATAGTGAAATTAGTACCTAAGATATACCTATTAATCAATATGAGAGACATTAAGAGTGTTAGCCACATCAATGACAAATCTGTATTTAACATCATTCTTTGCAAGTCTCTCAAAAGCAGTGTTCACATAATCCATTGGAATCACTTCAATATCCGCTGTGATATTGTGCTTTGCTGCAAAATTAATCATGTCTTGGCTCTCTTTCATTCCTCCAGCAGCACTACCAGCAATTACCTTCCTCCCTAATTTATAAGCAATTGTTTCTTAATTAATTCCAGGTAGAAAATCAAGAGCCATAAATATTATAGACCAATATTACAAAGTTAATTGTAACTTACCAAGCATCAATGGCATATATGGCAAGACAGGAGGTGTAATTGATGCACCTACTAAAATCAATTTTCCACATATCTTCAACATATCAATTAATGGGTGCAGTGAGTGAGGGCCTGAAGCGGTGTCTATGATGCCATCCATTGTGTCCTTTGCTTCCTACGAAGAAACAAACAATTAATTTATTTATCTAATACATTTTACAAATCAAACGGATCCTATAAATTTAAATATATATTTTTTGTCTTTCAATAGCTCTTTTTTTTTTTTTTTGACACATTCTTAAATGGACTCATTTTAGTTTGTATATCGTTAATTTTTATTTTATTTATATTATATATATATATATATATATATATATATATATATATAATTTTTATGGTTAAGAGATTAAATGTCGATTTACATCCTTCAAAGTCCCCGGTCATCAGAGAGGTTATTTGGCAACTTCCATTAGAGTATTGGTAAAATACAACACATGTGCTTTTAACAATCATAACTCTTCTTGTGGTGGCCAGGCCCGGCCCAGAGGCAGGACAACGAGGTCCACCGTCCAGGGCCTCAAATTTTTTAGGGCCTCTATTTTTTTTTTTGAGGTCCATCGTTCAAGGTGTTGTTCAAATATTATTTTTTGAGAAAGAAAGTCAAGTAATACTGGTTGTTATGGTGGCGTGTGCATTTGGCTTGAGATTTGAATATTTGGGAGGTGCCAGTTCAACTCCCACCTGCGACAGGTTTAATTTTGTTTTCTTTTTTCTAATAAATTCATACAACTAGAATTTATAATAAACTATTTAAAAAATTGTTTCTTTTCACAAAATGATAATTTTTTTTCAATAAGTAAAATCACTCTATAACTTATAAAATGATTTAATTAATTAATTTCTAAAAATAAGTTGCAATTTTAGTTAAAAACACTGTTAATTTTTATTTTTAATGATATTAGCTTGAAGGTGTACTTTGTTATTAATGATTATAATATGACCATTTTTTATATTAGTGGTGTTATTTACGTTTTAAATAAAAGATTACTCTTTTAAAAATTTGCATTTTTATTAATAAAAAATTAATTTTACATTAAAAAAGCTTCTATATCCGATTCGTCCAGGGCCTCCAAAATGTATTGAGACGGCCCTGATGTGGGCATTTTCAGAAACCACAAGGCAGAATTTTTATGTTGTTTTGCTAAGAAAGTAGGCATGAAGTCAGCTTTCATGGCTGAGCTATGTGGGGCCATGACAGTAATTGAAATAACTAAATAGTATAAATTGGAAGAACCTCTGGTTAGAGACAGCTCAACTCTTGTGGTAATGACCTTTAAGTCAACTGCTCCAGTGCCTTGGGAACTAAGTAACAAATGGATGAATTGTAATCTGCTTAGTAGTAATATGAATTTTGTGGTTTCATATGTATATAGGGAAGGAAATCAATGTGCTGATGGGTTAGCAAACATTGGTCTTAATATTGATAGGTTCACCATTTGGTTTGATATTCCTTCACAAATTAGAAGTTATTTTGTTGATAATAGTTTGGGTAAACGTAGCTTTAGATTTGCTAGTTCTTAAGGAGGTTTTGGCCTAGTTTCCCTCCTTCTTTTGTATATCTCTCTTTTTCATCTTTAATATATATCTTTTGAGGTGGTAGCTCTTTGCTACACCTCTTTTTGGGAAATTTTTTTGAGAGAGATTTGTTATTTTGACACAAAATTTGACATGAAATTCATAAGTCATAATCCATTAATATATCATACATTGAACACAAATTGTGGTTAATGAATATCAAATATATTTGAGTATCTGAAAATCATGTATATTTTAAAACATAATTACATTATATTTGAACCTTGAAAATTGTGTTTCATGAAGTTCGATTTTTTTTTTGTTTTCTGAAAAATATGCAATTTTTTATAAATTAAAGTAAACAGTGAGATTTAAACTACGTACTTTGAAGTTATAAAATTAAGTAAGCATAATACTAAGATAACATTTGAAGTATACATTCAAAGTCCAAATTATTAGTGTCTAATTAGTTGATGATGAATGAGATGTGACTTTTATTATATTTTAATAGGCTAAGTATGTTTCTCGTCGGTAGCAAATAGAGTTCTTTTTGTTAAAATTGTACGTAGGAGACTAAATATTTATTAAAATTTAATTTGGAACTAAAATTATAAAAACACAATTTATAGAAACAAAAATTATATTAAACCTTATATTAATAGTTTCATACCTCCAATTGTTGTTGATCATTGATAAGCAAGAAGGAATCAGCACCAAGTCTCTCCAAAGCTTCCTCTTTCTTTCCAGGAGAAGTACTTATCACTGTAACTTTCATGTTAAAAGCCTTAGCAAACTTAACTGCAACATGACCAAGTCCACCTAATCCAACAACACCCAAATGTTGTCCACTTTGATACAATCCATGATGCATCATTGGGCTATAAACTGTTAATCCAGCACATAACAATGGAGCTGCACCTTCTAATGGTAACCCTTTTGGCATTATAATAGCAAAATGTTCATTAACAACTATTTTATTTGAGTATCCACCATAGGTTATTGATCCATCATAGTCTTGTGAATTGTATGTTAAAATTCTTTTGGGGCAAACATTCTCCCAACTATTGGTGCAACCTGAACATGTACCACATGAACCACATATTGGACCCACTCCTGCTATGTCCCCAATTTTGAATTTTTTGACACTTGGACCAATCTTTATTACTTCACCCACTATCTCATGTCTAAATTAAATTTGCAACAATTAGTTAGTGAAAAAAAAGAAAAAGGAAAGAAACTTAGATTCTAGACTAGATGCAATGAGTATAAAAAAAAATTCTCTATGATCTATTTATAGATTCAAAATGTTAAATTGATCACTAATATTAGATACCACTTGTTGTTTAACGACTTTTAACAATTCAGTTTATAAATCAAACACAAACTTACATAGCAAACGATTTAAATAGAACAATTTGACAACTAATTTTCAAATTGATCGTTACCAAGACCAAAATATTTCAATCACAAAATTGGTCACTATATACAAATACATATACCACATTGTCGCATAAATTAATTAATTTTCTATCTTATATTATGATCATAAGAGTTTAAAATTTTAACTTTGCAAAACAAATCTAAAATATGAAGTTCAAGATGGATTGTCTAATTAAGATCAGTCTGTCGTTTTGAACGTACTTGTGAATTAATGTGGTGAATCCATTTTCAATTATCTTCTTTTATTATATTTGATTGGACTATATATGACTCATAGTTAAGAATTAAGTTTAGATCAATGACTTTGCATGTTGAAGAATGATTAGCTATAATAAGAAACATATTTACCCGGGAACCATTGGATAGTTGTTATGACGACCTAGCTCATTCTTGGCAAAATGAACATCTCCATGGCATATCCCACAATAGAGTATCTTCATGGTGATGTCAAGATTTCCATTTTCCCTATATGTTCAAAATACACAAAATATAATGAAATGTAGAAGAAATAATAGATATGATACAGTCATATAAAAAACACATCAATTTTTTTTTTATAATTTATATCAACATTTTTTGAACTAGCCTCACTAATCCATGTGAATCCGACATAAATTTGAAAAATTATATTTATTTCAAAAACCACAAAATTAAAAGAGTTTGCAGTTAGTATTATTAAGAAATTTGTTTACCTTCTAGAGAAGTGATAGGGGGACAGAATTCCTGAGGAATCTCTAGCAGCCCACCCAAAAGCAAGTACTTCCTTTTCATTTGATAAAGTGTATGTCATTTTGTATCAAATCAAATATTAGAATATGATAAAAGTAAGTTATAAGAGTATGAGAAAATGACAATTTAATTTATCTAAATGTTTGTGGAGAACTAAGGAGGAAGTGAAGATATGTATATATAGTGGGGCTGTGGTGTGGGGGTACGTACGTGTTGTGTTTAGGAAGAAAATTAGCTTCATAATATTCATGAATATATAGGTTGAACATTGCAATTAAGAAATATTTTTTGAAAGTTCAAACTTGTTTACTTGGAAAACATCAGACAAGACCTTTCAGACTTCAATTCAAAAGGTTAAATAATTAAAAATCTGGTGCAAAATGAATATTTAAACGTTCTAATTTTATTTTTTTTAAGCACGTTCCAAATAGCTAATTTAATCATTTGTCTAATGTCTTATATTGAGTTCTACTAATTTATATTATTTTGCACATATTAAAGAAGAATTTTATCTGTTATAAAATCCATATAAATATTGTTTACGTTGTCAATAATTTTTTTTTTTAAGAGGACGTAATTGTCAATAATAATAATTTTTGAATAATTAAAAATAATTAATTTTAAGCATAACTACTTTTTAATTGAGTTGTCGCGTGAGCTTAGATTAGTTAGCAGGGACATTAATGCATTATTTTGCACATATTGTGTTAATCAATCGTTAGTTGGTTCAATGATGATTGTCGCTGAATTTAGTAGGGAGAACCACTGTTCGATTCCCGCAACTGCAATTGATAGGGGGCTGGAACCATTTTATGACAGAACTGACTCCCGAACCAGATTAAACTAGTGGCCGGTGAAAGTAAGAAAAATAAAATTAAACTGTTAAAAAATTGAAGTTGTACATAAATAAAAAGCTTAAATGCAATAATTAGGATTCCACTATTGTCGTAAATTGTAATTTTGGTCCCTCATTTTCATTTGAGCAACTTTGGTATCTAATTTAGAAATTTTGATCAACTTATGATTTTGACCATCTAATTTGATGACATGATGGTACATTGTTCACTTTTAGTCCCTCGTATCATTTCAATTGATTTTCTTTTGATTTTTTATGCTTAATCACGACTCAATTCGACACCCCACTTTTAAAGATTCTCAATAATTAATAAAGATTAAATAATTAAATTAATAATATTATACCGTCTTAATAATTAATGATATTATAAAAAAAAATCATTTCAAATATGATAGATAAACTTTTATGAAAAAAGAGACAAAATTAAAAATAGACATTTTAAAGGATCAAGTTTGAAACTTTATTAAAAGAACTAAATAAAATTGATATATTTTTAAAAAATAATTTATTCAACGTGTTAAAAATAATACTCAGTTGTAAAATAAATAAATAATTACACTCAATTGTAAACTAAATAAATTGTTACACTTTTTTTTTGACACAAAAATAAATTATTACACTTATGTTCTGACATGTACGAATATTGAGCCTTGGAAATTTCAAAAAAAAAATTCCATTTGCTACATAAACATGTTTTGCGAGATTTTTACATTCATAATGAAAATTGAAATATAAACATCTTTTATTACGTTCTTATAAAGTTAATTCAGTTGTTAGAAATTTTGTATTATATATATATATAGAATTCACAGTTTAATCATAAACACTCCATTTTTCCATCTTTAAGAAAAGAATTTTAATTACTAAATTATTTGACAAAATAAAACTTGTATTACATTTCGTCAAAAAATAAAATTGCCTTAATTTTGAGATAGCATACGTCAACTGAGAAGTAAATATACCTCACTCCATATCTCATAAAAATGGAAATACCTCATTCAATATGTCATCATGTTAGATTCTATTCTTTTATATATGTTGTCTGTGTTGGTCTACCTAATTTTTTATTTTTATGTTGTTTGTGCTAGTCTGCGAGTGTATGCACTCACAATTTGCTTGCCACCTATTCTAGACCGTCTAATTTGGTTCGGAATCAGGTTTTGCATCAAGTAGTTTTAATATCTTTCGATCGGAGTTATAGGGGGTTCTGTCAAATCTAGCATCAATCACCACTGAATCAATTAACGGTTAATATATATTAAATGATTTAGTTTAACAACATTTACTATTCACTTTTTTTTTGACAAACGTCACATATCTTGTTTTGATCATGTTTTTCTACAAATAAATAAAAACAAATATACTATAACATATCATGTTTCGAGGAATATTTTCTAAATATCATATTTTTATTATTTTTACTAATACACAATTAAATATATTAATGTTTGAAATTATGGATTGGCAAACGTGAAGTGGTCAGCCATGCCATTTATTTTGAAACGGAGAGGGAGTAGTAATTTAACAAGTGTACTAAATATTGTCGAGTAATAATTCTAAGTTTGTATCCACAGTAAAACTAATTTAAAACATAACTTTAATTTGGTTCGGAATCAGGTTTTGCATCAAGTAGTTTTAATCTCTTTCGATCGGAGTTATAGGGGGTTCTGTCAAATCTAGCATCAATCACCACTGAATCAATTAACGGTTAATATATATTAAATGATTTAGTTTAACAACATTTACTATTCACTTTTTTTTTTGACAAACGTCACATATCTTGTTTTGATCATGTTGTTCTACAAATAAATAAAAACAAATATACTATAACATATCATGTTTCGAGGAATATTTTCTAAATATCATATTTTTATTATTTTTACTAATACACAATTAAATATATTAATGTTTGAAATTATGGATTGGCAAACGTGAAGTGGTCAGCCATGCCATTTATTTTGAAACGGAGAGGGAGTAGTAATTTAACAAGTGTACTAAATATTGTCGAGTAATAATTCTAAGTTTGTATCCACAGTAAAACTAATTTAAAACATAACTTTAAATTTACTTAGGTAATAAATAAATTTTGGGGTTTGCATAAGCAATTGGTTCACAAGTTTGAAAATAGAATTTGCTTGAAATTAACAATGAATTAAAAGTGATTAGGTCTTTTTGAATTCTTTACACTACAAGAAAATTGTCACTTTGCGACCGGTAAAATTATACTTTGCGACAGTTGAAACCGTCGCAATTAGCCATTTGCGACACTTCATCAACGGTCGAGGATTTGTGTGTCGCAACAACACTTTGCGACGGTTCTAAAAACAGTCGCTGCAAACTGTCGCAACTGCTTTCTGCAACGTTTGAAACCGTTCTTATATGTGTTTGAATTGTATATGAGGCATTTTATTGCAACAGTTTTAGAACCATCCCTTATATGCTTTGGCAACGTTTTTACAGTGTTGCAATCTGTTTTTTTTTTTTTCCCTTCTAGTTTTTCAATATTATTGAAAACAAATTTTTTTTGGAAACACATTTATTCTTTATTTTCATGGCTTATTATATAACAACTAATAGAATAAATAAGTAATTAAAATATTCATGCAAAAGTAAGAAAATTAAAATGCACAAAAAAAAAAAACTTAATTTCATTGATACAACTCAATAGTAACATCCATACATCAAATTTAATCAAAACAATAGTTTAAATTTGAGTAGTTCAAACTCCCAAAATGATAATTAATGTAGTTCAAATTTGAATGTTTAACATTGAAAAACTAAAACATCAGTAAAGTAGTTAATCATACAAAATAATTACGCCAAATTAGAAATTCTCAAAATATATTAATATTTTCTAAGGATTTGCTTCATGATCCTTATATTGCTCTCTAGTCAGAATGCATGCCTACCATCTCTTGATTCTTCTAATTCAATTACCTGTAAAAAAACATAAGTTATATTAGGATACTTAAAAAAATTCAAACTAAGACAATAAACCGGCACTAATTGATCTCAACAAAAAAAACTAGCAAAAATTGAACTCACCTAACAATACAAATTAACTCCATCCAACACTAAAACCAATTTACAAAATTAAATTTACTTAAAATTAATTCTAAATTAATTCACTATTAAGTGATGTGTGAATGTTCCAAACTATTTCCAGTCCTCAATTAACTTATATAATGCATAATGAAAACTCATCCATACTACATAAACACCACAAATAAAACTGACACAGTCGCAGCATCAAAAACACACTGTGAAGGCACAAAAAGAAACTACCCCTATCCTATACTATCACAAACCAAAACAAGCTAAAAGTCTTGGACTACAAAAACAAACTACCAGACAATCAAATAAACAACACAACCAAAATATACTACTACTACTACTATCCTATTTCAAACCAAAACCACATAAAGCCAACAAAGAAATTCCAACAAATCTGCAAAAACACCAGAGAAGAGTTAACACCTATAGATTATTCCTCTAACTATGCCAGAGAAGAGAAACAGAAAAAAGGAGCTTATCTAATTATACACCACCAAAAATAGAAAAGATAAGTTTGTAGGTGTCAAATCGACTTATCTTGTGTCCTTGCAATCGACTTAGCTCTTATTGAATGATGCATCCTTAGCTTTGCACAATTTGCTGCATTTTTTCGTGCCTTCTCCTGGATTGATCACAAATGAAATCAAAAAATAACATTTGAAGGTACATGTGATAGAAGATATAACATTTGAAGGTACATGTAATAGATTAAATTTCTAAACCAAAACTATTATAATTTCCCCAAACCTGGTTTTAAAACATGATTTCAGCTTCAAAATTATTTGGCAATATTGCTACCTGCCTCTGTATGTAGCCATGAGTATCAAGTCAATAACATATTAAGACATGGCTTGATACTTTCCATGCTAGGTGGGTTGCTTCAAGGCTTTGCCTAGGAACTCCAAGTCCAATCCAAGGTAGTTAATCCCACTAATAAAATAAAAAAGATTGGACAGGATGTCCCAAACATCTAATTCATTTAAAGTGTAACTTTCTCTCATAAAAGACAACAAATACCAAATGGGAAACAAATAATATTCTCTCAAAAAATAACATTCTCCTGGATACAATGACTACAAGTAGGAAACAAATAATAAAAGAAATAATATATAGATACATGTGATAGAAGATATAAAACAAGGCCAATAACATTTTTAATTTGGATGAGAGGAAAAGTGAGAGAACTACATACATAATTTGAAGGTAACGCAACATGTTCAGTTCCGGTGCTAAAGTGCTGGGAAGATTTTGCTCTTTCAAAGTTTTGTATGGTCATTTTACCATAAAAATGTTATATAAATAAATTAATTCTAATATATTTCTTAGCCAATAGATTTAAAAGAAAATTGCAACAAGCTCTTCTACTGCAGAGAGTTTTAAATACTGGTTTTACTATTTGTCAAACATAATTTTAGCACAACATACACTACACCAAAAAGAAGATATAATATCGCCCCTTTAACAACGCTTACATCTCAAAAGCGCTGTTAAAAAGACACGGAGCCTTTAGACATCGGTTTTATGTAAAACCGCTGTCGAATGTATTGGCCTGTTACAGCCCTTTTATGTTAAAACGATGTCATATATTTAGTAAAAAAATTATTAAATCTAAAAAAATTGGGTTTAAACGACGCTTTACATTAGAGAGCATTTGAAACAACAAAACGCTTTCTAAAGTGGATAATCGGAGTAATAGAATAATTGAAATTATTTAATAGGAAGTGGCGTTAACTAATCACAATTTCCAAACCTTTTTTCTTATTGAATACATTTTGGAAAACCCTTTTCTCAATTGTGTAACTATATCCTTCTCCTCTCGATCCTTCATCCCGATTTTTTTCCTGATTTGAACGAGATAGAGATTGGAGGTTCGATTTAGGGTTCAATTGGTATCATCAATTGGAAGAACCCAAACTAGTGTTACTGTTTCTTCGATTTAGGGTTCTTTCAACAAAACCCATGCCATCCGATTTTTAGCTGTGAAACACACCTAAGCTTCTTGCTGCATGACCATCTTGATGTGAAACCCTTGTTGATATGAAAATATTTTCTCGTTGCTAGTCTCACGTAGAAACCCTCCATCGATATGAGTCATCGATTGAAAGAGATTCAAATGATTTTGAGCAAGTCGGTAGCCAATCGCGGCCGTGTCGCAAATCAAACTTCATTCCCAGGTTTATTCATTGTTCGTACAACCCATTATTTTTATAACCAATTTGATCTTCTTTCAGTATTTGTTGATTATTCTTTTTAATGTAAGTATACATTCTGTTAATGAATAATTTTGAATCCAGATTATTCAAGTAATGTGGTTTGATAGTATAATTACATAGATTTGTTTTTGTTGCATATTGTTAATCTAGATTATGAGTTTATGTCTTCACTATTGTGGTATGTTTTATGGTTCCTTACCCATGTCTTGTTTGTAGATCTTATGAGTTTATCTCTGCATTGAAATAGATTCTATATTTTGAAGTAGATTTTAATTTGCATGTTGTTTCAAGGTCCATTGGGATGGATGTGTATGAGGCTTTATTGTATGATGTAAATGTACTAGCAACTGAATTGACCTTGCTTTCATCAAGCCTTTTTCCTTTTTTTTCTTTTCTAAAAAGGTGTACTAGTCACTGTAGAGGTTTTTTCCTTTCAATTTGAAAAAGGTTTTGCTGCATTGTATTTATGTAAAGACATTAACATAGTTTCTTATCGGTTCACAGGTTTTGAACTATAAGTTTTTTGTTAGCAACACTGCACTAGTATAGGTTTTGCACTATAACTCACTCCACAGTTTTAGGTTGGACTTGAATAACTTGGTTTGGACAAGTTAGTTAATCTGAATTCAGTAGCGGCAGGCAATAGTGAACTGGGCTCCACAACTTTTGATACTAGTAAGGTTCTAACCTCTAACGAAATGCCACACGTTTTAAACATATGAATGAATCCTGCTACCAAATTAAGAGGATTGCAAGTTTGTTTGTTCAGGTTGGCCACCTATAAGGAACTTAGAAGACCCCGATTTAGGCTGATTTGCACAATTAAACTTGGAGTGTACTTTCTGAGTATCTATAAATTACGATAAGTTTCTTATACTAGAGAATGTTTAATTTTTTAATTTTGAAGCCATCCCCCTTAAATTATGCAGTTTGTTCACAAATAGAAGCCTAAAAATGGCTATATGTGGAGTTTTAGAGGGAAATTGATGGTTCTATTAGTATATGATGATAAAATCTAAATAACATTCAAGGTTAGTTGTTGTAATACATTAATTTAACAATCACTTGAAAGAAATAGTCAGAGAAAAGTATAAACATATATTTTTTTCTGCTTGTGTTTTCTCTTTACTAATATCCTATTCATAATCACCACAGAGGCGCTTCCATTGCTTAAATCTTTGTCTCTTCACTTTGAGGTTGGTTACGCACAAGATTTTGATTCATGGTATAACCGTATTGAGCCAAATCCTAATGTCATCTATGGTGGTCTTGTAGGGGATCTAGATAGAAATGATGACTACGCTGATGGCAGGTCCAATTATGAATAAACTGAGCCTACAGTCTTAGGTTCTGCTCCTCTTGTAGGCATTTTTGCTAAACTGCAAAGTTCATTTGTAAATACAGGTATAATATGAATATGGTTCTGTACCAATCTGATATTTTTATCAGCTTTTTTCCATATGAAGCCTCAACCACTCTTCTCCTACTTGCTTGACACAGGTTACTACCATAATGAATTGCCACTACCCCAGCAAAAAGCATCAAGTAAGTAAAAGAAAGGGTATATACTTTGATTTGATTTTGGAAGTTTCTAGTCATAAAACTTTTACACTACTAAACTGATATTCATTGTTTAACATGTACAACAAGTTATTACAAGAATCAACGACTAAAACCCTTTGAAAAGAGCCAACACCTAAAACACCACAAGGTGAAATCCATATCTCATATGATTTGTTTAACTCCTTGATATATTATATCTTTTTATTAAGGTCCGTAAGAGCTTTGTACTTTGTAGGCTACATTGCATTGCATCGGACTAGTCATAGAGTTAACACCTAATGTCAAGACCAAAGGTTGTGTTGTCAATACACCTTCCCCAATTAAAATTATTGTTCCCAGCATAAGTGAATTTGTCTAGGTAAGTTTGCTATTTATATTGGTAGATGATTCACATGCAAATGTTGGTGTATGAGTACTACATGTGCCACCCTTGATGCAAATATTTGTTTTTACTAGAAACAATATAAATTACTAACTTGATATTAGAACTAGCATTATGTAGCATCCACTAATATAAGTATATTTTTATGCTCTCTAATACTTTGGTTTGACTGTGGCAGTGCGGAAAATCGCAGCATGAGCAGTCCTCATATGGTGGAATGGAGTCAAATAATTTGTGAGATATGTTGTCTTATATGAAGGAGTGAAAAGTGGAACGTATATATGGTACCAGTGTTAATGTGTAGGAAGATAGAATTTTAGATAGAGTGATTAGCTTAAGTGTTGCACACCAATTGTAACGAAATATTTTTAAATATTATCATTTTATTCATTAATTACCTATATACTTCACTGCTATTTTTTGCAGTAGGTTTTGTGAAATTAATGTATTTTGTTTAATATATTTCATGAATTTTCTATAGTGATTATATATGAAATTTATTACTTTAAATGAATTTCGTAACAACACTTATAAATATTAAACTAATAGCAGAAAGCGCTCTCTAAACATAACATAAGACAACGCTTATAAGTAGAAAGCGCTGTCTAATCTTAACATAAGACAACGCTTATAAGTAGAAAGCGCTGTTTAAACATAGCATAAGACATCGCTTATAAGTAGAAAGCGCTATTTAAACGTCATATAAGACAACACTTATAAGTAGAAAGCGCTATCAAAATGTAACATAAGACAGCGCTTATAAGTAGAAAGCGTTGTATAATAGTAGCATATAACAGCGCTTACAACGAAAGGCGCTGTCTAAAGATGACATTAGACAGCGCTTTTACTTGATTTTTAAGCGCTGTCTATACTTTTAACAGCGCCAAAATAGGCAGCGCTTATAAACGCTGTCTAAAGCCAAAAAAAGCGCTGTCTAAAGC
Source organism: Trifolium repens (assembly GCA_030408175.1). Taxonomy (NCBI): domain Eukaryota; kingdom Viridiplantae; phylum Streptophyta; class Magnoliopsida; order Fabales; family Fabaceae; genus Trifolium; species Trifolium repens. The sequence goes on along the minus strand of CP125845.1, from coordinate 17,935,705 downwards.
TTTTTTTGGCATAGTGATATATATCTTTAAGAATATTGTTTTACTTTCAAATCTTAGTTTGACTTGAGGGATAGCAATTTTGTATATGCATAATAAGGATGATACCTTTTAATTTAAGGATAGGGCATTACTATAGCAGTTAAGTTTGTTACATGGTAGCAATCAATGGAATGATTAGTAGTAATGATAGCAAAGGGTAACTTCTATGGAAAATAAACTTACATTGCAACAATATGTCAGAAGTTGTGACCAGCTACAGGTGACATTGTTCTCTAACTTTGTAACCCAGTTTGGTTTGTTACTGCAAGGATCTGTATCGAAGTTCCAGTCTTTCTTACCTAGTGAGTGGTATATCTTCAAGAGCTTTCTCTAAATATACAATTGAAAGCGATCAGTTAAGTGCTGAAAAGTCTTCTAAACTACACACACATATCATCAAATATATACACAAAATGAAATTATAAGCAAAAGAATACATATACTTAAACTAACATGAAACCATAGATAAAAAAAAACAGGATAGAAAGACTATAGTTGTGATGGTATAAATTCATATCCAGAAATATCAATTCATAATAAAGATATTCCTTTATTATGTTTCTATGACACAACTATTGATTTAATTATTTTAGATCTAAGGGTACAGGTCACAGAGGGTGCGGCTTCCAGAATACCCAACAAATTTATCAATTCCTGTTCTCAAAACAAAGCTATAATGATATCCCAAAACACAGGAACCAAAACAAAGCTATGATTTCCAATAACCCCTTCAATAGTATCAAATGAAATGAAAACAAGCAAAAAGTAGACATAGAACAACAAACCTGAGAGGTAAACGAAATCAACGAGAGAAAGAGAAGCTTCGTCAATGAGATTGGATCTGCAACTATTTAGGGATTTGGAACTGAGCTAGGGATTTGGAGTTGAGCTAGGGATTTGGAACTCCATAGCCCGATGACTTAAACGGTGATGATGGAAACAAGAGAACTGAGGGATGAAGGACGACGACGATGAAGGAGGACGGCGGCGATGAAGGAAGCGTGATTTTGTTTTTCTGAATGAATGAAGAAGGTTTTTTTTTTACACAGAATGAAGAAGGTTTTGGAACCCCTTTTTCTCTTGTTTCCTTAATATTTTTTATTTTTTAATTTTTAATAAAGGAATTCTTTTCACAAGCGCTAAATTGAAATATGTTTCCTGGTTTTAATAACAAAATATTGCGACGGTTTTAAAACTGCTGCATCAACCGTCGCAGATATCATTAAAAAAATCAATTGCGACAGTTATCTCTAGATGTCGCAAATGAAGGGTCGCAAAGTGACAATTTTCTTGTAGTGTTATTTCCCGCTACTTGGTAGTTGCGTCTATTCCCTACAATTGCTTGTGTAGTATCACAATGAATTAAAATAGTTATCACATTGTCTTGGCTCATAACCCTCAACTTTGATTACAACTCCCTATATTGTCTTAGGTGGGTAATCAAAGAAGGTTTTAAAGAATGTTTGATTTCTAAGATTACAATCAATAATTATCGATATGTCTATTGTAATTATTGACTGAACAAGTATTCTAGATTTTTTTTTTTTTGACAAAACAAGTATTCTAGATTTAGTAACAAAATCTAGTGTTAATATATAGTGAATTATTTATGTAGTTCAATTCATAAATGATCAGAATATAAAAGATATTAAACATGAGGTATAACTAAATAATAATATATTTGCAATTGATTAGAATAGTACTTAACAACTACACGTTAGTTCGAGTAGCTCAAAATAATTTCATCTAACAACTTATATAATCTACGAGTTTAGCTACGATGAAAGAAAGAAAGTAAAAATCAATGAACTTCTACATGGCCGCGTCACTTTGGATTGTAGCTGTCCTTTTATTCCTTTGTTCCGGAATTGGATCCTTTGTTGCCCCTTTATTCAATCATTTCTCATGCTCTTGATCCAACAATTGATAAATTAATTAATTAAAAGAAACAGTTTTAAAGAGAGAAGAAAAACATGAATGAACGTCTGAAATGATAACAACACAAACAACTGGAGATAACGGGTTGGAGAAAATCCAAATGCCTTTATTCCTCAATTTTTTTTTTCTATTCGCCCATGTAGCGCAACCTCTTTATTCCATTTTCGTTCCTTTTCTCTCAGCCACCTGGTGAGTGCTGCCCTTCTTCTTGTTGTTTTGTTGTGCCTTCCTTTGTAGAGTAGTATTTTTTGCTCCCCTTGAATCTCACACACACTCCCCAAATTTCCAATATTAGCCCCCTCGCTACTTAAGTAGCCAACTCAGGGGGTGCCAAAGCTGGGAAAAAACAGTTCGTTATCTAGAATGCGAACTCAGTTCCCATTCTAGAATGCGAACCTTAAAAAATAGGGTGCGAAAGAAGGAGAAAAATACAAAAATATCAGATTTTATAAGGTTTGTATTCTAGAATGCAAACTGAGTTCGCATTCTAGATAGCAAATTGTTTTTTCACAGCTTTGGCACCCACTGAGTTTGCATTCTAGATAGCAAACTAATTTTTTTTCCCCAATTTTTTCTATATACACACTCGTATCCTACATTGCGAAAGGGGTAAAATTGGAAATTCGGGAGATGCGTGTGAGACTCAGGGGGTGCGAGAAGAAGGACTCTCACTCTCCTTTGTATACATGTGTCAAAACCTAATTGTTTCCTTTTTTTCTTAAACCCATTCACGCAGGTGTGTTTATTCAATTGGGTCAGCCTTTGTTAAATCTTTCTGTTTTTCTATTCGCACCGGCCCGTACACTAAAACACTTTATAATATTTGAACTTAAACCTGTTCAGTTGAACCATGAAAAAAAAACTACCCAAAATATTATATTAATAGACAAAACATGTACTTGACTCAATAAATCAAAAATCACAATTTATTTAAAAAATGACTCTAAATTAGGCATTAGACTAATAAAATTAGACAAAAACTTAATTAAAAAAAACTTTAAAAATAGTGATTCAATGGCTGAAATTCTATCTGAATAGAAAGTGATTCAATGGCTTTAAATAAAACTTTAAATCACAATTTATTGCTTATATAATATTTATTATTCCTTTTTTACCTATAATTTCTCTTTTAGATATATCGGGATTATTTTAGCGTTAGAGAGTGATTCAATGGCTGAAATTCTATCTGAATAGAAAGTGATTCAATGGCTGCTATTAGTGCACTTCATAATACCTCCATGGTTCCTTGGGACTTACGACACACATGCAGAATTTTATAATGGCAGGCTATGAATTCCCCATACGTGACACGATACGGATACGACATGATACCGATACGCCGATACGTAAAAAATTTAAAATATTCATATCTGATACTGTCGCGATAAGTTATTTAAAATTAGATTTAAAATTAAATATATAAATGCACAATATATAAACATGATTAAAATTAATAATATTAATAATGATAGTTTTTTTTGAAAGACAAAATTTTATTATTATATTATTATAAACGGCAATAGTTCATTGTACAAGAAGTACTAACAAACCAATAAGCTTACACAAGATCAAAACAGTTTGAGGCTCAATATACAAGGACTCCTCAGTCCTAAGACACATAATAGCTCAAAAAAACACATAATAGTCATGATAACAAACCTCTTCAATAAGATCATCTTGTAGGAATAGCAGACAATTATATAGCTTTTGCAGCTGACCAATTAAAAACATAAAGCATCAATTCTTAACAACATCAATTTTTAGGACACCATAGTGACTTCAGAACAGTGACAAAGACAAAAAAATACTAATGATAATAAATTAACATCATTAATATTGTCCTAAAAAATAATAATCAACAATACATCTTAAGTTATACTTTTTTTTTTTAGTCAAAAAGAGAAATAAGATAAATAAAAGGAGAACGATACAAAGACTTGGGGGACATAAAACCTGACCCAGGTACAACCCAAAAGGGAATAAAACAATGTAAAACAGACCTAGTAAACCACTCTAAACTGTCCTAACAAAAATTCAACAATCTCAGGCGCAACCCAGCGAACCCGCGTACGGGTGCGAAACCAAGTTACAAAAAAAAGAGAAGCAAACCTCTGCCAAGACAGTTGGAGTTTAAGAATGGCGAATGGAGCGACCGCCAACACGGTAACAAATCCCAAGTGCCAACAGCTCCCTGATCAAGCAGCAAGCATAAAAGCTCTTTTGAGCAACAAAATCATCGAAGTGCGGGCAGACAAAACGACTTGAAACCTGCAGATCTCAACAGACCTGAATAAAACAGAGAGACAACGCAGCCAGACCACCAAACACAGCGAGATTTAAAAAGTAACCATACCCTTTCGGGTTAACAGAACCAAACCCTTTCGGGTTTACGAAACCAAACCACAACAAAGAGGCCAAAAGTCTACACCCACCTAGTCTCTGAACACGAGCATGAACAAACCAGACGCCAAAGAAGAACATCTGGTTGCATACACCACCAACAACCAAAGCAAAAACAGCCACCAGAGCAGCAACTACCACCTTCACCAACCCAAACCTGAAAACACAAAGCAAAAAACCCACCAGTGAAGGAACACCGGCGAACAGAAACAGACGGCGAAACCAAAAAGCAAAAATCCAATCCTATCGACGAGGGTCTCATCCAACCCCAAGAACTCGAACCGGAGCAAACCGAAAACCTTCAAACCGCCAACAGAAGCTGGATCTACCATAAACACCGGAGAAACGCCGGCGAACAGAGAGTAAACAAACAGCACCGGAAACGGATGAAGGAGCAAGGAAGGCCGGCCGTCGAAAAGGAAGGAGAAAGGTGATGCGGAGGACGAATCACTCATCGCACCACCGAAACAAGCGTCTACATCGCAAAAAACCAGTTTGGATCTTAAGTTATACATATTAAGTTAAGTATTATACAAAAAGAACACTATTAATACTATACCAAAAAACATCACCAATACTATCCAAAAAAAGACATAGTTAGTTATCCGAGTACCAACATAATAGTTTGACATTCACTAGGAAACACAGATTGTATCAGATATTATTATTTTTATTTAAAAATAAAGATTTAACCGATATTTTTTCGATACGAGTATCGGGACATATTAGACGAATATCAGATATTATTTTTTTATTTAAAAATAAATATTTAATCGATATTTTTCTGATACAAGTATCGAGACGTATCGAATGAGTATCAACATCAAATACGTATTGGACACGATACATCGTCATTTTTAAAATATCGGGGCTTCATTGATGGGAGGACTTAAGTTTATAATGGCGGGACTTATAGGAGGAGTATTTTTTTGACGGAAGGATTTGTTGAAGTACATTGGAAAATGTAGTCTAAGATAAGGTCTTGAATGGAAAAATAAGTCAAAAATTTCACCGAATTAATATTACAAGAACGTAACCATATACGTCATTCATTGCAGCCACTTACAAGCATACTATATAAGTAGCACTTCACTCTAATTAAGCTCACCACCGATCACACTATATTTTCTATAACATATATATCTTCCGTACCTACCAAGAAAGTTAAATTGAACAAGAACTATATACATATAATTAATGACAGCACAATATGAAGTTGAGCATCCTAAGAAGGCTTTCGGTTGGGCAGCTAGAGATACTTCTGGTGTTCTCTCCCCTTTTAATTTCTCTAGAAGGTTATCATTTTATACATCTTTTTTATTCTTTATTTGTTGCACCATTGTATCATATGTCCTCATTTTACTTTTTCTTTAGAAGAATGGTGTATGTATGTTTGCACCATTCTTCTACTACTAAATTTTTCCACTCTACTAAGAATTGATAGGATGAAAAAGAGCCCGGATACACTTGTATCTAATTCCTACTAACTGCAAAAAAATATCCCACAAACTTTTTTTATTTAATTACTAATGACTAAATAATTTCATTTTGGGAATTGGGCTCCTCATATTTCAGCCCAATATGCCATAGAAAATTCTGATTGTACTCTTCACCTCTCTAAATTGTTCACACTAAAAAAATACTACTAAAAAGATTTGCAATATCAAAACATGTCTTCGAATTCTTGTAGATGAGAGATATGAGAAGAATTTTGACCAATTTAAAAAGAGTGAAGAACAAATATCTAAAATTCTGATGGGCCTTAGTTGAAGAAGTCCCACATGCAATAGCCCATCAGGCCCAATTAGACAAGGCATTTATTCAATAATTTTTCTTCTGATTTGTATTAAAAATAAATTGTGTTTATTAAATATCAAGTCTTATTGTTATTAAATTAAGGAAAATGCTAGATCAAGCGAATGAAATTTTCGTGAAATCTAACGAATCAGTTGCACGTCATGTTATACTAATATATATTACACATATGTATATCGTCATTGTGTATGATCACTTACTAACAGCTTAATTAAAAAAGTAAAATAATAATTCGGTCTATGAATGTGTGAGATTATTATTTTTTAAATACATCACGATTATAAATAACTAAATAAGTGTCTCTTTAACTAGTTATTTTGATCTATAAATAATTTTTTATTAGTTATTTTAATCCTCAAATTTATATTTTTGTGGTCCTTTTAGTCAATAAAAATATAACTAAAAGAGACACTCACAGTGTATTATATTTTATTATATATTTAGAGACCAAAATAATTATTACTCAAATAAAAAAAAAGAACAATCTATTATATAAAAAATAATACAGAAACGTGTTGCAAAATGAAGTTGTAGTAACCTCAAGTGGTTTTTTAACGTGGCACGTGCAGCTAGTTAGTTGTAGGTGACTGGGTGTAGTGTAACATGTGTTGGATTCAGGGATTTTTTTGCTAATTAAAAACTAGATATAATACTCCTATGTTCATAGGATCATATATTTTGTGCGTGTTCGTGATTTTTGCGAGATACAACTCTCGCGATATATAGCACTACTGTTAAATTATTGACATTACAAAAAAAATATTTGTTTGTAAGTCAGCTTTGAATTTGGGTGTGACAAACGCAATTCTTTTTAATTCTAAATTCAAAGTTAAAAATATATATATTTGGATTTATGAATATTGAAACTGAAATTTAGTTATCATAGATTAAAACATATATTACACAATAAAATGTAGAATGAATTAAATCTAAATATCTAATTTATTGTGACAATATTTTTTAGAGAAACAAGCGAGAAAGATGTAGCATTCAAAGTTTTATATTGTGGAATATGTCACTCAGACCTTTATAAGGTGAAGAATGAATGGGGCACTACCGACTATCCATTAGTTCCTGGGTACACTTTTCACCTTTATTCCATTTTTGAAAAACTAAATATATAAGTCAAGACATAAATTCAATTATTTGATTGAAATTAATGTAACAAATATTTTACAGACATGAGATTGTTGGCATAGTGACAGAGGTTGGAAATAAAGTGAGAAAGTTCAAAGTTGGAGACAGAGTAGGTGTTCTGGACTGGGCCTTAAGGCCCAACAGCAAAGGATTTCCATCCATCGCTACGACGAGCACGCACCATCGTCCGAGCATACATCGGCCAACGGTCAAAGATACCAAGCGTATCGTAACGGCCGACACCGGGATTATGAGCATTTAAAGCTCATCATGGCTTCCAAAGTCGTTTCCCGGCAGCCAATTGATGGACATTTATTGCCATCATTGGCCTTAGCCCAGCGCTGGGGGCTATATATACTCCTCATTTGTAAGGAGTCAGGTACATTCTCTTATCTCTGAAAACCTACATTCTACTCTCACTGACTTGAGCGTCGGAGTGTAAACAGGTACACAACCCCCTTCCACTCACTGGAACTTGGGGCGAAGCACCGTACAACGGACGTTGGTCGACTCTGATCTCAGGTAAGATCAGTGGCGCCGTCTGTGGGAAATTCTTTAGTTTCCCCATCTTTTCAACTAGAAAAAGATCAAACTACCAAAAAACACCAACTTTCATGACCAATGGCCGGAAACGGTAACGATAGTACCGGTGAACACCGCCCTAACGCCAACGAAGTTCCAAACAACCAAGAGGATGGGCGTTTCACCGATGTAACCCCTACGGAGGGATCTGCTGGCCCTACCATTCACCCCCAGGGGAACCCTTGGATATCCCACCAATAGCTGTAGGGACTCCAATAGAGGAAATGATGGCAACGCTAATAAATGTCATCAACAGGCAGGGCACAATCATTCGCGATCAGAATCGCAGGCTGGAAGTTGTCGAGGAATCGCGCGCTACGCGATCATCGCATCGGAGAAGATCCTCGCAATCTTCTCCACGGAGAAGGGATCGCTCGGTAACAAGATCAAGGTCCCCGAGGCGTCAGAGTCCTCGGAGGAACAGAAGATCTCCGAGCCCTCAGAGGAACACTGCTGTGCACTTAAGGCCAGAAACTGGAAGGCCTCGTCGCCACAGATCACCGGTAAGATCTCCTGAAAGATATCGTCGCCACCGAACACCAGAGAGTGACGAGGACAGGTATCTTGGACCCTTATCTGAAAGAGTCATGAGAGTACCATTACCCCCAGGCTTGGAAAAGCTTCCGGTAATGGACACTTATGACGGTTCCACTGACCCTGACGACCATTTGGAAAACATTGAAGCTGTGCTCGAATGGAGAAGAGTTCGAGGATCAGTCAAATGCAAGATATTTTCAACTACTTTGAGGAAAGGAGCGCTAACCTGGTACAAAGGTCTCCCACCTCAATCCATCGACTCATGGACCGAGCTCTGCCGTCAATTCACGGCCCATTTCACTGCATCGAGGAAACATCCGCTGACAGTATCTGCCCTTGAGGCGATAGTTCAAAGGGATGATGAACCATTGCGAGATTACATTGACCGGTTCAACAAAATTGTTGTGCAAGTAAGAGTCGAGGACAAGATGAAGCTATACCTCATGGATCGAGGATTACGTCCGAATAGTGATTTTGCCAAAGCTGTTGGAATCGAGGAAATTCGTACGTTGGATGCTTTCCTCGAAAAAGCCCAAAAATACATCGCTTACGAGGAAAAGCAGATGGCTGCTGATGTCAGAAAGCCCAAAAACCAAGATGAATCTGGACCGTCTAAACGAGGAACAAGTTCGGGAAAAGAAAAGGTGCGGGAACCTAAGGCCCCACCAAGCAAATTCACCAACTACACTCCGCTGAATGCTCCTCGAGAGCGAATTCTCGCTGAAGTTTCAGCAGCGGAGTTCAAGAAACATGGGATCAGATTCCCGAAGCAGATACCTACCAAACCTGGCGTGGACAAAGGCAAATACTGTCGATTCCACAGAAGCTACGGGCATGTGACTGAAGACTGCGTTCATCTGAAGGACGCCATTGAGATTCTAATCCAACAAGGATTGCTCGGGAAGTACAAAAAAGAAAAACCAAGGGAAAACAATGATCGTCGACAAGCTAACGAGGATCAACAACATGAGGAAGATGAACAAGCAAACTTGCCCGTCGCCTTCGCTATTTCAAGGCCTGAAGACTTCGTTATATCCGAAACAAGAAAAGACGAGGAAGTACTTGCTAACTTAACCTCCCATTTAGACGGTACGTGGGAGAATTTTCCAAAAGCACTCATGATATCTGGAGGAGGCATCAACAGCTCGACACTCGGAACAATAAAAAGAAAATTCGAGGAGCTCGAGAGTATCTGTTCGGTCAACCCGATATCTGTGGCCGAAATCAAGGAAGGATCAATTCCCTTGGCATTCTACAAAGAGGAGGTCCCCGGAGGATCACCAAACTATCAAATTCCCTTGCTAGTGAAGGCAAGAATGGCCAACTTCGATGTTCGCAGAATCCTAGTTGACCAAGGAAGCTCGTGCGACATCATGTACTCAGGACTGTTCAAAACTCTTCAGCTCACAGAAAAGAACTTATCGCCATATGTCGGTGCTGATCTTCAGGGATTCAATGGAGCTACAACAAAGCCTTGGGGATATACCGACTTGATCGTCACCTTCGGCGAAGGAGAAGCAACCAAATCCATCAACGTGCAGTTTTTGGTCGTCGAGTGCCCATCACTATACAACTGCATCATCGGAAGTTCTGCACTTGCTGATTTGTTCGCTGTCCCTTCGACCATCCATCTTAAGCTGAAATACTACACAGTTGATAGAAAAGTCGCCACATTAAACGCAGATATAGCTGCTGCTCGAAGGTGCTTTGATGCCGCCGCCAAGAACATGAACACTTTGCATACCCCTAAGAAGATTAAGACAGAGCATAAGATGCCCGCCATCAATGCAGTTGGTGATCGAGGAATCGTCGAATTGGACGCTCGAGTAACCAAGAAAGAGTGCAATGAAGCCAAAAAGGATTACGAGCTGAAAGAGGTTTTTCGTCCAGTTCCTGATGGAGATTTTGAAATAATCCCACTTGGTGAAGACCCTTCGAAAGGAATCAAGATCGGAGCTGATCTCCCCGACTTGGTTAAAAGACAATTGGAAGCTTGCTTGAAGGAACATGCTAAACCCTTTGCTTGGAGCGCTGCTGAAATGCCCGGCATAGACCCAAAGGTTGCTTGTCACCAGCTGACTATAGATCCTAAGGCTAAAGCTGTTGTTCAGCGTCGTAGGAAGCAGTCTCCCGAAAAAGCGGAGGCTGCAGAAAAAGCTGTAAAAGACCTCCTAGAGGCAAATTTCATTTCGGAAGCCAAGTATACTACTTGGCTGTCCAACGTTGTACTTGTCAAAAAATCTAATGGAAAGTGGCGCATGTATGTTGATTATACTGATCTTAATAGGGCTTGCCCTAAAGATGCTTATCATTTACCTAGCATAGATAAACTAGTAGATAATTCCTCAGGATTTAAATTACTGTCGTTTATGGATGCTATATAATCAAATTAAAATGGCTGAAATCGATAAAAAGAAAACAGCCTTTATGACCGAAACAGGTAACTATTACTATAACGTAATGCCTTTCGGGCTTAAAAATGCGGGCGCCACATACCAAAGAATGATGAACAACGTGTTTCAAAATGAAATTGGAAATATGCTCGAAGTGTACATGGATGATATGATAGTTAAATCCGAAGAGGAAAACGATCACACCATGCACTTAAGAAAAGTATTCGAACAGGCAAGAAAATATAACATGAGATTCAACCCAGAAAAATGTACATTTGGGGTTAAGGCAGGAAAATTCCTCAGATTCTACCTAACAGAGCGGGGAATAGAAGCCAACCCTGATAAATGCAGAACATTTTTCGACCACCCAACGCCGGACTCAAAAAAATCAATCCAAACGTTGAACGGAATGTTAACTTCTTTGTCACGGTTCGTTGCTAAATTTGCCCAGCATGCACTGCCACTCTTTAAACTATTAAGAAAAGAGTCAGCGTTTGAATGGACGGAAGAGTGCGAAAATGCACTGTGACATTTGAAGCGAGCATTATCCGAGCCTCCTGTCCTTACACGACCTGAACAGGGTGAAACTCTCTATCTCTACTTAGCTGTGGCCCAAGAGGCTATTAGTGCAGTTCTGATCAGAGAAACCAAGCAAGGGCAAAAACCTGTGTACTTCATAAGTAAAGTTCTCCAGGGACCAGAATCAAGATATATGCAAATCGAAAAGATTGCCTTAGCACTCGTCATCGCAGCAAGAAAGTTGCACCATTATTTCCTCGCTCATTCGATCATTGTGCGAACAGACCAACCTGTCAAACAGCTGCTCGGCAGACCAGATATGGCAGGTCGAATGCTTAAATGGTCATTAGAGCTATCTGAGTTCGACATTAGCTACAAAAGCAGAAAGGCTTTAAAGGCCCAAGTCCTCGCCGATTTCATAGCCGAAATGACACCATCGGCAACTGAAAACAAAAACAAATGGACTATATTCGTCGATGGATCCTCCAACTCAAAGGGAAGTGGAGCAGGAATCATCCTAGAGAGTGAGGATGGAACCCTAATCGAGGTATCCCTCGAACTATCTTTCCAGACAACGAATAACCAAGCCGAATATGAGGCATTCTTGGCAGGATTAAGGCTCGCCAAAGACGTAGAAGCAGAGGAAGTAAAAATCTACACGGATTCACAGTTGGTAGCATCACAAATTTCAGGGGAATATCAAGCAAAGGACGAACGACTGGCCGAATACTTAATCCTGATAAGAGGACAGTTAGCCGAATTCAAAAAAACCGAAGTACAACATGTTCCCCGCGAACATAACGCAAGAGCTGATGTCCTCTCGAAACTAGCGAGCACCAAACGCAAAAAGGGGAGAAACCAATCCCTTATCCAAGAGACACTTTCCAAACCAAGCATCGAAAAATCACAAGATGTGATGCTCGTTTGTGAAATAAACACGAACAGTTGGATTTTCCCAGTAATGCGCTTCCTAGAAAGCGGGGAAACACCAAACGACCCTAAAGAGGCAGCAAAGGTAAAAAGGCGAGCTTGTTCATATGTCTTACTCGACAATCAGTTATACCGTCGAGGATTCGCAATTCCCCTGCTAAAATGTGTCGAGGAAGAGAAAGTGGAGTATATATTGACCGAAATCCACGAGGGGATCAATGGTCAGCATATTGGCGGACGCTCGTTGGCAAGGAAAGCTCTCCGGGCAGGGTACTACTGGCCGACGATGCAAGCGGACGCTAAAGAGCACGTAAAAAAATGTGATAAGTGCCAAAGGCATGGGGACATGCACATAGCCCCCCCGAATGAACTAAGATCGCTATCGTCTCCATGGCCGTTTGCGTGGTGGGGAATGGACTTGTTAGGACCATTTCCCATCGCCGCAGGACAAAACAAGTACTTGATAGTAGGGGTGGACTACTTTACCAAATGGATAGAGGCAGAACCACTGGCAAAAATTACGGCACATAACATACTCCGTTTCTTCAAAAGAAATATCCTCGCCAGATTCGGCATTCCACAATCCGTCGTAACGGACAATGGAACACAATTCACCGATAAAAAATTTCGTGAATTCCTCGCAGCCTTGGGAATAACCCAACACTTCACTTCAATCGAGCATCCGCAGACAAACGGGCAAGCCGAAGCTGCGAACAGAGTAATTTTGCGAGGCCTAAAAAGAAGACTAGGCGAAGCAAAAGGGCAATGGGTCGAGGAACTGCATAATGTGTTATGGTCCTACCGGACCACTCCACACTCCACTACTGGGGAAACACCGTTCCGATTAACATATGGAACGGAAGCCGTGATTCCCGTTGAGATAGGAGAGCCAACAAGGCGAACTGAAACACCTAACGACCAAGATCTAAACGACGATCTTATACGCGAAGAACTAGATCTGGTCGAAGAACTACGTAAGGGTGCTGCACTCCGCGAAATGTCCTTGAAACAAAAGATCGCCGCTCGACATGATAAAAGAGTGGTCAAAAGAGAATTTGAGGTAGGAAGCCTAGTGCTACGACGAAACCTCAAGGATTCGAGCGAAGGAAAACTCGCCCCAAATTAGGAAGGCCATGGAATGCAGAGAAGCTTAAACAATATTATAGCTAGAATTTCAACATCTTCTAACGCGGCTCTGTCGAACTCATTACTACGAGGGGACAGGCCTTTACAACGGAGGAGTGCTTAGGTACGGGCACGAATCTAAAAGGTCGAAATGAAAGGTATGAGGACTATACCTCACCTTGACGAGGAATAACTCCAAGCGAGTACCATCGTCCTAGTACACGTTAGGCCACGAATCCCAGCTCGCGATGGGAAGTCGTCGCCGTGGTTAAGTGATCTTGGGAAAAAGGATCCCTCTTACCACTAAGCGTTTGGAGTACCAATCCAAACACTCGCGGAAGTTCCACAAACTTCTCGAGCACGGCGCTCAAGGATACATGCTATCCGAGCAGCGACCAAATATTGTTATCCTCGATACGCAAACAAACACTTAGCGAAAAGAAAAAATACGTTGAAGTGCCGAACAACATTGAGATAACAATTACGAGCGTAAAGTCATTTCAAAACAAGATAAAACGCAACATTAAACAAAGTACAAATATTATAAAAAGTCACGAGGACTGCATAATTGTCATTACAAAACAGGCGAACAAGCGCCAAAATACTTCAAAAGGGCGAGCATAACGCCGAATAAAAACAAGATAATTACAAAGAAATCATTGAACATGGGAATCCTCGGCAGGAGCAGATGCGGGGGACTGAATGGCACCGTCCCGAACTTCCTTGCATTCATCAAGTCCATCCAACTTTAGCTCGATGCCAGGGTTGAGGATCTGAAGCTGGGCGATTGCATTCTGAAAGCTCGAAGTGGCCATCTCCACTGCAGAGTTTTGAGCGTCGAGGAGTTGCTTGATCAACGACCCTCGGGAAGTATTCACAAACTCCCCAGAGGGGTCCTCACTCTTTTCCTCTTCGTCGGGAATGGACAACTTTTGAAGCTGCCCCTCGAGCTCAGCCACTCTTGCAATCAGACCTTCCTTCTCCTTCGACAGCACCTCCACCTCCGCTTTCTTGTTCGCCAGAGTCTGAGTCAATTCCACTTGAAGCTGGTACTTTTCCTTATAAGCCTCGTAGGTCGTTTCCAGCTCTCGGAAATTCAAGCGAACTTTCTTCAGCTCGGCATCCATCTTCTTATAGCCCTTCTCCATGGTCTGCATCTTTTTCTCCATGGTCGACCTCTCCTCCACAAATTGGCGCTCCCGATTGTTGAGGAAGTTGGCGACCTCCATCAACTTCATTGAGGCCACCGAAGCTTCAGCAATCACATTCCCAAGTGATTCGGGGCCCATGTTGGTCATAATCACCTGGTCGACTTCAGGGACGATGACTTCAGTACTCCCGTCGATGAAATTACCACCATGGGAGAAGGCCGCAGGCAGGACAAATCTTTGAGCAGGCACCCCCTGCTCCAAACGATGGAGACCATCTATGATCATCGAGGAGTTCCCAACTCTCTGATTCTTAAGAGGCCTCTCCACATCCTCGAGTTGAACTCCCGGGCCTCTCTTTTCGCCGACCACCTCGGCTTGAGGAGAAGCAACAGCAGAGGTTGTAGCAGATGGAGTTGGAGTTGGAGGAATCGAGGAGCCCCCAGGGCCGGAGGACTTCGACGAAACCATAGAGTTCCCCGCCTCTTTGGCCTTTCGCGCCCTGGTGGCCTCCTGCAGTTTCTTGAACTTTTCCTGATTGCTCATCATGTCTGCACAAATCATTAACAAGGATTAGTAAAATTAACAAAGGTAAAACTAAATCCGAATGCAGAAAAAACGAGCAGCAAAAAGACAAAGCCAAACATACTGAGCAAAGTTTCAGCTTCGACACGAGTCGAGCAAGTCAACAAGGCCTTAGTGTCGATGAAGCGCTTAGAGGTCACGACGTTACCATCTGCGTCGACCACATGGTTGTTATCCTTATCGGTCCGGACTAAGGGGGCAAACCCGTCGACGAAGTCACAGAGCGTGTCGTACTGGGCCAAAATAGTCCCATTCAGCTCCTTCTTGCCACATCCGAAGCTGCTCGCCGGCAAGAGATAGTGTTTGCGGTCCCACTTGAAGGGGAAACGAGGATGCTCCACAATCACCGGGCTCCAGTCAGGATGCAAAACCTGATTAATCTTCGGAACCCTGGTGACGATGCTCTGCAGACCTTCCTCGCCTTTGGGAAAGACCACATACCACTTGTCCTTAAAACCCCTCACTGACTCTTCGTACATCTCGAAGAGGCGGCGCCTCTGAGTGAACGAAACCCATCCATGCTTGTTCGCCGCCTCTCCTTTAGGTTTCGAACGTTGCAAGCGGAATGTGTAAAAAAACAGGTCAAGGGACGGCACTATACGGAGATAAGTTGCGACTATCTCGAAGGCACGAAGAAATGCCAAAGAGTTAGGATGAAGCTGCGAAGGCGCTAGTCGCAGGCGCTTACAGATGGACACTTCGAAGTCGTTGAAGGGTAGCCGATAACCAAATTCTTCGAAAGCAATTTGGTACATCGAAAAGGCTCCTCATCCCTTCATCTCGTGACAAACCCTCCTCTGTTTGCCGGGAATCGCAATGTCCCAAAAGTCATATCCCGGATCCTCTATCCTCGTGAAAAGCCCTGGAGGAAGATCGTCATCCGGACAACCCGCATACCTCGAGGGTGTCGTCCTCGGCTCGTCTGCGACCCAATCATAGGGATCTGGATTCGAGGATCCCGCGGTCGGTTGTTCTCCGGGAATAGCGGTTGATCTCTCTTCTGCCATTCACACCTGAAAAGCCGAGGAAGGAAACATGAATTCGACATTCGAACATCAAATCCACCCTTCCACCGCCGATCAAGTGAAAGGGCGAGGAGTAGACAGTTACTTTAAAAATCCTTAAGAGTCAACAAATCCCTAAAATTGCTCGCGCAACGGGACAAGTTAAAACTCGAGGAATATTGCAAGCACACGTCCTAAATATACGAGCATTCATCTACATATGAATCCTCGACAAATTGCAGTTTCAAACCCACTAACGGAGGCAGTTGTAAAGGCGAAAACCGCCACCTAAAAAGGGTAACTAAGCCATAAAACTACAGTTTTTCCCTAAAAACTACCGTTTGTGGGAGGGTGAAGGGTGTAAACCGCCACTTACAAACCCTCAACCACCATATCAGAATCAAAACAAGGTTAACAACATCAAAACACAAAACAAACAGTGTACCGTTATTATCACAAAACCAAAGCAAGACCAACGCAAAAGAACAATCAAACAAGAAGCCAGAGTAAGATACTTACTTGCTTGAAGGAAGATTGCGGTAAAAGGTGATGATGATTGAAAGATAGAGTTGGAATCGCTGGAGTTGCAGAGAACAGAAGGCTAAAGGTTTGAGTTTGATAAATGAAGTAAAACTTCAAAAATCCCTCCTTTCTCTATACATAGGCGAATCCCCAACGGATACACCGGTACGAAATAATGCAACGCCTAACGAATCTGGACCGTTGCCTTGATCTAAAGGCCACGATTCAAAAAGATCCAACGCTTCTGATTGAATCGGTGAGTAAACCAAAGGGCGCGAAAATCTAACGGCTCTGATTCACCCTCGAGAACAGCGATCTAGGCACTAGGTACTCAAGTACACTCAAGTAGCCTTTACACGTGGCAGCAGAAGACGAAACGGCTTGTCCTTTCAAAGTCTTATCATTTGCTCGCGAAAATCTCGGCAAAATCGAGAAAATCTTTTCGGATATTGCTCAACTATAATCCGCTAATTGCGATCCTCGTATACAAACGGGAATACGCAATAAATGCTCGCTGTTATCAACAGATCGTCAAGATCCTCGGAAATAAATGCTAAGATTCGACAATAAATCTACAGGATCCTGACGTGGAAATCTCCCACTGTTCGCAACTATCAACGGATCTTCAAGATCCTCGCATACAATAGCGAATCTTCGGGATCCCAGTCCTCGAAAATAAAACGCCTTTACGCGAACATACAAACAACGATGACTGGGATTCGAAGACAAAATCTAACGGACAATAGATAAAGTCTAACCATTCACTCGTATCGGGACATAGCGACCATCAAGTCATTACGCTCACATTCGAGCATAACGACTTGGGGGGCTCCTGTTCTGGACTGGGCCTTAAGGCCCAACAGCAAAGGATTTCCATCTATCGCTACGACGAGCACGCACCATCGTCCGAGCATACATCGCCCAACGGTCAAAGATACCAAGCGTATCGTAACGGCCGACACCGGGATTATGAGCATTTAAAGCTCATCATGGCTTCCAAAGCCGTTTCCCGGCAGTCAATTGATGGACATTTATTGCCATCATTGGCCTTAGCCCAACGCTGGGGGCTATATATACTCCTCATTTGTAAGGAGTCAGGTACATTCTCTTATCTCTGAAAACCTACATTCTACTCTCACTGACTTGAGCGTCGGAGTGTAAACAGGTACACAACCCCCTTCCACTCACTGGAACTTGGGGCGGAGCACCGTACAACGGACGTTGGTCGACTCTGATCTCAGGTAAGATCAGTAGGTGTGGGATGCTTGGTTGATTCTTGTCACTCATGCCAAAATTGTGCTAATAATCTTGAGAATTATTGTCCCAAATTTACACTCACTGATGGTTCCAAATATAGTGATGGAACCGCCACGCATGGCGGTTACTCTGACTCAATGGTTTCGGACGAGCACTTTGTGTTTCGTATTCCAGATGAGCTACCTCTTGATGCCGCCGCACCTCTGCTCTGCGCTGGTATAACGGTATATAGTCCTCTTAGATATTTTGGACTCGACAAGCCTGGTTTGCATATTGATGTTGTTGGTCTTGGTGGGCTTGGCCATATGGCTGTGAAATTTACCAAAGCCTTTGGTGCTAATGTTACGGTAATCAGTACATCACCTAGCAAAGAAAAGGAAGCAATAGAAAACTTGGGTGCCGATTCATTTTTAATAAGTCGCGACCAAGATCAAATGAAGGTACAATAAATTATTTTGATCATAAAAATATTTAGCAACCAATTTATGTACCGATTTCAAAATTCAGTTATTAAATTGGTCGCTACATGGATTAAAATAATTTGGCCATTAAATCATTAGCTAAAAATATATTCATGATTGCATAATTAATTGTCACATTTTTTAGGCTGCAATGGGTACTTTGGATGGTATTATCGACACAGTTTCAGCAGATCATCCTTTATTACTTTTAATCGGTTTACTTAAGTCTCATGGAAAGCTTGTAATGGTTGGTGCACCTGAAAAGCCTCTAGAGCTTCCAGTTTTTCCTTTACTTGCAGGTACAAGAATAATATCATGCTAAACATGTACTCTAAATGTTTAAAATTAAAATATGTACCGCTTCAGAAAGGTAGTTCAGTTGATAGCTATTAGAGATATTATTGGAGAATGGAGAGGTTGAAGTTCAAACTTCAAATTCTTTGTTTTTTCACATTTATAGTGTGCGAATCTAGCGATTAGATTATTTGACAAAAAAACTATGGAGCTTGAAGTTGACAAGTATTTTTCATTTATTGGTAGGTAGAAAGATAGTAGCTGGAAGTTTAATTGGAGGGATAAAGGAGACTCAAGAAATGATTGATTTTGCAGCAAAGCATAATGTAAAGCTTGATATTGAGATCATTCCTATTGATTATGTCAATACAGCAATGGAGCGTCTTCTTAAAGCAGATGTGAAATATCGATTTGTGATTGATATTGGAAACACATTAAAACCAAGCTATTGAATTTGGCAGGATATTCAAATATTTCAGAGAATATTTTAATCGTCAAATGGAGTAATAGTAATAAAAATTAGCTTATAGAATTCAGTGTATCATGTTCACCAAAAATAGAAAGTAATTTAGTGTATCACTAGCCAAGGAAATTTTTGCATCATCATCATCATTGATGATTCCTCATCATGATTACAATTCAAGGGTGTTTTCAAGGTAAATTGGTAGGTTTTTGCAAATAAAAGTAAGCTACAAGTGTTGGAATTGAAGGTTTTGAGAGATTACTTGTAATACAAGCTAATGTCAAAAAGGAGGGAAAAATATCATAAAAATGGTTGAAGGAGGATGAAGCTCATTCGCTTGCGCGAGATCTTGCTTCGCGTGCGCGGGGAAGTGGCTGAGAAAGTTGATATCGTTCTGTTGATTTCGCTTGCGCGAGATTCATGCTAGCGTGCGCGAGTTCTTGTGCTACACCGGGCTAGCGTGCGCGAGACAATGCTTCGCGTGCGCGAGTGTCCGCGCGAGAAATGCTCCGCGTGCGCGAATCGTGAGAAAACTATAAAAGCCAAACTCCAACACTTTGCTTAGGTTCGGATTTGGAAGATTGGAAGCTTAGTATTGAGGATTTTCTACCTCCAAGGACCAGATCTGAGAAGGTTGGAAGAGAAGATTGAGGATGATGAATGAAGATGAAGAATTCCACTTCAATTTCTCCATGATCATTGGCTAAGACTCCTTAAGATTGAATCTCCATGTAACTTGAACTCTCTTATGTTGTAGCTAATTTCTTGTATTGAATTCAAAGTTTATGCATCTATTAATCTTGTGTTTAATGCCTATCTTTCCTTGATCAAGTTAGATTTGAATTTAGTAATTGAGTTTCTATGAGAATAGCACTTGAATTATTGATCTAGATTGATAGAACACATGTGTATGCTTAAGAGATTTTGTATGTATGTGTGTGATTGCATGATTAACCGTTCTTAATCCTCTATTAATGTTGAATTAGTTAAGAGATTAAGTAATTGGCATTCTCTAGAGAGTGTAACTAGCAAAGAGATTTGTAGTTGCAACTTAGGTTAATCAATCTTGCATGAAATTGATTCAATACTTGTGAATTTAGCTACTGCACTTTTATGATTTCATGGAAGCATGGAGGTTCAATCGTTTTCCATTTCGCATTCGAAAGATTCGTTGATAATTGCATGTGTTTTGAACTTGATACTTGAAAACCCCCCAATTATGTGTATGTTAGATAATAGTTTTATAATTCTAATTGCCTTGAAATTCGATTAAAAACAATCTCCGTGGATCGATAATCTTTTATTACTTGCGACATTCGTATACTTGCGAAAAGTCCATCAAGTTTTTGGCGCCGTTGCCGGGGATTGTCGTTAATCGACAAGGCAATTGGAACCGTGTTTAGCCTTCATTTTCTGTTTTTAGTTGTAATTTTCATTCAAAACCAAAAACCAAAAAAAAAAATAGGATAGAGTTTAATTCTCAATTGCATTTGTTTGTTTGTTCGGAATTACCTTTTCTTGCTTGTTTGTGTTGTGTATGCAAGGTAGAAGCGGAGGCGAATTGCTATTCGTGCCGGAAATCGAAAAGTTTGCAAGGGCTAACCGTAAAGAAGCTCGATTAGCCAAGGAAGCGGAAAGACTAGCTCGAAGTGAACAAGAGAACATTGAGAACACTTCTACAAGTTCTCAAGAGTCGGAAGAGGAGCACTTTGAGATGGGGGATAATCCACCACCACCACCTCCACTTAGGAGGACTCTAGGCGACTATGGTCAATGGGATGACGGACAACTAGCAAATTTGGGGTTCCAACCGGCAAACCCGGTTAACTTTGACATCAAGAACTCCGTTATCAATGCTTTGAAGGAAGACCAATACTCGGGGGCGGAAAGTCAATGTCCGAATCTCCACCTAGGACGGTTCTATGAGGCGTGTGACTATACGGACCCACCGGGTGTTACCGAGTCCCAAAAGAGGTTGAGGTTGTTCAAGTTTTCACTCACCGGGAGAGCCAAGGATTGGTTGGATACCTTGCCAAGTGGTGCCATCAACACATGGCAAGAACTAGAGAGGAAGTTCCTTGAGCGGTATTTTCCAATTCATAAGTTCCTTGAAAGACGAGCCGACATCGTTAATTTTGAGCAAGGGGATGCCGAGTCACTCTATGATGCTTGGGAACGATTCAAATTGTGTTTAAAGAAGTGTCCCAAGCATGGCATTGATACACATGCTCAAATGCAACATTTCACTCAAGGATTGAGAGCACAAACAAGGATGTTGTTGGATGCTTCGGCGGGTGGTTCATTGAAAAATAAGAATGAGCAAGAAGCAATGGAATTAATTGAATCAATGGCTCAAAATGAGTATAGGGCCAACAATGACCGAGGAGCAAAGAAGAAGCCGGGCATGCTTGAACTTGAGGCAAACTCCGCGATGTTGGCCGAGCAAAAGTTGATGAATAACAAAATGGAAGCATTAGTCCAACATTTCACCAAAGCTTCGTCCGCTCAACACCAATCAAAGGCACAAGTTAGTCAAGCGCAAGGACTCCGATGTGATTTTTGTAAACAAGCCCATGAGAATGGGGAATGCATGCCTAAGGGGTCCGAAGAGGCAAAGTATATGGCAAATTTTAGGAGAAGTAACCCCTACAATCAAGGGTGGGGTGAAAACCAAAATCAATCCCCGAATCTACCTCAACAAAGTCGTGCCTCACCATTGGAAGACACTCTCACTCAATTCATTAAGATGACGCAAAGCAATTTTGAAACCATGAGGATTAACCAAGAGACTTCTAATGAGAATCACAAAGCATCGATAAAGAACTTGGAGGTTCAAATTGGTCAATTATCCAAGCAAATGGCTTCATCATCTAGTGGAGGCTTTGAGGGCAACACTTGTGAAAATCCTAGAAAGGAGAGTTGTAATGCTATCGAGTTAAGATCTAGAGTGGTTCCTACACCACCGGTAAGAGAGCCAAGAGTGAAAAGAAAGGGTGAGGGAGAAGTTGAAAAAGAAGTGAGTATAGAAGAAAAAGTTGAAAAAAATGAAAAAGGTAAAGAAAAAGAGGGAGAAGTAGAAAAGGAGAAAAAAAGTGAGCTTGAGGTAGAAGTTGAAAATGAGTGTGATGAGGAGAATGAGGGAGAAGTTGAAAATGAGAGAAAAGCCTTGAGGAAGGAGATTGATAAACGGAGAAAGCAAAAGAAGAGGGATCTCATGAATGATTCCGGTCCTCAAGAAGTGTCTCCATATGATAAGCTACCTTACCCTCGTGCACCGAAAAAAGAGAAGAACCAAGAGGAAGCTTTTGGGAAATTCATGAAAATGTATCATAGCCTACAAGTTGACATTCCTTTTGCCGATGTGTTGGAGCAAATGCCGTTGTTTGCCAAATTCATGAAGGAGGTGTTGACGAAGAAGAGAAAGCTCAAAGATGATGAGACGGGTTTGATGAATGAAGAGTGTAGTGCTACTATCCAATCCAAACTCCCTCAAAAGAAAAAGGACCCCGGTAGCTTCACAATTCCTATCTCAATTGGGAATTTGCATGTAGGAAGAGCCCTTTGTGACTTGGGGGCTAGTATAAATTTGATGCCTCTTAGTTTGATGAAGCGCATCCCCGGTGCCGTGGTCAAGCCAATTAAGATGCAAATTACCCTTGCCGATCGATCTATCACACACCCTTATGGGATACTCCAAGATGTATTGGTGAGATGTGCCGAATTTGTCTTTCCGGCTGACTTCGTGATTCTTGATATGGATGAGTGTGTGGATACACCGGTTTTGTTGGGAAGGCCTTTTTTAGCAACCGGTCGGGCATTAATTGATGTTGCCATGGGTGAATTGATGTTAAGGTTGGAAGAGGAAAGTGTGAGCTTCAAAGTCTTTGAAGGAATGGAGCCCTACAAAAGAGAGAAGCCTAAATGTTTCCAAGTGGAGGCAAATGAAGAAGTTGTGAAGGATAGCTCTAGTGATGAGGCATCTATGCCTACCGTTCCGGAATTGAAAGAACTTCCACCCAATTGGAAGTATGTGTTCTTGAATGAAGATTCCAAGGATCCGGTTATCGTTAGTAGCTCTCTCACTCCCTTGGAAGAAGAGGTTTTGTTGAAGAAATTCAAGGAAGGCCAAGGTGGCCTAGGTTTTGATTTAAATGGTGTTATCCCGGTCCTTTGTGTGACCCCGGTCAAGAATGAAGAAGAGCCCAATCCGGGTAATGTGCCACTTGAGCCTCCTAACCCATCTTTGGAGGAATTGGTGCGGAAAGAGGTAATGAAGCTTGTTGAGTCCGGAATGCTTGATTCGGCTCAAGTTGTCCAAAGGAAGAAGAATGTTGTGAAAAAGGCCAAAAAGGTTCTTCCCAAAGCCAAAAAGAAAACTAGAAACAAAGGGGAGAACAAGTGGGAAGAATTCATGAGTCCTCCGGTTCTTGAAAAAGTTTTGTGTGTTGCTCAAGAGGCGATCCTTGTGGAGAAGCTCAAGAGGAGCCGGGTGGAGTCAAAGATGAAGTATCCTCCCTAACACGGTGATGATACGTCAAGCTTGAGACGTCAACAACAAGCGCTTCATGGGAGGCAACCCATGGTTTGGTATCTCTATCTCTCTTGTGGAAATAAGTTGAATGATGTTGGTGAACCATGACTCTTAATTTTGTCTTGCTAATTGTTGTCTAGGCACAAATTTATCTTTTGGAATATCTCAAACTTTTGATATCATTTTTGAATTGCTTTGATGTATGGTTTGTTTGGTTTTGACCTTAGGCATGGATTTGTGATGCTTGAAGTGCAGCGGATTTTTGCAATGCATGGATTGAAGCACAAGCTAGGGGACATTCACGTATTTGATGATCTAATGATCCGAGCCTTTAAACCGTGAGGATTTGAGCCTATACACTCTATTTGCTTGAATATGTGAGTCCACTACCTCTCTCGACTCTAGAACTTGCTTTTATTCTCTTGATTTATTGAGTAGCATTGATTAGCACACGAGGCAAGTTTGTTGGTACCTAGAGCCTTTGTAGCCTACCTTATCATGTTATATCCTTTGCTAACCCACTTTTGAGCCTAAAAACAAATTTTATTGGTTGATTGTCTTCTTAACCCTTGTTTTTTCTAAAAAAATTGTTTTCTTGGAGTTAAGTTGATTGTTTTTGTTTGTTCTTATGGCAAATGCATAAGTTTGGGGTTGCTTTTGGAACTAGCAACCAATTAAGTTTGGGGTGGGTATACTAGAGCAAGCAATGTCAATGTTATGAAAATTGTTGAAAAAGAATGAAAGTGAAAAAAAAAAAAAAAAAAAATATTGTGAAAAGTTGTGAGAAATAAGAAGTCCAAAAGTTGAAAAGAAAATATATGACTTCTTCAAAAAGATTGTGAAAAGAAAATCTTTAAAAAGTTTGAAAAAGAATGTTTATGATTGTGGAAATAAAATGCTCTCTAGTATAGCCTTGAAAAATGGAAGTTTTGTGTTGAAAGTTGTGTGAAAAGATTGTCCTTAACTCCAAGTTTTTAACTCACTTCCCAAAAACATCCACCTTACCTTAAGCCCCGTTACAACCTTGAAAGTCCTCTAATGTGTGTTTCATATGCTATTTGATTTATCTTTAGAATGCTTGCAAGCTTATGGTAGAAGAGTTAGGTATGTGTTGATTGAGTGACTATCCTACTTAAAATTGAGTGAATGTGAGTGGTGTGAAGTGATCATTGTTTATCAAATATTGTGAATTTTTCCATGGTTGTGTGAATTAAAGTCATTGTAGGAAAATGTTGCATGGAAGGTTGATCAATTGAAGTGCTTGATGAAAAGATCAAATGAATTATGTGTTGAAGGGATTTAAGAAGGTTGTCAAGATTTTGTGGTTTTTCGTTTGATAAAAGTGTTCCTTGAGGACAAGGAACGAGATAAGTTTGGGGTTGTGATGATTCCTCATCATGATTACAATTCAAGGGTGTTTTCAAGGTAAATTGGTAGGTTTTTGCAAATAAAAGTAAGCTACAAGTGTTGGAATTGAAGGTTTTGAGAGATTACTTGTAATACAAGCTAATGTCAAAAAGGAGGGAAAAATATCATAAAAATGGTTGAAGGAGGATGAAGCTCATTCGCTTGCGCGAGATCTTGCTTCGCGTGCGCGGGGAAGTGGCTGAGAAAGTTGATATCGTTCTGTTGATTTCGCTTGCGCGAGATTCATGCTAGCGTGCGCGAGTTCTTGTGCTACACCGGGCTAGCGTGCGCGAGACAATGCTTCGCGTGCGCGAGTGTCCGCGCGAGAAATGCTCCGCGTGCGCGAATCGTGAGAAAACTATAAAAGCCAAACTCCAACACTTTGCTTAGGTTCGGATTTGGAAGATTGGAAGCTTAGTATTGAGGATTTTCTACCTCCAAGGACCAGATCTGAGAAGGTTGGAAGAGAAGATTGAGGATGATGAATGAAGATGAAGAATTCCACTTCAATTTCACCATGATCATTGGCTAAGACTCCTTAAGATTGAATCTCCATGTAACTTGAACTCTCTTATGTTGTAGCTAATTTCTTGTATTGAATTCAAAGTTTATGCATCTATTAATCTTGTGTTTAATGCCTATCTTTCCTTGATCAAGTTAGATTTGAATTTAGTAATTGAGTTTCTATGAGAATAGCACTTGAATTATTGATCTAGATTGATAGAACACATGTGTATGCTTAAGAGATTTTGTATGTATGTGTGTGATTGCATGATTAACCGTTCTTAATCCTCTATTAATGTTGAATTAGTTAAGAGATTAAGTAATTGGCATTCTCTAGAGAGTGTAACTAGCAAAGAGATTTGTAGTTGCAACTTAGGTTAATCAATCTTGCATGAAATTGATTCAATACTTGTGAATTTAGCTACTGCACTTTTATGATTTCATGGAAGCATGGAGGTTCAATCGTTTTCCATTTCGCATTCGAAAGATTCGTTGATAATTGCATGTGTTTTGAACTTGATACTTGAAAACCCCCCAATTATGTGTATGTTAGATAATAGTTTTATAATTCTAATTGCCTTGAAATTCGATTAAAAACAATCTCCGTGGATCGATAATCTTTTATTACTTGCGACATTCGTATACTTGCGAAAAGTCCATCAATCATCATCATCATATTGTTAAGATGTCATTTCTAGAGTAACAAAAAAGTTGCATATGTACTAGCTAGTTCGTGTTTGCTTTTGTGGTAAGTGGAAGTGCCATATAATTCAGAATTCGCCCGAAAGATAAATAACATTTATTAGTGTATATTGATAGCATTGTTAGTAGTGCTCATGTGGCAATAGTTAGTTACAACTATATGCTGATGTGGCAATAGTTAGTTAGAGCACTTTCAGTGGAGGGTTTTTCTTCTTCTGACAGTCCTCCGGCTTGGAGTTACTCAACATGCATTATTTTGAGAATTGAACCACTAGAGTGTGCCATGGTGGCAACACGGTGCTGTCATGAAGCAACAGATTTTCAAGGTTGCATTGATTAAAATAATAATATTTCATGGTACTTTTGTAGAAGGAATTGGTTTCATCTCTACAATGAAATTAAATACTAATAAAATATTAACATGTTATGTAAAACTGTGGGACCAAATATGGGTTTTTTAAAGTTGCACTATTGGAGTAAAAAATAAGTGAGTTATTTTAAAGTGATGTGGCTCCGATGGAACCCACAAAATACTATTATGAAGATTGCACCATTGAAGGTGCTCTTAGAGTTTGGTTAGCTGAAGCGTTCTATATATAGAACCTTCCCGCATCTCTTGTAATTAGTTTTGTAAGAATCAATCATCAATGAAAACTCATCTTGATCATTCTCTTAGTTTCTCTTATAACATTTGATCAAAAATTGATTTCTATAAAAATCGAATTTGAATTCTTCCGAACGATTTATCTTTGAGGGAGCTCAAGTGATATATTTATTTTTTGAAGTAAACAAAGTTTATTAAATATTAGACAAAATTATACCAAAGATATTTTATTTTCTTTAATTGTAAAACATTCAATTCGTCCTTTACCTTTATTTTGTCATGCTTAAGTCTTTTATCTATCAAAACATTCACATATTATTTTTTTTCTTTTTGTTTTTCTATTAAAAAAATGATGAAATGATAATTTTATTTGTAACTTTGTTATTAATTTTTTTAATAAATAAAAAAGAAATTTATAAACAATATGAACATCTTTATCCTCTTCATCATCTTCTTCTTTAAATCAAAATTCTCAAATCTTCATTATTAACCCTCCAAGTTGCTCGAACAACTTCACTGCAATTTTTTTTTGGCAAAATTACATGTTTGGTCCTTTATCATATTTTTTTGTAACATTTTGGTCCTTTATATTTTATTTGTAACACTTTGGTCATTTATCTTATATATTTGTAACACTATGGTCCTTTATCTTTTAATTGTAACACTTAAGTCCTTTATCTTTTATAACATTCACATATAAATCCTTTTTTTCATTATTCTTTTTATTAAAAAATGTTGAATTTTATTTGTTAATATGTCTTTTTATTAAAATTAAATAAAACTCATAATTTTGATGAATATGTTCATCATCTTCATCAATTCTTTCATATCTTCATGTTTTTTAAAGGACCAAAGTGTTACAAATAAAAGATAAAGGACCATAGTGTTACAAAAAAATAAGATAAATGACCAAAATGTTACAAATGAAAAATAAAGGATCAAAGTATTACAAAAAAATAAGATTTTGATATTTTGCCTTTAAAAAATAAAGGACCAAATATGTAATTTTGCCTTTTTTTTTTATATTCCACTTCCATCTTCTTTATTAAACTTAAAATTCAAAATTCTCAAATTTCAATGTTAGAATAGGAAAATATCTTTTAAGATATACATTAGTTTTATATTTTTAGTTTGTTTAGAAAATATCTCAATAATTAGGTTTGGTTATTCTAAGCCGTATAATTAAGCGATTTAATTTAGATTTAAATATATTCACTTGGTTATAAATATCAAGTTACTATCATACTATTTCATATGTAAATATTCTATTTAGTTCATTATCAATAATATTTATATATTCTTATTATTTTTCCCTATTCTTTTCCCTAATTAAACACCACAAATTCAACATTCAATAAATCCTAAATTTGCTAAACCCAAAAAAATCACTGAGATAACATTGTACCACCCTCCAATTATAGATTCAACACTCCTTCATCATCTGGTATCGGTAAAGTCACGAAATTCTAACTTAAAAATATACCAAAATACTACTATCCTTAAATTATAAATAAAATTATATTTTTCAAATTCACTGTATAACTCATGTATGTTTATTTCTTAACTTGCTTTTGGATGGCGTCGATTCCATCCGAGCCAATATATTACAGACCAAATTGAGCTGTCCAAATACTCCAAATGATTCTACGTACACAATTACGTCAATGGAAAAATTTAATTTAATTATTAGTTGAAGAAATGTGACAAATATTGAAATATATTTGGGCAACGTACGCAAGCAATCTTATAATGAAATAATGTTATTCGTTGTTTCTTACATCATTACATCATTGACTCATTAAATTATACCAATTCAAATAGATATAATTACAAGTTGATAAAAAAAGTTAGAGGCCTTGTCAAAAAAAAAAAGTTAGAGGCATAAAGGAAAAAAATTACTTAGGCAATAAAATTGTTGGGTTAACTGTGATAGATGGATAATCTCATATTGATTATCTATTACTATATATATATATATAAAGAGGATACAAATTTTTGGGATGGCTTTTTCATTATACCTATTTTAACCTTAAAAAAAACTAAAAAAAAAAAATTAAATATTTGTATATGTTGAAAAATAACTTCCACATAAAAATAGATTTTCAGTTTTTTTTAGTAAATAATTTTTTGTTTCTCTTAATAACTAAGCACAACTTCCACAAAAAAATATGTTTTCAGTTTTTTTATAATAAAAAAAAATATATATATATATATATTTTTTCTTCTTAATAACTAGCCACAACAAAAAAAGATGTTAAGTAGTTATCAATTAACTAAGTCCAATAAAGAAAGAGATTAAGTAGTTATTTATATTTGCACAATAGAGAATTTCGATCACAACAAATAAAAAAAAAGAATATCGATCACACAAATGGCGGCTAGTGAATAAATAAACAGAATGTTGAATATATAAAAATGGATGAAATTGGGGAAATTAAAATAAAAGAGTCTATGTGAACTACTATTTTGTTGTTTCAATCAAAGAAATTTTTTTACAGAATGTTCATCATAGGGTGATACAAGGAAGACGAAGATGTTAAGAGAATCATTCCCTGTGATTTAAAAAAAATAATAGATAAATTCAAATTACAATTATACCCTTTGTTATAACTTTTTTATGAAAGAAAAGGTGGTTATTATGTCCAAATAAAAAAAATGTGTATTAGCAAAATCGATATATATAAGAGGAGCGATCGGTTTACTCCAAAAGTAATAAGTGAAAAGATATAGTCCTTATATCATTAGATAAATACAAAAAATAGTTATAATTGAGTCAATTTTGAGAGTGATCGTTAACTATGGTGGAATGTCATAGCCAATAGAAACAACAACGTTAATGAGTTACCGACATTTTAAATAGATATAGTCCTTTATTGAGAGGAGATCCTCTCATGTCCAAATTCCCTCATGTTGGATCTCAGCCTTTCATTTCTTAATTGTTGTTTACTGTTCATTTAAATAAAAAAAATTGTATGGTGGAGGATTAAACTGCACCACCTGCAGTCCAATTTGGACATGACAGGATCTGCTCTCCTTTATCACACCTAATACCGGTTACAATTTAACTCTTATCAAAAGGCAAATTAATAGATTCATTTATAATATTGCAAGAGCGTATATTTTTTGTTTTTTATAAATAAGAGTATATATACATTAGTAGTCTTTTATTAGCAAAATACTTATATAGACACAAATATAAATAATAGGTGTTAGGCACACTTATAAAAAGTGAAAAAAATTAAAAAAAAATGAGTTGAAGTGATATAAATTGATGTGCCAATTTTATTTTTCTTTTAATTTTATTAATTTATATAAATGTGTCTAAATTTTGTACTTAAATAGTTGTGTCTACGTAAGAATTTCTCTTTTTATTAATGTACACTTTGATAGATTCTTTTAGAAAAAAATATAAAGAAGAAAAGAAGAAAGGAACAAGTAAACGTTGCACATTCTATCAAAGAAGATCAGAAAGTATACAAAATCCTTCGCAGTTCACACAAGATATTATTATTATTATTTAGATAACGTCATCCAATGCGTGGACACAATACAACAACCCTCACATGGTAGCCCTTATAAATATCTCCATAAAGCATCTCCCATATAGTTGTAATAAAAATATCAATAACTTTATGCTTTTCTACTAATAAATACATAACACAACCTGTAATTGAATTATAACATATAGTTTGAAATGGCATCAGTAGTTGAGCATCCTAAGAAGGCCTTTGGATGGGCAGCTAGAGATCCTACTGGCGTTCTCTCCCCTTTCAATTTCTCAAGAAGGTAATTCAATTATAACATACTTTGAAATGCATATATATATATATATATATATATCCAAAATAATTATAGGTGAATGAAAGACAAACCGTCATCCTTTTTGGATTTTGTAACAAGATGCACTGAATGACAAAAACAGTCATCCTATGAAAGACAATTTAGACAAACATTCATAGACTTAGGAGAGATAATATTGTTATGTTAATTGAATTAATATTCAATGTTTTGTTCTATTTTGTTTTCTACTAATTAATTCACTTTGGTACATCACAAAATTTTTAGGAAAACCGGTGAGAAAGATGTAGCATTCAAGGTGTTGTATTGTGGGATATGTCACACTGACCTTCATATGATACAGAATGAATGGGGCAATTCAATCTATCCGTTAGTTCCAGGGTATGCTCTTATCTCGTTCTACTACGATTATTGTTTATTCTTGCATACATATATAATTGTCGCATTTTAATCCACTTGGGTTGGTCTGATGGGCTTGGGACTTGGGAGTATGCTCCTACTTAAGGTCTCAGGTTCGATTCTCTTTGATGCCAATTTGGGTGGGCTAATTTAGCTTCTTTAAAAAAAATTGTCGCATTTTAAGGAAATAATTATTTGCTCAATTTGGTTATAATTGATGTAAAAATTAAATACAGGCATGAACTTGTGGGTGTAGTAACAGAGGTGGGAAGCAAGGTAGAAAAGTTTAAAGTTGGAGACAAAGTAGGTGTGGGATACGTTGTTGATTCATGTAGGTCGTGCGAAAATTGTGACGAAAATCTTGAGAATTATTGTCCCAAAAATACACTCACATGTAATGCCAAGCATCGCGATGGCACTGTTACATACGGAGGTTACTCTGACTCAATGGTTGCAGATGAGCACTTTGTGATCCGCATTCCTGATAACTTACCTCTTGATGTTGTTGGTCCTCTCCTTTGTGCCGGTGTTACAGTGTATAGTCCCCTTAGGCATTTTGGACTCGACAAGCCTGGTATGAACATAGGCGTTGTCGGTCTTGGTGGACTCGGTCATATGGCTGTTAAATTTGCCAAAGCGTTGGGTGCTAAGGTAACAGTCATTAGTACATCGCCGAGCAAAGAAAAGGAAGCAATTGAACACTTAGGAGCTGACTCGTTTCTAATAAGTCGCGATCCAGATCAGATGCAGGTACAATGCTATAGATAATTCATTCGATTATTTGTGAATTTCATTATTTCAGAAATTGACAGTGGTAGGTAACATTTTATAGGCCGCAAAAGGTACTTTGAACGGTATTATTGACACAGTTTCGGCGAGTCATCCTATCTTACAACTGATTGGTTTATTGAAAACCAATGGAAAGCTTGTAATGGTTGGTGGGGTAGCAAAGCCCCTAGAGCTTCCTGCATTT
The DNA here is from genome assembly GCA_030408175.1 of Trifolium repens. Lineage (NCBI taxonomy): Eukaryota > Viridiplantae > Streptophyta > Magnoliopsida > Fabales > Fabaceae > Trifolium > Trifolium repens. The sequence continues at coordinate 17,903,638 of CP125845.1, read as the reverse complement.
GCTTTACTTGGAGGTAAGCATATGAAAAATATTTTCATATATACTCTAACAGAATGGTTCATGAAAAAATTCAAAATATGTGCTAACTTGTATTAATTTCACATTATTTGCAGGGAGAAAGTTGGTTGCCGGAAGTTTAGTCGGAGGGATAAAAGAAACTCAAGAAATGATTGATTTTGCAGCAGAACATAATGTAAAGCCTGAGATTGAGGTCGTTCCTATTGATTACATCAACACAGCAATGGAGCGTCTTGCTAAATCAGACGTGAAATATCGTTTTGTGATTGATATTGGAAACTCGCTGAAAGAAAGCTCTTAAACTTTGTAGGGTATATTCGTAGAATATGATTCGAAGGCTATGAAGCACGGACACTTCTAGGAGGTGGCGTGTCGCGGTGTCCGACACTTGTATGACACCCGTACGACACCTGTCGTAATAGTCAAACAAATTTCACCAAAAAAATAATTTCTTTTCTTTGCTTTGACACTCTAAAAAAGTTGAATATATATTGAAATAATGTTAGCAATGAAGAATTAAAGATATTAATTTTGATTAGAATATTTTTAATTTTTTTAATAATAAATCGATAAATAAAATCAAATTTTATCATATATATAGCGGTGTCAGTGTCCTATGTTTTTTATATTATCGGTGTCGGAGTGTCAGTGTCGTGTCGCGGTGTCCGTGTCAGAGTCTGTGCTTCATAGTTCGAAGGTGAACAAATAATAACAGAAACATGTAACTTTCAGAAAGTTTCAGTGTACTACTTGTTGAGGATATTTTAGATTTCTTTGTTTATTGTATTGTTGTGGTGTAATTTCCTATGTCTTGTAATCATGCTATTTTTAATAAAATCTCTTTGGCATTTAAACTTTTTTCATGAAGATATCCTTGTAATTTTTAATCAAATACAGCATTAAAAACATGATCTTGCAACTGATGCAAAATTTCGTGGCAACCATTAAAACATTGAATCTATCTAATTGTCACCAATTGTCTCTTGATGGAGTTCTATCATGTACTTAATTTTCATGTGAATTTGATATCTGAGAGTAAATTAACAGAAACACTAAAATGTATAGTGACATTCTATTGTAATTTTTGTGTTGTACATGATGTGTATACATTGAGGTTGATAGGCCCTGGCCTCAACAAGCATTTTAATGGTCTTTGCTACCTCGCACCAATCCAGAACCCGCATGTCGTCCATCACACATAACCCGCACTTTGGACCTTTGGCATCAATGCCTCAGGTACCGATCTGCCACACCTCTTTAGAGTCTATCTCATAGTTTTCTAAATTCTATTTTTAGCTCTATGCATGTTTGTGAGATTTATCGCTTAGCAAAACAAACTCGTTTATCTTTCCATCAAGTTCAATAAAAACAATGGCACGGTTTGATTTAATCTACTTTGATATTAATTGGGGAGCATATCCAAAATTCACAAAAATTCGAGGGCTCATTATTTTCTTACCATTGTTGATCATTTAATTTTTACTTGTTTACATCATATGAGTTTTAAATCTCAAACTCTATTGAAATATTTTTTCTATTCGGTTCAAACTCAATTCATCAAGATATTAAGTTTTTGCGCACTAATAATGTGGAGAACTCACATCAATGCTTTCCTTTTCTTGACAAACTTGTCACCATCTTTCAACACACATGTGTCCATACCCATCAACAAAACGTGATACTTGAGCGCAAACATCGCCATCTTTTAAATGGAGCCTATGTTTTAAGGTTTCAAACTATGTTCAAACAAAATGTTATCTTATCTTATCAACCCCAACACCTCTACTTTCCCACATCAATAGTTACTTTTGGCACATGACACACGAATTAACAAACATACAGGGTTGTTTGGATTATGTTATTTTTGAGTTTATGCAAAATAGCGTATGCAAGTAAATAAAATTTTATGTTAATTGATAAATTATCACTAATGAAAATTGTATTATTATAAGCTATATTTTCATAAGCTACCTTAACAAACTTATAATAATGCATAAAAACTTATTAATTTGCATAAGCTGTTTTACATAAGCTCAAAAATAAACTAATCCAAACGGAGTCATATTTAAGCTTAAATTGCACTTTTGAACCCTAACTTTTACAAATTTATGATTTTGACCTTTTAATTTTCATAATAGCATTTTTGGTGGCTTAACTTTAGTCCCTTTTGCAAAAGGTTGATCCCCCTCACTAATTTTGATCAAGTCAACGCACATGTGGATAGTGGCTCGCATCATATGACATGAATTACTATCTACATGTGCGTTTATTTGATCAAAATTAGCGGTAGGTAAACTTTTTGCAAAAAGGGCAAAAGTTACGGGGCAAAAAGTACTATTATTAAAGTTAAGAAGCCAAAATTATAAGTTTGTGAAAGTTAGAGGGAAAAAAGTACAATTTAGTCTATAATTAATTATGTTTGGAAAAGGAAAATTAAATTTTTTATATAAATATATATATATATATATATATTTAATAAACAAATGATGAAATTAGTAGTGAGGAATATAAGGGGTACTCAAATTCTTATAATTCACAAAGAAACACCCTTAAATGCCACTGAGACATGATAAGAGATTGTTGCACGTACCAGTTAGAAAAAACAAAATTACAACGACGACATGATCTACTTATTTTGGACTGGACCAGACACCTGGCAGTTATCCTGACTTTGGCTGCACGACACCGGCCCAATAAGGGTAACCGTTGGCCACGTGCTGGGGGCTCTATAAATACTCCTCTTCACTGAGGAGTCAGATACATTATTCTCTAACTCTTCTCTTTGTACTTGTACTGACTTGAGCGTCGGAGCACCTGCAGGTACAAACCCCCCTCCGTTGATCTCCACCGTCCACGACATGCAGCTGGCCATCAATCCACCTTCTGATCAAGGTAAAGATCAGTGGCGCCGTCTGTGGGAACTGAGTTTTCCCCTTCTTTCCTCTTAATCCAAGAACTCAAAGAAAAAAACCGATCAACTTTCTGACATGGCCACTGGAAATCCATCCCAATGTCACAACTAAAACGGCGATCACCCCTTTCACGATGCTGACGGCAATCCCATGGACACCGTCATCGCTCCGACCAACGAAATCGTTCAGCACACTCAACATGTGACCGGAGCAGCTGTCACCGCCGCCGTGTCTGAGACTGTTCCGAGCGACGGACGCCCGGCAACTCCCTCGTCCGACGACGAAAGCGTCCAGGAAATCCGCAAAACTCCGTCCAGAGCTGCCGAAAAAGCAACCGCTCCCGCAGAAAAAGCCCCCGCGGCTAACAAACCTCCTGAGAGACTGGCTCCGGTACTTACGCCCATGACTACCGAGGAGGGTTTCAGAACCCTAATTGCTGCGACGAATGAAAAGAGGGAACTCCTCTACGCTCAGAACATAAGACTTGAAAGGCTGGAAAGAGATCGTCGCCGTTCTCCAAGTCCTTATCGACGAAGAAGACGAGACTCGCAGACACCTCCTCCTCAGAGTCACTCTCCAGCGCCACAACAACGTGGCCGACACCAGTTCCAATACGAAGATGCTGCTCGCCTCCAGCAGGCGATGAAGATGATGTTCGTACTTTGAACGGTATTATTGACACCGTTTCGGCGAGTCATCCTATCTTGCAACTGATTGGTTTGTTGAAAACCAATGGAAAGCTTGTAATGGTTGGTGGGGTTGCAAAGCCTCTAGAGCTTCCTGCATTTGCTTTACTTGGAGGTAAGCATATGAAAAATATTTTCATATATACTCTAACAGAATGGTTCATGAAAAAATTCAAAATATGTGCTAACTTGTATTAATTTCACATTATTTGCAGGGAGAAAGTTGGTTGCCGGAAGTTTAGTCGGACGGATAAAAGAAACTCAAGAAATGATTGATTTTGCAGCAGAACATAATGTAAAGCCGGAGATTGAGGTCGTTCCTATTGATTACATCAACACGGCAATGGAGCGTCTTGCTAAATCAAACGTGAAATATCGTTTTGTGATTGATATTGGAAACTCGCTGAAAGAAAGCTCTTAAACTTATATTCGTAGAATATGATTCGCAGTTGAAGAAATAATAACAGAAACATGTAACTTTCAGAAAGTTTCAGTGTATGTAAGGGTTACCAAAATTGAGAATATAATAAAATGGATAATTGCAATTTGATTATGAAATTAAGGTAAAGTTGATAGATTAGAACCCAATTTGAGTTGGTGTTTTTCGTACATAAATTGAAAGGAAAAGATAGAAGAAGACTAAGCTTAAGGCTTAAGCCATTACTCTACTGGAGAGTACCAAAGGGAGAGAGAGGAGACACTTCATCAATTTTCTTCATACTCACTATTGATCCTCAATTCACTATTTATGCACAATCCAAGGTCTCTTGATTTAAGGATCACATGTCCATTTACCTCACCCAATTATGTTATGCCAAGTGTATCCATTTATATGTTATTTTGGATCATAACATTACTTCCCCCATTAAAATCAACCTTGTCCTCAAGGTTGAAGTCAAGATAATGGTGTAGAATAATAGTAGCAACTTCCACATGGACAATAAAACTTCCACCAGGATCCCATTGAATGAATTGCTTTTCATGGAATAAACAAGCATCACCAAATTTTTGTAGTTCTTGTACCAAAACAGAAAGAAAACAAGCAGCTCCATGAAAGGGGTACTCAATAATAAATCCTAGTTTGTACCTTTCTTCAAGTATGTAATTAGTTCCTGTAGCATTTTGTCTAAAGACTCCCTTAGAAACTTCAAAGCATCGATTAGTCCAGCTCCTCAAAGATAAAGCTAAGAAGTTCCAATAATCAAGAAAAATACATAGGACCAGAAAAATGTCTTCAATTTGTTTTGCCAAAACAAAAGTTTGACAACATTCTGAAAGTGTAAAAGTTGAGTGGTTCATAAATGAAGGGTCCCATTTTCTCTTACCAAGAGAAAACTTTTTGATATGGATAATGAAAAAGTGAATTACCTCTTCAAGATTACTTTTAGGCATATAAGACACATCAATCCAAACTGCTAAGCTAGATGCATTCATTTTCAGCAAACACCACTGTGACGAGGTTTGATACTTTGATCTTTTCAAGTGACCTTCAACACTATAACCATCAAAGTCATATTGGATGGAGTAATAAGAAAATGTACCCTTGGAAAGTTCCTGGCTGAAGGAATAGAACATGTGAGTACTCGGTGTGCTTGAGCAGATATTAACTCTTGAGGCTTGGAATATGCTCAAGATATATGAGCCCATTCCTTCTTGAAGCTTGGCATATTTGGACTCAATATTCAGAATTGTTACTTGCTGCAATTCTACTAGTCTCATCCAAACAAATTGCATTGTCACAGCTTTAGTGAGTCTTTGGTTGACTAAAAACTCCCTTCCTAATGCATCTATGGCCTTGTGGTAGAAGGTTTGAAGTACACCAACACATTCTCCGTCCAATTTATTGTCCCAATAACCAAAGCCTGACTCACCATATGTGAGTGCATTGATAAGTATCTGATACAATTTTGTTAAGAATATAGGCTTGGCAAAATGAAAATCTTGGGTAGAAGGGACATGAGTTATGACATTATGATGAGCATCCTTATTTGTCCGAACATTAGAAATTCCATTGTCTTTCCCTGTTGTCATATCAATGTGAATATGATGGGAAGCCATAAAAGCTTGTGGCAAAACATAATAAAAACCAAACTCAATGTGATCAAGACCAAGATAAATTGTGATGATTGAAATCAAAATTGAATTATGCAGTAGCACATATGCATTTAAAGTAGCTTGAAGCTTCTCAATTAATTGGATTATGATGCCACATAATTGAGTTGCTTGATGTCTCATATTTGTAACTTGTGAGACTTTGAGGATTTGAAGAGAACCCTTGAAATGTGAAAACGTGGTACTGCTCACAAGTTCCACCTCATAGCATATGTGGTGATTGCCAAAGTGAAAATTGGGCAAGCAAAATACAGATAGTGTACTAGTACCAATCATAAGACCCAGATGAACCATAACCACTATGCGGAAGGAAGCAAAATTAGCAGAACAAAAGCTATCACAACTCTGAATCAAACAAGACCATATCACAACATCTCCTTTTGGAAATTTCACAGATAGTTTGTAGGCATGAATAACACTTCTATGTGTTGCAGCAAGAACAAATTTTTTACTTCCATTAACACAATTAAAGTCATAACCAATAATGAGGACCAAATCTAAAGACAATCCCCAAATTATCTTATGTTTCTCCTGTGATGACTTAATACACTCCATTAAACATGAGCCAACAGACAATGAATTATTTTGAATATTACTCTTCTCAATGTCATGCAGAATAGCCAACATATCAGCAATCCAAACATAATTTCCCCCAAATGTTATAAAACAGGCGCCGAATTTTAGTACCTTTGCAATCATTGGAAGTGAGATGATGACAACATAAGAACTCATATCTGGCGGTTCAGGTGGTTGGGGAGGTTTCGACATCGTGCAATAGGTCCAATATGGTGGTTTCGGTGGCAGCGACTTCATTGTGGCGTTTCGTCGAGCATGAGAAAGGAACTTCAGTGTTAAGTGCATCCACTGCAATTCCTTCCACGGCGGCACTGATAACAGTTGATTTGGTGCCATCTTGTGAGAAAGCAAGGGCGTTCTCTTTGTGAAAGAACGTGGCTCTTGCAGCGATGGAGGATTTGCCACAGCACAATAAGTCAAATCCGCGAGTGGATAGTTCACGTCATGGTGGAGAAGAGGCATGCGAACAAGGGGCTTGGCGAGAATTTCACTCATCGGCATCACTTCCTCCCCTGTTAAATTTCTCACAGCAAAAGATTCATCAACTATGGATTGTTCTTCAGTTGCCTCCTTGGAAGGAAGAGATTCATCCGAAATCGGAAACGCTTCGTTCACCAATTCAGTAGCGTTTATCTCCTCTTGCAACAACTCAAGAATTCTTGCACACGACTCTTTGATTTCTCTAGCATATTCAGCCATACGCAGAGAATATTGTCGTTCTGATTCGGCCATAGAAGATGTGAGGTACAACGATGAGGGTTGTGACAAAGTTCCTGGAATTGAGTTCGCAGCACCATGAGATGAGCTTTCAAGTAGTGTTGTCATGGTGACAATGAAAGCACCAATGTAAGGGTTACCAAAATTGAGAATATAATAAAATGGATAATTGCAATTTGATTATGAAATTAAGGTAAAGTTGATAGATTAGAACTCAATTTGAGTTGGTGTTTTTCGTACATAAATTGAAAGGAAAAGATAGAAGAAGACTAAGCTTAAGGCTTAAGCCATTACTCTACTGGAGAGTACCAAAGGGAGAGAGAGGAGACACTTCATCAATTTTCTTCATACTCACTATTGATCCTCAATTCACTATTTATGCACAATCCAAGGTCTCTTGATTTAAGGATCACATGTCCATTTACCTCACCCAATTATGTTATGCCAAGTGTATCCATTTATATGTTATTTTGGATCATAACAGTGTACCACTTCTTGAGGATATTTTAGATATCCATGTTTATTATATTGTTGTATTGTAATTTTCTATATTTTGTAATCATGCTATATTTAATAAAATCTCTTTGGCTTTTAACTTTTGTCTTGAAGATATATCCTTGTAATTTTCAATCAAATACAGCATTGTTAATGATCAGCTGCACTGATCTTGCAACTGATGGAAAATTTCCACTGTGGCAACGCTGCAATGATCTTGTGATAACATGGATTCTCCATTCCATCTAGTCCGGCATTGCTTATTTTGATCTTCTCAGATACGGAAGCAGAAGTTTGGAGCGACCTCCATGGCAGGTTCTCTCATGGAGATGAATTGAGAATCTGCAAATTTGGCAAGAAATTGCTCCGGTATCTCACGCTATGCAGATTGCTCACTCACATACCAACATAAAAAACAGAAAGCTCCTCCTGACATCGCAAAGACTTGTGATGCACCTAAAATTAGAAGGCAGCTGCTCACAACGTTGAGATGAAGATACGTGGAGGACGATTGACCTGGGGCAAGCTTTTTAATGGTCTTTACTATCATTAAAAATTAAATGATATATCATTAAAAATGAACCGATAATTTTTAAAAATGAGTAATCTTTTATTTAAAATGTAAACAACACATGTAAAAAAATAATCACTTTCAAATCAATAATAACAAAATACACCTTCAAGCTAAAATCATTAAAAATTGATAGTGTTTTTAAGAAAAATTGCAACTTAATTTTAGAAATTATTCTTCATTTTCAGAGAAATAATAAAATGTAGTTTTTTTTTTTAAAAAATAAAGTAGTGAAGTTTTTTTTAAGTTATAAAGTGATTTTATTTATAGAAAAAACTCACCATTTTGTAAAAGAAAACAATTTTAAAAATAGCTTATCAAATGTTCATTATAAATGGATTAAAATAAAATGAAACAAAAGTACCTCAAGTGGGAGTTGAACCCACAAACTCTTAATAGTGAGGTTTTTATATAGGCATCCCAACCACCAAAGCAAGCCTCATATCATGTTCCAAGTTTGGAGCAAACATACTTGACTACTATTTTACATGATGGACCTGAAGAAAAAAAATTGAGGCCCCAAAATTTGGAGGCCCAGAGCTGTAGGCCTGCTTGCCCTTGCTCTAGGCCGGCCCTGTTTGGCATCAATGCCTCAGACTGATATGGTTTTTTGTATTGCGAAATTTGGTGGGATATATATTTATGTGGAGAAACTCAAATTCTTGTTCTCATTATAAATCATAGTTATATGGCTCTATATAGAGAAAGCTACATAAAAACAAAACATATCATTAAATAACAAACTAATCCTATAAATTCTAAACAAATCCTAAATATTCTAAACTAAAATGTAAATCTTAAATTCTAATATCATCTTATTTTAAATTTAAAACTAAAATATATTTTAATATAAAATCTTCAAAAAATATTTAGGCATTATTCTCAACACAGACATCCATATGCAGCACCGCTTCAAAATATATCTCATAGTTTTCCAAATTTTATTTTTACCGCTATGCATGTTTGTGAAATTTATCACTTAGCAAAACAAATTCTTGATATTTGGGGAGCATATAAAAAATTCACAAAAATTCGAGGTCTCGTTATTTTCTTATCATTGTTGATCATTTTACTCGTTTTACTTGTGTACATTGTAGGAGTTTTAAATGTCAAACTCTATTAAATCAGAAAGTTGCCTTCAAGGCCAATAGTTTAGCTTAAATAGTAAAATAAACCTAATACTAAAAAATAGAAACAAATCTATTTTAAAAATTTTTAAAACAGAATTTCTTAAATCTAAAAGATTATTATCCTATTTCATAGGAACTAACTTATCCTAATAATATTGAAATCAAAACAAACTAAAAAAAAAATAAATAATAAAATAAAATATTATTTGCTCCTGCATCATTATCACTTAGCAAAACAAATTCGGGATATTTGGGGAGCATATAAAAAATTCACAAAAATTTGAGGTCTCATTATTTTCTTATCATTGTTGATCATTTTACTCGTTTTACTTGTGTACATTGTAGGAGTTTTAAATGTCAAACTCTATTGAAATATTTTTTGTTCAAAGTTAATTCCATTAAGATACTAAGTTTTTGCGCACACTAATAATGAGGAGAAATCACATCAATGCCTTCATTTCTTGACAAACATGCCACCATCATTCAACACACATGTGCCAATACCATACGGTCCATACCCATCAACAAAATGTGATACTTGAGCGCAAACATCGCCATCTTTTAAATGTAGCCTTTGGTTTAAGGTTTCAAGCTATGTTCAAACAAAATGTTATCTTATCTTATCTTATCAACCCCACACCTCTACTTTCCAACATCAATAGTCACTTCTGGCTAGAGCTGTCAAATGGGTCGGCCCAGCCCGGCCCGACCCGGGCTCATTGGGCCAAGACATCTATTGGGCTTAAGTGGCCCGACCCATTAAGGCCCAAGGCCCATTAAGGCTTGGCCCACTTAGCCCGGCCCAATAAAATGGGCCGATGGGCCGGCCCGCAACATTTTTTCAAATTTTTTTTATCTCAATTTTTTGTAAAAAAAAATTTAATAGACAATAAAACTACATATGCATCGCACACAAATTAATATTCATAAAAAAGTGAGTGTCATGATTTCATGAAATAATAAATATTTCAAAATATCCATGCAAAAGTCGAGAGATTTGTGGATGATGATTCATAAAGTGCATCCTCAAAGCTAATAAATTTCAAACTTACATCAGACACTAAACTTTTAACATAACCATTCAAAATACATAAATTAAATTATAAATTATAAAAAAAAGTAAATTATAAATCACATCTTTTTCCTTAAAAAAAAAACAAATCTCATCTTTTGTTACTTATTTTATCTAAATATTTTATGCTAGCTAAAATTCCTTATTTTTAGGTAAAATTATATTTAGATTTTTTTTTAATTCTTTAATGGGCCGGCCCAAAAGCCCGTTGGCCCAGCCCATGATGGCCCATAGGCCCGACAGCCCAGCCCAATAAGGCCCAATGATATTTTTGGGAAGCCCGGCCCGGCCCAGCCCATATAAAGCTATAGGGCTACTGGGCCGGCCCGATAGCCCGGCCCATTTTTACAGCTCTACTTCTGGCACATGACACACGAATTAACAAATATATAATTATATTTAGGGAACTTCTATGGTACATTAGAATAATTCTAATGTACCGGTACATTATATTATAAATTAATAAATTAACGACTATTTTTATGAATCAAATAACTATTAAGTCATTATTGTATTTTAGATATAATATCACAAGAAAAAATACAATTTCATTGTTTATAGGCATCACACTAATTTTTTAATATTTCTTCAAAAAAAAATTCAATATTGACTATTATTGAAAATAAAAATCCAAAAAATATCAAATTTTATATTTTTAACAATATTAATAAATAATTTTTGGTTATTACAATATTTTTAATAATAGAAAAAATGATTTATTTTAAAAATTATTCATTTAGCTATTAATTTAATATTTTAATGTACCGGTACATTAGAATTATTCAAATGTATCATAGAGTTTCCCTTAAGTTTAAATTGCATTTTGACCGTAACTTTTACAAATTACGATTTTGACATTTTAATTTTCATAATAACATTTTTGGAACTTTAACTTTAGTCCTTTTTGCAAAAGGTTGGCCGCCCACTAATTTTAACCAAGTCAACACGCAGACATTGACTCGCATAACATGCTGACGTGGCATGCGAGTCACAGTCCACGTGTGTGTTTACTTAGTCAAAATCAGTTGAAGGTCAACATTTTGCAAAAAGGGCTAAAATTACAGGACAAAAAGTTCTATTATGAAAGTTAAAAAGCCAAAATCGCAAGCTTGTGAAAATTAGAGATAAAAAAATATGCTATTTAGTCTATAATTAATTATGTTTGGAAAAGAAAAATTAAAAATTATTTTACGAAAATGTCATTTAATAATTTTATGACCATGAGAAAAACAAATTACAATATATATATATATATATATATATATATATATATATATATATATATTTTATTTTTTTTGAAATGGTGGCATATATTTTTTTTTAATAAGCAAATGATGGAATTAGCAAAGGAGTACTAGACTTTGATTAGTCAAAACTTCTCTTTAAGCCCCTCGGTTTTTCCCAAACCCCCCACCTTTTTACCTTTAAAATTCAATTAGGAATCTATTGTTCCAAATTTGGTGTAGCTTCAAAATGTAACATTGAAAATTTTCGAATTTTAGATTCCAAAACTTTCCTAATTATAAATCTAAATCTTTAAAAGAATCTACTATCTGTAATTTCACTATTTAAGTTACCTTTCAAATATGTAACTATATACAACTTTGTAAATCAAAGTTGAGTTTTTTTAAGTTTTACTTAAATTTTGAAAAAGATGATTCTTGTAGAATTCAGACCCTAATAAGGACCATTTATGGCAGAATGGAACATTAATGTTCCTCTTTGAATTTAGACCCTATTATGGAATAAGGCCATTCCTATTTGTAGTTTGTTAGAGTATAAGAGAAAAGAGGAATTGAATCTTCATTGATGAAAAGTTAGTTACAAAGATTGTGCTATGGTGTATATATACAAGAGGAAGAATGGTCTATTGTAAGCTACACTACACTATCAACACTTAATCACCATCACTAGTTAGTTAGGAATGGCGGGAAAGGTAGTTGTGTTCATGAAATGAGATTTCTTCTAGAACAAGCTACAACCATCACTTATCATCTTCACCACTATAATCTGCATTATTTAACAGCCTCCCACAAGCTGATGCTTGGTAGATATCAAGCAATCCAAGCTTGCTCATAAAACCTTGAAACTTTGGTGCTGGTAGTGCCTTGGTCAAGAAGTCAGCTAGCTGTTCATTAGTAGGAATAGGTAGCAGTCTCATAATGCCTTGTTGAACCTTCTCTCGAACAAGGTGACAATCAATTTCCAAGTGCTTGGTTCGTTCATGAAAAACAGGGTTTGAAGCTATGTGAAGAGCACTCTGATTGTCACAAAATAGAACAGGTAGCTTGCTGCATATAACTTTCAAATCTGCTAGTAAGTATTGTAGCCAGATCAATTCACAACTGGCAGTAGACAAGGCTATGTACTCTGCTTCTGAGGAGGATTTGGAGATTGTGGATTGTTTCTTAGCTTTCCATGAAATCAAAGATGAGCCTAGGAAGAAACAATAGCCTGAAGTAGATTTTCTTGTATCCAAGCAACCAGCCCAATCTGCATCAGAATATCCCAATATCTGTAGATCATAATCTCTAGGAAACATGAGTCCTTTACTAGGGTTATGTTTGAGATATCTGATGACCCTGCATGCTGCTTTATAATGTGTCATGGTGGGTTTGTGCATGAACTGACTCAACTGCTGAGTAGCAAAAGTAATGTCAGGCCTGGTGTTGGTCAAATATAGCAACTTGCCAACTAATCTTCTGTAGAGGCTAATATCATCAAATAACTTTCCATCATCATTGTGCAATTTGATGGAAGGATCAAGAGGTGTAGGGGCAGGTTTAGAACCAAGTAACCCAAAATCATTAAGCAAATCTAAACAATACTTCCTTTGTGAAATACTAATACCAGCTTTAGATTGTGCAACCTCTAGACCAAGAAAATATTTAACCACACCAAGATCTTTGATCTTAAAATTGTCATCCAGGATAGCTTTGATTCTATCAATCTCACTGAGTGAAGTACCAGATAGAATAATGTCATCAACATAGATTAATAAAGCAGTGAATTGATCTTGTTGACTGAGTGTGAATAAGGAATGATCAGCACTAGATTGTATATATCCCTCCTTAACCAACAAGGATGTAAGTTTCTCATACCACTTCCTGCTAGCTTGCTTGAGACCATATAAACTCTTCTGTAACTTGCATACTTGATTTGGTTTGTTACAAGCAACACCATCAGGTACACTCATATATACATTCTCCTGCAAATCTCCATGAAGAAATGCATTATTGACATCTAGCTGATATAGAAACCACCCCTTGATGGAAGCTAAGGCAAGCAACATCCTCACTGTAGTTAATTTGGCTACAGGAGAGAATGTATCAAAAAAATCCAATCCCTCTATCTGAGTGTAACCCTTGGCCACTAATCTTGCCTTATACCTTTCAACACTTCCATCAGCCTTATGTTTCACCTTATAGACCCATCTGCTTCCTATAGGTTTAACATTTGGTGGTAGGTCCACAATCACCCAAGTACCAGTCTTAGTGAGTGCATCTAATTCAGAATTCATAGCCTTGACCCAATGTTCTGACTTACAAGCTTCAATGTAGGATTTAGGTTCAGTGTGTTGTGTGAGAGACAAAGTGAAGACACTGTGTGAATTAGATAATTGAGACAAAGAATGAAAAGAGGAGAGTGGATAGGGAGTACCTGAAGATGTGGATCTTGAAGATGAACCTGAAGAAGTGCAAACATAATCAGACAAATAAGAAGGTTTATGCCTCACCCTATCAGGTCTTGTAGAGTGAATGTTGTTATATGGTGATGTGGATTCAGGAATAGGAATTGGTGATGGAGGATCAGGGGTTGTGGCTGGAGAATTATTGTCACGATCAACAGCAGTGTTAGGGATATTATCAGATGAATTATTGTCATGATCATTAGTGTATGTGTCATGAGCAATGTTGGGGCTATGCTTTGTGGATTCTATCACATGTGTATCTGGTGAGTTGGTATTGTCAACAGGTAAAGATGAATCTGTGGGCAAGTTAGCTGTAGCTGGAGCAGGTGAGGTGGTGTAATAATTCCATTTATGTTTAGATGAATTAGTGACATGGGGAAGTATATGATCATGGTGAATTACATTCCTAGAAATGAAAATTTCCTTTGTCTGCAGATCATATAGAACTGTGCCCTTAACACCTTGCTTGTGACCTAAGTAAACACACTTCCTGCCTCTAGAAGACAGTTTAGTTCTATTAGCTTGTAATGTGGATGCATATGCAAGAGAACCAAAAACCTTAAGTGTGTTTAAATCAGGTAGAGTATTAAAAATCATTTCATAAGGAGATTTTCGTTTCAAAACATGTGTAGCAGTTCTGTTGATAATATAGGTAGCATGAAGCACTGCATAGCACCAGAATTGCTTAGGCAGATTAGATTGAAAGAGTAATGCTCTAGCAATATTCAAAAGGTGTTGATGCTTGCGTTCTACTCTACCATTTTGCTGTGGTGTCTCAACACAACTAGTTTGATGAAGAATGCCTAAAGAAGAGTAGTAATCATGCATTGAAAATTCTGGTCCATTATCAGACCTTATTATTTTGACAGAATGATTAAATTGAGTCTTGATCATGGTTATCAAATTTTTAACATGTTGTCTAGTTTCAGTTTTATTCTTCATTAACACAATCCATGTGTATCTACTATAATCATCCACAACAGTTAAAAAATAAGAGTGACCATGAAAAGACTTTATTGAAATGGGACCCCAAATATCCAAATGGATTACATCATAAGCTTGAGAAGCTTTATTAAAACTACTACTAAAAGGGAGTTTCTTATGCCTAGCATAGTGGCAGATATCACAAATTCCATGTTGATCTGCAGTGATATAAGGAAACTTGGAATGTAAGCTAGCTAATCTATGATGAGATAGGTGTCCAAGTCTAAAATGCCAAATGGCAGCTTTAGGTATAGTAGGTAAAGTTGAATCACTAATGGTATTGACATGAACAGTCTTATTTGTGAGATTCAAGTAGTACAATCCTTCATATTCATCAGCAGATCCAATCATCTTCAAAGTCTTTTGGTCCTGAATAACACATTTTGAATTACTAAATTGAATTAGACAACTTAATGAATGGCACATTTTGGAAACTGAAATCAAATTTATAGAAATTCAGGAACATATAATACATTTGAAACAATGAAATTAGGTGAAAAACTGACAATGCCAGAATATTTTGCAATTGCAAAATTTCCATTAGGTAACTTGATCTGTATAGGAGTGATAGCAATATATGATTGAAACCACTGTAATGAAATGCATATATGGTGACTAGCACCAGAATCTAATATCCAAGTGCTAAGATTATATGCATTATTGAAAGAATGATGTATACCTGCATTAAGCCTTGATGAATGATCAAGAACTTTGGATGAACCAACCTGATTTGAGCTTGCAGTAGCAGAATCTTGAGTAAGATTAGCATTTTGAATTAGAGACAACAACACCTCAATCTGATCTGGAGTGAAAGTGTTAACAGTGCTTGAAGTGGATGAAGAATCAACAACATTACCTCCCTCAAGAGAAGCACTGTTAGCAGAAGATTTTCACAAATGTGGAGGAATGCCATGCTTCTTAAAGCAGTTATCTACTATATGGTTATCCTTGCCACAGAAGGAACAAACACGTTTGGTTCCACCAGAGTGATTCTTTCCAGTTTTAGCAGCATTGATCAAAGCTTTATAATCCTCGAGAGAAGGTGAATTACTCTGGCGTTCATGTTGGAGAACCATGGAAAACACTTTGTTCAAAGGTGGAAGTGGATCCATAAGAAGGATCTGAGATTTCACGGTGGAGAAATTCTCATTCAAACCTGTTAAGAAGCGAATCGTGTGAAGCAAAACATGATTAAGACGAGCAGTGCGCATAGCTTCACAGACACAACGATTCCGGCAAGTGCAGGTAGGAATCGGAAGATACAACTCCAATTCTTCCCAAAGAATCTTAAGATCAGAGTAAAACTCAGTAACGGAACGAGAATCTTGCTTCAAAGCATAGATTTCCTGTTGCAATTCAGAGATACGAATCAAATCACCCTGCGAAAAGCGTTCACGAAGCTCATTCCAGATGTCGATCGCATTTTCGAGGAAGACAACGGATTGAGCAATAGATTCAGAAACAGAGTTCAAAATCCATGAAGAAACAAGTTGATTACAACGATTCCATGCACGATAAGACGGATCAAACGCGTCGGCGGGAACGGGAAGAGTACCGTCGATGAAATCAAGCTTCATCTTCGCGCCAAGAGCTCGTTTCATAGATCGTGACCAAGAGTGATAGTTCGAACCGGTAAGGAGAGGTGTAACCGTGACGGAGGACGGTCCATCGCCGGGATGAACATAGAACGGAGAAGAAGCATCAAGAGAAGGTTCCGGAGGTTGAACACGAGGTGGCATTGTCACCGGAGAAAGAGGTTATGATCGCCGGAGAAAAACGGTTATGTTCGCCGGAGAAGTTAGTTACAGCGGAAGAAAAGGATCTAGAAGGCTTAAGATACCATGTTAGAGTATAAGAGAAAAGAGGAATTGAATCTTCATTGATGAAAAATTAGTTACAAAGATTGTGCTATGGTGTATATATAGAAGAGGAAGAATGGTCTATTCTAAGCTACACTACACTATCAACACTTAATCACCATCACTAGTTAGTTAGGAATGGCGGGAAAGGTAGTTGTGTTCATGAAATGAGATTTCTTCTAGAACAAGCTACAGCCATCACTTATCATCTTCACCACTATAATCTGCATTATTTAACATAGTGAGCTATTCTTGAAGAGGGTAGTCTTTGAGAGACTGCCTACAATATTGTGAAGGACCAAAAGTATTGTGGTGAAATTAAGATGGCTCTCACTTTTACAGCTGAGGTAAAAATGATATAGAATCTATTTTTCTATAATTTTTCTTAATTTTTTTATGCCTATTTTTCTCCCTACCTAAATATAATATACTATCAATTATTGGTTGCAGATAAATGATGAACGGGGGTTACAATGAAGATGAGGAAACCACTGGTGGATGAAAAGAATCAGCTAGAGACTTTTGAAGTGAATGGAGGATTTACATATTTCAAAGATCCAAAGTTTCTGCTATAAAAAATATGAAAAAACTCTTTCTAAATCCTTTTTAGAATTTTAATTGATCAATGTCTTTTCTGGTGTGATGATCTCATAGCGTTCTGTTTTGCTTTTTATTCATTTTGATGTAAACTACATTTTGATTAACATAATGCTTAATGGAGCAATATAATTTATTCCAGACCAGCCTTATTATATTATTTGAAATTTTATGAAACATTTTAGCTAAAATAGAAAATAAGCTAATTAAAAAATGAATGAGTTTATAGCTCAGACCGTATGAATTAGTCATAAAACCATATGCACACATTTTTATACAAATATATATTTTTTATCGTCTTCAAAATAAGAATACTATTTTTATACAAATCATGATCATATAAAGCATTGTCAAGGCCATTTTTTTTCATTTGAAAACAAAATCAGGAAAATAAATATTAGTATATGAGATAAATCCTCTAGCAATATGAACGTTTACCATGAGTGAAGAACATAATGACAAACACTTAACAGCGAATGACTGATTAGTTATTTTCATTTTCCTTTACTTCTTGATTTAAGGAATTTATTCGCTTCATCAATTGTCATGTTAGTAGAGACATCAACATCTTGCTCGGGCACATAATCCTTATTGTCATCATCGGTATTTTCACCGGAGCAGGATGGTTTAGAATCATCATCTGAAAGAAACATAGTATATTGAGAATCAAATGTCTTGTTGACTACGAATAAGCATTTAAGCACATAATGATAGATGTGTGCTACCAAGGTTTTAAAAAAGGGTAAATAGCCGTTTACCCCTGCAAAATAAACGAATTTTGATTTACCCCCTGTCTAATTTTTTTTTCAAAACACACCTTGTAATATGAAGATTCCCTCATTTTCCCCCTCTCTTGACAACACAACATCTGACTGTGCCAAGATGCTGGCGTGGAATGGACACATGTATATAAAGTAATTTATATTTAAATTTAAATTCCATGTCACTTAATAACATTTTCATTATTATTTTTTAATTAAAAAAAACGGAATTAATAAAAGAAAGGAAGAGTTTTTTTGTTCTTTTGCGTAGCCTGTTCATCTTCCTTCTTCTTATGCGCATGTTCTTCTTCTTCTGAGAGAAAGCAGAGGTCACAGCTTAGAGAGAGATGTCACAACAAGAGAGTGGAGGAGAACGAGAGAGAAAGACCAGCGATCAGAGAGAAGGAGAGACCGGCAGGAATCGTTGCTCTCGGCGGTTCCGCATTGCATCGGTGTACGGATTGGCAGTGGCCGTGTTGCAGATTCAGAGGTGTATGAGTTTGTTGTTGTGAAGAAGAAGGGGGATTTAAAGATCACATACATCATCAGCTTCCAACATCATCATCATGTTTCTGCTACGAAATTGTGGGATTTTTTTGCTTGTAATTCTTTTGTGGGTTTTGAAGGATTTTTTTTCTTCTCTAATTTCTGATATGGGTTTGCTGACTTTGCTCAATAACAATAACCCAAAAAATTACATGAATTTAGCATCTTGTTTCTGTCTGAGATTGATTTAGCATCCTCCACAATTTTTAGGATGAATTTGTGTGTTTGTTGAATGATGAATTTTTGTTGTTGTGGCGGTGGGCGTGAAACAAGAGATGGAGATGGTTTGGGCTGGGTTAGATTGAAACAAGAACACAAGCAGCAATGAAGATTAGAAGTTTTGGTCGAGGGAGTTGATTGAGGCTGTGGAAGTGGGCTTTTTGGGTTTGTTGAGCCTGAGCACAATTTATTGTTGTTGTTCCATGGATTTTGTGTTGTTGGAAGATGATGATTTTGGAAGATGATGTTTTGGTGATGTTAATTTTGGTTGGAGTGATGTTGATGATGATGATGTTGGAAGATGATGATTTTTTGGGTGACGATGATGATTTTTTTTTATCAGATTTGTTTTTTTAAAAAATAACAATTTAATGATTTGGCATTAAAATATAAATATAAATTAAATTATTTCTATGTGTTCGTGCTATGTCATCAAAGATGCACAGTCAGAATCCAAGTTGGCAACTTAGGGGGGTGTAACGGGCGAGACGATCTTGGCCCAAAGACTCATGCCAGCCCAATCCGTCACGGAATCGGGTCACGCCCATTGAGCTCACGGCCTAGTAGAAATGCTTCCACCCGCTATCCACGATCTTTCTACAAAACAGGAGACGTGGCACGTGGGAAAGAGGAGGCACCCAGTTCACTGATCATGGAATGAGGGTAACCGCTAGGTGGCGGGAAAATATTGAGTCTCTCCCCACGATCTCAGGTCATGGAGTAGTGGGAGAGGAAAACCGATCCTTCCACCCTATATATATAGACACCCCTAAAACCTGAAGAGGCAAGCGATAACGAAAGATTAACCAAAGAAACCACCTAGAAAAGTTCTACCCCAGAACATTTGGCGTCCACCGTGGGGCCTCGGTAAAACTATTCCCAGGCCTCAAGCAAAACACGAGTTGCTACAGTCATAGCCATGGCTGGCGATACTCCTAACGACAACCAGTCATCAACCCTACAACAGGTGATGGGCGAAATACGTCGCCTCCAATCATCGAAAAGGCGGCACAAAGACAGGAGGAGAGGGCGGAAACAACCAAAGCCCCGAGAAGCCCAAGCGTAGGAGAAGATAAAGGAAAGGACGCCACAAGAGTCGCTGTGAATACAATAGCAGGAGGATTTGCAGGCGGAGGCGAGTCTAGCTCCGCAAGAAAGAGATACCTCCGTCAAAGGGCGAGGGAAACACACTTGATAAGCCATGTATCCTTCCCAGCTGCACCAGATCTCTCCTTTTCGCCAAAGGACGCTAACGGGGTGGTACCACACGACGACGATCCCCTTGTCATCCAAGTACAGATACTAAACTGCGACGTCAAAAGAGTGCTAATAGACTCGGGAAGCTCGGCCGACATAATGTACTGGGACGCCTTCAAAGCTATGCAACTCGCCGGAGAGCAGTTGCAACCATATTACGGCACACTAGTAGGATTCGCAGGCGAGCAGGCAAAAGTAATGGGACACATCACTTTACTAACAACCTTCGGGGAAAAAGAGAACGCCAAAACAATCAAGGTACGGTATCTAGTGGTACGAACCTTATGTGCTTCATATAACATTATAGTTGGCAGACCGGCGTTCAATGCCCTAGGGGCGGCAATGTCCACACTATACTTGGCAATCAAATATTCGTTAGATAACGGGGGTGTAGGAATTGTCAGAGGAGATCAGATCTTAGCCCGTCAATGTTATGAATCCAGTCTGAAGGTAAAGAAGCCACCAAATCCTGCTAGCACACCTCAGCCAACGCACGCCACCAACATGACAGAATCCGCGGACCTGGATCCAAGGGAAGAATTCAGAGAAGATAGGGTCAGTCCCATCGAAGAGGTAGAGGAGGTCCAAATCGGAGATGAAGCTCACCAAACCACCAACCTAGGGACAAATATGAGGTCGGAAGAGAAAGAGAAAATCCTCGAAATACTAAGGCGAAACGTAGATTTGTTCGCATGGCACCCGAAGGATATGCTAGGGATAGACGAAAGCATCATCACGCATAAATTAGCCATATTTCCCAAAGCAAAACCTGTCTCGCAACAAAAGAGGAAGCAGGGCGACGAAAGAAGAACAACGATAGACGAGGAAGTCGCTAAGCTAAAAAGAGCACAATTCATCGAGGAGATCAAATACCCGGAATGGCTAGCCAATGTGGTATTAGTGAAAAAGAGTAACGACAAGTGGAGAATGTGTGTAGACTTCACAGACCTCAACAAGTCTTGCCCGAAAGATCCATACCCCCTACCCAGCATAGATAGGCTCATAGACGGCGCCTCGGGCTATAAAATGCTCAGCTTCATGGACGCCTACTCGGGGTATAACCAGATAAAGATGAGCACGGCAGACGCACCACACACCGCATTTCTGATGAACACCTGTAATTACTTCTACAAGGTAATGCCATTTGGTCTCAAAAATGCCGGCGCCACATATCAGCGCCTGATGGACAGGGTGTTCGACAGATAAATAGGACGGAATTTGGAGGTGTACATCGACGATATGGTGATAAAGAGCATCGACGATAATAGCCATCACAAGGACTAGGAGGAAATATTGACATCCGTAAGGAAGTACAACATGAGACTCAATCCAACAAAGTGTTCATTTGGCGTCCAAGCTGGAAAGTTCCAGGGATTCATGCTAACCAGCAGGGGAATCGAAGCCAACCCAGAAAAATGCAAGGCCATCATTGAAATGAGGAGCCTGACATCTGTAAAAGAGGTACAACAACTGACTGGTAGAATAGCCGCTCTGTCACGTTTCTTGTCTTGTGCAGGGGAAAAATCAATCCACTTCTTCTCAACGCTCAAAAAAGGGGAAAGATTCACCTGGACGCCTAAATGTGAAGAAGCCTTTCAAAAGCTCAAAGAGTTCCTGGCGTCTCCACCCATCCTCACTCGCCCGCAGTTGGGAAATCCCCTCTTCCTGTACTTAGCGGTCTTAGAAAACGCAATAGGTGCAGCACTAGTACAAGAGATAAAGGGAGAAGAGAAGCCGGTGTACTTCGTAAGCAAAATATTCAAAGGGGCGGAGACAAGATATCAGAAAATTGAGAAACTGTCCCTAGCAGTCATAAGTACCGCCAGGAGACTATGCCAATACTTCCAGAGTCATAGAATAGTGGTGAGAACGGATTACCCCATAAAACAGGTGCTCAGAAAACCAGATCTTGCTGGGAGAATGATGGCATGGTCAGTAGAGTTGTTGGAATTTGACCTGACTTTCGAGCCAAGGGGAAGCGTAAAATCACAGGTACTGGCCGATTTCATCGTGGAAATGACCACACCGCCCCAGGAAACACAATGGAACCATGGACCCTATCGGTCGATGGAGCATCAAACCTAAGAGGCAGCGGAGCAGGGATAGTCCTGGAGGGCCCGGATGGGGTAATGATCGAGCAGTCACTACGATTCGCCTTCAAAGCAAGCAACAACCAAGCGGAATACGAGGCCCTTATCGCCGGCACGAAGCTCGCCAGGGAAATGGAGGTAACGGACCTCAGAGCCAAAAGCGACTCCTAATTGGTGACCAACCAGGTATCAGGCGAATACCAAACCAAGGACCCCCAGCTGACAAAATATCTAGAGAAAGTTAAGGCCCTCAAGGAGCAATTTAACACTTTTGAGCTAATCTACGTCCCAAGGGAGCAAAACTCCAGAGCAGACTTGCTCTCAAAGTTGGCAAGCACGAAGAAACCAGGAAACAACAGAACAGTCATACAGGAAACCATACCCAAACCGAGCACGGAAAGCACCGAAGTGATAATGGTAATAGAAGAGGAGGACTGAAGAGCACCCATCATCCAATATCTCCAGAACGAGACGCTGCCCCCAGAGAGAGACGAGGCGCACAGAGGGGTTTCGCAACCCCGCTGTTTTTATGTGTAAGCGACCTTGAATCCCAACGAATTTTGAAGGAGATACACGACGACGGGTCATGCGGAAATCACATTGGAGGAAGATCGTTAGCAGGGAAAGTGATAAGAGCCGGATTCTTCTGTCCCACCATCCTAAGGGATTCCTCAAGCTATGTACGCAGCTGTGACGCCTGTCAAAGGCACGCCAACTTACATCACGCCCCAAGGGAACCACTCAAAACAGTAATGTCGCCGTGGCCATTCTACATGTGGGGCGTAGACATACTGGGCCCATTTCCAGCAACACAGAACTAGGTGAAGTTCTTATTACTAGCAGCCGATTACTTCACGAAATGGGTCGAAGCAGAGCCGGTGGCAACCATCTCAGCAGAAAAGGTAAAAAAGTTCAATTGGAAGAAAATTATATGCAGGTTCGGATTACCCAAGTATATCGTCTCAGACAATGGCACTCAGTTCACTAGCGAAGCCGTCATCCAATTCTGTGAAGAGAAAGGAATCCGCAACACGTTCGTATCGGTGGAACACCCCCAGGAAAACGGACAAGCCGAGTCGGCAAACAAGGTAATCTTGAAGGCCATCAAAAGGAAGCTGACGGCGAGGGACAAAAACTGGGCGGAGCCGTTACCAGAAATCTTATGGGCATACCATACCACTGTGCAAACCACTACGGGCGAAACACCCTTCAAAATGGTATACGGTTCCGACGTAATGATCCCAGTGGAGATCAACCCACCTAGCTAGAGAAGGGAGACCCTTACAGCCAATGAAAACAAAGAAGCTTTGCAAGAGAACCTGGATTTGCTGGAAGAAATACGAGAAAAAGCACACTTCAGGGAGTTCGCAATGAAACAGAGAGTATCCCACAGGTACAACACGAAGGTAATCCCGAGGAACTTCAGAGAGGGAGATCTAGTCCTGAAAAGACCAATGGGGAAAGATAAAGGAGGAAAGCTGGCCCCCAACTGGGAGGGACCATTCAGAATATAGACTGGAGATGCTACAAGGCAAAACACTACCAAGGACCTGGAACGTGATGAACCTCAAATTCTACTACAGTTAGGAAACTTACGATCCAGTGATTCCATTTTATTTCTGTTATTTACTTTTCATGTAATTCATCAAGACTATTTCTTTCATTAATGCAAAAGGGTGATGGGACACTCTTTTCTCCTGCAAGGGCAGGAGTTTTTATCGAGGCCCATCATTCAGTTTTAAATTCATTCCACATCCTCGCAATCAATAAAGCGCAATGCTCTAAAAATCCTTCCTATTTTAACATAAGATACCAAAGCGTAATGCTTTTAAGAGCCTGTCACGCCTCTAGACGCAACCATCAGGGCGCAACACTCCACAAATCCTCATAAGGAGTTTGTCACGCCTGTTGGCGCGACCATCAAAGCGTAATTCTCTACAAACCCTCATAAGGAGTTCGTCACGCCTTTTGGCGCAACCATCAAAGCGTAATGCTCTACAAACCCTCATAAGGAATTTGTCACGCCTTTTGGCGCAACCATCGGAGCGTAACGCTCTACGAACTATAAGGAAAAGGTTGTCACGCCCCAGGCGCAACCATCAAGACAAAATACTACCTCGGAGCATAGTTATCGAAGCGTAACGCCCCAAGTATCGCGCCTTGAGCGAGAAGAATAAACAAATATCCGCTTAGACACAAATCGTTAGAAACAAAAACTTTATTATTCAAAAGTCAAAGTACATAGATAAAAAGGAATTACTCCCAAAACCCTTACAACGATACCCAAAATAAAACCCCTCTCAACAAACCAAGAAGCAGCAGGAAAAAAGCCTTAATCAGAATCAGACACCGCCCTTGAAGGCTTCAATATTTCTTCCCTCTTAGACCCTTCAGTAACATTCGATTTCCCCTCATCAGAAGAAGAAACTTGAGGATAGACCTCTTGGGGATCGTAAGTCTTCAAAAATTCTGCATAGTCGGCATCGATTTCATCTGAAGAAGAAGAGCGCGATTCCTGGGGATCATAGGTCTTCATGAATTCGGCATAATCTTCATCGGTGCTACAAGAACCCGAAGAATCCAACGAAACAGGGGCATTCCTCGCCTTAGCCCTCCTCGGCTCAACAACCCGCTTAGGTTTTGGGGCAGACATCCCCAACTTTTTCCGCCCTCGTTGAGATTTCGATCTCACAGCAAAGCCCTTCACCATGTCTTTTCTCTCCATCAAGACGCACAAAACAGGTTGAAGAAAGAAAGAAAAAAGGCAGAATTAAATTTATAAGGAAAGACAACCCTAGAGCGCATTAAATCAGGAAAGCAGTTACAACTACCCTAGTCTGACTACCTGGGGACTCGTGTCATGCCCTAGAAATCAAAATAGATTGCAAAAAACATCAAATACAGAAACAGTTATCCATTAATCGTTCAAAACGGCAAAAATAAATAAAGTCATTACAATGCATAAGCTACACATTAGCAGTTACAAAGGAAGTTTTAAAACTAAAAACATTACAAAAAGGGGCGATACAAAATTAAGAAAAGGACAACGCCCAACTAAGTCTCGGCTCCTGACACCATCTCGCCGGAGGTTTTCTCCAACGAAGGACTCAAACCATCATCCTCCTTCGCCGCCAAAGTCAATTCAGGGCCAGATGAACCAACGGGCTCTTCCTTAGGGATGCGAGAGACCAGTTTCCCATCCTCCACAAATTTCAGAAGATCAACCTGAGAAAGCACCGCCTCATCCAGATCAGGAAACAGAACATTAACTTGATCTAAAGCCGCCGCGAATCCCTTCGCATATTTTTCGCCCATAGCATCCTTCAGGGCGTTGTTACTCTCTTCCAGCTCAACTACCTCATCCTCGAATCCAGCGGCATCATCTTCGGCCATCGCCAAAGCAACGATCAGAGCATTACGGCTCTTAACCAAATTCCTACCATCCTTCTCTGAAGCCCGCAACCTTCCCTCTAGGGTAAGGCGATCCCGAGCATACACCTTCTTCAGCGCCTCAATTCGGCTCTCATAAGCAGTCTTCGCCTTCTCCAGGGCAACACGATGGTTCTCAACCAACTCTTCAATAGAAATAGCATGAGACTTCTCCATCTTCTGTCTCATCTCATCCAACCTACCATCAAACTTTTTGCTCGCCGCCTCGGCATCCTTTTCTTGGCAAGCAGAGAGAAAGTAGTTCAGCATGAGGCCCTTGAACTCATATCCCAGCGCCAACTTCCGGATATCTTGCACCCCCATAGAATCAAACCTGTCCAAATTCCCTTCCAGCACAAAGTTGGTCTTTATGAACTCCTCAGGATCGAACGTATCGCCAAAAGGAGAGGGCGAAATCACACCTTCACTGCGGTTAACCTCGCCCGGAGCCGTTGAAGAAGGAGAAGGTGGAGGCAAGGGCACATCGTTGCCAGTCAGGGTGTGAGACACACCGTCATCACGAGCAACCTGAACATGATCAGACTCGCCCTTGTCCAAACCCTTATCAGCAGACAGAGAGACATGAGTAAGCCCCGTCTTCAAATGCTTGACAGGCCTCATGGCTCCCATCTTTCGTCGTCTCTTCACCCCATTCGAAGAGGCAGTATCTTGAACGATGAGGGCAGCAGTAGGATCCTCGCCCCCTTCCTAGGTTTTCTTCTGTTTAGCCTTAGACAGGATAGCGGCTGATGACAGGAATTTCTACGTCATTTTTAGTATTATTATTAGTAGTAAAATGACCAAGACATGCCCAAATACGAAGGAAAACCTACAAAAGCAAGAAAAAGCATCAAGACAGAGTCCAAGATGCGAAAAGACAAGAAAAAGCCCAAAAAGTGAAGAAATACAGCATTCCATCGCAGCACGATGTGTGCCATCGTGCCACGATGAAAGCTCCTTGCACGCCAAACAATCAGAAGAAATAAATCTTGAGAAAATCTTCCATCGCAGTACGATGTGTGCTATCGCAGCACGATGGAGTTACTTAGCGCCCAAGCTGATGAAATGCACAGGATCAGTTATAAAAATAAACTGAATCTTCACATCGCAGCACGATGGCCTCGTCGTACTGCGATGACCTTGCTGAGGCCCATTACGAAAACTATAAATAGAGCCTCCCATTCATTGTTTTATTCATTCAGAAATAGTAGAACACTCTCTACTATAAGGAGAGGTTCAGAGGAGCTCTATTGGGCATAGTTTTCTCCCCTTACGGGAAAACTAACTCAGCAAGGTATGATTTCTTTAGGCTTTTGTATTTAGGTTATAATTTCTTGTAATTTAAATATGTAGTCTTTATAATTTATGCCTTAGGTTATGGTGGAGAAGATGAACTCCCCTATGAATATTTGGAGTCTGTGATTGAGTCTAAGTTATAATAAATGATATTTAGTATTTATGTTTGTTATTTACTTTCGTGCACTTTAATAACGTATTCTCGTAATCTGGCCGGGTATGCGGGAGCGCCCATAGAATTAATATCAGGTTTCGACTTGGTATAGTCCGGAACTCGTAGTAAATAATGCTAGGTGTATAGACACGGTAACATCCTGAACTACTCGTGAACTGAGCGGTTAGAGGAGGAATCATGCACTAGATGTGATCTGAGCACTTAGAAGATGAACAACCCGATACTAGGACCTAGAGGTTAATTGGTGAAGGTTATAATGCATGTTTATAAACAACTCACTTAGTAATTAAGGTATGTGACACATCGAGGAATCATGCATGTTTAATAGACATAGTGTAATAGTAAGGTATTACTACAGCAAGGATAATTCACCGCCGAACATAATCTAAGTAACTATGTTATACACCGGTCATGCCAAATATGAAGAAGGGAGGGAGTCCAACCACCATACCTAGCCTCTATATTTCTTGAATCTATATTTATACATTCTGCATTTATATTTCTGCAAAGCATTACGCTTATTTTATAAAAAACATTTTCAAAAACCAAAGCAAATGCAAACTATCACAAACTTAAATAACGCTAGTAAAGCTGCGGCACGATCCCTGTGGATACGAACTCATTCTAGACACCTAGAGTGTGAATTATTACTCGACGACAGACTGGTGCACTTGCCAGACCGTAGTCAAGTTTTTGGCGCCGTTGCCGGGGATTGTGTTTACAAAGCCTTACTAGATTTATTTAAGTTTGTCAAAAAAAATTCAAAAATACAAAAAAAATTAAAAAATAAAAAAAATCTTGTTGATGATTGTGAATTTTGATCTGTGAAAGTTCTGGGTAAGGATAAGTCTTGGTATTTAAGTGATCCGTGGTGATCCACCTTACTTACCTGGGAATTTTCATTGTGATAAAGACACATGAGACAAACCAAAAATAGTTCCACAAGAAAAATATTTATCCAGTGCTACTGAGGTATTTGTTTAAAGTGCATGCAGACAGGTACTCAAGAGCTAAGAATTACAAAGGCTGGCAACAACAAAAATCAAAGACAGCATTCTCACAGGAAAACTCTCAAAGTGATGAGGGATGGAGCAAACTGAAAAAGAGAAGCTGCAACCAAAAAGTCAATGGTCAGGAGGATCATTTGACTGAGGCTTCTATAGGAAGCAACAGAGTAAAGGGTTGTTTACAGTAATGGTTCAAAAACACAGGAACCATTGGCAAAGGTGACAAAGAAAAGGAGAGAAAGGCCATCAAAGAATAATTCAATCAAGAGAATCAGGCTGTAAAATCACCTCTAAGAACAAATTCTTCCGCAGGAAGAAAGCGCAAAAGAGAAAGACATGCACGAATATAAGTTTGGGGTGAAATTACTGTGTTTTACGAAACTACACCGGTAAATTAGTCGCCAACCGGATAGTTGAAAATATGGTGAAACAGATCTGGTCCCACCAAAGATTGTAAGAATTGAAGGAAGATGGCCAGTGCTTCAAGCTGGAACAAGGAAGCACAGAAGAGAAAGACATGCGAACCTATCCTCTGTAATGGAGGAAATGCCTCAAGCTAATGAGAGGCTAAACAAGCGCTGCTTGGGAGGCAACCCAAGGTATAATTTATTGCTTAATTTTAATTTCCGCATTTTTTATTTATTTTATTTTTTAGAAAAATAGAAGTACCACATTTTTAGAGAAAGACCTAGAAAAATAATCTATGAGAAAAAAAGATGAAAATCAAATTTTTACAAAAATAAGGCAGTCCATCGCAGCACGATGCACCCCATCGTGCTACGATGCACAACGTTCAAATTTTCAAAAATAACGGACGTCCATCGCAGTACGATGTATCGTATCGTGCTGCGATGTGAACGGCCAAATTTTCAAAATTCAACAGCAAACCATCGTAGTACGATACGATGCATCGTGCTACGATGAGTGAACGTTGCCTATAAATAAAGCACGAATTTTTCACTTTTTACATCAAAATTTCACGCCGTTACTCTGCTCAAATTTACCCAGAAACTTACCAACAATCCTAACTCTCAGAAAACTCCAAAACTCGTATTCTTCTTCTTCTACACTTTCTAAACCTTCCATCAACCAAATTTCCCAACAAAAACCAAAACTTTTTCATAAAAATCAAACCTTTTTCACTTTCACATCTATGGCACCAAAACGATCCAGAACATCAGGATCCGCTTCAGAGTCTGCCCCTCCCCGCTTCTTGAGTAGAGTTACTCAGAAGCAACATGCTATTGTTGGGGAGAAGGGGCTGGTTCAGGAGATTGGTATCGAGGTCCCTGCTTTCGACTCAGTCCCACGAGTTCGGGAGATTCTTACGGGATACGGATGGGCACCCTTCAACAACATGTTGGGGGAGTGCAACAAGAACATCGTGTAGGAGTTTTATGGCAATGGTATGGAATTTGCCAATGGAGATTACAGGTCTTACGTCCGGGGGGTTTATGTCAGCTATTCCCCGGACGTTATTGATTCCACTTTTGGATTCCGCCCGGAGGGTCAGTGCGGGGTCCAGACTAGGCGTGCTTCCTGGAGAGAGGGAGCTATCACCGACACCGAGTACGACCAGATCCGAGAAGCCCTGGCTATGCCAGGCAAGGATTGGCGCTACTCGAGACAGGGGGCGAGGCAGAGACTGCAGGGCACAGATATGACGCCTCTAGCAAAGTTGTGGGCCAAATGGTGGATCTATAACTTTGAGGCGTGCTCCAACGAGACGGAGATCATCACTACCAGGTGCTTGGGCATCTACTCTATCTTGATGGGGGAGCCCATCCAGGTCGGCCGTGTGATTGCGCAGAGTATCAGGCGCATGATCACCTCATCTGAGGCCACCATTGGCCACCCCTTTGTCATCTCACACCTTTGTTCCCTAGCTGGGGTACCAGAGGAGGATGAAGACGACATTATTGGGCCGGAGATTCCCTTAGGAGCGAGGTTCCTTGCCCGAGCCCAGCGGGACCTTGAGAGAGCCCAGCAGGGGCAGCAGCCACCACAGCAGCAGCAGGTACACCAGCCGCCACCTCAGCACCACTAGTTCTCAGAGTATGAGCTGGGGATGGCGGCCACTCAGTATGATATGCATGTCCTGATGGACTGGGGGTTACCCAGATACTCCCCCCACATGATGGACGTGTTAGACTACTAGGCTACCACTTAGAAGGGGGGTTGAATAAGTGGCTTCGTTAACCAATGTCAATTTAAAAAATTATTTGATTAAAACGAATGCGCGGAAGCACCACCGGATCGGTAGTCTACTTTGCACCTTTTGACCAAAGGAAAGATAGTATAGCCTTGAACGAACTAGGAAAATTATCGGAACGCTTAATGCAAAATATCCAAATTTAATCGATTAACAAAAACAGTCCCAAGCAAGTTATATGATTCGATATTCAAATTCAATCACAATCAAGATAATCGCAATTGAACCGTTGTGCACACTTACGAACACAAAACTTCAATTGATACAAAATATAAGCGAATTGCGTAAAGTAAGAATTTAAAGTGAATCGTCACACAAGAGTTGATTAGGGAGTTCCCCGAATTTCGCGTCGTCCACGCGTTTGTCAGAGTACGTCTCCCCCCAAATAACCAAACGGGTTATTTGAGAGTATTATTGATTAAAAACAGTTTGAACACAAGTGCACAATTTACAATGAATCCAATAAACCTATATTGACTCAAAAGTAAAACTATGCTAAACCTCAATCGACGAACGAATCTTCACCCTCTGATTCCAACGATTTTACCCGTGCAACTCCTTGCAACAATCGTCCAGCTGAGTCCTTCAATTCTTCTCGATTGATCCTCAATCGACGAACGAATCTTCACCCTCTGATTCCAACGATTTTACCCGTGCAACTCCTTGCAACAATCGTCCAGCTGAGTCCTTCAATTCTTCTCGATTGATCCTCAATCGACGAACGAATCTTCACCCTCTGATTCCAACGATTTTACCCGTGCAACTCCTTGCAACAATCGTCCAGCTGAGTCCTTCAATTCTTCTCGATTGATCCTCAATCGACGAACGAATCTTCACCCTCTGATTCCAACGATTTTACCCGTGCAACTCCTTGCAACAATCGTCCAGCTGAGTCCTTCAAGATATCGAACAATCTTGAATCCCTAGCGAGCAACCAAACCTCCTTCGCAAATCAACCCGATCACGATTCTGATTCACCGCGAATCGTACCAAACGTTATCGACCAAGCGTACAACTTCTATTGGATTGATCCCATACTCAATCTTCAATTGTTGCAACTTGATGGAAGATGATGATCTTGTGAAGGATACACTTTGATCCCAATTTTTCACCCAAATTGTATCCAAAGTGTTTCTCTCAAAGCACTCTTGCTTTCTCACTGGTTCTCACTAGATTTTTCTCAGTTGTGTTACAAACAAATGATCACACACATTGCTATTTAAAGTGAAGATAGAATGAGCAAATTTGGGCATAATTTTTCAAACATGTATCGATACAAATGAGCTTTTGTATCGATACAAATGCTTTGACCAACGTTAAAAATGAAATTTTTGACCTTTGTATCGATACAAACACGGGTGTTGTAACAGCCCGTTTTTTCATGGCCCAAAAGTAGGCACCTTTTTTTTTTTTTTTTTTTTTTTAACACGGGACAGAGTGCGCGGAAAATATTTTACAATGAGCCGGCATTCAAATATGCAAAAGAACTCATTACCATAAGGTGCTTCGACAAGCAAAGTGTATTCCTGAATAATTACAGTCCAAGTCTAAGTATTCAAATACTTACAACAAACAAGTTAGAAAACCCTATGCTAACCAAAAAGCACGGTGTACAACCCACACCGGCGCATAGTCTAACTATACTAAGCCAAAGCTCCAACCTCACACTGGGGCCTGGAACAGCCACAGTCGTCACCACGACCTAACCCATCATCTGGGTGGGATGAGCCCGCAAATGAAAGAAAGGGTCACCACAAAATAAAAAGTATGTGTATATATAACCGGTGCGAAAGATTGTACACATAACAATAATTCCACATACACAAGAGAAAGCTCTTTAACACAAAAACAATTCCCACCAACGGGCTTATATATATAATGCACACATAGCCTACCAATGCAGACTCTAAATGATTGTGATCACCCTAGCTGGGTCTTTTTCACATGCATGAATTCCGGAATTTAACCTCTCCGCAGAGAGTCGTGATCTGCTCATCACTAAAATCAATACAATCACGACGATCTGCTAATCGAAGGATTAGGGTGGATCTTCTAATCAAACCCCGTGATCTGCTAATCACAATATTGTACTCAATAAAATCCCGCAGGATTCAAGGTGGATCTGCTAATCGCACCCGGTGGTCTTCTAACCACTACCATGAATGCATGAGCATACGATACATCTTATCTATGCCGATGCATTCAATTACATACCAATCATGCATATGTAATTCTCAACCACATGTCAATACATATATTTCTAACAAAATCATATGTAGGACAACACATGTATCATAAACACTTTCTCATCAACGAGAATACATAATACATACATGCATAACACTCGAAGCACACCACAACAAGCATGTCATAACTCAGTGAAAAGACAGAAATAAAGTGGAGCCCTTACCTTAGCAAGCTTCCGTTACTTTTTCTCGTCAAATCTACGATACGCGCTACCTAAAAGTTAAGCAGCGTACAATCAATAAAATATTCCTCGTATATCCTATCGAAACGAAACTTGCTCTCAAAGCTCCAGAGGGGTCTAAAGTACTTCCTAAAGCTATCCCTCAATGATTTCAGGTTATTCTCATCGTGTTTAAAAATTCACGAAGTTAATTGTACTATTTTTATAACACAAAAATCATTTTGTTTTCAAATCATAAACTAAAACCATTTTGGATTTTTCCACTTCAAGGACTTGTCCCACACACAACAAAACCATTTGAAACACAACTAAAACTTTTCAAAAATATTTTTATGAAAAATCGAAGTTTTCTTGCGTTACAAGTTACACATTTTTTTCTTCCTAACAACCTTTCCTATACTCATTTTTCTTCAAAACTAAGATTATCCAACACACACAAAATTTTCACACAATTGTGGACTTAGAAAAATTTTGGAATTTCTTCCCCCACACAAGATAGGCCACGGCCATTTTTCTCAAAAACACCCTTCTGCTCAAAATTTTTCACTTCTAAATGCATGGTAATATCCCATAATACCTAACTAGCACTTATCAAAACGATTTAGAAATTATAGAGTCGAATCGCAAATTTTCGAGAAATCTCAAATTAGGTTTTTCTTAAGGCAAGTGATCATTTTCTTTTCAAAACATCCCATAACCAATCAAACAATTAAACAATGATTATGGGAAGCTATTTGCCTCTAAACAATTTTCGAAATTCGATTCTTCGAACCCTATATGGGTGCCACGGTCAAATGAGGCAAAAAGGGCAACCCTACACATTTTTTTTCATTTGAAACCCTAGCCCACATGTGTTAGCTCGTAACGATATTCGATCGTATACCCGACTCTTTTTGAAACTCGAAATAAATTTTTTCTGAATTGTGTTCTTCGAGTCGCTCAAGAACACGAGAATAATTTTTTTTCATTTTTCGAAACTAATTTCATATTCACCAATCCATTTTGTCACAAAGCTTGAAACTAACTTCAAAAACCAAAATCATACAACACACCCAAAGTTATGATCATTTCAAGAAATTTTCTTCAAAACCCTTCACCAAAATTTGTGAAATTTAAAACCACCATGAGAATCACTTACATGCTTCACCAATATATCCTACATAACACTCTTAAACACTACTATGGAATCAAAACTAATTAAAACTAACTTCTCAAGATTTTCTCTCAAGAACATAGTCATGAAATTCTAGAATTCATGAGGCTTTTCATGGAGAATAAGGAAGAGAAGAGGTTAGTTACCTTAATTGCAAGTGATCCCTTAGTAAGCTAATGATCCAAGCTTTGAGAAGATGAGAAAAAAATTTGAATGGATGATGAGAGTGAGTGAGTGAGTTGCCGTGAAAGAAGAAGAGAGGAAGGAGTGGTTTTGTGATTTTTTGCTTCTATGACAAAAACATAAACCTCCTTACTATTTAATTCCCTCATGAGCAATCTTGGCCATTGGATCAAATAGTGTAAAGTTTTCTAATCAAACCCTAGCCATTGGATCTAATTCGTCATGATTGCTTTTTGAACAAATATCCACTTTACGTCACTCAGCTCATCGCGTTTGTTCTCGGCGAGTCGCACCTCGCTAACGGACGGAAATCTCAAAAATAGAAAATCTCACCAATAAACGTCCGTCGTAAACCGTTTCCAAATATTATCGCTAAATCTTTTTCTGCGACTGTAATTTTATCCCTCACCCTAGAAAATTAATCTCAGGACATATCCTAACTCGCGCAGATATATAAAACTTCCACTCGAAATCCTACTGAATTCAGAACCAGTAAAATTTCACAACAGCGGGTAAAATCCTACTCGTTTTTCCAAAAACAAGAATAATCTAAAACTCGGATTTCTGGCTTCACAGAAATCTCCTCATACTTAAAAGAAGACTACAACCCAAAAGTCTGTGCCTTTCCAGCGCACGAGCACAAAACAGGCTCCGTTTCAGCAAAAATCTCATTTATGCGACGATACTCACAAAAACAGCTTCACCAAAAACCCTAAAACTCGTAGCCATTACTTATTTTATTCACCAAAAGGTACAGTGGAATTACGGGTCTTACATTACTACCCTCCAAAAAGAAGTTTCGTCCTCGAAACTAAAGTTAAGAGTAACAACTCAACCAGTCATTACCATCCCAACACAACAAAATCCCACCGGATTAGGTGTAGCCACAAATATGCTAACACCAGGTGAAGTCACACAGATACTCTCACCAACACACTGGCACAACCGTGCACCAACCGCAACTCTCAACGGGTTCACCACTCCAAAATTAACCTCACAACAGAGGTTCACAACCTCTAGTTCCTCAAAAGTCCAAAGGTCCACACAAATTTTTTCCAAAATCACTTCTTTTGCCTCCGCGACGTAGCCTAAACCACTAGGTTCACGCGAAGCAGTTACTGGCTACCCTCCAAAAAGAAACACCGAAACTTTCTGCGCACCAGCAAAGTTAGCAAAACTAGTCAATTCCAGTCAACACGACTCCGTCTATTATCAACAAGAGATTAAGGATGATCAGTTCCTCAATTTGTCAATGAATAGTCGACAATCATGATGGTGGTCTAGACCATCTTTACCCTACTTAAACGATGCTTCAATTCGCTTATGCTCGATGTCCTCCGAGTCACAAGGGTTCCACAATTCTTTCGAGGTTTCTCTTAATGTTTCCCTCGATCTCTTACGAATACAAGGTCGAAGTCGTAAGACACAACACTCAAACACATCGTTCAAGCTCTCATGATTCCACTCATGAAACATCTGTTGAACATCATTCAACAGTAATACAATGCCACCACGGCAATTACCACCAAAACTATTTCATTCCAATCAAGTTGTCTTCTCTTCTCGAAGATTTTCCCACCTTACCACTATCCATCAATCCGCGACTCAACGAATATGCCGAACCGCCTGCTTACTTACAAATCTCTTTCCAATCACGACTTAAATAATACCACCCCAACCTCCGGTTGGTGATTACACTCCTCATAGTCTTGGCACTTGCCAAACTAAACCATCCACTTCTCTTGGACTCCCTTATCCAAATCCCTAATTCCCAGAATCGGTTCCTTATACTT
This sequence comes from Trifolium repens, assembly GCA_030408175.1. Taxonomy (NCBI): domain Eukaryota; kingdom Viridiplantae; phylum Streptophyta; class Magnoliopsida; order Fabales; family Fabaceae; genus Trifolium; species Trifolium repens. The sequence continues at coordinate 17,867,669 of CP125845.1, read as the reverse complement.
TAACATTACTTCCAAAAGGGCACTTAGATGAATCTCGCGTGCCTTAAACAAACGTTTATCCTCGTCGACGGCCATCGTCGGCGCACATCCTCTTTACAACGTATTCTCATTCTATTCCTGAACTCTCCTGAGTTCCTTTTTCTCTTACAATTAAATCCTCTTTTACTCAAAAGAGCTTGTCACCCTGACCATTCTTAATTATTCCCAACATCACCCTTTCTGTCGAGATACCTACTTTCAAAATAACTCTTAGGGCATTCCTCACATTACTATTGTCTAACCATCCTTGTTGACAACATCCGAATCCCTTATACTTACTCACTACCGATTTCCATCATACCACGTCTCTTTTCATTGTAACCACTACAATGAACCAAAGCTCTACAAGCTTCCATCAACTTGCCATTAGACAATTTCTTATCCTTCTTATTTCCAAAATTAGGTGTGAGACAAATCCCTTCGCCAATCTTCAATTGGCATAAGCCACACCTTCATGGGCTTCTCTCTAAATCCCCATTCTTTTCTAGACCCAGAAACAGATCCACAAACCATTTCATCTCCATCACTCTCTCTCCTCTTTGAAGATGAATTCATCAAATGAAAGACAACCAAACAATGGAACATTTTCTCTACGAGTTCGGCTAGAAACACCACTAGCCATACTTATTGTTAACACATTCTTTCCATGACTAACCTCCCTTTTACGACTAACTCATCGATGTCATAACCTCTACAAAACTCCAATCAGGCCTGTATCATCAATATACCACTTTGCAATTTTTTTTTCAGTTCAACAGCAACCTAAAGTTGGTTCACAAACCACCATGACCAATAACTTGTTCAATCAAAACAACATCTTTAATTCGCCGCACACAATCCAAATACTCTCATTGTCTTAGTACTCTTACTAACGAACTCTTTTCTACCCAAAGCATCGGCTACCACATTAGCCTTCCCCGGATGGTATTCTAAGGTGAAATCAAAATCCTTCAAAGTTTCCATCCACCTCCGTTGCCTCATATTAAGCTCTTTCTGATCGAACAGATACTTAAGACTTTTATGGTCACTAAACACGACAAAAGTGCAACCATAAAGATGATGTCTCCAAATCTTCAATGCAAAAACAACGGCCGCAAGCTCCAAATCGTGCGTAGGATAGTTCTTTTCATGCACTTTCAGCTGCCTTGACGCATAAGCTACTGCTCTCTTGTGTTGCATCAACACACAACCCAACCCTTGATGAGAAGCATTACAATAATCCTCATACGGTTCCTCCGACTGTGGTAACATCAAAACTGGTGAAGTCGTCAACCGCTCCTTCAACAACTGAAAACTCAATTCACACTTCTCAGTCCAAGCAAAAGGTTGATCTTTTCGCGTAAGTTGTGTTATTGGCGCCACAATCTTAGCGAAACCTTCAATGAATCTCCGGTAATAACCGGCCAAAACCCACAAAACTCCTCACATCAGTCACTGTTTGAGGTTGCTTCCATGCAAGTACCGCATCAATCTTGGCTGGATCCACGGCTATTCCCTCCCTTGATATAACATGGCCAAGGAATTTCACCTCTTCCAACCAAAAGTCACACTTTGACGGGTTTGCATACAGCTTACTTTCCCGCAAAACTTGTAAAACCAAGCGAAGATGCTCTACATGCTCCTCTTCACTCTTCGAATACACTAGGATGTCATCAATAAACCCACCACAAACTTGTCTAAAAATGAGTGGAATATCCGATTCATGTAGGCCATAAAGATAGCAGGTGCATTCGTCACTCCAAACGGCATCACTAGAAACTCACAATGCCCATACCGTGTCCTAAACGCCGTTTAACACCACCAGGTTTCCTCACTCTGGGCGTACAACGTCCTTTAATTCCAATTCAAGTTGCCTCAATTATTATCCAATCATTGTAATTAAATCCAACTGACATCTCTGCATGTTCCACCATATCTACAGTGGTTGCATCCTCTTGACAACTGAACGACATCATCAAGTCTCGTCTGAACTCACCAGACGACATCCAATATCATCTTCAGAAGGTCGTCCCAATCTGATCCTTACTTAAAATCCTTTATCAATTGCCGTTCACTCGTCCATAACCAGCACCTCTGAGTGGCAACATCTAACACCAATTCCCATCCATTATATAACTTTCAAGAATCACTTGTCGACTAAATTCGACCAATGCTCGGGGGTTTCACAATTCCACTGACTGAAGCCTCACTCCCTGCATTACCTCAGTAAGACACAAAACAGTGTCTAAGCATATCCCATGCCAGACTCAAAACAACCAACCACATAACCCACATCACAACAAAAACAACCGCTACAACTAACACAACTCTAGCTATGTTCTAACCGACTCTGGACTAACGACTCAAGTATACACTTTCCCTTTGAAGATTTAAAGCCGTGCTCTGATACCAATTGTAACAGCCCGTTTTTTCATGGCCCAAAAGTAGGCACCTTTTTTTTTTTTTTTTTTTTTTTAACACGGGACAGAGTGCGCGGAAAATATTTTACAATGAGCCGGCATTCAAATATGCAAAAGAACTCATTACCATAAGGTGCTTCGACAAGCAAAGTGTATTCCTGAATAATTACAGTCCAAGTCTAAGTATTCAAATACTTACAACAAACAAGTTAGAAAACCCTATGCTAACCAAAAAGCACGGTGTACAACCCACACCGGCGCATAGTCTAACTATACTAAGCCAAAGCTCCAACCTCACACTGGGGCCTGGAACAGCCACAGTCGTCACCACGACCTAACCCATCATCTGGGTGGGATGAGCCCGCAAATGAAAGAAAGGGTCACCACAAAATAAAAAGTATGTGTATATATAACCGGTGCGAAAGATTGTACACATAACAATAATTCCACATACACAAGAGAAAGCTCTTTAACACAAAAGCAATTCCCACCAACGGGCTTATATATATAATGCACACATAGCCTACCAATGCAGACTCTAAATGATTGTGATCACCCTAGCTGGGTCTTTTTCACATGCATGAATTCCGGAATTTAACCTCTCCGCAGAGAGTCGTGATCTGCTCATCACTAAAATCAATACAATCACGACGATCTGCTAATCGAAGGATTAGGGTGGATCTTCTAATCAAACCCCGTGATCTGCTAATCACAATATTGTACTCAATAAAATCCCGCAGGATTCAAGGTGGATCTGCTAATCGCACCCGGTGGTCTTCTAACCACTACCATGAATGCATGAGCATACGATACATCTTATCTATGCCGATGCATTCAATTACATACCAATCATGCATATGTAATTCTCAACCACATGTCAATACATATATTTCTAACAAAATCATATGTAGGACAACACATGTATCATAAACACTTTCTCATCAACGAGAATACATAATACATACATGCATAACACTCGAAGCACACCACAACAAGCATGTCATAACTCAGTGAAAAGACAGAAATAAAGTGGAGCCCTTACCTTAGCAAGCTTCCGTTACTTTTTCTCGTCAAATCTACGATACGCGCTACCTAAAAGTTAAGCAGCGTACAATCAATAAAATATTCCTCGTATATCCTATCGAAACGAAACTTGCTCTCAAAGCTCCAGAGGGGTCTAAAGTACTTCCTAAAGCTATCCCTCAATGATTTCAGGTTATTCTCATCGTGTTTAAAAATTCACGAAGTTAATTGTACTATTTTTATAACACAAAAATCATTTTGTTTTCAAATCATAAACTAAAAGCATTTTGGATTTTTCCACTTCAAGGACTTGTCCCACACACAACAAAACCATTTGAAACACAACTAAAACTTTTCAAAAATATTTTTATGAAAAATCGAAGTTTTCTTGCGTTACAAGTTACACATTTTTTTCTTCCTAACAACCTTTCCTATACTCATTTTTCTTCAAAACTAAGATTATCCAACACACACAAAATTTTCACACAATTGTGGACTTAGAAAAATTTTGGAATTTCTTCCCCCACACAAGATAGGCCACGGCCATTTTTCTCAAAAACACCCTTCTGCTCAAAATTTTTCACTTCTAAATGCATGGTAATATCCCATAATACCTAACTAGCACTTATCAAAACGATTTAGAAATTATAGAGTCGAATCGCAAATTTTCGAGAAATCTCAAATTAGGTTTTTCTTAAGGCAAGTGATCATTTTCTTTTCAAAACATCCCATAACCAATCAAACAATTAAACAATGATTATGGGAAGCTATTTGCCTCTAAACAATTTTCGAAATTCGATTCTTCGAACCCTATATGGGTGCCACGGTCAAATGAGGCAAAAAGGGCAACCCTACACATTTTTTTTCATTTGAAACCCTAGCCCACATGTGTTAGCTCGTAACGATATTCGATCGTATACCCGACTCTTTTTGAAACTCGAAATAAATTTTTTCTGAATTGTGTTCTTCGAGTCGCTCAAGAACACGAGAATAATTTTTTTTCATTTTTCGAAACTAATTTCATATTCACCAATCCATTTTGTCACAAAGCTTGAAACTAACTTCAAAAACCAAAATCATACAACACACCCAAAGTTATGATCATTTCAAGAAATTTTCTTCAAAACCCTTCACCAAAATTTGTGAAATTTAAAACCACCATGAGAATCACTTACATGCTTCACCAATATATCCTACATAACACTCTTAAACACTACTATGGAATCAAAACTAATTAAAACTAACTTCTCAAGATTTTCTCTCAAGAACATAGTCATGAAATTCTAGAATTCATGAGGCTTTTCATGGAGAATAAGGAAGAGAAGAGGTTAGTTACCTTAATTGCAAGTGATCCCTTAGTAAGCTAATGATCCAAGCTTTGAGAAGATGAGAAAAAAATTTGAATGGATGATGAGAGTGAGTGAGTGAGTTGCCGTGAAAGAAGAAGAGAGGAAGGAGTGGTTTTGTGATTTTTTGCTTCTATGACAAAAACATAAACCTCCTTACTATTTAATTCCCTCATGAGCAATCTTGGCCATTGGATCAAATAGTGTAAAGTTTTCTAATCAAACCCTAGCCATTGGATCTAATTCGTCATGATTGCTTTTTGAACAAATATCCACTTTACGTCACTCAGCTCATCGCGTTTGTTCTCGGCGAGTCGCACCTCGCTAACGGACGGAAATCTCAAAAATAGAAAATCTCACCAATAAACGTCCGTCGTAAACCGTTTCCAAATATTATCGCTAAATCTTTTTCTGCGACTGTAATTTTATCCCTCACCCTAGAAAATTAATCTCATGACATATCCTAACTCGCGCAGATATATAAAACTTCCACCCGAAATCCTACTGAATTCAGAACCAGTAAAATTTCACAACAGCGGGTAAAATCCTACTCGTTTTTCCAAAAACAAGAATAATCTAAAACTCGGATTTCTGGCTTCACAGAAATCTCCTCATACTTAAAAGAAGACTACAACCCAAAAGTCTGTGCCTTTCCAGCGCACGAGCACAAAACAGGCTCCGTTTCAGCAAAAATCTCATTTATGCGACGATACTCACAAAAACAGCTTCACCAAAAACCCTAAAACTCGTAGCCATTACTTATTTTATTCACCAAAAGGTACAGTGGAATTACGGGTCTTACAGGTGTGTATCGATACAAATATCAGAATCTTGAAAATCTTGACTGATATGTATCGAAGCATGCAAGCATGATTCGATACATCATCAACTTTCTGGATTTTGAGGACATACAGATGTGTATCGATACATGCAAGCATGCTTCGATACACAGGTGATGTTCTGTCTCTGAAAGACCACTTTTGTATCGATACAGACTATGTATGTATCGATACAAAATGCAAAAAATCAGCTAGAAGTAATTTCAGGACATTTGTATCGATACACCAATGTATGTATCGATACAAAATACCTAAAAGTCAGTTTTTCAAGTTTTAGAAAATAGTTCTTTGTTGCCAAGTCATTTGTAATGTTGCCAAAATATGTTCAATCCTATTTTCATGTGTTTTGACAATTATTAAAACATGAGGATGAACTGGTGCACTTTCATTCTCCCCCTTTTTGATAATTGTCAAAACTATGCATAAGTTAACTAAGCCTATACCTATTATGCAAATAAAAAATAGCAATGTAATACAGACGCTATAAAAAAAACACCAAGGCTAATCAAATAAGCACGCTCCCCCTGAGTTGATGCCATAGTGCGTTTTGATCATCTTTAGCTTGTGCATCCAATCTCTCCCCCTTTGACAATATCAAAAAGAAGAAGAGAGCACATTAGAAGTAACAAGTCCAAACAATTTTTAATCAATGATCACATCGTGCATTTACATTTGTCGAAATGCACTTTATGATATAATTTCCTAATCAATATAAATACATACAAAGATATGCCAAAATATATCAATGACGAATACCAAAATTTCACGACAAATATGGAATGTAGAATAACAAACCAAAACCAACTCATGAGTATTGACACACATCGACATTTGTAAACAAGTAACATACCAAAATATGGGACGAAATAAACAAAACAATGCAACTAATGCATAATCATAAAACCAAATAATCCAAACATACGAAATTATCCAAAATAAAGTCATACATAACCTAAAATAAATGTTGCTCAAAACATGGCAACATTAAAAATATTCGTACAACCAAATCGAAAATAAGAAGTCATAAGGAATAACATGGTAAAATAGTTCATGCGGGAAAACGAAGGTAAAAAGAAAATAGAGAAAACAAGACTAAGCATCATCATCATCATCCATGTTGTCCGGGTTGGGAGGAGGGTTAGGGTTATAGTAACCATGCATCTGAGCCTGCATCTCATCAAATCGGGTGGTCACATAGGTTCGGAGGTCATTGGTGGTGGTGTACAACTCATCAATCCTAGCATTTTGAGTCTGATAGTTTTGAGTGTACTCATTGTAGAAGGTGGTTTGTTGCACACTCATGTTTCTCATTAAGTCCATCATTTCATTCCAATTGCCACCTTGTTCACCTTGATCCTCACCTTCACCTTCACCTTGCCTAGCATTCCTTCTTGGTCTCCTAACTCTTGGAGCAGCAGCTTGACCTTCATTCTCATCATCTTGACCATGATATACATATATATTGTCAGCATTTAATGCCCAGTGCATTTTGGCCATTTGTGTCTCACTAAACTTTTGCAATCTTCCAAGAATAGTGTACTCAATTGGAAGATTTTGGCCAACTTTGAACTTCTTCAAGATGCTAGCAATCAAGCTACAGTATCCAAAGCTTTGATCCCTGCTAGAGTTTCTCAAGTCAAACATCCTGCTCACAATATAGAACGGCCAATCAACTTTCCAGTCTTCCATCAGCAAGAACATCAGATCAATATCTTTCTTATCCATTCTAGAACTAGCGCTTTTTGGACGCAGTATGTGACTCACAATCCAGTAGACCACTCTAGCATTTACATTTAATTTTCCGGTTCCCATGGTTTCCGGAATATTGCCATTTCTAGTAATGGAGGAGATGAAGACATTTGAGTCATAATCAACCTGACTCGTCTCAGAATATGCCAAGAGATCTTCCCCGGTTATCCTACTCCCGGTACTCATGCCAAATAAATCAAACCACATATTAGCAGTAAACTTGTAAGTCTTACGCCCCCAACAAAACTCAAATTCAGCCCCATTTCTTTCTTGCAGTCCAGAATAGAAAATCCTAACCAAAGTATCATTGTATTTGGTTTGCAAATCACAAAATGTGTCAAGTTGTTCATTTTCTAGAATCTCCGCAATTTCATTCAAATGCAAATTCCTAAGAGTTTCAGGACTAACAGATTTCTGAGGTAACACACTCCTAGTTCTACAGTATTGAGTGTAAGTAGTAATGCAGTCCTTATGAACAAATTCATCTTCCTTAAGTCCAAAGTTAGGAACCTCACTACTACTACTTTCTATTTCCTTTCCTCTTCTAGATTTCTTTGGTGCCATTCCTAGGAGATTGAGAAGTAGAATGAATTACCTTGAATTTTTGACGAAGAACTTGAAGAATTTTCACAAACCCCAAATTGATGAATCCTTTGAATGTGGAGATTTGAGGCTTTGAACCACTAAATTGATGAAGGAATGTGGATGAGTAATGAATTTGAGATGGTTTAGTGACAATTTTTGTGAGTTTTGGTTGAGTTTTGAGGGAGATTTGATAATTGGGGATGAGGGGTTCCGTGCTTTTTCGTGTGGAGAAGATGAGTTTTGATGGTTTTGATGAATGAATGAATGAAAATTGAAATATAAATCTGTTTTCACGCGTTTGTATCGATACAAATGTATGTTTGTATCGATACAAGTTGGTTTTTCTGAAGTATGTATCGATACATGAGCTGTGTTCTGTCCAAACTGAAGAGCTATGTATCGATACAAGCATCATATGTATCGATACATATCAGTTCATTTTGAAAATTTGAAAAATAACCAACATGTATCCAAGCAATGTTTATTTGTATCGATCCAAAATGCATTATTTTCAAGTTTTATCAAAATACATGAACATATAGGTTTCAAAAAGAATTTTTTATGACTTCCAAACAACATGTATGTATGAAACACATATAACAAATAAGGTACATTCTTGTGTATGTGAGCAAAACAAGATACCAAAGCATATTATAACATGAGAACACATGCTAAACCATATATGCATGATAGAGCATCCACATAGTTGAATTAAAGTACCAAAATCAATCATATGAAGGAGTATATTTATGTATGCACACAAAGTCACATATATAAGAGCAAAACAAACATATACACACCTAAGTATAAACTTAATATGGTAATTGTAATGATTTTTGTCAAATCCCCATTTAAAACGTATGAGTCTCAAAAACTTATCAATATCTTTGAGCAAAATTCTTGGAAATGGAGGATTAGACAACTATCAAAATCAATATCATACTAAGATAGAAATTGTATGTATATGAACCAAGATACAAACGCTAAGTAAAACGTATAAAAGGCAAAGTTAAAGAATAGAATCTTCCCTTAAGTGTTAGGTGAAGGAAGTGATCAATTTCCACACCATTTTGTGTCGAGTTGAATCTTATCTTGTCACTTTCCTTGTTCATAAGTCTTGAACTCCATTGTTGTCGAACTCCATTGTTGTCGGTGTCTCTTGTCAATGACGTCAAGACACTTACCTACATACTTAGACATTTGAAATAGGTCCCCAACTCATGTTGGGTCCTAGTTGGTTAGTAGAGACATTATTGTCTAACTTAGGTAACCATTGCAATTTGCCCTTTGGTACTAAAATTTTTCGAGCATGACATTTTGCAATCGTATGACCTTTGTTACAACAATAATGACAAACAATATGAGGATTACTTTTCTTATGATCCTTTTCAACAAATTTATACTTTTTATTTCTAGGTTTGAACGATTTGTTGAATTTAGACGGATCAACCGCAAAAGTAATCTCCGGCTTGGATGGTTCTTTTAACTTATCTTGTAGCTTTCGTAAGTCTCTACGTAAGTAAAAGCATCCATCACATCCGGTATTATCGTTACCACAACTATCATAAGTCACAAGAGGTTTTTGAATCAAAGACTCTTTGAGAGCTTTCAACTCATGTTCCGTTTCCGAAACTTTAGTTTCTAGGTATTTATTAACTTGCATTAAACCTTTTAGTCGTTGAAAAGCCTCTTGAGTTTCTTTGTGTAGTTTTTCAAGAGCGACTTGTAATTCATGATATTCCAAAAGAGTATATGAGCTAGAGGGATTTTGGTTTACCTTTTTAGGAGCAAGTTTCTTACGATCGTGGGATGTCAAGCACACATTTGCCAACAAATCTTCATCACTAGAGCTAGAGCTTGATGATGAAGAGGAAGATGAGCTTCCGCTCTCCCATGCAACATAAGCTTTCTTTCCCTTATCCTTGCTTCCCTTTTTGAATGAGGGTGACTCTTTTTCCTTTCTCTTTAGCTTAGGACAATCCGGTTTAAAATGACCGATTTGTCCACATTCATAACATGCTCCTTTCTTGGAGTACCTAGCATCTTCATTTCTCCGACGGTAACCACTATTTCTCCGATACTTCTTAAGATTGTCATCGGAATGCCTTATCCCATTCTTTCTCACATACCTATTGTAGCGTCGAACGAAGAGCCCCATTTCCTCATCATCGGAATCGTCTTCGCTTGAGCTACTTTCCACATGCTCTACCTTTTTAGACTTGGTGGACTTGGATGTGGAGGTCTTTAGAGCAATGGACCTCTTATCCTTTTCCTTTTCCTTCTCCTTGTCATTATGCTTTCCCTTTTTCTCACTTTTCTCATGCTTTTCTAACAAGTTTAGTACTTGTTCATGTTCCGTAAGCTTGCCAAATAAAGTTGTAAGACTCAAAGTAGTAAGATCATTCGCTTCCTTAATCGCGGTGACCTTCGGTTGCCAACACCTACTAAGACATCTCAAAATTTTGTTAGTGGCATCTTGATTTGTGATTGGCTTTCCCAAACCGTGTAACTTGTTGGTTATTTTGATAAATCGTTGTTGCATATCCTCGATGGTTTCACCATCTAGCATATGGAACAACTCAAATTCTTGTGTTAATGTATTAATTTTGGATATCTTTACATCATTGGTACCCTCAAAGTGAGTGACCAATGTGTCCCACATTTCCTTAGCCGATTGACAATGTGACACATGATAGAATTGATCAATCCCAAGGGATGATATTAAAATATTTTGTGCCTTCGCATCGTAATTGACCTTTTTCTTTTCCTCTTCCGTCCATTGTGCCATAGGCTTATTGTCGACAATGCCATGAGGATCCATGATAGTTGGAACAAACGGACCATTCTCAATGGCATTCCACACTTCACCATCAAAAGAATTAATGTGAATGCGCATACTACTTTTCCAATAGTCAAAATGATCTCCATTGAATATCGGAGCCCTATTATACGCCCCTTTAGGTGCAAAAGCCATGTTTTCTAATAATTGGCACAAATTACTCGGTTTAATCGTTTAAAATAGAACCGGGCTCTTGATGCCACTTGTTAACTACTAGGCTACCACTTAGAAGGGGGGTTGAATAAGTGGCTTCGTTAACCAATGTCAATTTAAAAAATTATTTGATTAAAACGAATGCGTGGAAGCACCACCGGATCGGTAGTCTACTTTGCACCTTTTGACCAAAGGAAAGATAGTATAGCCTTGAACGAACTAGGAAAATTATCGGAACGCTTAATGCAAAATATCCAAATTTAATCGATTAACAAAAACATTCCCAAGCAAGTTATATGATTCGATATTCAAATTCAATCACAATCAAGATAATCGCAATTGAACCTTTGTGCACACTTACGAACACAAAACTTCAATTGATACAAAATATAAGTGAATTGCGTAAAGTAAGAATTTAAAGCGAATCGACACACAAGAGTTGATTAGGGAGTTCCCCGGATTTCGCGTCGTCCACGCGTTTGTCCGAGTACGTCTCCCCCCAAATAACCAAACGGGTTATTTGAGAGTATTATTGATTAAAAACAGTTTGAACACAAGTGCACAATTTACAATGAATCCAATAAACCTATATTGACTCAAAAGTAAAACTATGCTAAACCTCAATCGACGAACGAATCTTCACCCTCTGATTCCAACGATTTTACCCGTGCAACTCCTTGCAACCATCGTCCAGCTGAGTCCTTCAATTCTTCTCGATTGATCCTCAATCGACGAACGAATCTTCACCCTCTGATTCCAACGATTTTACCCGTGCAACTCCTTGCAACAATCGTCCAGCTGAGTCCTTCAATTCTTCTCGATTGATCCTCAATCGACGAACGAATCTTCACCCTCTGATTCCAACGATTTTACCCATGCAACTCCTTGCAACAATCGTCCAGCTGAGTCCTTCAATTCTTCTCGATTGATCCTTAATCGACGAACGAATCTTCACCCTCTGATTCCAACGATTTTACCCGTGCAACTCCTTGCAACAATCGTCCAGCTGAGTCCTTCAATTCATCTCGATTGATCCTTCAAGATATCGAACAATCTTGAATCCCTAGCGAGCAACCAAACCTCCTTCGCAAATCAACCCGATCACGATTCTGATTCACCGCGAATCGTACCGAACGTTATCGACCAAGCGTACAACTTCTATTGGATTGATCCCATACTCAATCTTCAATTGTTGCAACTTGATGGAAGATGATGATCTTGTGAAGGATACACTTTGATCCCAATTTTTCACCCAAATTGTATCCAAAGTGTTTCTCTCAAAGCACTCTTGCTTTCTCACTGGTTCTCACTAGATTTTTCTCAGTTGTGTTACAAACAAATGATCACACACATTGCTATTTAAAGTGAAGATAGAATGAGCAAATTTGGGCATAATTTTTCAAACATGTATCGATACAAATGAGTTTTTGTATCGATACAAATGCTTTGACCAACGTTAAAAATGAAATTTTTGACCTTTGTATCGATACAAACACGGGTGTGTATCGATACAAATATCAGAATCTTGAAAATCTTGACTGATATGTATCGAAGCATGCAAGCATGATTCGATACATCATCAACTTTCTGGATTTTGAGGACATACAGATGTGTATCGATACATGCAAGCATGCTTCGATACACAGGTGATGTTCTGTCTCTGTAAGACCACTTTTGTATCGATACAGACTATGTATGTATCGATACAAAATGCAAAAAATCAGCTAGAAGTAATTTCAGGACATTTGTATCGATACACCAATGTATGTATCGATACAAAATACCTAAAAGTCAGTTTTTCAAGTTTTAGAAAATAGTTCTTTGTTGTCAAGTCATTTGTAATGTTGCCAAAATATGTTCAATCCTATTTTCATGTGTTTTGACAATTATTAAAACATGAGGATGAACTGGTGCACTTTTAGGACGTTGTTTGTAACAACCCGTTTTTCAAAGGCCAGAAAATGCATTAATAAATTTTTTTTTTGTACACATCAGAGTTACGCATAAAAGATTTCAAATGAGCCGGCATTCAAATATACAAAAGAACTCATTACCATAAGGTGCTTCGACAAGCAAAGTGTATTCCTGAATAATTACAATCCAAGTCTAAGTATTCAAATACTTACAACAACACAAATTAGAATCCTATGCCTAAACCCAAAAAGCACGGTGTACAACCCACACCGGCGCATAGTCTAACTAAGCTAAAGCTCCAACATCTCATTGGGGCCTGGAACAGCCACCGTCGTCACCACGACCTAACCCATCATCTAGGTGGGATGAGCCCGCAAATGAAAGAAAGGGTCACCACAAAATAAAAGTATGTATATATATAACCGGTGCGAAAGATTGTTCACATAACAATAATTCCACGAACACAAGAGAAAGCTCTTAACCACCAAAGCAATTCCCACCAACGGGTTTATATATATAATGCACACCAAGCCTAATGCAGACTTCTACAATGCGTGGTACTAACCCTAGCTACCACAATGCATGAGTTCCGGAACTGTAGGTCCAACCCCTACTAAAACACCAACGAAATCACAAGGTTAAGGTGGATCCACTCCCGCAATCACACCCCATGGTCCACTCCCGCAACCATGTATCGAACTCAACAAAATCACAAAGGATTAAGGTGGATCCACTCCCGCAATCACACCCCATGGTCCACTCCCGCAACCATGTATCGAACTCAACAAAATCACAAAGGATTAAGGTGGATCCACTCCCGCAATCACACCCCATGGTCCACTCCCGCAACCATGTATTGAACTCAATAAAACCCTATAAGAATCAGGTGGGTCCACTCCCGCAACCACACCTCGTAGTCCACTCCCGCCACTACGCACTAACAATGCATGAGCATACGATTCCACATGTATACTAATGCAACAAATACATACCTCCCTAGCATATGTAAACCATCCCAGCAACATACATACATATCCAATCATATGTAACAAACCACAGCAAACATACATACATTTCCAATCATATGTATTCACCCACATGTTCATACATACATCTCCAATCATATGTAAAACAACGCACGTATTATAAACACTTTCTCATCACGAGAATACATAACACATACATGCCAAACACACAGTAAATCCAAACATGTCGTAACCATTTAAAGACAGAAATAAAGTGGAACCCTTACCTCGGCAAGCTTCCACAATTAAAACTCGCTCAACTCCACAATTCTACAATTCGCGCTTCCTAAAATATAAGCAGCGTACAATCAATAAAATACTCCCAACGTATCCTATCGAAACGAAACTAAAACTCAAAAATCTAGAGGGGTCTAAGGTACTTTATAACACTCTCGGATTGTGGTTTCGAGTCCTTCCTATAGTGATTAAAATTCCCAAAGTTAATTGCACTATTTCTTGCTACACGAAAATATTTTCGTTTCAAAACAAACTATGAACCACTTTTGTTCCCAACACCAAAACCATTTGAAAACAACATCCAAACTCTTCGAGAAAATTTTCACAAAAATAAAAGTTTACTTGCGCCACAAGTTACAAGTTTTTCCTTTCAAATAAAATCACCATAACTCATTCAATTCTAATCCGATCGAGACGTGCCATACGCCGAAATCTTCGTATCGAAAAGACGGATCGAATGGTTAGGTTTCTAGGACACGAAAACAATTTTAAAATGACCATAATACCCCTGTGGAATACGGCCAGAATTGGAATTATTCCAAAACCATTGTTTTTCAAAATCAAACATAGTTTAAAACACTTAAACCATCACTAGTTTTCGTCAAATGATCAAGTACACACACTAAATCATTTTGAGTCCAAGAATACCATTTTTCTTCCAAACTTTGCAAATCTTTTCTCTTCACATAAAACCTCAAAACATTCTTTTCAAAGGCCATGATCATTCACTTAATTCAATGATCATTTCCTTCTCATTTAGGACTCAAAAATTTGAAATCTCATGGTCACACCAACATATGTGCCACGGCCACATTTCAAAAACAAGGCTAGTTCCCAATTTTTTTTCATTTCAAAAGCATATGATCCATCCTTTTGTTCTCAAAATCACTTAATTGAACTATCAAAACATTTTCAAAACACAAATCACAAAATCATGAGAGTTTTATCCACATTTCTCATGAACACAAAATAAATATTTTTCATCATATTTTTCAAAACTAAACCATAAATCACATATCCATTTTGTTTAAAAGCATGCAAACAACATTTATTAAGCAATCACCCAACTAAAAATCATGTTCTTGGTCACTCAAAAATTTTCCTAAAACCCTAGCAAGAACACTCACCAAATTATGATCCAACCATGGAACAAGCTTCTACTTATCATGAATAAGTTAGATAAACTCTTATAAACAACTTCCTAACAACCTTGATCAAGAAAAACTACTTACTAAATTTTTTCTAACAAGATCATAAACTTTCCAATCCAGAAACATCTTAAGAATCAAGCTTATTCTAAGGAAAAGAGTGATTTAATACCTTAGGAGATGATTCTACACAACTTCCCTTTGATCTTTCAAGCTCAAAATGGATGGATTTAGTGAGGAATGAAATTTTCTACACTTAATAAATTTTGGGAAATGAAAGAATGAGAGGGAGGGAGAGCTCACGGGAGAAGAGAGAAAAAGGAATGAAAAAGTCTCATGACTTTGCTTCTCATAGATCTCTCAATTAATTCCTAGCCATTGGATTGCATAGTATAAAGTTTCAAGATCAAATCCAAGCCCTTGGATCAAGTCTTGGTCACCAAGTAGCTCACATAAAAATCTAGATATTTCTTTCTCATGAGAAACTCACGCCTCACAGACGAGTCACGCTACGCTAACGGACGGAAAACACAAAAATATAAAATCTACCAAATAAACGTCCGTCGTAAATCGTTTCCAAATATTATCGCTAAATCTTTTTCCTCGACTGTAATTTTCTTCCTCACCCTCGAAAATTATTCTCAGGACATATCCTAACTCGCACAGATATATAAAACTCCCATCCGAAATCTCACTTAAAACAGACGCAGTAAAATTTTACAACGATGGGTAAATTTCCTACTCGTTTATCCAAAAACAAGAATAATCCAAATCTCGTTATTCTGAATCCACATCAACCTTCTTATTCACAAAAGAGGATTACAAGACAAAAGTCTGTGCCTTTACAGCGCACGAGCACAAAACAGGCTCAATTACAGCAAAATCCTATAATCGCGACAATACTCATGAAAACGCTTCGCCAAAAACCCTAAAAACTTAGCCGACACTAAAGTTCCTTAGGAAAATTGTATAGTGAAATCTTGGGTCTTACATTACTACCCTCCAAAAAGAAGTTTTGTCCTCGAAACTAAAGGTAAGAGTAACAACTCAACTAATTATTACCATCACCAACACAACAAAATCCCTCAGGATTAGGTGTAGCCACACAGATGCTAACACCGGGTGAAGTCACACAGATACTCTCACCAACACACTAGCACAACCGTGCACCAACCGCAACTCTCAACGAGTTCACCACTCTCGTCGAGGTACCTACCTTCAAAATAATTCTTAGGGTATTCCTCACATTACTATTGTCCAACCATCCTTGTTGACAATATCCGAATCCCTTATACTTACTCAATACCGATTTCCATCATACCACGTCTCTTTTCATTGTAACCACTACAATGAACCAAAGCTCTACTAACTTCCATCAACTTGTCATTAGACCATCTCTTATCCTTCTTATTTCCAAATTAGGTGTGAGACAAATCCCTTCGCCAATCTTCAATTGACATAAGCCACATCTTCATGGGCTTCTCTCTAAATCCTCATTTTTTTCTAGACCCAGAAACAGATCCACAAACCATTTCATCTCCATCACTCTTTCTCCTCTTTGAAGATGAATCATCAAGTGAAAGACAACCAAACAATGGAACATTTTCTCTACGAGTTCGGCTAGAAACACCACTAGCCACACTTATTGTTAACACATTCTTTCCATGACTAACCTCCCTTTACGACTAACTCATCGATGCCATAACCTCTACAAAACTCAATCTACTACTTTGCAACTTTCTAGTTCAACAACTGTCTAGAGTTGGTTCCCAAACCACCATGACCAATAACTTGTTAAATCAAAACAACATCTTTAATTCGCCGCACACAATCCAAATACTCTCTCATTCCACATAATTTTGAATCACCACAAGCATACCCTTCTCCGTTCGACCAATCTCAAATCTTCATAACCATCTAAAGCTATAGTATTCTCCAATACGAATAAACCTAAATGATTATCCAAACATCGTACTTAAATCCAACTGACATCTCTGCATGTTCCACCATATCTACAGTGGTTGCATCCTCTTGACAACTGAACGACTTCATCAAGTCTCGTCTGAACTCACCAGACGGACATCCAATATCATCTTCAGAAGGTCGTCCCAATCTGATCCTTACTTAAAATCCTTTATCAATTGACGTTCACTCGTCCATAACCAGCACCTCTGAGTGGCAACATCTAACGCCACTTCCCATCCATTATATTACTTTCAAGAATCACTTGTAGCTCAAGCCCGCCATCTTCGGACTGCCGCATCTAAGGAATTTAGAGACACTTGTCGACTAAATTCGACCAAGGCTTGGGGGTTTCACAATTCCACTTACTGAAGCCTCACTCCCTGCATTACCTCAGTAAGACACAAACCAGTGTCTAGGCATATCCCATGCTAAACACAAAAACCTACCACATAACCCATAACACAACAAAAACAATCGCTAGAACTAACACAACTCTAGCTATGTTCTAACCGACTCTGGACTAACGACTCAAGTATACACTTTCCCTTTGAAGATTTAAAGCCATGCTCTGATACCAATTGTAACAACCCGTTTTTCAAAGGCCAGAAAAGGCATTAATAATTTTTTTTTTTGTACACATCAGAGTTACGCATAAAAGATTTCAAATGAGCCGGCATTCAAATATACAAAAGAACTCATTACCATAAGGTGCTTCGACAAGCAAAGTGTATTCCTGAATAATTACAATCCAAGTCTAAGTATTCAAATACTTACAACAACACAAATTAGAATCCTATGCCTAAACCCAAAAAGCACGGTGTACAACCCACACCGGCGCATAGTCTAACTAAGCTAAAGCTCCAACATCTCATTGGGGCCTGGAACAGCCACCGTCGTCACCACGACCTAACCCATCATCTGGGTGGGATGAGCCCGCAAATGAAAGAAAGGGTCACCACAAAATAAAAGTATGTATATATATAACCGGTGCGAAAGATTGTACACATAACAATAATTCCACGAACACAAGAGAAAGCTCTTAACCACCAAAGCAATTCCCACCAACGGGTTTATATATATAATGCACACCAAGCCTAATGCAGACTTCTACAATGCGTGGTACTAACCCTAGCTACCACAATGCATGAGTTCCGGAACTGTAGGTCCAACCCCTACTAAAACACCAACGAAATCACAAGGTTAAGGTGGATCCACTCCCGCAATCACACCCCATGGTCCACTCCCGCAACCATGTATCGAACTCAACAAAATCACAAAGGATTAAGGTGGATCCACTCCCGCAATCACACCCCATGGTCCACTCCCGCAACCATGTATCGAACTCAACAAAATCACAAAGGATTAAGGTGGATCCACTCCCGCAATCACACCCCATGGTCCACTCCCGCAACCATGTATTGAACTCAATAAAACCCTATAAGAATCAGGTGGGTCCACTCCCGCAACCACACCTCGTAGTCCACTCCCGCCACTACGCACTAACAATGCATGAGCATACGATTCCCCATGTATACTAATGCAACAAATACATACCTCCCTAGCATATGTAAACCATCCCAGCAACATACATACATATCCAATCATATGTAACAAACCACAACAAACATACATACATTTCCAATCATATGTATTCACCCACATGTTCATACATACATCTCCAATCATATGTAAAACAACGCACGTATTATAAACACTTTCTCATCATGAGAATACATAACACATACATGCCAAACACACAGTAAATCCAAACATGTCGTAACCATTTAAAGACAGAAATAAAGTGGAGCCCTTACCTCGGCAAGCTTCCACAATTAAAACTCGCTCAACTCCACAATTCTACAATTCGCGCTTCCTAAAATATAAGCAGCGTACAATCAATAAAATACTCCCAACGTATCCTATCGAAACGAAACTAAAACTCGAAAATCTAGAGGGGTCTAAGGTACTTTATAACACTCTCGGATTGTGGTTTCGAGTCCTTCCTATAGTGATTAAAATTCCCAAAGTTAATTGCACTATTTCTTGCTACACGAAAATATTTTCGTTTCAAAACAAACTATGAACCACTTTTGTTCCCAACACCAAAACCATTTGAAAACAACATCCAAACTCTTCGAGAAAATTTTCACAAAAATAAAAGTTTACTTGCGCCACAAGTTACAAGTTTTTCCTTTCAAATAAAATCACCATAACTCATTCAATTCTAATCCGATCGAGACGTGCCATACGCCGAAATCTTCGTATCGAAAAGACGGATCGAATGGTTAGGTTTCTAGGACACGAAAACAATTTTAAAATGACCATAATACCCCTGTGGAATACGGCCAGAATTGGAATTATTCCAAAACCATTGTTTTTCAAAATCAAACATAGTTTAAAACACTTAAACCATCACTAGTTTTCCTCAAATGATCAAGTACACACACTAAATCATTTTGAGTCCAAGAATACCATTTTTCTTCAAAACTTTGCAAATCTTTTCTCTTCACATAAAACCTCAAAACATTCTTTTCAAAGGCCATGATCATTCACTTAATTCAATGATCATTTCCTTCTCATTTAGGACTCAAAAATTTGAAATCTCATGGTCACACCAACATATGTGCCACGGCCACATTTCAAAAACAAGGCTAGTTCCCAATTTTTTTTCATTTCAAAAGCATATGATCCATCCTTTTGTTCTCAAAATCACTTAATTGAACTATCAAAACATTTTCAAAACACAAATCACAAAATCATGAGAGTTTTATCCACATTTCTCATGAACACAAAATAAATATTTTTCATCATATTTTTCAAAACTAAACCATAAATCACATATCCATTTTGTTTAAAAGCATGCAAACAACATTTATTAAGCAATCACCCAACTAAAAATCATGTTCTTGGTCACTCAAAAATTTTCCTAAAACCCTAGCAAGAACACTCATCAAATTATGATCCAACCATGGAACAAGCTTCTACTTATCATGAATAAGTTAGATAAACTCTTATAAACAACTTCCTAACAACCTTGATCAAGAAAAACTACTTCCTAAAATTTTTCTAACAAGATCATAAACTTTCCAATCCAGAAACATCTTAAGAATCAAGCTTATTCTAAGGAAAAGAGTGATTTAATACCTTAGGAGATGATTCTACACAACTTCCCTTTGATCTTCCAAGCTCAAAATGGATGGATTTAGTGAGGAATGAAATTTTCTACACTTAATAAATTTTGGGAAATGAAAGAATGAGAGGGAGGGAGAGCTCACGGGAGAAGAGAGAAAAAGGAATGAAAAAGTCTCATGACTTTGCTTCTCATAGATCTCTCAATTAATTCCTAGCCATTGGATTGCATAGTATAAAGTTTCAAGATCAAATCCAAGCCCTTGGATCAAGTCTTGGTCACCAAGTAGCTCACATAAAAATCTAGATATTTCTTTCTCATGAGAAACTCACGCCTCACAGACGAGTCACGCTACGCTAACGGACGGAAAACACAAAAATATAAAATCTACCAAATAAACGTCCGTCGTAAATCGTTTCCAAATATTATCGCTAAATCTTTTTCCTCGACTGTAATTTTCTTCCTCACCCTCGAAAATTATTCTCAGGACATATCCTAACTCGCACAGATATATAAAACTCTCATCCGAAATCTCACTTAAAACAGACGCAGTAAAATTTTACAACGACGGGTAAATTTCCTACTCGTTTATCCAAAAACAAGAATAATCCAAATCTCGTTATTCTGAATCCACATCAACCTTCTTATTCACAAAAGAGGATTACAAGACAAAAGTCTGTGCCTTTACAGCGCACGAGCACAAAACAGACTTAATTACAGCAAAATCCTATAATCGCGACAATACTCATGAAAACGCTTCGCCAAAAACCCTAAAAACTTAGCCGACACTAAAGTTCCTTAGGAAAATTGTATAGTGAAATCTTGGGTCTTACATTGTTCAGAGCTACAGAGCACAACATCCTCTGCCTTCCTACCGCCAGCAGTATCCGGAGCAGCCGGATTTGACACAGCACTTCAACAGGCAGACCCAGAACATTGTGCAGCATCAGCAGCAGGTTCAGGATAGATGGGATCAGACAGCGGCTGAGGAGTTGGCGGCCGAGCTTGAGGAGGAGATGGCCAGTGATGATGAGGGCGGACAGTAGCTCCGCATTTATATTTTAGTCTTTTCTATTATTTATGTACTTTTATTTTATGTACTTTTCATTTTTAACTATTGTACTTTGAAATTCCTGTTAATCATTTTCATCTATTTAACCCTTATTCAAACTTACAAAAAAATTAAATAACTGTTTGCTGTTTATTATCTAGTGCATGATACACTGTTATAGGTAAGATTGCGGCGAAGTAAGTTATAAATTCTGATGAGCCGAATTTCACGCCTTCATAAAGAAACCAAAGGTAATTGCTCCGAAGTGCGAAGTTTGGGAGACAGAGAGACGAGTGATAAAGCTGATGTCTGTGGGACAAGTGTTCAACTTTCAGATACCTAAGCCATGTGAGGATTTGAGCCAAATATTTCCAAACGGTATTACCACTTTCTTTCGAATTACTACGAGAGTACCGTGCACTTGTTTATTTTCTAGAACTTGCTTTAATTCTCTGCTGACTAGTTGATTTGATATTATATGCATTGAGGCAATTGTTTGTTATAACCCAGAGCCTTTTTCAAGCCACCCTTTATATATTATTATCCTTTGTTAGCCAAATTTGAGCCGTAAAAAAATAATAATCCCTTTTTGTTTCGGTGACAAACCACGATACAAGCCTATAGACCAGAAAAACAATGATTTACCCTCTTTGGAGTTAGGTAATAGTTCTCAAAGTCTTGGCAACAAAATAAGTTTGGGGTTGCTCATGGAACTAGCAACGTCTAAGTTTGGGGTGGGTATACGGAGAACTATCACTACAAAAAAAAGAAAAATAAATGAAAAAGAGACGGGAAAACATCAAAAAATTCCCTAAAAAAATAGTCTCTTCAAAAAATAAATGAAAAAGCCAAAAAGGCAAAAGAAAAAGCCAAAAGGCAAAAGAAAGAGCCAAAGGGCAAAAACAGTGATAGAAAAGAACCACACAAAGACACATCCGGTTCTTATTTTTCCAATACCAACACAAAAAGGCACCCTAAGGAACAAAGGTTGCGTACACAAAAAGGAACAACAAAGTATAACTTAACTCCAATGTTTAGCCTACTATTCCCAAAAATGTCCTACCTTGACCTAAGCCACGTTATAACCCTGAAAAGACCTCCAATAATGCATGTATATTAAATTTTGACTGGTTACTTAGAATTTTTGCAAGCCTATGGTAAAATGGCAGGTTGTACGATGATTGAGAGCTAACCCTTTCAATTATGAGCGAAAAACACAAATGTGAGAGAGAGAAAAAGTTGAACATGGACTCTTGCAGACATTTGTCCGATTTGCTACCATTGACGTCTCCTGAGCCTAGCAGGACTAAGCATGATCACTGCGGTAAGAAATCAGCGGTACCATTGCTGAAATATTAAGCAAGGTTGTGAAATTGCTATCATCTTTATTTATCTCTTATTTCTCTAACGATCTTGCCTGACAGCATGTTACTTGAGGACAAGCAACAGTTTAAGTTTGGGGTTGTGATGACAGGAATTTCTACGTCATTTTTAGTATTATTATTAGTAGTAAAATGACCAAGACAGACCCAAATACGAAGGAAAACCTACAAAAGCAAGAAAAAGCATCAAGACAGAGTCCAAGATGCGAAAAGACAAGAAAAAGCCCAAAAAGTGAAGAAGTACAGCATTCCATCGCAGCACGATGTGTGTCATCGTGCCACGATGAAAGCTCCTTGCACGCCAAGCAATCAGAAGAAATAAATCTTGAGAAAATCTTCCATCGTAGTACGATGTGTGCTATCGCAGCACGATGGAGTTACTTGGCGCCCAAGCTGATGAAATGCACAGGATCAGTTATAAAAATAAACTGAATCTCCACATTGCAGCACGATGGCCTCATCGTACTGCGATGACCTTGTTGAGGCCCATTACGAAAACTATAAATAGAGCCTCTCATTCATTGTTTTATTCATTCAGAAATAGTAGAACACTCTCTACTATAAGGAGAGGTTCAGAGGAGCTCTATTGGGCATAGTTTTCTCCCCTTACGGGAAAACTAACTCAGCAAGGTATGATTTCTTTAGGCTTTTGTATTTAGGTTATAATTTCTTGTAATTTAAATATGTAGTCCTTATAATTTATGCCTTAGGTTGTGGTGGAGAAGATGAACTCCCCTATGAATATTTGGAGTCTGTGATTGAGTCTAAGTTATAATAAATGATATTTAGTAATTATGTTTGTTATTTACTTTCGTGCACTTTAATAACATATTCTCGTAATCTGGCGGGATAAGCGGGAGCGCCCATAGAATTAATATCAGGTTTCGACTTGGTATAGTCCGGAACTCGTAGTAAATAATGCTAGGTGTATAGACACGGTAACATCCTGAACTAGTCGTGAACTGAGCGGTTAGAGGAGGAATCATGCACTAGGTGTGATCTGAGCACTTAGAAGATGAACAGCCCGATACTAGGACCTAGAGGTTAATTGGTGAAGGTTATAATGCATGTTTATAAACAACTCACTTAGTAATTAAGGTATGTGACACATCGAGGTTAAGCTCTCGTAGGTACCTTTGTTGTTAATGTAGGGAAACTTTAATAGACATAGTGTAATAGTAAGGTATTACTACAACAAGGATAATTCACCGCCGAACATAATCTAAGTAACTATGTTATACACCGGTCATGCCAAATATGAAGAAGGGAGGGAGTCCAACCACCATACCTAGCCTCTATATTTCTTGAATCTATATTTAGACATTCTGCATTTATATTTCTGCAAAGCATTACGCTTATTTTATAAAAAACCTTTTCAAAAACCAAAGCGAATGCAAACTATCACAAACTTAAATAACGCTAGTAAAGCTGCGGCACGATCCCTGTGGATACGAACTCATTCTACACACCTAGAGTGTGAATTATTACTCGACGACAGACTGGTGCACTTGCCAGACCGTAGTCAGCGGCCCACTCCTCTGGAGACACTGTCCTCATTCTTTCTGCAGGTAGGAAACCCATAGTCAGAATGCATAAAATCGTAGTTAGCAAACAGCAATCAAATAGAAAAGGAAGGAAGAGACTCACGCAAGTAAAGGACCAAGCTAGGATGGTCGGTTTCTAACGCTAAAATCTCCTTTATTTCAAAAAGAAGAAAAGTGTTTAGAAAGGAGATTACTTCCGACTCATAGGGAGTCAAAAACGCCTCATCAACCCCCTTCACCAGTCGGGGATCTGGGGTCCAGTAGAAAGGAAATAGGGGGCTGCCCCCGGCGTCATACATCAGATCCGGGAGACGCGGACCACAGCTCACGCAGAAGAAAGTATCCTTATAATTCTTAAAGTTGGAAGCGTAAAGACTGAACAAACCCTATTCGGTTGACTGCTAATGGACACTTGCTTGCCGGGAAATAGGCTCTTGATCTGATAAAAGTGGAAGAACACGCCTAACCTAGGCTCCAAGTCTAAACCTAAGCACACGAGTTCAAAGGCCTTTACGAAGGCCCAACTGTTCGGATGTAACTGCGTGGGGGCAACGTTCAATGCATTCAGAAGAGCCAATTCAAATTCGGTAAACGGGAGCCAAAGGTTGAGGTTCTCCACCACACTGGCGTACATATAGAAGTAGTGGGGAGCTTGAGTATTAACTCTGGTAACCAACTCCTTACTCCCTACGGGGTTGATCACAACGTCCCCTTCCCTACCGGAGCCAGATAACATCACGTCCTTTCTAAAGTCCCGAACCGACTCCTCAGATGTATATTTTGAAAAAATTTCCATATTCAGAAAGCTACGAACACGCCCGTTGTCTTTTTCCTGTGAAAAAGAAACGGAGTTGTTACCGCCCAAAAACGATGTGAGCCCGCCAAACAAATAACTAGACGATGAGGATCTCTCCGCGACCCCTGGAAGGGACGCTAACCTAACAAAGGCCGAGCTAGGAGCCAAAGCAAAGAAGATCAGCCGCATTAGAGATCTCCCGGGAAACCACCCCAGAAAACAAACGCTTACATAAAATACTCAACGGGAAAAGGAAAGATATCACCATACCTGCGAAGTAACATGGTAATCCGAAGCAAGCAGGAAAGCAACGTATTCGAGCAATCACCGGAAGAAAACGAGCAGAAGATATCCTCGGAAACGAGTAAGGCAGCGTCAATATATAGACGAAGAAACAGCGGAACACGAATAGCCCATCGGACAAAAATAAAACTCGAAACGTTTCAGTAACCATTGGACAAAACACGTGTCTGTCTGCCTAAAAAGGAATCGTGACACGCGTCAGGAGACGCGTCGACCCTAACACGTTAGGGCGATACAATCACGCCCCGGGACACAATCACGCCGCAAGAGACGTATAAAAACGCGGAAAGGTAGAAACATGAGTACAAGAGAAAAAACTTTATTAGATTAAAGGAAACAATCCAGATTACAACCTTAGCATAAAAAGAAAAATAAAGAAAATGTTTCTTATTGGACGAAAAGAGTACAAGCTCAGAATGGTCAGGCAAGATTCCCCATCTCTCTCACTTTCCTCCACCTCGCCTCCAAAGCATCCTTGCAGTCCATGGCCACCTCCAATTCCACCGATGTACGGTCATGAGCTCTTCCCAGCATCTTCTGACTTTCTTTCAACTCTAAAAGGGCTCGACGCTTTTCCAACAAACTGGCGACGTCTTGACGAATATCTTCTTGCAATTGTTGTTTCTTCTCCTTCAACTCGTCCATCTCCGTCTGCAATCTGTCGGCGAAACGGTCATACTTCTCCTCCATCTCAAAAGAAGCGCTAAGGGTCCCCTCATACATCCGCATAACCTCTTTCAGGTTCCAAGATTTGTCTAGAATGGCAGATAGTTCCGTCTGGCTTTGAGCCCCGGCACATTCCATTGATGCTATTACAGGAGCGTCCCTAACCAACTTATCCCGGAAAGGAACGAGATACTCTAAAAACCGATGCTCTGACGGCGTCAACCCAACCTCCTCACCTTGCAGATCACTTACTAGGGTACAGAAACCCTCAGTATCGTCAATAAGATCATCGACCCCCCTGCGAAGCACGTTTTTGATCTCCATAACAAGAGGATTAGTGCTAAGAGCCATGGTAAGGTAAAGGCAATAATATTAGGTGAGTAAAGAAGGAAGTTGTGTTCCCAGCAAAAGCTCAACGTTCCCACATATATATAACAACGTTGCCACACTCCCTAGCCCCGTCATTTGGATCCCTGATCTAAAGGAGGCAGCTCCGGAAATCGGTTGCACCATACCTAGGAAAAAGGAAAGAATGTGAAAAAGAAGGGTAAAGGGCTGTAAAAGACATATCCGTTGGAAATTACCACGTCATCTCTATCGTATAAATAAAAGCCTGAACTCAGCACTTCGTCCCCTACGGCGCCTTGTGCTTGGGGGGCTGTGTAACGGGCGAGACGATCTTGGCCCAAAGACTCATGCCAGCCCAATCCGTCACGGAATCGGGTCACGCCCATTGAGCTCACGGCCCAGTAGAAATGCTTCCACCCGCTATCCAC
The DNA here is from genome assembly GCA_030408175.1 of Trifolium repens. Classification (NCBI taxonomy): domain Eukaryota; kingdom Viridiplantae; phylum Streptophyta; class Magnoliopsida; order Fabales; family Fabaceae; genus Trifolium; species Trifolium repens. Next base: position 17,840,760 of record CP125845.1, on the reverse strand, counting down.
GATCTTTCTACAAAACAGGAGACGTGGCACGTGGGAAAGAGGAGGCACCCAGTTCACTGATCATGGAATGGGGGTAACCGCTAGGTGGCGGGAAAATATTGAGTCTCTCCCCACGATCTCAGGTCATGGAGTAGTGGGAGAGGAAAACCGATCCTTCCACCCTATATATATAGACACCCCTAAAACCTGAAGAGGCAAGCGATAACGAAAGATTAACCAAAGAAACCATCTAGAAAAGTTCTACCCCAGAACAGGGGGTAAATGAGAGAATCTTCATATTACAAGATTTGTTTTGAAGAAAAAAAGTTAGGCACGGGGGTAAATCAAAATTCGCTTATTTTGCAGGGGGTAAACGACTATTTATCCTCTAAAAAATGGTTCGTAACTGGCAGCAACATCATATTGCTGCGATCGCGATTGAAGCTGTATTTACAATATTCGCCATGGTTGTCTACAATATTATAGACTGCGATGTGACCGTTACTGCAAAAACGATTTGGGCTGGGTTAGATTTAAACAAGTACACAAGCAGCAATGAAGATTAGAAGTTTTGGTCGAGGGAGTTGATTGAGGCTGTGGAAGTGGGTTTTCTGGGTTTGTTGAGCTTGAGCACAATTTATTGTTGTTGTTCCATGGGTTTTGTGTTGTTGGAAGATGATGATTTTGGAAGATGATGATGTTTTGGTGATGTTAATTTTGGTTGGAGTGATGTTGATGATGATGGAAGATGATGATTTTTTGGGTGATGATGATGATTTTTTTTTTCAGATTTATTTTGAAAAAATAACAATTTAATGATTTGACATTAAAAAATAAATATAAATTAAATTATTTCCATGTGTGCGTGCTATGTCATCAAAGATGCACAGTCAGAATCCAAGTTGGCAACTTAGGGGGGTAAATGAGAGAATCTTCATATTACAAGATTTATTTTGAAGAAAAAAATTAGGTAGGGGGGTAAATCAAAATTCGCTTATTTTGCAGGGGATAAGCGGCTATTTACCCTTTAAAAAATGGTTCGTAACTGCCAGCAACATCATGTTGCTGCAAATCTGCGATCGCGATTGAAGTTGTATTAACAACATTCGCTATGGTTGTCTACAATATTACAGACTGTGATGTGACAGTTACTGCAACAACGATTTAAAAGTTAAAACCTCGAGGGTCACTATGCAACTTAAATTTTTCTTATTATTAAACTCCTAATTGATTAGCCTATGTATAATCATATGGTTTACCTGCCTCCTATAATCAATTTTGAAAGTTCTGTTCAGAAATTTACTATGGTCTGCTGCTAATGAATCTGAGTTTGTTAGTCGCGGTCTCCTAGGAATTACAGGTGGCAAAATGGGTCAGGCCCGTTGGGCCGACCCGTTTGACCCACAATTTTTGGCGGGCTGGGCTGAGGTTTTCAGCTCGGTACCTTAAGTTATCCCGCACCCGTTTCGTTCGCCTAAAAAATGGGGTGGGGCAGAGCGGGGCGGGTTTGCCCGCTGGATTTTTACTTTTTCTTTTTTTTACTTTGAATGCAAATTGGGCTTGGATTGACGAGCCCAAATCCCAATTAGTAAGATTTTTTCATGCCACTTTCACTGACAGTTTCACGTTTCTTTCTTCCAAAATTACGGTAGTTTCACAGTTTCACTTTCACGTTTCTTCTTTCTTCGGCAGCTACTGCTTCCTCCACCATTTTGTTCTTCCTCTCCAGACACACAAACGTTTAGGGTAAGCTTCAACTCAATCTTTCTATTTTTGTGCTTCACTTTTTAGAGTCTTATACACCAACTCAATCTTTCTATTTTTTGTGCTTCACTTTTTAGAGTCTTATAGTAAATGGGGCATATAGATTTTTTTCTGTTTGTTAGTGAAAGCCTTAACAATAGGCACATGATTCAATTTGTGATTCTGTTTGTCGGTTTTCAATTTTCATATAAATCAAGAGTTGTTGCTATGCTTGTTATAATTAATAACTAGTTGAAATGTCTCATATGTTTTTGTTCTCCATAAATTGTGATTCAAGTGGTTTACATTCCAAATAGGTTGTTTGTTCATTCCATTCAACTTTTGATAACTCAATCTATAATATAGGGGATAATGTTTCCTTTTGTTGTGTAATGTTCTACCTGTTATTTCCCTTGCTGATGCTGGTTTCACTATACAGTATCTGGTTTTTGTCCGGTGCTATACTTTGGGCGAGTTTCTCTTTGGGTGGATGATTTTTTCCTTATTTTTAGATGATAAGAACTTTGTTTTTGTAGTTGGAGTTTTGGTCTCCTGTTTGTTGTAAACTTGTTAACTGTTGCCTCATATCACTCCTTGTGTTGTGTAGTGCTTGCAATAAAATTTTGTTTGCTGATAAAAAAAAAGTCTATAATATATATGCTCTTTTTTTTTGTTGGTAAATAGTCTATATGCTCTCTATATGCATTTTTATGTCCAAGGTAACATACATGAGACTTTGTTGTAAATTTTATTATAAAATAATTAATGATTATACATATCTCTCCAAATGTTATATGGTTTTCTTGTATGGGAGGGAGCTTGGGGATAGTTGAACAGAGAACAATGTATTCATTTATATTACTAGTTTGGATGCAACTTGTAATTGATCTTTATTTATTTATTTTTTTGAACTGTTTGGAATCATAGGTGAAGGCTTCAAATGGATTCACAAATAGTTGAAGGTGCACCTAATTTGGTAGATTTGGAGCATGTTAATGATGAAACACCTGAAAGTAAGAGGGCCAAATGACTACTTTTGATTGTTGGAAATATTTCAATAAACTTGATCCTGGTGCTGATGGCGTTCCGAGAGCAAAGTGCAAGGGTTGTGCAAAGGTGTTTAGGGCAGGAGGTAACAGTGGGACCACAACACTAAATCGTCATTGGCCTAAATGCGAAAAAATCAAATCTCTTGATATAGGTCAAGTCATGATCGACATTAGGGGTGTCAATATAATCCGTTTATCCATTATCCATCCAATCCATTTAAAAATTTATCCATCCAATCCACCCATTAGTAAAAATGTTGGTTAATGGATTGGATTGGATCCATCCATTTAATTAAATGGATGGATCCAATCCATCCACCTTAATTTTAAGATCCAATGGATAATTGATCATTATTAATTTCAAATCCAATGGATTGTCACTTTTTTAAAAAAATAATAAAATTCTTTAAAAAATAAATAGATAATAATAATAAAATAAATAAAAAACAAACAAAGTGATTATCATATATAAAAAAAAAGAGATTATCCAACAAACATCGTGTTTATCCAACAAAAAAGAGATTATCATATCATAAATAATAAACAAACAAAGTGATTATCATATATAAACAAACATCGTGTTTATTTATTTATCTATATTTTTTTTTTGAATTTTTATAGTACAATGAATTTATGTAAAAATAAAACATAAATAATTGATTGTCAAAAATTAAATAAAAGTTGGAAACAAACCCATAAAAAACTTAATAAAAACTATTTTTTTTTAAAATTAATAACATAAAAAAAAACTGAAAATAAAACATAGCCTAAAAAAAAGGAAAAAAAAATTAATAAAAAAGGAATTTTTTAAAACAGTTCCAGTTTTTTTCTTTTTTTTTTTTACTTTAAAAATCCAGTTTTTCTATTAATATAAATATAATTTAATAATGTAATAAAAATATATTAAAATAAAGCACGAATTTTTCACTTTTTACATTAAAATAAAGCGATGAGTGAACGTTGCCTATAAATAAAGCACGAATTTTTCACTTTTTACATCAAAATTTCACGCTGTTACTCTGCTCAAATTTACCAAGAAACTTACCAACAATCCTAACTCTCAGAAAACTCCAAAACTCGTATTCTTCTTCTTCTTCTACACTTTTTAAACCTTCCATCAACCAAATTTCCCAACAAAAACCCAAACTTTTTCATAAAAATCAAACCTTTTTCACTTTCACATCTATGGCACCAAAACGATCCAGAACATCAGGATCCGCTTCAGAGTCTGCCACTCCCCGCTTCTTGAGTAGAGTTACTCAGAAGCAACATGCTATTGTTGGGGAGAAGGGGCTGGTTCAGGAGATTGGTATCGAGGTCCCTGCTTTCGACTCAGTCCCACAAGTTCGGGAGATTCTTACGGGATACGGATGGGCACCCTTCAACAACATGTTGGGGGAGTGCAACAAGAACATCGTGTAGGAGTTTTATGGCAATGGTATGGAATTTGCCAATGGAGATTACAGGTCTTACGTCCGGGGGGTTTATGTCAGCTATTCCCCGGACGTTATTGATTCCACTTTTGGATTCCGCCCGGAGGGTCAGTGCGGGGTCCAGACTAGGCGTGCTTCCTGGAGAGAGGGAGCTATCACCGACACCGAGTACGACCAGATCCGAGAAGCCCTGGCTATGCCAGGCAAGGATTGGCGCTACTCGAGACAGGGGGCGAGGCAGAGACTGTAGGGCACAGATATGACGCCTCTAGCAAAGTTGTGGGCCAAATGGTGGATCTATAACTTTGAGGCGTGCTCCAACGAGACGGAGATCATCACTACCAGGTGCTTGGGCATCTACTCTATCTTGATGGGGGAGCCCATCCAGGTCGGCCGTGTGATTGCGCAGAGTATCAGGCGCATGATCACCTCATCTGAGGCCACCATTGGCCACCCCTTTGTCATCTCACACCTTTGTTCCCTAGCTGGGGTACCAGAGGAGGATGATGACGACATTATTGGGCCGGAGATTCCCTTAGGAGCGAGGTTCCTTGCCCGAGCCCAGCGGGACCTTGAGAGAGCCCAGCAGGGGCAGCAGCCACCACAGCAGCAGCAGGTACACCAGCCGCCACCTCAGCACCACCAGTTCTCAGAGTATGAGCTGGGGATGGCGGCCACTCAGTATGATATGCATGTCCTGATGGACTGGGGGTTACCCAGATACTCCCCCCACATGATGGACGTTGTTCAGAGCTACAGAGCATAGCATCCTCTGCCTTCCTACCGCCAGCAGTATCCGGAGCAGCCGGATTTGACGCAGCACTTCAACAGGCAGACCCAGAACATTGTGCAGCATCAGCAGCAGGTTCAGGATAGATGGGATCAGACAGCGGCTGAGGAGTTGGCGGCCGAGCTTGAGGAGGAGATGGCCAGTGATGATGAGGGCGGACAGTAGCTCCGCATTTATATTTTCGTCTTTTCTATTATTTATGTACTTTTATTTTATGTACTTTTCATTTTTAACTATTGTACTTTGAAATTCCTATTAATCATTTTCATCTATTTAACCCTTATTCAAACTTACAAAAAAATTAAATAACTGTTTGCTGTTTATTATCTAGTGCATGATACACTGTTATAGGTAAGATTGCGGCGAAGTAAGTTATAAATTCTGATGAGCCGAATTTCACGCCTTCATAAAGAAACCAAAGGTAATTGCTCCGAAGTGCGAAGTTTGGGAGACAGAGAGACGAGTGATGAAGCTGATGTCTGTGGGACAAGTGTTCAACTTTCAGATACCTAAGGCATGTGAGGATTTGAGCCAAATATTTCCAAACGGTATTACCACTTTCTTTCGAATTACTATGAGAGTACCGTGCACTTGTTTATTTTCTAGAACTTGCTTTAATTCTCTGCTGACTAGTTGATTTGATATTATATGCATTGAGGCAATTGTTTGTTATAACCCAGAGCCTTTTTCAAGCCACCCTTTATATATTATTATCCTTTGTTAGCCAAATTTGAGCCGTAAAAAAATAATAATCCCTTTTTGTTTCGGTGACAAACCACGATACAAGCCTATAGACCAGAAAAACAATGATTTACCCTCTTTGGAGTTAAGTAATAGTTCTCAAAGTCTTGGCAACAAAATAAGTTTGGGGTTGCTCATGGAACTAGCAACGTCTAAGTTTGGGGTGGGTATACGGAGAACTATCACTACAAAAAAAAGAAAAATAAATGAAAAAGAGACGGGAAAACATCAAAAAATTCCCTAAAAAAATAGTCTCTTCAAAAAAAAAATGAAAAAGCTAAAAAGGCAAAAGAAAAAGCCAAAAGGCAAAAGAAAGAGCCAAAGGGCAAAAACAGTGATAGAAAAGAACCACACAAAGACACATCCGGTTCTTATTTTTTCAATACCAACATAAAAAGGCACCCTAAGGAACAAAGGTTGCGTACACAAAAAGGAAATACAAAGTAGAACTTAACTCCAATGTTTAGCCTACTATTCCCAAAAATGTCCTACCTTGACCTAAGTCACGTTATAACCCTGAAAAGACCTCCAATAATGCATGTATATTAAATTTTGACTGGTTACTTAGAATTTTTGCAAGCCTATGGTAAAATGGCAGGTTGTACGATGATTGAGAGCTAACCCTTTCAATTATGAGCGAAAAACACAAATGTGAGAGAGAGAAAAAGTTGAACATGGACTCTTGCAGACATTTGTCCGATTTGCTACCATTGACGTCTCCTGAGCCTAGCAGGACTAAGCATGATCGCTGCGGTAAGAAATCAGCGGTACCATTGCTGAAATATTAAGCAAGGTTGTGAAATTGCTATCATCTTTATTTATCTCTTATTTCTCTAACGATCTTGCCTGACAGCATGTTACTTGAGGACAAGCAACAGTTTAAGTTTGGGGTTGTGATGACAGGAATTTCTACGTCATTTTTAGTATTATTATTAGTAGTAAAATGACCAAGACAGGCCCAAATACGAAGGAAAACCTACAAAAGCAAGAAAAAGCATCAAGACAGAGTCCAAGATGCGAAAAGACAAGAAAAAGCCCAAAAAGTGAAGAAATACAGCATTCCATCGCAGCACGATGTGTGCCATCGTGCCACGATGAAAGCTTCTTGCACGCCAAGCAATCAGAAGAAATAAATCTTGAGAAAATCTTCCATCGCAGTACGATGTGTGCTATCGCAGCACGATGGAGTTACTTGGCGCCCAAGCTGATGAAATGCACAGGATCAGTTATAAAAATAAACTGAATCTCCACATTGCAGCACGATGGCCTCATCGTACTGCGATGACCTTGCTGAGGTCCATTACGAAAACTATAAATAGAGCCTCTCATTCATTGTTTTATTCATTCAGAAATAGTAGAACACTCTCTACTATAAGGAGAGGTTCAGAGGAGCTCTATTGGGCATAGTTTTCTCCCCTTACGGGAAAACTAACTCAGCAAGGTATGATTTCTTTAGGCTTTTGTATTTAGGTTATAATTTCTTGTAATTTAAATATGTAGTCTTTATAATTTATGCCTTAGGTTGTGGTGGAGAAGATGAACTCCCCTATGAATATTTGGAGTCTGTGATTGAGTCTAAGTTATAATAAATGATATTTAGTAATTATGTTTGTTATTTACTTTTGTGCACTTTAATAACATATTCTCGTAATCTGGCCGGATAAGCGGGAGCGCCCATAGAATTAATATCAGGTTTCGACTTGGTATGGTCCGGAACTCGTAGTAAATAATGCTAGGTGTATAGACACGGTAACATCCTGAACTAGTCGTGAACTGAGCGGTTAGAGGAGGAATCATGCACTAGGTGTGATCTGAGCACTTAGAAGATGAACAGCCCGATACTATGACCTAGAGGTTAATTGGTGAAGGTTATAATGCATGTTTATAAACAACTCACTTAGTAATTAAGGTATGTGACACATCGAGGTTAGGCTCTCGTAGGTACCTTTATTGTTAATGTAGGGAAACTTTAATAGACATAGTGTAATAGTAAGGTATTACTACAACAAGGATAATTCACCGCCGAACATAATCTAAGTAACTATGTTATACACCGGTCATGCCAAATATGAAAAAGGGAGGGAGTCCAACCACCATACCTAGCCTCTATATTTCTTGAATCTATATTTAGACATTCTGCATTTATATTTCTGCAAAGCATTACGCTTATTTTATAAAAAACCTTTTCAAAAACCAAAGCGAATGCAAACTATCACAAACTTAAATAATGCTAGTAAAGCTGCGGCACGATCCCTGTGGATACGAACTCATTCTAGACACCTAGAGTGTGAATTATTATTCGACGACAGACTGGTGCACTTGTCAGACCGTAGTCAGCAGCCCACTCCTCTGGAGACACTGTCCTCATTCTTTCTGCAGGTAGGAAACCCATAGTCAGAATGCATAAAATCGTAGTTAGCAAACAGCAATCAAATAGAAAAGGAAGGAAGAGACTCACGCAAGTAAAGGACCAAGCTAGGATGGTCGGTTTCTAACGCTAAAATCTCCTTTATTTCAAAAAGAAAAAAAGTGTTTAGAAAGGAGATTACTTCCGACTCATAGGGAGTCAAAAACGCCTCATCAACCCCCTTCACCAGCCGGGGATCTGGGGTCCAGTAGAAAGGAAATAGGGGGTTGCCCCCGGCGTCATACATCAGATCCGGGAGACGCGGACCACAGCTCACGCGGAAGAAAGTATCCTTATAATTCTTAAAGTTGGAAGCGTAAAGACTGAACAAGCCCTATTCGGTTGACTGCTAATGGACACTTGCTTGCCGGGAAATAGGCTCTTGATCTGATAAAAGTGGAAGAACACGCCTAACCTAGGCTCCAAGTCTAAACCTAAGCACACGAGTTCAAAGGCCTTTACGAAGGCCCAACTGTTCGGATGTAACTGCGTGGGGGCAACGTTCAATGCATTCAGAAGAGCCAATTCAAATTCGGTAAACGGGAGCCAAAGGTTGAGGTTCTCCACCACACTGGCGTACATATAGAAGTAGTGGAGAGCTTGAGTATTAACTCTGGTAACCAACTCCTTACTCCCTACGGGGTCGATCACAACGTCCCCTTCCCTACCGGAGCCAGATAACATCACGTCCTTTCTAAAGTCCCGAACCGACTCCTCAGATGTATATTTTGAAAAATTTCCATATTCAGAAAGCTACGAACACGCCCGTTGTCTTTTTCCTGTGAAAAAGAAACGGAGTTGTTACCACCCAAAAACGATGTGAGCCCGCCAAACAAATAACTAGACGATGAGGATCTCTCCGCGACCCCTGGAAGGGACGCTAACCTAACAAAGGCCGAGCTAGGAGCCAAAGCAAAGGAGATCAGCCGTATTAGAGATCTCCCGGGAAACCACCCCAGAAAACAAACGCTTACATAAAATACTCAACGGGAAAAGGAAAGATATCACCATACCTGCGAAGTAACATGGTAATCCGAAGCAAGCAGGAAAGCAACGTATCTGAGCAATCACCGGAAGAAAACGAGCAGAAGATATCCTCGGAAACGAGTAAGGCAGCGTCAATATATAGACGAAGAAACAGCGGAACACGAATAGCCCAACGGACAAAAATAAAACTCGAAACGTTTCAGTAACCATTGGACAAAACACGTGTCTGTCTGCCTAAAAAGGAATCGTGACACGCGTCAGGAGACGCGGCGACCCTAACACGTTAGGGCGATACAATCACGCCCCGGGACACAATCACGCCGCAAGAGACGTATAAAAACGCGGAAAGGTAGAAACATGAGTACAAGAGAAAAAACTTTATTAGATTATAGGAAACAATCCAGATTACAACCTTAGCATAAAAAGAAAAATAAAGAAAACGTTTCTTATTGGACGAAAAGAGTACAAGCTCAGAATGGTCAGGCAAGATTCCCCATCTCTCTCACTTTCCTCCACCTCGCCTCCAAAGCATCCTTGCAGTCCATGGCCACCTCCAATTCCACCGATGTACGGTCATGAGCTCTTCCCAGCATCTTCTGACTTTCTTTCAACTCTAAAAGGGCTCGACGCTTTTCCAACAAACTGGCGACGTCTTGACGAATATCTTCTTGCAGTTGTTGTTTCTTCTCCTTCAACTCGTCCATCTCCGTCTGCAATCTGTCGGCGAAACGGTCATACTTCTCCTCCATCTCAAAAGAAGCGCTAAGGGTCCCCTCATACATCCGCATAACCTCTTTCAGGTTCCAAGATTTGTCTAGAATGGCAGATAGTTCCGTCTGGCTTTGAGCCCCGGCACATTCCATTGATGCTATTACCGGAGCGTCCCTAACCAACTTATCCCGGAAAGGAACGAGATACTCTAAAAACCGATGCTCTGACGGCGTCAACCCAGCCTCCTCGCCCTGCAGATCACTTACTAGGGTACAGAAACCCTCAGTATCGTCAATAAGATCATCGACCCCCCTGCGAAGCACGTTTTTTATCTCCATAACAAGAGGATTAGTGCTAAGAGCCATGGTAAGGTAAAGGCAATAATATTAGGTGAGTAAAGAAGGAAGTTGTGTTCCCAGCAAAAGCTCAACGTTCCCACATATATATAACAACGTTGCCACACTCCCTAGCCTCGTCATCTGGATCCCTGATCTAAAGGAGGCAGCTCCGGAAATCGGTTGCACCATACCTAGGAAAAAGGAAAGCATGTGAAAAAGAAGGGTAAAGGGCTGTAAAAGACATATCCGTTGGAAATTACCACGTCATCTCTATCGTATAAATAAAAGCCTGAACTCAGCACTTCGTCCCCTACGGCGCCTTGTGCTTGGGGGGCTGTGTAACGGGCGAGACGATCTTGGCCCAAAGACTCATGCCAGCCCAATCCGTCACGGAATCGGGTCACGCCCATTGAGCTCACGGCCCAGTAGAAATGCTTCCACCCGCTATCCACGATCTTTCTACAAAACAGGAGACGTGGCACGTGGGAAAGAGGAGGCACCCAGTTCACTGATCATGGAATGGGGGTAACCGCTAGGTGGCGGGAAAATATTGAGTCTCTCCCCACGATCTCAGGTCATGGAGTAGTGGAAGAGGAAAACCGATCCTTCCACCCTATATATATAGACACCCCTAAAACCTGAAGAGGCAAGCGATAACGAAAGATTAACCAAAGAAACCATCTAGAAAAGTTCTACCCCAGAACAGGGGATAAATGAGAGAATCTTCATATTACAAGATTTGTTTTGAAGAAAAAAAGTTAGGCACGGGGGTAAATCAAAATTCGCTTATTTTGCAGGGGGTAAACGACTATTTACCCTCTAAAAAATGGTTTGTAACTGCCAGCAACATCATATTGCTGCGATCGCGATTGAAGCTGTATTTACCATATTCGCCATGGTTGTCTACAATATTATAGACTGCGATGTGACCGTTACTGCAAAAACGATTTGGGCTGGGTTAGATTTAAACAAGAACACAAGCAGCAATGAAGATTAGAAGTTTTGGTCGAGGGAGTTGATTGAGGCTGTGGAAGTGGGTTTTTTGGGTTTGTTGAGCTTGAGCACAATTTATTGTTGTTGTTCCATGGGTTTTGTGTTGTTGGAAGATGATGATTTTGGAAGATGATGATGTTTTGGTGATGTTAATTTTGCTTGGAGTGATGATGATGATTTTTTTTTTCAGATTTATTTTGAAAAAATAACAATTTAATGATTTGACATTAAAAAATAAATATAAATTAAATTATTTCCATGTGTGCGTGCTATGTCATCAAAGATGCACAGTCAGAATCCAAGTTGGCAACTTAGGGGGGTAAATGAGAGAATCTTCATATTACAAGATTTATTTTGAAGAAAAAAAATTAGGTAGGGGGGTAAATCAAAATTCGCTTATTTTGCAGGGGATAAACGACTATTTACCCTTTAAAAAATGGTTTGTAACTGCCAGCAACATCATGTTGCTGCAAATCTGCGATCGCGATTGAAGTTGTATTAACAACATTCGCTATGGTTGTCTACAATATTACAGACTGTGATGTGACAGTTACTGCAACAACGATTTAAAAGTTAAAACCTCGAGGGTCACTATGCAACTTAAATTTTTCTTATTATTAAACTCCTAATTGATTAGCCTATGTATAATCATATGGTTTACCTGCCTCCTATAATCAATTTTGAAAGTTCTGTTCAGAAATTTACTATGGTCTGCTGCTAATGAATCTGAGTTTGTTAGTCGCGGTCTCCTAGGAATTACGGGTGGCAAAATGGGTCAGGCCCGTTGGGCCGACCCGTTTGACCCACAATTTTTGGCGGCCTGGGCCGAGGTTTTCAGCCCGGTACCTTAAGTTATCCCGCACCCGTTTCGTTCGCCTAAAAAATGGGGTGGGGCAGAGCGGGGCGGGTTTGCCCGCTGGATTTTTACTTTTTCTTTTTTTTACTTTGAATGCAAATTGGGCTTGGATTGACGAGCCCAAATCCCAATTAGTAAGATTTTTTCTCCTATGCCACTTTCACTGACAGTTTCACGTTTCTTTCTTCCAAAATTAGGGTAGTTTCACAGTTTCACTTTCACGTTTCTTCTTTCTTCGGCAGCTACTGCTTCCTCCACCATTTTGTTCTTCCTCTCCAGACACACAAACGTTTAGGGTAAGCTTCAACTCAATCTTTCTATTTTTGTGCTTCACTTTTTAGAGTCTTATACACCAACTCAATCTTTCTATTTTTTGTGCTTCACTTTTTAGAGTCTTATAGTAAATGGGGCATATAGATTTTTTTCTGTTTGTTAGTGAAAGCCTTAACAATAGGCACATGATTCAATTTGTGATTCTGTTTGTCGGTTTTCAATTTTCATATAAATCAAGAGTTGTTGCTATGCTTGTTATAATTAATAACTAGTTGAAATGTCTCATATGTTTTTGTTCTCCATAAATTGTGATTCAGGTGGTTTACATTCCAAATAGGTTGTTTGTTCATTCCATTCAACTTTTGATAACTCAATCTATAATATAGGGGATAATGTTTCCTTCTGTTGTGTAATGTTCTACCTGTTATTTCCCTTGCTGATGCTGGTTTCACTATGCAGTATCTGGTTTTTGTCCGGTGCTATACTTTGGGCGAGTTTCTCTTTGGGTGGATGATTTTTTCCTTATTTTTAGATGATAAGAACTTTGTTTTTGTAGTTGGAGTTTTGGTCTCCTGTTTGTTGTAAACTTGTTAACTGTTGCCTCATATTACTCCTTGTGTTGTGTAGTGCTTGCAATAAAATTTTGTTTGCTGATAAAAAAAAAGTCTATAATATATATGCTCTTTTTTTTTGTTGGTAAATAGTCTATATGCTCTCTATATACATTTTTATGTCCAAGGTAACATACATGAGACTTTGTTGTAAATTTTATTATAAAATAATTAATGATTATACATATCTCTCCAAATGTTATATGGTTTTCTTGTATGGGAGGGAGCTTGGGGATAGTTGAACAGAGAACAATGTATTCATTTATATTACTAGTTTGGATGCAACTTGTAATTGATCTTTATTTATTTATTTTTTTGAACTGTTTGGAATCATAGGTGAAGGCTTCAAATGGATTCACAAATAGTTGAAGGTGCACCTAATTTGGTAGATTTGGAGCATGTTAATGATGAAACACCTGAAAGTAAGAGGGCCAAATGACTACTTTTGATTGTTGGAAATATTTCAATAAACTTGATCCTGGTGCTGATGGCGTTCCGAGAGCAAAGTGCAAGGGTTGTGCAAAGGTGTTTAGGGCAGGAGGTAACAGTGGGACCACAACACTAAATCGTCATTGGCCTAAATGCGAAAAAATCAAATCTCTTGATATAGGTCAAGTCATGATCGACATTAGGGGTGTCAATATAATCCGTTTATCCATTATCCATCCAATCCATTTAAAAATTTATCCATCCAATCCATCCATTAGTAAAAATGTTGGTTAATGGATTGGATTGGATCCATCCATTTAATTAAATGGATGGATCCAATCCATCCACCTTAATTTTAAGATCCAATGGATAATTGATCATTATTAATTTCAAATCCAATGGATTGTCACTTTTTTTAAAAAATAATAAAATTCTTTAAAAAATAAATAAATAATAATAATAAAATAAATAAAAAACAAACAAAGTGATTATCATATATAAAAAAAAGAGATTATCCAACAAACATCGTGTTTATCCAACAAAAAAGAGATTATCATATCATAAATAATAAACAAACAAAGTGATTATCATATATAAACAAACATCGTGTTTATTTATTTATTTATATTTTTTTTTTGAATTTTTATAGTACAATGAATTAATGTAAAAATAAAACATAAATAATTGATTGTCAAAAATTAAATAAAAGTTGGAAACAAACCCATAAAAAACTTAATAAAAACTATTTTTTTTTTAAATTAATAACATAAAAAAAAACTGAAAATAAAACATAGCCTAAAAAAAAGGAAAAAAAAAATTAATAAAAAAGGAATTTTTTAAAACAGTTCCAGTTTTTTTCTTTTTTTTTTTACTTTAAAAATCCAGTTTTTCTATTAATATAAATATAATTTAATAATGTAATAAAAATATATTAAAATAAAATTGATAAAGTCAACGCCAGAGCCACCGGTCAACGCCGGAGCTTCGCCACCAGACCATCGCCGCCGGACCACCGCGAGTCGCCGGAAAATCTGGGTCCCGCCGCCGTCCGCTGCCACCGGTGCCGGAGCTCCGCCGCCGTCCGGAGGTGGTCCGGCCACCCACCACCACCACCTAATTTTATTATTAAATTATTTATTAAAATATTATTATTTAGTTTGTTTGGAGAAAGTTTAAAAAATCTATTTGGGCTTAGGGAAGAAAAAAAATCTATTTGGGCTCACTAATAAAAATTTGTTTTTACACTATTTCAAAAAATAAATCTATTTTATTAATTATTTAAAATGCTTTTAGAAAATAAAAAAAATTAATTTAATTTATTTGATGGATTGGATGGATATCCATCCATTTAAAATCTCATAATGGATGGATTGGATTGGATTTTATCTCTAATGGATGGATTGGATTGGATTCTTTTGATAAAGTTTTGATGGATTGTTAATGGATAAATGGATTATTTTGATCCATCCATTAACAATCCAATACAAATCCATCCAATCCATCCATTTTGACACCCCTAATCGACAAGCAAGGTAAACTTAAGAATCTTGCTATAGATAAAAAGGTGTCTAGAAAAATGTGTGCTAGGGCCATTATTGCGCATGATTTGCCTTATAACTTTGTTGAATTTCAATAAGGTAGTGGCTTAAGTATTTGAACCCTGACTTTACTCCCATTACTCGAAATACTGCTAAGGCAGATGTGGCGAGTATACATAAGAGAGAGAAGGAAAATACGAGTATTAAGCATGAATTGGCTAATATTCCTACAAGAATTTCATTAACCTCTGATTTGTGGACAGCTTCTAATACAGAGGGTTATATTTGCTTAATAGCTCACTATGTTGATTCTAATTGGAATTTAAAGAGTAGGATGCTTAACTTTTCTCACATGCCTCCCCCTCATAGTATTAATAGTTCAGGTATATAATCATATTTAATCATGCTTTTTAATTGATTTATTTCATTTATATTGTTTGGCTACATAAAATATATGGTTGTGACTTTTTTTGCATTTTATTTTATGTAGTTGTAGTAGGTGACGATGAGGAGAAGGATGGTGGAAGTGGAAGGTTTCAATTTCAGCCTATGCCTACGACATCAACCGAAGCTTCATATGTTTACGACATAGATGATGATGATGATGAGTGATGAAGTGTTTGTCATGGAGCTTTTGGGATTGATTTTTTGCTGCTAGTTTTTTGATGTTTTGTGCTATTTGGCTTTTTGGTATTGACATGGTTATTGTTTTTTGAGTCATGTTTTGGTATGGAACTGTTTTGGTGTGGAACCGAATGCATCACTTTCTAGTATTTATTTTCAACTGTAAGGAACTACTTATTAACTTATATTTATCATTTTGCCTTGTTAACTTATACTTATTAACTTATATTTATCCTTTTGTTGTTTGGTGTTTGGTTTTGTTATTATTTGTATTGCGGTTATTCTGCACCTCTGTTTGTGCTTGTTAGCTTTATGGCCTTTTTTCTCTTGACAGATTTGTTGTTTTCGTGTGGACTGGTCTTTTGACCATGTTTTGTATCTTTGGCCTATTTTGTACCACTTGTACATTATAGTGCTTATTAATAAATAGTTTTGCAGATAAAAAAAAGTTTAATTAAGCGTAATTGTAAGGAATTACTTATTAACAGAGAATTGTGAAGTTATAATTCGATTTATTTTTTAAAAAAGTACTTGGCGGGCATGCCCGCCACCGCGCCAATAAACGGGCGGACTTCACTTTTGAGCCCGAACGCCTAAGTTGCCCTGCACCGCCCCGCTCCATTTTTGGACGGGCTTAAACGGGGAGGGCATGCCCGTTTTGCCACCCCTACCAGGAATCAACAAGGCAGTTGTTGTCTTCCTATGACCAATGGGATTGTGTTTCTTCAGTGCGTCGATTACCTGTTTTCTGATTGATTTAAATAACTGCAAATAGAAAGAAACATCAAATCAATGTTCACAAAACAAGAGGGAACTAATGATACTTTCTCCGATCCTTAATATAAGAGGAAAATTACTTTTTAGATACATTGAGTAACTAATATAATGTATTTGGCTTATATTATAGGTCCGATACATTAGTTAGTCAATGTATCTATAAGGTAAGTTTTCTCTTATAATAAGGACTAGATGGAGTATCATTTACCATTCTCTATAAATGGTTTATTCTATTTGTACAGATATAGTGGGGGCACATTCAATCTCGGTTTTCCATTAATTACCAATTAATTCTTCTATACCGGGGTAGAGAAACTTTGCAGCTCATAAGGCTTATTGTTGAGTATGCATTGAAATCTCAGTTCGGTAGTTAGAAAATCATCTTTTTGGGACCTTCTGTCAGTTTATGCCCAGGCATGGTATACTGGCTCCCAGGCGTGCAGATCTGGGTTCAATTTTGTCTGTTTACACCTAGGCGTGGGAGGCTGGCGCCCAGGCGCAGCGCGTGCAACAACATGCTGATTTTGTGAAAAAATATGTTTTCTGAAGGATATCTGACTTGGATTTGGTTTTATTTTATAACAGATTTGTTTTAAAATAATAGGCATATGTTTTTCTATAAATATGGAGTACTTTATTCATAGAAAAATAAGGTTGAAAGCAATTAGGATTAAGGTTTGCCACACTAGAGTTTTAGAGAAATTGTTCTTGGTATAATCCTAGGGGTTTGGGCGAATCATCCTTGGTTCACCTTGGGTAGCTAGGTCAAATTGAGTCTCTTAATCACGGAAAGGGATTCGGGATTTGGGTAGAGTTAGGTCTAATTCTTGTAAGTCAATTGGGATCACTTTGTGTAAATAACTTATTTGATCATAGTGGAACGGAGAACTACTCTCTCCCCATAGTAGATTAATTAACTCTGAACTGGGTATAAAACTATTGTGTCTCTCTTTCGCTTTTGGATTATTTACTTTCATCATCCCTATCAACTTTATTTGATTGCTTGATTAATTTGCTCCGCAAATCAAATTTCGTATTGGTGTGATTTTATTATTGAATTCATAATACTTATAAACTTGAGGTCATGGGTTCAAATCTCGTCTTCATAACAAAGAATTTCCGATCCCTTTTAATCAATGTATATAACACCAAACATCAAAGATTGGGAATAAATCAACTATGAACACAAAAAGATCTAGAGAATAGTGATTTGTTCAAATTCTACTATGCAACCTTGCTATAGCACCATTTTTTGACAACATTTTGTACTAAATAGTGGATCATGGGACAATGGCGATTTGTTCAAACCTTGTTACCACTATTTAACAACACTAAACATTTAAAAAAATAATCAAAATGACATATTTTTTGCTCCGGCCACACAAATCCTTATGCATTAGGTATTTTGAATTGAAACAAGTGGTTATCAGATTTTTCAACATTTAACTAGCAGACATGATATTTACTAACTAATTCAAAAAACAAAACCAGCGACATAATCCGAATGCATAAAATGAATCAGCAACCATGTAAAAGAGAATTCGAGGCCATGATCAATATCAATAAATATCAAAATCTTGAATGTCTTTACTAGAATTCAATAATTTCACCCCAAACATGAACAGAAAATCTAAAGTAGATTTGCCAGTACCGTTGTTATGGTGCCATCCTTGTCAACTTCTAACTTAACACTCTGTCTCGTCGGGATTTCTTCTCCATTAGGTGGGTTTTCCTCTCCCTTAGGTGGACTTTCTTTTCTCTTAGGTGCCATATAAAATCAACAAACCTTTCCCCCCGAAACAAAACTGTGTATGGTATTTTCCTACTTCTACTTTGTTTGAAATGTTTTTCAACCTAGATATGTGATAAGTAGACAGTAGGGAAAGGGGAAAGACTACAAATAAATGGGCACCTAATCCATAGCCACATGTTCCCATTTTCGCACGTGCAATCGCCCAACATCCAACTATTGTCATACGTTACATTTTCCTTAAGATTTCTGTATTATGCACTAGATTCATTTATTTATCATTAGAAGGAAGTTTTATAAACCAAAGCCAATTAGGGCAATACATTACCAAAATATGAAACATATTACCACTTCTGTTAATAAATCGCTTAATGGGAACATAGAAAAACAAAAATAAATGAATCTAGTTTGTAATCCATAAATGTTAAGGAAAATGTAACGTACGACAATAATTTGATTGTTGATGATTGCACGTACGAAAATGGGAACACATGACTTTGGATGCGATGTCTATTTATTTGCAGTCTTTCCCTTATTCCTATCGTCTACTTATCACAAACCTAGGTTGAAAAATATTTCAAACAAAGTAAAAGGAGGAAGAGACATTTCACAGTTTTATTTCGGGGGAAAAGTCTGTTGATTTTATATGGCACCTAAGAGAAAAGAAAGTCCACATAAGGGAGATGAAAGCCCAACTAACCCCCGACGGGATGGAGTGTTAAGTCAAAAGTTGAAAATGATGGCACCATAACAACAATACTGAAAAATCTAATTTAGATTTTATGTTAATGTTTAGGGTGAAATCGAATTCTAGTAATGACATTCAATATTTTGATATTTAATGATATTGATCATGCCTCAAATTATCTTTTACATGGTTGCATATTCAGTTTATTTCATTTTATGAATACATATTATGCTGCTGATTTTATTTTACTTTTCGAATTAGCTAGTAAATGTCATGTTTACTAATTATATGTTGAAAAATTTGATCACCTCTTGCTACAATTCCAAATACCTAGTTCATAAGGATTAGTGTTGACAGAGCGAAAAATATGGACCATATTACCATTTATGTTAACAAATCGCTTATAATAGTCCGACAAACAAAAACAATAGGAAGGGCCAGCGTATCTTGAAATTACTAATAAAAAGCGATTAACGTTGTAGCAATACCACGGCAAAAAAAGAGCGGGAAAAATCTTAAATTTGAAGCATAAGCAAATGAACCCAACATCACCATGATGTCACCTAAGCTCCAAAATGTCACCTAAGATCCAAATTGATTGACTAAATTTTTGTTTTAGAATAGTGAAGAAGGAAATAGTCAAGGAAATCAAATGTCATGGGCCACTATATAAATAAATAACTATAACAATTGTCTTGCCCCAATTACATTATTATCTCTCTAAAAACACTTTCTCTGACTTCTCTCTAGAATCAAACTAGATCTACATTTTCCTCTCCAATCCAAACTGTTCCTTCAAGATGTAGACTACATAAAGGTGGTGGTGCGATGAGGGAGTGGTTAGCTCTCCGCACCACGTCGCCGGCACCGGAGTTTTCTTGCTCTCCAGTTCTTGTATGGTTTTTCGTTTTTCTTTTGTTTTTCGTTTTCTTCTGTTCTGTCGTATACAGCTGCAAATCTGTTTTCATCGTGTGCTTGATGGTGTCGAATTTGTGGCGGTGACGGATTTGTGGTTCTAGCCCCGCCGGAGTTGGTGTGGTGGTGACGGATTTGTGGCAGTAGATATGGTGCTTGCTAGTGACGGTTTTGTGGTGTGACAGATTTGGTTTCACCATGTGCTAGCTGATGTTTGGTGGATGAGGTGTTTCCGGTTGAGTGTGAATGCGACAGATCGGAGATGAAGGAGATTATGAGGGGCGTGGTTGTTGAGTCAGATTTGAAATGGTGGCTGCGTGGTGGTTGTTTCGATTTCGGTAAAGGTGTTCGATTCTCCTGTGTTAGTTTTGGTGGTGGTTCATTGCTCCGACGACGATTTTGGTGTGGGTATGTTGCTCCTGCGACAATTTTGGTGCTGCTGGTTTCTTCCGACGGTTGTTTCGGTTGATTATGGTTGTGTGGTGGTGGTGATTCGGTCGGGGTGGTGTAGATCGTTTCACGGCTGTGGTGGTGCTGCTGCGTGCTGGTAATTCGGTTGAGGTGGTGGTGGGGGCTTGTTGTGGGGTACATGGGGCTGTTTTGGTTTGGATGGGGGTGGTGGATTATTTTGGACTCGGATTTGGTGTTGGAACAATTTGCGGATTGGAGATATAAAAGGGAGTGGTTGGTGTTGATTAGGTGTGGAGGTGAGTGATTTCTTTTGGAGGCCGCCTCTGTTACTCGGCTCCATTTTCGTCGTCGCTAGCTCTTTTTTATGAGTTTATAGGTTGATAAGTTATGTAGGCTGCAATCTTGTTTGAGTGGCTATGGTGTTTCTCGGGTTGACCGAGGTGAAGGGTGCCCTTATGATTTGGTTCTGAAGTCTGGTGGGCCGATCACTTTTGATTTGAGATCGGGAGTCAGTTCTTTGGCCCAAGTTGGGGCTTTATTTTTGGAGTTCTTTCGATGGATTGAGGTGAGTAGCGACGATGGATGGTTTCAGGTTCAGTGATCATTTTCATAAAAGGAGTCTGATTTATATTGTGATGTTTATTTATGGCAAAGTGTTGTGTGTAGGGGTGTCTTTTATGATGTTTATTTTCAGGTGTTCCGTATATATACGGCGCCTTTAGTTTGTATTCTCTAAATTATCAGTCTCAGCTCGTCTTCAGCTGAGACCTGATTATTAAATAAAATTTGCTGTTAAAAAAAAAAATTGTCTTGCCCCATACAGAAACAACCATAAAATGCTGAAAAGAAATACTGGTAAAAATCATAACACACTAAGCAATCAAAAAGGTTACCTCACACCAGACATGTTGTCATCTCATTTCCAATGTGACCACGTCGTAGATGTCGTATAGTTCGTAGCTCTTTGGATATTCAAGTAAACTTCTCTTATAATGATACATTCTACACTGCAACGTCAAATCAAAATCAAATTACTTTAAATGAGATCCGTAAGGCAACACAAGAAACTATTTTATATATTTTGTTCAACCAATCAACAATATATATTGGCTAGTCTTTAACAAATTGTTTAAAGAATTTTCTTGTTCACCCCTAATTTTTGGTTATTATCAAAACTCAACAAAGTAATTTGAAAAACAAGAAGAACAAATAGAAATATACAATGAGTATGAATAATGGTTATAAATGGTATCATTTCAATTTTCAACAAATGTGCACATACCAGTGGAAACAAACAATCTTTTGTGTCTTCTAGAGGTTTTCGTTATGAACCCAAAATTTGTTGCCTTTTCATAGCAGCAGCGAAGAGGTGGCAAAAGCGGCGATGGTGGAGAGACACGGAGTCTGGCACTCATCGGGGGTGAAAGTATAGAGAGTTGATGCTGGGGTAGAATTAATTTCAAATTCCTCAAATAATTTTATATTACTATAATTATAATATAATAGAGAGATTAAAATATTTGTTATTTAATACCATTTTTTTTTTTTACTAAATCTTTCAATACCGTTTTTTATTTATAAATATACCATATTTTTTTTGGTAAGCTTTTAATACCATATTTTTTTGGTGCAACTTTTAGTATGATATTAAATACTTTTGACTCATTTTTTTAATATATACTTTTGACTAAATTATAAATTTAGTAGTAAGTTAAGTTTATTAAACTATATGATTGCCTTAAGTTTATTAAATTTTTTTTTATTTTTTTTACCAAAAAAAAATATTTTTGTTTACAATGTTGTCAATGAGAATTGAACTTACGACCTCATTCATACTACTCAAACCCCTCACCACCAGACTAACCTAGTGGCTTAAAATTCTTTTTTTAATTGGAACATGAATGAGGTATTTCATATAGGTTATAGAAACAATATATGATAATAAAAAGTAAATTGCAATTAAATTATAAATTGTCAAAAACTCTAAAATTGTTATAAAATAAAGTAATAGACAAAGGAATAGAGATATAGAGAAGATGGATGAGAGGAAGAGAATAGAGAACTATTGTATTTCTTATTCACAAGTGTCCTTTACATTGTAACATATGTCATATATATAGGACAATATTGGGCCAATGATGTGGGCCAAAACCTATTGGACATATCTACTAACTAGAATTGTTCATAACACTCCCCCTTAGATGTCAATTGATGATCTGTCTCGTTAAAACCTTACTAGAGAAAAACCCTTTTGGGAAAAAAAAATCTAGTGAAGGAAAAAGAGTACAACATCCTTTATGTTTTAACTGCCTCATTAAAAACCTTTACCAGGAAAACCCAGTGGGACAAAACCATGGTGAAGGGAAAAAGAGTGCAGAACATGTCTCCCCCTCATAAAGACAATTATATATGGGGTGAACAAAAATCAAATAATCTTTCATATTAATTTCTCAAAAACTTTACTTGAAGTTGACTTCGTAGAAAGACCTGTCATATCTTCTTTATAATCTCCTCCAAATTTGCAGTTTGTGCAACATTATCTTCATATTGAATTGTTGTAGGAACCCTTTAGGAGAAAAATTACAAATCTCTTGTATGTGATGAAAACTATCCTTCAATCAAAACACATTCTTGACTCATCTCTCGGAGCGCTAAAGTTCTTCATCATTTCATGAGATTGTTGTGATTTGTTTCACAAATTTCTATGAGTGATTATACCTCATGTAAACATATAGTTTGTTTGTGATATATACCATTATCAAGATAAGACAAATAACCTGCAAATATCTAAAATAACAAAATATATACTTGATGATATATTGACAATAAATAATATATCAAAAATTTATTTGTCCCAAATTGAACTAAAATATGGTACTTCTGGACCAATTAGTTATTCGTGGTTTAATCAATATATAAAAGGACATTTGTTCACAATTTGTGACCTTACCACAATTAGAGTAATCAACTGCTATGACTTTTCATATAGAAACATTTGAGGACATTTTCAATATAAGCTTTATGATTCACAAAATATTCTTCAAATACTTATTTTGTAAGAAATGACAATATCTCATAAGCTCTTCAGGAGTCCCGATCATATTTTTATCATCAACATAGACACTAAATATAGCAAATTCATTTCCAAATATTTTCTTAAAAATAAACAAATTGTCATTTTCATATTTCTTATTTGAAATATTCATCATGAATATTATACAACATCTATATATTATTGTTCGAGTATATAAGGAGACTTATTCATGTTTATTAAGCCGTCTCTTCAATAATTTGATTTATATGTCTCACAAAAACTAAGTCCTTCGGGGATTCATATAATCATCATTATTAAGTGAGCCATTCAAGTGCTTTAAAACACATATTTCACATAAAGTGAGTATTTCATAAGTTATTCAACTTAATTAATTACAGAGGTTTTTGAATTCGCTTCAGGTGAATACGCCTCTTGAAAATCAATAATAGACATTTATCAATATCCTTGGATAACAAGTCAAACTCTAAGTTTTCTTTTCACGTGAAAAATTATTCATATCTAATTATATCCATCTTTAGGTGTATGGACCGCTGGTCCAAATATCTCGCTTTGCAAAGCAATTTTAATTTTGTTTGACTTGCATCTATTTATTTATTCAATCATTTCATTGTCTATAATTCTTAATAGACTTTGATCCATGATCCTCATTATCATATGTCACATATAGCGCTTTATTTTATGCAAAAATATTGTCAACGTTGATTTCATCTCGGTTCAATCGTATTTCATTCATGACATAATTTATGATTATCTTTTATTACAGGTACCTGATAAGTTCTTCTGGAACTGAAAAATCAATTATGTCAAATGTTCTTTTGAGATTTTCATATCCTCACTTGGGTCATCTTTCTTTTTAGCTTCTTTTCTTATTTGAGGAATTTATCATTGAAACCGAATTGCTTACCATGCTTTAAGCGTGATTAAGACTCATTTGCAATATTCAATTGTCCAACAGGGACATTCATTTTTTATTGGAGCATTAGCAGCTGATAGTTGATTTCATAATCTTTGCAAATGAGTTATCTTTTGAACTTCAGGTTCATACTAATTTCTAAGAGGATCAAGATGATATAATAATAATAATAATAATAATAATAATAATAATAATAATAATAATAATTTATTTCAAAGATTTCATTTGAACTTCTAGTTTCTATTTTCAACTGCTTATTATCTCCCCATAATATTGGGAAAACTAATTCACCAATTGATAATCAGCCTACTGAGCTATAAAAAATCTCTAATTATTGGCTCAAGACGATTTATAATAGTTAGAGATTCATATCAAAATTAATTTCCCAATATTCTTTTACTACCCATTTAAGTGCATTGCATTGGAGCAACTGAGATGTACACAACACATCCAAGAATGCTTATATGGGAAATTTGTTTTATAAACCAAAATTCAAATAAATTAAGGGAGAACTTATTTATCTAATAATTGTTGGCATGATGCAATTCAATATCTTAACATTTATGTTTGAATGTTCTCAAAATATAAATAAGAAGTTATAATCTTATAATTAAGTATCAGTTATGCAATTAACTTTAGACGTCTAAAGAATGGATCTTCAAGTCCATTTTTTTTTTGTTTGAACATACAAGATGTTTCATATCAATTTCAAGTGGCATGCGATACTTATCAAATACTTTTTATAAGAATTGTAAAATGAGTTCTTAGTCAAATTAGTAAAAGAAATAATCTCACAAACTTCTGGTTGTGAGTTGATGACAAACATACATGTGACCAATTAGTCAATGCATCAATTTAAATTATAAAAATCTAATTGGTCCACATGATCATGATCGGTGTATTCATTTACAAATATCACCGTTTGTATATTCTAAAATAAAAGATGCTCATTTATTTAATTTATCAACTTTCTTTGAAAATTAGTAACATGTAAAAAAAATATTAGAGTAAAGGAACTTCAGGCCCTTCAATACATATTAATAAAAAAAAATTGCATCATAATAAATCCGGGATGACCCAACCGGTCTTGCCAACGATAAATTTAATATAATTTGTAAACTTCTGGTTTACAATAACTTGTGCTTCAATTGCACTAGTATATTTATAAGTGTAGTATAAACTTCAGGTTTATAACTTTTTCAATACACTTATTTTATTTAAAATATGTGCCATAATATATGTAGAGATATTCAATATCTCTTCATTTCTTATTTCAATATGATATTTGTTTAGACGAACATATCTATAGTAATGAAAAAGGCACAAATATAGTAATGAGTAGTAAATCAATATTAATGAATTATTAGTAATGAATTTGATTCTAGACTTGAAGGAAATAATTGGCATCAATAGTAGTGAATAGCATATCAATATTAGCATGAATGACAATTTGATTATAGTATACGACCGATATTAAACGACATTTAATTGTATTTAACATGATTGATTAGTCAAAATTAATAGAATGATTTGGTGAGAATGATTTGGTTCGGATTGAAAAAAAAATTGATGATGTTATCATTCATATAATTATACATTAATTATTCTTGAGCTACTACAAATTTTTGCAGTGCCGTAAATTATTTAAAAAAAAATTCATGCAAATGGTACATATGGATCAATCATATAATAGACATTTTAAAGATTTGGTTTACCTTTCACATTACTATATGTGTATATCGAAGATTATCTTTTACATATAAATAAGCTAGAGCAAATTAGTTTCTACAAAAAAAGCTGAAATAAAACTACATCTACCTACATATTTTGTTTAAATATCAATTAACTAAATCAATATAATTAAGAGAGATGTTTGTTTTTCTCATTAGAAATTGCACCAAATAAATACACATATTAGATAAAACTCAAGAATGTTGGTTTAAAGTGTTTTGAAATCATTTTCTTTATGTTAGCTCAAAATGTGACCACCACTATTCTAAAATCATCACAGATACTGATATTATTTCACACAATCCAAGAAACTTTCATAACGTTGTTGTATAATTGACGTACCTGTTTCATATCAATACATTTCTCTATTGAAATTAGGCCATGAGTGATCTCGAAGAAAGATTCCAGATTCATTATGCTGAAACTAATAGGTTATATCTTATAATTGTTATTTCCTCTCACCTTCAACGGGGCTTTCTCGAGGAGAGTATGCGGCATCTGTATAGTTTCAAACTGGTATCGCTAAGTATGCTCCAAATATTTTATTCTTCAAGAATTCAACCATATATCCCTAAACAATGGTTATGAAAAATCACAATTTTTCGATCCTTCTAGGATACTATAAATTATTACTTCTTCAAGAACTATATCACCAATATTAATAAACAATGATTATGAAAAATCATTTTTGAGCAATCATAAAAAGATGCTTTTATATTATATTTTAAGTTCTTCGAGAACAATAGAAATGAATTTTATAACTAATTTCTTTGAGCAATCCTTCAAGGATGCTATGAACTTTTGGTTCTTCAGAACTATCTTACAAAATTTTTATAATGATCAAGAACAATTCACTCTTTGCAAAATCCTTCAAAGATGCTCTATATTAAATTTA
The DNA here is from genome assembly GCA_030408175.1 of Trifolium repens. Lineage (NCBI taxonomy): Eukaryota > Viridiplantae > Streptophyta > Magnoliopsida > Fabales > Fabaceae > Trifolium > Trifolium repens. The sequence goes on along the minus strand of CP125845.1, from coordinate 17,814,123 downwards.
TATTACAAATGATCTTCATAGTAAGAGCAATATATTCGTTGCGCAATCCTTCAGGGATTCACAGTATTAACTTTATAGTTCTTTAAGAACTATGTCCAAATATTCAAAAATAATGATATAATTCATTCTTTGAGAAGTCCTTTGCTTCAATATTAACTTTTTCTAATATAGTTCTTCAGGAACTATATCACAATTGATCTTCATAATAAAAAAAAGATCAATATATGAGCAATTCTTCGAGAATGCTTTAATGTTAAATTCTTCTAGAATTCATGAAGATTAAATATAATTAACATATGAAAAATACAAATAAAATTAAAATATAAGAAAGAACGTGATCATAGATCAGTAATAATAATATGAACAAAAAATATTCTTGCAAAACTAAAAAAATAAACACAATTAAATTTTGCCATAAAATCTTCATTATTAACTTTCTCTATTAAATTTCGATATTAAAATTGGAAACAAAATTATAATTGACAATTGACCATTATCATAATTTCATGAATTAAAATTCATTATTACTAACGTTTTGACATAAATGCCATATCAATACTTCCTCTTTTCATTTTCAAATTGTTTCAACTTTAGTTTCGTTTTAGCACATCACACTACAACAAAACTGCTTTGGAGCGTCAGCCAGAAACAGACGCTAAATGTCAAAAAACAGACGCTAAAACGTTTTAGCGTCTGCTTAGAGTCTGTGTCGTGGCGGACGCTTAATCGCCTGAAGCTAACAGTTGCGTCCGGTAGACGCTAGTATTTGCGTCTGTCATATTAGACTCTAAGTCGAGACTACAATCAGGTGTATACGGCAGACGCTAGTAGCTTCGGTTTTTGTGTGACGCTAGTAGCTTCAATTTTTAAGGTTTGATTTATTTCATTATCGCCAATAGAGTCAGCTTAGCGGACGCTAATTATTTTTTTTTATTTTAAAAAATATTATTAATTTGTAGTGAACTCTCTCCCAATTACAAATAGATCCCTAAAATCAGCATTCATACAAAGTGACAAACACAATACATCAACCAATAAACAAACTAAACTTAGTGTGAATTTTAAGAATCTAAGAATATTGGCAACCATTATCTCATACAACAATAACACTAAGAAAAACAAACCAAATGCTCTAAGATAAATTTTCTCGTGATGACGGTGATAAAGGTGTTTGTACAATATTGATTACAAGTTGCATTTATTTTGATCCTCCTTTTCTGTCATAGAACACAAGTACTATCATGGAACACAAGTATAGCGCGCCCTGCATAAACAAAACATAAAACCAAGTAGGTGTTAGCAACAACATTAAAGTTTCTCATTTAACGGCATCTTGGTCTCAAGTGATGCAAACATGAAGAAACTGATTCATTGCAATAACAAGAAGCTTAAAGAGTAGTGTGCCATAAGAATAGAGCCTGAAAAAGGAACACTAGAGTGATAAATCAAGTAGAATTTGTCTTGCACTTTAAGTGAGAATATTTATAACTTCAAAAGATTAAATAACAAAAAATAAGTATTAAAAACACATATAGAGGCTTAGGGGATACATCAGGTGGAAAAATTACAAAACATGATGGCTCAATGCTAAAATAGAAAGGTATAATAAAAAATGCAAAATGGTAACAAATTCCATAACATCCTTCTAAATTGATCCATATGTATGCTCGTTGCTCACATAAATCAACCCAAGTTTAATGAAAACATTTGAAACTATCATAAATTAAACTCATGGATATTTATGACACTAACTAATCCCATTAATGAGTAAAAAAAAAAACTATCCTTGGGCTTAATGCCCTCCTTAATACCAAAAAAAAAAAAAAAAAACTATCCAGGTCATATGTATGAGACCTATATTGAATATGCAATCATATCATACAATTAGTAATTAAATACATGCTCAACAAAAAAAATGGTATAGTGACTTTGGAACCAAAATTGTTTACCTGTTTCATGGAAAATTCATTCAGATGTGTTCATTTATGTGAACTCTTCTCATTTTCTTAGATCTTATACCTACATGGACAAATGAAATAAAAAGCAGGTAAACTTTATTTGGTAAATAAGCTTTGTTTTCATGGAATTTTATTCCAAATTATGAGCTATAATGTAAATTAACTATGTGCATACTTGTCTAGCATGTAGTCATGAAAAACCACCGAATGAAAAACCAAATTGATATAACATGCATTGAAATGAAGCAATCACATAAACTTGTATCTGGTATGCAGTTTGCATATTCATAGCCAATAAAATACAAATAGTGGGAACTTTATTTAACATCTTCCTCCAATAATTCAATATGAAGTAACCCTATGATTCCCAACTTGGTAAATAACAACAATGTCAGAATAAAGCATAAAATTCAATAGAAAAACCATGGTTTGAGTTCCTATTGGAACCCAACTTCAAAGAGTAAAATAAACATCTTAGTTCAGCAAAAATTGCAACTACATGAGATCTGAAGTGTACATAACTAAACATTAAGGGAAATAAGCTATTTACTCACAGTGAGTTTTCTGCACCTATTTACTCCTTAGTTTTTGGAATGTAATTCCACTGTGACAACAAAATGAGAGAAGTAAGCATAAATGATAGAAATAAATTAAACTTAGCCACAACACAAGTAATGGAGTTGGATTTGTGGGAAAAGTTATATAAAAACTTAGGAGAAATCATAAAATTTATTAAGATACTTACTCCTCAACTTCTCCATAGGAAGAAAAAAGTTGAAGCAAATCATTGACAAACATTTGCATAATAGAAACTATCTTTCATACAACTAGTGGCTATAAAATATTGTGCTCTACAATTTAATTTAACTTGGATGAGTACTTTAATAGTATACCTTGATATCCAATTCTATAAACTCCCAATTCCAAAGCAAGCTTTAATGCTTCCAATTGCGCGTGCGTACTCATCGCCGTCATATACACCTCCACCAAATTTTGGCCTTTAATCAAATAAAATAGAAATAACTATATTGAAGGTAAATCATAGATACTTGACTATAATCATAACGCTCATAAATCAGAATTTTTTAAACCTCACCATGATAAACAATAAGGATAGACAACCTCCACTACATTAGCACCTTGTACCTTTGCCTGAACCATGTCCCAGAAAATAAGTTCTACATAAGAATATAAATAATGAGTTAATGACATAATAAGTGAATATTAAAATGATTATCTAGTTATACCCACATACCTTGTTGCACAGTGAAAATATCTTCATATGGCTGACCCATCAACTTCTCATTAGTTCATTATAACCATAGCAAATTCCACATTAATTAGTTCAAGTTTTCAAATCATAAAAGGCAGTTTAAAAAAATGATAGAAGTGAAATCCATGGCACAAAAATAATGCAGCAGATCAATCAGAAACATATTTTTGTGGTTTCTCCATAAAACATATTGAACTACTGATCAATCATAAACATAAACAGCCAACAATCATTTAACAATTGATAGAAACACCAAATTCTAAACCAAATCATATTCCAAAATTTTGTTTCAATTGGACATTGTTGTTAAACAAGACAATACTTTTTCTTCTGGCCTCAAAGTACTATACAATGATTTAAAATTTAACCTTAACTTCAATGCACACACAAAATCAAATACTAGTAAAATTGGCTACTGGGAGTCAAATAAGGAGCGCATCACCAGCTCTAACATAATCACCAACAACAAATTCCAAAAGCAAAGCACATGTATCGTTACACAAAAACAAAGCATATCTCTAAAATTGGTTTATTTTACTAAAGTCCGCAGAAACAAAGCAAAAAGTGAATGAATTGAGCATCATACAACATAAATCAACTATTAATTTGTTTTCAATTACACCCCAATTGTACATACAAAGAGACAAACAAACTAATAAACTAAAGAGACCCAAGCGCAGTGTTGAAATCCCTAAGACCTCATAACCAAAGCGCACACTCATGGAAAGGGGAAAAATAAGGTATTGAAGAAAGAGGATTAGAAAATCAGAAACAAAAGGGATAAATGAGACGAGGATTGAACTAACCATGAAAACTTTGAACTTTGAAATCGTGTACACTGTAGCGCGGCGGAAGTATTGGCAGCAGCACAACAAGGCAGAACGTTAGTTGGCAGGTTCGATCAAGTGAGTGTCGCAAGATTGTTGAATGGGTTTGAGATTGAGAATAGAGTTTGGTAAAAATTAGGGTTCATGTGAGATGGAGAATAGGAAAAAGGTTTCTGAGATGGAGAAATGAGAAATAAGAATAGAAAAAAAAAGTTTGGTGAAAAATTATATCTATTGAAAAAAAGGGTTTCCCTGTTATAAATATATCTATTGAAAAAAAAAAGGATGTGAGTCTACCACAACAGACGCTAAGGGTGTGTGTATTTTTCATTTTTGTTTGGCATCACATTAGCGTCTGTCTCGGTAGACGCTATAATTAATAAAAATTAAAATATTAAAATTAAATAGAGAAAAACTTTAACGTCCATCCAATAGACGTAAAGGAGACGCTAATAGCGTCTGCGTCGGGGCGGACGCTAAAAAGTTGAAGCTACAACTCATTTTTCTTGTAGTGTCATTGCATCTATATTATTAAGAGAAACAATATATAATATTGTAGGTATTGTTAAAAAAAAAAGATAAATCTACTCTATAAAAAAAATGGGATCAATCTCAATAAAATTACAAATAGTCAAAACTCTAAAAAAATATAAGGTTATCCTTCAGGGATACATGTATACTGAATTCTTTTGGAATTCATAAAAAATAGAGTTGAGTTTTTAAGTTCTTCAAAGAACATATTTTTATGATATAGTAACAATCATATGTGCAATCCTTCAGGGATGCATGAGTATTGAATTTTTCTGGAATTCAAAGACAACAAAATTAATACATATAAGATTAACATGAAAAAAAAATATAAATTCATTTTATTGATAGCTATGAATCTTCGGGATTCATTTTATTCATTTAACTTATAGCGGATTAGCTACGAATCTTTAGGATTTATATTTTAAAAGATCTATTACAGTGCTTTTAAACACGTAGGTTATGAATCTTCAGGATTCATATTTCAAATATCTCACCACGATACTTCTGGATCGTAGGCTATGAATCAATATCCAAAAAGAAGAAGGATTAAAAAAACTAGAATTAAAAAAAATCATAGAGAGACTATCGTGCTGATAACGTGTTACAAAATAAAGTAATAGACAAAGGAATAGAGATAGAGAGAAGATGGATGAGAGGAAGAGAATAGAGAACTATTGTATTTCTTATTCACAAGTGTCCTTTACATTGTAACATATGTCATATATATAGGACAATATTGGGCCAATGATGTGGGCCAAAACCTATTGGACATCTACTAACTAGAATTGTTCATAACAAAAATAAAATTGATTTGATTATCCTCCAGGGATACATGTATATTGAATTCTTCTGGAATTCATAACAAATAAATCGATTTTTTTTTTTAAGTTCTTCAAGAACTATATAACATCTTTATAATGTAAGAATAATCTTTTGTGAAATCCTTTAGGGACTTTCAGAAGTTCTTCAAGACCTCTATAATAGATCTTATCAATTATTTGTACATTCTTCAGGGATGTATCGTTATTGAATTCTTCAGGAATTCGTGGAGAATAAAAATTGATTTTTAAGTTTGGATGGTCGAAGTATCGATGATTCACTATACAGATGTCAGTCACAAAAATCAAATAATATCGAACATCCAAATGTATATCATAAATAAACAATCGATCAACATATTTATGTAATATGAATGATCAAAGTGTTATGCTTCATCATACTAATGTCGGTCACGAAACGCAAACAACATCAAACACTCAAATACATAAAGACATGATACCAATTTATTTATGTAATTTATTATTATTATTATTATGATAAAAAAAATTATTTTACTTATAGCTATGAATCTTTAGGATTCATATTTTAAAAGCTATTTTACAGTTCTGCTAGAGACGTAGATTTATGAATCTTCAAGATTCATATAAGAAAATTTTCACTTCGTGCTTTTGGATTGTAGACTATGAATATTCATGATTCATATTTGAAAAATTTAACTATGGTGCTTCTGGACTATACGTTGTAAATCAATATGTAAAAAAGAAAGATCCGTAAAAGAAATAAAACTGTAAAACTCATACATATAATAAAGAGAAGTGAGAGAACTTACAAATTATAGAGAGAATTGTTTAGGAGAGACTATCGTGCTAATAACGTGTTATGAAACTAATCTAAACATGACCAAGAATATAGAACAATGGAGATGAAGAAGAGAAGGAGAGAAGAATAGAGATTGTATTATTCTCTTTAAGGTGTGTCATTACATGATAATATAGGTCCTATTTATAGGACAATATAATGGGTCAGTGGAATGGGTCAATGCTTAATGGACATCTACTAGAATTATTCATAACACTATATTAATTTTTTCATAATTAAATATATTATTATATTCTTTTGTATAAATAAAGAAGAGATATCATATATAGTAAAATTTTATAAAATGTTGTGTTAAATATTAAAATGAGGTTTGATTTTATTTTTCTTGACAATAAAATGAAGTTTAATAATTTGTTTACTTGGAGGTAGCAAAACCTCTTGAGCTTCCTGCATTTGCTTTAATTGGAGGTAAGCATATGAAAAATATTTTCATGTATACTCTAACAGAATGCATATGGTTCATAACAAAATTCTAAATATGTGCCCACTTGTATTAATTTCACATTATTTGTAGGGAGAAAGTTTGGTTGCCGGAAGTTTAGTCGGAGGGATAAAAGAAACTCAAGAAATGATTGATTTTGCGGCAGAACACAATGTAAAGCCGGAGATTGAGATCGTTTCTGTTGGAACAAAGTGGGTCTGACATGAACCTCTAATGTTTTAAGTGGTTTTGATGATAACAAAGTATTAAAATTGCAATTGGTATTACTAATGATTATTCTAGTGTGCAGAATCACAAGTTAAAATTCATGCAGAAGCACTATGAATAGTAGCAGAGAAGCCAGTCAAGACAAGCTCTGAAAGTGTACCACTGTTCATCAGAAGCTTAATTTTTGCGTGCTGAAGATAGCACCTCTGAAGACCAAAAGCTAGGCTCTGATGAAGTTCAGAAGCTGAAGATCTTAAGAAGCTATGACAAGAACATCAGAAGCAAAAGGAATTTACGTCACTCAAGAGCTGACCTATACAGAACCAATGATTGAAGAACAATCCACTTCAAGGCTCTGTCACATCCACAGGAAGGAATATTCGTTGGTACAACGTTAACCTTATCCATAAGTGGAGCGCATTTGAGGATAGTACTATCGTACTATTATTACTCAAAATGGATGAGTGATAAATTGAATAGCTAGGTAGTGGAATTGGAATTCCTTACCAAAGAAGGCAATATACAGCTATCAATTGTACGAGTAAATTCCAGCTGGCACCTCTCTCTCTGCAACGGTCATCATCTTCCTCCAAGTATAAATAGAAGACTCAAATGGAAGAAATGACTACTGTTCCTACTACTGTTCTATTACTGCGTTCAAAGACTAAGAAGCATTCTGACATCATAATTTAAATCTGTCATTCTAAGTCTTAGAACAAATTGAGTTGTATTTTGTAAACACCTCTGATAGTATATCAAGTGTTCCTTATCAATCATTCTTATTCTTAAGTTTGTTTGAGAAGTCTCTTGTTAAGTTTAACTTGAGCATTTGAGAAGTCTCTTGTTTAGTGAAACTTGAGCACCTGAGAAGTCTCTTGCAAGTGTGCTTGAGCAATTTGTAATCTTTAGTAGATTATAGTGAAAATCTCTTGTTAGTAACAAGGGGACTGGAGTACTCTCGATTTGTGAGGGGAACCAGGATAAATTCTGTGTCTTTCTTTCTCTCTCTCAGCACCCTCTCTTTAATTTGTGTTTTTATCCGCTGCATACTTAGTCGCTATTAGGCAAAAAGTTTTATTTTTTAAAACACAATTCAACCCCCCCTTCTTGTGTTTTTCCACCTTCAATTGGTATCAGGAGCTGGGCTGTTGCCTAACTCTCACCTATCAGTGAAACAGTTAAGATTCAGGGAGGAAAAACATGTCTGCTGAGAAGAATCTCAATGAAGTTCCATTTGACTATGATTCTAATTCTAAAGACAGAAGGTCTTCTGACAAAATTCTCTTTTTCAATGGAACTGAGACTGGTTATCCATTCTGGAAAACCAAGATGTACAGTCACATCATGGCGATTGATTGTGATCTGTGGGACTTGGTAGAAGATGGAGTGAACTTTGAAAATATGGACTTAGAAGGCGTTGTTAGCTCTAAAGACAGAAAGGCGTTTACACCTACTCAAAAGCTGGAATATAAGAAGCACCACAGTGTAAAAGGGATGATGACAAATGCCATCTCTCATGATGAGTACTTGAAAATTGGAGATAAGAGAACGGCTAAGTCTATCTGGGATTCTCTTAAATCCAAGTATGAAGGAAATAAACAAGTTAAGGAGGCTAAGGCCAACTTGTTAGTACATCAGTATGAATTATTTAAAATGAAGGACGGAGAGGACATTGAGACAATGTTCTCTAGGTTTCAAATTCTTGTTTCTGGACTTCAAGTTTTAGATAAGAGTTATACTGAGGCTGATCATGTAAGAAAAGTACTCAGAAGCTTGCCGCCAAAGTGGAGACCAAAAGTGACAGCGTTTCAGGAATCTAAGGATTTAGATACTGTGTCTCTTGAAAGCTTGGTTAGTTCTCTAAAGAGTCATGAGATGGAACTTATGACTGACGAATCGACTAAGAAGCTAAAAGGGATAGCCCTGAGCACCAAGAGTTCCTCTAAGGCTCTGAAGGCGAAGGTTATAGTATCTGATGAAGAAGCTTCTGAAGAAGGTCATGAAATGGACTCTGATGAAGAAGAAGAAATGGTTCTGATGGCTGCAAGAGTATCGCAATGGGCTAAAAGAAGCAAGAAGTATGCTGGTAAGTTTGGAGGTTCTTCCAAGAAGGTTAGTGCATCTAAGGATAAAAAGGAAGAACAAAACAAATGCTTTAAGTGCAACAAACCAGGACACTTCATTGCTGACTGCCCAGAGAACCTGAGTAAATCATCCAAGAGAACCTCTAACAAAGAAAGATACAAAAGTAAGCTCAAAAAGGGGTTCCTTGCCACTTGGGATGATTTGGATCAGGAATCAGATTCTGATGGGGAAGAAGAAGCAAACCTAGCCTTGATGGCAACCGCTTCTGACCAAGAGAACTCTGAGCACGAAGATGACTCAGATTCAGAAGATGAAGAAGAGGTACTTGCTAAACTTTCTCGTTCTGAATTAATAGATTCCTTAAAAGATGCCTTAAAACTTTTAACCAAAAAGGCAGGTGAGTGTAAGGTCCTTAAAAAGGCCTATAACAACCTGACCGAAAAGGCAAATGAAATAATTGAACAAAATGAGTCTCTAAAATCAAGAAATGAATTTATGGAAACTCATTATGTTCTTGATGATAAGGTTCCTCCAGAACATGAATTTGCTCTTCAGGAATTCCTTATAAATGGAATGAAAAGAAGTAAAATAGCCTCTTTGATTTATCATGTAAGTAGAAATAGAGGAGAAGGTCTTGGATTCTCACGTTTTAAAGATAATCCATTATCTTCAAAGTCCTCTAATATAGATAAATCAAAACCTAAGGTTGTCTTTGTAAAGAGTCAATCAGAAGTTCTTAATGAGTCAGCTTCTGATAGAACATCAAAGCCAGAGGCTCAAAAGTCAAAGACTCTGAAGGATAAAACCTCAGAACCTAAGATTGTTAAGCCTCAAGCTAATGTTAAATCTAAAGAAGCTCTGACACATTCAAGAACAAAGCTCAAGAGCTATACCAAACCCAAAAACTTTTCAACAAGGGTGGTTAACTCTAGAAGCTCTGATAGGTCCTTCAAACAAAGACCACCTAGACCTGTAAAGACTAACACAAAAGGACCCATAAAGATATGGGTACCAAAATCTCAAATAATATTTGCTTCAGGTTTGCACACCAAGAAGGCCAAAGCAGCAATGCTGGTACCTGGACAGTGGCTGCTCACGACATATGACGGGAGAAAGGCATATGTTCCAAACCCTGACTCTGAAAGAGGGAGGTTCTGTGGGGTTTGGAGGAAACCAAAAAGGGAAGATCATTGGTACAGGTATAGTTGGTAACTCTTCTCTTTCAATTAAAGATGTTTGGTTAGTTGATGGCCTCAAACATAATCTGCTTAGCATTAGTCAATTTTGTGATAGCGGATTCATTGTTAAATTTGATAAAGAGGCATGTACGGTAATCAATGATTCTGACAAGTCCATATTGTTTAAAGGATTAAGAAGAGGTAATGTTTATAAGGTGAATCTGTCAGAACTCACTGAGCAGAAAATACTTTGTCTTCTATCTCTGAATGATGAAAAGTGGGTCTGGCACCAACGCTTAGGTCATGCTAACTGGAGATTAATCTCTAAGCTTAGCAAACTAAAGTTGGTTAAAGGCCTGCCAAATCTTAAATATCATTCAGATGCTCTGTGTGGTCCTTGTCAGATTGGCAAAATTTCAAAAACTTCTTTTAAACCTAAAAACATTGTCTCTACCTCAAGACCCTTAGAACTACTTCACATTGATTTGTTTGGTCCAGTAAGTACTGCCTCAATCAATGGGAAAAAATATGGATTAGTCATTGTTGATGATTACAGTAGATGGACTTGGGTAAAGTTTCTAAGAGTGAAAGATGATGCATATGATGTGTTCAGCATCTTCTGTACTCAAGTGCAAAATGAGAAAGGTCTCAAAATCTTAAAGGTTAGAAGTGATCATGGTGGTGAATTTGAAAATGAACCATTTGCAACTTTTTGTGAAGATCATGGCATTGTTCATGAGTTCTCTGCTCCTAGAACACCACAACAAAATGGTGTTGTAGAGAGAAAGAACAGGTCTTTACAAGAAATGGCAAGAACCATGATGCATGAGACAAAACTTGCTAAGCACTTCTGGGCAGAAGCTGTAAACACAGCTTGTTACATTCAAAATAGGATCTATATAAGACCTCTATTGAATCTAACAACATATGAACTCTTCAAAGGAAGAAAGCCCAACATCTCTTACTTTCATCAGTTTGGATGTACATGTTACATTCTAGACAACAAGGCCTACAAAAGAAAATTTGATGCCAAAGCTTGTAAGGGAATCTTCATAGGTTACTCTGAACGCTCAAAGGCATACAGAGTGTATAATTCTGAAACTAACACAGTGGAAGAATCTATACATGTTAGATTTGATGATAAAGAGCCTGACAGTAAAATGTCAGAGCAAGATAATAGTTATGCAGGCGTTCCATACCAATACGTCGATTCAGAACCTGAAAAAGCATCAGAAGCTGTTGAACCTTCAGAAGCTGTATTGGAAGAAGATGCTGAAGAAGCATCTCAATTAGAAGCATCACAAGAACATGATGACACTTCAGAAGAAGACACTCAACCAAGTACTGATGTTGATGAAGCTCCAAGAAGGAAGTTCAAATATAGATCATCACATCCAGAAGATTTAATTCTTGGAAACAAAGAAAGTCCAAGAAAGACAAGATCAGACTATCAACAACTTGATTCACTTCTGGGACTAATCTCTATGATAGAACCAAAGAATGTTGATGAAGCACTTACTGATGATGGATGGATTGTAGCTATGCAAGATGAGCTCAATCAGTTTCAAAGAAATGATGTATGGGACTTAGTGCCAAGACCAGCACATAAGAACATCATTGGAACCAAGTGGGTATTTAGAAACAAAATGAATGAACAAGGTGAAGTGGTAAGAAATAAAGCTAGACTGGTAGCACAAGGCTACAGTCAGCAAGAAGGTATAGACTTCACTGAAACATTTGCTCCAGTAGCAAGACTGGAAGCAATCAGGTTACTTCTTTCATATGCTGTTAACAATGGAATCACGTTGTACCAAATGGATGTTAAGAGCGCCTTCCTTAATGGTGTTATTTCTGAAGAAGTATATGTCAAACAACCCCCAGGTTTTGAGGATTTGAAAAATCCTAATTATGTTTATAAACTTAAGAAATCACTCTATGGTCTCAAACAAGCTCCAAGAGCTTGGTATGAAAGACTGAGTAATTTCCTTTTAGAAAATGGTTTTCAAAAAGGTCAAATTGACAATACATTATTCAGAAAGACATCTAAGAAAGATATCTTAATCATTCAAATATACGTTGATGATATTATTTTTGGTTCTACTAATGCTTCTCTTTGCAAGAATTTCTCTAAGCTTATGCAGGATGAATTCGAGATGAGTATGATGGGTGAATTGAAGTTCTTCCTTGGAATCCAAATTAATCAAGGAAAAGATGGCACTTACATTCATCAAAGCAAGTATACAAAAGAGCTTCTGAAGAAGTTCAACCTTGATGACTGCAAGATAATGTCTACACCCATGCATCCTACCAGCAGCTTAAGCAAAGAAGAGATAGGAAGCAAAGTAGATCAGAAGCTGTATCGAGGTATGATTGGTTCTTTACTCTACCTTACAGCATCTAGACCTGATATTCTATATAGTGTATGCTTGTGTGCAAGATTCCAGTCAGATCCTAGAGAACCTCACTTAACTGCTGTTAAGAGGATCTTTAGATATCTGAAAGGAACTACTAATCTAGGACTTCTTTATAAAAAATCCCTAGATAGTAAGCTAGTTGGATTCTGTGATGCTGACTATGCTGGTGATAAGATTGAGAGGAAATCCACTAGTGGAAATTGCCAATTCATTGGTGAAAATCTCATATCTTGGGCCAGCAAGAGACAAACAACTATTGCTTTGTCTACAGCAGAAGCAGAATACATCTCAGCTGCTAAATGCTGCACACAGCTTCTCTGGATGAAATATCAGTTGGAAGATTATAACATAGCTGAAAGAAGTATTCCACTATATTGTGACAATACTGCTGCTATTCATTTGTCTAAGAACCCTATTCTACACTCAAGAGCTAAACATATTGAAATAAAACATCATTTTATAAGGGATCATGTTCAGAAAGGTACAATAGATATTCAATTCATTGATACTGAACATCAATGGGCTGACATATTTACTAAACCTTTAGCTATTGAAAGATTTGATTTTATCAAAAAGAATTTGAACATGCACTATATCTCTGAAGAAAATTAGCTCTGAGAAGTAGAATAGAATTAGCATCTGAAGCTCTATCAGAACCTCTTATAATTTAGAGTATCCCTTGGGAAGCTCTGAATAATTTAGGCTCTGAAGAGTAACAGGTTCTGATGAGGTGTCAGATACAAATGAGTGAGGCTCTGAACCTTTTGGAAATGAAACGTTCAGTACAAGTAAGTATACAACAGTTGTCTATACACGCGTCAGCTATGTTTAAACTTTTTCAACACGTGTCTAGATCCTGACGGGCAGAGAACAGTTAATGATGATTATGGCAGTTAAGTATATTATTTAATTTTTTAAAACTGCTCGCGCTCCCTCCCAATGTTTACTTTCTCTGTGTATGTGTGCTAGTTACTATTTATAAGTCACTTCACTCACTTGCACAACTTTTTACACGAAATCACTACCTACACAACCCTAGACTTTACAGAAAATTCCCAATCTTCATCTTCTCAAATTTCTGAAACAATGGCTGCTCGTTCATCAAACGAAATCGTTCAAGAACCCTTTAACCCTATGCTACCACCCATCATCGATCTTAATTCAAAAGATAATCTAGTCTACGAACATCATCAAACTGACGCTGGACCAGATGCTTATGATTTCTTCACTGAGAAGTTCGTGGATTTTGAAAGTTTGAAAGCGAATGGGATTGACATTCAATACTTGTTCTACAACCAACAATGGCAAAATTACTTTGAGATGCTCAATGGCTTCGTATACTACGACATAGTGAAGTATTTCTGGCAGAAGGCTAGAGTGTACGATAGAGCAAGTGCTGATAAAGAATACAAGGATATGGTTGAGAAGAACAAGGAATTACGAGGGAAAACAAGAAAGGAACTTGGTCTTAAACCTTATAGAGAAAGGGAAATTAGGTCAAATATTTTGGGAATCAATGTTGTGATAACTCAGGCACACATTGCTAAGATTCTGGGTTTAGACAACAAAGGAGAAGATATAGAAGTGTATGATAAGAGAAGCAAGCATTTGGATTCAATTCATCAGGACCTCTTTAAATCTGGTTGCACACAAAAGGATTTTGGAAAAGTAATGCACATGAAGAACACATTTGAATTTGCTTTCAGAATGTGTTTGTCCACTATCTTCACCAGAAAAGGTGGATTGGATACCATCTCCATTCCACACAAACATCTCATCTGGTTCTTATACAAGAGGGTAAAGGTTAATTTGGCTAAGATTCTTTTTGATCACATGTGCCTTACCATCAATGAGGGTAGAACCAAAATACCATCAGTCATTCATCACCCTAGGTTAATCTCAGAACTGATAAGGCAAACCAAACTCACAGACATTGTGAGTGCCAAAGAAAAACTTAGAGTTTTCCAAACTGCTAAGTATGATGCATCAGTTCTGGTCAACATGAAGAGAAAAACCAAGGAAGAAATCATTCAAGTGAAAACACCTCTACAGCAAGTGTACGAAAAGTACTTCTGGTGTGATGGGTTTCCCACCATATCAGAACATGATAATGATGAGGTCATCAAGAACTTTCTTGAATCAGTAAGAAGAGAAACTGGGGTCAGTGTGCCCAGGAAAATGGTTGTAAGTGTTCCTAATTGGGATATCTTCAAAGGACCAAGAGATATTACAAGGAGCAGAAGAAAGCCAAGAACTACTGAGCAAGAAATGATTGATGAAGGCTCTGATGATCAAGGACATGCTAGTGCTGATGAGATTGAGGAAGGTGCTGGAGATATGATGACTGAAGCTGTTCAGAAGGAAAAACGGACAAAGAAAAGGCATGATAGGCCTTCAGCTTCTGAGGAACATCAGAACCCTGTTAAACCTGCAAAGAGATTAAAGACCAGAGCTTCTAAACCAAAAGGTAAGATCTCTGAATCTAATACTTCTAGCATTCCTGTAGCTCAGGTTATTGGTTCTGAACCTCAACCCTCTATTGCTAAACCATCTATTTCTCAACCTCAACCCATAGACTTCACTGTACCTATTAGTGTAGTCTTACCTGATCATAAAGCCATATCATCATCATCTTCATCAGATACCAGCACTGCCTCGGATGAGTTAATTGCTACACTCATCAGAGAATCCAACCCAAAACAAAAGAAAACTCTTACACCAAAGAGAACCTCTTTCAAGAAAACCACAAAGAAAATCACCATAAAGCCCATTCATCTTTCTTCTGATGAAGAACCTACTATTAATGTAGACACCACCATTCTCCATCAATCCACAAATCAAGGTTCTGTCATAGAACATCTTGAACAACACATGTGTGGTGTTGCATTCTTCCAGATCAGAGCCCAATTCCTCCTCCTCTGACTCTGTCAAAATCAGTTCTTGCTTGTTCCTTTCGTAGCGTAGCTTGTTTTCTTCGCAGCGCCAGGGCTCTGCTCCCTTCTTGCTCTCTTCTTTTGAGCCTGAAGCATCCTTGGTAACCTGCTTTTCCATTGTATGTTTTTCTTTTGATGTTACTTGATTACTCTGGATGAGTAAAATGAGAGGAATCATCCCTTCTTATAGTGTCATCAAGCTCTCTTGTCAGGACGGTTTTCAACACAATTCATTAAATGAATTTAGTTGTCATCACTTTTTGACTTGACTGCCTTGTTATGACGCATTTTGACTGCTTGGTTTTCTGTGTCTTTTTGACTGATGCCAAAAGGGGGAGTAAGAGTAGCGTTAAAATTAATGTTGATTCATTCATATACTGCTCAATCTGAAACTGTAATGTTAAAAGCATTATGAATCAATATTTATCTCTTATAATTCTTTCTCATTCTGAACGATTATTGAAAGGGGAGAAAATTTAAGAACCTAAAATAAAATTCATAGACAATGTCAGAAGAGCTTGCAAACCGCTTCTGAGCATTATCAAACTCTAAGAAGCAAAGCTTGCAAAACTATGCTTCTGAGAGTTAAATATGAAAATTTATTTTAAGTTAATAAATCAACTCTTAAACTGTTTTAATTAATTATGGATAAAACTTAGGGGGAGCTTACAAACCTACCCTTATGGATTATCAGACTCAGGGGGAGATTGCAAACCTTTGAAACCTGAAGTCATCATAATTAAATTAAATCAACAACAATTGAATTTTAATGCTTTGGTTTGTCATCATCAAAAAGGGGGAGATTGTTGGAACAAAGTGGGTCTGACATGAACCTCTAATGTTTTAAGTGGTTTTGATGATAACAAAGTATTAAAATTGCAATTGGTATTACTAATGATTATTCTAGTGTGCAGAATCACAAGTTAAAATTCATGCAGAAGCACTATGAATAGTAGCAGAGAAGCCAGTCAAGACAAGCTCTGAAAGTGTACCACTGTTCATCAGAAGCTTAATTTTTGCGTGCTGAAGATAGCACCTCTGAAGACCAAAAGCTAGGCTCTGATGAAGTTCAGAAGCTGAAGATCTTAAGAAGCTATGACAAGAACATCAGAAGCAAAAGGAATTTACGTCACTCAAGAGCTGACCTATACAGAACCAATGATTGAAGAACAATCCACTTCAAGGCTCTGTCACATCCACAGGAAGGAATATTCGTTGGTACAACGTTAACCTTATCCATAAGTGGAGCGCATTTGAGGATAGTACTATCGTACTATTATTACTCAAAATGGATGAGTGATAAATTGAATAGCTAGGTAGTGGAATTGGAATTCCTTACCAAAGAAGGCAATATACAGCTATCAATTGTACGAGTAAATTCCAGCTGGCACCTCTCTCTCTGCAACGGTCATCATCTTCCTCCAAGTATAAATAGAAGACTCAAATGGAAGAAATGACTACTGTTCCTACTACTGTTCTATTACTGCGTTCAAAGACTAAGAAGCATTCTGACATCATAATTTAAATCTGTCATTCTAAGTCTTAGAACAAATTGAGTTGTATTTTGTAAACACCTCTGATAGTATATCAAGTGTTCCTTATCAATCATTCTTATTCTTAAGTTTGTTTGAGAAGTCTCTTGTTAAGTTTAACTTGAGCATTTGAGAAGTCTCTTGTTTAGTGAAACTTGAACACCTGAGAAGTCTCTTGCAAGTGTGCTTGAGCAATTTGTAATCTTTAGTAGATTATAGTGAAAATCTCTTGTTAGTAACAAGGGGACTGGAGTACTCTCGATTTGTGAGGGGAACCAGGATAAATTCTGTGTCTTTCTTTCTCTCTCTCAGCACCCTCTCTTTAATTTGTGTTTTTATCCGCTGCATACTTAGTCGCTATTAGGCAAAAAGTTTTATTTTTTAAAACACAATTCAACCCCCCCTTCTTGTGTTTTTCCACCTTCAGTTTCTATTGATTACATCAACACAGCAATGGAGCGTCTTGCTAAATCAGACGTGAAATATCGTTTTGTGATTGATATTGGAAACTCGCTGAAAGAAAGCTCTTAAACTTTGTAGGATATATTCATAGAATATGATTCGCAGATGAACAAATAATAACAGAATCATATAACTTTCAGAAAGTTTCAATGTACCACTTCTTGACTCTTGAGGATATTTTAGATATCCATGTTTATTAGTATATTGTTGTGTTGTAATTAATTTTCTATGTCTTGTAATCATGCCATTTTTAATAAAATCTCTTTGGCTCTTGATGGAGTTTTTCATGTTCTTAATTTTCATGTGAATTTGATATCTGAGAGTAAATTAACACAAACACTAATAAATGTATAGTGACATTTCTATCGTAATTTGTGTTGTACAAGATGTTGATAGGCCCTGGCCTCAACAAGCATTTTAATGGTCTTTGCTACCTCGCACCAATCCAAAACCCGCATCTGGTCCATCACATAACCTGCTCTTTCGACCTTTGGCATCAATGCCACGGGCATCAATGCCACGGGCATCAATTTTCCGCGCTTCTTTAGAACCTATTTAGTTTTCCAAATTTTATTTTAAGCTTTATGCATGTTTGTGAGATTTATCACTCAGCAAAACAAACTCGTTTATCTTTTCCTTCAAGTTTAATAAAAACAATGGCACCGTTTGATTTAATCCACTTTAATATTGTTGTTCATTCGATTAAAAAATCACACCAACCAAAGAAACTTGATGTGTGGAGCAAACGTAATCACACAACCAATAATAAACTGAATAGAGATGATGATGATAATCCAAAAGAAATAACAATAAAATAAGTAACTTTACAATGAGATCTCAATTGGATTATAAGAATTACTATTAACTTTACCCAATTCTAAAATCTCTTCTCGTGATCAGGAGACTCAATTTGCTTTAATCTACAAAAGTGAATCAAGGATAATTCACTCAAACTCCTAAAATTATACCAAGAAAAATTCTCTTTGTTTCTCTCTAAAATTCTAGTTTTTGTGGTGACAAATATTAATTCTCATTTTCTTCCTTCTTATTTTTCCATAAATAAATCGACCTATATTTATAAAAAAATATATATCTATTAAATCAAAACAAATCTGCTTTAAAATAAAAATTCAAATAAATCTTTTGAAACAAGTTTTTCTATAAAATCTGGCTCACATTACAAACTCTGGCTTCCAAAACTGATATTTCAAGATATTAGTTTTTGCGCACAAATAATGAGAACTCACATTGCTTTCCTTTGACAAACATGTCACCATCTTTCAACTCACATGTGCGGCACTTTTGCCATCAACAAAATGTGATACTTGAGCGCAAAGATTGCCATCTTTTAAATGCAGCCTGTGATTTAAGGTTTCAAGCTATGTCCAAACAAAATGTTATCTTATCTTATCAACCCCAACACCTATACTTTCAATAGTCACCT
Organism: Trifolium repens; assembly: GCA_030408175.1. NCBI lineage: Eukaryota > Viridiplantae > Streptophyta > Magnoliopsida > Fabales > Fabaceae > Trifolium > Trifolium repens. The sequence continues at coordinate 17,795,178 of CP125845.1, read as the reverse complement.
TTGGCACCTGGCACATAAATTAGCAAATGCAAAACAATCATTTTGATCCTTTAATGTGCAACTCGATGTCATTCTAATTAGCAAATAGTCCTTGAATCTGCTTTTGGTTAGTCAATTTAGTCTCTGCCATTAAGTTTGACCATTAACTCAACAAAAAAGTCGACTTGATATTTTTTGAACACACATCTGAGTTGACACGAGAACGGAGAAACAACTATTTTAGTCCCTAAATATGCAACTCGATGTCATTAAGTTCTCTAATTCAAGTAAAAAACACAAAATAGTCTTTGACCTTGCAATTTATTAGTCATTTTGGTTCTGACGTTAACAATGATCGTTAACTTTATAAAAAGTTGATGTGACATATTTTAGGAAAATATCACACGCAGAATTAACACATTTGTAGGACAAGTAGATGAATAAGACCATATGCAATGGTTGGAAAAAATGGTGTTGAATGGGTGTCGAGAGTGTTGAAACCATTGGAGAGAGGTAGTTGAGAGTGATGTGGAGGAAAGAGGAGTTGAAATTTTTCAATTGAGTTGAGTCTGGCCGAGGGGGACGCGTGGCAGCCTGCTGTTGGCGAAATCTGGCGCGTGCAGCACACCGCCCGACAGGGCGCGTCTGGGAGCAGCGAAGCGGAGAGAGAAGGATGCTGCTGATAGGTGGCTTCACGCGATTGGCCAGCGGGATTTTTATCTCATTTTATCTTTAAACTTAATTATTTCATTGCAAATTAATTTTTTATTTTTTTATTTTTATACCAAAATTCATGATTTTTTTTCTCTCTGTAAATAGAGACTTGATTCATTTGATTTGGACACAGAAAAAAAAACAAGTTTTTCACTCTCTTAATCTTATTATTATCTTTCTATTAGTGTTTGTTTTTAAGTTTTAGTTTTGTTTAGTGAAATGGATACCAATAATCATTTCAACACCCAAAATTATTCTAAAATTCCAAACAATTATCAAAATCTCAACTATTATCAAAATCTATTTTCCAACCAACATCCTCCAAACTTTCATCCATATTATGGATCTATGATGGGAAATTCATCTCAAACACCCCCGTTTAATGGTTATATGCCGATGGTTAATGAAAATTTTGCGAGTGGTGGTGGACCTGAATTTCCCGGATTTTCAACACAAATGACCATTGGTGGAATGACAGCTGCTAATGAAGTCACTCCAAATTCAGAGGATTCAACTCCTAAGAGCCGAAAAAACCAGCAACCAACATGGAAGACTGAACAAAATTTGGTGTTAATTAGTGGGTGGATTAAATTTGGAACAAACAGTATTGTCGGTAGAAACCAGAAAGGTGAAACATATTGGGGTAAAATTGCTGACTACTGTAATGAGCATTGCTCATTCGATCCTCCATGTAATGATGCTGCATGCCGAAACAGTTTTAATTATATGAGTAAAATAATTAATAAATGGATTGGTGCTTATGATAACGCTAAGCGTTTGAAAGGAAGCGGTTGGTCGGACAACTATGTTTTGGCAAAAGCGCAGGAATTATACGCGTGTGGGAAGAATGTTCAATTTACTTTAATGGCAGAATGGGACGCTATCCGTGAACAACCACATTATAGTAGTCAAGTAGGAGGAGGAGGAAATAATGGCTCGGGAAGTAATAGATCTAAGAGATCTCACGAGAGTGATGCATGTGGCTCAAACTCTGTAGGAGCTAGTGCTCGTCCCATGGGTAGGGAGGCAGCTAAAAAAAAGGGTAAAAAGAAGAGCAAGGAAGCTGCCTTGGAGGCTTTGGAAACTGACTGGTCTTCGTTCATACAATTCAAGGAGAAAGAGCTTGAACGATTGGACAAGATAAACTCGACGCAACAAGAGGCTAACGAATTGAGGAAAATGGAACTGTATCTTAAGTTAAGTTCCGAAGAGCATCTCAATGATCAGAAGAAAGAGATGTTGAAAAAGTTGGAACAAAAACTTTTTGATGATTAATTTCAAGCAAGTATTTTTTTGTAGTATTTGCATTAATTATTGTGTTGTAACTTGTAATATGTCAGTGTATTGTTTGGTTTGATTATTGTGTTTTAATATGTCAGTGTATTATTTGCTTTGATAGTTATGTTTGAATATGTCAATATATTGTTTCAATATGTCAGTGTAGTGTTTGCTTTAATTATTTCGAATCCGTCAGAGTCCACCACTCAAATCGAATCCTTATATGATAATTAACTCTATACAATAAATTATTTCGAATCCGTCAGGGGTCCACCACTCAAATCGAATCCTTATCTGATAATTAACTCTATACAATAAATTATTTCGAATCCGTCAGGGGTCCACCACTCAAATTGAATCCTTATCTGATACAATTAACTCTATACAATAAATTATTTCGAATCCGTCAGGGGTCCACCACTCAAATTGAATCCTTATCTGATAATTAACTCTATACAATAAATTATTTCGAATCCGTCAGGGGTCCACCACTCAAATCGAATCCTTATCTGATAATTAACTCTATACAATAAATTATTTCGAATCTGTCAGAGGTCCACCACTCAATTCGAATCCTACATCCATTTATATATAGGGACTCATACATCCATTTATGTACCAATATCTCAAATCTCATCCAATCTAATTCTAATATCACAAAAAATGGATCCATCAGAATATCATTTTGATTTTGATGTCGAAGCTTATAAGCAAAATCTTGAAATTGAAGAAGCTTATGTAGCCAATCTATTTAGAGAGCGTCGAAAGAAAATATTGGAAGATTATGCACCTCGTAGTAGAAAATATATCAATAGAGATCATGCAGCGGCAAACCAAAGACTAATTGACGACTACTTTGCAAATGAGCCTACATACGACGATGCAATGTTTCGTCGTCGGTACCAGATGCAAAAACATGTTTTTCTTCGAATCGTTGGGGGCCTTTCAAGTAAAATGTACCCCAACAAGGTATATCACCCTTAGCGAGTTGATGCAGCCAAAAAAAAGGTATATCACCCTTAGCAAAATGTACCACAACAATGCGAATGTTAGCATATGGTGTGTCAGCAGATGCAGTCGATGAGTACATCAAAATAGGAGGTACTACATCATTGAAATGCTTACGTAGATTCTGTAAAGGAATCATACGATTGTATGAGCCAGTGTATCTGAGAGCACCAACCTAAAAAGACCTGCAAAAAATACTACATGTTAGTGAAATGCGGGGGTTCCCATGGGATGATTGGGAGTATTGACTGCATGCACTGGGAGTGGAAAAATTGTCCTAAAGCATGGGAAGGTCAATATACTAGGGGGGATAAGGGAACCACAACAGTTATTCTTGAAGCAGTTGCATCTCATGATCTATGGATCTGGCATGCCTTTTTCGGATGTCCGGGAACGTTGAACGATATAAACGTTCTAGACCGGTCACCAGTGTTTGATGATGTGGAACAAGGAAAGGCTCAAAGTGTGACTTTCTTTGTGAATCAACATCGCTATGATATGGCATACTATCTAGCTGTTGGTATCTACCCTTCTTATCCAACTTTCGTCAAATCAATTAGACTTCCTCGAAGTGAACCCGATAAGTTATTTGCTCAATATCAGGAGGGATGTCGGAAGGACATCGAACGTGCATTTGGAGTGCTTCAAGCTCGATTTAAAATCATCCGTGAACCAGCTCGCTTGTGGGACATGGACGATTTGGGTATCATCATGAGGTCATGCATCATATTACATAATATGATTGTTGAGGATGAACAAGATTCATATTCTTAACGTTGGACCGATTTTGAGCAATATGAGGAAAGTGGATCTAGTGCACCGCAACAACCATACTCGACCGAGGTGTTACCCGCATTTGCAAATCATGTGCGTGCTAGATCCGAGTTTTGCGGTCCAAAAGGTCATCAAGAATTGCAAGTAGATCTAGTGAAGCACATATGGACAAAGTTTGGAATGAGACGTGGTTGAAGATGATTTGTATCGTATTTCTTACGTTGCTTGTGTGTTGTATTGCATTTTAAATTATTTGTATCGTACTAATTACGTTGCTTGTGTGTATTATTGCATTTTAAATTATTTGTGTCGTTTTAACTACGTTATTTGTGTGTCGTATTTTAAATTTAGTTAAGATGATTGTATCATATCAATTATTTAAATAAATTTTGTTTTTATTATAATTGCAATCGGGAGTTTAATTTAATTTTTATCGATAATTTTTATCATAATTTTAATCGATGATTTGTATCGTATAATTTTAATTTTAATTTTAATCGATAATTGTATTTTTATGTAATCATAAAAATTTAAATTTAAATTTAAATTTAAATAAGAATATGAAATAAAAAATGGTGGGGTAGAGTGTTGAATGAAAAACCATTGAAGAGGGTAAAAGTTGAATGAGTGTATTGAATGAGTAGGTGGAAAAAAGAGAAGATGATATGAAGTGTAAAAAGTGAATAAAGTGGGTGTTGAGTTTATTGGCCATTGTAGATGGTCTAATGTAGTCCAAGACTAAAAATCAAAACTAAGAAATAATTTTAAGAAATAATTTTAAGACTTTCAAAGAGGCCTTGAAAATCTGCTACTTCACCTCCACAAAGAATGTTATTCGTCATTCACCAAATATATCTCGTTGATGCTAACCAAATCCAATGACGAATTTTCATTCCCTTTATCAGTTTCACCATATAACCAAAATGCAGCAAATGAATCTTATTTTCAAAGATGGTTCACATGAATGCAATTGAAAAACAAGTGGTCAACGATCCAAGCCTGGTGCTTTCTTATCCCAAAAAAAAAAGAAAAAAAAGTGGTCAACAAACATGAACAGAAAACGCAATTTAAGTTACTATCACTACAAGAAAAATTGAATACAGCGACGGTCACCTAGTGGCACTTGAAATTGAACCGCCGCCGCTCCTCTTACTGCCGACGGTTATCGCGGCGATTCCAACCGCCGCCGCTCACAAGCAATTACCGACATGCAATCCGCGGCGTTTATGGGTGTATCCGCGGCGGTTCATTTTCCCTTTCTCTCTTATTCTCTGTCACGAACTCATTGATTCTGAAAACCGTTCAACTTCGATTCATCATCGTTCTCTCATTCAAAATCGTTCATCCCTCAAGGTTTCAGAACTGTTCATCCCTCAAGGTTCAGAATCGTTCAACTGAATTTCAGTTCAACTTCAGCTGTTCATAATCGTTCTCTCACAGCTTCGATTCAGCAAAGCTAGGACGAAATCTTTCTCAGCTTCTCAAGCTTCAATTCAGTTTCTCAGCAAAGCTTCGATTCATAACCTCTCAAGCTTCAATTTAGTTTTGTTCATCGTTCAATCCAGGTTCAGTTTATAATTTTATTAAATTTTTTAGTTATTTGTCCAATGTTCCCTATAAATTGGTAATTAGGTAATTGGAATTTAGTTTAGTAGCTTCTATTGTGCTTTCTGAACTTTAATCATTGATTTGTTGATTGGTTTATGTGGTTGTTATAGTATGGTTCATATGAAGCATGATAAGTATGGTTTATGTGAAGCATTATAAGCAATATAGCATAAAATATTTTCTAAGAGAGCAGAAACATATGAAATATTTCCTAAGAGAGCAAAACTTGGAGGAAGTTATACAGGTGAAGATTTTAGTGTCTTATCTATCTAACAATTTTGTGGAGCAGACAAAGACCACATACAATTTATGAACTTACAGTATACTTAATTACTATATCATGATTGCAGTCACAAACAATAATAAACCATGGTACTTAATTACTATATGTGCATTTTTATCAAAGTTTTTTCGTTTTTACTTATTTCATTTTAGCGAGTTTCTCTCTTATTTTCTTGGTGTAGCATGTCCAGCACTTTCAAAAGTTCCCCATGTGCTTGTTCTCCGGAGAGGGTGGCTTGCATTAAGGTTTGTTTCAGATCTACTTGCTTTGCTAGGTCAAATATATAAGATTTGTTAAATGAATGTTAACTTGCTGCTATGGTTGTTAGAGAAGCAAACCTAAAAATTGGATTTTGCACAAACCGCCATGGCCAATTTCATTTGGGACACACCATTCAAAGGCCATGTTTCTCATATATCCTCGAGGAGTAAGAATCATTGTACATACAGCAAACTTAATTTATGTAGATTGGAACAATAAAAGACAAGGTCTATAGATGCAAAATTTTCCATGGAAAGATCAAAATACAAATATTAATCTGCTATATTAATGATTCTGATTACAAATATTGATGCCATAATAATTGCGTTATCAATTTCTTTCATATGTAATCAATACTTATTTATAATTGAATTATGTACTTATTTATAGTTTGAATCACATGATCAATTAATTTTCTTTTACTATCCTCTCTCCACCACTTTTTTGCACAATTTCTACGCTTACATAGATATGAGAGGGGAAGAGAGAAATCGGGAGAGCAAAAATGGCAGCGGTGAATTACCAGCGACGAAACAATCAACATGGTGTAGAGACGGTGGAACTTGTCCAAGGCAGTACTTAAGGTTAAAACTGTTGTGGCTGGCTATTGTTGCAGGGACTCTCAATTTTTAATACTATTTGAAAATCATGGTTAGAGGGGTATGGAAAATGTATAGGTGCTGAATGATTGTGAAAATATATGGTTGATATATGGTTCTATTGCAGGAACATATTTTTGATACAAGCACTGAGAGGTGAGCAGTCAAATAGCGATAGAAGACACACAATATTAGCATCCTTTCAGGCTGAGGCGGAAATAGTGCTTCGTTGCAACAGCTGCATTCATGAATTGGAGATTGAAGCAATGATGATGGGAGAGCATTAAACTACGGAAATAATGGTATGCTGGGAATAGAAGAAATATGGTTGTATCATCAATCATGCTAAAGCACACTAAAAAAGATATCGGACTCCTATTATTCGAGGTTTTATTGTCTGATCGTTAAAGAGATTTCTCTAGTTCGAGCAATTATTTGATTTATCCATTTATTTATGTTTTGTAATGTTTAAGGTCTTGTGATGCAGGTGGTGATTGAGGACTCGCTGCTCATGGATTAGTGTGCTCACTGTGATAGGGAAGTTAATGATTACTTAGGGTTAGGATTGCAATTTGCAAGGGGAGTTTGTCTCGCTTCGTCTCGAGAAAAAATCAGCGGCTGCAACAAATGCAAAGGTGAGTAAGATCGAGAAAATAAGGTATATACCTGAAGATATTGTATATGCTGATAGTGGCCTAAGTAACAATCTTATTTTTGCTTAATTTTCTGATAGTGGCTTAAGTGTTACTCTTAAATATATAGTTTAGTAAAAGTTAAACTTCATAGAACTGAAAAGAGTTATTGTGAACTTATGATGCAATTCAGAGGGGAGTGGACTGTTCTTCCCGAACATGATTAGCATTTGAGAATTTCAAGTATAAACAATTTTGGTAATCCAAAATTGAGTGGAATTATTTTGTTGTCTTTCGTCAAATGTTTTGTTATAATGATTTTTATAGTATGACCTTTAGCCAATACCAATGTCAGAAAACCACATTGAAAATTGGTATTATTCGAGAGATTTATCTCTAGTTCAAGCAATTAGTATTTGATTTATCCATTTATTGATGTTTTGTAATGTTTAAGGTCTTGTGATGCAGGCGGTGATTGAGAACTCGCTGCCCATGGATTAGTGCTCACTGTGCTAGGTAAGTTAGTGATTATAACATAGGGTTAGGATTGCAATTTGCAAGGGAAGTTCGTGTCGCTTTGTCTCGTCTTGATGGAGAAGAAACAGAATACTAGTAAATATCTCCGGCTGCATGAACAGGCTGCTATGCAGAGAATCACAGAGAAACAGAATAATGTAGTAGATAATAATGATATGTGGTGGTGATGGTATACTTCTTGTGCTGCCAATTACTTACTGTTGAATTAATCTAATGATCGAGATAATATTCTTGTCAGTTAGATTAGTGCATTGTTCGAAATTAGATTGGCATTGAAGTTTTCTATACAATGGCAAAAATAAAACCACTTTGAAAATTGTACATGTGCATTTTATGTTTGAAGGGGACTTTTTAGTTTATTGTTCATGAAGTAAAACACATTGCTATCAATGACATTAAGCATGGCATATATTGGCTCCATTATGTTATAGCAGCATTGATCTCAATCTTGCTAACTCGCATGTTTTGTTGCTTTGTAATGCAGAGAACAGCGAAATAAAACGAGATGGAGGGAGGGAGATGTTATGCGAGACATGAGAGGGGGGAAGAGATAAATCAGAAAAGGGAAAAAGGGTATTGCCAGAGGCAAATCAACGACATGATTTTTCTTACACCGGCGATGACCAAACAACACAACATGGTGGAGAGATGGTGGAACCGAACACAACTATTGTAGAGGATGATGCTGCTGTTGACTGACCGGCTATTGTTTACTATTGATGAGATGTAGCAGGTGCAGATAGATTTATTAGACATAGATGCTTCATTGCATTTTTATCGCATTCTAACAGTCTTTTAGGATAAGATATATTTGTTTAAATGACATTTCTCTCCATTGGTAATGGTTTCTTGCCTTGTGTTGGCATGTTCATATAATTGTGGCTATAATTGCAAAGAAGATTGACAATGATTTAAGATCCTCCTGATGCTTAAAGGTATAACTAATATGTTTGTGTGCATCATTTATGTATTCTATTCAATCTCTTAGACAATGTAAAGTGCATAATTACATATATTATCACTATCGCAGCTTCTTTACACCTTAAACCAGAGCTAATTCAAAGAAGATAAATACATGCAACGCAAGGTTAAGGATAAGCAAAGGTAACAAAATATGTCATTCAAATAAATTAACAAAATAAAATTTGCAATTGTTGATTTAAAGTTGTTCTTTACTTTAATTCCAAAATACAAAAGTAACCAAATTTTCAATAAAATTTAGGAAGAAAGATATGTCTCATCTCTCCAATCACTTGTTGAATCTCAATATGTCGGGAAGATTCTTCTTCTTCATTGTCATCTTGTTCTTGTATCTCGTTGAATGAGTCTTCAACTATTTCTACCTCTTCATCTTCCATCCGCAACTCCAATGAGTCTTCTACTATATTGTCAAATGAGTCGTCAAGTATTTCTCCCTCTTCACCTTCCATCAGCATCTCCAACGAGTCTTCTACTCTTTCTTCCTTTTGAACATTAATTGATACTCTTGATGAAACTTCCTCTTCACTGTCATATTGTTCTTGTATCTTGTCAAACGAATCTTCAACTATTTCTCCCTCTTCACCTCTCATCAACAGTTCCAACGGGTTTTCCACTTTTTCTTCCTTTTGAACGTTAATGGATACTCTTGATGAAACTTCTTCTTCGTTGTCGTGTTGTTCTTGTATCTTGTCATATGAGTCTTCAACTATTTCTCCCTCTTCACCTCTCATCAATAGTTTCGATGAGTCTTTCACTCTTTCTTCCTTTTGAACATTCATGGAGTCTTTCATTTTATTTTTCTCCAAAATCTGTTCTTTTACTTTGCACTTGAAAATTTTAACAATTACTACTCATCTTATTTATAGATTTTTAGCTCTTCATATAACCTTTATTATATGTAACAAACTTTCAATATAACAAGAAACAAACTTTTTTTTTTTCTAAAAAAAAAAATTGTATAAAAAAACAAACTTTTAGTTTTTAAAATATACTCATATCATTCATTAACTAGTCTACTTCTATCTAATCTAATATATATATATATATATATATATATATATATATATATATATATTAAAATTGAGTACTATCACTTGCCAAAGTAAAACTATCACGTACCAAAGTAAAAAAAAATTGCTCTCTTTCAAGTTCAAAACTATCAGGTACCCATTGCTCTCGCAGCTCCGATTGCTCTCGTAGCTCCGTTTGCTCTCCCTCAACGCAGGTTCTTCTCTCTTCCTCTCTCTCTCGATCTAACTTCTTAATATAATATTTTTATTGTTTTTGATTTTTTCTTTTTTTCCTTGCATATTGAAAATTTTGTTACACGATATTAAGAAACTCAAAGTTACTACAACTTAAAAATACGATAATTTTTAAACCAAAAAAATTGGTTTATTATGATCCGCCTTTAATTTTTTTTGGTTGTTTTAATTTTTTGGAAAGATAAAGTGTGTGCAAAAAAAAATAGGACTTTATTTGTGGATTAAAATTAGAGTAAATCTATATCTATCTATACCAATATATAAAGAGAATACCCCTTTCGCGTGGACTTTTCTTATTGACATTTTTGGCATTCACTCTATTCAAATATTTGTATATGTTGAAAAATAACTTCACGTAAAAGTAAAAAAATATATAACAAACAAGATTTTTTTAAAAAAGATAATAACAAACTAAAGATTAATATGAAACTTAAGAAAAGATGATAACAAACAAGAGTAAACTAAATATACTAAAGATAATAACAAAAAAGTTGGGCCAAATGGAGCATAAATTAGAGTACATCTATATCTATCTATACCAATAGATTTTTTTTAAAAAAAGATAATAACAAACTAAAGATTAATATGAAACTTAAGAAAAAATGATAACAAACAAGAGTAAACTAAATATAATAAAGATAATAACAAAAAAGTTGGGCCAAATGGAGCCATACAGTAAAGCTGCAGAAGCTCAGATGGTTTATTTTGTGGATGATGAAAAAGAAAAGGGTTGGAGCATACCTATTCACTTAAAGCCAAGGGACTTGTATGACATGGGTCAAGAAGTCAATGAGATTACAACATCTAATGAGTCTTACCCCTCGCGAAACTTGGAACAATTATTTTCAGATGATGCTTTACCTATACACTTGGCAAGAGACGCTACAGACGATGATCCTACGAATCCGACCATAAATGAAAATGTTGATAATGATGACATGGTTTTGTAATTATTTTTTTAAGATACAGGGTTTTCTAATTTAATTGACAAAATTATGTTTTCTTTTAAATGTTGTCAACTTTGATATTTAATTTTGATATTATACGAAAGTAGAAAATTTATACTCCCTCCGTTCTTTTTTAATCGTCGTTTTAGATTAGTAACACAAAATTAAGAAAATGTATTTTTACATATTATCTTCCTATTATACCCTAATTTTAATCCACCAATAAATTTCAATTTTTTTGCATACACGTTCATTTTTCAATAAATTTAATATATTATGTACAACAAAAAAAAGCCTAAACTGTATTTTTGGTCCCTTACGTTTATTTTAGGTTTGAATCAAGTCCCTTACGTTTGAAAAAATAATTGCATTTTTTAGTAATTATTTTTTTCAAATATACAGTGTTAATTAGTTTTTTTGAAAAAAAAAAGAGTAATTGACAATTGGGTATAATCGACAAAATAGAAACAATAAAAAGATTATACATGAATCTATCCATTAGAAAAAAACAATAAAAAACTTAATAAAATAAGTATGCATAGTAAAAAAAAACGCATAAAATTAAAATAAATAAGAGAATATGCTAAACCTTCCTCCGCCCTTTGTATTTTAGAAACTCAGAAGTCGCGTATCTGAGAAACTCAGAAACATAACCCTAAGCTCCCGTCCGCCTTCGTGTGCCTCCCTCCGCCTTCGTGAGCCTCCCTCCGCCTTCGCCAGCCTCCGTCTGCCTGGTTCATAGCTCGTAAGTTACTTTTCTCTATTGTTGTCGGTAGTTTTTGATCTGTTACTATGGAAGGGCTGCTGTTCGGTTGGAGTTTTTCTTTGTCCTGCGATTTTGGTACTGTTAATTTTGTCCTGCGTTTGTTGTGAATTAAGCCGAAAAAAAAAAGATTGTCATATTCCGAGACTGTCACAGGTTATTGTTTGAATTGTGTGAATCAAAATCTGAATCAATTCATGATACCAATTGATACCAATTTTAATATTTATATTTGGATATTAGGGATTAAGGTCCGGTAATACCCTAATTCGATACCAGGAGTAGCAAGAATAAGAATACCACTCGTTGATATTGAATTGACAGTACAGAGAGAGAGTAATATGAAGAAGAGAAATTGTTGATTAAATTTGTTATTTCATTCCATATGGCCACCATGACTTAATAAGAGGCAAGTTGGATACAAAACAGACACGTCATGCCTCTAGAAACAAAAAGATAAAATTTATAAAATGCCAAAATAAGCAAAAGAACAAAACTTATTTACTAATAGGTAAATTCTATCACAATTGAATTGTGTCATATTCCGGGGGATTGCTTTGGTAGATAACGCCTATGCTGCCCTTGGTTGTTGTTTTTCATTGGTTATAGGTGCGGCCTTGTTCCTGCTGCGTGTGTTTTGTTAGTTGCTGTGTTGGTTTTTGTTTTAGGGGGTTTTTCTCTAGCCTCTTTGGTTGTGTAAGCAGGTTGCGCTACATTATGTGGTGGCTTGTTTTTATTGTACTGTTTCTTGTCCAGGCTTGGTATTTCTTGTGCTTGTTGGTGGCTTAATATATATTTGCTATTTCAAAAAAAAAATAAAAATATGAATCTTTTCTTTATTTGGTAAAGTTGTTTTCGTTTAGTTCGTTGTCATCATATATTTGGTAACGTGTTTTTCATTCTCGTCCTCTTTAAGTATCTTTCAAGTTCCGATCGTGATGGTTAGGACTTAGGATTGTTACATATAAATATTAGTTGTCATCATATAATGAAAGAGAAAGAGGATTGATTTTCAACACAGGCAGTGAAAGAGAATATTATGCTTTCAAAAATTCATTCAAAACTAAATGATAATTTCTTTATTTTTCACTTACTTGAGTAGCAATTTTAGGAATCGGATGACGGCCGCGAATATACAAGAGGTGACATGTATGGCCCCTAACACAAGAGAAACGATGGATCATTTGTAAATGCGGAAGCACAGAAAAAGAGTGTAAGCATTTTTCCATCTTAGACAACTACGTAGACTAATATTTGCTTCACTTTCCACTTATAGTTCTTCCAATATTTCTATATGTATTTACGTTGTATAGAAGCGAACATTAAGTTAAACTTATCAATTACTATATGACAAGGTGTTACTATGTTAATATAATATTTCTGTGTATTATACAGGAGGAGTTGGAAACACATCGTCAAGCAAATTCTTCTGTGAGTGATGATGCATTCATTACTGTTTTTGGAAAAGAACATGCAGGACATGTTCGAGGCATGGGGCATGGTGTTGTCCCATCTAAATACTTTGGAAGGTCATCAGGAACTACAGCATCAACCAGTGGTGGTAACGATGTTACGAGAGAAGAGTTAGATGCAAGTAATGCCAAAATTAAATCTTTGGAGGAACAAGTTGCCTTTTTGACGCAACAATTTGCTCTACAATCTAGAGGCAGTCAGGTAATCAATTCAAAACATAATGCCATAAAAAAAACTAGTATATAATAATTATGACTATGCATGGTCTTGTGGGATTCAAATATGAATCAAACATTACATAGTACAACTTTTGGAATTGGGCTATTGATACTTGTTTGTCTTGTTGTTCGTTCATGTTTCAATTTCTTCTAATAAAGTTTACATTACTTGAGATTTCCTCTCAATGGTCACAGGTAAAGTACAATTGATGATAATATCTTTTGTAATACTAATTTTTTTATGGGTTTAAATTTCAGGCTTCAGACATGGACGCTCATACAAGAGGATGACCTTCTTTTCCAGCTAGTCATGAAACACTAGATTAGGTTTTAATGATTTATCAATTGGTACTTTGATATCTTTTGAAGTAGGGTGGTTATTGATATTTTTTTGAAGGGTGGTTATTTGGTATTTGAAGTGCTTATGGAAACATTAATATTTTGAAATACATGAGATTATATGAAATTTCTTATTATTTTAAATTATTATTTTGTGTTAATGTATGTTTACAATTTTATTTTTTTGACTTATATTTTGTTAGAATCCAAAAATAAAATGCAAAGATCAATTTTATATATCCATACATTATAAAAATGCAATGCATGAAAAAAATGTCGGAAACCAACAAAAAATTTCAAAAAGCATTTAAATTAAATGTGGGAAAAAAAAGAATTTTAAAAAAATAGTGGAAAACAAAAAAAGGAGATTTGAAAAAACTTGCAAGAAAGCAAAAAAAAATTGCGGGAAAAAAGTGTTTTAAAAAAAATGCGGGAAAAAAAGAGCATTTAAAAAATTGTGGGAAACAAAAGAAAAAGTAAAAAAAAAATGGTGGGAAAGAAAAAAAAGTTGTTCAAAAAATTGTGGGAAAAAAAAAACGTTTCAGAAAAAAAAAGTCCATAGCGGCGGTTTAAACCGTCGCAATTAAAAAAGAAAAAGTTTTAAAAAATGGCGGGAAAGAAATAAAATTTTTCAAAAATTTGTGGGAAAAAAAAAACGTTCCAGAAAAAAAAAGTTCATAGCGGCGGTTCAAACCGTCGCAATATACCCCAAAAAATGTTCAACCTAGTAGCTAATAGCGGCGGTTTTAAACCGCCGCAAAATGTAACCGAACCGACGCTAACGGCCTAGCGGCGGTTGTTCCGACGGTTCACTTGAACCGCCGCCGAATAACCTAGCGACGCCGCATATGGCATTTAGCGGCGGTTTCAGAACCGCCGCCGCTGGCAGAAAATCATGTAGTGTATCAACATCTCCAATACAGTTCTATGAGCTAATGCAACCCAAGTAGGTAAATATTAAATGTTAGGAAGACTTTTTCTATAAAAATTAAATGCATTCAAAAGTCCTTTAAGTTTTATGTTTATAACAGATTGGTCCTTTAAGTTTTTAAAGTAACAAATAAGTTCTTTAAGTTTTTTAAGTAACAAATATATCCTTTAAGTTTGTAATTTGTAACATTTAAATCCTATTTTTTTAAGTTTTTAATTAACCGGAGGGATTTAGATGTTACAAATTACAAATTTAAAGGATCTATTTGTTAATTAAAAAATTTAAAGGACTTATTTATTACTTAAAAAACTTAAAGGACCAATATATTACAAACGTAAAACTTAAAGGATTTATGAATGCATTTTGCAATAAAAATATGAATGTTGAGAAAACATAAAGAGATACTCCCTCCGTTCCAAAATACAAGTAAAAGTGGTTCAAAGAAATTTGATGTATTTGGTTCAAAATTTGGATCAGATATATTTACTTTTGTTGACCAACTTTTATTTATATTTTGGGACGGATAGAGTATATCTTTTAAATTCAATCCAATAATTTGAACAATTTAGCTTAATGTAGTAAGTACTTCTCAACTCAACCCCTAGTGAGTAGTGACCCATATAGGCAACGTGATTAATTGCGCGTCGTACATGTATAAAATACAACCACCTTCTGACAGCCGGTGTAAATATCTCATTCATAATGTAACTACCATATATCTTCGTAATAATATCATATCTTACCCTCTTTGGACATTTTTCTTAATAAATACCGTATAGCACAATCTCATTTTCAGCACATAATTGAATTATAACATATAGTTTGAAATGGCATCAGAAGGTAAAATAGTAGAGCATACTAAAAAGGCCTTTGGATGGGCAGCTAGAGATCCTACTGGTGTTCTTTCCCCTTTCAATTTCTTCAGAAGGTTCACTTCACTAGTCACCTCTTCATAATTTAATGCATATTTCTAAATTTTTTTAATTTATTAGTATCATTTTCCAACTATCTTCTATTAGTTTCTATTAAATTAGAATGTGATATATCTTC
The DNA here is from genome assembly GCA_030408175.1 of Trifolium repens. Lineage (NCBI taxonomy): Eukaryota > Viridiplantae > Streptophyta > Magnoliopsida > Fabales > Fabaceae > Trifolium > Trifolium repens. The sequence goes on along the minus strand of CP125845.1, from coordinate 17,779,538 downwards.
ATGTCACTATTATAAGTAAAAATCACCTTTTAAATTCATTAAATCACACATATATCGATCTATATTATAGATCAGATACATCAGTTATTAATAAACTTAAAGATTTATTTATTTGTATTCGTATAAAAGTAATTTTGATCTCTTGATATGTGATGCACCGCCAAAAAACACATTTGCGGATTAAAATAACTAATAAATATATTGATCTCTGGATGTGTAATTTTGCAAATAAATTCCCAAAGGTATTTTGGGTTTTTAATTTTATAGACCAAGTTGACTAACAAAAATATATAATTAAGGATTAAAATGATTAAACAATAAGCACATTTAATGATTAAAATGACTAATTAAAGAGATACTTTCAGATGTATTTTTTAATTTTAATACATTTAAATATTACACATCTCACAGAATAAGAACAAAAATGACGTATTACCAGAAACTAATATTTTCACTAAAATATGATTAAGACAAGGAATTTGAATCAGGGTCCAAGAGTAACACTATTAAACTTTTTTTTTTTTAGAAAGTTGTAACACTATTAAACTTAAAACCCTCAAATCTCTAACAGAAAGATATTTTTTATTAAACAAAAGACCCCATACACAATAAAAAAAGACTTCTTATAGTTAAATTTGCTTTTAAGTCCCACTTACTTTTATAATTAATTGGGCCTACCTTGATTTTGATAGAGTTTGTTAATTGAATTACGGAGTAACATTTTATATTTAGATCTATGTTGTTGGCTATTGAATTAATTCAACTTTGGTGCATCAAAACTTCAGGGAAACAGGTGAGAAAGATGTAGCATTCAAGGTGTTGTATTGTGGGATATGCCACTCTGATCTTCATATGTCAAAGAATGAATGGTTCAATACCTTCTATCCATTTGTTCCTGGGTATGCTTTCAACTCTTTTCATGATTATCATCCGTACTTTGTCCTAAATATATACTTAATCCGGTCACTATTATAAGCAAAAATCAACTTTTTAGGTTCGTTGAAAAAGTAATATATCTAGTCTATATTATTGATTAGATACATTATTTTTTCAATGAACCTAAAAAAAGGATTTTTGATTATATTAGTGATCGGAGGGAGTAAGTTATATTTGAAAGAAGAAAACATTTGTTGTTAAATATACATGGTTCATAATTATTGATTTGACTCGAAAATAAAAAATAAATAAAAAAAATAAAGTCATAATGCTGGATTACAAAATAATTGTTCAAATATTATCTCTCTAAAAAATAAATTGAAACGTCGACCTTTAATATTATCAGTAAAAAATAATTTTTATAAAAGTGAATATTATAAAAACAAACAATAGAACAAATTTAATATGTTAAATAAGTTTAAAATAGTAAGTTTGTGATGGAACTTGTATATTTTACATTAAATTTATAAATTTTTAATAAATAATTGTTGTTTTTAATAAAAAGTTACTACTTTTGGTTAATTTAATATGTGTAATTTTGCATATGTTTAAAAATGGTAAGGGAGAAGGTAGCATATATTTTAGTTGTAATTGTACTTGATGTAATAAATGTAATGAACACAGGCATGAGCTTGTGGGTGTAGTAACAGAGGTGGGAAGCAAAGTAGAAAAATTCAAAGTTGGAGACAAAGTAGGTGTGGGCTACGTGATTGATTCATGTCGGTCGTGTCAAAATTGCGACGACAATCTTGAGAATTACTGCCCAAAATATACCGTCACATGTGGTGCCAAGTATCGCGATGGCACCATCACATATGGAGGTTACTCTGACTCAATGGTTGCGGAGGAGCATTTTGTTATCTGCATTCCTGATAACTTACCTCTTGATGTTGCCGGTCCTCTCCTATGCGCCGGTGTCACAGTATATAGTCCTCTTAAATATTTTGGACTCGACAAGCCCGGGCTTCATATAGGTGTTGTTGGTCTTGGCGGACTTGGTCATATGGCTGTTAAATTTGCCAAAGCTTTTGGTGCTCGTGTCACGGTAATTAGTACATCGCCTAACAAAGAAGCGGAAGCATTAGACCACTTAGGAGCTGACGCGTTTATAATAAGTCGCGACCCGAATCAAATGCAGGTACAATACTACAATATAATATATGATTAATTCGATTGTGAAATTCATTATCTCATAAATTAGCAATTATATAATCAATAAAATTAACATTATATAATTTTTTTAGGCTGCAATTGGTACTATGGATGGTATTATCGACACAGTTTCAGCTGGTCATCCTCTTTTACCAATAATTGGTTTATTGAAAACTAATGGAAAGCTTGTAATGCTTGGTGTTATAGTAAAGCCTCTTGAGCTTCCTGAATATGCTTTACTTGCAGGTAATTATATGAAAAAATGTTAGATAATTAAATATTTGAATCATGTAGAATTTTATGCTAACTTTGTGTTAATTTTCACATTATTGGTAGGGAGGAAATTAATTGCTGGGAGTACGGTTGGAGGGATTAAGGAGACTCAAGAAATGATTGATTTTGCTGCTAAACACGGCGTTAAACCTGATATCGAGATTGTTCCTATTGATTATGTCAACACAGCATTGGAGCGTCTCGCTAAAGCAGACGTGAAATATCGTTTTGTGATTGATATTGGAAACACATTGAAAGAAAGTTCTTAAACTTTGCAAGATATGTATTTCATGGATTTTTTTTTTAAACCAATGTATTTCATGGAATGATTCACTAGCTAAGGAGATTATAGATTTCTAATCTCTATGTATGTTAATTTTGTGATGTTAATTTCTAATCTCTGGTTAATCATGCTATTTGGAATAAAATTTCTTTGGGTTTTGAATAAAATGCTCCAACATGAGACTCTTTGCAAACTCATTGTCAGACTTTAACTCCATTTTAGCATAATTTTGGCTTATAGATAATTTCCAATTTTCCATTTGCATAAGTAGAAGATCAACATTCAACAGCTTTCATAACTTTAGGAAACCAATAAGTCTCTGCATAATCAGGCATTCGTGTATTCGTCTGATATTGGATGTGCATTGCATGCGACGCGCCCCTGGCCCAGTTGTACATCAACGCGTAGGTGGAGATGCCTGCGCCTAACATCAACATTTTACTGTGTAGGCAAGAGACTTGGTACAACGCAGACGACTAAAGCATCATCGGAGTCATCAGGATCAAGAGTATCATCGTACACTCCTGGTGATCTCGAATGATCTCATACTTTTACAGAATAAGCGAACAAGGAAAGGGACTATGCCACTTGCCGTGTTTTGTAGCCAGTGTTGTTTAGCACAGGCTTATGGTGTGCTTAATGTTTTTAATGTACCTTCTTATTTATAAAGATTATTAAGAATAAAATGCATACATTACTCATTCTCATAATTGTGAACAATTCCAAATTTGAATCCCTATCATTTTAACTGCAGTCTGCAGAAGTTCTTTGTCCACAGTAAAAAACTTGTATTGCTTACAAGAACAAAAAACAATCGACAATATTTGATAAACAAACAAAAATAATAATAATAACTGTGACGATGATCCAAACTTTAGACGCTTGAGTTGTGTGGAATTTAAGAGCTTGTTTTAAGAGTGTTTCCAATGTCAATAACAAATCGATATTTAACATCTGCTTTGACGAGTCGCTCCATTGCAGTGTTAACATAATCCACAGGAATGATTTCAATGTCAGGTTTTACGTTGTGTTTAGCAGCAAAATCAATCATCTCTTGAGTTTCTTTCATCCCTCCAATTCCGCTTCCAGCAATCAACTTTCTCCCTGCCAATAAATATTACACTGTCAGCACATTACAACCAATCATATATGTATGTACGACTTTAGATTTAGTAGTTATTGTTTCAAATAAAACACGAGATCAATGAAATAATTTGTCACAGATATCGCGGGTTACCCATAATTAAAGGAAAGAGAGGGAGCTCCAGAGGTTTCTCGGGTGCACCGACCATTACAAGCTTTCCATTAGACTTCAGCAATCCAATTAGAGGTAAGAGAGGATGAACCGCCGAAACTGTATCGATGATACCATCCAAAGTACTTATTGCAGCCTATAAAATCATTCACATTAATTAGTTAACCATTTCATTTCATAGTTTGAACTTCGAATCTTAAACTATATATTATATTTGTAACATTGTAATTACCTGCATCTTATCTTGGTCGCGACTTATCAGAAATGTATCAGCTCCTAGGTGTTCTATTGCTTCCTTTTCTTTGTTAGGTGATGTGCTAATTACTGTGACATTAGCACCAAAAGCTTTGGCGAATTTCACAGCCATATGACCAAGTCCGCCAAGCCCAACAACACCTACATGAAGCCCGGGCTTGTCGAGTCCAAAATATTTAAGAGGACTATATACTGTGATACCAGCACAAAGCAAAGGAGCAGCAGCTTCAAGTGGTAAGCCATCAGGAATGCGAACCACAAAATGCTCGTCCGCAACCATTGAGTCAGAGTAGCCGCCATATGTGATTGTGCCATCACTATGTTTTGCACCATATGTGAGTGTATATTGAGGACAATAATTCTCAAGATCGTCTTCGCAATTTTGACACGTGCGACACGAATCAACCATGCAGCCTACACCCACTCTGTCTCCAACTTTGAACTTTTGTACCTTGCTTCCCACCTCAGTCACTATACCAGCAATCTCATGTCTACATTCATATACATGAATTAGAATGAAATTGAGGTTGTAGAAAAGACTAAAAAAAATTATATAAAATATATAGTTGGTTAAAGTAATTTAAATTTAAAGCATACCCAGGAACTAATGGATAGGTTGACATTCCCCATTCATTTTTCACCATGTGGAGATCAGAGTGACATATCCCACAATATAATACTTTAAATGCAACATCGTTTTCACCGGTTTCCCTAAAAATCATGACAAACAAACGTTGAGTTATTTAGTTAACAATAATGCTTTGCACATATACTTTTTTGTCACTTAATCGTGGATTTGGATTATGTGCAGTCACTGACTGCATGCAATCATGCAATCACGACTTTCTGACCATCCGATCGCGATCGAACAGTTTAAAATTTTTGACTAAAATTTCACATTTTTAAAAATTAGAATATTCTTTTATTGTGGATCGTCAGATCTGAAATCACTGACTGCATAGAATACAGATCCGTAATTTAGTGACTAAAATTTTCAAATTTGAAATTGAATATTATAATGATCTTAACAACTCAACTATATATTGACGTGAATACTCTCCACATATTCTAAGTATTCAATTACTAGATAGATCAGCTTAATTGTTCAATCTATAATAAAGCAATAAGAAATAATTAATGAAATAAAAGTGTACAAAATACTATAATACTCCCTCTGTTCCTTTTTATAAGAAACAGTTTGAAAAAATTACACATACCAAGGAAACACATTGTAAATAGTTCTTTTCTATTAATACTTTTATAAATTTAAATTTATTTCATCTATACCCCTATTTAATTACTCTAAATTCAATTAACTTACTTATTTTTAATATTCTCTTTTATAATAAATAAGAGCATAAGTGAAATTCAACATTTAAAACATTTGAAAATTAGTCAAAGTTTCTTATAAAAATGAACAAAAAAAATTTCACTTTTATTTCTTATAAAAAGGAATGGAGTAAGTAATTGATTAGCTAATTTAAAGAGTAAAGAAGTGAATGAATGAACCTTCTAGAGAAATTGAAAGGGGAGAGAAGACCAGAAGAGTCTCTAGCAGCCAAACCAAAGGCCTTATTAGGATGTTCAAATTCAGGTTGTGTTGTTGCCATTTGAATTGTGACTAAAATGAAGAGTGAATAAACTTTGTGTGTGTGAGTCTCTATAAGTTGTGAGTCTGAGTAGCAATGAAAGTAAGTATTCGTTATTCGTTATTATGTGAATATATTGCAAACAAGTGGGAAGGAACTATTTATAATGAGCATTCGTTTTTGTAGTTTTGTGCTGCCGTTCTTCTCGTACTGACGTATTCACTGACGCTATGTTTGTATGTGACGTTATCTAGTACCGTTTTTTTGACATACTAGGTGACGTTTTTGTTCACACTAACAAAAGAAAAACGTTTTTATAATCGGGATAATTCAGTTTACATTGACAAAATAGCAATTCTGCGGGGATGAACATTTTAACCGGTTATCATGGATTAACCATAACCAAATTCATATCTGATCTTAACAAGAATCAGAGTCGACCAACGTCCGTTGTACGGTGCTCCGCCCCTAGTTACGGTTGAATGAGAGGGGGTTGTGTACCTGTTTACACTCCGACGCTCAAGTTAGTAAGTGTGGAATGTAGGTTTTCAGAGAGAGTAGAATGTACCTGAGCTCCTTCAAATGAGGAGTATATATAGCCCCCAGCGCTGGGCTAAGGCCAATGATGGCAATAAATGCCCATCAATTGGCTGCCGGAAAACGGCTGAAAAGCCATAATGAGCCTTAAATGCTCATCAATCCGGTGTCGGCCGTTACGATATGCTTGATATCGTTGGCCGTTTGGATGCTCGCGGGTTATTGATGCTCGAGCACGCATTATCTTTGCTCGGGACTTGTTGGGCTTTAGGCCCAGTCCAGAACAGAAGCCCCCCAAGTCGTTATGCTCAAATATGAGCGTAATGACTTAGAGTCGAGCAAATGTCGATCACGATTTATCACTTAGATTTTGTCGTCGAGCGATGCGTCTTCGTTGCGCGTTCATTCGAGCAAGGGTGCGTCTGCTGACACATCGTAAATTTTTCCGAAGGTTTCGAGGATCATAATCTCGTAGATTCGATTTGAAATCTTCGTACTCAATGTTGAGGATCTTGAAGATTTGTTCATTTATTGCGAGCATTATATACGAGCCTTTATTGCGTATCTTACCATTAATGCGAGGATCGCAATTGGCTGGTCATAGTTGAGAGTTTTCCGAGAGATTTTCTCGATTTAACCGAGATTTTCACGAGCAGAAGATGGGACGTTTGAAGGGACAAGCCGTTCCGTCTTCTGTTGCCACGTGTAAAGGCTATCAAGAATACTTGAGTGCCTATTTACACAGTTGGGTTTTTCGAGGTTTAAATCTGTGCCGTTGGATTTACGCGCCTTTTAGTTTTCCTTGAGATTTGATCTGAAGCGTTGGATCCTTTTAGATCGTTACCATTGGATCAAGACAACGGTTCAGATCAATGGGGCGTTATGTTGTTCCGTATAGACGCAACTGTTGAGGATTTCTCTATATATAGGGAAAGGAGGGATTTTTGAAGTTTCTACTTCATTTATCAAAGTCTCTTAACTTCCAAACTTTTAAACTTCCGTTTCTCTGAATTTCTCCAAGTGCCTCAAATCTTTGCCTCTGATCCATCACTGCAAACGCTTTTCACCGTACCTTTTTCTTTAAATCAAGTAAGTAACTTACTCTAATCCTTGTTTATGATTGTTTGTCTGTTGGTTCTGCTTCGGTTTGGTGCTTTTGGTGACGAAATTTTGCTTTGATTAATGAAACGGTGGTTGAGGGTTTGTAAGTGGTGGTTAGCACCCTTTACCCTCCCACAAACGGTAGTTTTCTAGGGAAAACTGTGGTTTTTAAGTTGATTTACCCTTTTTGAGTGGCGGTTGTTGGCGGTTTTTGCTTTTACAACTGCCTATTTTAGTGGGTTTTTATGCCAGAAACGTCGAGCGTTCATAATAGATATTCGAGCATTCATGGGTTGACGAATGCTCGTTTACAAGCATGTTTTATCCTCGTTTAGCCAATCGTCCCATTGCGCGAGCAATTTTAGGGGTTTGTTAACTTAGGAGTTTTGTGATTTGTTTTCGTGGGAGTCTATTCCTCGCCCTTTCACTTGATCGACGGTGGAAGGGTGGATTTGATGTTCGAATGTCGAATTCATGTTTCCTTCCTCGGCTTTTCAGGTGTAAATGGCGGAGGAGCATCAAGGCGAGATTCCGAACGAAATAGTCGAGGAGCAGGCGGTGGCTAGCCCGTCGGATCCTGACCCTTATGTGTGGGTGGCAGACGAGCCGAGGACCACGCGCTCAAGATATGCTGGGTTGGCTGAGAGGCCTCCGTACTTGTTTTCGACGATCGAGGATCCAGGGCGCGATCACTGGGACATAATCATCCCTGGAAGGGGTGACAGAGTATGCTGGCAATTCGAGAGGTGGGGAGCGTTCTCGATGTACCAGATAGCATGCTATCAGCTAGGCTACCGTTTACCCTTCAATGATTTCGAGATAGGTGTCTTCGACCACCTGAAGTTGGCACCTTCGCAATTGCACCCGAACTCTTTGGCGTTTCTTCGCGCCTTTGAGATAGTCTCTGCTTACCTTCAAATCGTTCCCACCCTCGATCTCTTCTTCCACCATTTCCGGATTCAACGCTCCAAGCCTAAGGGGGATGCGGAGAAGCATGAGTGGGTTTCTTTCACCCAGAGGCGCAGGCTCTTCGAGATGTTCGAGGAATCTGTCCGGGGTTTCAAAGATAACTGGTACGGGGTTTTCCCGAGGGGAGAAGAGGGTCTCAAGACTATTGTTACGAGGATCCCAAAGGTTGATGCTAGTGGGGAACCCATGCTGCGTGCCAATGGCGACCCTGTTATCGTCGAGCGTGGTCGCTTTCCCTTTAGATGGAAAAAGAACCATTATCTGCTTCCGGCCAACAGTTTTAGCCGAGGAGTGAAAGAGCTGGATTCCGCCACCCTCGAGGACTATAAGAGGATGTGCGACTTTGTGGAGGGTTTCGTCCCTCTTGTTCGGACGGATAAAGACGGAAATCCTGTGATTGACGAACAAGGGAATGTCCTGACGGCCAAGCGTTTGATTGAAACCAAAGCTTTGCTTGCGTGCTCGACGCGCGCCGAGGCTGAAGCGTTGCTTAGTATGTTTAATTTATTTCCAATGCATCGCTCGTTTTCTTTGTCGTAGTTTTATCATAATGATTTTACTAAGTCATTCGTTTCTGTTTTGTAGATATGATGAGCAACCAGGAAAAGTTCAAGAAAATGCAGGAGGCCACTCGCGCTCGGAAGGCTAAGGAGGCCACTTCGAGCACTTCAGTCCCCGTCAACTCTTCTATTCCTCCACCAACTCCGGAGGGTACTCCTGCTGTGGTGACTCCACTCCCGTCTGCGGTTAACTCAGCTGCCGCGTCTCCCCGCCAAGAGGTTGTTGGCGAGAAAAGAGGACCGAGCTCCTCAGGTGGTAACTCGAGGCCTGACAAGAGTGCTCGGGTAGGGGATGCTCTTGTTCAGACACAGGGTCTCCATCGTCTGAGTCCCGGCATCCCAGCGGGGAGATTTGTGATGCCTGCTTTGTTCGCCCATGGTGGGGAAATTTTCGATGCAAATACTGAGGTCATCATCCCCGAGGCTGATCAAGCGATTATGGCGGACATGGGCCAGGAGTCGATGAAGGCCGTGATTGCTGAGTCCTCCATGCACTGTATGAAATTAATGGAAGTTGCGAACTTCCTCAATGTTCGTGAAAAGCAGTTCGTGGAGGAGAGGTCGAAGATGGAAAAGAAGGTGGGGAACATGGAGAGGAATTATAAGAAGATGGAGGCTGACATGAAGAAGGTGCGCCTTGAGTACGAGGAACTGGGTGCCTCTTATGATGCTTACAAGGATAAGTATCAGCTTCAGCTCGAGCTTACCCAGACTCTTCAGGCGAAGGAAACGGAAGTCGAGAGCCTGTCTAAGGAGAAGGAGGATCTGGTGGCGAGGGTTGCTGAGCTCGAAGGGAAGCTTCAACAATTGAGCATTCCTGACGAGGAAGAAAAGAAAGAGGATCCTTTCGGGGAGTTTACCAGCACCTCTCGCGGGTCTCTAATCCACCAACTCATAGATGCCCAGAATTCTGCGGTCGACATGGCTAGTTCAAGTTTCCAGAATGCTGTCGCCCAGATCCAGGTCCTCAATGCTGGTATCGAGCTTAAGTTGGACGGCCTTGACGAATGTAAGGTCGTGCTCGACGGCACTATTCAAGCTCCTTTGTCTGACTCTCCTGAGAACCCCGCCGACCAGTGATCTTTTGTATTTTTGTTCAATTAATCTTGTATTCTGTTGGCGTTGTGTTCGCTTTTATTTTGTTGAAGTATTTTGGTGCTTTGTTCGCCAGGTTTTGTAATGACAATTTATACAGTCCTCGTGGCTGTATTGTACTTTACTTTATTTTATGTTTTGCGTTTTATCCTTTCGTTGCTTGAATGATTTTACGCTTGTGAATGTTGTCTTATACTTGTTCGAATGTTTAATACTTGTATGTTTAAGTATTTATTTTCCAAACCTCTAAGTACAACAATGAATGGTCGTTGCTCGGGTAGCATGTATCCTTGAACGCCGTGCTCGAAGAGTTTGTGGAACTTCAACGAGTGTTCGGAAGTATCATCCGAACTTTCCTGCGGTAGGAATAACCTTTTTGATGATCATTTAACCGCGGTGACGACTTCCCATCGCGAGCTGGGATTCGTGGCCTAACGTGTACTAAGACGATGGTGTTCGCTTGGAGACATTCCTCGTCTAGACGAGGTGCAAACCTCTTGTCTTTCTGGAAGTTTTTTAGAATCATGCCCGTACCTAAGCATTCATCTCTAATTTATTCTAACTATAATATTGTTTAAGTTTCTCCGCGTTCCATGGTCTTGGGATCTCTTCCCCACGCAGAGTTTCGAGGAAGTAGGCTCCGGTCCCTGTCTTTGCTCGTACTCGATAAGGACCTTCCCAATTTGGGGCGAGTTTACCTTCGCTCGAATCTTTGAGGTTTCGTCGCAGCAATAGGCTTCCGACGTCGAACTCTCTTTTCACCACTCTTTTGTCGTGTCGAGCGGCTATTTTTTGTTTGAGGGATGCTTCGCGAATAGCGGCGGTTTCTCGAAGTTCTTCGACCAAGTCCAACTCTTCTCGAATCAAATCGTCGTTGAGGTCTCGGTCGTTGGGGACTTCGGTTCGTCTTGTTGGTTCTCCAATTTCTACTGGGATAACCGCCTCCGTTCCGTATGTTAATCGAAAAGGGGTTTCTCCTGTAGTGGAGTGTGGAGTGGTTCTATAAGACCACAATACGTTGTGCAACTCCTCCACCCATTGCCCTTTTGCCTCGCCCAATCTTCTTTTTAGGCCTCGCAGTATTACTCTGTTCGCAGCTTCTGCTTGTCCGTTAGTTTGCGGGTGCTCGACAGACGTGAAATGTTGGGTTATTCCCAAATTGGCGAGGAATTCCCTGAATTTTCGATCAGTGAATTGAGTGCCGTTGTCTGTCACCACTGAATGTGGAACACCGAATCTGGCGAGGATGTTTCTTTTGAAGAAACGGAGTATGTTGAAAGCTGTGATTTTTGCCAATGGTTCAGCTTCTATCCATTTAGTGAAGTAGTCCACTCCCACGATCAGGAACTTATTCTGCCCAGCTGCAACGGGGAATGGTCCTAGTAGATCCATCCCCCACCATGCGAAGGGCCATGGGGAGGACAGCGATTTCAGCTCGTTTGGGGGTGCGATGTGCATATCCCCATGTCTTTGGCACTTGTCACATTTTTTCACGTGTTCCTTAGCATCTGCCTGCATCGAGGGCCAATAATATCCTGCTCGAAGGGCCTTCCTTGCTAAGGAACGTCCGCCCATATGTTGACCATTGATTCCCTCATGGATTTCGGCCAAAATATACTCCACTTTATCTTCCTCGACGCATTTAAGCAGGGGAATGGCGAACCCTCGTCGATATAACTGATTGTCGAGCGCTACGTAGGAACAAGCCCGTCTTTTGACTTTTGCTGCTTCCTTTGTGTCGTTGGGAAGTTCCCCGCTTTCGAGGAAGCGTAAAATCGGGAAAATCTAACTGCTCGTGTTTATTTCGCAGATGAGCATGACGTTTTGGGTCTTATCGATGCTGGGTTTGGAGAGAGTTTCTTGGATTAAGGATTGATTTCTTCCTTTCTTGCGCTTGGTGCTCGCCAGTTTTGAGAGGACATCAGCTCGTGTGTTATGCTCCCGAGGAACATGTTGCACTTCAGCTAGTTTAAACTGCGCTAGCGTTTCCTTTATTAAAATAAGGTATTCTGCTAGGCGCTCATCTTTTGCTTGATATTCCCCGGACACTTGCGAAGCTACCAATTGTGAATCTGTGAAGATTTTAACTTCCTCGGCCTCAATGTCCTTGGCGAGCCTTAATCCAGCCAAGAAGGCTTCGTATTCGGCTTGGTTATTTGTCGTTGGAAAGGATAGTTCGAGCGAGACTTCTATTAGCGCTCCGTCTTCGCTTTCTAGTATAATGCCAGCCCCGCTTCCTTTCGAATTGGAAGATCCATCGACGAAAATGGTCCATTTGTTCTTGCTTTGAGTGGTCGTTGGGGTCATTTCGGCGACGGAATCTGCTAGAACTTGGGCTTTCAGAGCTTGTCTGCTTTCGTAGCTTATGTCGAACTCCGATAATTCCAACGACCATTTGAGCATTCTTCCAGCCATGTCTGGTCTCCCGAGCAGGTTTTTGACGGGCTGATCCGTTCGAACGACTATTGAGTGGGCGAGGAAATAGTGTCGCAATTTTCTCGCTGCAGTTACAATGGCTAAGGCCATTTTTTCTATCTGCAAGTATCTTAATTCTGGTCCTTGGAGTGCTTTGCTCACGAAGTACACTGGTTTCTGTCCTTGCTCGGTTTCTCTTATGAGGACGGCGCTTACAGCCTCGTGGGCCACTGCTAAGTATAAATATAGGACTTCACCTTGCACTGGTCGTGTGAGGACCGGAGGCTCGGACATTGCTCGTTTTAGATGCTGGAGTGCGTTTTCGCATTCTTCCGTCCACTCGAAAGTTGATTCTTTCCTTAAAAGTTTGAAGAGTGGAAGGGCATGTTGGGCAGATTTAGCAACGAATCTCGACAAGGAAGTTAACATTCCATTTAATGTCTGAATAGACTTTTTGGAGTCGGGCGTAGGGTATTCGAAGAATGCTCTACATTTGTCGGGGTTGGCTTCGATTCCTCGTTCCGTTAAATAGAAGCCGAGGAATTTTCCTGCCTTTACACCGAACGTACATTTTTCAGGATTAAATCTCATGTTATATTTTCTTGCCTGCTCGAAAACTTTCCTTAAGTGCACGGTATGATCGTTTTCCTCTTCGGATTTAACTATCATGTCGTCCATATATACTTCGAGCATATCACCAATTTGATTTCGGAAAACATTGTTCATCATTCTTTGGTATGTGGCGCCCGCGTTTTTAAGCCCGAAAGGCATTACGTTATAGTAATAATTTCCTGATTCGGTCATAAAAGCTGTTTTCTTTTTATCGATTTCAGCCATTTTAATTTGATTATATCCTGAATAAGCATCCATAAACGATAGTAATTTAAATCCTGATGAATTATCTACTAGTTTATCTATGCTAGGTAAAGGATAAGAATCTTTAGGGCAAGCCCTATTAAGATCAGTATAATCAACACACATGCGCCACTTTCCATTAGATTTTTTGACAAGTACAACGTTGGACAACCAAGTAGTATACATGGCTTCCGAAATGAAATTTGCCTCTAGGAGGTCTTTTACAGCTTTTTCTGCAGCCTCCGCTTTTTCGGGAGACTGCTTCCTACGACGCTGTGCAACAGCTCTAGCCTTAGGATCTATAGTCAGCTGGTGACAAGCAACCTCTGGATCTATGCCGGGCATTTCAGCAGCGCTCCAAGCAAAGAGTTCGGCATTTTCCTTCAAGCAGGCTTCCAATTGCCTTTTCACTAAGTCGGGGAGATCAGCTCCTATTTTGATTCCCTTCGAGGGATCTTCACCAAGGGGGATGATTTCGAACTCTCCATCAGGGATTGGACGAAATATTTCCTTCAGCTCCTTCTGCAGCTCTTTTTTCTCTTCTCTACGCTCCTTCTTTGAAGTTCGAGCGTCCAGCTCAACCGAACCTTGTCCCCCGACAGTGTTGATTGCGGGCATCTTGTGCTCAGTCTTCATTTTCTTTGGCGTGGCCAAAGTGTTCATGTTTTTTGCTGCAGCATCGAAACATCTCCGAGCAGCAGCGATGTCTCCGTTCAATGTAGCGACCTTTCCATCGACAGTGTAATACTTCATTTTGAGATGGATAGTCGAAGAGACAGCGAACAAATCAGCGAGCGCCGTTCTTCCGATGATGCAGTTATATAGTGATGGACACTCGACAACCAAAAACTGAACGTTGATGGACTTGGTAGCTTCTCCTTCGCCAAATGTGACGATCAGGTCTGTATATCCCCAAGGTTTTGTTGTAGCTCCATTGAACCCTTGAAGATCAGCGCCAACATATGGCTTCAGGTTTCTTTCGGTGAGCTGGAGATTTTGAACAATCCAGAGTACATTATGTCGCAGGAGCTTCCTTGGTCGACCAGGATTCTTCGAACGTCAAAGTTCGCCATCCTTGCTTGTACCAACAGGGGAATCTGGAAATTCGGGGATCCTCCGGGGATCTCTTCTTTGTAGAAGGCCAAGGGGATTGATCCTTCCTTGATCTCAGCGACAGCCACTGGGTTCAACGAGCACACACTTTCAAGCTCCTCGAACTTTCTTTTTATAGTTCCGAGGGTTTTATCGTTGAATCCTCCCCCGGATATCACCAGTGTTTTGGGAAAGTTCTCCCAAGATCCGTTCAAGTGAGAGGTCAAATGATCGAGCACTTCCTCGCCTTGGATGAAATCCTCGGGCCTTGTCACAGCATAAGCAACGGGTAGGCTTGCCCGTGTCTCTTCCTCCGTGGGCGGATCTTCGGCCTCTTGCCTTTTATCATTGTTTTCCCTGGGTCGGTCCTTCCTGTATTTCTGGAGCAGGTTAGCCTGAATGAGTATTTCGATTGCGTCCTTGAGATGGACGCAATCCTCGGTTACATGACCGTAGCTCCTGTGGAACCGGCAGTATTTGCCTTTGTCCACACCTGGTTTTGTTGGGATTTGTTTGGGAAATCTTATCCCATGTTTCTTGAACTCCGCTGCTGAAACTTCAGCTAGAATTCGCTCTCGAGGAGCGTTCAGCGGGGTGTAGTTGGTGAACTTGCTTGGTGGGGCTTTGGGTTCCCGCACCTTCTCCTTTCCATTGCCCGTCCCTCGTTTCGAGGGTCCGGATTCATCGTGATGCCTAGGCTTCCTAGCATCCATAGCCATCTGCTTTTCCTCGTAAGCTATATATTTTTGCGCTTTTTCGAGGAAAGCGTCCAAAGTCCGAATCTCCTCGATTCCAACAGCTTTGGCGAAATCACTGTTCGCACGCAGCCCTCGATCCATAAGGTAAAGCTTCATCTTGTCCTCGACTTTTACTTGCACCGCAATTTTGTTGAACCTGTCGATGTAGTCCCGCAGTGGCTCGTCATCCCTTTGAACTATCGCCTCTAGGGCAGATACTGTCAGCGGATGTTTCCTTGATGCAGTAAAGTGAGCTGTGAATTGGCGGCACAGCTCGGTCCATGAGTCGATGGATTGAGGCGGGAGTCCTTTATACCATGTTAACGCTCCCTTCCTCAATGTGGTGGAGAAGATCTTGCACTTAACAGATCCTCGAACTCTCCTCCATTCGAGCACCGCTTCGATGTTCTCCAAATGGTCGTCTGGATCGGCGGAGCCATCATAAGTGTCCATTACCGGAAGCTTTTCCAAGCCTGGGGGTAATGGTACTCTCATGATCCTTTCGGACAAGGGACCGAGGTAGCGGTCCTCGTCGCTTTCTGGTGTTCGGTGGCGACGGAACCTTTCTGGTGACTTTGGAGGTGACCTGTGGCGTCGAGGCCTTGTGCCCTCGTTCCTAACGTGCACAGCGGTGTTTCTTCGAGGACTCCGAGATCTTCGGTTCCTCCGAGGGCTGGGACGCCTCGGGGACCTTGATCTAGATACTGAACGATCCCTTCTCCGTGGGGAGTGTTGCGGGGATCGCCTGGGGTGCGATGATCGCGTTGCACGCGATTCTTCGACCACTGCTAGCCTGCGATTCTGCTCGCGAATGATGGTGCCTTGCCTGTTGATGACGTTAATCAACGTTGCCATCATTTCCTCCATGGGGGTCCCTACAGCTAATGGTGGGACGTCTAAAGGCTCCCCTTGGGGTTGGACAGTAGGGCCAGCAGAGGCTTCAGTAGGGGTCACGGCGGTGAAACGCCCATCCTCTTGGTGGTTCTGACCCACGTTGTGGTTTGGGTGGTTTTCACCGGTGCTATCATTACCGTTTCCGGCCATTGGTCGTGAAAAGTAGTGTTTTTTGGTAGTTTTGTTCTTTTTCTAGGTGAAAAGAAGGGGAAACTAAATGATTCCCACAGACGGCGCCACTGATCTTAACAAGAATCAGAGTCGACCAACGTCCGTTGTACGGTGCTCCGCCCCTAGTTACGGTTGAATGAGAGGGGGTTGTGTACCTGTTTACACTCCGACGCTCAAGTTAGTAAGTGTGGAATGTAGGTTTTCAGAGAGAGTAGAATGTACCTGAGCTCCTTCAAATGAGGAGTATATATAGCCCCCAGCGCTGGGCTAAGGCCAATGATGGCAATAAATGCCCATCAATTGGCTGCCGGAAAACGGCTGAAAAGCCATAATGAGCCTTAAATGCTCATCAATCCGGTGTCGGCCGTTACGATATGCTTGATATCGTTGGCCGTTTGGATGCTCGCGGGTTATTGATGCTCGAGCACGCATTATCTTTGCTCGGGACTTGTTGGGCTTTAGGCCCAGCCCAGAACAATATCCAATTTTAAAAATCAGTTATTTATATTTGGGTTTTATAACCAAACCAATTAGTTTTTTATTTAGATATCCATAATCATGACCACAACCAAATTTTATCCATAACCAAATTTTTTATTTCTCCCAAATTGAAAAGATGAACCCTAATCCCCAAATCCATTATCTCTCTCAAAATCCTCTCTCCGTCAAATCCCAAATCCATCACTCAGTTCCGTCAAATTAAATAGCAAATCCTAAAATCAGCCGAAAATTCAAAAATTGGCCGAAAAACTGAAAATTGGCCGAAAACCCAAAAAACACCCGAAAATCCATTAAACGGCCGAAAAACCTAAAATTGGCCGAAAAACCGAAAAATCGGCCGAAAACTCAAAAAATCGGCCGAAAACCCAAAAATCGGCCGAAAAATAAAAAATTGACTGAAAACCCAAAAATCGGCCGAAAACCTAAAAATCGGCCGAAAAGCCGAAAATTGGCCGAAAACTGAAAAAATCGGCCGAAAACACAAAAATCGGCCGAAAACCCAAAAATCGGCCGAAAAACCGAAAATCCCAAAAATGGCCAAAAACACAAAAAACGGCCGAAAACCCAAAAAATGGCCGAAAACAAAAAAATCGGCTGAAAACACAAAAAATCGGCCAACAAACCTAAAAACGGCCGAAAAACTGATTATAGGTTTTTCGGCCGATTTTTGGGATTTCGGGTGTTTTTTGGGTTTTCGGCCGATTTTTGGGTTTTCGGCCGATTTTGTGTTTTCGGCCGATTTTTGGTTTTTCAGCCGATTTTTGTGTTTTCGGCCGATTTTTTGTGTTTTCGGCCGATTTTTTGGTTTTCGGCCGATTTTTGGTTTTTCGGCCGATTTTCAGTTTTTCGGCTGATTTTTTGGGTTTTCGGCCAATTTTTGTGTTTTCGGTTTTCGGCTGATTTTTTGTTTGTTTTTTATTTATTTTAGTGTTATTATTATTTATTTTTTGGAAAAAAAAACCAGTTATTAAACCAAAAATCGGTTTTGCAAAAAAAAAACCAGTTATTAAACCAAAAACCGGTTTTTAAAAGTAAAAACCGGTTATAAAAGTGGTTATGGATATAACCAGTTTTATAACCGGTTATGACATTTGGTTTTAATGTCCAATTATAACAAATGGTTATGGACGGTTATTTTGGATTGTCTAAGATGCTCATCCCTTGGACAACCTTAAATCAATTATATTCACACATATAAATAAAAAAAAATTAAATTATAAATAATTTAATCACACTATTTAATATTAATTCAGCTTTTTACCTTTTAATTTTCTTAAATTTTATGTGTGCTATCTACAAAAAAAAAAAATTATATATCTGTGCATTTGACACTTTTGGTTCCCTAGTATCAGAAACTATGACTCTTCTGCAAAGAGTTCAAAAAGGTTATGAATAACAAGTGGTGTTCCTTAGAGCTATAAATGTTGTTTTTAAGAAAATTGAATTTGCTATTCAAAAAATGATAGCGATGCAACTTGTCGCCAGTTTGTCTCTCCGTCATAGATAATTATTCTATATTTATAAATAATAATGATTTACACTAATATGTATATGTGTGCATAATAAATATATTTAATTTATGTTTGTGGTTGTGGATTTAACTATTGCTTTTATGCTACACGGCACGACGGCAAATGTCGTTGGATTTGTACGACATGTGTGTACGCTAGTTACAATTGGTATTTATTCCATATACTTATGTATGAAAGTATTATATACTAATTGTTAATGTAAAAAAATTCAGTAATGCTACACGGCACGACGGCAAATGTCGTTTTATTTGTACGACATGTGTGTACGCTAGTTACAATTGGTATTTATTCCATATACTTATGTATGAAAGTATTATATACTAATTGTTAATGTAAAAAAATTATTATATAATTGTTTGTTTTTATATATAGATCATTTAAGTTTTACGTTTGTTACAAATAGGTCTTTTAAGTTTTATGCTTGTAATATATACAAATATTTTCTTAAAAAATATGACTTAGATGTTACAAATTACAAATTTAAAGGACTTATTTATTACAAATTACAAACTTAAATAGTCTATTTGTTACTTAAAAAATTTAAAAAACTTATATTTTACAAATGTAAAATTTAAAAGACTTATTTTAATTTAAAAAACTTAAAGAATCTATCTATTACAAACGTAAAATTTAAAGGACTTATGGATGCATTTGACCTTAAACAAAATTCACCGTGAATATAATAACTCAATTAATAAAGATATTACATGTAAAATGCAGGACCGAGGTTCGAATACAGGTAGTCAGGTACAGTGGCGGAGCCAGCAATTATATTAAGCCCGGGCAAAAAATTTGTCTACAAAAAAATCCCAGTTTTTCCTTAAATTATCCCTAAAAATTTCAGTTTATCTCAATGTTGAATAAAAATCTCAGTTTTATTCTAAACTAACACCTAAAAATTTAAATTTTGCCCTAAACTAGCTCCTAAAAATTTCAATTTATCTGAGTATTGAATAAAAAATATCAATTTTGTCTTAAACTACACCCTAAAAATCTCAATTTTACCTTAAACTAACCCCTAAAAATACCAAAACATTTTGGCGAAAGCCCGAGCACGTGCCCGGGTTTGCCCTTGAGTAGCTTCGCCTATGGTCAGGTACATCTTTAAAGATGAAATTTTAGTTATTAGAGTACTTGACAAAAAAAAGTCGGTGAAAAAAAAAATATAAATAAATTCATGAAAGAAAACAATAAGAATTCTATACATGTAAAAAAAATAAAAATTCTATTATGATCAGAATTTGATAAGGAGTGGAGTAATGTATATGGCTATTGGCTATCACATAATTAAGACTCCATCCTGCGTTTTTCACGACAAACTGTGTCGTGCTATTAATCATTTTCCTTACAATTTTGACAATCAAAGAGTCCTAAATAATTTGTTCATTCTTGTTATTACCAATTATAGTATGTAAAAACAAAATCATATATACAGAAAAAAGTGACCCACTTTGTTTCTGTAAGACCCAAGATTTCACTGTACAGTTTTCCTAAGGAACTTTAGCGTCGGCTAAGTTTTAGGGTTTTTAGTAGAACGGTTTTGTGTGTATCGTCGTATAAATGAGAATTTTGCTGAAATTGAGCCTGTTTTGTGCTGGTGCGCTGGAAAGGCACAGACTTTTGTCTTGTAGTCCTCTTTTAAATATGAGAAGATTTCTGTGAAGTAAGAAATGCGAGTTTTGGTTTTCTCTTGTTTTTGAAAAAAATGAGTAGGAATCTTACCCGCTGTTAGGAATTTTTACGGTTTCTGAATTCCGTAGAAATTTTGATGGGAGTTTTATATATCGGCGTGAGTTGGAATATGTTTTCATGAGTGAATATCTAGGATGTTTAAGCTTAGTTATTTTGATTTCCATGGTTGGATGAGAATCTCATGAAAATTCTTGTTAGAGTTTGATAAGAAAAACTTAAATTGATCATAGACATGAACTTTTGTATGATGATTTTGTTTATGAAGTTGTTTTGAGCTTTTTAGAGAAATGGTTATTGGAATAATGATTTTGTTTTGAGAAACAAGAAAAAAATTATATTTTTGTGTTCTTGAGAAGTTGGGGAACATTCTTAGAAATTTTGATTTGGTTTCCAAAATGCTTTGATTGAAATGATAAATGATTTTGGGATATTATGGGATGATACTATGCTTTTAAAAATGAAAAATTTTGAGTGATAGTATGTTTTCTTTGTTTTGGCCGTGGCACATAGTGTTTGTGTCCATGTTCTTTTCAAAAATTTTAAGTCATATTGGGAGGCAATGAATCATGGTTTAAAAGGAATGTCTAATGAGGTTTTGTTTGGAAATGGAAATTAGTAACTTGTGTTTTAATTAAACAAGTTAATTGGTAAAGTTTTAAAAAGTGTTATGTTTTGATTTGAAATGGTTTTGGTATAAGAGCTTGATCACTTTTGAGTTGTTTTTAAGAAGTTAGTAATGGTTTAAGTATTTTAATTATGTTTGGTTTTAGAAAACAATGTTTTTGGGGTGGTTTCATTCTGGTCGAAATTTAGAAGGGTATTCTGGTCATTTTAAAATTGTTTTCGTGTCCTAGAAAGTTAACAATCTGATCCGTCTTTTCGAGACGAAGATTTCGGTGTATGGCTCGTCTCGATCAGATAAAGAATGAACCAGTTATGGCCATTTTATTTGAAAGGAAAAACTTGTAACTTGTGGCGCAAGTAAACTTTTATTTTTGTGAAAATTTTCAAAGAGTTTTTGGGTTGTTTTCAAATGGTTTTAGTATGTGAAAATTGATTGCCTTGGAGTTAGGAATCAAAGTGTGTCTTAGTTTGTTTTGAAAACGAAAATATTTTCGCGTGGCGAGAAATAGTGCAATTAACTTGGGAATTTTTGATCAATATGGGGAAGTCTCGAAAATCACTATCTGAGAGTGTTAGAAAGTACCTTAAACCCCTCTAGATTTTAGAGAACAAGTTTCGTTTCGATAGGATACGTTGGGAGTATTTTATTGATTGTACGCTGCTTATATTTTAGGAAGCGCGAATTGTAGAATTGTGGAGTTGAGCGAATTTTAATTGTGGAAGCTTGCCGAGGTAAGGGCTCCACTTTATTTCCGTCTTTTCAACTGGTTATGACCTGCTTGGATTTCTGCTGTAATGCTTTGCTTTGTGTTTGACATGTCTGGTTGATGTATTCTCGTGATGAGAACGTGTTTAAAATACTTGCGCTGTTTACATATGATTATGAAAATATATGTATGAACAGGTTGTTGGAATACATATGATTGGAAATGTATGTATGTCGTTGTGTTTGGTTTACATATATCTGTGTGATATGTAATTGTTGCATGAGCATGTATGGAACGTGTAAGTCAGCTAGGACTACACGGGTGGATGTGTCTGTGTGACTCCGTCGGGGCTGTGTCTGTGTGACTGCCCTATATATGCTTAATTAGAAAGTATGCTCATGCATTTCATAGTTGGCGACAACATCTGTGTGGCTGGTAGCATCTGTGTGGCTATTTTCGCCTGGTGACAGCATCTGTGTGGCTGGTAGCATCTGTGTGGCTATTTTCACCTGGTGATAGCGTCTGTGTGGCATCACCTGCCCTTGTGTCTTTAGTGGGTTGGACCTACGATTCCGGAATTCATGCATGTGGTAGCTTGGATAGTACCACACCCATTGTAGAAGTCTGCATTAGGCTTGGTGTGCATTATATATATAAACCCGTTGGTGGGAATTGCTTTGGTGGTTAAGAGCTTTCTCTTGTGTTTGTGGAATTATTGTTATGTGTACAATCTTTCGCACCGGTTATATATATACATACTTCTATTTTGTGGTGACCCTTTCTTTCATTTGCGGGCTCATCCCACCCAGATAAGGGGTTAGGTCGTGGTGACGACGGTGGCTGTTCCAGGCCTCAGTGAGATGTTGGAGTTTTAGCTTAGTTAGACTATGCGCCGGTGTGGGTTGTACACCGTGCTTTTTGGATTTAGGCATAGGATTCTAACTTGTTTTGTTGTAAGTATTTGAATACTTAGACTTGGATTGTAATTATTCAGGAATACACTTTGCTTGTCGAAGCACCTTATGGTAATGAGTTCTTTTGTATATTTGAATGCCGGCTCATTGAAAAATATTCTATGCGCACTCTGAGTGTTAGTTGAAAAGAAAAAAATAATATTGATTTTTTTCTGGCCCTTGAAAAAAACGGGCTGTTACAGTTTCAGAACGTCCAAAATCATTTTAATATTTGTTTCATGAATTTAAGGCACATGTTAATATTTCTCTCGCACTCTATATATCATATGTCATAGCTTCTTAGTATTTTCACAAAATAATAATAATAATAATAATAATAAGATAACAATACAGATCTATAACCTCTTTTAAAAATCATTAATTCCATAAACAAAAACACAAGAGAAGAGACTCGGGATTGATTTTTGATTGGAACAATTTTTTAGTCAGATTTTACTTACTTCGTGGTTGAACGAAATTAATGGGTTAAAAACCAAAAAAAATATATAAGAGAAGAAAAATGAGAAAGAGAAAAACAATAGAAAACATAAAGTAGAAATTGGAAGTTGCTTGGATAATAAATAGAAATATAGATGAAAGAAATATCAAAATTGATTTTCTTTCACCTTTTTAAATAAATATAAAAATAAATTTAAAAGTGAAGATTTATTTTGGGTATAAAAAACTTAAGAGAATATCCAATTTACTACTAAAAAAAATAATGTATTTATTGTACGTCTCTCAACAAAATGAACCGGAACAACTAATTAGTCCATATGTGTTTGACACTTTTTTTTTAAGTCTTTTAGTTACCAAAATTTCATCTCAAACATCAATCTTAAATATAACAATATTCATACTAACGGACTTATGCTTACAAGAACACCTTGTTAAAATAACACCTCAACCAAAATAGATTTCTTTATTTGCTTAAATAAATTTCTCTCTATAAACTCAACAAAATTGTAACGCAAAGAGAGAAATATCTATTTCATACATAAGTATATGGAATAAATACCAATTGTAACTAGCGTACACACATGTCGTACAAATAAAACGACATTTGCCGTCGTGCCGTGTAGCATTACTGAAATTGTAAACACTTTAAAAATTTCTTTTTTTATTGGTCAATGTCATAAACAGTTAACCGACCATCCCATTGACAAAGTCACCCACTCACTCACCCATGTAAGTAGTAACACATATGGTTATCAAACTTCCACATACACTATTCTTTTTTTGAGGTTTCCACATATAAACACTCTTGTGTGATAATAACTTGTGGATTTCATTTTAGCCTTTCCTATAAGAACAACAATTTCCTTTCTCTTTCTCTGCAATTCAAATCAATGGCTTCACAACATGAGACAGAGCATCCCAAACAAGCTTTCGGATGGGCAGCTAGGGACACATCTGGAGTCCTTTCTCCTTTCAAATTCTCTAGAAGGTCATTCATACTTTGTTTCACTACTTTTTCTTTTAGAAACCAAAATATATATCCTCCACGCACAATTGTAACATAACAAATAATTTTTCACACGTATCAAATTTATGTTTTTAATTTAATCATGAATGAATACATTTCTTGAATTATGACGTGCAATATCAAGTTTTTCATTTTCTATATTGAAATTTATAATTTTTTTGTTGTTCTTTTTCAGAGAAACAGGCGAGAAAGATGTGGCATTCAAAGTATTATATTGCGGTATATGTCACTCAGATCTCCACATGGTGAAGAATGAGTGGGGCAATAGTATATATCCACTTGTTCCAGGGTACTATAACGTCATAAATAAAAACTAAAATTTCTTACATTTTTTTTTAATGACTTAACAAATTAATATTTTGTTTCTTTCTTCATATTTTGTAAAGACATGAAGTGGCTGGTGAAGTGACTGAGGTAGGAAGCAAGGTAACAAAGTTCAAAGTTGGAGACAGAGTAGGTGTAGGGTGCATGGTTGGATCTTGCCACTCATGTCAAAGTTGCGGTGATGATCTCGAGAATTATTGTCCGAAGATGATTCTCACATATAGCGCAAAAAATATTGACGGAACAATCACATATGGAGGCTACTCTGATACAATGGTTTGCGAAGAACTCTTCGTGATCCGTATTCCTGATGCCTTATCACTTGAGGCCGCTGCTCCTCTTCTTTGTGCCGGGATCACAGTGTATAGCCCTTTGAAATACTTTGGACTCGACAAACCTGGTTTGCGTCTAGGTGTGGTTGGTCTCGGTGGATTAGGTCATATGGCTGTGAAATTCGCCAAAGCTTTTGGTGCGAATGTAACCGTGATAAGCACTTCTCCTAACAAAAAGAAGGAAGCCATTGAACACTTAGGAGCTGACTCATTCGTGGTTAGCTGCGAACAAGATCAGATGCAGGTGCATAATAATATTTCAATTTTAATTATTCGTTCGGGGTTTGTCTACAATATAATCGATTTGTTGACTAATCTAAAAAATCGAACTCTAAGTCAATCGGAAAATGAGTTGTGATATATATATATATATATATATATAGACTAATTTTTAAAATGCACGAATTCACTAGTCACTAGTTTAATTTAGTATTCGATTTGGCGATCAATTTTACTAAATTACGATTTTTTTTTATAGCATATCTATTTTGTGACAATTGTGAAATCAATTATAAACTTCTAATGTTGTTGTTCATTATGTTATAGGCTTTAATGGGGACTTTTGATGGTATCATTGACACTGTTTCAGCACAACATCCACTAGTCCCTTTGCTTGGTCTTGTGAAGAATCATGGTAAATTTGTTATGGTTGGAGCACCAGAGAAGCCTTTGGAGGTTCCAGCATTTTCTATAATTGGAGGTAATTAATCATATGACAAATAATTTCATATATAAATTTGGCTTTCACCACCAATTTAATCTGGTTCGAAGGTCAGTTCTGACATCAAGTGGTTCCAGTCCTCTCCCAATTGCAGTTGCGGGGATCGAAATGTGGTTTTTCCTTCCAAGTTCAGCGTCCATCACCACTGAACCAACTAACGATTAGTTATTTCTTATATAGATTATGCCATCTTAAATATTAATTATAATTTTAAAGGTTGTTTATTATTATTAATTAATACTTCATATCATTGGCAGGGAGAAAAACAATTAGTGGGAGTATGATTGGGGGAATAAAGGAGACACAAGAAATGATTGATTTTGCTGCCAAACATGGTGTTAAACCTGATATTGAAATTGTCCCAGTGGATTATGTGAATACTGCAATGGAGCGTTTACTCAAATCTGATGTCAAATATCGATTTGTTATTGACATTGGAAAGACATTGAAGGCAAGTTCTTAAGTACCTATTGCATTTTTCATTGATGTAATTCTGTTTTTTTACATCACATTTATAACTTATTGCATTTTTCTTTTTTCTATATCTCTTTCCAAGAGAATAAATGTATGCTTAAAATTTTCACCATCTAATCTTAATCCAACGGTTACTGATATAGTGAATGTGTGAATGCATTATATTTTATTACTATGGTGTATATTCTTCGTGCGTGATATGTTGAACACTAGTAATATACATATTACATTTTTTTTTTTTGTTTACTAATTTCATCCTTTATAGCATTAAAAATTGAACTACCATTATTATAACAAAAAAAGGAAATATAAGCACAAAATTAAAAACATCTACTTTATTATTGCTTTCATAAAGAGATGTATACAATACAATAAAACTAATAATGGATTTTGTGAAGAGAATTCCCTTATCCTAAAATTCTCATACCCAAACTAATTTGGCTATTTTCCTAAAATTTATTCTTCCTTGCAAATTATTTGATAAATTAAATATGAGAAGAGAATTAACCGTGATACAAACTCATCATGCTTATATGTTATCTTCTTCCTCCAATATTGCAAGAATCATACATTTTACTTGGTTGTTGGTGGACTTTCTAAACGGATATAATCATATAGAACTGCTTGAAAAAATGATTGAAATCTTGGTTGTCTCAAATATACCGTATTGATTCCTTTCACCAAATGAATACTAGGTACTTCTATTGTAAACAACCAATATAATCCATGAATTCCATGTCTTGGTACCGCGTTATCGTCGCCTATTCGCTTTGTCGTGAAGTAAGGATGACTAGCACTCATTTTATTGAACCAAACCTAATCATCCATCATCGAAAAAATGGAAATGTATATTAATATTAGCATTGTTATTTATTTAAAGGACCAAAACTAATAATTATTTTAAGGATTAAAAATATATTTAAGGCTATGAGATTGTATTAACCAAACTAAACATGGTTAGCAAAAATATCAATTATGAAATAGATAAATTAGTGTACCTGAACTTCAGCATTAGAGGCACTTGCAAGGGCTAATTGTAATGTATAATTTCCAGTCAATACGTTTTCAAGTTTAAATATAACACTCCATGTGGTTGCTTGGAATGTTTTATTTCCTATGATCCTGTATATATAAGTGAAGTTTAGATTAAAAAATAACACCATATAATAAGACAATTAATTAATCATAGCAAATTTTCCAAAAAGAAAAAATTAATCATAACAAATTAACAAAACTAATTTACCTTGGAACGTGAGCGAAAAACCAATCCTTTTGCCATTTACTAACACCAACCGTGAAAACAAGATCACTTTTTGGATATAAATCGGTATAACGACTCCATATACCGTACTGCCTATATCTATCATAGAATAAATATTTCGTCCGAGTTAATGTAAAGTGAACTTTAAAAGGGTTTTATAATTAACGATCGAAATAGTAAAAGCTAGGATCGAAATATTAACCGATTTATAGACTAACCTGTATTTGTTGTCGTTCATGTATAATTTATTCATGAGGTTAGCATAAGGGTTTGGTACATAAAATTCGCCGGCTGAGCGATCTGGAATGCCAATTTCCCAAAGAGTTGGGCCATTTCTTGGAGGATTATATACAAGTGAATTCAAGCTGATGGTGCTTCCTACATTTATACACATTATTACAAAGTCATTGTCTAATGCAATAAAGTTATAAATACTTTGGGTAAAAAAAAAACAGATTTTACTAAGCTGGAACTTTTGTTTATATTTTAAACTCAATAATTCAAATTTAATAAATAATTCAAAGCCGGAGTAGTCTGATTTTACTAGAGATGTAATTTGTTAGTACATTAACAATTAACTAACAAACTATTAACTTAGTTTGTTAGTTACTTACTAACAACTTATTAACTAATTATGTCTCTAATATATTTTATTTTCGTATCTTACCTGGTTTAATTGTAATTAGATCTTTATATATATAATCTCCAATGTAGCCAGGAACCCATGCAAATAAGTTGTATGTCCCAGGAACAATGTTTTTTATAACAAAATTTCCATTTGGGTCTGATCGGATCCAAAATTGATACCCCTGTGAATTTCATAGAATTCAAATTATTTTTAGCTACATTCATATCAATATTTTATTCAAATATTTAAGAAATTGAAATTCATTGGATCAAACATTAAATGTACCTTGCTTTCTCTTTGCCATGACCCTGCAGGCCCAGGCAATGCTAAACCAATGTAAGCATTGTTAGCATTTAGAGGTTTGTTTCCCCTAATAAATATAAATATGATAAAGCAAGAAATTAATTAGTTAATTCCACGTAATCAAAGAACATGATGCAGATAAACATGATCATTAGATTAATGACCAATTCACTTTAGAGAATAAAATAACTAATCTGAATAATTTATGTTCAAATACATTCATAGTTTGTTATAAATGTATATATGTAACATCAATAATAGATATCAATTGGTCAATAAAATGATCACTACTATATATGGAATCATAAATTATTCATTTTATAGAAGCAAAATTCGTTAAAACATACCCATCTTGGACTTGTAATCGTCCAGATAGTGTTCCCCGTTGATTAGGTGGAATGAAATCTTTTGATTGAATGAAATTATAAGGCCAACTTTTGATTTCATTTGATAGCTGATTAACAAAAGAAGAATTATTAATCATATGCCATTAGGTACTAATAAAGGGAAATAAAAAAATAAAATAAATGTGATTGTAAGAGAAATATTGACCTTTTGTTTAGCATCTGACCATAGAGATTTGAATTTATCTTTACTTGGTGCAGAATTCAAGTAAATAAAAATAGGGCCAAAGACCTTTTTATAAGCTTCTCCTTCTTTGAATTCTATAGTTACCGTTTTGCCAGCATAGTGGGTGCTCACAAACATCTACACACACAAAAATAATGAACCAAAAGGAAAAATAAAGTTAAAACAAAACTTTAATTTAAACTTATTGGATATTCAACATTTAACGTCCTTTTAGTTTCTAAATATCATTTTCTATTTTTATTTTGTGTGTGAGTGGTTAGAATGACAATTTGTTATGAATTTTTGTTTTTATATTGTGATAGAAATTATATTGAAGCTAATTATATAGAGTGTATTTTCGAAAACAATGAAAACAATGTCTTAAAGTCTTGACTATTTTATAGTTCTTAGAAATATTAAATCTTCTTTTAAAATTAATTTTTTAAAAGCTTCCATAATAAATTCTCTAATGTTCACTTACCAGTAAAAAAGAAGGAAAAAGAATCAGAATTAAATGGGCCATATAGTAACTATATAAATTGAAAATTTCTTGTGTCACCCCCCACATTTCTTTTTAACCCCAAAAAATCCAGTTTTACCCCCTAATTTACGAACGCAAAAATTCGGTAAATATGAACCTAAATTTTGAAAAATTCAGAAAACGTTTACCGAAGTTTTGCAATATAAGATTTAGCTTAAAACAAGTAACACAAGATAAAAAGATATAGCATCAATGAGTGTAGAAACGGCAAGTCATTGTTCCAAAGTTGATTTCAAGCCACCAATACAAGAAATCACGCAAACATCTCGTGGAGAACTTTTGGAAGTGTGTTTGTGAAGAACAACAAATGAGAAATAAGGTAAGAAACAGGGAGAAATTTTTAAAAATTCGGTTTGTATTTATCGAAGTTTCTGTTCAGGGACATAAATCGAAATCTGGGGTGAAAAAGAAATAGGGGGATGGGAAGAGAAATTTTCATATAAATTTTGTTTGGTTTGTATTAAGAAAAAAATTTCTATTTGAAATTGAAATACACAATACCATAATTTATAATTAATAAATTATTCAAATGATATTGTAGTTTTGCACATGTCTAATATTGATTAAGTTCTTATGAAAAAATTGTGCTCAATTTTTCTCGTTTCACCCCGTGTTTCTTTTCTACCTCCTATTTTTTTTCATTTTTGCCCTTGTATAAAAACTTCGGAACGCTTTGTCCGAAATTTTTCTAGTTCTAATTTGGAAAACACATTTCGAAGTTTTTTTTCCAAAGTAAAACAATTCAGAAAACGCGTTCCGAAATATTTATTCAAAGGAAAAAATGGAAATCCGGGGAGTATAAAAGAAACATGAGGGTGGAAAGAGAAAATTTCAATACCCTGATATTAATGAATTAGTGGGATTTTGTTGAACTTACAGAGAGACAAATTGGGCCAACATGAGATGTGAGGTCTTGCTTAACAGGCCCACCATTGCGGAACTCATTACTGGGTGTTATGATCCAGAAGCCCACGGGCTTTTCAGAATCTGCAGTAATCCATCCATTTACTTGGTTATATTGGTTCTCACTTGAGTATTGGTATTTATCATCCACCTGAATTGAGTTTATTTATAACTATGTTAGAGCTATATATAAATATATACAAAAAATAAATAATAGTATATTAGAAATGACAAACATAATATATAAACAATAAAAAGTTCCTTAGAAACAAAAGAGTGCATAGAGGAAGAGAGTTACTTGTCCTTTAAATTGTGGATCAGATGGATTTGTCAACAAAACAGCTTCAGGAAATGCTAGAGGTTGACCTGTCTCTCTATCTCTCATTGTTGGCATTCTTCTTTGAATAGTATCTGATACAGCCATATAATTGAACCTATACATGTATACATTTTTATTTTCAAATACTGAATTGGAATAAATAATATTTGTATTTTTCTTTGGTAAAAAAAAAATTGTATTCTTCTTTGAAATAAATAAGAAAGAATTTTTTTTTATTGATTTTTTTTTTTTTAACTTACAGGTTTTCTTTGGGCTTAAAAACAGTCCTTATTTGATCAACTGATATGGCGGGAAATCCTTTCGGTCGTTCAAATATCACGTAAGTATAAAATCCTGAATCGCCTCTTCGTACAATATACCTGTATAATTAAATTGATGCAAAACAAATCATTAAGTCATAAGAAGATTTAAGAGATAGTTCAATTCTCGACTAATAAATAACCATTAACGACTAACCTTTGTCCTTTTATAAAAGAAGTTAATCATCAAAATCAAACAAAACTAAGTTGAGTGTGTAGCGAATGTTTGGAAAAAACTCGGCAATTGGGAGACACAAGTGCAACATTGATGCGTTGTTCTCGGCTCAACGAGATCGCGTGAACTTGGGAACGTGCATTTGTGATGATGAAGGTCAGTTTGTGCTAGCTAAAGCCTAAAACTACGTGGATTTCACCAATATGTTAGTGTGAACTTAGGTGAAACATGGGAATCTTTCATGCCATCAATTGGCTTTATGAGCTTCAACTCCAAAGGGTGTATTTTCATAAGGGAGAGATTGATATTATTGAGTTTGAGAATGTGTTGAATGAATGTATTGATAGTTTTAAATCATATTTGAAAACTCTCATGTTGAGTTTAATATGAGATAAGTAAATGTAGTAGTTCATTCTTCAGCCAGAGTAGCCTCATATAGTTCGTTTCCATATTTTCATTGATGTACCATTGTACCAATATGTATAAATCATTGGATTATGGATGAAATGCTATAGGTATCATTTTGTAAAGTGAAAAAGTTCATACTAAATTTTCACAAATACCAAATAATGGAGAGTAAGGAATTCACCTTTGGTCTATATTTATAGGGACACTTGAACTATCCATCGAAGGTTGCCATGTCCTTAAAAATGAAACCTCCACTATATTATCATTCCTTGTTATGATGGTGAAACTTGTCCCATGAACTCTGCAATAGTATTTTCAATTATAAATACTTCTATGTAGCATCGACACATATAATTAAAAGTGCACGTGTCAATAATAATATTGATGTGTTAATATCTGATTCGATGTTCACATATGTGCCAGTGATTCATAGAATGTATTAACCGAAGAATGTATGAAATAAATTAAATCAAATAATACCTCTGAAAAGTTTTGCCAAAAACAACGTCAAAGTACCTATCAAAAATATGAAAGCATATATAATTATGTGAATGCATCTTATTTTTATACTATATATATACGTCACTGGATATATATAAGCTTGGAAAAAATCCAAAATTGAGTAGAATTAATTTATTTAAAACGAAATAGTTAGGTACCCTCTATCAATATCTTCATTTCCACCTTCAAGTACATTGTCAATTCCAGAGTATGATATTGCTGTGACATACCCCCCAGGATTTGCCAATGTGAGGGTAAAGATGCCATTGCTAATCACAACCTGAAAATCAACTAGATAATCAGGACAATAATTTTTCCTTTACATTCTTTTTTTATTAATATTTTATTTTTTTCTAGTAATCATAGTTTAAAATTGGAGTTTGAAAATCGCAATTGTGGCTACAATATAACAATTTTATAAGTTTTTGTAACGATATTGTAAGTGCAATTGCAATGACATCGATTGCAATTTACTAACAATACATATATTTGCAATGTAACCACAATTGTAATTGCAATTACTATTTAAAAGCATTTTTCATGAAATATATTTTTGCTACTGTTTTTTGAGAAACAAAATGTTTAGTATTAAGAAATGGTCATTTTCTTCATAATTTGGAAGAAATCATAGTAAGATATTTCAAACAATCAACCAAAATATTTTGTCACTATGGTTAAGTCAAATTTTTATAACATTAAGAATTATTAAAGAAAAAAAATAAAAAATCTGTTTCAAAAATTAAGTACCTGTGGAGAATTTTGATTTTGATTTGGATTATTCAAAAGAGTGACCGGAGATTGAGCATTACTTAAGCTTCTTCTGCAAGTGGAAGCAATACAAGAAAAATGAGTAAAAAAAATGTAGCATATATTACTTTTCTTTTTTTGTCATTTCAATTGAAAAAATAATAATAGAAATGGGAAAGAATAAGACAAATAAACAGTTTGACTAAAAAAAATATAGCATATATTATTTTTCTTTTTTGTCATTTCAATTGAAAAAATAATAATAGAAAGGGGAAAGAATAAGACAAATAGAGAAAAAGAACAAATTAAATACTACCATAATTTTTTTTTCTTTAATTAACAAAACCAAAAACATGTTAGATATTCCAATTATGATTAAGTGTTCAATTTTCTTTTCCTATTAGTTGTAGGGTTGCTTCTTTATCCTTCTATTTCCCTTTAAATAAAATACCCCTTTTGGTAGCCTATAATGGAATCAAATTAATACAAACAGAAAGACCCTCACCTAGAAGTGACAGAATATCAATATTTGCACTTGAAATATTCCTACTACCTCCTCTTTATTTTTTAAATCAATAAAATAGAAGAAGCATTTTCCATATTTATACAAACAGTTAAAATTATACAACCAATAACTAATCCATAATAATAATTTTGTTATTGCAGTTAATTAATAAATTTATTTTTTAATAGTATTGTACAAAAAATGAGGACACTAATCCATACTAATATATAAAGGGGATACAAATTTTTGGGATGACTTTTTCATTATTCCTATTTTACCCTTAAAATAAAACTACCAAAAAAAAAAACTAAGCACAACTTCCACATAAAAGTAGGTTTTCAGTTTTTTTATAGTAAAAAAAATATATATTTTTTTCTTCTTAATAACTAGCCATAACAAAAAAAGAGGTTAAGTAGTTATAATTAAATAAGTCCAATAAAAAAGGAGATTAAGTAGTTATTTATATTTGCACAATAGAGAATATTGATCACATCAAACAAAAAAAAAGAATATCGATCACACAAACGGACACGAGACTTGCCCGTTTGGCGGCTAGTTAGTATAGTGCGCATCAACAATAGTGTAGCAATTATAGCGCCCATTAGATATTTTTCAAAAATATATTTAACAGTTTCACTCACCACCTTTATATTTGTTTATCTACAAGATTTTATAGATAAAATGAAAATTATTTTAGTGGAATTATACTCCAAATGGAATATCTCCACTATTTTTCTAAGTTTAATGTTTAACTATAATTGTAGAACAAAATTAATTAATTTTTGAAAATATAGTTTCACTTTATAATTAATTTTTATTTGACTAACTTTATAATTAATTAACACATAGTACATATGAGAGTCTCATCATGGAAGAAAATTCAAAACGCTTGGACGAGCATTCAATGTATATGTGGATGTAAATCAGTAAAAGTAAATGCTAAAGAAATGAAAGGGATGTGAAACAAAAACATATATAACTTTTTTATGAACAAATTGTGAATTCCGGATTTTAACTATTATTATGATACAGTATAATAGACCCGTACAATTGTGATTAGGACTCAATTACAATAAAGCAATCTAGCTCAGGTTTAATAATCACAAGAGTTAATTACATTTCATCAATGTTGTTAATTACATTTGATCAAATGGTGCATGAACATTTTGATGCAAACTAGTTAGCTAATAAACTCTTCATTTCGTTACCACAAAAAATAAATACAAGTGAAATGTTGCATGCAAATGGAACCATAATATCAAAGAGATAAATTAAGGATATAATTTTTAAAACTTTTGTTCTCGGTAGACACAAGACACCAATCATACCATAGACTAAAAACATGAATCTTCTAATTTATGCAATCTTCTTTCTCTTGATGTCAGTTTTCTCTTTCCATTTCCTCAATAAATTTTTTATTTTTTAATTAATTTTATTGCAAGTACTTTGTAGGAAGAATATAAATAACTTAAGTAATATATATAGTTTGCATAGAATTAAAATCAGAATTTTTTAAAAATTTAAAATTAAAATTATGGAATTTAAACCCAGATATGCGACTATAATCAGAGTTGCGATAATCAAGATACGAATTATTGAAACTGCAATTCAACCGTAATTATGAATGCATTGACCATATTTGACTCCAAAAATAATAATTTCTCCAAAAATCAACATTGCGGCATGACCGCAATTACAACAACTATTTAAAATCATTATTAGAAGCAAGATTAAGGAAAAAGGAGAACCTGAATGATATATGCTCAGAATAGGCACCAAACATGAAACAAAGTTGCAAAGCCATTCTAAACCACAAAAACAATTGAAACCTTTTAAACATGCAACGTCCCATCTTCATCTTTAAACAATATAAACCTGCAAATAATTTGAGAATTTCATTTCAGAAACATATTCTCATAAGTTACACAAAAGATGTCATAGAATGCCAAAATCAGCTTTGGTACATAATTATAATTAAATACAACAAATTTATTAACAAAAAAACACATAAGATTAAGAACATTGATAAAAGAAAAATATTTTGAAAAAAACACAATAAAGAACCTTGATAATGATCAACAATGTTTTGATAAAACCATGGATGAAATAAGCTGATCAAGTTTATGTTTTTTCTATATATATATATTACTCTGCAAATTGCAATGCATGCAATACTACAAATTTATGAAAAATAGAAATCTCTATAGAACCTTTTTTTTTTATCTTGTGCAAAAATCCCTATAGAACCTTATATAAGCACATTTTCAAATCGAACACGTGCAGGCATTTACATAAAGCTAAGTGAATGACCTCATATTATTATATACAAAGACTGAAGTTTAATAACCAACTTTAGAAAAAAAGTTTAAAAGCTTTTTTTATACATATAGAAAAAAGTTTGATAAGGACTATAATTAAGATTAGCTCAAATGTCGAATTAATTGTTTTATCATTGATATATATAGGAAAAAGGTGTTTATGTTAATGAATGATTTTCTGTCGTTATGCATAAAGGACCACAGAATCTGTGGCATCATATTAATTTATTTTGATCAAATGATATAAACACCCAAGGACTTTATAGCCTAATGTATTCCAACTAGTAAATTTGAGGCGTTTGGTACACACCTAATCCTTAGATAATCATCAACATATGATATATATATTATCGTAAAAATATTAGAATATGTAAATATTTTTATATTTAGTATACATATATTTTATGTTTTATATTTAGTAATTGTAATAACAAAATTATAAGAATGAGTTAAATAAGTGAAAATTTATATATATATATATATATATTCAATATTACATTCATATTTTTTTGTGTGATTTCATCGTCTTAACATTGTTTGTTTTGATTTCCTGTTATGGTACGATGTATTTTGTTATTTTCTTAATAGTGCAGTATGTTTTGTTTTTCTATTTTGGTGTAGTGCTTATTTGTTTCAAGTTGAAGGACTAAGTATTTAATGCATATTCGATCAATGACTTTGGTGTCATCAACAGTACCGACCCAAAAACATATTTCGGACACTTCAATATTGTGAATTTGTTCGCAGATTCATCCTTTTTATTTTTATCAATATTAAATTTGTTTATATTAATGTATTCTGTCAATTTAAATGAATCAATATCGATTACTTAGTACTAAAAAAGAATCGGTTAAACTCTTTTAACGAAAAAGATTGATTATATATATAATCATATAATTTTGTAAAAAAAAAAAAAAAACCATATCAATCTTTTTAATATTTATATTAATTTTTTCTATCATATCTAACTATCAAATAGAATCAAAAAAAAATTTACCTATGAAAATTAATATTTAGAAAATATATTTTTTTATTTTAAAATTTCATTCCCCTATGTTAATTATAGTCAGAAAAATTAAGCTTGCAAAATTGAACCTGGCCTAAAAAACGATAACCTAGGAAAGTAAATTTTTTCCTTCAAATTATAACTTTTTTTTTATAATTAGTAATGAATATTTTTAATAATTATTATGACTTAAGTTAATATCACAATAAGCTTATATCTTAATTAATTATTCTTTGAACCATTAATATTTGTTAAAACAGAAAATAAGGTAAGCAGTCACAGCTCCCCAAATGAGACTTCTCACCATATCATAAAAATATTGTGAGAAGATGCACTCCCATGACTTTCTCACCTTGGGAAATTTCGAGCTAGCAACAATTTTCATATAATTTGGAAAAAAGAGGTTATCTAAAGTATATAAATAAATAAATCGTGTGTATACCCAGAAAAGTTCATCATATGAACCTTTTTCCCTTAACTTGTAGTAACCAATATCAACCTTCATCAGTTAATACTTGATAGTACTATATATAAATATATATGCTCATTGTATATATATGCTATATACTATATATACATTAAGCTTGATGTGGCCATTCAAAAATAAAATAAAATTTAAGCTTGATGTGATTGCTAAGGAGGTTGAATTATATGAATTAAACCAATGCCATCATCAGTTGTTTCATATATAATATATTGTACATATGTTGAAAAAGATTATTGTTTTCTATTTGGAAGTTAAGAAATACAAAATGGACAAAATGGATCCAATAGTATAAAGTAACATATTTGTTATTTGAGAAGAGTCAAAGAATCATAAAGCAGGGAAAGATGACAAAGTAGTAAAAATTACCAAACGTCATTATCTTTGTCTCTTTATTTTTTTTTTCTAGATAGAAAACTTTGATGGACTTATAGTGGTATTTTATATTTAAAAATATCAACACATTTATATTGTATTTGCTTATCTCTATCTCTCTTAGATTTTTTATTCATTTCAAAGACGACAACGAAAAACACTTATACCATATTTAACAGCAAATTTTTGATATTCAAACATCATTTTTCTAGTTCTTTTGAGAAGAAATTTTTTGACAACTTACTACTTCATATAGAAATATTATTACTAAATATTAATAAAAGTTGAAACATATTTAATTCAATTTTTTATCAAATATATAATTTGAACTATAATTATAATTAAGATAAGAGACTATTTATTTATGGGTTTGTCTAATATGTGATGTTAAAATAGTAAAAGTAGTAAAAAAAAATTTATCGAAAAACAACAACTATTTATTTAAAAGTGATTTAGTTTCACATTTGGTCCCTTATGTTTATTTTAGGTTTCAACTTGATCCCTTATATATATTTTAATAGTTTCAATTTGATCTTTTTATGTTTCCACCGTTTGCATAAGTTGGTCTTTTCGTCCAAGTGTCCACGTATGCAAATTCTCGGCCACATGTGACAAAACTAATGGAAATGACCAAATTAAAACCTAAAATAAACATAAAGGATCAAATTGAAACTTTTGAAACTAAACGGACCAAGTTGAAACCTAAAATAAATACTCCCTCCGTCCCATATTGTAAGCAAAAAAAATAAAATCACACTTATTAAGAAAAGTAAAATGTGATAATTTGAAGTACGACTTTTTGTGTTTTCCTTTAAATAAGTTTCATGAGAAGATCTAATAAGAATTTTTATTAGTTATTTATTATGACGAAAAGAAGAGAGAGTAAATTAAATGCAATTTGTATTAAATTTTATGAGAATAAGTAAAAGTAAATCTTGAAAATGATGAAAGTGAGTTACTGTAACGACCCGTTTTTCAAAGGCCAGAAAAGGCACTACATTTTTTTTTTTTTTTTTACACAATCAGAGTTACGCATAAAAGATTTTAAATGAGCCGGCATTCAAATATACAAAAGAACTCATTACCAAAAGGTGCTTCGACAAGCAAAGTGTATCCCTGAATAATTACAGTCCAAGTCCAAGTATTTAGAAACCTTCAACCAACCGGATAGAAACCTATGCCTAAAACCAAAAAGCACGGTGCACAACCCACACCGGCGCATAGTCTATCTAAGCTAAAGCTTCAACACAAGCTCACTAAGGCCTAGAGCTGCCAACACCATCCTCTCGACCTACATCGTCATCTGGGGTGGGATGAGCCCGCAAATGAAAGAAAGGGTCACCACAAAATAAAAGTATATATATATAAAACCAGTGCGAAAGATGTACACATAACAAGTTTCCACATACACAAGAGAAAGCTCTTTAACACAAAAGCAATTCCTACCAACGGGCTTAAGATATAATGCACACCGAGCCTAATGCAGACCTCTACAATGAGTGTGGTAGATTCCCCATTACCACATGCATATGAATTCCGGAAGTCAGTAATCATAATCAATAAAACCACAAAGGGTTAGGATGGATCCATTCCCGATAATCGCACCCCGCAGTCCATTCCCGATAACCGCTTATTGGACTCAATAATTCCCGTAGGAGTAAGGTGGATCCATTCCCGATAACCGCACCCCGTGATCCATTCCCGATAATCACGTACTATGAATGCATGAGCATACGATTCCCCTTATATGCTAATGCAACACATACATATCGTACACGCATATGTAATCACACCACAACAACACATACATATACATCTAGTCATATGTATTTAATCACCTGCTCATACACATATTTCACCAAACATATGTAAGACAACAAATCATGTATTTACCACGATCTCATATCGAGAATACATCACAACAACATGCCAAACACACCACAATTGCATACACAGCAAAACAAAGCATGTTTAACAAACCGTTTGAAAAGACGGAAATAAAGTGGAGCCCTTACCTCGGCAAGCACTCACAACAAGCAACGTTCACACAACACTACGTGCTCCCTAAAACAAGCAACGGACAATCAATACATCGTTTCCAAACCCAATGTAATGAAACTACATCAAAACTCCAAAAACTCTAAAGGTTTCTAAGGAAAATTCACTCTTTCGGATACCATACCAAAATCTATCGTATTGATCAACCACCATGAGTTATTTGTACTATTTTTAGGACCCAAAACAATTGTCAAAAGTCTTAAATAATTTGAAATGCAAAATGGCCGTTTTCTTGCGTTACAAGCTACGTACTTTCCGAGTACCCGAAAAACTCGTTTCCAATCCCAACCACTTCCATAAATTAATAAAAAGGGATTAGAAAGCTAAAACCAAGTTTTAGAAATCAGAATCCAAAATTTTAGGTCCCAGAGCTCGCCCCAGCGAGTTGGCAGCGAGTGAAGGCAGGGAGGACTGGTCTTACTCGCTGTGGAGCACGCCTTGGCGTGTTCATGACCTGTGACACTCGCCCCAGCGAGTTAACACTCGCTCAGCGAGTTTCAACTGTCATGACAGCAAAAGACAGCAACTCACACCACCTTTTTCCACCCAAGCCTAGTTTGATTCTATTAGTTCCCAACACTTTTTCAAGGCACAAAAACAAACCATTTTCATAAGCAAGCAATACATCTCCGAAAGCATGTTGGTTGCTTCGAGTGCAAGTTATTTGATTTTCATTTCCAAAATCAAAACCAAACCCAAGCACAAGTTTTATTACGGGCCTTAACCGTCCGGTAATCATTTTCAAACATGTTTTCAAGGTAAAAAGTAACACCACACGTCACAAAAGTTTTAAACCACTTTGACCCCAAAAACACTACTCAAAACACTTAGGAAATATTTTCATAAACCCCAAAATATTTTTCATCGGATTTTTCCAAAACAAAACCATACAACGCATTTCCCTTTTGCCCAAAGGTTCAAAGACAACTTTTCTTTTCAAAACCTTACAACATAACCACATGTTATTGATCAATACTTAACCAACCAAAACCCTAACTTTTCTCATGAGATTTTTCACCAACTCATGGAAAACAAAAACAACAAAGCCTAGCATGCTTACTAAACTCTCATGAACAACTTTCATGAAACAAGAACTAGCAAGAACAACCTTCCTCACCAAACCCTCTTAAGAACATAAACCCAAAAACCTCACAACTCTAAAAATCTACCAACCTAGGAGATGAGAAGAGAGGGTTACCTTAAGAAAGTGATTCTCTACAAAATTCCTCAAAGCTTCCAAGCTTGAAATGGAGTGAAATGGTGAGAAATGGAAAATTTGTGAAGGTTGGAAGTGAGTAAAGAAGTTCCACGTGAAAGAGAGAAAGAATGGAGATGTTTTGTGATGTTTTCTAAGTCCACAATAGCCATAAACCTCCTTACTATCACAAAGCTCCTGATAGCCAAACCACCATTGGATCAAAGTCAAAAGTCCAAGCTTAAACCCTAGCCATTGGATCACTTTACTTTATGAGAAAGTCACAAGATTTAAACAATTCTCCCATAACAAGTCTCGTACTCAGCTCTCGCGCGACGCGACGAACGAAAACCACAAAAACATAAAACCTACGGAAAGAATGTCTAACGTCTAACATTTCCAAAACTCATCGCCGAATCTTTTTCCGCGACTGTAATTTTCTTCCATACCTTAGAAAATTATTCTCAGAATATATCTTAACTCGTGCAGATATATAAAACTCCCATCCGAAACCTCACTCAAAACAGACGCAGTAAGATTTTCCATCCGCGGGTAAAATCCTACTCATTTTTCCAAAAACAAGAATAATCCAAAACTCGTTATTCTAAAACCACAAATAACTTCTTATACAAGAAACAGGATCACAAGACAAAAGTCTGTACAATTACAGTGCACGAGCACAAAACAGACTCAATTACAGCAAAATCCTATAATTACACGATGTTTCATCACACGAACACATCGAAACCCTAATATTCCTTAAACCAACTATACAATGAAATCTTGGGTCTTACAATACTACCCCCCTAAAAGAAGTTTCGTCCTCGAAACTTAGACATCGTCAAACAAACTGGGGTATAGTTCTTTCATCTTACTCTCGAGCTCCCAGGTGGTATCTCCTGTAGCTTCGTTCCATATTACCTTCACTAAAGGTATCTCTTTCGTCCTCAGACGTTTCATCTTCCTATCCGCAATCTTGATCGGCGGAACCTCAAATGACAAGTTATCCCTCAGCTGGATGTCATCTGGTGTGATCACATGTGATGGATCCGGTGTATACTTCCGCAATTGCGACACATGGAACACATCATGAATCAAAGATAGTACCGGTGGCAACGCGATCCGATATGCTACCTTCCCAACCCGTTCCAAAATCTGATAAGGCCCTATAAACTTCGGAGTCAACTTCTTTGCTTTCAAAGCCCTTCCAACACCAGTTGTTGGGGTAACACGGAGAAATACATGATCTCCCTCCTCAAACTCTAAAGTCCTCCGACGCCTATCCGCATAACTCTTTTGTCGATCTTGAGCAACCTTCATCATTGCCCTTATCTTTCGGACCTTGTCCGTCGTCTGTTGTACCATTTCCGGTCCTACTATCAAACTTTCCCCATCTTGGTACCAACACAAAGGAGTCTGACATCTTCTCCCATACAAAGCCTCGTATGGTGCCATCCCAATACTCGCGTGGAAACTGTTGTTGTATGTGAATTCTATCAACGGTAAAACATCATCCCAACTTCCACGATCATCCAAAACACATGCTCTCAACAAATCTTCTAAAGATTGATTTGTCCTCTCGGTCTGCCCATCTGTCTGAGGATGGTAGGCGGAACTCAATCTCAGTTTCGTCCCCAACGCCTCATGCAAAGTCTTCCAAAAGTGTGAAGTAAACTTTGGGTCTCGATCCGACACTATACTTGACGGAATCCCATGTAACCTCACAATCTCAGCAATGTAAATATCGGTCAACTTCGCCGCTGTATCCGTAGTCCTTACCGGTAGAAAATGAGCGGACTTAGTCAAACGATCCACTATCACCCAAATGGAATCATGCTTCCTCCTGGTCTTGATACATCTTTGTCGCTCCGGGATGTATACTAAGTTTACTCTTGTGCGCCTCCCCTAGAATGATGTTCCTCAAGTCCATAGCTTCGGGTACACACACTCTCCCTTGACACCTCAAGATATTGTCCGATCCCACCTTGAAATCTCGGTTGGTTCCTCGAACAATCAAAGCCCTTTTCTCCATGAGAAACTTGTCATCTTGACAATTTGCAATGTCCTCCAACAAACCGCTTGAGATGGTAATCATACCCAGTCTCATATTCCCTAAAGCAAACTCTACCTCTAGGTGCAAATCACGAAACTCCCTCAACAACTCTTGTTGACTAGCCATTTGTGCCGAACAAACCGACACACTCTTCCTACTCAAAGCATCGGCTACCACATTAGCCTTTCCAGGATGGTATTCTAACGTGAAATCAAAATCTTTCAAGGTTTCCATCCATCTCCTCTGCCTCATATTAAGCTCTTTCTGATCAAACAAGTACTTGAGACTTTTATGGTCACTAAACACGACAAAAGTGCAACCATAAAGATGATGTCTCCAAATCTTCAATGCAAAAACCACGGCCGCAAGCTCCAAATCGTGCGTAGGATAATTCTTTTCATGCACTTTCAGTTGCCTTGACGCATAAGCCACTGCTCTCTTGTGTTGCATCAACACACAACCCAACCCTTGATGAGACGCATCACAATAAACCTCATACGGCTCCTCCGACTGTGGTAACATCAAAACTGGTGAAGTCGTCAACCGTTCTTTCAACAACTGAAAACTCAACTCACACATCTCTGTCCAAGCAAAAGGTTGATCTTTTCGCGTAAGTTGTGTCATCGGTGCCACAATCTTAGCAAATCCTTCTATAAACCTTCGGTAATAACCGGCCAAACCAACAAAACTCCTTACATCAGTCACTGTTTGAGGTTGCTTCCATGAAAGTACCGTATCAATCTTGGCTGGATCCACGGCTATTCCCTCTTTTGATATAACATGGCCAAGGAAAATAACCTCTTCCAACCAAAAGTCACACTTTGACGGATTAGCATACAACTTTTTCTCCCTCAAAACTTGCAAAACCAAGCGAAGATGCTCTTCATGCTCCTCTTCACTCTTCGAGTACACCAAAATGTCATCAATAAACACTACTACGAACTTGTCCAAAAACGAATGGAATATCCGATTCATGTAGGCCATGAAGATCGCAGGTGCATTCGTCACTCCAAACGGCATCACCAAGTACTCATAATGCCCATACCGCGTCCTAAACGCCGTTTTCTGAATATCCCCATCTCGTACTCTTATCTGATGATAACCAGATTTCAAGTCAATCTTTGAAAACACTGTGGCTCCCCTCAATTGATCCATCAAATCATCAATCCGTGGCAATGGATATCGGTTCTTGATAGTCACCTTATTAAGCTTCCGATAATCCACACATAAACGAGATTTCCCATCCTTCTTCTTAACCAATAAGACCGGTGCTCCCCAAGGCGACACACTAGGCCTTATGAAACCCTTCTCTAACAAGTCCTCAATCTGACCTTTCAACTCTACCAACTCGGCCGGAGCCATCCGATAAGCTGATTCCGAAATCGGACCCGTACCCGGTTGTAAATCAATAAAGAATTCCACCTCTCTACACGGAGGAAAAGCTGGAATCTCCGATGGAAACACATCTTGGAAATCCTGCACCACTCGAATTTCCTCAATTCGGATCTCCGACTTCACTCCTAAGCTAGCAAGTGAAACTATGTCCGGCTCTCCATTACACATAACCACAGAAAGCCGATTTACAGACAAGTACCTTCGCACACCTGGCTCGGGAAAGAAAACCAATTTCCGAGCACAGTCTAGAATAACATAATGGTAGGACAACCAATCCATCCCGAGGATGATCTTGAGAGATAAAAGCGGTAAACACACTAAGTTGACCAGAAACTCCCTATTCTGAATTACTACCAAACAATGCAAACATGCAGTATTCACTACCAAATCCTTAGCATGAGTCAAAACATTCAAATCAAATGGAAGCACAGAAACATTCAAACTCAACCGATTTGCACATGCCAAAGATATGAAGGAGTGGGTTGCCCCCGTGTCAATCAAAGCAGTTAAAGAATTACCTGCGATGTGACAGCTCTCATGGATGGCGTTGCTAGCCTGCCCACTCAACTCAGTGCCCATACAGTAAGCACGTGCCCTTGCCGCCGGCCCGGCCTTTGGGGCCCTGCACTCTCTAGCCACATGCCCCGGCTTCTTACAATTATAACAAACATTCGCCGTGGTCGGGCATTCATTGGCATAGTGGCCCACCTCGCCACACTTGAA
This sequence comes from Trifolium repens, assembly GCA_030408175.1. NCBI lineage: Eukaryota > Viridiplantae > Streptophyta > Magnoliopsida > Fabales > Fabaceae > Trifolium > Trifolium repens. Next base: position 17,735,235 of record CP125845.1, on the reverse strand, counting down.
ACAACCTTGTTTCACCCTATTTTGGTTCCCTTGATTCACCGACCTTCCTTGTCCCTTACTGTTTTGTGGACGATCATACGGCTTACCACCTTGTTTCCCACGATTCTGAGTCGAACCACGATCATTGGTACGACTTGGTCCTCCAGCACTAGAATTCCCTTGGCGGTTCGCCCGCTTATTCCTCATGTCCTCTACCTCTTGGCACTTCTCTACCAAGACCTGAAACTGTCGGATACCCAACGGCACAACCGCATCCTGCAGCTCGTACCTCAACCCATCTTGAAAACGACGACACATATAAACCTCATCTATCCCATCCCTAAAGAAGCGGAAGAAACGGGATAGTGATTCAAACTTCTTGGCATATGATTCAACATTCATGCCCGCTTGCCTTAGCCGCAGAAACTCTTCCCCATACCTTTCCCTAGCTGTCTCCGGGAAGTATTTGGCCAAGAACCTCCTTTTGAAGTTCTCCCAACTTAACTCTTCATGAACATTCTCCATGATTAGTCGGGTGTTCCTCCACCAATACTCAGAACCCCCGAGTAACTGATAGGTAGCTAAGACCACCTTCTCTCCCTCTGGACAATGAATTGCCCCGAATATCCTCTCCACAGATTGGAGCCACAAATCAGCAGTTTCCGGACCTCCCTCCCCATTAAACTTTGGAGGAGTCTGGTGGTTGAAATTCGAAAGAAGTCTAGATCCAGCCGCAAGTATTTCCCTTTCGCGCTTCTCCAGATCCCTCTGCGCCTTAGCATGGCTCTGAGCAGTCACAGCCGCTGCCATTGTGTTCATGGCATAAGCCATTTCATAAATATCAGCATTGCCCGCCTCAGGTGCTGTAGGTGCCCTTCTTGGAGGCATTCTATCTCTGCACAATACCAATTCTGATTAGATTCCTTATCCAAACATTTCTGAATTTCAACAGAAAATCTCACTCCACGGATTATTAACCCATAACCCGACACAGAACAAACACTAGAACTAACTCAACACTAGTTACGTTCTAACCGACTCTGAACTAACGACTCAAGTATACACTTTCCCTTTGAAGATTTAAAGCCGGGCTCTGATACCAATTGTAACGACCCGTTTTTCAAAGGCCAGAAAAGGCACTATATATTTTTTTTTTTTTTTACACAATCAGAGTTACGCATAAAAGATTTTAAATGAGCCGGCATTCAAATATACAAAAGAACTCATTACCAAAAGGTGCTTCGACAAGCAAAGTGTATCCCTGAATAATTACAGTCCAAGTCCAAGTATTTAGAAACCTTCAACCAACCGGATAGAAACCTATGCCTAAAACCAAAAAGCACGGTGCACAACCCACACCGGCGCATAGTCTATCTAAGCTAAAGCTTCAACACAAGCTCACTAAGGCCTAGAGCTGCCAACACCATCCTCTCGACCTACATCGTCATCTGGGGTGGGATGAGCCCGCAAATGAAAGAAAGGGTCACCACAAAATAAAAGTATATATATATAAAACCAGTGCGAAAGATGTACACATAACAAGTTTCCACATACACAAGAGAAAGCTCTTTAACACAAAAGCAATTCCCACCAACGGGCTTAAGATATAATGCACACCGAGCCTAATGCAGACCTCTACAATGAGTGTGGTAGATTCCCAATTACCACATGCATATGAATTCCGGAAGTCAGTAATCATAATCAATAAAACCACAAAGGGTTAGGATGGATCCATTCCCGATAATCGCACCCCGCAGTCCATTCCCGATAACCGCTTATTGGACTCAATAATTCCCGTAGGAGTAAGGTGGATCCATTCCCGATAACCGCACCCCGTGATCCATTCCCGATAATCACGTACTATGAATTCATGAGCATACGATTCCCCTTATATGCTAATGCAACACATACATATCGTACACGCATATGTAATCACACCACAACAACACATACATATACATCTAGTCATATGTATTTAATCACCTGCTCATACACATATTTCACCAAACATATGTAAGACAACAAATCATGTATTTACCACGATCTCATATCGAGAATACATCACAACAACATGCCAAGCACACCACAATTGCATACACAGTAAAACAAAGCATGTTTAACAAACCGTTTGAAAAGACGGAAATAAAGTGGAGCCCTTACCTCGGCAAGCACTCACAACAAGCAACGTTCACACAACACTACGTGCTCCCTAAAACAAGCAACGGACAATCAATACATCGTTTCCAAACCCAATGTAATGAAACTACATCAAAACTCCAAAAACTCTAAAGGTTTCTAAGGAAAATTCACTCTTTCGGATACCATACCAAAATCTATCGTATTGATCAACCACCATGAGTTATTTGTACTATTTTTAGGACCCAAAACAATTGTCAAAAGTCTTAAATAATTTGAAATGCAAAATGGCCGTTTTCTTGCGTTACAAGCTACGTACTTTCCGAGTACCCGAAAAACTCGTTTCCAATCCCAACCACTTCCATAAATTAATAAAAAGGGATTAGAAAGCTAAAACCAAGTTTTAGAAATCAGAATCCAAAATTTTAGGTCCCAGAGCTCGCCCCAGCGAGTTGGCAGCGAGTGAAGGCAGGGAGGACTGGTCTTACTCGCTGTGGAGCACGCCCTGGCGTGTTCATGACCTGTGACACTCGCCCCAGCGAGTTAACACTCGCTCAGCGAGTTTCAACTGTCATGACAGCAAAAGACAGCAACTCACACCACCTTTTTCCACCCAAGCCTAGTTTGATTCTATTAGTTCCCAACACTTTTTCAAGGCACAAAAACAAACCATTTTCATAAGCAAACAATACATCTCCGAAAGCATGTTGGTTGCTTCGAGTGCAAGTTATTTGATTTTCATTTCCAAAATCAAAACCAAACCCAAGCACAAGTTTTATTACGGGCCTTAACCGTCCGGTAATCATTTTCAAACATGTTTTCAAGGTAAAAAGTAACACCACACGTCACAAAAGTTTTAAACCACTTTGACCCCAAAAACACTACTCAAAACACTTAGGAAATATTTTCATAAACCCCAAAATATTTTTCATCGGATTTTTCCAAAACAAAACCATACAACGCATTTCCCTTTTGCCCAAAGGTTCAAAGACAACTTTTCTTTTCAAAACCTTACAACATAACCACATGTTATTGATCAATACTTAACCAACCAAAACCCTAACTTTTCTCATGAGATTTTTCACCAACTCATGGAAAACAAAAACAACAAAGCCTAGCATGCTTACTAAACTCTCATGAACAACTTTCATGAAACAAGAACTAGCAAGAACAACCTTCCTCACCAAACCCTCTTAAGAACATAAACCCAAAAACCTCACAACTCTAAAAATCTACCAACCTAGGAGATGAGAAGAGAGGGTTACCTTAAGAAAGTGATTCTCTACAAAATTCCTCAAAGCTTCCAAGCTTGAAATGGAGTGAAATGGTGAGAAATGGAAAATTTGTGAAGGTTGGAAGTGAGTAAAGAAGTTCCACGTGAAAGAGAGAAAGAATGGAGATGTTTTGTGATGTTTTCTAAGTCCACAATAGCCATAAACCTCCTTACTATCACAAAGCTCCTGATAGCCAAACCACCATTGGATCAAAGTCAAAAGTCCAAGCTTAAACCCTAGCCATTGGATCACTTTACTTTATGAGAAAGTCACAAGATTTAAACAATTCTCCCATAACAAGTCTCGTACTCAGCTCTCGCGCGACGCGACGAACGAAAACCACAAAAACATAAAACCTACGGAAAGAATGTCTAACGTCTAACATTTCCAAAACTCATCGCCGAATCTTTTTCCGCGACTGTAATTTTCTTCCATACCTTAGAAAATTATTCTCAGAATATATCTTAACTCGTGCAGATATATAAAACTCCCATCCGAAACCTCACTCAAAACAGACGCAGTAAGATTTTCCATCCGCGGGTAAAAAACAAGAATAATCCAAAACTCGTTATTCTAAAACCACAAATAACTTCTTATACAAGAAACAGGATCACAAGACAAAAGTCTGTACAATTACAGTGCACGAGCACAAAACAGACTCAATTACAGCAAAATCCTATAATTACACGATGTTTCATCACACGAACACATCGAAACCCTAATATTCCTTAAACCAACTATACAATGAAATCTTGGGTCTTACAGTTACTTTTGCTTATAATTTGGGACAAGAAAAAGTGATTTTTTTTTCTTATAATATGGGATGGAGGGAATATAAAGGACCAAATGTTTAATTAAGCCTTAAATATATAGTTATACATTTAGGCTCTTTTTGGCAACCCCAAAAAATTAGCTTATAGCTTATGTGTTATAGCTTATAAGCTAAAAGACCTATTTGGTAACAGTTTATTAGAAAGAACTGACTTATAACTTATTTTTCATAAGCTATTTTAAGCAGCTTATTAGCTTATAGCTTATTTTTTTTTATTCCAATTTTACTCTTATTATTTTAACTAAAACCCACTTTAACCCTTATAATTTATTTTAATTTAAAATAAAATAACTCTTTCTTCTTGAAAAAAAATAAAGGAATACATATTATTATCTCTATAAAAAGAAAAGGAATACAATCATCTCCGTAATTAAAAAAAAAAAAAAAGAATCCAAAGCAACAAGATGTTGGAACAGTACTATTTCGGATAAATATTAGACAGTAGATTTTTTTTATTATTATTTTGGATTAATATAATTGTAGTTAAGATCATTTTTTTAGTTTATTATATGTTATTGCAAATCTTACATCATTGTGTCGAATATATTTTACTATTATGTTTAATTTTAAGTATTTTCACATAATTGAATCAATTTTTAAGTATCTCAAGTTGAGAGTGGTTATGGTGCATAAGTTTTTTCCTTATATACAATGCATAAATAATGAAAATTGCTTAATGCACCCCCAGATTGCTTAGCGCACTCCCTAGATTGTTTAGCACACCCCCCAGATTTCTAGCACACACCCTAAATTTATGGGGGGTGCGCTAAGCAATCTGGCGGGTGCGCTAAAAATCTGGAGGGTGCACTAAGCAATTTGAGGTATTTATGTATGGTGCATAAACATGGCTTATGCACCATAACTTGTGCCTCCCAAGTTGGTAAATATATATATATATATATATAAAAGAATTGCTTATCCACTCTCTCTCTACTTTGTTTTGCTCTGACCTCTCTCTACCAACCCTTGCACCGACCTCCCGCAAATCCAAACTGCTCCTGCAACATGTAGTTTTCAGATCCGGTGGTGCTCTCGCCTCTCACGGCCGCACCACCGTTTAACCCCTGTCGGGGTCGTTTACCGCTTTTGGGTTTGTTAACTGCTGTCGGCGTCGCCGCCGTGGTGGTAGATACCTGCTCTTTTCCGTTGGCTTAAGGTTTCGGATCTGAGCGTGGCATGGTTTTCTGTTTAGCTTTTATACCTTCTTCGTCGCCGCTGCTCCTTTTACGGCGGGCTTAGTCAGTTTTCTTTTTAAAGCTTCTGTTGGAGTTTTATGCTCAAAAAATCCCTTGCTGATCTCTTCTTGCTTTGACACTACTAATAGGGATGTTGTTTCTAGTGATACCGGCACTGCCGTGGTGGTTTTCCGGTTTGCTCTGTTAATGCTCGCCGTCATGTGCTGTGTAGTTGCTGCGTGGCTACTGTAGTAAAGACATGGTGGGTGCTTGTTGTTTTCTTTTCAAACGACGGTTGATTGGTTTCTCTTTGGATTCACGCTGCCGTCGTCGATGTTGCTCAGACCCTTGTTGGTTTGGGTTTGATTGACTCGAAAGGGTCCTTAGTGCCTGCTTTAATTTTTAAAGGGGGTTGTGGTACGTGAATTTGTCCGTGTTGGCGGTCAGTTCATTCGCCGTTTCTTATCTCGACAAATACTTACACATCATTTTTTTGCTATTTGGTTTCGCGCCCGTATGTGGGTTCGCTAGATAGTGTTCGTTGTGTCTGTGTTTGTTCCGGTTTTTTTACCCTTTTAGGGTTGGATCTAAAACCACTTGTAGCTGAAATTAATTGTTTTATCTTTAATTGCTACAAATAGGTTAACTGGATCAGGTTGATGTCCCCCCAGTTTTTACTGTACTTTCTTTTATTTTATGTTTAATATATTCAGGGTGCAGTGGTTTTCTGTGCACACCTTTTTGCTTAAAAAAAAATATATATAAAAGAATTGCGTCAAAAAAATTTAAAATTAAAAAGAAATTTAAAATAAAATTCTAGGATACACAAATTAATTTAATAATAATATATAAAAGATATATTTAGATTAATAAATATAAATTATTAGCTTAAATATATTTATTATTATTTAAGAATGTCCTTTTATGTCACTTTACACTTATCAGCTAGTTGAACCGCTAATTTTACCAAACACTGCGATTAGCTTATCAGCTATAAATTATAAGCTATCAGCCACCAGTCATCAGCCATCAGCCATAAGTTATAAGCTAGCTTATCAGCCATCCGCTATTTTTGCCAAACAGAGCCTAATATAAAATGCACAAGTTCCAAATATAATATATTTTAAACTTCTTAACATGTACAAATTTGCACATGATAGAAAAACCATTTATTTATAATAGAATATTAGAATATAAGAAAATATTTTGAGTATATATTTTCTATTATCAAAGAGTATCTTAGAATATATTTTAAGATTAAATTTTTGGCTTAAATGCACTTTTGATCCCCCTATTTTCAAAAAAATGAAGTTTTGGTCCCCAATTTTTAAAATCAGCTTTTTGGTCCCCTGATTTCAATTTATTTTGAGTTTTAGTCCCCTACTCCATTTTGAGGTCAACTTTGTTAATGTGGCCTTGTAACTAGTGACATGGCGACGTCTAGTTGGACAAATTTAATATCCACATTAGCAAAATTGTTATAAAATGAGGTGGGGGACTAAGAGTCAAGATAGTGATATGGATATTAAATTCATCCAACTAGGCACTGCCACATCACTAGTTGTTGTTCCTATGAGATTGGCTAAATCATAAGGCTAAAACAACCTGCAACAACTAGTGAGAAGTCTAGATATGCAGATGCAACATGTTGTACAAGATGTGTCAGACATTTTGTCACTGGGTAAATAACATGTTCCTGCAACATGTTGAATCAAGATGTCCTAGACATTTATGAAGGACATCTTGACCCAGAACAGCTTGATGGAGATTTAAACATATCCATTAGCGCGCGTATCTTTCCAAACTTGTTACAAGCGTGAATCTTCAAATAATAGCTGATCAAAGGTTGTATAACAAGTTTGTTATCATTCTTATATGTTAAGATATGATTTGTATCTTAATTAAAGTGGATAAAGTTCAAATTGAATCTTAATTTATCTTGTGGAGTTTGTTTTTAAAACAGAGTTTGTTTTATTAACTAAATTCCTATCGATTTGCATCTCAAAATCTCTACAATCAAGAGGAGCTGCACATCTATAAATAAAGACTCAAAGCTAAAGTGAAAAGCACGAGCAATAATGTAGAATTGCGAGTCAAAGTTCTTGCACCTAATGTGCAAGATTGTACCAGCGGCTACAGCTTAGGTGCTAAGTATCTAGTTGCTAGGTTGTTGTTGTTGATTGGTCATTCAACACCATTAATAACTACTGAAGGTGATCACTTGTGACTAGTGATTTGGGGAAAGTGAGTAGGTTCTCATATCTAGGAGGAGTAAGCTCTTAGGTAGAAAGTCATTGAGTAGTTTTAGTAGTATGGTTTGAATAAATGGTTATTCATATAAGACCGGTAGGCTATGAATTACTAATAGTGAATTTTCTTTCCTGGATTGGTATCCCCCAGAGTAGATGTATTTAAACATCGAACTGGGTAAACAATTTATTGTGTCCTTTACTGTCTTTCTTTATTGCTTTCCTTTATACGCGATCATCGTTATATAATCCTGCATCCAGTTGTCTTACCAGATGTCCTAGACATCTTGCAACTTACACAGTTGTCCCAGACATCCTGTCAGGCATCTGTCCTTTCAGAGAACATAATTTCACTAGTTACAACTCACATTAGCAAAATTGTTCTCAAAATGAGGTGGGGGACTAAAAGTCAAAATAAATTAAAATTGGCGGATCAAAAAGCTAGTTTTCAAAATTGGAGAATCAAAATTTCATTTTTAAAAAAATAGTGGGACCAAAAATGCATTTAAACTTAAATTGGTTTGTGTTGAAATTCTAACTTAAAAACTACAAAAGCTAGTTTCTAATTATAATTTTTTCTAACTTATAGAGACTGCATATCTTTTGTAACAACTTCATCCGTCTCAAAATGTAAGCAAAAAAAATCATTTTTTCTTGTCCCAAATTATAAGAAGAAAAAAACCAACTTTAATCATTTTCAAGATTTACTTTTATTTATTCTCATAAAATTAAATGCAAATTGCATTTAATTTACTCTTTCTCTTCTTTTCCCCATAATCAATAACCAATAAAAATTGTTTTTATATCTTCCCATGAAACTTATTTTAAGAAAAACACAAAAAGTCATACTTCAATTATCACATTTTACTTTTCTTAATAAGTGTGAATTTTTTTTTTTGCTTACATTTTTGGACGGAGGGAGTAATCGTTTGTGTTGAAATTCTAACTTTTTTTGATATTAGTCCTCTTATGTCTAATGAGTAATGTTTCTCTTGCTGCCCATTCATGTGTTATTGTTCTTCTTCAATTTTTAGGTTGTGCAATTATTCATCTAGCATTTTTGAAACTGGTGACACGATTAGATCTTACAACATGTTGAAACCACTTTCCCAACTAACAACAAATTGGTTAAAAAATAAATTAATTAAATAATTAAAAGAAACAATTTTAAAGTGAGAAAAAACACTAAAAATTGATGGCAATATTAAAATTTATTTGAACAAAGCTTCCATAAATGAGCTCATGTGGTAAATGAGCTCTCTCCAAGACGAAATCTTTGGGAGAACCCAAATTTGATTGCTAGTGAGAACAATTCATGCACATACCTTAATAGCCACCTCTCTAGTTTGCAGGGGTCCTTTGTTTAAAATAAACTAGACTTTGACCCGGGCGATGCCACGGGTATTTTAATATTACAATAAAATTTTAGTACTATGATTATAATTTTAATTTTGCTAAATATAACAATACGTACAATAAATATTATGTAAATATATATTATCAATATTATTTATTATAAATTATGAAAAAAATTATAAATCACAACAAAAATTAGTCCCAAATAAATAGTTCATACTTTTAGGTTATTATTTAGTTACTTTTGCAAAACTGAGGCCGTTAAAATAATATATAAAGAACTAATTCATGTATTAAAGTATATAATTTTTTTTATAGTTAAAAAACAAAGTAATATCATTATTGGTGAATGTTAATACTATTTTGAATATAAAAAAATATAAATAGAATTAAGGGATATTTAGTGACATCTATTTATTGATTGTAATCAAATATCAAATTGGATGAGCATTAAAAATTTCATGCCTAATTTTACTCTGGATTGTTGTTTATGTTAATTGATTCTGTGTTTATCTTTATATAATGGAACATAATAGAATTTTGTAATTATTTCTAAAAAAAGATACTCCGTATTAGATAAGCTCTAATTAAATGTCATATAAACAATATAATATTCAAGTTTTTTTTTCTAACCGATTATTCATATTTTTATCATAGCCGTTGATATTTTTTTCTTTTCCACATGTCAAAATTTAAACCGATCAAACTGCACGATGCACACGTTTTTTAGAGTTTCATATATAAGTATGAAAGTGGTTATATTATTATCTACCGCTATGTTTAAATTTAAGATATACATATTTAATTTATAATGACTTAAACTAAACTTCACAATCAATTTTTTTATGATGATTATATGAATTCTTCCACACTGTTAATAGATATAAACAATAGATATAAAACATTATTGGTATATATAAATTTTAAAATCGACATAGTAATAATAATTGCACATATATCATATTTCTTTTATTAAAAAAGATATTAACTTCTTATCTATCAAAAGCATTTGAATATACTCCATTCTTATCTAAAAAGAAATATATCAACCAAAAAATTAAAAATGCAATTTATCTATCACAAAACCATAAATGTACACATTAAGATTTAGATAGTGTTATCTCAAACACCATGTTATTACTAAGCCTTCTCAATGCATAGTTTAAAAAAACATTGAATATATACAATGCTATTATTTTTCATTGTAGCTGCACTTAACTACATATAAATGCCTCATGTGAGTTTTTCTTTTGTTTTGCGCGGTCTCTTCCCGTGAAAAATCATTGACATACACATTTTCATTGTTGATGACGATGTCATATTCTTTTTTAACTTTGATTTCGATTTGGGTGTGTGAACATGTCCAATCAAAACTTAAATCTGATCGCCCTATATTACCGAGGTTAAATTCTGTCATTATTGTAATAAAAATTTGAAAATAAATCCGTAAGAAAAAAAAAAGTAATGCAGATGAAAAATTAAACATGAATAGCATGAACCAAAATTTAAAGAAACGAAAACAGTAGTGAGTTGAATCATATTAATTAGGTAGTAAGACAACATGAATACAAATATGGAATAGAAAATATTCTTATCAATTTGAAGTCAATTATATATTGTAGGTGAACATGATGAGTCTTCCATGATCACGTGAAATACATATATAGAATAGAAGAGATACATTACCCTAGTATCAAAAAGTCAAGTAATCAGATTAAAGAAATTAAAGACATAAGTAGATATAACAATCTTTAAAGTAATTAAATTAAAGCATTTATAACAATGAGATTAATATAATAAAATAATTAGTTTAAAAACAATAGTATAGTTCATTTAAAAAATTAAATTATATACCTTCGAATCTATCACAACAATCTCAATTACCCAATAGCTCGCGACATATTTTCTGCATAAATATTTAAACAAATTAATAATCAATATCATAAATTAGATGAAGATGAACAACTAATATATATGGAGAAGAATTAAAGAAACATAAACAAATTAACCTTTAGAAACTAATTCTTTTTAAAAACAGCAAGCAATGAAAATTTAAAAACATATGCAAAAGCATTATAAAGAAACATACAAATACAAATTGACCTTGCGGTGAAAATTTAAAAATAGGAACAGTGAAAGGCAGCAAGCAGTCAAATAATTGTGTTATTCATCTTTGATCGTGGATACTCTTTTTATAGGAAAAAAAAGTTGTTATGTTTAGATGGAATTAGTAGTTCATGCTTATCTTTAGTGGTTTGTTACTATTTTTCTCTCCAAATATAATAATTAAAATATAATATTAGAGTTTATCCAAAAAAATATAGGAAATTTAGCAGAGCATTTAATTTCTTGCCGTTGATTTGTTTTTTCCACATGTCAAAATATAAACCATTCATTTTAGGGTTAGGGTTTAGGATGCCTATAGTTACTCTCGTTTTATTATATTAAGATTAAGATATTCCCTTATTATTATGTTATTCTTTACTAATTTTGTACTTTATTCTTTTCAATTGTTTCGGGATCTATGCCAACTTCTTAGTGTTCAGTAAGCTTATTTCCATTCTGGTTTGACACAATTTTTTGGAACACTTGGTTAAAGTTTTCTGATATGTTATTTTTCAAAACTATTTTTCTCGCTTGTATTGGAGCACTTGCAAAAAGTAGTGACCGGGTTTGTATTTTCTAAAAAAATTGATTGTAACAACCCAATATTTTATATATGTTCTTTAGCAATTTTCTTAGTTTATTATTTACTAGACTCTGACCCGTGCGATGCACGGATTATGTGGCGTGTCAGATACACAATTTAAATTGTTATCATTAAAATTTCAAATAAAAAAATAAAATGAATTCAAAATATAAATAATTGAAACTGAAAGTAGCTAGTACAAACAAAATATATTTAAAATCATTAGATCAATATTAAAAGATTGTAGAAAAATGCAATAAATTGTCAAATAATTGATATATAAATGAAGTCAACATGTCGCAAATGAGGTGCCCCAAACATGATTCTTTGTCGATCATGAATTTTTCGTGCAGTGCAGAAACTACCCCATTCTCCTCAAAAGTAAACTTTGTTAATATTATAATTGAATCCCAAAGTGATGATAGCATGTTAAAACTTAATTGATGTCAAACTCAACATAATATGTGCGATATTTGATTTACAACTCATTTATCAACTTCTCTCGATCAGTTATAGGATCATGGTTTAAAGAACTTGTTATTGTATGAATAAAAAAAAATTAGTGGTATCAAATTTATATGACAAATAAATAACTAAAATAGCATATCCAATAATACAATCACATAACTATATTGATGTTTAATGCACTAATCTTTATATTATTAGAAAAATAAAAATATTACAAAAAAATCTTTTCAAACCATCTATAGAAGTAACACTTGATATAGAAATATACAATTGATGGTTGAAGTTCATCATGCATACCGAAATATATGAGGAAAAAAAGTAAAGAAGATACACAAATTATGGAACTATGGTGAAATTTCATCTACCCATTGGCCAATTCTATTTCTTCAATCATTTAGCTTTTTCCATTGGAACCCAAAGTTTCCTTGTCTTTTCGTCTTCAAGCTTCAAATACTTTGGTGTATAACTGAAATTATTATCACAATATAACGTGAAAGAAGATGGGTGATCTTATTCTAATACAAATTTAATCTTTGCTCTTAAAAGGAAATCTTCGTGCTCAATCTCCATCTCTTCCTTGATGTACATGTTATTGAACCTCATACTTGATGTTAGTAAAAAAAAAAATACATATTACTTGATGTGGCATTAAGCATCTCAAAATTCAAAAACACGAGAACTGAAGAACCTCATTGTTCCATATAGATACTTGAACACAACATCACATATCTGATATCTTAATAGTGTTACTCTGTTAATCAGTGCGCCTTATTGTTTACCATAGCTTTCCTCTTTTTGTCCTATATGGATGAACAATTTTTCTTTACTCTCAACCTTGCCAAATAAGTATTAAAAATATTAATTGATTCAACATAATCAACTTTTTGAGAATAAACTAAAGAATGGGACAACTTTGTTTTGATCATTTTTAGTAGAAAGATAACTTGAAAAGTATCAATTTCACACTTTCTAATAGTAATTTAAGCAATCATGATACAATAAAAGAGGATGAGAAAAAAAATATGAACTTTAACCAAACAAAATGCAATATACACAATTATTTGAAACATTGAACACTTATGCACTTTTAATGAGACTGCTACTTCAATAGGTATGATAAAAGGTTGAGTGTGCTATTTTACCAATAAATTTACACATTCAATGGAAATATCTTGGTATTTTATACTTGAAAATATAAAATAAAAGAAACTTGCACTAAAAAAAATTAAGACACTTGAAAGAATAACAATTTCATATTTCAATTGTAACAATCAATGAACCTATAAGAAAATCTTCAAGCATTGTTAAAAATCTCATAATCAGCATGTATATTTTAATAAGCTAAGCAGATTTATTTAAAAGCAACAAAGAAGAACCTTGAAAGAGGCAATCACTGAAGAGGAAATTTAGTCGATTACATAGGCTAGCTGCTTCGCAAACATTATGAACAAACAAACATTCCACCTGTAGTAGACATAACCAAAAACTAATAGTAAATAGCCACTCCATAATGTATAGAAGGTTCATCATTCATTCACTTATGGTTCTAAAGCACTATAAACTATAAAGGTTTAATTACTTATTTGGTCCCTTATCTTTAATTTAGTTCTCAATTTGGTCTCTTATCTTTTAAACGTCTCAATTTGGTCTCTTATCTTTTAAAAATCTTAATTTGGTCTCTTATCTTTTCTGCAGATCTCAATTTGGTCCCTTATCTTTTCTGCAGTTCTCAATTTGGTCCCTTGTCTTTTAAAATTTTGGACATGTGGCACACTTGGACAGATGACACTTGTCCAAATTTCATGGTAATAGTGAAAATTTTGATGGGAGGGATCAAATTGAGAACTTCAGAAAAAATAAGGGACCAAATTGAGACGTTTAAAAGATAAGGGACCAAATTGAGAACTAAATTAAAGATAAGGGACAAAATTAGTAATTAAGCCAACTATAAATTAAAGCACTTACTTGCTCAACATTATATAGAAAATCCATTTTAGATGGTATATGAATTGATTACACAATAGTTCAATCGAAGGTATTAGCTATCTTATGATATTAAATTGATACAAAGACCAATGATCAATTGCTTGCTATTGAAATTGTATATGAGTTAATAAGTTCAGGGGCAAAGTATCATAAGCATTTACCTTTTGCAAAGGTTTCTTAAGCAACATTATTGTTAAGACTTTCAAAGTGTTGAAAGTAAAATTAACTAAAATTAAACTTTTAAATAAATAAAAAATATCAATGTAAAACCAACTTAAATATTTTTAATGAATAACTTGGTCCTGCAAAGTAATGGTATAACCTTTATCAACAACTTTATAAACCTGCAAAGTAATATAAGAAAACATCAAAATAATTTAAATACATAGAAATAATTTGCAAAACATAATTACATAATGCAAAAGGCGAAGAGAAATTAACTAATTGAAATTGAACAAACTCAAAACAAATCAAAATTAATATGATGCAAACCATGAAAACTAAAATAATGAAAATATTTTTTTAAAAGCATTATTTAAGAACCAACAAACACAAACTAAATGAATACCAATTGAAGATCAGCCTTGATGCCTTTTGAGTTGGCCTCCTTGTGTTATTCAATATATACATGTAAAATAGGTTCTCATTGTTTCTTCTTACTATTCAAAAGAAAATAAAAATATCATAATCTAAAACAACAACAAAGAGAATACAAAGGAAAAGAATAAAATATGCAAAATAAAAAAGGAAATAAATTTGTACCAAAAAAATAAAATAAAAAAAATCCATTCTAAACCCGGAGCAAAAAAAAAAGGAAGAGTACATCATCTTTATCTTTACAATTGTGCAAAGTGGAAAACCGGCATCGCTGAAACACTCAACTACATGTTGTTGTAGCACTACCATGATGTCACCATGTGCCGATTGCAGATCACCTGCCATGAAGATAAATGAGTCAATACATAATTGGTGTCTAATTAATCCTTTGAAACTAATTCAATAGTTAAAAATTACCTAAAAAAAAGAAAAATTGTTAGCTAAGAAGAAACTTTACAACAAAAACCTAAAATTATACAACACTGTCGGTAACTCCTGTTTATAATTTTCATGTCCAAAAATTCAAACTTGTATTCATTCAAAATTGTACAAATTAAAGCTTAAACATCCACTCACCATTTGAAATACAAATTAGAAGTGATAACAATAAAAAAAAAGTCCTTCCATAATCAAGATGAAAAGGAGGAAAAAAAAAGAGAGAAAGGAGGGAAAAAAAAGAGCGTGAGAAGAGATGCAACTTTTAGGAAAAAATTGTTTTGCATCGGATTTCCTATTTTAGATTTTCACCAGCAGTCTATTAAAAATGTTTTGCATCGGTTTTACTAATAGAGAGAAGGAATGCAAATTTTTAGGAAAATTAAGTTAAAAAATGGATTGATATTGATTGTTTCCTTTTTTAAGTTTTAATCATAGCCATTGATATCATTATTATTTTTTCCACGTGTCAAAATCTAGACCATTCATATTAGGGTTAGGGTTTAGGGTGCCTCTAGTTACTCTCGTTTTATTATATTAAGATAAATGATACTCATTCATTCAAATTGTTAAAATACATTGATGCAATATAAATTCAAAATTGTTAAAAACTAAAAAGAATGAATATGCGATCAAACTGATAACATTCATGTTAACAACGCAAAACAGCAAATTGCATAAGCCTCCACAAACTATATTGAAGTGCCCGAAAAATACATGCATCAGAATCTGTAGTGTTGATGACACCAAAACTCCGTTTGAATTGATGGATATGATGGAATGGAACCGAGCGGAATAGAGTGAAGTGGAATGGGATGAAGCGGAATGAAATAAATATTTCATTCCATTCTTTGAATATTTTATAAAGGAGAGAAACAAAATTGTAGTTAAGTGGTGGTATGGGATGAAATTTATTCCATCCTATTTCATCTCATTCCATTATTATTTTTCAAATTCAAACAATGGAACATTATTCTATTCCATCCCGCTCCGCTTCATTCCATTATATTTCATCAATCCAAACGGAGCCTTAATGATTGGATCTGAACTAGATCAAACTTAATAGTTCAATCTGAAAAAAATAAACACCGCGACAAAACGGGACAACAATACTCTGCACTATGATGGGAAAACAAAATACATTGCACTAAGATGGGAAATAAAACAAAATTGCACTAAGATGAAGAAATCCCAAAATAAAATAAAATAAACACTAAATATATGTGGAAATGTACACTTATTTAACTAAAGCAAAGAAAAAACGATTTTGAGGAATGATTCTAAGTATAACACCCTATATCGATTTATCTAGAATATCAGTTGAAGCGTACATAACTGAATCGGGATACATCAATTTACATTACATTAAATCCAAATACATGAATAATTACAAATTGAGCTAAGCTACTGAAACATAAAGAACCAAATCTTATATAAATAAAATAATTTTGAAGTTAGCTCAACCGCATAGTCCACATATCTGAATCTTCAATCACCGAGGCCACGATCCTTGACCAACCTGTTCACCTAAAAAAATTGAAAGTCGTGGGATGAAACTAATAAGCTTCAGTGAATTTCTACTACCCGACTAATGATGACTACACCGGTAACAACTGAACTAATAGTTCCTAATCCTGATAGTCAATCCATAACATAATTTTCATAACATAATTACATAACATAAAAGCATAATTAAAAGTGTAACACAAATTGTCATCTTGTTTGTTTTACTTATAAGGACACTCTGATAAGTGCTAAAAAACAGTGATTTTACCTAACATTTTAAGAACTTATCGACTTATTTTTATAAAGTTATTTAAAGTAAAAATCCCAACTATTTGTACATATTAGTCTTTATTAACAAATTATTATCTCAGCTATATTCCCCTATTTCACTTCTCTTTTGTAGGTTTTTATGAGATTAATGATAAATACTATTAACTTAATTGAATAGCATATATGTTAATATATCTTCTATACTTATATATTAGTTATTAGATATATTTTACTGATTATATATTTGTATAATAGGTTTTAAAAGAAAAAAAAAGATAAAAAGAAAGCAAATATCAAACAAAAGAGGCGGTGAAGTTTGTTAGAAAGAAAACAAAGAAGCAGAGAGCTAGTCAAGTGGCTGATATATTCTTAAGAAAATGAATTATGCATGTGAGATTGGATATTTGAGACGGTGCTGAAGTGAAAAGAAACACTGATGGTAAAGCAAAATCTCAAGGGAAAGGTGGCATATTGGACTTATAAAAGAGTACTTTCATTTGATAAAAATTTCATTCATTCCCACAACATAGCCACACGCACAACAGAACAGAGCTTGAAAATCATGGAAAAAGGCAGAGAGAGCGCTTAAGGAACAGAGCAAGAAAAAAGAGGAATGCACACCAACTGTTCGAGAAATCAACCGGTGTTGTTATTTCATCTCTTTTCTTCTTTCTTGTGTAAAGATACCATAATAATGAGTAGCTGAAGATACTTTTGTTGGGGTTAGATGTAATTAACTCTATTAGTATGTATTTATTTTAATCATGGCATTATATATGATTTTAGATTATACATCAATATTGGTGTTATCCTTGATTTTCATGTTTTAATTTTAAGGTTTGAATTGTTATAGACATATACCTTTTGAATCCAAAAACTAGGATAATATCTATTAAATTCTAAACTCTAGAGATAGATTTAGGTTTAATATTCACATACAGTATCGAATCTTAAAGCTATTGTATTGATTAATCATCCGAGACATCAGAGATTAATAGATAGAATAGATATCTCGGCGTTATCTGGATACGGAAACGTACGACGAGCGATACGTGATAATATCGATAGAAAGGTAGAATCTGTACAACTAATCAGGGAAATATATATGAATGAGTTAATACAATCTAATCCTAGTAATTCGATCTCTCTGTTAATTACCTTTTTATTTACCGTTGTTATATTTTCTTAAAGTTTCATTAACAAACATCTTTCTCTTTACTTAAAATTATATTAATTGTTGAACGACATCGATATCGCACCAGTTCATGTGGAGATGATGACATGAATTTATATAGTATTTTTAGTAGTTAGTTTAGTACTTTAAATGCCATTTACAGAGCAAAATCCCAGAGAAATGAGGTTACTTGCAGAAGAAACAAGAATTGAAGAAAATGCCAAAAAGAGAGCAAAATGTGGATATGCACAAAAAGCGCGCTCCATCGTGGCCACGATGACTCCAATCGTGCCACGATGGGAATACCTTAGCGCCCAAGGAAGACCTAGCAAAAATCTGAAGCATATCTGTTCCATCGTGATACGATGAGATCCATTGTGGCCACGATGGAAGCGAGACCCATTAAGGAAAACTATAAATAGAGCTCCCCTCCTTCACAATTATTCATTCAGAGAAATACAACTCTCTAAGGAGCAAGAAGGAGGCGAGCACGACGGCAAGGGAGCTCTCTTCGGGAAGGAACTTTCCCTCCCAACGGGAAAAGTAACTTCCTCCGCAAGGCAAGGTTATTGTTATGCATTATTATAATTCTTGTAATTTAATTATGCAAAGTAGTAACTAAACCCCCTCTGGGTTAAGTGAGTAGAGGAACTCCCTTAGGAATGCTTGAGACATGTAATTTGGTATAAAGATTATATAATTTTCTATTCAGTTTTATTATTCCTAATTGCTATGTTTCAACGACGCAATTCCGACTTTTAACTACTGATCTGGGAACGCTTAGAGGATTGTTATTCGGTCACAAGTTAGACTGATAGTCCCGACCTACTAGAGAATAGGCTTAGCTTCATCAAATGGTCACACATATGGGTGCTACTGAGGGCTTCGAGAACTAATGAATAGAACGATAATTTACTGAACACCTCATCACTTAGTTAGGAAACGTGACGTGTCTAACACAGGTTTTTCTTCTAAGAGATCTTGGTACTAAGATTAGTTTGCCATATAATAAAAAGGAATAGTCAACGATATAACGCCAGTTACCAAGCAGGACTAGGGAGGGATTCGAAACACTTAACCTATATTTCTCATCTTAACTTTTAAACTTAAATCTGTTTTCTGAAGTTAAAACCAAACTCTCAAACCAAAGCGGAGGCAACTCATAGTTCCTTAAGTAGATTAGTAGTTTTGGCGCGATCCCTGTGGATACGAACTCATTCTACTCAGTAGAGTATGAATTATTACTAGATGACAGACTGGTTCACTTGCCAGAACATAGTCAGGAGACGATAACAAAAAATACTTATTTTTTCTACTACATCACACTCTGAGGTGAGCCTGTCTCAGAGGCCTGACATATCTGGCGACACGATGCGTCACAACATGCAGCTCACATTCATAACCTGATGAGATTCCGACGGAAACCCATAAAGTGGTACAAAAGTATCCACACATAGTTGATTGACTTTCTAACTATTTCTGAGTTTGTTATCCTACCCATGAATATCCTTTCTCGTGGTATTTCGAAACTATCCTGATTCCTGAACCTAAGTTCCCGAGCGTGATAAACACTTTAATTACATAATATTATCACGCTGCTTATGAAATATTCCAGAATAGTCAGGGATATAAAACGAGTGGATTTTTATTTAAAGGTGTTGTATCATCAGAGCCCTAATCTGATACGCTCGCTTAGCGAAGCAAGGCTTTCGCTAAGCGAGAACACCAGTCCAGTTCTCAACTTTTACTTTAATAAGAGTTTAGAAATTTTCACCTACAATCCCATTCATGTCCAGTCATAAGCAACTAAAATAATATTATATAATCAAAATTTAGATGGTTTTGGGATTAAACCTTCTCACACGGTATTTTCCTAAATTTCTTAAAGTTGTCATGCATTAATAATTTGGCGAAAACTATTATCCTAAGCTAACTAATGTTATCATACATATTTCTTTGGACAACTAAAAGGGCTAACTAATCTAAAGTTAAGCTTCTAAAGAAACCCACTTGAAGTTGGCATATGAGCAGTACCACTGATACCTTCGAAGCTCGCCGAATTGCCAAATTTGTAGGGAATGCTCTCTGAACCATAAACAATATTTTCTGCATAATTAATGTATCTGTATCTTGAATTGAAACATGTCCCCAGACCTCAATTCTAAGCCAAAATTAGCAAGACTAGTGTCAAAACGATCGAAATTAAGTCAGCTTTCTATGGCAACTGGAATCAGTAAATCAGAGTTACATGGGGGGATTTCTTACTGTTTGAGTACAGACCTATTCCAAAACGAATTCTGCAATTTCCACAGCATCAAGAGCCAACTTCAAACACGTTTTCAATGGTCGAAACTAAACCAAATGCTATCAAACATGTTCCAAACAGAGTAACGAGGAGAGAGTAATTACCGTTTAAGTGGGGTGCTACCCAAAATACGAGTTTCACATACATCCCATTAAAATCTCCAATTTCTTTCAAACTTGTTTTGCTTCTCCAACATTCAGCTTCTTATTCCTGCATGGTTGTTAAAATCGCTTGTTAACACGTAAACTCGTACGAGTTTACGTTTTTAGAGGTGAAAAACGGGTTAACTCACATGTAAATTCGATTTTTTGTAAAATTGTAAAAAAAGCGAGCTTAACCGAGTTAACTCGATGTGAAATGCTAAAATCGGGTGAACTCGGGCGAGTTTACTTGTTTCCCCGAGTTTACCTATTCAAACTTTTCTGGCCCAATTTCAGCTTTTTGGCCCATTAAACAACTTTTCTTACACGTTTTGAAAAGAAAAAAATCCACTATACTATGTATTTGTTTAGCTAGAAGCTGAAAAGTTCACATTTTCACTTTGAATCTTCTTATTTTAGATTGTTATTTGGATGTTGATATGATTTTGTTGGGATAATTATTGATTTTGTTGCTATTTATATGGAGATTTAGTCTATTTTGACTTTATATATAAGTTAATTTTTTTGAAATATTGACATTTTTATCGTATTTTATTAGTATATACCTCATATACATAATGATTTTAATATTATTTTAATCTAGGTAAACTCGCACGAGTTAACGATTCGAGTTTACATGTCGAGTTTATCTATGCAAAATGAGTTAAAATAAAAACTCGATCTGACAACCTTGTATTCCTGAGCTTTTCCAAATACTCCCAATCTTAGAGCATAAATGCATGCAATTAATTCAATGAGTGAGGGCTAGAATGAAGTTAGGGTTCATTAAAAGGGAAAAAAGCAATTGAAATTGCTTATCTTACCTTAACTTTCCAATAGACTGGAATGGAGGTTTAAGACACTGATTTGCATAAACTATAGTCTCACTCAAGATTAGAAAGCTCTCATCTTGGTTGAAAATAGAATAGCACGATGGAGATGTGTCATACCCTAATTTTGTCCCACTTTATTTTCACATTTTTTCCATCTTGCCATTATTTTGCATTTTATAAGAAAAGTCAACCTTTAACCTAAAAAGTCAACTGTTGACCCAAAAAGTCAAACATTTGACCCAAAAGGTCAACTCATGCATAAAAACTTATAAAAACTTTTTTCTTTGCATAATTTGCATGACATGATTTATTTTTGACTTTTTTTTACCCTTATCTTTTTTATTTACTTTTGCCCTTTTGCCATTTTGTTGCTTGTAATCCAAGAAACCTCATTTCATCATTAAATTTAAATCATTTTTCAATTCAAATCCAATTCTATTTCATTCTCACTTCATTTCAAAATTATTGCATCATTTAAAATTCAAAATTGCATTGTTGCATCATGGTTAATTAATTATTTTTTTGTCCAAACACATTTTTGTTAGCCCAAATCCAAACAATAAAAAAACCATCTCATTCCACTAACATCTCTAGCCAAAAAATCTGCATAACATCTCTAGAACCTTCACCATGTTCCACCTCATCATCAATTAATCAGAGAAAACCCAAAACTACCCCATAATCAAAAATCACAATTACCCTCAATTCCACCCCTTAAACCCTAGTTTTCTATCTATAAATAGAGCCTCACATCAGAGCAAAATCAATCATCTATCATAGTAAAGAAACTCTGTCAAAATCACAACTCAACAATACCCATTTTTCTCCATTTTCACCAAAAACAAAAACTCATCAAAACACATCAAAACTTCAATCTAATCGTTCATAAAGCTTCCAAATCACTTCCTAAGCTTGAATCCATCTTTTATCGCAAACAAATCGACCCAAAAACTCCATATTTGAAACCCCTCAGACTTGAAAAATCAAGGTAACGGCCAGGACGTTTCAGAGCTCCATTTCAGTTCATTTCTGTTGGATTGTGATATTTTAAACGTATTGAAGCTTTTCTGTTAATTAATTTTACATTTATGTGCTTATTTTGAGTTTTTGAGTTCGAACTTGTCGTTCAATTTCCTCTCTGTATGAGAATCCACTGAGAAATGTAATGTTAGATTCATGATCAGTGCGAGAAAATGAACAAAATCGGATACTCATTTGCAAAAATCGAGGTCCATTTGGACCTCCGGTGACCACCGTGGCCATGTGTTTACTGTGAAATTTGGTAAACAACGCTAGTTTGAGTTATTACAAGAGAGATCAACTAGTAAATCTCGGGACATAGTGCTTTTTGTTTATATTTCCAAAATAATTAGTGTTCATCATTGTTCTTATGCTTTAAATGTGATTTTTATGTAACTTGAATTGCAATAAAGAATGTTTATTCTAAGGAAAAAACAGAAAGGGAAATTGAGTCGAAATAAAAACAATTCGAATTAAAATGAAAGAACTGTAAATTTGCATTCAAAGGTAAATGTTTACAGAAAAGTAAATGGTACACATTGCATACATTTTCCCTTTCGAACTCGTTTCTCGCGTTGAAATGGGTACTTTGAGTTTTGTAAGGATTTTTGTATAATGATTGTGACCCTTTGCTCGATCACAGAACTAAACTATTTATAGACACTAATTCCTAACTGCTAATAACGTTTAAGTTAACTAAAGAGAGGACGCGTGTCTTGACACATATTTTGAATTTGAATTCTCCTTATCCTTTGATTTAGCCGTTGTATCCATCGAAGTCGAAATAGCAATGCTTCTCTTGAATATTTTGCTAAGTCCACACTTTTCTTCTGCACAGCGAACGCTTCGACCTTACAGACATTTCGACCAAGTCGAAAGAACCCTGAAGAAAACAATGTTAAGACTAATGCTCCAGATAGAACATTTAATGATATGTTCATGCATGATTATTCATTAAATTTATTGGCTCTGAAAACCAAACCTCTTTAATGACTTTTAAAAATAGTAAAATAATTAAATGGAATTATATTTATTATTTTCAGTCATGCCTTTAGAACATATTTTTAACTTAGTAAAAATATGGGCTAACAAATTGCCCCCAAAATGCCTGTTTCGATCGAGTAGTTCGAACAAGAATAGAAAAAGGCATTTTAATCCCACGTGCTTGAAACTCTTATCAATGACGGCGCTGGTGTCACGCACAGTAATAACTGTCACCATGATCCCCACAATCCATCATTTCTCCTAGATTTTAGGCATAGTGGATGACGTGGCGCTCATAGAAGTTGAAAAGAAACTGATTGAATTTCTTTTTGATTTATTTTTTAAACCTGGACACGTTTCCCTATAAATAGCAGTGGAAAACAAAGAAGCACTTTTTACCAACTTCCATTCTCTGAGCTTCTTTGCGAAAACATCATTTCTGATTTTCTGCAACATTAACCTTTAATCTTCAAGAAATCAGTGATTCCGAACCGTTTAAACGATTCTTATAGTGATTGTGCGTTGATCCCTTGCTAATTTACCCAGAAAAACTCAACCTTTTCTCAGGTTTTACCCAGAAATCACTTTTTAAACCCTTTTAAATTCATCGTTGTTCATCAATGGCTTCGAATCAAGATTTTGAAATACCATCTGCTGGGAAGTGGAAAGATTTGTTGGTCTTAGAGAATGGTGAAGAAGTTATCCCTGAACCAGTTGGGAGTGAACCTGAAAGAAAGATCTGGACTGCTCAGTTGATGTTTCCTTTCTCATTGAAAAAGGATACTTCTGCTTTCTGTGGCCCTTATCCACCACGCACAGAAGTTCTATCGAAAGAGGTAAATGGTCTCTTCCCTAAGTATGTAACCTGTGGGCCTAGGATATTCGAAGTAGATCCTTACAATTTTGGGTATCTTAAGAATCCTATTAAGGTATTTCGAGCTGCCCCTTATACTGCACATAAGGACTACATCCCTTGGTTCGATAGGGTAGAAAAAGATTTTAAGGGTTTCTAGGAGAACTATGGGATTTACCCTTTGATTCAATTTAGTCGAACCGGTCCCAAATACAAACCTGAACTTCTTATAGCAGCCCTTCATTTTTATGAAAAATCCACAAACACTTTCCAATTTAGATGTGGAATGTTAACCCCCACCCTCTTGGATGTCGCTGCTATCACAGGCCTTAGGCCTACTGGTGATCACTTCGATCCAACTAAAATTGGAGATAAGGTCGAACTTAACTACAAAGAGAACACCTTCTCCAAGTATATTGCTGAGAACATGGGTAAAGAAGGAGAAGAAGTATCACATGAGGAACATGTGGCCTTCTTGACACTATGGTTATCCCATTTTGTATTTTGCTCGAGGTCCCTTCAAGTTGCAAGGATGTTCATTCCAATGGCTCAACAGATTCATGAGGGCAGAATCTTTAGTTTAGGGCGTTTGTTGCTGGCAACCCTTTATGAAGCCATGAGAAATGCGAGTGATGCTATTAAAGCATCGAAAGACGGATCGACTGTTGGGATTGCTGGGCCAATGTAGCTATTGCAATTGTGGTTGAATGCCACTTTTGAAACTGAGCTTGGATTGATAGTCCCTTCTGACTATCAAAAAGAAGTAGATGAAAGAGAGGTCAAAGGGCAGAGGTTAGTAAGGTTAGCCCCTCGTTCACTAGATCAAGACACCAGAAGAATTTTCATGAGGCACATGAAAATGTTCTTGACCTTTGATAAGTTCTTACCACGCCATGCTCCTTTTGTTGAGCGTAAATATGGCGCTGCATGGTTCCTCGAAGACTTTCCTGCATTCGATCCTGATAATGAGGAAGAAGTCAATGAAGTATGGAGAGCTTACCTAGAGCAAACTGTGCTATCCTGCAGGATTGGGGATAAGTCGAACCAGTTTGGCTTGGTAGGGTATCAGCCTAATTGTGTTGCTAGACAATTTGGCATGTCTCAGATTAGACCCAAGAGCTTTTTTGAAACGCCAGATCGAATGGTAATGGGCACATGGATCACAGAGAAAACTTATAAAAAGTACATGAGGATGATAGCGAACTATGAGTACACATTCAAACCATTTGAGTTTAAACCGTCATTTTATTGTACTGATGGCTTTAGCGCTTGGTGGAATGATTATTACTCACGCTTTTCGATTGGCAATGCGGAGCATATGTTGGGTATGGCGGATAGTGGTTTCATTGTGCCATCTCTTACAAAAAAGGCTATTGTCTCAGGTCGATGTAAAAGAAAACTTAGCTTTCATTTCTTTTTAGATTAACACTATGGTTTGTATCTTTGACAGTGAAATAAACAACCTGATCTCCACTTTGCATTATTTTTCAGGCAAAGCCATAAAAAAGGATGCTGGATCTTTTAAGACATTGACTGAAGTGAAGAAACCCACAGGAATAAAGATCAAATCTGAGGTTGAAACCTCAAAACCCAAGGTACATCATTCACATTTCAAATTTCTTTTCGACCCTTATTATCAACAATCGAACTTAACTTGTTATTTTACTTTCAGAGCCGGAAAAGGAATACAGGCGCTGATACTGCATCTACTGCTTCAAAGAAATCGAGGCAGACCATTGAGCTGGATACAGAAGTAAATATTGTGCCCTGATACACACCTTTTATTCAAACTTGTGAACTTAAGTTACTTATCCTCCATTTTCTTTACTTTTTAGGATGATGAAGCAGAAAAGGAAGTCCCCTTTGTAAGAAAAAGAAAACAGGCTGCTGTTTCGACTTCACATGGAGGTGAAAGGGGAAATTCCGTTAATGAAGAGCCAGAGAAGGAAAAGGAGGAACTAGAGTCCAATGAGGACCGGGAAATCCCAGCTGCCAAGAAGAAGAAGAAGGAGGAACCAGCGTCCAATGAGGACCGGGGAATCCTGATCGAAAAGAAAAAGAAGAAACAAGAGCCTAAAGCTCAAGAAGCCCCATCGAAGGATCAAGGAGAGAAAGATGAAAGAAGAAAGAAGAAGAAAAATGAAGAGAAAGGACCTGAAGTAACTGTGAGGGAGAAGTCAGCAATTAAGAAAACTAAAGTGCATAAGGCACTAAAGATTCATACCTCCAGTGATAGTGGCGAGACTCCTAAACCCACGGAAACTCTTGTGCAAGAGAAGGAAGTACTGGTCGAAAAGGACCAAACTACAAATGCTAAAGGAGATGATAATTCTGGGCCCAAAGGAGATCCATTGCCACAATCAGAACCATTGGTCGAAGACCAAAATGCCACAAATGAGGGGGAGCAAGATAATGTGCAGAAGGATGGCACAATTCTTATGCAAGATGCCCCCAATGCTGAGCAGAAAAATGATTCCCTTACTGACCCTGAGGTCAAAGATAAAGAGGTAAATTTCATTTTCTTTTCTAACTTTATTTTCTCTTCGAATTCTCCATTGTTTTAATTGACCTTTCTTTTGTGTTTGTAGGACGAATCGAAAGAGGAGACTCCCCAAGAACACAACCAGCAAAGTCCACAGGAGATACCAAACAAAGATAAAGCTAATGATGAAAAGGTCGAACTAGGAAACTCCAATGAAGGACCAAATGAAGGAGAAGGTCCTAAAGTGGATACTGATGGTGATAGTACTGAAGTTTTGCCAACCAATTCAAGCATCAACTACACTATCCCCAGTACCTCCTCCAAATCTGGACAAGCCAGTTCGACACAAGAATCTCAGCATGATTCTGAAGGCATGCCTGAAGCTAAGGCTGGTGTTCCAGATTTAGCATCAGTTTCTTCGACCTCTAGGCTCTCTGCAAATCTTGGAGTGCAAGAAGAGGAGTTTGCTAATATGCACAAGTCTGGCCCTGCAGGAACTCTTCGACTACTACTTTCCAAGAGACAAAGCCAAGCTGCCACTTCCAGTGAACGCACCACCAGTGACTCTGCTCCTTCGAACGCTGATATAAATTCACAGGTGCGTCAAGATTCACTGCTTTTGAGACTCAGCACTGACTTCACGCAACGGGATGTGTTAAAGCAGCTCGAAGAGAATCCTGCTTGTGCCTACAGTCATTTGGCCTTTTTGAAGAAATTGCACAATCCCTTGACTGATGAAACAACTTTGGGCAAAGTCATTCAACTCGGTTCGATCATTGACCAGTTTGCCAAAGCTGTGCAGAAAAGGAATGATAATGACACAAGGCTGGTTACTCAACAACAGGCTCAGGCCATGTTTTATGAGAGGGCACAAAAGGCACAGGCTGAAGTGGACAGGCTGTCTTCCCAAGCCAACGAGAGCAATCCAGGAGTTGAGAACTGCAACAAGAATATTGCCTTTTATAAGCAACAAATTGAACTCCTGGAGAACCAGATAGTAGGGTATAGGCGCAAAATCATTGAAGAGGATGTCGAAAAGGCTCGAATCGAAAAAGAAGCAAAAGCCTCGACTCAAGAGTTGATTGATGCGCAGGGCAGGGAAGGAATTCAAGCTTTCAATGCAGCAGAGGTGGTTGCTGAAGAAATCAAGTCTCTGGAGAGCTCTAATCTTGTGGTCGAGAAAGAACTTGCAACTTTGAAGAGGATTTATGTTGATTGTACTAAAGGCTTATAGTTTTTTTTATTCTTATTTTCTTTGACCTTTCGAACAATTTTTGGTATTCAATCCTGTTTGGATTTTATTTGTAACTTTGAACAAAGTCCCAATTTGTGGCAACTTTTAATTTGCAATTGCCATTTTGCTTTTATGTTTAAGTACTATTCTGCGCTTATTTTTACTTCGAGTAAAACAGGTTTATATTTTTTCAAATACTTTCCATTTATACCCAAAGTACGTTTTTCAGGAGTTAACTCCTCAATTTCATAAGCACCATTTGAATAAACTTGAACAATTTTAAATGGTCCTTCCCAATTTGGGGACCACTTGCCTAGGAGTCTATCTTTCTTGTCCATAGGCAAAATCACCTTCCAAACTAACTCTCCAACACTAAAAGATTTAGACTTAACTTTCTTATTGTAAGCTTTAGAGACTCTTTCTTTTTGTTTTGTTAATACTTCTAAAGCATTAAGTCTTTCTTCATCTAAATCAACTAAATCATCTGACATCATCTGCCAATATTGGTCCAAAGGTATTTCCATTTGTCTTTGCACCCTTGCTGAATGAAAATGTATTTCGACTGGTAATACAGCATCATGACCGTAAGTTAGTCGAAATGGAGTAGTGTTAGTTGATTCTTTAGGAGAATTTCTACAAGTCTTATGCCAATTTCTTGGTTTTTGGGCTATGTGTTTTCTTATCAAATTAATAATGATTTTATTGGTTGCTTCAACTTGACCATTTGCTTGTGCATAGTATGGTGTTGAAGTTAATAACCTAAAGTCAATTTCCTGGGCAAATTCCTGCATCTTTCGTCCAGTAAAAACTGAACCTTGATCTGTAGTAATTGTTTCAGGAATTCCAAACCTATAGATTATATGATTTTGAATAAAATTAATCACTGCCTCTTGATCAACATTTGGTAATGGAATTGCTTCAATCCATTTTGTGAAATAATCTATTCCAATTAAAATGTAACGTTGATTTTTTGATGAAGCAGGTTTAAGTTCGCCAATCAAATCTAGAGCCCAACCCCTAAAGGGCCATGGTTTTATTATGGAGTGTAGTTCACTTGCGGGCACATGCTGGAATCCTAAATGTCTTTGGCATTCTTGGCAACTGACTACGGTCTGGCAAGTGCACCAGTCTGTCGTCGAGTAATAATTCACACTCTAGGTGTCTAGAATGAGTTCGTATCCACAGGGATCGTGCCGCAGCTTTACTAGCGTTATTTAAGCTTGTGATAATTGCATTCGCTTTGGTTTTTGAAAAGGTTTTTATAAAAATAGCGTAATGCTTTGCAGAAATATAAATTGCAGAATGTATAAATAATAGATTCAAGAAATATAGAGGCTAGGTATGGTGGTTGGACTCCCTCCCTTCTTCATATTTGGCATGACCGGTATATAACATAGTTACTTAGATTATGTTCGGCGGTGAATTATCCTTGTTGTAGTAATACCTTACTATTACACTATGTCTATTAAAGTTTCCCTACATTAACAACTAAGATACCTACGAGAGCCTAACCTCGATGTGTCACATACTTTAATTACTAAGTGAGTTGTTTATAAACATGCATTATAACCTTCACCAATTAACCTCTAGGTCCTAGTATCGGGCTGTTCATCTTCTAAGTGCTCAGATCACACCTAGTGCATGATTCCTCCTCTAACCGCTCAGTTCGCGACTAGTTCAGGACGTTACCGTCTCTATACACCTAGCATTATTTACTACGAGTTCCGGACTAATACCAAGTCAGAACCTGATATCAATTCTATGGGCGCTCCCGCTTATCCGGCCAGATTACGAGAATACGTTATTAAAGTGCACAAAAGTAAATAACAAACATAATTACTAAATATCATTTATTATAACTTAGACTCAATCACAGACTCCAAATATTCATAGGGGAGTTCATCTTCTCCACCACAACCTAAGGCATAATAATAAAGACTACATATTTAAATTACAAGAAATTATAACCTAAATACAAAAGCCTAAACAAATCATACCTTGCTGAGTTAGTTTTCCCGTAAGGGGAGAAAACTATGCCCAATAGAGCTCCTCTGAACCTCTCCTTATAGTAGAGAGTGTTCTACTATTTCTGAATGAATAAAACAATGAATGGGAGGCTCTATTTATAGTTTTCGTAATGGGCCTCAGCAAGGCATCGCAGCACGATAAGGCCATCGTACTGCGATGTGAAGATTCAGTTCAAAATTATAACTGATCCTGTGCATTTCATCAGCTTGGGCGCCAAGTTACTCCATCGTGCTGCGATAGCACACATCGTACTGCGATGGAAGATTTTCTCAAGATTTATTTCTTCTGATTGCTTGGCGCGCAAGCAGCTCCCATCGTGACACGATGGGAGCCATCGTGCTGCGATGGAATGCTGATTTTCTTCACTTTTTGGGCTTTTTCTTGTCTTTTCGCATCTTGGACTCTGTCTTGATGCTTTTTCTTGCTTTTGTAGGTTTTCCTTCGTATTTGGGCCTGTCTTGGTCATTTTACTACTAATAATAATACTAAAAATGACGTAGAAATTCCTGTCATCAGCAACCCTTGGCATACTCTATGCAATCTTTTAACATAGAAGGCCAATATAAGCCTTGTCGAAATAACAACCATTTCATTTTATGCCCTGCTTGATGAGAACCACACGTGCCATTATGAACATCAGAGATTGCTATGTAACCTTCTGCTTCATTTAGGCATTTTAACAAAATTCCTTCAGAAGTCTTTTTGAAAAGATCGTTTTCAAAAATTACATAGCTTAAAGCCCTGTATTCTGTTTTTCGATCCACGTTTCCTGTTGGGTTTCTAAGATATTCCACGATAGGCTTTCTCCAATCACCATCTGAGAGATTGTCGATGGCAAAAATTTCAAACTTATCATGGATATTTTCAATTTCCTCTTGTGGTATAGAATCTGCCCCCACAAGTTTTGGCATTGACAATTGTTCAGAAATTGGTTCTTGCAAGACCATTTTTTCTTTGATTTCGATCAATTGTGTCAACTTTTCTTTTGACATCTTATATCTTGAAGCAATTTGGGCTAAGTCATTTGCTTCTTGATTTTCTAAATGAGGTATATGTTCAATATCCATATGATCGAAACAGTCTAGTAAAGAACTAGCCATAACAAAGTATTTTGTCAAATGTTCTTTAACACATTTTTATTCTTGTGTTAGTTGTTTCAATACTAGTTCAGAATCACCTCTTATTTTAATGTTCTTTGCCCCCAAATCTTTTAATATTTCCAAACCTGTTATCAAGGCTTCATATTCAGCTTCATTATTAGAGCAAAGTCCATTTATTTTATACTTGAACTTAGTTGGAACTTTAGTAGGAGAAATTATTAAGATCCCAATCCCAGTTCCATGTTTATGTTTTGATCCATCGAAATAGAGAATCCAAGGCTCTATATCAACATATCCTTGTGGCATTTCGACCAAAGAATGATCAACTATAAAATCAGCCACAATTTGACCTTTAACAGCCCTTAAAGGCTTATAAGTAAGTGAATATTCAGTTAATGCTAATGCCCATTTTCCAATCCTACTATGTAACATAGGTTTGGTTAACATATGCTTAATAACATCAAAGTGAGAATAGACATAAACATCAACAGGCTTTATATAATGCTTAAGTTTTGTACAAGAGAAATACAAACAAAGACAAAGTTTTTCTATGGCAGTATATCTAGTTTCTGCATCATTTAAAGCTCTACTAAGGTAATAAACTGCATTTTCTATGCCATTATCATCTTCTTGAGCCAACATGCTTCCTATTGTCTTATCAGACGCAGCAATGTACAACTTCATAGCTTTATTTCTGCTATGAGGCATTAAAACTGGAGGCTTTATCAAATAATCCTTTATGTCATCAAAAGCCTTTTGATGCTCTTCATTCCATTTGAATGGATCATCTTTCTTGAGTCGAAGTAGTGGTGAGAAAGCTTGAGCTTTTCCACATAGATTCGAAATGAATCTTCTCAGAAAGTTAATTTTTCCTAACAGAGAATGAAGTTGTTTCTTGGCCGAAGGAGGCTTTGTCTCTAAAATGGCCTTTGTCTTGTTTTGGTCTATTTCGATGCCTTTTTTATGCACCACAAAACCAAGGAAATCTCCTGCATGCACACAAAAAGCACACTTTAATGGATTCATTTTTAATCCATGTTTCCTCATTCTTTCAAAAGATTGCCTAAGATATTGCAAATGGCTATCTTCAGAAGAGGATTTAATGACGATATCATCAATATAGACTTGCATGAATGTATCTATAAAATCATGAAACATAGAATTCATAGCCCTTTGATAAGTGGCACCAGCATTTTTTAACCCAAATGGCATAACAACCCATTCGTAAGTGCCTAAAGCACCAGGGCATCTAAATGCTGTTTTAGATACATCCTCTTCAGCAATGAAAATCTGGTTATAACCAGAATAACCATCTAACATGCTTAAAAATTCGAAACCTGCCGCTGAATCTATTAACATTTCTGCTACAGGCATGGCATACTCATCTTTGGGTGTAGCATTATTTAAGTCCCTAAAATCTATGCATACTCTAAGTGTACCATTCTTTTTAATAACAGGAACTATATTTGCTAACCATTCAACATACCTGGCAGTTCTGATGAATTTACTCCTCAGCAGCCTTTCGATCTCTTCCTTGATTTTGGACATAATTTCTGGTGCAAACCTCCTTGGGAATTGTTTCACTGGTTTCTTTCCTGCCTTGATTGGTATTCTTAATTTGACCATTTCCCTACTTAGTCCAGGCATTTCATTATAGTCCCAAGCAAAACAATCACTAAATTCTTTAAGAAGTAGCACCAATTTTTCCTTTAGATTAGGAGTGATGTTAGCGCTAATATAAGTTGGCCTTTTCAATGAGCCATCTCCAATGTCTATTTCTTCCAAAGGGTCTTGTGCTTGCATTTTTGGAGTTTCATTTAACGGATCTCTTTCGAACCCCAAGGGCTCATCATCATAAATGCAGTCAAGCCTTTGAATTTGTGGCACAGGATCGCCATCCTTTTCGACTTTGGTTTCTACAGCCATATTTTGTTGAACATCAGCTTCCACAGCCGTATTTAGTTTTGTTTCGGCCATATAAGCCGTAATCCTGGCCCAAGCATTGGACTCAGTCATAGTAGTCTTCGTAGATATTCCACCCAGTTGGTGGTATTACTCCATCTTCTGAGGAAGCATCATCTATTTCCTCTCTTTCCCATATGAAACCATGAGTTGGGTGGAGTTTGACAGAGTGTATAACGTTATCAGAAGGCTCGAAAGCGCTTTCCCTGTCATAGCATGGCGAAATATTTGCCAAGTTTTTGTCAAAGGTTTGTTTTGAAATGGTATCCACCTCTGACATATAGAAACTTTGGTCAGCTTCGATGTTCTCGACGCAACCATCCTCTCTCCAAAGTATTAGCTTCTGATGAAGGGTAGATGAGACAGCACCCACTCCATGGATCCACTCCCTTCCTAACAGTAAGTTGAATTTTGCTTTGGATTCAACCACCAAGAACAAGGTAGGTCGAACTATGCTGCCTACAACAACATCTACTTGAATTGCCCCCCTAGAGTATCCTGTCTTGCCTTCATAATTTGACAAAACAATGTTATGGGCTGACAAATCACAGTCATATTTGCCAATTTTGGGCAACATAGATAGAGGCATCAAGTTAACAGCAGCACCTCCGTCAATTAGCACTTTGTTAACCCCAACTCCCTCAACTTTTGCTCTGATGAAGAGAGGTTTGAGATGGTTTTTCATGCCTAAATCTGGCTTTTCGAATGTAGCTTGTTGCTCTTCGATACAGCCATTATTCATGATATAATAGCACATTGGCTTTGGATCAGCATTTCTAACTGGTCGAAATTAGTTTCGAGCTCAGTTACCTCAGATTGGACATCATATTCTGATGGCAATATAGAAACCACACATATGACATCGAAATCTGGCTCAGAATCCAGCAGATCATCATCCTCCAATTTGTTATCATCTATTGGGGGAAGGATTCTTTCTTTTGTTGGCCTTCTAGCCACTTCTTTGTATTGACTTGGTTGAGCATTTGCTGCAGCCAATTTTTTCTGGCGTTGGAACCTACGCCATTGTGTCCTAGTCATTGGATGTTTTCCTTTGTAGTTATTTTAATATGAATATTTGTTAGCATCCTCTGAGTAGTTATGTTTGGTACCACTGGAGCCACCAACTTCCATTGCCCCTTTGTTGAATCTCATCATTCCCTGGTGCATCCAGCGCCCCTGGGGGATCGAACTAGGAGGTCGAAAAGTTGGGTTTCGACCAGTTTTGACAGGGTTGTTTGGTCGACCCAGGATCCCTTTTCCCTTATCTTGGTACTGTTTTGGGTTTGCCCCCTGCTTATTTGTCGCAGGTTGAAACCTCTTGAGGCCTTCAGTAGCCTCCTTATCACAAACAGCACTGCAACGGGCACAAAGCATAACTCCTTTGTTCTCCAGTTTGCACCTGTTCAGAAAGTCAATCAGATCCTCTTCAGCACGAGGATACTTTCATTTTCTCGAAATACTCATTTTCAGGGATTTCTTCTGTTTGCATTTCTGTGACCTCCATGGCTTCGACCATCATGTTTTCCTGTGGTTCAGCATAGAGTGTGTCAGCATTCTGCAAAGGTTCGGCATCAATCTTCATGGCCTTGGGCTTTTCACCAAACTTGAGTCTTCCCTCATTCAAAGCCTTTTGGACCAAATCCCTGAAAAGTACACATTGTGAGGTTCTGTGTCCAAGAAAATTATGATATTTACAATAACCTCTTTTCTTTCTCATATCTAATGGGGGTATTTTAACACCCTTAGGAACCACAATTTGGCCATCAGTAACCAATAAATCAAAAATCTCATCACATTTTGTTATGTCAAAAGTGTAAGTCTTTGACACATATTTATCATTTTTTGGTTCAACAGGATTTTTCCCATTTGAAGGTTTCAAAAGTTTGCAAATATAAGGGGGACCAGGTTTTAATTCTGCCAAGTCTATTTCCCCTTGTTCAACATCCTCATAAGAGATATCATACTCTTGGTCACTGTTATGGGTTTCGACATAAGCAACCTTCTCTTTCTTATGATACTTAGAATTTCTAGCCTTTTCTGCTTTCAAGCGTTCGACCTGTCGAACCCTATCAGCCAATTGGGCCATATCTCTTAGATGTTGAGTATCTAATTTCTTTCTGATCGAATAATCTAGGCCACCAGCAGCCATTTCGACCAATTCATGTTCAGGCACCTGAGTAAAGCATCTAGCCTTAAGCAAACAGAATCTATTCAAATAATCATCCACAGACTCAGGTGTTTTGCGCCTAACACTTGCCAGTTCTTTGAGACTTATTTTAGATTGTCCCATGTAGAATTGTTCATGGAAAATCCTCTCAACTGAGTCCAATTGAAAATTGAATGTGGGGGAAGAGTAGTAAACCATGTGAAAGCATTTTTCGTTAGAGAATTTGGAAAATACTTCATCCTTAAATTCTCATTGTTCGCTAAATCCCCTGCCTCAGTCAAATATCTTGCTATGTGTTCAACAGTTGATTCACTAGTATCACCAGCAAATTTGGTGAATTTTGGGATTTTCCAACCCCTTGGTAATTCCGTTTGAAGCACATATTCTGATAAGGCAGAGACAAAATGAGACCTATGCATACCTACATTTAGACCATTTTGTGACAGGATGGTTTCGACCAAATTTGCTATGTTATTTTGTCCAGCAAAATTATTATTTTTATAACACCCCACATGAAATATCTAGAATGTCAGTGGATTATTATTATTGATAACGAGTGCATTATTATTACATGAGAAATTCAAGCACACGCAGGTGCTAAATACAACGTGGATACAAAGTTCAGCGGAAAACGATAGGAAAAGATACAACAAAACATTATTGAAAAAGGGTAGTCAACACAAGACAACTAGAAATGCATGAAAGAAATGCCATCTCCAAGCACAGCTGCAAGCACACCGATCAGCATACCTTAACCAACCTGCTTATCTAAAAAATAATTGTATGGAATGGGGTGAGACTACTAAGCCTCAGTGAGTCCTACTACCCTCCTAAGGTGACTACACCGGGGAATCCTAATCAGTCATAACATATATTCATAACATAACATAATACATAAGCAGAAGTAAAGGTGTATCACAAAATTAATCTTATTCATTTTAACCGCAAGGATTCTCCGAGGTGAGCATATCTCGGAGGCCTGCCTTATCCGTCGATCGGATCGATCACGGCATACAGCTCACAAAACATATCCTGATGGATTATCCCATTGGGAGTCCATAAAGCGACATAGATCGCAGCTAACTGACTGATACTAATTTAGTTGAAGTCTACCATAGTTTACCAAGTCCCGAGGAACATGCATTTCTAAATTCCCTAAGTTATACCCTAAGGTTATCTGTGATTAACATACTGTATAACATTATATAATTGTGTTACTGCAAGTGTATTCAACTTAGATGAGGATCTAAAACGAGTGTCATAGTTCTTTAGAGATTTTGAAATAAAAATTCTGTTTCCTGTCAAACTCGCTTGGCGAGTTATCACTCGCCAGGCCGCGTTGTTACAGGTCATGTCCTGTATGAGCACGCTGCAGCGCAGGGGAGCTCGCCATGGCAGGATTATAGGTCCTGGCCCAAATCCACTCGCCCGGCGAGTTATTACTCGCCAGAGCGAGGTTCATCAGCCTGAAGAACCCAGCTCGCCATGGATGCTCGCCCTGAACACGCTGTGGCGAGTTCACCCAGAACCTGCCCTGTTTCACGAAAAATCATATTTTTACAAGTTTAACACCTACAATCCTCATTCTACGTCATGCCATTACACAATATATATAATATAGGACAGAATGGAGAGGAATTTGGGGATTAATTCCTCTCACACAACATTTTCTTAAATCCTAAGTTAACATGCAAAATTTCGTATTTTGGGGAATCTATCTAAACTAACCTAAGAACCCACCTGATTGAAGCTTTAATCTTGCTTCTGGGCTCTACACAGCTACTGCAACCTCCTAGCTAAACCCACGAACAGTTTGCCAAGCTTGACTCAAAACCCCCAAAGCACCAAGAATACGAAAATAGAGAAGGAATGGAAATTGGAAGTGTTTACTGATTTGTTTGTGTGATGATTCGTTCACTGAGGTTGGGTTGGTATTTATAGAGGGTTTGTCATGAATAGAAACAGAATTTGAATGGAGTTGGGTCTCTCTTGCATGTCATTCTATTGGTGGAGCTTAGGTTGGTTGGATGGTAGTGTTGATTATTGATTCCATTAAATGTTCATGTGAGATTCTGCTTGGTTGGATTCAGATGTTGCAGACATGTTTACTAGCATGTGAAGGTGTGAGTTTTGATAAGAGATTAAGAGTCTTGGTGGTTTGTGACATGTGAGCAAGGTTGGAATTGGAACTTTGGATGTATGTTGTTGTTGTTGCTCGTGAATGAGGGAGAGAAGAGAGGGCTTAGATACTGATTTCTGTAACTTAGAGAAATGAATGGAAGGCTTGCTTGCATGTGATGTTAGTGGTTTAGAATGAGTGGAAGTATAACTCATATTATGAATGAGGTGTCAAGCTTAGGAGATAGTGAGTCATAACAAGAGAAAGTGAGAGAGAGAGAGGGACACGTAAGAGAGAAAGAATGTGGGATATTACAACCTACCCCCCTTAAAGAAATTTCGTCCTCGAAATTAAGAAATTTACCTTGGAAAAAGATAAGGATAACTCTTCCGCATGTCTGACTCCAGTTCCCATGTGAATTCACCATCAGGAGACTGAGCCCATTCAACTTTGACAATAGGAATTCTCTTGTTTCGAAGGATTTTGGCATCACGTTCAACAATCCGAACAGGATCCGGCTGATAGGTTAGATCTGGCTGAAGGTCGATCTGTCCCAATTCCACTGGACGATAAGGATCAGGAATGTACTTCCGTAGCTGAGACACATGAAACACGTCGTGTAACCCTGACATAGATGGAGGTAGAGCTAACTGATAGGCTACAGGACCGACGCGTCGAAGGATCTGATAAGGTCCAATGAATCTTGGACAGAGCTTCTTAGTTTTGAATACACCTCGCAAACCCAACTTAGGAGTAACTCTCAAGAACACATGATCACCTTCCTGAAATTCTAAAAACCTTCTTCTCTTGTCGGCATAACTCTTCTGCCGACTCTGAGCAACTTTCAGCTTATCCCGAATAGACTTAATCTTTAATGTGGTCTCCTGGACAATATCTGGTCCCAAGAAACTACGATCACCAACTTCCGTCCAACATAACGGAGTTCTACACTTTCTGCCGTACAGAGCTTCATAAGGTGCCATACCGATATTGGCATGGTAACTGTTATTATAGGCAAACTCAATTAGATGTAAGTGATTACTCCACGAACCACCATCTTCTAATACACACGCTCGAAGCATATCCTCAAGGGTCTGA
Source organism: Trifolium repens (assembly GCA_030408175.1). Lineage (NCBI taxonomy): Eukaryota > Viridiplantae > Streptophyta > Magnoliopsida > Fabales > Fabaceae > Trifolium > Trifolium repens. The sequence continues at coordinate 17,696,784 of CP125845.1, read as the reverse complement.
ATAGTCCTTTCCGACTGACCATCAGTTTGAGGATGATGCGATGTACTCATCTTCAATCGAGTTCCCATCGCATTCTGAAATGCTTTCCAAAACCTTGAAGTGAATATTGGGTCCCTATCCGACACAATACTCATAGGTACACCATGCAACCTTACAACTTGCTCCATGAATATGGCTGCATATTGAGGGGCCTTGTAGGTGGATTTCACTTGAATGAAATGAGCTGATTTAGTCAACCGGTCCACGATTACCCAGATCGAATCTTGACCTCTCTGGTTACGTGGCAGTCCTCCTACAAAGTCCATGGTGATATGTTCCCATTTCCATTCGGGTATATCTAATGGTTGCAACGGTCCTCCAGGTTTCTGGTGTTCTATCTTCACCTGTTGGCAAACAATACACCTTGACACGAATTCAGCAATCTCTGCCTTCATGTTAGGCCACCAATAGTTCTCCTTCAAATCATGATACATCTTGGTGGATCCAGGGTGAATTGAAAATCCACTCTTCTGTGCCTCTTCCAGAATTAACCTTTTCAATTCATCATCCTGAGGTACACAAAGTCTGCCTTCATAGAGAATAGCACCGTCCGTGGCTACTGAGAACTCCGGATGGTTTACTCTCTTCTGCAACTCTACGTCATCCTGCTGAGCCTGCACAATCCTTAGGCGTAACTCACAGGACACTTCAATTCTGTTGATACGAATACCGCTCTTACGATACACCACATTCAGATTGAGATCCCTAAACTTCTCATACAGACCGCACTGTTGCATCAACAACTCGGATGCATACAATGTCTTTCTGCTCAGAGCATCTGCTACAACATTTGCCTTTCCAGGGTGATAATTGAGGTTGAAGTCAAAATCCTTAAGATATTCCATCCAACGTCGCTGCCTCATGTTCAACTCCTTCTGATCAAACAAGTACTTCAGACTTTTGTGATCACTGAATAGATCAAACTGCACTCCATACAGATGATGCCTCCAGATTTTGAGTGCAAAGATAATGGCTGCTAACTCCAAATCATGGGTAGGATAATTCTGCTCATGAGGTTTTAGCTGCCTGGATGCATACGCTACAACTGCTCCATCTTGCATCAATACACATCCAAGTCCCTGGTTGGACGCATCACAGTATACCACATACTTGCGGGTTGGGTCCGGAATTACTAACACTGGTGCTGTGGTTAGCTTTTCCTTTAAAGTTCTGAAACTCCATTCACAAGCAGCATCCCAATCAAAGGTTGCATCCTTCCTGGTCAGACGGGTTAACGGTAAAGCAATCTCCGAAAATCCTAAGATGAATCTCCGGTAGTAACCTGCCAAACCGAGGAAGCTCCTGACTTCGGTAACACTTCTGGGTCTTTCCCAATTCAGCACAGCTTCTACCTTGGATGGGTCAACAGACACACCGCCTTGCGATATGACATGGCCCAAGAACTTAACTTCAGATAGCCAAAATTCACACTTGCTGAACTTGGCATACAATTGCTTCTCTCTAAGGATGCTCAGCACGATTCTCAGGTGCTCCGCATGCTCCTGTGAATCCTTAGAATAGATCAGAATGTCATCAATGAAGATAACAACAAACTGGTCAAGGTACGGCTGGAATATCCGATTCATGTAGTCCATAAAGATGGCTGGAGCATTTGTCAAACCGAAAGGCATGACCAAGAATTCATAATGTCCATAACGAGTCCTGAATGCTGTCTTGGAAACATCCGAGGATTTGATACGGATTTGATGATATCCAGAACGAAGATCAATTTTGGAAAAGACGGTAGCACCTCTGAGTTGATCCAAAAGGTCATCAATTCTTGGTAAGGGATACTTGTTCTTAATTGTGACCTTGTTGAGTTGACGATAATCAATGCATAAACGCATCGTGCCATCTTTCTTCTTCACGAGTAACACAGGTGCTCCCCAAGGTGAGACACTGGGTCGGATAAAGTGTTTCTGAAGTAACTCTTCAAGCTGAGATTTCAGTTCATGAAGCTCTAAGGGAGACATCCTATACGGGGCAACTGAGATAGGTTGAGAACCAGGAACTAGGTCGATGGAAAACTCAACTTCCCTTTCAGGAGGTAAATTCATAATATCATCTGGGAAAACAACTAAGAACTCACTAACAACTGGAATATCGCTGGGGCTCAAACTGGGTTCCGGATCGATGGTGAACAAGACACTGAAACACTTAGTACTGGCACCTAAGTACTGGATCATCTGATGAGTGTTTTGAAGCAATGCAGTGAGTGCTCTACTCTCTGCAGAAGTTTCAGTTGGAATAAACAGATTCTTCTCAGCGCATCCGATGTACACGGTATTGGCGGAAAGCCAATCCATGCCTAGGACTACGTCAATTTCCTTCAAGGGTAGACAGATCAAATCTATATTGTAGACTTTACTGCCCACAAGGACGGGACAATTTTGACAAACACGTTTAGAAGTAACCTTGCCACCTGTAGCAACAGCTACAGTCATTGGGGGAATTAAAGGCACAGAGGGCAATTGCAGTCGCTGAACACAGTCAACGGCTATAAAGGAATTAGTAGCTCCACAATCAAACAAGACTAACACTTCTGATTGTCCTAACATGCATACATTCATAATCAAAGCATTATTAGATCTGACTTTCTCACCGTCAAGTGAATATAACCGACCTTTGCTTTTAGAAGCGCCGCTGGTATCGCCTTGCCTCTTCAGTTTAGGACATTCATGCTTGTAGTGGCCTGGCTGCTTACAATAATAACACATGTTCTTCCCCTTCATGCATTCTCCACTGTGAGGGAAACCACATTCGGCACAGTTCCTTGGTGAACGTTGAGAGTAGCTCTGTTTTCCCTTACTGGTATTTCCATTAGTCCTTACCTGCAGATTGAACTTTCCAGAGTCTCTCCTCTTCTGAACAGCTTCGCCGCGCTCCTTATTAATACTGTTAAGATCTGCCTCAGCATGATAGCTCTTTTGCACCAAATCACCAAAGGTAGTGATATGCTGCATAGAGACGTCATGCGCTATGTCAGCCCTTAAACCAAACCGGTACTTCTTCATCTTCCATGTCTCAGTTGGGGCATCATTGCCGTCCGCCACATAGCGAACCAGATCATTGAACTTCATGGTGTACTCAGACACGGACATACTTCCCTGCTTCAGTTCAGTCAATTCCCGTTCCATCTGAAACTGGTAACTTTCTGGTATATAATGTCCGACAAAGAGACGCCGGAAATTATCCCAAGTTACTTCCATCTGACTAGCTTCCATGTACGCCTTCGTACCATCCCACCAGTTACAAGCGTCGCCCCTAAAGAAGCGGGAGACGAACACCACCTTGTCAGCTTCTGAGCAATCCATTGATTCTAGGATCCCACTCATCCTTTGGATCCATTCACGGGCCTTCGCTGGATTGTACTCTCCATAAAATTCTGGCGGGCTCATGCGGCAGAACTCTCTGAATGCAGCGCTTGATCCTTGCTGCGGATGGGGAGGATTGTTCATGTGTTGCTGAAACATGTTCATGAATTCTTGATGTTGCTGGGCCTGCTGGGCTTGGAATTGCTGCTGCTGATGCATCATCTCAGCCCACATGTTTGCATTAGTGTCACCGTACATATCAGGCTCGTCATCATCAGCAACGTTTCTTCTAGGCCTTCCAGGTCCTCGTCTTGCTCCTGACATAATGCTCTAACTGCCAATATCAAGTCAAGTTAGCTAGGCTTAAAGTGACATGACATCTAGAACAGATGTTAGAAATCCAGACAAATACTGGGATTCAGATTAGTAATACTAATGAACTCTGGCACGGTCTAGATCGACCTGCTCTGATACCAATTATAACACCCCACATGAAATATCTAGAATGTCAGTGGATTATTATTATTGATAACGAGTGCATTATTATTACATGAGAAATTCAAGCACACGCAGGTGCTAAATACAACGTGGATACAAAGTTCAGCGGAAAACGATAGGAAAAGATACAACAAAACATTATTGAAAAAGGGTAATCAACACAAGACAACTAGAAATGCATGAAAGAAATGCCATCTCCAAGCACAGCTGCAAGCACACCGATCAGCATACCTTAACCAACCTGCTTATCTGAAAAATAATTGTATGGAATGGGGTGAGACTACTAAGCCTCAGTGAGTCCTACTACCCTCATAAGGTGACTACACCGGGGAATCCTAATCAGTCATAACATATATTCATAACATAACATAATACATAAGCAGAAGTAAAGGTGTATCACAAAATTAATCTTATTCATTTTAACCGCAAGGATTCTCCGAGGTGAGCATATCTCGGAGGCCTGCCTTATCCGTCGATCGGATCGATCACGGCATACAGCTCACAAAACATATCCTGATGGATTATCCCATTGGGAGTCCATAAAGCGACATAGATCGCAGCTAACTGACTGATACTAATTTAGTTGAAGTCTACCATAGTTTACCAAGTCCCGGGGAACATGCATTTCTAAATTCCCTAAGTTATACCCTAAGGTTATCTGTGATTAACATACTGTATAACATTATATAATTGTGTTACTGCAAGTGTATTCAACTTAGATGAGGATCTAAAACGAGTGTCATAGTTCTTCAGAGATTTTGAAATAAAAATTCTGTTTCCTGTCAAACTCGCTTGGTGAGTTATCACTCGCCAGGCCACGTTGTTACAGGTCATGTCCTGTATGAGCACGCTGCAGCGCAGGGGAGCTCGCCATGGCAGGATTATAGGTCCTGGCCCAAATCCACTCGCCCGGCGAGTTATTACTCGCCAGAGCGAGGTTCATCAGCCTGAAGAACCCAGCTCGCCATGGATGCTCGCCCTGAACACGCTGTGGCGAGTTCACCCAGAACCTGCCCTGTTTCACGAAAAATCATATTTTTACAAGTTTAACACCTACAATCCTCATTCTACGTCATGCCATTACACAATATATATAATATAGGACAGAATGGAGAGGAATTTGGGGATTAATTCCTCTCACACAACATTTTCTTAAATCCTAAGTTAACATGCAAAATTTCGTATTTTGGGGAATCTATCTAAACTAACCTAAGAACCCACCTGATTGAAGCTTTAATCTTGCTTCTGGGCTCTACACAGCTACTGCAACCTCCTAGCTAAACCCACGAACAGTTTGCCAAGCTTGACTCAAAACCCCCAAAGCACCAAGAATACGAAAATAGAGAAGGAATGGAAATTGGAAGTGTTTACTGATTTGTTTGTGTGATGATTCGTTCACTGAGGTTGGGTTGGTATTTATAGAGGGTTTGTCATGAATAGAAACAGAATTTGAATGGAGTTGGGTCTCTCTTGCATGTCATTCTATTGGTGGAGCTTAGGTTGGTTGGATGGTAGTGTTGATTATTGATTCCATTAAATGTTCATGTGAGATTCTGCTTGGTTGGATTCAGATGTTGCAGACATGTTTACTAGCATGTGAAGGTGTGAGTTTTGATAAGAGATTAAGAGTCTTGGTGGTTTGTGACATGTGAGCAAGGTTGGAATTGGAACTTTGGATGTATGTTGTTGTTGTTGCTCGTGAATGAGGGAGAGAAGAGAGGGCTTAGATACTGATTTCTGTAACTTAGAGAAATGAATGGAAGGCTTGCCTACATGTGATGTTAGTGGTTTAGAATGAGTGGAAGTATAACTCATATTATGAATGAGGTGTCAAGCTTAGGAGATAGTGAGTCATAACAAGAGAAAGTGAGAGAGAGAGGGACACGTGAGAGAGAAAGAAATGGAGGGGAGGATTTTGAATTTCTTAGTGCTAATTAATCCACTTAGTTCACAAGATTAATTAATTAAACACCACTAATTAACTTTGAAAAATTAGGCAAAAGCTCTAATTAAAATTAATTAGGTAATTTAGAATGTGGGATATTACAATTTTGGACGTTCCTAACTACGTCGTCAGCATTTTGATTCCCATTTACCAAGACGATTCCAGGATTTGGTTCGACTTGGGGCAAAACCTGTGGTTGTGCCTGAGGCTGCACTTGTGGTTCGACCACTGGTGCAGGTTGTTGGGCTTGGTTTACAGGATTAGCCAAGTTAATCTGTGCAGGCACCATGGCATTGTTTGGCGTTTGTGCAATTTGCAGAGGCACTACATTTTGAATTTGGGGAACTTGTTGATTAGGGACTTGAGGAGCCCCAAAGAAATCAGCAATTCTTCCCATCTGTGTGGCTAATACTTGGTAACTTTGGTTAGTATTTTGAATTAAAGGATTAAACACTGTACCAATCTGTTGTGTTAACATATTAACCATATCATGATTACTATCATCCATTTGTTGCCTCATAGCCATCAAGGCAGTATTAGTCAATGCAGGCATGTTGTTTCGAGTTGCAGAACCAGAAACTGTTTGATTATTAGGGACAAACACGCCTGGTGCTGCCTCTGAAAATAACGAGGAACCCGTTTGTAAACTCTGCATCATAGTAGTAGGCATACCATATTGGTAATTCCTGTTAGTGCCTTGACCCATGAATTGGGAGAAGGGCAAATGAAACGTGGACGAACTTGCACCACCCCCATTAATATTTGACCGATTTGGGGAAAAACTATTCTCCATGTTATGAACCAAAGTCAAAATGGGTTCTGTGGTTGTTGAAGGCGCCATTGTGGATGATGGTATTGCCATTGTGGCATTTATTACAGAAGATGTTGGGGCAGATACCGTTGCCCATATCACATTGGTCACAGCCTCACTGATTACATGAGAGGTTATGGCCTCTGAGACAATCGAAGTGGTTGATGGATTTGAACCACTGTTATTATTGTTTCCAGTTGGATTTTCCATATTTGGTCTTGAATTTCTGGGTGGTGGTCTAACCATTTCAGGGAGAGACTTCCCGTTTCTTAAAAGCATACACTATACAAAACTTCTAGAAACAAACTAGAATACAGAACAAACTAACTTCCACTAAAAAAGTTTTTTAAAGAAAATTTAAACGTAAAGCACACAGTCCCACTGGGCGTGCCAATTTGTTTACTGTGAAATTTGGTAAACAACGCTAGTTTGAGTTATTACAAGAGAGATCAACTAGTAAATCTCGGGACATAGTGCTTTTTGTTTATATTTCCAAAATAATTAGTGTTCATCATTGTTCTTATGCTTTAAATGTGATTTTTATGTAACTTGAATTGCAATAAAGAATGTTTATTCTAAGGAATAAACAGAAAGGGAGATTGAGTCGAAATAAAAACAATTCGAATTAAAATGAAAGAACTGTAAATTTGCATTCAAAGGTAAATGTTTACAGAAAAGTAAATGGTACACATTGCATACATTTTCCCTTTCGAACTCGTTTCTCGCGTTGACATGGGTACTTTGAGTTTTGTAAGGATTTTTGTATAATGATTGTGACCCTTTGCTCGATCACAGAACTAAACTATTTATAGACACTAATTCCTAACTGCTAATAACGTTTAAGTTAACTAAAGAGAGGACGCGTGTCTTGACACGTATTTTGAATTTGAATTCTCCTTTATCCTTTGATTTAGCCGTTGTATCCATCGAAGTCGAAATAGCAATGCTTCTCTTGAATATTTTGCTAAGTCCACACTTTTCTTCTGCACAGCGAACGCTTCGACCTTACAGACATTTCGACTAAGTCGAAAGAACCCTGAAGAAAACAATGTTAAGACTAATGCTCCAGATAGAACATTTAATGATATGTTCATGCATGATTATTCATTAAATTTATTGGCTCTGAAAACCAAACCTCTTTAATGACTTTTAAAAATAGTAAAATAATTAAATGGAATTATATTTATTATTTTCAGTCATGCCTTTAGAACATATTTTTAACTTAGTAAAAATATGGGCTAACAAATTGCCCCCAAAATGCCTGTTTCGATCGAGTAGTTCGAACGAGAATAGAAAAAGGCATTTTAATCCCACGTGCTTGACACTCTTATCAATGACGGCGCTGGTGTCACGCACAGTAATAACTGTCACCTTGATCCCCACAATCCATCATTTCTCCTAGATTTTAGGCATAGTGGATGACGTGGCGCTCATAGAAGTTGAAAAGAAACTGATTGAATTTCTTTTTGATTTATTTTTTTAAACCTAGACACGTTTCCATATAAATAGCAGTGGAAAACAAAGAAACACTTTTTACCAACTTCCATTCTCTGAGCTTCTTTGCGAAAACATCATTTCTGATTTACTGCAACATTAACCTTTAATCTTCAAGAAATCAGTGATTCCAAACCGTTTAAACGATTCTTATAGTGATTGCGCGTTGATCCCTTGCTAATTTACCCAGAAAAACTCAACATTTTCTCAGGTTTTACCCAGAAATCACTTTTTAAACCCTTTTAAATTTATCGTTGTTCATCAATGGCTTCGAATCAAGATTTTGAAATACCATCTGCTGGGAAGTGGAAAGATTTGCTGGTCTTAGAGAATGGTGAAGAAGTTATCCCTGAACCAGTTGGGAGTGAACCTGAAAGAAAGATCTGGACTGCTCAGTTGATGTTTCCTTTCTCATTGAAGAAGGATACTTCTGCTTTCTGTGGCCCTTATCCACCACGCACAGAAGTTCTATCGAAAGAGGTAAATGGTCTCTTCCCTAAGTATGTAACATGTGGGCCTAGGATATTCGAAGTAGATCCTTATAATTTTGGGTATCTTAAGAATCCTATTAAGGTATTTCGAGCTGCCCCTTATACTGCACATAAGGACTACATCCCTTGGTTGGATAGGGTAGAAAAAGATTTTAAGGGTTTCTGGGAGAACTATGGGATTTACCCTTTGATTCAATTTAGTTGAACCGGTCCCAAATACAAACCTGAACTTCTTATAGCAGCCCTTCATTTTTATGAAAAATCCACGAACACTTTCCAATTTAGATGTGGAATGTTAACCCTCACCCTCTTAGATGTCGCTGCTATCAGAGGCCTTAGGCCTACTGGTGATCACTTCGATCCAACTAAAACTGGAGATAAGGTCGAACTTAACTACAAAGAGAACACCTTCTCCATGTATATTGCTGAGAACATGGGTAAAGAAGAAGTATCACATGAGGAACATGTGGCCTTCTTGACACTATGGTTATCCCATTTTGTCTTTTGCTCGAAGTCCCTTCAAGTTGCAAGGATGTTCATTCCAATGGCTGAACAGATTCATGAGGGCAGAATCTTTAGTTTAGGGCGTTTGTTGCTGGCAACCCTTTATGAAGCCATGGGAAATGCGAGTGATGCTATTAAAGCATCGAAAGACGGATCCACTGTTAGGATTGCTGGGCCAATGTGGCTATTGCAATTGTGGTTGAATGCCACTTTTGAAACTGAGCTTGGATTGATAGTCCCTTCTGACTATCAAAAAGAAGTATATGAAAGAGAGGTCGAAGGGCATAGGTTAGTAAGGTTAGCCCCTCGTTCACTAGATCAAGACACCAAAAGAATTTTCATGAGGCACATGAAAATGTTCTTAACCTTTGATAAGTTCTTACCACGCCATGCTCCTTTTGTTGAGCGTAAATATGGCGCTGCATGGTTCCTCGAAGACTTTCCTGCATTTGATCCTAATAATGAGGAAGAAGTCAATGAAGTATGGAGAGCTAACCTAGAGAAAACTGTGATATCCTGCAGGATTGGGGATAAGTCGAACCAGTTTGGCTTGGTGGGGTATCAGCCTAATTGTGTTGCTAGACAATTTGGCATGTCTCAGATTAGACCCAAGAGCTTTTTTGAAACGCCAGATCGAATGGTAATGGGCACAGGGATCATAGAGAAAACTTATAAAAAGTACATGAGGATGATAGCGAACTATGAGTACACATTCAAACCATTTGAGTTTAAACCGTCATTTTATTGTACTGATGGCTTTAGCGCTTGGTGGAATGATTATTACTCACGCTTTTCGATTGGCAATGCGGAGCATATGTTGGGTATGGTGGATAGTGGTTTCATTGTGCCATCTCTTACAAAAAAGGCTACTGTCTCAGGTCGAGGTAAAAGAAAACTTAGCTTTCATTTCTTTTTAGATTAACACTATGGTTTGTATCTTTGACAGTGAAATAAACAACCTGATCTCCACTTTGCATTATTTTTCAGGCAAAGCCATAAAAAAGGATGCTGGATCTTTTAAGACTTTGACTGAAGTGAATAAACCCACAGGAATAAAGATCAAATCTGAGGTTGAAACCTCAAAACCCAAGGTACATCATTCACATTTCAAATTTCTTTTCGACCCTTATTATCAACAATCGAACTTAACTTGTTATTTTACTTTCAGAGCCAGAAAAGGAATACAGGTGCTGATACTGCATCTATTGCTTCAAAGAAATCAAGGCAGACCATTGAGCTGGATACAGAAGTAAATATTGTGCCCTGATACACACCTTTTATTCAAACTTGTGAACTTAAGTTACTTATCCTCAATTTTCTTTACTTTTTAGGATGATGAAGCAGAAAAGGAAGTCCCCTTTGTAAGAAAAAGAAATCAGGCTGTTGTTTCGACTTCACATGGAGGTGAAAGGGAAAATTCCGTTAATGAAGAGCCAGAGAAGGAAAAGGAGGAACCAGAGTCCAATAAGGACCGGGAAATCCCAGCTGCCAAGAAGAAGAAGAAGGAGGAACCAGCGTCCAATGAGGACCGGGGAATCCTGATCGAAAAGAAAAAGAAGAAACAAGAGCCTAAAGCTCTAGAAGCCCCATCGAAGGATCAAGGGGAGAAAGATGAAAGAAGAAAGAAGAAGAAAAATGAAGAGAAAGGACCTGAAGTCACTGTGAGGGAGAAGTCAGCAATTAAGAAAACTAAAGTGCATAAGGCACTAAAGATTCATACCTCCAGTGATAGTGGCGAGACTCCTAAACCCACAGAAACTCCTGTGCAAGAGAAGGAAGTACTGGTCGAAAAGGACCAAACTACAAATGCTAAAGGAGATGATAATTCTGGGCCCAAAGGAGATCCATTGCCACAATCAGAACCATTGGTCGAAGACCAAAATGCCACAAACGAGGGGAAGCAAGATAATGTGCAGAAGGATGGCACAATTCTTATGCCAGATGCCCCCAATGCTGAGCAGAAAAATGATTCCCTTACTGACCCTGAGGTCAAAGATAAAGAGGTAAATTTCATTTTCTTTTCTAACTTTATTTTCTCTTCGAATTCTCCATTGTTTTAATTGACCTTTCTTTTGTGTTTGTAGGACGAATCGAAAGAGGAGACTCCCCAAGAACACAACCAGCAAAGTCCACAGGAGATACCAAACAAAGATAAAGCTGATGATGAAAAGGTCGAACAAGGAAACTCCAATGAAGGACCAAATGAAGGAAAAGGTCCTAAAGTGGATACTGATGGTGATAGTACTAAAGTTTTGCCAACCAATTCAAGCATCAACTACACTATCCCCAGTACCTCCTCCAAATCTGGACAAGCCAGTTCGACACAAGAATCTCAGCATGATTCTGAAGGCATGCCTGAAGCTGAGGCTGGTGGTCCAGATTTAGCATCAGTTTCTTCGACCTCTAGGCTCTCTGCAAATCTTGGAGTGCAAGAAGAGGAGTTTGCTAATATGCACAAGTCTAGCCCTGCAGGAACTCTTCGACTACTACTTTCCTAGAGACAAAGCCAAGCTGCCACTTCCAGTGAACGCACCACCAGTGACTCTTCTCCTTCGAACGCTGATATAAATTCACAGGTGCGTCAAGATTCACTGCTTTTGAGACTCACCACTGACTTCACGCAACGGGATGTGTTAAAGCAGTTCGAAGAGAATCATGCTTGTGCCTACAGTCATTTGGCCTTTTTGAAGAAATTGCACAATCCCTTGACCGATGAAACAACTTTGGGCAAAGTCATTCAACTCGGTTCGATCATTGACCAGTTTGCCAAAGCTGTGCAGAAAAGGAATGATAATGACACAAGGCTGGTTACTCAACAACAGGCTCAGGCCATGTTTTATGAGAGGGGACAAAAGGCACAGGCTGAAGTGGACGGGCTGTCTTCCCAAGCCAACGAGATCAATCCAGGAGTTGAGAACTGCAACCAGAATATTGTCTTTTATAAGCAACAAATTGAACTCCTGGAGAACCAGATAGTAGGGTATAGGCGCAAAATCATTGAAGAGGAAGTCGAAAAGGCTCGAATCGAAAAAGAAGCAAAAACCTCGACTCAAGAGTTGATTGATGCGTAGGGCAGGGAAGGAATTCAAGCTTTCAGTGCAGCAGAGGTGGTTGCTGAAGAAATCAAGTATCTGGAGAGCTCCAATCTTGTGGTCGAGAAAGAACTTGCAACTTTGAAGAGGATTTATGCTGATTGTACTAAAGGCTTATAGTTTTTTTTTATTCTTATTTTCTTTGTCCTTTCGAACAATTTTTGGTATTCAATCCTGTTTGGATTTTATTTGTAACTTTGAACAAAGTCCCAATTTGTGGCAACTTTTAATTTGCAATTTCCATTTTGCTTTTATGTTTAAGTACTATTCTGCGCTTATTTTTACTTCGAGTAAAACAGGTTTATATTTTTTCAAATACTTTCCATTTTTACCCAAAGTACGTTTTTCAGGAGTTAACTCCTCAATTTCATAAGCACCATTTGAATAAACTTGAACAATTTTAAATGGTCCTTCCCAATTTGGGGACCACTTGCCTAGGAGTCTATCTTTCTTGTCCATAGGCAAAATCACCTTCCAAACTAACTCTCCAACACTAAAAGATTTAGACTTGACTTTCTTATTGTAAGCTTTAGAGACTCTTTCTTTTTGTTTTGTTAATACTTCTAAAGCATTAAGTCTTTCTTCATCTAAATCAACTAAATCATCTGACATCATCTGCCAATAATGGTCCAAAGGTATTTCCATTTGTCTTTGCACCCTTGCTGACTGCAAATGTTATGCTTAAACTTTGTTTCCAATAACTTTGGCATTATATTATCTTTTTTAGCTTATTTTCTAGCGTTTTAGCTTGTTTAATCACTTTTTAGCTTATTTTCATAAGCACTTATTTGGTGCTTGAGCTTTTCAGCTTACTGGACCATTTTGTTTTGCTTACATCTCAGTAATTTCCAGTTTTTAATTATTTCTTCTTTTAGCTTGTTCATTTAATCACTTTTAGCTTTTTAGCTTATTTGTTCAATTACTTAGTTGAGATTAACTTGCTTCTTTAAGTTCCTTTACTTATTTTGGCTTATGAACAGTACCTCTAATATTTCTAACTCCTTTTATCTTGCATTGATTTAATTTAGCATGTTTATGTTATTTAATTCATTGTACGTTACTTTAGCTTATGCATTTTATTTAATCGTGCATCGTACCTACTCACGCTTGTTGCATTCATGCATTATTTAATTATGTCACATTAATTCAAGCATCTTTATTTAATTATTCGCACTCATGCATACTTAATTCAATTGCCGTCTTGTTATTTCAATTATTATTGTTGTAATTTATTTATTACTTGTTTATTGCTTTCTTTTTCTCTTATGAATTATTTCTTTAATCAAATTAAATAAAGATTTTCGTAACAAATAAGGATGAAAAAGGGGGAATTTGGCATTTGCCTCTTTCCGCTCCAGATGACTTGGATCTTGGACATTTGACTAATGATCGCAAGTTGTTCTCATCCTAATTAAGCGTTAAAATTAACCAACACTCGTCTTTTCCTTTGAAACATTTTCTTAATCAAGATTAATCAAGATTTTCATAATAACAAGGATGAAAAAGGGGGAATTTGGCATTTGCCTCTTTCCGCTCCGGATGACTTGGATCCTAGACAATTGACTAGTGATCGCAAGTCATTCTCATCCAAATCCAACGCTAAAATTAATCCCACACACTCAAACTTCTTTTCAGAAAACATGGATATACGCTTTATCCATTCCTCTGGCGCATACGAGCTTAAGCCTCTCTTTAGAGCATACAAGGACCGTTGTATCAGCGGAATGCGAAATAAGCAACATTCGTTAATCAACCCTTTTTACAATGGATACACGTTTTATCTACTCCTCTGACACATACACAGCTTAAGCTTCTTTTTAGAACGTACAAGCGTCGTTGTATTAGCGGAATACGAAATAAACGTTACCCGTTAAAACCAACCAACCACACAAACATTTTTTTATCAGAACTACGTGAGTTTTGAATTTCCCATTGCACCAGGGAATACGTAGGAGCGGGCTCCTACAACCGTCAAACTCAATAAATAAAAAACCTTTTTTGTTTTACTTGGAAACGAAGTAGAAACTAGCCAGCGATAAAGTAATTTAATCTGAACCTACGCAGACAAACCTTAAACCACCTAAATGGTTCCCATCGAGTACGATGGATGCGAGGGGTGCTAATACCTTTCCCTCGTGTAACCAACTCCCGAACCCGCCATGGTTCTTCAACCATGTAAATAAAGGTTTTCGTGATATTTTCCTTTCCCCTTCCGGGATAAATAAACGTCAATGGCGACTTCATTGTATGGAAATTTTCCAGCCCGCTATAAAGTGGGGCAAAATTAGGGTATGACAGCTGCCCCTATTTAATTAGCTTGAACCTTAAGAATGCGAATGACCTCGGTATCCGTGTTCTTTTGGTGAAAGATAATTAAATACAGAATGCCCTAATTTTGCACGAGCATGATGGATGATGATGAGATAAGGGGAACGAGTATACCTATTGTCATTCCTTTAGGGGACTGGGGACACACCTGATGGTAAATGATGGATCAATGCAGACTCGAGCATCATTTGATTGAAGAGAATAAGCAAATTCAGGCATCATTGCTTGTATTAAAAATTGTATGTAGATCTTCGCAGACTCGGGCATCATTGCTAAGATCGAGATGAGTTAGCAGATTCGAGAATCATTGCTTGCACTTGAAGAAAATAAGCAGATTTAGGCATCCTTGCTTATCGAAAAGGGTAAGTAGATCCTTGCAGACTCGGACATCATTGCTAAGATCAAGATGAGTAAGCAGAGCAGATTCGAGCATCATTGCTTTCATTGAAGAAGATAAGCAGATTCAGGCATCATTCCTTATTGAAAAAGATAAGTAGATCCTTGCAGACTCGGGCATCATTGCTAGGATTAAGCAGACTCGGGCATCATTGCTAGGATTAAGCAGATTCGGGCATCATTGCTTGCATTGTAGAAAATAAGCAGATTCAGTCATCATTGCTTATTGAGAAAGATGAGTATATCCTTGCAGACTCGGGCATCATTGCTAGGATTAAGCAGATTCGGGCATCGTTGCTTGCATTGTAGAAGATAAGCAGATTCAGACATCATTGCTTATTGAAAAAAATGAGTAGATCCTTGCAGACTCGGGCATCTTTGCTAAGATCAAGATGAGTAAGCAGATTCGGGCATTATTGCTTACAACTGATGGTCAATCCCTTGTATAATGATTTCTTCAAAAGATTCACTAGGGAAGAAACCAGATATCTCGTAATTTTCCTTTTGACAAATCTGCTGGGGAGACAGTTTGCCAACTGACTTGCTGGGGAAAAAGGCTAGACTGCTTTTCTCGTGATAGGGGACTAGAAGTTGCATTCTGCGAAGAGAAACCTCTGAACCTGTTTTTATGCATGCTTTGGATGATGTAATGATCATTTGTTCATGTTTAATGCCTACAAATGCAAGGCTAATGCAGATGAAACGTCTGATTAGATGCATGAATGAATGCACACTAGTGTAAAAAACAGTTTTTAAATCGGTTAAAAAGGCTTTTTAAATCGGTTCGAGGTCTGATTTAATAACAGCCGATTTAGTAACTTTGTGTTTTTAAATCGGTTAGCCTGATTTTAAATCTCTCTATTAAATCGGTTGGCCCAATTTAAAAAAGTTTAATATATATTTCAGTTTTAATCCGATTTAAAATCGTACATTTTAAATCTGTTCACCCGATTTAAAATCTATATATTTTAAGAAAAAAAATAACAATTTATTTATTTTTAAATTATTTTCCATTGTTTCTCTTACATTATACATGGTTATAACAACAAAATTCCATGCTAAATCATACAATACAAAATATCATCCTAGAACCTAATACAAGCTAACTTGTAAATAAAATCATATCTACAAAATTATTCATTAATACAAAATCATTGAAACAAAATAAACATTGTCATTGCTTCCCACCTAGAACAACACTTACTTTACACCTAGTCAAATTACTTAAGATAAATCCAAAGACTCTTTCGCCACCTAAAAAACCACGAGCAAGACCAAGCTCACTGTATCAACACAAACTTTAAATTAGTTAAGTCATATTCAACACAAACATGCAAGTAAACAAGAACAAATAGTTCCATTTCTTTAACCTATTTTTTAACAAACTCATAAATTATTATGTTCAACCATCTGTTACTTCTTCTAACTTAAGAGTATGAGATTTACATTCAGTTCTAAAGTCAAACTTCTCTAATCTTGTTTTCAAACCCATTTCATATTTATGAATATGTTTCACATATGGAAATATTTTCACATTACACCAATTAACAGTTTAAACACCACTAGATAGGTTATCACATAAGAAGGAATGGTTACGAACAAAAAGCAAGAAATCGATGCACAACTTACATTAGTAATGACTCTAAATGAGCATGTCCAGCTCCATGGTTCTGTTCTTAATGAGTGTGTTGAGGTTAAAAGCCCAACTTTCTGCACAACCACCAAAGTAATTAAGAAATATGTTTATAAAATAATGGCAGCAAATAAGAGGGAAAACATAAGTGAAGAATTGAGCATAATTAAACTGATTATAATTAATCCACAACCAATTCTTGAGTTAGGGTTGAATTGTATAATTCTAATAAAACCATTGTGAATAATTGAGCATATTATAATTAAACTAAGCATAAGTATACCATATTGAAGAACTCCTACCTTTGGGTTAGATTCAACCAGCTCAGAAGCAAAATGTTGAACCTAGAACTGGTATTCATCTAAGAACATGCACTATATATTATATTAAGCAGTGTAACATATGGATGGATCCAATAGTTATATAACTAGCATGAGTAGTTTCAACGATTAACATAAGAGTGATCAGTATATTTACCTTTAAATTAAAGCGAGAAAGGATGTGCCTCTTCTTGAGTCTCCAAACCTCCATCCACTCTAATCTTATCATCACTAATCAACTCTGTTTTGTGTTTCTTGAATACCAAATCCTGTTCAAACAAAGAAGCCTGGTAAAATGGAAGGTCATGAAAGATAAATACCATTTCCATTAATTATCTCCACAACATTTTCATTAAATATTGATAAGTAAGAATAACAGATATAGATATATAAAGGTAAGAATTTAGCCTTTTACACTTTGTGCCAAGTAGTTAATTTCACATTCAGGAGTATGCATTCATATAATAAAATGAGTAATTAAATAACTGCTCAATAAAGAAAATGTGTTCATGTATGTACTCTTCTCACTTTCTTAGTTCTTATACCCGCATGCACACATGAAATATATACCCTGGTAAACTTTATTCAAAATTATGAGCTATAATGAATAAAGCTATATTACTAAATTAGCGAACAGTAAGAGAAGTCAGCACCATAAAACGCTGCAGCATCGCAATTTTTCACAAATTGGCTAGTGGATGTCGAAAAAACAGAAGTTGACTAAATTAGAGAACTTCACATGATCGATAGATGTTTGTCAAAATAATTTTTGATATTGCAAATGGAACTTTGAGGACCACGATAGGATGGAAGAGAGAAACAAGTTGTTGTGGTTCTTTACATTCAAATATGTGACCTTGAAAGAAAACATGATAAACTAACCTCAACATGGAGGAATATATCAATGAACATTAACTACCTCATGAGCCTTTGCTCGTGCCGTGAAATTCAGCTTTCAGCCAATGATGCTCTGGTTTCAAACTCCTATGGTTTTCACAATCATGAGGAAATCTTCTCCTCCAAGACAACAGTCCTACTATTAATACCAATTCAAATCTTCTCTTACAATTAAACTCTTAGTCTTACATCATTAAACCGCCTACTATTAATTGCTCTTGATACATCACATAATAAGAGTTGAAGACCCGTTTAATAGTAAGAAAAGTTAATTTTGATCTCGAATATATCTCCATTTGATGTCTGCCTTTTAAAATATGAACAAAAAAATATGCAATCAAAATAGAAACAAAATTGGGATATGCCAAAATGTATAGTAAACAAAATAAAAGTCTTATAAGAAGTTGTAAATCATATAAACTTGCAGTAATTTGAAAAACCATCCTCCAAAAAGGCTTAATCACTTTAATAAAGTGACAAACATAGATGCAGTTCTTTGAAACTGTTCTTACTATTTCCTATTGGAATAGCATACAAAAGAGCAACCAATACGACTTGTATTTCAATTAGAAACTGTTCTTACTAAACCTATTAGAATTCAACTACAAGTATTTCAATTAATCTTCCAAATTTCAACCCAGTTTGTTTGAAAGGTTCGTTAACCAACCATATGCATAAATTTAGTTACAATTGAATTACCCATTTTAAATATCAAGCCACCAACCAAATCTAACTACAAAGTTGAAATTTTTACTAACTAGAATCATAAATCATTCAGTGACAATTCAAAAAACAAACCTAATTGCATATTAGAAAGTAACCCAATTGAATAATCAAAGTAATGATATAACCACACACAAAAAGAAATTAGAATCATAATCTATAGAAGAATGAGGGGAGTTTGAACTAACCTTGAATGGGGAGGACGAATTTTACCGTGGTACAGAACGAGTTCTCCGTAACCGATTTCGTCTGAGAGGAAGATGATGTGCGCTTCGCTGAAAGGGAGAACAACTTAGGGTTTGAGAGGGAGACGATGTTGGCTCGTTGTGAGGGAGATGGTGTTTGTTCGCTGAGAGGGAGACGATGTTCTTCGATGTGAGGGAGAAAACTAGGGTTCCAGATCTTGGAGAGGGAGGACTTGTCGTGTTTTTGTGTTGCTGAGAGAAGGAAAGAGTGAAATATTAAACAAATTTATTTTATTTTAATTATAAAACACTTTTTAAATCAATTTAACCGATTTAATATTAAAACAATTTTGACAATTCCCTCCGTGTCCCCCCTGTTACACTTTTTAAATCTAGTGGATAGCACCTGATTTAAATTCCCTGAGTTAAAAAGTGTTTTTTGCACTAGTGGCATGGAATGGAATGCATGACACAACTGTATGCAAATGGAAGTGGAATTTCAAAGGTATTTGCACTGAATTTTGTGTGGTGCCAATGAATTTTAGGGCTTTGAGAGGGTGCCAATAATGATTGGTCTTGACTTTGTCAATGCAAGGTTAGGTTCTTGATTGCGGATGTTTGATTTGGCTACTTGGCTTTTCTGGGTTATTGGTTTTGTGGTATGGGGTATACCGGATGCTGGAATGAAATGACATGATGAATGCATGCTGATGATTTACAGGAGCGATATGACATGACTAATGCATGATGTTTATTTGCATGAATGAAATGACATGATTAATGCATGACGACCATTTGCGTGAATGAAATGACATGACTAATGCATGACGATGGTTAGTGCCCCTATGGTGGGTGATGAGTGTTTATGGTATCAAGCACTTTTGTGGAATGGTGGCTTGAAGTTGATCCCCGACACAAATTTCAGACCCAATGGTTGTAGATATCCGTCAGACTTTGCTTGAGTAGTTTGAAGGTATAGGGACAACCTGCCCCTGTGTATCTTATCTTGCCCCAGTCTGTTGGGCATTTGAAGTGCTTTGCCTTGACTTTCGGCCAACTTACTGATATTGGTTCTCCCTCTCTGAGAGGTTTGACCCTAGATTGACCCATTCTTGAAACATGTTTGATTGGGCCAGCAGGATCTTCAGGTGATCTGCCCCTAATCATAAGAATTTGTTCTTGATTGGATGAATCCCAAGGTGATTTGCCCCCTAAACAGGAGTGTCTTGGACTGATTTGTTAGGTCCTTGAAATCTAAGTTTTGATACCGCTTTCCATGATGTGATCTTAGGTCACTCTGTCTATGCTGAAATGGCTTTTCTAGGGAATGTGTCCCATGGTTAAATGAAGTCCTGAGACGATTACCCCAGATTGGTCCAAAGTTCTTCCCGATGGCTTGGTAACAGCTCAGAGTTGGAACTTCCTTATTGTTAAGTGCAGACTTGCAGATAAACCTGTTTGCTTGAAATAGTAATTCTAATTATAATTTTAATGCAAGTTTTGAAATTGAAATTGAGATGGTATTTATGTACATTGGATGTATTTTGTGGAAGAGGGTACGAGAGTATGATATTAACAAAAGATTTTTGGGAGTCAGGTTAACGCAACCTTGCTACCGTATGCTATCAAGACAAACCTTGCTTCAATTAGGTCTTTTGAGGATTGTAACGTGACCTGGTTCACGGTTTCTGAATAAAAAGATATAAGGCTCAAAGTTTAATTTTAACCCATCCCATTCTTCGTGATGATCTTCAGTCCTACGTTCAATTAATTCTACTCATGTATTCAAGTCCCAAGAGGTTTTGGGAATTTTGATGGTGAGGACTAGGCATGGCAACGGGGCGGGTCGGGGACGGATTTTGCCCTCCCCAAACCCAAACCCATATTAGTTCGGGTTTCCCCAAACCCATCCCAATTTCGAGCGGGGATAAAAAGTATAACCCCAAACCCTAACCCAACGGGGATCGGGTATCCCGACGGGGTTTGGGTATCCCCGTTACGTCTCTTCCTACATGAATTTGGATTGCATTTTAGTATTTTTTTTATTAAAAAAAAGAAGTTAAAAGCCCAAAATTATTTGTTTCAACGATATATCTTTAAATAAATAAAAGAAATAGAGAAAATAGTTTGTTCAATACTCAAATTAAAGATAAAAAATAAACATATGAATGTAATTTAAGAGATTGTTTAAGGATTTCTAATTTAAAAGAAGTAAAATCTAATTTTAATATAAGCGGGGCGGGTTCGGGGACGGGTTCGGGGTGGGTATCAATGTCCCCATTACCCGCCCCAACCCCATCTTTTGAAATCGGGGAAAACCCAAACCCGAACCCAAACCCAGTCAACTCGGGTTTTCCCCGTCAAAACGGGTATGGTTTAGGCGGGTACCCGCGGGTATGGGTTTTATTGCCATGCCTAGTGAGGACATGATGGCTCGGGGGCCGAGGATGTGTTTCCCTTTTTGTGTGGCAGTCACATTTGCCTTTTGTTTTGGCCACATTATTTGTTTTGTGATGAATCTTGGTGACATTCGATTTTTTTGCATTTTTTCTTTTTTTTCAAATTTTTTCAATCCCTAACTTTTGCCTAGACTATTCTTTTGCATTTTTAGTCTAGCGGGATACCCTAATTTTTGTCTAAGCCATTTTGAGGTTTGGACTTAGCGGACCTTTTCTCCCTTTTTTTTTGTATTTTGTTCGGCGAATTGTGACTGCCTTGGCAATGGGTGATGAGGGACACTTTTTTTGTTTTTTTTTTTTTTTTTTTTTTGCTTTTCTCTTGAAACTCGAACGCATGGTCGAATTAACTGAACACTACCCTACCCCAGGTTAAAATTGCGGGTTTTTTCGTATAGAAAGAAACACCAACTTCTAGGCTCAAAAGGGGTGACTACGGATTATCTTCCTTATTTTTCCGGTGTTTTGGGGATTTGAAACAATGCCTTACATCATCAACAAAGTTTTATTCAAAAGCATACTGTAGCAACTTGGTTATTTAGTTTTTCATCATCCTCTCTCCAATCTTTGTTCAAACATAAATGATAAAGAAAGAAATGAAATGAGACGTATTAACATACGTTTTTTTTGCTTTTGTGAAGTAGAAGAGAGAAAAGTGAATGGACATGAAAGAATGGATTCAAAACAAGCATTATTATTTCATTAAGATTACTATTGCAAACAAAAAAAGTTTAAATGCTAATAAAACTTAACAAACAAGGAAATTAAAACAGGACAGCCTAAAGAAAGTTTCATGGCTTGATTCAATCCTTAAACACTTGATTACCATCCACAGATGGGTCTGCATGGCCGGACAACAGACTATCCTTCACAATTGGGCTCTCCCTCTTTGAAAGTTAACAATTTCTGATCAATGAGCTCTTGAACCTTGTATTTGAAACCCCTACAGTTCTCAATGTTGTGTCTGGGCGACCCATTATGATAGTCACATCTAGCATTCTCATCGAAACCGGGTGGATATGGATGTGACACGGGGTCAAGGGGCTTTAGCTAGACCAACCCTTTTTGGAGTAAGTGTGGTAGGATTTGCCCATATGGCATGGGTATACGATCAGAGTGCACATTTCTCCTTTCCTTTCGGGGCTCATGTTGGTTCTTCGGTGGATATCCATTATGCTGGTGTTGTTGATTTTGCTGAGGTGCCATGGACAATGGTTGAGGATACTGCCCTTGGGATGTTGCTGCCACATAGGGATACTGAAAGTACGGGATTTGAGTTGGTACGGTCGGACCCTTTTTGGAAGTAACATAATTAGTTTCTTCCTCTTTCTTTTTAGGGAAACCGCTTGCAGACTTTTTCACAACGTTTTGATTCACATTCGTGACTTGGATCTTACCATTCTTGATTCCATTCTCAATTCTTTCGCCTATCTTCACCAAGTCAGAAAATCCGGACGAAACACTGCCAACCATCCTTTCAAAGTATACCCCTTGCAAGGTATTAGTGAATATGTCCACTAGCTCAGACTCTAAAAGCGGAGGACGTACTTGTGCAGCCAACTCTCTCCATCTCTGAGCATATACCTTGAAAGATTCACCCTCTTTCTGAGTCATGTTTTGCAACTGGTGCGACTGGGAGCCATATCCAAGTTATACTGATATTGCTTGATGAAAGCATTTGCCAAGTCTCTCCATGATCGGATGCGGCTGCCTTCTAGCTGCATGTACCAATTGAGGGATGCCCCTGCAAGGCTATCTTGAAAGCAATGAATCATTAGCTTATCATCATTGGCGTAAGACGCCATCTTTCTACTATACATGATCAAATGGTTCTTTGGACAACTCAAACTCATGTACTTCTCAAATTCTGGGACCTTAAACTTTGGAGGCAATACCAAGTCAGGCACTAAGCACATGTCAGCAAAGTCTAGTGAATCACTATCTCCCTCTATTGTTTTCAACCGGTCCTCAATAGCCTTGAATTTCTGTTTCGCTTCCTCCAACTGAGGAATAGCAAAGTCAAACCTGGGTTCACCACTGTGTATCTCAGGACCTAGGTAAGCATCTCTGGGGTCCTCTTGAACTTCTTGAGATGGAACATGCCCTGGCTGAACTAAAGTTCCCCCTGCCTGATTCTCTGCGTTGTTAGCCGGTGGCGGAACAAAGGTAGCCCCATCTGCAAGAGGCACATAACCCGGTGGAGTATACCCGAGAGGTAAACCAAACGCCGGCCACACCAAGTTTGCAGGTTCAGTAGTCGTTATTTCTTCATTCACAAGTGGTGGTGGTGGTGGTTGGTTTCGATTAGCCAACATCTCAAGGACCTGATCCATCTTTGCGGCCAACTGGGCTACCTCTCCCTTCAAGTCGTTATGTTGTTCATGCCAATTTTCCATCATGAATCTAGAGGCGCTTCTTGTCCAATGTTGGTGTCGGGGATATAACTGTTGGAGTGGACAAATGAAGATGAGATAATGGTCTTTTGTATGAATGCAAATGCATGTAAAAGTATTTTATGCTTTATCATTTTTTGAAATGTTATGCAAAAATATTTTTGTATGAATGAATGCATGAGTGCATGGATGCATGAAGGCACTTTTGTAGCAGATTCTGTCACGGCGAAGCAGAGGTTTAATTATCATTTCTGAGGTCAAAAGGCTCAAAGTTACCTGCAACCCATCCCTCTCACATGTTGTTCTAAACAAAGGGCCCCAGTACAAGTTTAGGTTCTAGACCGGTCAAAAAAAGGTCCCTAAGGTCATGGACCTAACAAGAAAACATCAGCGCTCGCTAGTCAAATGTCCAGGAGCCCAACATTTTCAAGAGGATCTACCTTAGGCGGGGCGATTATGTCAGCGCTCACTAGTCAAATGTCCAAGAGCCCACCATAACAACCCCTAACTTAGCTTAGGTTTTCCTCAAACTCGGGTGTAGAGCTTCTCAAAGTAACCACGCCATAAAGGCAAAAAAAGAAAAAAAGAAGAAGGAGTAGAAGTAGAGAACCAAACAGCCAGCATATAATGACAGAAAATTAAAAGATAAAGCAATATACTGCAAACCTGGACATAGCAGACAAAATAATAAACCGCCTAAAATAGGCTTAACTCTCAAGAATCCCCAGTGAAGTCGCCAGCTGTAGCGGGCTGGAAAATTTCCATACAATGAAGTCGCCATTGACGTTTATTTATCCCGGAAGGGGAAAGGAAAATATCACGAAAACCTTTATTTACATGGTTGAAGAACCATGGCGGGTTCGCGAGTTAGTTACACGAGGGGAAGGTATTAGCACCCCTCGCATCCATCGTACTCGATGGGAACCATTTAGGTGGTTTAAGGTTTGTCTGCGTAGGTTTGGATTAAATTACTTTATCGCTGGCTAGTTTCTACTTCGTTTCCAAGTAAAACAAAAAAGGTTTTTTATTTATTGAGTTTGACGGTTGTAGGAGCCCGCTCCTACGTATTCCCTGGTGCAATAAATTCAAAACTCACGTAGTTTTGATAAAAAAATGTTTGTGTGGTTGGTTGGTTTTAACGGGTAACGTTTATTTCGTATTCTGCTGATACAACGACGCTTGTACGTTCTAAAAAAGAAGCTTAAGCTGTGTATGTGTCAGAGGAGTAGATAAAACGTGTATCCATTGTAAAAAGGGTTGATTAACGGATGTTGCTTATTTCGCATTCCGCTGATACAACGGTCCTTGTATGCTCTAAAGAGAGGCTTAAGCTCGTATGCGTCAGAGGAATGGATAAAGCGTATATCCATGTTTTCTGAAAAGAAGTTTGAGTGTGTGGGATTAATTTTAGCGTTGGATTTGGATGAGAATGACTTGTGATCACTAGTCAAATGTCCAGGATCCAAGTCATCCGGAGCGGAAAGAGGCAAATGCCAAA
Source organism: Trifolium repens (assembly GCA_030408175.1). Lineage (NCBI taxonomy): Eukaryota > Viridiplantae > Streptophyta > Magnoliopsida > Fabales > Fabaceae > Trifolium > Trifolium repens. The sequence goes on along the minus strand of CP125845.1, from coordinate 17,671,767 downwards.
TTACCCCTTTTTCATCCTTGTTATTATGAAAATCTTGAGTAATCTTGATTAAGAAAATGTTTCAAAGGAAAAGACGAGTGTTGGTTAATTTTAACGCTTAATTAGGATGAGAACAACTTGCGATCATTAGTCAAATGTCCAAGATCCAAGTCATCCGGAGCGGAAAGAGGCAAATGCCAAATTCCCCCTTTTTCATCCTTATTTGTTATGAAAATCTTTACTTAATTTGATTAAAGAAATAATTCAAAAGAGAAAAAGAAAGCAATAAACAAGTAATAAATAAATTACAACAATAATAATTGAAATAACAAGACGGCAATTGAATTAAGTATGCATGAGTGCGAATAATTAAATAAAGATGCTTGAATTAATGTGACATAATTAAATAATGCATGAATGCAACAAGTGTGAGTAGATACGATGCACGATTAAATAAAATGCATAAGCTAAAGTAACGTACAATGAATTAAATAACATAAACATGCTAAATTAAATCAATGCAAGATAAAAGGAGTTAGAAATATTAGAGGTACTGTTCATAAGCAAAAATAAGTAAAGGAACTTAAAGAAGCAAGTTAATCTCAACTAAGTAATTGAACAAATAAGCTAAAAAGCTAAAAGTGATTAAATGAACAAGCTAAAAGAAGAAATAATTAAAAACTGGAAATTACTGAGATGTAAGCAAAACAAAATGGTCCAATAAGCTGAAAAGCTCAAGCACCAAATAAGTGCTTATGAAAATAAGCTAAAAAGTGATTAAACAAGCTTAAACGCTAGAAAATAAGCTAAAAAAGCTAATATAATGCTAAAGTAATTGGAAACAAAGTTTAAGCATAACAAATTGATTAAAGTAGCTTAAATAAGCTATTAACCACTTAAGTGCTTTTTGAAATAAGCCGGGAATCAATTAAAATTAATACAAGCAAAGGGGGTGCAGAGAGCAAGAGTTGGGGGTGCGAAACGCAGATTTGGGCTGGAAAGCCCAGTCCGTGTAGCAAATCAAACAAAAAAAGGGTCAACCAAAATAGATCCGGTGCGGTATCAGAAAGGGGTGCACGATAACGTCGAGAATTCTATTATATCTACCAAACCCCGATCCCTCGAGTGATTAATCGATACAAAAGCATTAAGATTCAATACTTTGAGTGAATATTAAACCTAAATCTATTCCTAGAGTTTAGAATTTAATAGGTATTATCATAGTTCAAGATTCAAAAAGTATATTCCTATATCATTTCAAATCAAATATTAAAACATTAGAAACAAAGATAATATCAATATTAAAGAAATGCTAAAATCATATATAACACCATGATCAATGAAAATATATATTAATAGAGTAATTATAGCTAACCCCAACAAAAGGTGTTTTTAGCTACTCATTATCATGGTAGCTTTACACAGGTGAGAAGAAAAGACATGAAATAATAACACCAGTCGATTCCTCGAACAGTTGGTGTGCATCCAACTTCACTTCCTTCGTCGTTCCGTGCTCTGTCTCTGTGATTAATTGTTGAACGACATCAATATCGCACCAGTCCCTGTGGAGACGATAAAATCTATACTTACTTTTGTACTTCAACAAAATGGCGCCGTTGCCGGAGACGATAAAGATCGTGGCATACAAAAAGAATCACCATAAGTGAAAAAAAGGGGAAAATAAAAGAAGGTGAATAGCTTTGTGATGAAAATATTCAAGAATCATGCTCTTTTATCCTTAAGGCTCTTTGAATCCAAAGAAAAACAATGATTTCTTGTAGCCTAGCCCCATTACAAGCTTAAGAAAGACCTTAGTGATCCATGATTTATAACATGTTTTGTGATTATGTTGAGATGTATGTTTGAATTAATTTGCTGTGAACACATTGTTTGGATTGAGAGAAACACTACACCCTTGAGTTGAAACACTTGTGAGAATTGTGATTCTAGTTGGTTATCTTGTTGATTTGGAAAGCTTGAAATCTTATTTGAGTTTTGAAACTATTTCAAATTCATGCTTTGATTCTTTGATGATTATAAAAGTTTGATTTTGAACTTGCAATAAATTGAATCATGCAAAACATAAAATGATTTAAATCCAAAACTTTTGAAATTGATTACAAACCTTGAAATGAGACTATGCACTTGGTGGAATTTAAGCTTGTTTGAAATCTTTTTGTTAGGACTTTTGTTTGAGGACAAACAAAGTTCTAAGTTGGGGAGAGTTGATAAGTGCTAAAAAATAGTTAATTTATATATATATTTAAAGCACTTATTGATTTATTTTGTAAGTTATTTGAAGTAAAAATCCCAACTATTTGTAAATATTAGTCTTTACTAGTATATTAATATTTTAGTTATTTTCACTTATTTCACTTCACTTTTTGTAGATTTTTATGAGATTAATGATAAGTGTCAATTTTACTTAGAAGTTATTTAAATTAAAGACACTTATTAACTTAATTTTATTGTAAACTTATTGATATATCTCCTAGTTTATAATAGATAATATATATCATTTCATTAGTTATATTTACTATTATTGCTTTCATATAAATTTATATATTACAGGTTTTAAAAGAAAGAAAATACAAGAGGGCTTAGAAAGAAAGAAAGAATAGAGGCGGTGTCAATTTGCAAGAGAAACATAGGCAGTCAAGTGGAAACACCACCGTTACTTTATGTCCTTACTTACTATCAAAGGAATTGGATGACTTAAGGCTTAAATTCTGAGGCCTATAAAAGCGTGAATAAACCATTCCATGATTCATTCTCACACACGCATAGAAACAGAACAGAGAGCTAGGGAAGAGGAGTGAGTTACAGAGAGAGCACAGAACGACGGAGGAAACGAAGATGGATGCACACCAACTGTTCGAGGAATCGACCGGTGTTGTTATTTCATCTCTTTTCTTTTCACTTTTGTAAAGCTATCATGGTAATGAGTAGCTAAAGACACTTTTGTTAGGGTTAGATTTAATTACTCTATTAATATGTATTTTCATTGATCATGGTGTTATATATATTCTAGTTACAAATCAATATTGATGATATCTTTGTTGTTATTGGTTTTATGTTTAGATTTGAAATGGTATAGAAATATATATTTTGAATCTTGATCTAGGATAACATCTATTAAAAGCTAAGATCTAGAAATAAACTTAGATTTAATATTCACTTAAAGTATTGGAACTTAATGCTATTATTTCGATTAATCACTCGAGGGATCGGGGTTCACTACAAGAAATATCGTTTTTGGCAGCGACAAATGTCGCTGCCAAAAACGCAAAGTTGCTGCAAAAAGTGTTTTTCGCAGCGAAAAAATTGTTGCTGCATGTCGCTGGCGTAAATGCTGTTGCGAAAAGTTTTGCAAGGACAATTAATGTCGCTGCCATAACTAGTCTTTTGCAGCAACAATTAATGTCGCTGACATAAATAATGTTTTTAGCAACAACTAATGTCGCTGGCATAACTAGTGTTATTTGACAACAACAATTATTGTCGCTGACACAACTAGTGTTTTTTTGCAACAAAAATTATTGTCGCTGGTATAGCTGGTGTTTTTTGCAACAACAATTATTGTCGCTGGCAAAAAATGTATTTTTCGCGGCGAAAAAGTTATTTTTGTGAACGATATAAATTGTTGTTATATCTTTTATATCTCAACAACAAAATTGTTGGAATAAATTAGACTTTCCAACTATAAATGTAATTATATATTTTTGTTATTTTTTTTATAAAAATTTAGTATCAATCACTTAATTTAAATTGTCATAATTTAAATTCTTTAACCAAGTTTTGTTTCTTCTTATCTTATTCTTTCTATTTTGCATATATCCTTTTCAACAAACTATAAATAATTCAATTAAAGTATCTACAAACAATATAATTAAATGATAAAACTTATATATATTACCCTAAATACAATTGTCTTGTACTCCTATAAAAAAGTGATACGTGCTATTTATTCAACTCAAATTTTAATAATCGCTTGTAACTCCGTTAAATCATCCATTCGGTGAACAATAAAAATCTTTTTCCTTCCTATTCTGATGCATTGTATAATACTACAACCGTTGAACAATTGGAATATCTCTCACTTGTTTAGTGAATCAAATGCATTCTTTTAGATTTGTCTTCCTTCTACAATTTTACCTCATTCTCTCACTCTGCTGTACAACAAGAATTGTGATTTAATTAAAACCTTGACTATTAGACATTAAAGAAAGAAAAATAATAATAAATTGACTATATAAAAAATTGATAATTGAGAGATAACAAGTGAAAGAGATAAGGGATAAAGTTTGTGAACATCTCCAACAAGATTAAACCTACAAAGAAACATTGACCTAAGAGGAAACATGACGATCTTGAATCAATCATCTAGCTATTGAACTTGAAGCAAAAGGGATCTGAAAAATATTAAAAAATTTAAATTTACTTATGCAATGAAAGTATACGATTAAGCTAACAAACCTGATAGTAGTTTGTCAATGTATTGGTTTGGATCTCAATGTCTCTTTAACTAAGTTTTTTTTTTTTGAATAAGCAAATTTTATTAAGCAACTCTTTAACAAGGTGTACAAGAGAAGCAAAGCAAGAACAAAGGAAATAAAATACAAGGGACTATAAAGAGCTCCCCTAAAAACCAAAACACCAGCCAACTAAAAAGCACAACAATAAAATAAAACCATGACAGCACAGCCAACATCCAAAGAAGCAGACCACACGCCAAAGAGGTAGCCACAATAAAACAAAAGAGGTAGTCTCTTTAACTAAGTAATTATGTGTGGTTACTATGAATGTTAATTTGACTTAAATACCTTTAACTAAGTTTTGTTTTTTCTTATTTTTTTATTTCTATTTTGCATATATCTCTCAACAAACTATAAATAATTCAATTAAATATATCTACTAACAATTTATTAAACGGAACTACCGTAAAAAAACTTAATTTGTCCTTATCAAGTATAATAATATATATAAAATTAGAAATAAAACAAAGATAATAATTTTAAGTTAAAAGAAATTTACGCATAAAAATAGGAACAGAACCCACGATAAAAGATTAAGGCCGGTTTAGGCCTCAGAAAAAAAAAATTAATTTTTTTTAAAACCAAATTATTTTTCGTATGTTTTAAAATTAATTTTTTTAAAACCAAATTATTTTTCTTATGGTTTTTTGCTTTCTTTTATCCATTTATATTTATTGTGGAGAACTATACTTTTATATTGTACTCTACCTTATTTAAAAAATATATATATATTGTATTCTACTTTACCTCAAAAAAAATATTGTACTCTACTTGTTGTAGATTTTTTTTTAACTTAAATAAAAAAAGATCATCTACGCTTGTACAAAAAAAAGATCTACTTCAAAAAAAAAGAAGATCATCTATGCCTGTACCAAAAAAAAAAAAAATATCATCTACACTATTAAACAATTTATTTTCTATTCCTATTTTTTTATCTATTATTTTCTATTATTATGTTTACTTATCTAAAATTAATATAATTTATTTTAATAAATGAAGATATTCAGTAGCTTTTTACCCAAAAATTATTTTTATTTATTTTTGTAATATCAAATTTTTATTTTATTTTTTAATGTTTGCTTTATGCCACACAATATGTTGGGCGGACCCTACAAAAAATACGCATAAAAAATAATAATTGTGTAGTTTCCCAACGACTTTACAAGGTTGTTGCAAAAAAAAACTATACTATTAGCGGCAATAAAAATCTACTAAAAATATATAGAAAGAACAATTACTATAAAATCTAATTTGTCCTCAAAGAGTATGATAATATTGCAAATCTTCTACCCTTAATTGTAATTTTAGCTCTAAAGATAAAAAAAAAGATACAAAACATAAAAATAGAAAGAAAAAAAATTAAATTAAGAGAAATCTACGCATAAAAATAGGAACAGAAACCATGATAAAAGATACGCATAAAAAAAAGTAATTGAGTGGTTTCCCAGCGACTTTACAAGGTTGTTGTAAAAAAATAAACTATTAACGGCAACAATAATTATTGTTGGGATAACTAACTTTTCCCAACGATAACGTAGTTGTTGAGAAAAAACTAACTTATAACAACAACTTAAATAAGTTGTTGCTATATGTATGTTTTTATCAACAATTTAAATGTCGCTGCGAAAAAATCGCTGCGAAAAAATCGCTGCGAAAAACGATATTTCTTGTAGTGGTTTGATAGATATAATAGATTTCTCAACGTTATCTGGGGACAAAAAAATCTATACTTAAATTTTCGCCGGGCGAAAAAATCAGTTTCTTCATATGTAGGTTTGTTGACACGTGTCCCACTTGACAGCTAGCTGTCGCCAAACCTCGCCGGGCGAAAACTGACGAAATTCTGGCAACCTGCATCAAACTTCCTGCCTTGTGTTTTGCCAACCTTAGAATATTTTTCTTTGCTTTAAAAACTATCTTTAAATTCAAATGCCTACACAAAATGTTGGGATTTAATCAAAATAGATGCAATATGACTAAAATCATATATTTACATAATTTAGAGTGCTTTATATACATTACTTGCAAAATAAGTTAACAAATGCCTAAGTTTAAACATGAAATCTTACACCAATCGTTAGTTGGTTCAGTGGTGATTGGCGCTGAACTTGGTAGGGAGGACCACGGTTCGATCCCCCGCAACTGAGATCGGGAGGGGGCTGGAACCACTTGATGCCAGAACTGACCCCCGAACCAGATTCAACTGGTGGTGAAAACCAAAAAAAAAACATGAAATCTTACTACTTTTGGGCACTTATTAGTTTATCTCAATTTACATCTCTAATTATTATTACTTTTAATAATTAAAGTGTAATATTACCCTAAGCCTTCAATAATTGACCCTAAATCACTCATCTTCGATTGATTAAGAACAGAAAAAGTGGTGAAGACAATCGTTAGAAGAGGGGAAGATAAGAAAAGTTCCAAGGACTTGTTGTGTGAATCCGGTTATTAACTTCCCTTTAAATTGTACCGTAAAACACTTGTGTCTTTTACATCTTAACGCATTTAACTGTTAGCTGAAACATATTGAACTACCTACCCCACCCAAATTTTTTCCTTATTAATAATTAAAGTCTCCCTTTTAATTTATATATGTTTAAAAAAATGTAATTTATTTTATCAAAGTAGAATTATTTTTTTTGAGAAACAATGTACTCAATTTTTTACTAAAGTAGAATTTTAGCGCTTAAAAAATCATATTAGTTAATCTTTTTTCTAAAAAACAAAATTCAAATTGTTGGTAGATATTCATGTAATATTATAGATATGAATACAAGAATTTATTGAAAATTGTAAATGTACACATGAGTTAATTTAAATGTATGACTAAAAATCGTGATGAAAAATATTTGGACAACCAACACATTATGAAATTTTTTAAGAAGACTAAAATCAAAATACAATATATTTATATAGGGATAAAAAACTATTTAAATCTTAAGGGTATTGCTAACGAGTACTCCCGACACTCTTTCCATTTAAAGAAATAATTTATTTAAAAGATAAAAGATTTCAACTTCTGATACGTTGACTTCACACATTTTCATAAAAATTTAACAAAAATTACTATTTTAGGTGCTTCAAAAGTATCCCGGAAATACTCGTTGGCATTTTCCAAACCTTAAAAATATAACCATAGTTATAACATACGTATTAAGATACAAGTATTTCAAACATGTATAGTTCAAATATCAAATATGCTAATACAACTAAAAATTTACAATTGCTAATTAAAAGTCTTTTACCCAAAGGAACATAAAAAACTTGTAACAACCCATTTTTTTAACGGCCCGAAAGGCATTACTTTTTTTTTTTTTTGTACACATCAGAGTTACGCATAAAAGATTTTAAATGAGCCGGCATTCAAATATACAAAAGAACTCATTACCATAAGGTGCTTCGACAAACAAAGTGTATTCCTGAATAATTACAATCCAAGTCTAAGTATTCAAATACTTACAACAACCAAGTTAGAAACCTATGCCTAAACCCAAAAAGCACGGTGTACAACCCACACCGGCGCATAGTCTAACTAAGCTAAAGCTCCAACACCTCACCGGGGCCTGGAACAGCCACCGTCGTCACCACGACCTAACCCATCATCTGGGTGGGATGAGCCCGCAAATGAAAGAAAGGGTCACCACAAAATAAAAGTATATATATATAACCAGTGCGAAAGATGTACACATAACAAATTTCCACATACACAAGAGAAAGCTCTTTAACACCAAAGCAATTCCCACCAACGGGCTTAAAATATAATGCACACCGAGCCTAATGCAGACTTCTACAATGAGTGTGGTAGATTCCCCATTACCACATGCATATGAATTCCGGAAGTCAGTAATCATAATCAATAAAACCACAAAGGGTTAGGATGGATCCATTCCCGATAATCGCACCCCGCAGTCCATTCCCGATAACCGCTTATTGGACTCAATAATTCCCGTAGGAGTAAGGTGGATCCATTCCCGATAACCGCACCCCGTGATCCATTCCCGATAACCACGTACTATGAATGCATGAGCATACGATTCCCCTTATATGCTAATGCAACACATACATATCGTACACGCACATGTAATTTAATCACCTGTTCATACATATATTTCACCAAACATATGTAAGACAACGAATCATGTATTTACCACGATCTCATATCGAGAATACATCACAAAAACATGCCAAGCACACCACCAATTGCAACACAGCAAAATCTAAAGCATGTTTAACAAAACCGTTTAAAAAGACGGAAATAAAGTGGAGCCCTTACCTCGGCAAGCTTCCGTTTATTAAAACTCGTCCAAACAACACAAAGCGCTTCCTAAAACAAGCAGCGTACCATCAATACATTGTTCTCCAACCAATAGTATTGAAACTAAACCAAAAACCCCAAAAACCTAGAGGTTCCAAAGGAAAATTCACTCTTTCGGATACCATACCAAAATCTATCGTATTGATCAACCACCATGAGTTATTTGTACTATTTTTAGGACCCAAAACAATTGTCAAAAGTCTTAAATAATTTGAAATGCAAAATGGCCGTTTTCTTGCGTTATAAGTTACGTACTTTCCGAGTACCCGAAAAACTCGTTTCCAATCCCAACCACTTCCATAAATTAATAAAAAGGGATTAGAAAGCTAAAAACCAAGTTTAGAAATCAGAATCCAAAATTTTAGGTCTCAGAGCTCGCCCTGGCGAGTTTGCAGCGAGTGAAGGCAGTGAAGACAGGTCTCACTCGCTGTGGAGCTCGCCTTGGCGTGTTCATGGCCTGTGACGCTCGCCCTGGCGAGTAAACACTCGCCCGGCGAGTTGCACCTGTCATGACAGCAAAAACAGCAACTCACACCACCTTTTTCCCCAACCAAACCTAGTTTGATTCTATTAGTTCCCAACACCTTTTCAAGGCACAAAAGCAAACCATTTTCATAAGCAAGCAATACATCTCCGAAAGCATGTTGGTTGCTTCGAGTGCAAGTTATTTGGTTTTCATTTCCAAAATCAAAACCAAACCCAAGCACAAGTTTCATTACGGGCCTTAACCGACTTGTAATCATTTTCAAACATGTTTTCTAAGCGAAAAACAACACCACATGTCACAAGAGTTTTGAATCACTTGGACCCCAAAATCACCACACAAAACACTTAGTAAATATTTTCATAAACTCCAAAATATTTTTCATCGGATTTTCTAAAACAAAACCATACAACACATTTCCCTTTTGCCCAAAGGTTCAAAGACAACGTTTCTTTTCAAAACCTTACAACCTAACCACATGTTATTGATCAATACATAACCAACTCAAAACCCTAACTTTTCTCATGAGATTTTCACAAACTCATGGAAAACAAACATAACAAAGCCTACACATGTTTCTCTAAACTTCATGAACAACATTCATGAAACACAAACCATGTAAAGTAACATTTCCTAACAAACCCTTATGAGAACATAAACCCAAAAACTCCTAAACTCTATAAGTCTACCAACCTATGAGATGAGAAGAGAGGGTTACCTTTAGAAAGTGATTCTCTACAATTTTCCTCAAAGCTTCCAAGCTTGAAATGGAGTGAAATGGTGAAGAATGGAAAATTTGGTGAAGTTGAGAAAGTAATGGAGTTTCACGTGGAAGAGAGAAAGAATGGAGTGAAGTTTGTGATTTATCTAAGTCCACAATGTCATCAAACCTCCTTACTATGACAAAGCTCTTGATAGCCAAACCACCCTTGGATCAAAGTCAAAAGTCCAAGCTTAAACCCTATCCATTGGATCAATTTGCTTTATGGATAATCACAAGATATATCCCACAACCTCATACAACAAAACGCACGTTCAGTTCTCGCGCATCGCGACGAACGTAAATCACCAACACATAAAACCTACAGAAAGAACGTCTAACGTTAAACATTTCCAAAACTTATCGTCGAATCTTTTTCCGCGACTGTAATTTTCTTCCATACCTTAGAAAATTATTCTCAGAACATAACCTCACTCACGCAGATATATAAAACTCCCATCCGAAACCTCACTTAAAACAGACGTAGTAAAATTTTACAACGACGGGTAAAATCCTACTCGTTTTTCCAAAAACAATAATAATCCAAAACTCGTCATTCGGAATCCACATATAACTTCTTATACAAGCAACAGGATCACAAGACAAAAGTCTGTACAATTACAGTGCACGAGCACAAAACCAACTTAATTACAGCAAAAACCTATAATTACACGATGCTTCACCATATGAACACATCGGAATCCTAATAATCCTGAAACCAACTATACAATGAAATCTTGGGTCTTACAATACTACCCCCCTAAAAGAAGTTTCGTCCTCGAAACTTAGACATCGTCGAACAAATCGAGATATAATTCCCTCATCTTACTTTCTAGCTCCCAGGTGGTATCTCTCGTAGCTTCATTCCATATTACTTTCACCAAAGGTATCTCTTTCGTTCTCAGACGCTTCATCTTTCTATCCGCAATCTTGATCGGCGGAACTTCAAATGACAAGTTATCCCTCAGCTGGATGTCATCTGGTGTGATCACATGTGACGGATCCGGTGTATATTTCCGCAATTGCGACACATGAAACACGTCATGTATCGAAGATAGTACCGGTGGCAACGCGATCCGATAAGCTACCTTCCCAATCCGTTCCAAAATCTGATAAGGTCCTATAAACTTTGGAGTCAACTTCTTCGCTTTCAAAGCCCTTCCAACGCCAGTCGTTGGTGTAACTCGGAGGAATACGTGATCTCCCTCCTCAAACTCTAAAGGCCTCCGACGCCTATCCGCATAACTTTTCTGGCGATCTTGAGCAACCTTCATCATTGCCCTTATCTTTCGGACCTTGTCTGTCGTCTGTTGTACCATTTCCGGCCCTACTATCATACTTTCCCCATCTTGGTACCAACACAAAGGAGTCTGACATCTTCTCCCATACAAAGCCTCGTATGGTGCCATTCCAATACTCGCGTGGAAACTGTTGTTGTACGTGAATTCTATCAATGGTAACACATCATCCCAACTTCCACGATCATCCAATACACAAGCTCTCAACAAATCTTCCAAAGATTGATTTGTTCTCTCGGTCTGCCCATCTGTCTGAGGATGATAGGCGGAACTCAATCTCAGTTTCGTCCCCAACGCCTCATGCAAAGTCTTCCAAAAGTGTGAAGTAAACTTTGGATCTCGATCTGACACTATACTTGACGGAATCCCATGTAACCTCACAATCTCAGCAATGTAAATATCGGTCAACTTTGCCGTTGTATCCGTAGTCCTTACCGGTAGAAAATGAGCAGACTTAGTCAAACGATCCACTATCACCCAAATGGAATCATGCTTCCTCCTGGTCTTAGGTAACCCAGTGATGAAATCCATAGAAATGCTATCCCACTTCCACTCGGGGATATCTAATGACTGCAGCATCCCTGCTGGTCTCTGATGTTCGATCTTCGCCTTCTGACAAGTCAGACACGACGCCACATACACAGCCACATCCTTCTTCATACCTGGCCACCAGAAATCATGCCTCAGGTCTTGATACATTTTTGTTGCTCCGGGATGTATACTAAGTTTACTCTTGTGTGCCTCCCCTAGAATGGTGTTTCTCAAGTTCATAGCATCGGGTACACACACTCTACCTTGACACCTCAAGATGTTGTCCGATCCAACCTTGAAATCTCGGTTGGTTTCCCGAACAATCAAAGCCTTTTTCTCCATGAAAAACTTGTCATCTTGACAATTAGCAATATCCTCCAACAAACCGTTCGAGATGGTAATCATACCCAGTCTCATATTCCCTAAAGCAAACTCTACCTCTAGGTGCAAGTCACGAAACTCTCTCAATAACTCTTGTTGACTAGCCATTTGTGCCGAACAAACCGACACACTCTTCCTACTCAAAGCATCGGCTACCACATTAGCCTTTCTAGGATGGTATTCTAACGTAAAGTCGAAGTCTTTCAAAGTTTCCATCCACCTCCTCTGTCACATATTAAGCTCTTTCTGATCGAACAGATACTTAAGACTTTTATGGTCGCTAAACACGACAAAAGTGCAACCATAAAGATGATGTCTCCAAATCTTCAATGCGAAAACAACGGCCGCAAGCTCTAAATCGTGCGTAGGATAATTCTTTTCATGCACTTTCAGCTGTCTTGACGCATAAGCTACTGCTCTCTTGTGTTGCATCAACACACAACCCAACCCTTGATGAGAAGCATCACAAAAAACCTCATACGGTTCATCCGACTGTGGTAACACCAAGACTGGTGAAGTCGTCAATCGCTCCTTCAACAACTGAAAACTCAATTCACACTTCTCAGTCCAAGCAAACGGTTGATCTTTCCGCGTAAGTTGTGTCATCGGTGCCACAATCTTAGCAAAACCTTCTATAAACCTTCGGTAATAACCGGCCAAACCAACAAAACTTCTCACATCCGTCACTCTTTGAGGTTGCTTCCATGCAAGTACCGCATCAATCTTGGCTGGATCCACGGCTATTCCCTCTTTTGATATTACATGGCCAAGGAAATTCACCTCTTCCAACCAAAAATCACACTTTGACGGATTAGCATACAACTTTTTCTCCCTCAAAACTTGCAAAACCAAGCGAAGATGCTCTTCATGCTCCTCTTCACTCTTCGAGTACACCAAAACGTCATCAATAAACACTACTACGAACTTGTCCAAAAACGAATGGAATATCCGATTCATGTAGGCCATGAAGATCGCATGTGCATTCGTCACTCCAAACGGCATCACTAAGAACTCATAATGCCCATACCGTGACCGAAACGCCGTTTTCTGAACATCCTCATCTCGCACTCTTATCTGGTGATATCCAGATTTCAAGTCGATCTTGGAAAATACAGACGCTCCCTTCAATTGGTCCATCAAATCATCAATACGCGGCAGTGGATATCGGTTCTTGACAGTCACCTTATTAAGTTTCCGATAATCCACACACAAACGAGACTTACCATCCTTCTTTTTAACCAATAAGACCGGTGCTCCCCAAGGCGACACACTAGGCCTTATGAAACCTTTATCTAACAAGTCCTCAATCTGACTTTTCAACTCTACCAACTCAGCTGGAGCCATCCGATAAGCTGATTCCGAAATCGGACTCGTACCCGGTTGCAAATCAATAAAGAATTTCACCTCTCTACACGGAGGAAAAGCTGGAATCTCCGATGGAAACACATCTTGGAAATCCTGAACCACTCGAATTTCCTCAATTCGGATCTCCGACGCCACTCCTAGGCTAGCAAGTGAAACTATCTCCGGTTCCCCATTACACATCACCACAGAAAGCCGATTTGCAGACAAGTACCTCCGCACACCTGGCTCGGGAAAGAAAACCAATTTCCGAGCACAGTCTAGAATCACATAATGATAAGACAACCAATCCATCCCGAGAATGATCTCGAGAGATAAGAGCGGTAGACACACCAAATTGACTAGAAAATCCCTATTATGGATTACTACCAAACAATGCAAACATGCAGTATTTACCACCAAATCCTTAGCAGGAGTCAAAACATTCAAATCAAACGGAAGAACAGAAACATTCAAACTCAAACGATTTGCACAAGCCAAAGATATGAATGAGTGGGTTGCCCCCGTGTCAATCAAAGCAGTTAAAGAATTACCTGCGATGTGACAGCTCTCGTGGATGGCATTGCTAGCCTGCCCACTCAATTCAGTGCCCATACAGTAAGCACGTGCCTTTGCCGCCGGTCTAGTACCTTGTGAGCCTTGCGCCGCATTTGCCGACGGCCCGGCCTTTGGGGCCCTGCACTCTCTAGCCACATGCCCCGGCTTCTTACAATTATAACAAACATTTGCCGCGGTCGGGCATTCATTGGCATAGTGGCCCACTTCGCCACACTTGAAACAACCTTGTTTCACCCTATTTTGGTTCCCTTGATTCACCGACCTTCCTTGTCCCTTACTGTTTTGTGGACGATCATACGGCTTACCACCTTGTTTCCCACGATTCTGAGTCGAACCACGATCATTGGTACGACTTGGTCCTCCAGCACTAAAATTTCCTTGGCGGTTCACCCGCTTATTTCTCATGTCTTCGACCTCTTGGCACTTTTCAACCAAGACTTGGAATTGTCGAATACCCAACGGCACAACCGCATCCTGCAGCTCGTACCTTAGTCCATCTTGAAACCGCCGACACATATACACTTCATCTATCCCGTCCCTAAAGAAACGGAAGAAACGGGACAATGACTCGAACTTTTTGGAGTAAGCCTCCACATTCATGCTACCCTGCCTCAGTCTCAAGAACTCTTCTCCGTACCTTTCCCTCGCAGTTTCGGGAAAGTACTTGGCTAAAAACCTCCTCTTGAAGTTCTCCCAATTTAATTCTTCATGACCGTTTTCCATGATCAGTCGGGTGTTCCTCCACCAATACTCTGAACCTCCTAATAACTGATAGGTAGCTAAGACTACCTTCTCCCCTTCCGGACAATGAATTGCCCCGAATATTCTCTCCACAGATTGGAGCCATAAGTCAGCAATTTCCGGACCTCCCTCCCCATTAAACTTTGGAGGAGTTTGGTGGTTGAAATTTGAAAGAAGTCTAGATCCAACAGCGAGTATTTCCCTTTCGCGCTTTTCCAGATCCCTCTGCGCCTTAGCATGGCTCTGAGCAGTCACAGCCGCTGCCATCGTATGCATGGCATAAGCCATCTGATTTAAATCAGCCTCTGGTACTACAGGAGCTGGATTCGACCTTCTTGGCGGCATTCTATCTCTGCACAATACCAATTCTGATTAGATTCCTTATCCAAACATTTCTGAGTCTCAACAGAAAATCTCATCCAACGGTTACTAGCTCATAACCCGACACAGAACAAACACTAGAACTGACACGATACTAGCTATGTTCTAACCGACTCTGAACTAACGACTCAAGTATACACTTTCCCTTTGAAGATTTAAAGTCGTGCTCTGATACCAATTGTAACAACCCATTTTTTTAACGGCCCGAAAGGCATTACTTTTTTTTTGTACACATCAGAGTTACGCATAAAAGATTTTAAATGAGCCGGCATTCAAATATACAAAAGAACTCATTACCATAAGGTGCTTCGACAAGCAAAGTGTATTCCTGAATAATTACAATCCAAGTCTAAGTATTCAAATACTTACAACAACCAAGTTAGAAACCTATGCCTAAACCCAAAAAGCACGGTGTACAACCCACACCGGCGCATAGTCTAACTAAGCTAAAGCTCCAACACCTCACTGGGGCCTAGAACAGCCACCGTCGTCACCACGACCTAACCCATCATCTGGGTGGGATGAGCCCGCAAATGAAAGAAAGGATCACCACAAAATAAAAGTATATATATATAACCAGTGCGAAAGATGTACACATAACAAATTTCCACATACACAAGAGAAAGCTCTTTAACACCAAAGCAATTCCCACCAACGGGCTTAAAATATAATGCACACCGAGCCTAATGCAGACTTCTACAATGAGTGTGGTAGATTCCCCATTACCACATGCATATGAATTCCGGAAGTCAGTAATCATAATCAATAAAACCACAAAGGGTTAGGATGGATCCATTCCCGATAATCGCACCCCGCAGTCCATTCCCGATAACCGCTTATTGGACTCAATAATTCCCGTAGGAGTAAGGTGGATCCATTCCCGATAACCGCACCCCGTGATCCATTCCCGATAACCACGTACTATGAATGCATGAGCATACGATTCCCCTTATATGCTAATGCAACACATACATATCGTACACGCACATGTAATTTAATCACCTGTTCATACATATATTTCACCAAACATATGTAAGACAACGAATCATGTATTTACCACGATCTCATATCGAGAATACATCACAAAAACATGCCAAGCACACCACCAATTGCAACACAGCAAAATCTAAAGCATGTTTAACAAAACCGTTTGAAAATACGGAAATAAAGTGGAGCCCTTACCTCGGCAAGCTTCCGTTTATTAAAACTCGTCCAAACAACACAAAGCGCTTCCTAAAACAAGCAACGTACCATCAATACATTGTTCTCCAACCAATAGTATTGAAACTAAACCAAAAACCCCAAAAACCTAAAGGTTCCTAAGGAAAATTCACTCTTTCGGATACCATACCAAAATCTGTCGTATTGATCAACCACCATGAGTTATTTGTACTATTTTTAGGACCCAAAACAATTGTCAAAAGTCTTAAATAATTTGAAATGCAAAATGGCCGTTTTCTTGCGTTATAAGTTACGTACTTTCCGAGTACCCGAAAAACTCGTTTCCAATCCCAACCACTTCCATAAATTAATAAAAAGGGATTAGAAAGCTAAAAACCAAGTTTAGAAATCAGAATCCAAAATTTTAGGTCTCAGAGCTCGCCCTGGCGAGTTTGCAGCGAGTGAAGGCAGTGAAGACAGGTCTCACTCGCTGTGGAGCTCGCCTTGGCGTGTTCATGGCCTGTGACGCTCGCCCTGGCGAGTAAACACTCGCCCGGCGAGTTGCACCTGTCATGACAGCAAAAACAGCAACTCACACCACCTTTTTCCCCAACCAAACCTAGTTTGATTCTATTAGTTCCCAACACCTTTTCAAGGCACAAAAGCAAACCATTTTCATAAGCAAGCAATACATCTCCGAAAGCATGTTGGTTGCTTCGAGTGCAAGTTATTTGGTTTTCGTTTCCAAAATCAAAACCAAACCCAAGCACAAGTTTCATTACGGGCCTTAACCGACTTGTAATCATTTTCAAACATGTTTTCTAAGCGAAAAACAACACCACATGTCACAAGAGTTTTAAATCACTTGGACCCCAAAATCACCACACAAAACACTTAGTAAATATTTTCATAAACTCCAAAATATTTTTCATCGGATTTTCTAAAACAAAACCATACAACACATTTCCCTTTTGCCCAAAGGTTCAAAGACAACGTTTCTTTTCAAAACCTTACAACCTAACCACATGTTATTGATCAATACATAACCAACTCAAAACCCTAACTTTTCTCATGAGATTTTCACAAACTCATGGAAAACAAACATAACAAAGCCTACACATGTTTCTCTAAACTTCATGAACAACATTCATGAAACACAAACAATGTAAAGTAATATTTCCTAACAAACCCTTATGAGAACATAAACCCAAAAACTCCTAAACTCTCTAAGTCTACCAACCTATGAGATGAGAAGAGAGGGTTACCTTTAGAAAGTGATTCTCTACAATTTTCCTCAAAGCTTCCAAGCTTGAAATCGAGTGAAATGGTGAAGAATGGAAAATTTGGTGAAGTTGAGAAAGTAATGGAGTTTCACGTGGAATAGAGAAAGAATGGAGTGAAGTTTGTGATTTATCTAAGTCCACAATGTCATCAAACCTCCTTACTATGACAAAGCTCTTGATAGCCAAACCACCCTTGGATCAAAGTCAAAAGTCCAAGCTTAAACCCTATCCATTGGATCAATTTGCTTTATGGATAATCACAAGATATATCCCACAACCTCATACAACAAAACGCACGTTCAGTTCTCGCGCATCGCGACGAACGTAAATCACCAACACATAAAACCTACGGAAAGAACGTCTAACGTTAAACATTTCCAAAACTTATCGTCGAATCTTTTTCCGCGACTGTAATTTTCTTCCATACCTTAGAAAATTATTCTCAGAACATAACCTCACTCACGCAGATATATAAAACTCCCATCCGAAACCTCACTTAAAACAGACGTAGTAAAATTTTACAACGACGGGTAAAATCCTACTCGTTTTTCCAAAAACAAGAATAATCCAAAACTCGTCATTCGGAATCCACATATAACTTCTTATACAAGCAACAGGATCACAAGACAAAAGTCTGTACAATTACAGTGCACGGGCACAAAACCAACTTAATTACAGCAAAAACCTATAATTACACGATGCTTCACCATATGAACACATCGGAATCCTAATAATCCTGAAATCAACTATACAATGAAATCTTGGGTCTTAAAAAACTTAACTTAGCAAAATGTTATTTTTATTATTATTATTATTATTATTATTAAAAATAGTAATAATTCACCTTTTGATCGTTTTTAAGAGGCCATATTAGACACACTCATAAAATGATGCGTATCTGTGCAAATTTTATTTTTTTTATATTTAATTTATATATTATTGTGGCTCACTTAAACATTTTTAGTTTATCTCGGCCATATTACATAAGAATATATGTAATCATAAAAACATCGATCTATCAACAATCCACAACAAAGAAACGTCTTTTTATTTAAAGTAATTATTAAACTCCCCAAACTCCAATAGTTTCTAATTATAACGCGGAATCCAAAGACCAATTAGTGATATCATGTGTTTCAACTAACTCTCCTGTAGCTGCAGAAAAACCAACTCTAACCCATTCTGGTAGAACATTCCTCAGATCAACAACAAATGAGACACTAATTCCCTCCCTCTCACTCTCAGGGTAATCCACAAACACACTCAATTTTTTAGATGCAGAAATATAACTTACACTAACTTCTGCTAAAGCATTTGTTTCCGAAATATCATCAATAGGCCAATTTACAGTTGCGACTGAATCAATAGAACCGACATCAATTCCAATGTGAGGAAACTGAGATGGTGAAGATGGGTCCCAACCATTTGTATAAGTATCAAACTCAATAGCTATTACTGGATTTTGAGATGGAATAAGTGCAGTTTCCGGGTTGAAAAGACCAAGATACCCTCCACTTGAATTTTTTGGTAAGTGAAAATCAAGTGGTCCTAAAAAGAAAGTAAATCCATCTCCATGAAGTCTTGAACCATTTGTGTTCACGATAAAGGAGAAACCAGTAGAAAAATCTGCTAATTTTCCGCTTGTTTTATCCCAAATGTGAATAGGTGTGAAGTGTGTTAAACGTCCTACACTTTTTTGAAGTGGTTTACCATATTGGTCGTTTTTTGTTAGGCTTAGAATGCCGTTAGATATTGAGGCATCACCCTGGAGAAATATGTTGGGATCGTCTTCCTTAAATTGTTCTATGGTGAAAGAAACGGTACTTTCTGGTCGTGGTGATGGTGACGGTTGTGGTGATGGTATTGGTGAATATTGTGAATTGACATTGTGGTATTGGAGGAAGAGGAAAGTAATAAAGATTTTAATTAGTGTTGAAGAAAAAGTTGTTCGATTAGATTTGAAGTTTGAGAGAGCCATTTTATTTTTGTGATGATAGAAACCAAGGGAAAATGTGGTTATTTATATGGTTGTGTTGTGTTGGCTGTGTATGAAAATAAAGTATAGAACAAATTGCTGAAATGAATACTTCTTGCAACTCACATAGTGTAGGTGCATTGTCATTTGCCAGCTAATTTAGGTGGAAAAACCAAGGAAAAAAAAAGGTAAAAATTACTTATAAGTCCAAAGTATAATGGTTATAAAAGAAATTTGAATATGTCACTTTTGAAAACCATCATGGTACACAAGGTAACAAATAGAAGGGTGTATAATTGTAGAGGAATATGCTCATGGGGATATATTAAAAAATGTTTACAAATTCATTGAGAGTATCACTTAACAATGCATCAAATATCTTATTCTTTTCCGTCCATATTTTGTCCAATTAAATGATTAATTTGATTAGTTGACGGTAGAGATAATTTGTTAATTAACCTCAAGGATAGTAACTTAAACCTTCATAAAACATTTTCAACGTTTCGATCCATATCACTAAAGGAAAATCCTTAGTTGGTGAAATTACAAGTATTTGGACACAAACAATGCTTTTGATATTAATTGGGTATCATATACTCACCTGCAGAGACTAGTTCCTTTAACTAAATAAGATTATAAAGAATGATAAAGCTCTCCCTTTAAAACAGATATATAGACAGAGACAAAAATTAAATAATGTGTATTATAAAAATAATTAATTGATGTTTTTTATGTCCATATGCCAAAATATATAGTATATTTGTGATGATGCAAGACTTTTTCACCACTAAATAACATCTGAAGTCAACCCTCCAAGAGAAAGTCTAATAGAGGCACAAACATAAATAAATAGTGCTTAGGCACACACACATTAACAATCACATCAATCATTTATTTAAAAATTATTAATCATTAGATTCTTTTATCTTTAATTTTTCTTTATCTATATATGTGTGCCCAAACACTATATATTTGTGTTTATGCCTATAGAAGATTTCCTCACCCTCCAATATTATAGACTATCAAAATGTGCATTGTAATAATAATTCAAATTAAAATTATACTGTATATTTACGTAGTTGTTCCATCACTTTTCTCTCCTAATTAAGAAAAATCCTATTATGTAGTCACCAAATAGCTTATCTAACTTAAAAAAAATTTACATTAGAAAATATTTTAAGTTGTTAACCAAAAATGACCAACAACCAAAATTAGGGTAATTAGGATAAAAGGCGAATCAAGAGCAATTGAGTGCACCAAAATGTGAATCAACCGTTTCTTATGTCAGTATAGTCGAATCTTTCTCGACAGAAAGAATGCTCATGATTTAATCGTTTTTCATGATAATTTAGCTTCAAGGTATATTAGGAAGATGCTAAGAAGATGGACATATATTTAGGAGACACTATATATCAAGAGAGCGAAGGAGTGAACTGGTACAAGAAAAGGTGACGCAAAACGTGGAAATGCTAACCAACTAGTAACAAGTCATGATATTACACACGATCACAATACAAGTTTGGACGAGTAACATAAATTAGACCAAATTTTTAGTTGGTCAAGTACATATATATATAATAACAGAAGAAATCATGAAATTATTGATCTTTCGACAATCTAGAACAAAGAAAGACAATTTTATTGAAAGTAATATTAAACTCCCCAAACTCCTAGAGCTTCTCAAACTTCAAGAGTCGCTAGTTACAAAGCTGATTCAAATGACCAATTAATAATATCATGTGTTTCAACTAACTCTCCTGTGGAAGCAGTGAAACCAACTCTAACCCATTCAGGTAGAACACTCCTCAAATCAACAACATATGAGACAGTAGTTCCTTCCCTCTCACTCCCAGGGTAAACCACAAACACACTCAATTTCTTAGACTCGGAATTATAGTTTATACTAGCTTGTCCTAAAGCATTTGCTTGCACAAAATCAATTGGCCAATTCACGGTTGCAACCGAATCAATAGAACCAACATCAATTCCAATGTGAGGAAATTGAGATGGTGTAGCAGGGTCCCACCCATTTGTAAAGCTATCAAACTCAATAGCTATTATTGGATTTTGTGCCGGAACATGCGCAGTTTCTGGATTGAAAAGACCAAGATACCCTCCACTTGAATTTTTTGGTAACTCAAAATGAACTGGTCCTATAAAGAAAGTAAATCCATCTCCATGGAGTCTCGAACCATTTGTGTTCACGATAAAGGAGAAACCAACGGAGAAATCTGCTAATTCTCCACTGGCTTTATCCCAAATGTGAATCGGTGTGAAATGTGTTGCGCGCCCAACACTATTTTGGACTGGTTTACCATATTGGTCGGTTTTTGTTAGTCTTAGAATGCCACCCGAGGTTGAGGCGTCTCCACCGAGAAATATATTTTGATTTTGTTCATCAAATTGTGCTATGGTGAAGGAAAAGGTTTCTGATGGTGACACTTGTTGTGATGGCGATTGTGAATATTGTGAACTGACATTGTGGTATTGAAGGAATATAAATCCAATGAAGATTTTAATGAGTTGCGAAGAAAGAGTTGGTCTATTTAATTTTAAGTTGGAGAGAGCCATTTTGTGATGCTACAAACCAATGGAGGCTATGGTTATTTATAGGGTTGTGTTGTGTTGTTTTGTGTTGGGCGTCTAGGAAAATAAAGTATGAATACGACATGCAACTCGCATAGTTTAGGTGTATTGCCATTTAATTTGCCAAATGCCAATTATTAAGGTGGAAAATCCAATGAATGATAAGAAACTTATAACAAGTCCAAGTATGTTGGTTTAAAGTTTGGAGAAGTGATGAAAAAAATATTTACAAATTTATTTAGAGTATCACTTAATATTATGGGAGTTTTGGATGGTATGCCAAAGAGTGACTAACGACAGTACAAGTTCTCAAATTTTACGGTGTATAGCGGTTTAGACTCTAACAAAAAAATAAAATAGTTTGATACATTATATTGAACCACACATATGAATAAATAATAAAATAAATTTAATTAATACGTTAAAATAATTCTCTTAAATCCCAACATAAATTTTACTCCCTCCGTTCTTTTTTACTTGTCTTTTTTGTCAGATATAGCGTTCCTATTAATTGTCTTTTTTATCGGGGTTGCCAATTGAATACTATGACAGTAGAGCTCTTAGTTTCATTGGCAATAGGGTGGGAAAGACTGTGAAAGTGGACAAAAATACGTTGTCTCAGGAGAGGGGGAAGTATGCAAGACTGTGCGTTCAAGTAAACTTGTCAACACCGTTGTTAGCCATGTTTTCTATCAAAGGCAGGAAGTATAACATAGAATATGAAGGGCTACATATGCTATGCACAACTTGCGGAAGATATGGTCATTATAAGGAAGGTTGTCAGGATAAGGCGAAGGCTGATGTGGGGAGTGGTGTTGGGAAGGAACGCGTAGAAAGTGATGGAGTTGCAGATCAGAACCTTGCTGGGAGTAGTTGGGAGGGTCCATGGAAAGTAGTTCAGAAAACAAGGAGAGACAAGAAGGTAAACCCCGTTAATGCATTTACGGCCAAAGTAAATGCACCGGCGAGTAAAATTAATGCTAATACTAACAATACCGGATCCCGCTTCACTTCCTTACTGGATGATACTATGGAACAGGAAAGTAATGATAAGGAAGAGAATGTTCAGGTAGCAGAAATGGAATGTGAAAATATTGCTAGTGAAACCCAAGGGGTGCAGTCTGTGGATATTCAAAGAGTTAAAAACAAGTGTGCAAATGGTGGAACAAATAGTAGAAGAGGGGATGGCATGGTGGACCGTACTACAAAAGAGTCCAAGCTGGCAACACGTGTAGGAAGCTTTAAAGGCAAAAGTGGTACACAAGGGAAGAGAGGTGTGGAGAACATAGTGGAGAAAATTGGGGTAGATTTATTAGAGAAGGTACTAGACCATGAAAAACAATCAAATAACTTTTTAAATGATGGAGAAGCAACAGGAGCAGAGAAGTACAAACTGGGACCAATACTTGAACTCAGTAGCAGCACAACCCCGGTGGTTAATCCAAATGTGCCCAGACCACCAAATTGGTTAGACACACCCCCAAAAATTCCTTCAACAATAGCTCCATCAAGTGAGGAAGAACAAATGGAGGGAGGAGAAGTTTTTGTTGATGCAAATGACCAAGGTTCAATTGGAAGCTTGGAATCAGACATGGAAGTGGTGGTTGAGACACCCAGTCTCACATAGTTTTTTGTGATCCATATATTTCTTTTTGTTTGTTTAATAATGAATACAAACAATAAAATATTCGTGTGGAATTGCAGAGGTGCAGCGAGTACATCTTTTTATCGTTTCTGTAAGCATTATGTGACCCTTCACAAACCTATAATGCTTGTTATTATGGAGACAAGGTGTGATCCAAATAAACTTCGACGAACTTTTAGTTTACTTGGGTACGAAGAGTTTAGTGCAACAGAGGTGCATGGGTATGCAGGAGGTATTGCGTGTGGTTGGAATAAGGATTATATCTCAGTAGATGTTTGTAAAAAAAACTTTCAATACTTGCATCTTAGAGTGAAATATCCAAATGAGGGGTGGTGGTTCCTAACCCCCGTTTATGCTAGTCCTATTGAAGCACTTCGGAGTATCTTGTGGGAGGATTTGAAATCTTTATCCTTAAATATGCAAGAACCTTGGTTATTGGCTGGTGACTTCAATGATATTATCGGTGTGAATGAGAAGAGAGGGGGGGCTGAAGCTTCTATTCGCAAATGTAGCATTTTCCGTGATCGGATCAATGAATGCAGTCTTATCGATCTCGGAGCAATGGGAGCTAAATTCACTTGGAGGGGTCCTAAGTTTCATGGGGGCCAAAGAATTTATGAGCGTCTTGATCGAGCTCTGTGTAATAGTAAGTGGAGTTTGATGTTCCCGGATGGTTTTGTTAAGGTTCTTACAAGAGTCGCTTTCTCGGATCATCATCCAATCCTGATAGCTCCGAAAGGTAGTTCTCATTTAGTGGCACCTAGACAATTTCGATTTGAAAGCGCTTGGCTGTTAGAGGAAACATACACTGACATGATGAAAACTAGTTGGGATAGTGGTGGGTCAATAATTCTAAATTTGTCCAATGTGGAGAGAGTTATCAAAGATTGGAAGTATCAGAACATTGATCAAATACTACACCAAAAGAGAGAGATTATGGCTAGAATTGGAGGTATCCAAAACAACTTGCAGAGGGGTTTGAATAGAAGTGGTCTTCAAAGATTAGAGAAGAGACTCCAGAACGATTTGAATTGTATCTTACGGAAGGAAGAGTTGATGTGGTATCAGCGATCAATAGCTAAGTGGTTGGTTGATGGTGACCGTAACACTAAATACTATCATCTTAAGACAATTAATAGAAGAAGGAGGAACAATGTTATCATGCTTAAGAATGATAGTGGACAATGGGTGGAGGATGTGGGTCAAATACATACATTAGCTACTGATTTTTACAAAGACTTGTTCTCTGATGTTCATATGAGTCGGGCGTGGCACAACACCTCTATTTCTTATCCTCGCCTGGATATGATACTGAAAGACAAACTTGCTTTGCCTATTGATAAAGACGAAGTCAAAAAAGCCGTGTTTGGTATGCATCCGTGGAAAGCTCCGGGTCCGGATGGTTTTCCGGCGGGCTTCTATCAGAAATCTTGGGATGTAGTGGGAGAGACGGTATTCAGATTTGTGGAGAGTGTGTGGCGGAATCCTAGTGTTATTGCGGATGTAAATAAGACTGATATTTGTCTTATTCCAAAAGTTGACAAGCCGGAATATGTGACCCAATTTCGACCTATTTCGCTTTGTAATACAAATTACAAGATTGTGAGTAAAGTTATTGTTGACAGGCTTCAAGAGTGTGTTGCTTCCCTCATCACTCCATATCAAACCGGTTTTGTCCCAGGGCGTAATATTCATGAGAACATTGTTGTAGCTAAGGAGATGGCGCACACCATGCACTTTATGAAGGGCAAGAAAGGAACCTTTGCTATCAAAGTTGACTTATCTAAGGCTTACGACAAACTCAATTAGGAGTTCATCTTGAGGGTGCTAAAGGAGATTGAGTTCCCAGTGTCCTTAATCAATATTATTATGTACTCAGTGACTAGTGTCACAACCAATGTGAAATGGAATGGTACTAGAGGGGAATTTTTTCGACCCCAAAGGGGAATTCGACAAGGAGATCCAATTTCGCCGTATTTATTTGTCTTGTGCATGGATAAATTATCTCATATCATTCTTCAAGCAGTGGAAGAAGGTAAGTGGAAAGGGATTAAAGCGGGTAGAAATGGTCCAATGATTTCTCATCTTATGTTTGCCGACGACCTACTTTTGTTTGGTGAGGCAACTGAACAACAAATGACATGTGTGGTTGATTCATTAAATATGTTTTGTAGCATGTCAGGGCAAGAAGTGAGTCATGATAAAACTAGTGTCCTTTTTTCCCGGAATGTGAGCAGAGGCGTGAGATCCAAGCTTCTGAATATTTCTGGTTTTAAAGAAACAAGTAATTTCGGCAAGTACCTTGGGGTGCCTTTGCATGGGAGAGCTCCTAAAAAAGCAGATTTTCAATACCTGTTGGACCAAGTTAGTGCGAAGCTGTCAATGTGGAAAGCTACTCATCTTTCGTTTGCTGGACGAGTAACATTGGCAAAGAGTGTTATTGAGGCGGTTCCTATTTACCCTATGATGTCAACTTCCATTCCCAAGGCCTGTCTGGAGGATATTCAAAGAATGCAGAGAAACTTTATTTGGGGGGATACAGTGCAAAAGAGAAGATTTCACGCTGTCGGATGGCAAAAGATTACCGTTCCTAAATGTTCTGGTGGTCTAGGCTTGCGCAATTTGGATATTATGAACAAGGCTTGTTTATGCAAGTTGGGCTGGAAATTGCAGACAGGGAGTAGTGACCTCTGGTGCAATGTGCTGCGCAGTAAATATAGTAGAAACAGCGTGTTAAATAGTAGAACAACCAGAGCTAGTGACTCTATAGTCTGTGGAAAGCGCTGGATAATGTCAAACCTTTGATGGAGAAGGCGAGTTTGTGGAGCATTGGGAATGGAAGAGAGATTGATGCGTCGAAGACAGCATGGATAGATGAAAATATTGCGTTGGATAAGATAATTGATATTCCTAGTCATTTACAAAACAAGCGGCTATTTGAATTGATTGACGATGAAGGAAATTGGAATTGGAACCTGCTGCATAACTGGTTGTCCGATGATATTTTAAAGAAAATTGCAGCCGTGGCACCTCCAAGCATTGATCATGGGCCTGACGAGCGAGTGTTGGCTGGTTGCAGCAGTGAAAATTTTTCTGTGGCTGGAATGTACACGGCCCTTAGCGATTATCATGGTGACGGTGAAAATACAAGCTGGAGACGCATCTGGAAGCTTCATGTTCCGGAGAGAGTTCGGACTTTTATATGGTTGATGAAGCATCAGAGATTACTCACTAACTCATTGAAAAGCAAGATGGGAGTGAGTCATGCAATGTGTAATTTTTGTGGGGATGTGGAGGAATCCATTTTGCATGTTATGCGGGACTGCTCTAGAGCTATGGATATTTGGAATTGTGTAATCTCTACTCATGACAGAGGGAGTTTTTACATGAGTGATACGCAACATTGGATTGATCTCAATTTACATAATTCTTATCAATGGTCTGACAGTGGAAGTTGGAGTGAATTTTGGGCTCTTTGTTGTCATTGTCTTTGGAAGTGGAGGAATAAAGAACTCTTTGAAGATGACTACGTGAGACCAGCAAGACCAATTCAACACATTATGGTCTTGATTCAAGAGTATATGGGTGCAATTTCAAACAATAAGGTGGTCACTAGAAGTAATCAAACGGTGATGGTGATTAGATGGCATCCACCAAGAGAATTGTTTGTTAAACTCAACACTGATGGAGCTTACAAGAAAGATCAAGTGGCTGGTTGCGGTGGAGTGATTAGGGGCATACATGGAGAATGGCTAGGGGGCTTTGCAAAGGGTGCTGGTTTGTGTAGTGCTTTCGTTGCGGAACTTTGGGGTGTTTATGAAGGGCTTCGACAAGTCTATAGGTTGGGCTTCAGAAAAGTGGAGTTGAATATTGACTCAGAGGCTGTGGTTCGTGTACTCAATAGAGGAAGCTCGTCGAGTTCATCGGGTTGTTCTTTGCTGAAACGTATTTGGAAATTGTTGGAGGAAGATTGGCTTGTTGAAATCTCTCATACTTATAGGGAGGCAAACAAGTGTGCGGATGCTTTGGCGAACATAGGTTGTTCTCTAGTTTCTAATTGTGTGTTTTATGATCGTTGTCCTGCTCAAATTATGGACATGTACGAATTCGATCTTTTGGGGAACTCTACCTCTAGATTGATTTGCTTGTAATTTCTTTTTCCTGGGCTTTAAGCCCTCTCCAATATCAAAAAAAAAAGGATACGATTTGTCGATTATACCATTTGTCAATTACTCTTATTTTTTTCAATAAAACTAATTAATGCTATATATTTGGAAAACTCAATATTTTTTAAAATTTTTTTTTACATAATATATTAAATTTATTTGAAAGAGATAGTGTGTGCAAAAAAATAGAAATTTATGGTGGAATAAAATTTGGTTATAATAGGAAGATAAGGTGTAAAAATACACTTCCTTAATTTAGTGTTACTATTCTAAAAGCACAAGTAAAAAGGAACGGAGGGAGTATTCATTACAGAGTATAAAATTGAAAACATAAAAAACATAAAAATAATTGAATAACATTCTACTTTTTTTTTAACTTTAAAAAAAAAACATTCCACCTTTTTTTTCTCTTACCATAACCTTACTATTTTAAGATACTTAAAGACTTTTTTGGAATATTTGTTAGCATTTTCCACATACATGTAAAACTAATTGAATACCAACGATCCATATTTTTTACGCAATAGACTTTTCCATCCAAAAAATTAAAGAAAACCAAATTGAATACCCAATGACGGAAAAGAATGTTTACAAAATATTTATATTTAGCTCCCTCCAAACTTAATTGAATATTTAGGGAAGACTCTAAGAGCACTTAATTACCAAAGTATTTATATTTAGCTCCCTGCAAAAAAGTATTGTCATTTTGGTCCCTGACCGTCATTTTGGTTTTTGGCCATGTCATCATGTCATTTGTCCAACTAATGCATATTCAGCGTGCCACGTGTTCCCAAAAAATGCCACATCAGCTTTTTTTGTAAAGTTAACAACCAATTTTAATGTCATGGATCAAAGTGACTAACGGAATACAAAATCGGGGACTATTTTGTATTTTTTCTTCAGTCAGAGACAAGAATAACAGCGAGTTACACATTGAGGACCGTTCAAAAAAAAAGTTACACATTGAGGGACTATAATGGATGTTTCATTGAAATAAAAAGACAAAATTGATGGTAGAAAGACAATTTTTTACATCTTTAATATATTAAATGCACAAGTTTCAAGAAAAAATTTCTATAATAATTCAAATTATTACTATTAATCATTTCCAATGGTGCCAATGGTGTATAACTCAAAAATCAATTCAAGAATAATTAAATGAAAGAGAGCACTAAGAGCACTCACATCCATGTCACTCATGTGGGTGGCATAAATAGGTCCCACATAATATTTTATACTATTTTATACTTTCCACCTATTTAAACCACTCAACCATATTTTCTAAATATCCATACCACTCATCCAAAACTTTAACATAGGCCCCACAAAGTTCACAATATAATTTCAATTTCAATTTATATTTTATATTTTATATTTATATTCAAAATGTATAATTGATACAAATTAAATCAATTATATCAAAATGCATAAAAAAAAAATAGCATATATATAAAATAAACTAAAATATTTAAAAAATAAATAAAAGCAAATTAAGAGCATATGAAAATATATTAAATAACATATTACATCACACACATAAGTTATACGAAAATACAAAAAAATGAAAATCATAAACATTAAAATAAACTATTAGCGCATTAAATAATAATAATAAAATTAATCCATAATTAATCGTAAAAAAAAAAACACACATAATATAATAATAATTTGGAATGATAATTCAAACTTAATAGTTAGCATACATAGTAAATGCAATTCCTAAATAATCGTAAAAAAAAACACACACACATAATATTTTAGTCTAACATACATAAACTAATTTTTTTAATAATTATACTATGCTAAAAATGATCTAACACACATATAATAATAATAATAATATCAATTAACACCATATTTATCTCTAATTACGCCGCACAAAAATTCATGATCTTGTAGTTGTCTTGGTGTCATATTTGATGTATCCTTTGTGAGTATTTGCAAATCATTGATCTTCATTACGTGCAACTCAGCATCAACCCTTTTCTTCTCTATCTCCATTTTTTCACTCTCAATACGTGCATATTCACGTGCAAATCCCGACATTAATTCTACTTTTTTGTTTAAGTCATCTTTCATAGCATCAAATTTGGGAGTAGGCTTTTCCACAAACTTTTCTTTTTCCTTCCTTTTGGCCGCCTTTTGACCGATTGGACGACGTAACAAAGTCGGTGATGGTGGATTGTATTCGCTTGTTGGTGTAGGTGGGTTAGAAGATGTCGAATATGCTCCAGAAGCAGAACTCTTTGTTCTTTTTGCAGATGGTTCCGATGAACCTCCAAGCCATTTGGGTTGATCTCTCAATAATTTCCATGCACTTTGAAATGTGAATTTTTCATGACCATCTTGGTAATAAATATCACATGCGGCTGAAACAATGTCGGCCTCCGAGCTACCGCTTTTCTTTACGGCGACAGCTTGTTTGTAGCACCCAACAAACTTTTGTACGGAGGGATTAATTTTTTTGTGCCATCGACCTTTTAGTGCCGTCGATTTTCTCTCTGAAAAATTCTTGGGGCGATTGTCGTTATAAGCTTCACTAATCCTCTTCCAAAAACTATCTCTTTTTTGATCATTCCCAACAATTGAATCTGTAGAAACATTGAGCCATGATTGAATGAGAAGTTCATCCTCCTTTGGTTGAAATCTTGTTTTCACAATCGATGTTGTTCCAACTTCTTCATCAAGGTTAATTGTTTCCAAGCCATCTTGAGTGCAAAATTGTGGTGTTTCATGTTCTTGATCATTTAATTGGACATGACTATTATCCATTTGAACTCCATGAGACATAGTGGGACTAGTTGATTGAGATGGAAAGTGTTGAAAATGATATGGGTAAGGTGGAGTGTGATATGGGAAATTTCCAAAATGTGAGTTATTTTGTTGATTTGTGATAAAAGTAGGATTTTGAAAATTTGAGTTAGGATGTGGGTTTGCATTATTTGATGAATTTTCAAAGTATGGGGTATTTTGTTGATTTGGGATAAATGGTGGAAAACCACCATTTTGCATGAAATTGGACCAAGAATTTTGGTGGTTGGGGTTCATTGAAAAATAAAATGTGTAGAAGAAAAATTTTAGAAAGAGATAAAATATATGATTCAAATTTAGACTAAATGTGGATGAAAAATTGTGATATATTGAAATGGTTGATCACTTATTTATTCTCACACTAAATTTATAACCAAGGAAACTAGTAAATATTTTTTACTTCGTTTGGTGTCCATTAATAAGCAACGGTCAAATTTCAACGGTACATTTTTTTACTTCTTTTTTCAATTAATTCACCATTATTTTAATATAAAATAGTTTGAAAAATGCAAAGCAAAACACAAGGATACGTATCCACTGTTGGCAACAGTATCCAAACTTTACCACCACTTTGGTATCCAAACATGCATGCTACTCTAACACATGTGTGACACTCGGCAATACCACCCATACAACATAACCGATATTTATGCTCTAAGAGCATAAATATCGGTACCTTTATACCGTTTGTTCACACAAAACAATAAAAGTGTGTCAGGAAAAGCAAGGTAAAAGCAAAGCACCGATGCATTGCAGGGACACGGTAGTTTAAGCCATAAAGTGGGGTCAGCATGCATTTGGAGTGTAAATTTTAGATATATTGTGGGTCAATGGAACCGGTTTAAATTTTTTAATGGGTAGAATGGATATTTAGAAAAAACAATTGAGTTGTTTAAAGTGTTGGAAAATGTAAAATAATATTAAAAAATTAGTGGGGTCCATTTAAGCAACCAAAGTGGATATTATGGATGTGGATGCTCTAAGAACTGATGAATCTTAGTCCTAGTCTAATGAGTTTAGCTTCTCTTGTTCAATGACTCAAAAACATAGAAAATACTCCCTTTGTCCCAAAATAAATGATTTGTTTGACCACTGACACGTTTGCCAATGCACAACTTTAATCGTTAATATCTCTAATTATCTTTTATTAAAAATTATAAAAATGGTATATTTTGAAAGTACTCGTCGAGACAAATCAAACAACATCTCATATGCTAATATTTGCATGTATATATTAGTAGAAAAATAAGGTCAAAGCAGGTCAAATGAATAGTACACTAAGTCAAAAAAAGGTCATTTAAAATGGGACGGAGGGAGTATAAAGTTATACACCTATAGAGCCATTGAATCTTCAATATCTTGTTTTTGAGGATGAATCACTAATTCAGATGTCTTCGCCAATGATTTCCCCCTTTTTCACAATCTTCATGTTCCTAACATAATAGGGTTTCAGGTTACAAATCTTTACGTACGGGGAAAATGGGACCGGTTATCCTGCATAAGCATTTTATATGCAGCGTGCATAAACTTGTTATTTGCACCCCTTCCATTCCGTTATACACCACCCCACCCAGTCCACTTAAACCCGGTTATTGTGCACAGCCCAAAGACAGTTGCTTAGCGCACCCCCCAGTTGCTTCGCGCGCCCCCCATATACTACCCCATTACTTGTGCGCCCCCCATTTGCTTAGCGCACCCCCCAGTTGTTTTTTTTCCCTTTTTCTCCCCATTTTTTTTCTTGTGAGCCCCCCATTTTTTTCCTCCCCAAATTTCTAGCGCGCCCCCAATTTTTTTCCCTCCTCCAAACTTCTAGCGCACCCCCACCCAAATTTCTAGCGCGCCCCCCATTTCCAATTAAATAAAAACTTTTGTTCCTTTGAAGTATATATTATAAGAATCCATTTTTAATTAATTTTCATCATACACCCCCTCAAAGCCCAACATAATAATCAATGGTTCATGTATAACATCTTGAAACCAAATAACAAAACTAATGGTTTCAATGTATAACGCTATGAAACCATTTAACTAGAATAATGGTTTCAGTGTATAACGCTATGAAACTATTTAACTAGACTAATGGTTTCAGTGTATAACATCTTGAAACCAAAGTAGCCCTCTTATGGTTTCTAATTAAATATCCATATTTAGTGGCTTAATGGTTTCACTAGTGTTGTATGTGACACCAAAGTAGCTCTCTTATGGTTTCCAATAAAATATTCATATTTAATTTAACATAAATATTATAACTGAAACCATAAGTGTGGCTTAATGGTTTCACTAGTGTTGTATGTGAAACCACAGTAGCTCTCTTATGGTTTCCAATAAAATGATTTTCAAAATAACATAATGATTTTCAAAATAACATTGCATAAATAACCAATGATTTTGTAACAAAGTAATAATGGTAAAAATTCGTGGGGGTGCGCAAAGTAATATGGAGGGTGCGTAAAGTAATATGGAGGGTGCGTAAAGTAATCTGGGTGCACAAAGCAACTCCGGGGGTGCGCTGGAAAATTTGGGTGCAAACATAAAAAACTAGGTGTAAGTGAAAAAATAAAACCAACAAAAAAAAAAGGAACTGGGCTTTCAGGCCCAGTAGGCTAAAAATAAAAACAGAATGTGTGTCATCAGCATAAAGGAGTGTGTGGATAGCGATGCATTGGGGGGGCTGGGGGGCGCGCGCGAGAAACTCCTGGGGGCGCGCGAGAAATTCTAGTGCTTATGCACCATGCATAAGGGGGGACTTATGCATAATAACCTTGGCCGGGGAAAATCATAACTTTCCCAAAGTTATCTTACTTGGTGAGACAGTTCCATCGTCAGGTGAGATTAGACAAAATTAGAGGCTTTCAATAATATTTGCTTGACTAGCGAGACAATTATTTCGCCAGAAAAGAGAACGGACAAAATTATAGGGTTTTATTGAAAGTAACACATTGATTTTAAATTTTTTTTATTGAAGGTAATATTGTTAAACTCTCAGAACCCCTAGAGTTGTTGGTTACAAAGATGATTCAAAAGACCAACTAATTATCTCATGTGTTTCAACCAATTGTCCTGTAGCAGCGGAGAATCCAACTCTAACCCATTCAGGTAGAACACTCCTCAAATCAACTACAAATGAGACACGAGTTGAATTCCACTCGGTTCCAGGATAAGCCACAAACACACTCAAGTTTTTAGACTCGGAGTTATAGTTTATACTAGCTTCTCCTATAGGATTATTTTGCACAAAATTAATAGGCCATTGTGTATATGCAACTGAATCAATAGACCCAATATCAATTCCAATGTGAGGAGACTGAAATGATGAAGGAGGATCCCACACATTTGTAAAACCATCAAATTCAATTGCCACTATAGGATTCTTGGATGGAACATGTGCAGTTTCAGGGTTGAAAAGACCAAGATACCCTCCACTTGAATTTTTTGGTAAGTCAAAATGAAGTGGTTCTAAAAAGAAAGCAAATCCATCTCCATGAAGTGGTTCATTGTTTGTGTTCACGATAAAGGAGAAACCAGTAGAGAAATCAGCTAGTTCTCCACTAGCTTTATCCCAAATGTGAATCGGCGTCACATATGTTGCACGTCCAACGCTATTAGGGAGTGGTTTACCATATTGGTCAGTTTTTGTTAGTCTTAGAATGCCTCCAGAGATTGTGGCATCACCCCATGTAAATATGTCAGTATTTTCTTCCTCAAATTGTGTTATGCTGAAAGCAACGTTTTCTGATCGTGTTGGTGACGCTTGTGACTCGACATTGTGGTATTGTAGCAAGAGAAAAGTAATGAAGATTGCTGAAGAAAGGACTCGAGATTGAATGAGGTTAGATTTGAAGTTGGAAAAAGCCATTTTGTGATGCAAGAGACAATGGGAAGAGTTAGGTAATTTATATGGTTGCCGAAATGAACTCACTTAGTAGATGTGTTTGCCATTTGCCAAAAACCAAGAAAAAAATTGTTGGACACATACAATTACAAACTCCAAAATTTGAATGTTGTCTTTTTTGTAAACCACAGTCATACAAGAAGGGGTGAAATACTTAGGAATATGCTCACCAAGATATAATTGTGAGAAAACGTTTGCAAAAGTACCATTCAAATTATTAAAGTATATTGGCTATTTGATTTTATTTTCTTTTCGTGGCAATAATATAATTGGATATTAATAAAATTAGAAAGAAAAAAAAAATAAAGACCGGATATTTAAGACTTGTTATCCGAATAGAATACCGATTAATTTGAGAAATATCAATTTCATATCGTTCATTAACGAAGACCCAATGGAAGTGTATTGTATTGCTTCTGTCTAACCGTCTCGATCAATGTTTCCATTAATAACTTTGCTTTGAACATAACACTTGTTTGTATTAATTGCAACATAGTAAAACTTAGTTTCAGACTTCAGTACCGTCCAATTCAAAACATTCTCTATTTCAAGTTTGGTGTTGTCTTTTTTCTGGTTTAGATTGCAATGTCCGGCAAATATTATTATTGTATATGCCTGCTTTCTTGTATACTACTCCCTCTGTTTGATTATGATAATATTTTTCAAATTAATTGTTAATTTATGTATCTATGAAGCATTC
This sequence comes from Trifolium repens, assembly GCA_030408175.1. Taxonomy (NCBI): domain Eukaryota; kingdom Viridiplantae; phylum Streptophyta; class Magnoliopsida; order Fabales; family Fabaceae; genus Trifolium; species Trifolium repens. Next base: position 17,636,220 of record CP125845.1, on the reverse strand, counting down.
ATTAATATATATTATATTTTCTATTAATAAGGTTTTTGTCTCTATTTTTTCAAATTAATTGAGGTTTTTTTTGGCTAGTTTTTACCTATTTTGATGAAATATCCCTTGTATTTAATCCTGATTAGTGAGTATAGTATCATTTGTACTTTTTGCTATGCTAGCTAAGCAACACTCATATTTACCTTCATGTGAAATATGGTTGATTTTTACATGCCACTTTTGCCTTTATGTGAAATGTGTCTTTCGTATTCAGTATTAGAATTAAAACAGACCTCAAAGTTCAGAGAATCTCTCATTGAAAAACTTACAAATTATCTACAACGAGGTTTCTATACCGACATACACCGGTAAATGGTAATTGAGTTCACTCCCTTAATTATATGATATGAGTGAACTCCTTAAAACATGCATCATATTAGCAAGTGCATAAACACCCCAAAATTACAGGTTGTTAGCAGATTATTTCTATCCATCATTGATAAATTGAAGTATTATTAGTTTAACAAAACAAAACATATTCATAAATTCAATTAAGTTCATTCTTATTAAAGAAACATAAAAGAGCTTAACAATAGTAATATTCTTTGATTACACAATTTATTTTCTTCTCCAAGTAGTGATGATACTCTCTACTAGTTCGAAGCAAAAGACCAAGAAAGAATGTCATGTGTTTCCGCAACGTCGCCTGAGGAACCTGAGAAACCAACAAGGACCAATTCGGACAGGATAACCCCGAAATCAACCGGATAAGATACAAAAACTTCCACTTTGACAGGACTATTTGGATAAGTTACAAGCACACTCAATTCTTTTGAGGCAGAATTATAACTTATGTGTGCCTTCCCTATCGATCCTTCGGGTTGGAGATCAATTGGCCATGGAACAGTGATCGAAGACTTAATCGTGTTGATGTCAATTCCTATATGAGGTGAGTTCTTTGGGAAGAGAGGGTCCCATTCATTTGTAAAACTATCAAACTCGACAGCAACGATAGAGTTTTTTGATGTATTGAAGGCCGTTTCTTTATCAAAAAGTCCAAGAAATCCACCCTCTGATGATGAATTGTCCGGAAACTCATAACCCAATGATGCAATAAAGAAGGTGAATCCATCTCCGTGAGGTTGAGAACCCTTTGGATTCACAACAAACAAAAAGTCGGTGGTAAAGTCCGCAACTTCACCATTTTTGTCAACAAAATGAATAATATTATTGAATGCGGAGAGGCCAAAAGTATGTGGAGATGGTCTTCCAAGTTGGTCTTTTTGAGTCAATTGTAGCACTCCACCATTTATTATGGCATCACCGCCGAGGGCAATGCTTTTGGTATCGTTGTCAAACTCGGGGAAGTTGAAAGAAAACGACTCTGATTTGACATCGATTATTAACAAAAGAAAGGTTAAAATGAAAACAGAAAAGAGGTTTTGGGTTGCAAGGAGTATTGTTTTGGAGTTGGCCATGGTTGTAATGATGCATAGAGTAAAGGGTTAATCTATCTATATATAGGGACTTTTGTGTTTTGATTTATTTTTTAATCTTGTTTTTGGAAAATAATTAGCAAATTTGGTCAAGTAAAGCAACAAAATTGTCTTGCATGCACATGCTACGTTACATTGGAATCTGGATTTGCCGTAGCAAATTCACACAGTTTGCTGCAGTAGTAAATCTCAACCATCAATCCATGATCTGACGGTTCCAAATTTACAACACAAATTTCAACAAATTCACACAATGTCAGATCTTGACCGTTTACTTCAGATCGGACGGTTGAAATTTGCTATTGCGGCAAATTGTATGAATTTGCTACAGCAGAAAATCAAGATCCGTTACATTGTTAGTAGATTAGTTACAAAATAGGGAGCAAATTTTATACGGGTCACAAGACCAAATCTATAGCGTTTAAGCATACAGACAAAATATATTTATACCAAAAATGTTAAATTAAATTATATTTTTATCTATTTTATTATTTGAAAAAATATTTATTGTATGTGCTTACACACTATATTTAATCTTGTAACCATGTGGAAAAGTTTAAATTTGTTTCATGATGGTGAAGTAGCTGTTTTAGCCATATAGTACTAAGTATTATTTTAGTTCAACGGTTTAGATCTTGCACCGGCTACTGGTGGCTGTAAGTTGTTGTCGTTGATAATGAACATGAGCAGAAAAATTAATTATTACTAGTTTTTAACCTATGAAGATGGGACATATTAGAGTTTTTTTGACGGATAGATCTAGAGTGAGTTATAAATAGCTTGACCAAGTAAACAAAATCATTATAAGTTCTATCAACTAGAATAATACAGTACAGTTAAGTTAATTTTCTATTAATTTAGCAAAAATACATTTTCTTAATTTTGGTTCTACTATTCTAAACGGACGCTTAAAAAAGAATCAAATAGTAACAACTATTACTACTTCACATTAATCAAAAGCTAAAGAAAAACAAGATTAACTTTCTTCCGACTATTTTAATCAAAATTAAAGTTTCAAACTATGACTTCGACTTCAACCAATACTATTACGTACACACATCGATTTTAACATGGCTTAAATATCATTTTTGTTCCTGTAAATTCATAATTTTTTTGTTTTAGTTCATGTATCTTTTTTTGTTACAAATTAGTCTCTGCTTTTTTTGTTGCAAATTAGTCCCTGCATGTACAAATCATTTTGATTGTAGTCCATATAGCTAAAATTCGCAGGAAAATCTGAAGAAAAATTCGCTAGTTTCCTACGGATTTTAGTTTTAAGGGACCAAAACCAAAAGATTTGAACATACATAGACTAATTTGCAACAAAAAGATACAGGGACTAAAACCAAAAATACGCGAACTTACAGGAACAAAAATGATATTTAAGTCTTTTAATGTTAAGTTAGATACATACAATATATGGTTAAATATGTTTTTAATCCCTACATTTTGACCTATAATTAAGAATAGTCCCTACTTTTTTTTTATGATTAAAAAATTTTGTAACTAAAATTGGTCCCTGCTGTCTATTTTTGCTTAGTCACCAAACGGAATGCTGATTTGGCAAAAATGTGGGCCACTATTTTATCAAGCTGACAAATAATATCTTGACACGTGTCAATACATTGGAGCTTAGTCACCAAACGCACCGCCGCACCGTTGAAGCTTCTTTACCTTTTTCCTTCGTCTCCTTCATTCTTCTGTTTCTCTGTTTGTTTCTTTTGCCTTCATTTCTTCTCATGAATCAAATCACTCTGATACAAGGAGAAGAACAACAAGGAGAGGGAGAAGAACAAGAAGATGATGAAACCCTAAAAAAATGAACAAAACAAGTTGCCGCCGCTGAAGTTTCCAACAATGCTGCCGTGTTGAAATAGGGTTATGGGTTTTATACTCTCTAAAGTTTAGATCTGAGTTTTTCTGGGTTTTTTTTAAAGGTGTTCATAGTGATTTCTTTGTAGCGTCTTATTTTCCAAGAAGCATTTGGTCATTGTTTTGTGATGTGATTTTTGGTGGTTGAAGTTTTTCTTAGAGATTTGGGTTTCATTTGAAGATGATGATTTGAAGGGTGTTGAACCAAGGGAGTAAGTAAACATAATGGGTACTGGTGTTTTGTTTAATTTGCAGCAGCGGAGGCTTTGGCTATGATTGATTTTTCCAGTTTTCTAGTTTAGCTGAAGTTTCTTAATTATAGGGTTTTTTTTAATCATAATAAAAAAGTAAGGACTATTCTTGATTATAGACCAAAATATAGAGACTAAAAACATATTTAAACCCTACGATATATAATCTTATTCTTTTCATCCTTCTGTCTCTAAGGTGACTTATCATAAGATATATTTTGTATTAAACATATTTAATTTTAAGCTTTTTTTTTAATGTGTTTCCTTTAAATATTTTTTTTATTAATTTCTTTTAAATATTTAATCACTAATAAAATATCCAATAAAACACAAACCGTAATAGAATATTAGAAATATAATTACTTTGTATATGTTAGAGCAATGTGTACTTATTTATAGGCAAAAAAGAAACCTCCTTTAATATCTTAATTAAAAATATTATTATATTAATAAATATTAAAAAATAATTCTACGTTGACTGAATTTTAATGTTGTATTATTTTATAGAGTAAGTAGATCTTTATCCCTCTGCAAAGTAGGCGAGTTTTGTTTTACCCCATGCAAAAAATTCATTTACGATTCCCCCTTGCAAAGTAAATTTTGTTGGGTCTCCCCCTTGGATGCAATTTTTAAATCGGTTTTTTTGTTCAACCGGTTTTAAAAGTGCTGTGTTTTTAATTGGTTATTCTGTTCAACCGATGTAAAAAGTACAAATTCCTCACGGGGGAATCCAGAAAAAAAAATTACAAGAGGGGAATCTCAAAGAAATTTTTTGCAGGGGTTAAACCAAAACTCGCCTAGCCTACTTTGCAGGACAGTAAACACCTATTTACCCTATTTATATTCTATATTTGATTGACTTTATTATTTTTTAAGATATCCTATGTCTTTAGTCGAATAAAAAAAAGACATCTTATGTCTTTTCTTTCTTCTTTTTTTTTTGACGTAGATATCCTGTATTATAAATTAAATTTACAATTTTCACTTGATACAAAGAAAAAACCCAATTTTTAAAGATTATTTTTTAGAGATTTTTTAAAAAAAAAACTAAAGCTATTCTATTTGTTTACTATTGAATTGATACTTTGCCCATCATGTTTTTCTTTCCCGTAACAAATAGCAACAAATAGCAAGGCTCATTCAGTAAGGGAAATTCTATTTGTTACGAATACCAATTGAAAGAAATGCAAGAATAATACTATATCAACCCCCATGTTTTCCTTTAAAAGCGGAATTTATATTTTATTAAACTAATACTTTGTCCATCGTGTTTTTCTTTCCCATAACAAATAGCAAGCTCATTCAGCTATAATATGTGAATACACTCAATACAACTATATCCCGTCATGAAGATTTCCCTTCCCACCCCCCACGTCTCTTTTTCACCCCTGGATTTCTGTTTATACTCCTGGAAATAAATTTCGGTAAACACAAACTGAAGTTTTAAACGGTTACAAACACATATTTTTTTATATTGAAAAACTTCTGTAAATGAAAACCAAAGTTTTGGGAGATAAAATTAGAAGTAAAATTGGATTTTTGAGGAGTGAAAAAGAGACATGGGGTGGGAAGAGAAATCTTCTCCTGTCATGCACTGAGAGGTCCATCTGTGATCCTCTTTTTTGGGTCCATATTAGGGGCTTTTTAAAAAGTTCTATAATTCAATATGAATGATCTCCACAAAAGGAAATCTAAGACATCAAATAATATTCAATTGAATGGTTTTTTTTTTTTTAATAATTGTTGTATGCTTTTTGTGAATTTATTAAATTAGTTTACATTTTAATATAAATTAATTTAAATTTTAACATCACATACATTGACCCAAATTAAGGCAGATTAATATAGATTGCATGTCATACATTGACCAAACTAAGAAGCCAAATATTACACAAGGTAGTTTGTGTAACCATGGTGAAAATAGAGAGGAAGTTTTCCCAAAGAAGGTGGAATTATTCTTAATCAAGCTTTAATTATTTACTTCGTGGCCGCACTTCATATCATATTACTAGGATTTCATTTTCTTAAAATCGAGGATTGAAAAAATAAAAACTATAGATCTATAATTGGTGTACAAGTTTTAAGCTCTTTTATATCTCAGAAAACATGAAACTTTTTTTGTTGTTAAGACCTAAAACATAGAACCTAAGTGATATGAAAATTGGGGCTTATGAGTTATGAGCAACATGGGGTTGTATCTTGTATGCACAGAAGTTCATGAAAATTGCTTTTTTCCTCCCCCTGTATTTATTTAAGGCCCCCATTCGTGACCAAAATGCTCTTAATAAGGCATTTGTATTCTAGAAAACTAAGGAAATATATTTCGTCACCTAGGAACCGAAATTATATTAAAACATAGTAGATTTGTCTTGTCGCGCACATCTGGACACAATACACAATTTTTGTCACCTAAGATACAAAATTGTGGTTTTCTGTGAAAATTGAGTGTCAAGGCCTATGCTCGTTCTTTGTTCTTGTGTGTTTTCACAATTTCGTATCCTACGACACAAAAAATATTTAGATTTCGTTTCATAGAAACCAAAATATCCTAGATGCAAAAGTGGAGGTATTTTGAGATATTTTAGTGGCCTGGGAGCATTAAGGGAGGCTTAAATAGCAATTTTCGAGGTTTATGTACAGACTTTAGTAGACTGATCGGACAACAACAATGCCCCAATCCCATGGACTACTATACAATCCAATCCACTTCAAACTACCAAATTCTTGGCCCTTTTTTTTTTTACAGACGAAGAGATAATCACTACCAGAAATTCATGCCGTCAAATTCAAACTTAGATAAAGTTGTCCAACTTAACAATATCGACATTTGTCAAGTGAACTAAGATTTACCTATTTTCATTTGCATTGTGTAACTGTTACTTTTTTATTTTTAAATTTAGTGTTTAGTTTTAATATATCGTTGTAACATTTGTCTGTTTCATATTTTATTTTGTATTTTTCTTTAGATTGAGGATTTTGATCAGTTTAACTGCATAATCATCTTTGTTGATCTTAATTCAAGCCGTAATAGATATTGTATGTTTTGATGTAATGTTATCTGAGGTTGAGTCTTGCTCTATGCATGAATGTGTATCCTTAGTTGATAGAAACGAAATACCTTTCGTAATCATTCAAGCCTAGTAAATAACGAACACCTACTAATTTTTGTGAATGAGAATTTCAGTAAAACATACAATTTGTATTTGAGGATTTGTTAAACATAGCCAAATTAAAGTTTGTTAGTTAAGCATAAGCAGATTTGTTCAATATAATCACCAATTATCAAGTGAAGTACTATAATTAGTTTTGATAAATAATATATTCATATCATCAATTTACTTCATCCTTTATTGAAGAAACATAAACATTACAACAATAGCAACATAAAAGACCTTATCAATAGTAATATTCTTTGAACACAATTTATTTTCTTCTCCCAGTTGTGATTTTCTCTACAAGTTGGAAGCGAAAGACCAAGAAAGAATGTCATGTGTTTCGGCAAGTTGGCCGGTGGAACCTGAGAAACCAACAAGGACCCATTCAGATAGAACTTCCGCGAAATCAATTGGATATGATACACCAACTTCCTCGTTGACGGGACTATTTGGATAACTTACAAGTACACTCAATTCTTTTGAGGCAGCGGTGTAAGTTATGCGTGCCTTCCCTATTGATCCTTCTTGTTGACGATTGATTGGCCAAGGAACAGTTATTGAAGATTCAATCGTGTTGATGTCAATTCCTATATGAGGTGCGTTCCCTGGATAGAGAGGGTCCCATTCATTTGTAAAACTATCAAATTCAACGGCAACAATAGAGTTTTTAGAGGTATTGAAGGCTGTTCCTTTATCGAAAAGACCAAGGAATCCACCCTCTGATGATGAATTGTCCGGGAACTCAAAACCCAATGACGCAATAAAGAAGGTGAATCCATCTCCGTGAAGTTCTGAACCCTTTGGATTTACAACAAAGGAGAACTCGGTGGTAAAGCCAGCAACATTACCACTTTTTTTGTCAGAGAGATTAATAAATCCAGTAAATGCGGAGAGACCAAAGCTATGTGGAATCGGTTTTCCAACTTGGTCTTTTTTAGTCAGTTGTAGCACTCCATCAATGGTTTTGGCATCACCACCGAAAAATATGTTTTCGATACCGTTGTCAAACTTGGGGATGCCGAAAGAAAATGAGTTTGATTTGACATTGGTGATTAACAAGAGAAAGGTTAAAAGGAAAACAGAGAAGAGGTTTTGTGGTGCAAAGAATATTGTTTTGGAGTTTGCCATGGTAGTAATGTTGTGAAGGATGATGCTTAGAGCAAAGGGGTTAATCCATCTATATATAGGCTTTTGTGTTTAGATTAAAGCAACCAAATTTATTGTCTAGCATGCACATGCTTAGGTACTTTGTTAGTGTTTAAAATGGAAATATTAGTTTTTAATTTTTATTATATATATCATACATGGTGAAAGACAATGCCAAAAAATGACATTTGTTTCAACTTTAGAAACTATATATGAATTTCGATTAGACGCAGAAAGCACATCACGCAGTTTAGTTTTTGTTATCGTATTTGAAATTTACTCTGGATATAATTTAATGATGATTTTGTGAAAGCGTAATGTGATGTAGTTCATCAATAATAAATTAATAATTGAGATCAACTACCACATAGAACTGTGTGTTCATCTAGGGGTTTGGTTATTATGCATCTCAAAAAATGATTCAAACTTAAACTTCTACAATTTTTTTTATTTTTCTGATAAAATCGATTATATATTCTACTAAATATTATGAGATCCGGTTTTGAACAATCTTTATGTCTATATTAGACTGATCCTATAATTTTTGTCGAGGTGAATTGCCAAATTATAACTACAAATTTGTTAAATATTTGTAGTACACTTTAAAAAATAACTTGCTAAATCTGTATTTTTTTCTTTCAACTCAATCAGATAATGAATCATTTGGTTTGGCTCAAGTAATCAAGTCATTAGACATGATTTTTTTTTTTAAAAAAAAATCTATAATTCGATGACACTATATTTCTTGAAAACTCTAACACTTAGATTAAATTTTAAAACATGAACTAGACCAAAAATAATTAAAACATGAACTAATTGTAATTAACACTTATAAATCAACACATAAAAATTTGAAATACATCAACAAAAAAATTTAAAATTCATAATTATTTTATTGGATGCGATTCGCAAGCATAAACCTTGTTATCCAAACACTTTGAATTATATTTAGTTAGACCGAAACTTAAACGGATTTAAAAATAATACAAAATGTGAATCAGTTTAAAATTTGAATCATCTAATCAAATGGATCAACTCGGACGCGTAAGCATCCTACAAATGGACTAGTTGAACATGCATTAGTTGGATTCATAAAAAATATTATATTTATCTCTGAATCATATACTGGTGCAATTAACAGTTGGATTGATGTTAGACCCTTAATTTCAACATTAGTTGCAAACAAGGGAAGCAATTATTAATAGTTAAACAATGACATTTACAACGAAATACAGCTAATAAAATTACACACTAAATTTAAATAGCCTGACCCAAGTAAACAAAACTTTCATTGATTTTATCAACTTATAAAATAAACTATTAATTTTATAGAATGAATTAGATACATACTCCCTCCGTTATAAAATATAAGCAAAAGTGAGTCAAAGAAACTTGATGTATTTGGTTCAAAATTTAGACCAAATACATTTACTTTTGTTGACCAACTTTTGCTTATATTTTGTAACGGATGGAGTACATATAGATCATAAGTTGACCAACTAGGAAGCCAAATATTACAAATGGGACTTTGTGAAACCAGGTGAAAAGAGAGAGAAAGTTTGTCCTAAGTGAGTGAACATATCAAACCTACCAAGTCTAAACTGTAATCCGTATTACATTTGTCTATATGTTTTTGGACATTACCTTTTGTCCTTAATTTGGAGAGATTAATTTCGTTTGTTTCAATAATGTATACATGTGAATAAGAAGTTAATAAATGATGATGTTTTCAATGAATTAGAACTAAATGAGAGGGAAGAATTATTGGGTTGACTATAATTGACGGCCATAACAACAACTATAATATATATTAGAGATTAGAGATATGCATAAGAGAGAAAATAAACTCGAGCATAAGAGAAAGATGGTACTATTGAATGCAAAAATGACACAAATTTTGACATCAGATAGATATATGCATGTTGGGTTTTGAAGGGCAGCCAAGAGATTATTCATCAGGGCCGTTACGATCAAATTGAAATCCTAGCTCTAATATTAACACTCGTAATAGACTTCTGGTAAAAAAAGAAAAATCCTCTATTTAAATTATATATAACTTCAATAATGTAAAAAAAAAATAGCCATAAATAACATAAAAAATCAGTTTTCTTCATATAAGAAAATCATTTTTTTATAAACAAACAAAATCAACATGATTTCTTCTAATAGAACTATGTTTTAGTTCGCACTCCAAGTAGAGAGTGTCAATATTTTATACTCAAACTGAACGTTATTGCCCCTCATTGATGAAAAAATCATGAAAAAAAGAGTTCGGTTTTTAGATAGCAAATAGTGTTCACTATCTAGAATGCGAACTCTTTTTTTCATGATTTTTTCATTCATAGGGTGAAAACGTTCAGTTTGAGTATAAAATATTGCCACTCGCTACTTAAAGTGTGAAACTGAAAAGTGCTCACTTTCTAGATGGCAAGGGGGTACTTTGTTGATTTTAGGTGGTCAAAGAAGAAACCTGGAGGGCGCGAAAAGTAGATCTCTTCCATCTATTGAGATTTGGGTTATATTCACGGAGGCCCATATATATATGTTTCGAAAATTGCTATTTAGGCCCCCCAAGTTTGCTCCCAGGCCCCTCGTTGTGACTAAAATGACCCTAAAAAAGCATTTCGTAGCGTAGAAAACAAAGGTACATACTTTCGTTTCGTAGGCGACGAAACGAGTGGAAACACTAGATAGCAAGCCGTGGCAGTCACCCGATGCGCATGTAATACAAAATCTTCGTCACGCTGTTACCGAACATTGTTTTCGTTGCTTACGAAACGAAAGCGCTGGTATTCATTTTCTACATAACGAAATTACCCTATATAGTAGACAGTACAGACCTGTCCTATCATAATCACTTTTTCACTAAACATTCAAACAAAGATCTCTGGCGATTTTTTGCGTTTTTGAAGGTTTGATCTCGACTTTGAAGCATTCATAGAAGGTACTGACTACGGTCTGGCAAGTGCACCAGTCTGTCGTCGAGTAATAATTCACACTCTAGGTGTCTAGAATGAGTTCGTATCCACAGGGATCGTGCCGAAACTTCGCTAGCGTTATTTAAGTTTGTCATAGTTTGCATTCGCTTTGGTTTTTGAAAAGGTTTTTATAAAATAAGCGTAATGCTTTGCAGAAATATAAATTACAGAATGTATAAATAATAGATTCAAGAAATATAGAGGCTGGGTATGGTGGTTGGACTCCATCCCTTCTTCATATTTGGCATGACCGGTGTATAACATAGTTACTTAGATTATGTTCGGCGGTAAATTATCCTTGTTGTAGTAATACCTTACTATTACACTATGTCTATTAAAGTTTCCCTACGTTAACAACTAAGGTACCTACGAGAGCCTAACCTCGATGTGTCACATACCTTAATTACTAAGTGAGTTGTTTATAAACACGCATTATAACCTTCACCAATTAACCTCTAGGTCCTAGTATCGGGCTGTTCATCTTCTAAGTGCTCAGATCACACCTAGTGCATGATTCCTCCTCTAACCGCTCAGTTCACGACTAGTTCAGGATGTTACCGTCTCTATACACCTAGCATTATTTACTACGAGTTTCGGACTATATCAAGTCAAAACCTGATATCAATTCTATGGGCGCTCCCGCTTATCCGGCCAGATTACGAGAATACGTTATTAAAGTGCACGAAAGTAAATAACAAACATAATTACTAAATATCATTTATTATAACTTAGACTCAATCACAGACTCCAAATATTCATAGGGGAGTTCATCTTCTCCACCACAACCTAAGGCATAAATAATAAAGACTACATATTTAAATTACAATAAATTATAACCTAAATACAAAAGCCTAAAGAAATCATACCTTGCTGAGTTAGTTTTCCCGTAAGAGGAGAAAACTATGCCCAATAGAGCTCCTCTGATCCTCTCTTTATAGTAGAGAGTGTTCTACTATTTCTGAATGAATAAAACAATGAATGGGAGACTCTATTTATAGTTTTCGTAATGGGCCTCAGCAAGGCATCGCAGTACGATGAGGCCATCGTGCTGCGATGTGAAGATTTAGTTCAGTTTTATAACTGATCCTGTGCATTTCATCAGCTTGGGCGCCAAGTTACTCCATCGTGCTGCGATAGCACACATCATGCTGCGATGGACAGATTCTCTTTAGATTTATTGCTTCTGATTTCTTGGCGAACAAGCAGTTCCCATCGTGGCACGATGGGAGCCATCGTGCTGCGATGGAATGCTGATTTTCTTCACTTTTTGGGCTTTTTCTTGTCTTGTTGCATCTTGGACTCTGTCTTGATGCTTTTTCTTGCTTTTGTAGGCTTTCCTTCGTAGAAATAATACTAAAAATGACGTAGAAATTCCTGTCATCACAACCCCAAACTTAAACTGTTGCTTGTCCTCAAGTAACATGCTGTCAGACAAGATCGTTAGAGAAATAAGAGATAAATAAAGATGATAGGAATTTCACAACCTTGCTTAATATTTCAGCAATGGTACCGCTGATTTCTTACCGCAGCGATCATGCTCAGTCCTGCTAGGCTCAGGAGACGTCGATAGTAGCAAATCGGACAAATGTCTGCAAGAGTCCATGTTCAACTTTTTCTCTCTCTCACATTTGTGTTTTTCGCTCATAATTGAAAGGGTTATCTCTCAATCATCGCACAACCAGCCATTTTACCATAGGCTTGTAAGAATTCTAAGCAACCAGTCAAAATTCAATATACATGCATTTTTGGAGGTCTTTTCAGGGTTATAACGTGGCTTAGGTCAAGGTAGGACATTTTTGGGAATATTAGGCTAAACATTGGAGTTAAGTTCTACTTTGTTGTTCCTTTTTTGTGTACGCAACCTTTGTTCCTTAGGGTGCCTTTTTGTGTTGGTATCGGAAAATAAGAACCGGATGTGTCTTTATGTGGTTCTTTTCTATCACTGTTTTTGCCCTTTGGCTCTTTTCTTTTGCCCTTTGGCTCTTTCTTTTTTCATTTTTTTTTTGAAGAGACTATTTTTTTAGGGAATTTTTTGATGTTTTCCCGTCTCTTTTTCATTCATTTTTTTTCTTTGTAGTGATAGTTCTCCGTATACCCACCCCAAACTTAGACGTTGGTAGTTCCATGAGCAACCCCAAACTTATTTTGTTGTCAAGACTTTGAGAACTATTACCTAACTCCAAAGAGGGTAAATCATTATTTTTCTGGTCTATAGGCTTATATCGTGGTTTGTCACCGAAACAAAAGGGATAATAATTTTTTTACGGCTCAAATTTGGCTAGCAAAGGATAATAATATAATAAGGGTGGCTTGAAAAAGGCTCTGGGTTATAACAAACAATTGTCTCAATGCATATAATATCAAATCAACTAGTCAGCAGAGAATTAGAGCAAGTTCTAGAAAATAAACAAGTGCACGGTACTCTCATAGTAATTCGAAAGAAAGTGGTAATACCGTTTGGAAATATTTGGCTCAAATCCTCTCATGGCTTAGGTATCTGAAAGTTGAACATTTGTCCCACAGACACCAGCTTCATTACTCGTCTCTCTGTCTCCTGAACTTCGCACTTCGGAGCAATCACCTTTGGTTTCTGTATGAAGGCGTGAAATTCGGGTCATCAACATTTATAACTTACTTCGCCGCAATCTTACCTATAACAGTTTATCATGCACTAGATAATAAACAGCAAACAGTTATTTAATTTTTTGTAAGTTTGAATAAGGGTTAAATAGATGAAATGATTAAACAGGAAATTCAAAGTACAATGGTTAAAAATGAAAAGTACATAAAATAAAAGTACATAAATAATAGAAAGACTAAAATATAAATGCGGAGCTACTGTCCGCCCTCATCCTCACTGGCCATCTCCTCCTCCAGCTCTGCTGCCAACTCCTCAGCCGATTGTTGGTAAGTCTCTTGGGTTGCCTCCCAAGCAGCGCTTGTTTAGCCTCTCATTAGCTTGAGGCATTTCCTCCATAACAGATGATAGGTTCGCATGTTTCTCTCTTTGTGCTTCCTTGTTCCAGCTTGAAGCACTGGCCATCTTACCTTTATATTGATTACAATCTTGATAGGACCAGGTCTGTTTCACCATATTTTCAACTATCCGGTTGGCGACTTATTTACCGGTGCAGTTTCATAAAACACAGTAATTTCACCCCAAACTTATACTCGTGCATGTCTTTCTCTTTTGCGCTTTCTTCTTGAGGAAGAAATTGTTCTTTAGAGGTGATTTTACAGCTTGATTCTCCTGATTGAATTATTTCTTTCCTTGATGGCCTTTCTTTGTCACCTTTGCCAATGGTTCCTGCGTTTCCGAACCAATTCTGCAAACAGCCCCTTTTACTCTTTTACTTCCTGTAGAAGCCTCAGTCAAATGATCCTCCCGACCATTGACTTTTTGGTTGCAGCTTCTCTTTTTCAATTTGCTCCATCTATCATCACTTTGAGAGTTTTCCTGTGAGAACGCTGTCTTTGATTTTTGCTGTTGCCAGCCTTTGTAACCCTTAGCTCTTGAGTACCTGTCTGCATGCACTTTAAACAAATACCTCAGTAGCACTGGATAAATATTTTTCTTGTGAACTATTTTTGGTTTTGAAATTCTGTTCCTAGGCAGGACAGATGTCGTACACAATGTCTAGGACAATGTGTCTGTAGTCCAGATGTCTCAGACAACTGGTTCGACAATTGGTTATAAGGATCGCATATATTATTGCAGTACTGAAGTAAATAAAAGCAATAAATAACACCAACAATTGTTAACCCAGTTCGGCGTAAACCAGCCCTACTCTGGGGGATACCAATCCAGGAAGTGAACACTACTAATCCGAATTAATACTTAGTCTTACAACCACACCAAAAACCCTATTGGCATGTATGCCTTTTCTTAATCCTAGCAATCTTCTACTCAAGGGCTAACTCCCCCTGAATATGAGAACCTACCCAACTCCCTCTAATCACTAATCCCAAGTGATGACAACTTTAAACTCCAAAGTTTAAAGACTTAGTTGAATGCCAACATTCAACAACAAAGCTACAAAGTATCAAAACCAATACTAAGAGCCACAAAGCTGCAAAGTATCAAACAACGATACTAAGAGCCACTAATGCTTTGCGCAGTAGGCACAAAGCTTTGAACTCACAATCTTCAGTTCTTGTGGGTTGAGTTTAAAGCTCTATGTTGAGTTCTATTTATAGGCGTGCAAGTCTTCAGATTATCTTCAGTCTTTCAGATGCACTACAATTAAGAGTTAGTTTTAAAACAAACTTGTTTAAAAACAAACTCCAAAAGATAAAGAAATTAATCTTTATCCATAAATTGAATATGATTCCGATCGTATCTAACACATAGGATTAATAACAAACTTTATCATTAATCCTAATCTCAGCTTGTAACTTAAAGATTCGCGTTTTACTCAAATTTAAACAAACACGCGTGCTTAATGGATAAACATTATCTTTTAAGCTGAACTGGGTTCAGATGTCCTACCCACATGTCTTGGGACATCTTGTTCGACATGTTGCCTTAACATGCTCTGAACCCAGTGACAAGATGTCAAAAACATCTTGTTCAACATGTTGCATCTGCACATCTTCAATATGCACAAGTGGTTTAGACTTAATTACTTTAGCATTGGTGCTTCAGTTAAGTCACTCTGACCAAGTTGTTTTAGGCTTATGATGCAGCCAATCTCAGAAGAACTACAATCTCCCCCTTTGGCAAATTATGGCTAAAACAACCACAAACCACTTTGTTGAGTGTGCACTCTTCAGTCTTCAATCTTCAAATTCTTCAATCTTCAAATTGATCTCTGTTGATGCAATCTTCTGTTCTGAGATCTTTAGGTCTTCAATGTATTTGATCTTCAGAATCTTGTGTGTCTTCAATATTCAAGACTTCTTTTAATCTTGAATGTGTGATGAACCTATTCTAGTATGAGACAATCTTAGTCTTGTCTTCATATGATCCATTACAAAATTTTCTAAGTCTAGAGATGAGATACCTAGTGACTTAGTGAACCAAAGTCTTGAGTTGCAGCGGAAAGTACTTAATCAGAGTGATCAAGACTTACTAGACCTTTTAGAGGTTCAATTTGAGCATTTAAATTATGCTTCTGGACACACTTATTAAGCATAGCTTTTAGTTTTTAATTTTAATTTTTTTTCTAAAGCTTGCCATATACATCCGTAAGCAAGAGAATGATTCTTCTTACCAAAGAGCTGTTCTTAGCATCAATTATTTCTCCCCCTTTTTACCATAATTTGACAAAGGTTAAAGGAAAATATTCATTGATTTAAGAGAACTGAACAGCTTACAAAAATGCACTAACCAAGTGCCGGATGTCAAAGCCTCCAATGTCTAGGACATTTGGTAGGCCACAAATTCAAGAAGTAGAACAGAAAGGAAAAATACAAAAGTACTTATTTTCCTACATTACTCAGGGTCTGTTCTTTAAACTTCTTCTTCTTTTTGCTCTGCTTCAGCTTGAGCCGCTCCAACTTCTTCTTCACCTTCACCTTCCTCCATGGTGGACTTGATCAGATTGTCCATATGGGTCTTCCTTGATGTGCTGGTCTTGATGGTTTGTTCCAAGGTCTTGGATATTTGCATCAGTTCAGCAAGTACATCCTCTTTGTTTGTTCTAGGCGGCATAGAGCCTGATGCTTCAGCAGTTTCCTTCATCTTTGGAAACACAATGTCTGGGACATGTGTACCAACAAACAGTTTGTAGTCAAAGCTTAGAACTTGAGGTTTCTTGGTTGGAGCTTCATCAGGGTACAGGATGTTTGGATACTGCCTTAAAATCATTCCAGTTATCAGACAAGGGAATGCTATAGGTAGCTTCACTGCATATGTCTCAGCATGCTTCATGGTTTGGTTAAAGACGTGGTCACTAAAGTTGAGCTTCTTCTTTGTTCCTATGAGGAAGATTATCTTTGCCAGCATTGGAGTGATTCCAGAACCATGATTGGTAGGTGCCCAATTTGCAGCTCCAATTTTGTCCTCCTGTAATTTCCTTAGTCACCTCCTTGACTAATTCAGCTTCATCACCTTCAATGGTTGGATTTCTTCTAAGGTACTCATTGATGGTGGTTGGAGAAAACGTCACATCTTTCCCTCTGACTCGTACCTTTCTGAATTCCTCACTTCCTTTACTGCAAGCACTGGTGATGTTTACAATGAATTCTTTTACCAGCATCTCATAGCAGTTGCCCAAGTTCTTCACAGTCTTCATCAGTTCAGCAGCTTCTAAGAGCTCGATGATTTCTTTGCATTCTAGAGCTTCTTGATTAAGCTCTCTTTCTTGAGCAATTCTTATCTGGTAGACAAACCTCCACTTTTGAGCACTTTCTTCAGAATGGAATGAAACTCTGTCCATTGGTGCTGGTGGGATGTTTGCAGGAATTCTTCTTCCTCCAATTCTTTTTCTCCCAGCGGTAGTGATATCTAGGACATCTGGTTCACCATCAGTGTCAGAGATACTGACAGCAACGACCTGTTTCTTCTTCCTTTTCTCACCAACAGCTTTCTTTTCTGCCTTTCTTTTTCCTTTCTTTGCAGTAGCCTGAGTCTCCACTTGCTTAGACTTATACGTTTTAGCTCTTCTGTTGATTGGAATGCTAATTCATATACCTTCACTTTCCTCGGAGCTTTCTTCTTCCATGCTTTGTTGTGGTTTACCACTTCTCTTTATTGCTTGAAGAATGTTGGCCAGAGGAACCTCATCTACATCTTCTTGATCTTCTTGTTGATCTTGAACTTCTTGTTCAGGAATTGGTGCAGAACCAGATGTTGGGACATTGGGTTCAACATCTTGTGCTGGAACTTCTGTTGAAGGTGTAGTTTGATCCAAGTTGGGATCTTCTTCCTGAGGTCTTGAGGAGATGTTGGTGGTTGTTTCTGATGGAGGAGCTTCATTGGTTGAAGGAGAGATCTGCTCAGCAACTTTGACTTGATGTTCTTTAGTTGATGTTTCATCAAACGGTTTGACATGTGGTACTTCTGAATTCTTTTATGATTCTTGATTCTCAGAAGTTTGGCATTCAGGATTTGTAGACTCTTGTTCCTGAATTTTGTCATTCCCTGTTGCATGAGCTTTGGTCTTTTTAGGGTTCTTCTTCTTCTTTGAGCCCTTGGACTTCTTCTTGATTTCGCCTTCTGTTGGAGGAATCATGCTGATTGGTACATCGTTTGTGATGGTTCCTTGTTGATCAACGCAAAAATCTGAAACCCTAGGCATTTGAGATGATGCCTCTTCTGTTTGCATCTTTGAATCATCTGGGTTGTTGTTCTTAGATGATTGTTGAGACATTGTTTAAGAAGAATGAGTTTCTGATTTTTGAGAAGGATGTTAGACAAGATGTTGAGACGTTTGGTAGTGTCACATATGAGGTCCTAGTAGCCTTTTATAGATTTGATTGAGAACTTAAGGCTACCTCTTTTTACGTGCAGATGTTTAACGTTTCTTTACTCTACACGTTACCTCTATAATGCTTATGACACGTTTTTGAGTGTGTGAATACCCAAAGGCACTCTAACACTCCCAACCAAAATCTCTTCAGCTTCTTGTCCATTGTACAGATTTTGGGACATCTGGTGGGACATATTGTCAATATCTTCCTTGGTAGACAAGCAAGCTATTTCTGGACCATTGTTTTGAGGTGTCCAAGTATAGCACTTATCATTTGACTTTGTCCCTTTCATCAGTACCTCTTGATCATTAGCAATGGTGCATTCATGGTTGTTGAAGTGCACTTTTAGTCCTTGTTCACATAGTTGACTAATGCTAATCAAGTTTGCAGTGAGACCTTCTACTAGTAGAACATCATCTAGGCATGAAGTGTTTGGACCAGCTAGTTTTCCAATGCCTATGACTCTACCTTTAACTCCATCACCAAAGGTAACACTTCCTTTTAAGTGATACCTTAATTCTCTAAGATATTTCTTATCTCCAGTCATGTGTTTAGAACACCCACTGTCAAAATACCAATTTTTAGATGGAGATATTCTTGGAGAAGTATGAACCTGTTGGGGTGGTGTTGGCTTCCATACTTTAGTCAGAACTTCTTTGTATTTCATCCTTGGTGGTAGGATCTTCCTTTTGTTCTGACTTGGTGACTTAGGCTTCTGAGGGTAGCCATGGAGATAGAAGCATTCTGAGATTAAATGCCCAGTTTTTCCACAATGTTTACATCTTTTTAGTGGTCCCTTGTATTCTTTGTATTGAGGGGACACATGTTGAACATGATGTTGGGACATGTGGTCTGGCATGTGCTTCTTCTGTTGAGCTGGAGGCTGAGTCCTCTGTTCAAACCTTTTCTGCTTGTGTTGAGTCAGATGATGAGTCTTTGTCACCTGTTTCTTTTGTCTAGCAGGTTGTTGAGGTTTGGACTCTGTCTTCTTATGCTTGTGCTGAGAAGGATGTTGTGACATGTGGTTTGACATCTGGTCCTGAGAGTTAATCTTTGGGGGAATTTTCTTCTCAGGAGTGTTGCTATAGTTGTCATACCCTAATCCCTTCTTGTCACTTGGGTTTCTACCAAGCTCAAGGACTTCTTCAAGCATGTCAGTTCCCTTGTTTAACATTCTCACAGATATTGTCATCTCAGTGAGTTTTGAGTTTGACAAGGTGACTTGTTCTTTCAACACAGCTGTTGATGCTTCTAATGCCTCCTTTTCTTGTGAGAGCAAGGTGACTTGTTTTCTCAATTCAGCTGTTGATGCCTCCTTTTCTTGTGCAAGTAGTGTGACTTGTTCTTTTAAGTCAGCTGTAGAAGCCTCTAGCGCTTTCTTTTCATGAGCTAGTTTCTCCATCTCCTTATCTTATCTTCTTATAAGTTCACAAGATTGTTCCCATTTAATGGTGAGATTGTTGTATCTCTCATCCAATTCTTCTTGTAGGAGATCTTCATTACTGATGCTGCTGCTAGTTTCAAATGTTCCAGCAAAGGCTTTATTTGTTGGTTCTTCTTCCTTCTCTTCCTCAGAATCAGATAAAGTAGCTGCCATTCCCTTTTTCTGTTTCCTGAGAAAGTTTGGTCATTCTGGTCTGATGTGTCCAAATCCTTCACATTCAAAACATCTTACTTCTTTGTTTTGCTCAGAAGTATTCTCCTCCTTGCTCTTGCCATGTGACTTGATGTTAGACCTTTTGTCTGGGACATTTGGCTTATACCTGGCTTGTAGCTAACTCAAAGATTTATTGAAATTCTTTGTAAGGTAAGCTAATGCTTCCGATAGCTCATCATCAGTTTGACTTTCCTCAGATTTAAAAGCTAGGTTCTTCATCTTCTTCTCTGGTTTATCTTTCAGAGACATCTCAAAAGTTTGTAATGAGCCAATAAGTTCATCAACTTTCATTGTGCTCAAGTCTTGAGATTCTTCGATTGCAGTCACCTTCATGTTAAATCTCTTAGGCAGTGATCTAAGGATTTTTCTGGCTAGCTTTTCTTCAGGTATCTTCTCACCTAGGGCAAAGGTTGAATTTGCTATATCTCGTATTCTAGTGTTGAACTCAGATATAGTTTCTTCATCCTTCATCCTTAAGTTCTCAAATTCTGTTCCTAGGCAGGACAGATGCCGTACACAATGTCTAGGACAATGTGTCTGTAGTCCAGATGTCTCAGACAACTGGTTCGACAATTGGTTATAAGGATCGCAGATATTATTGCAGTACTGAAGTAAATAAAAGCAATAAATAACACCAGTAATTGTTAACCCAGTTCGGCGCAAACCAGCCCTACTCTGGGGGATACCAATCCAGGAAGTGAACACTACTAATCCGAATTAATACTTAGTCTTACAACCACACCAAAAACCCTATTGGCATGTATGCCTTTTCTTAATCCTAGTAATCTTCTACTCAAGGGCTAACTCCCCCTGAATATGAGAACCTACCCAACTCCCTCTAATCACCAATCCCAAGTGACGACAACTTTAAACTCCAAAGTTTAAAGACTTAGTTGAATGCCAACATTCAACAACAAAGCTACAAAGTATCAAAACCAATACTAAGAGCCACAAAGCTGCAAAGTATCAAACAACGATACTAAGAGCCACTAATGCTTTGCGCAGTAGGCACAAAGCTTTGAACTCACAATCTTCAGTTCTTGTGGGTTGAGTTTTAAGCTCTATGTTGAGTTCTATTTATAGGCGTGCAAGTCTTCAGATTATCTTCAGTCTTTCAGATGCACTACAATTAAGAGTTAGTTTTAAAACAAACTTGTTTAAAAACAAACTCCAAAAGATAAAGAAATTAATCTTTATCCACAAATTGAATACGATTCCGATCGTATCTAACACATAGGATTAATAACAAACTTTATCATTAATCCTAATCTCAGCTTGTAACTTAAAGATTCGCGCTTTACTCAAATTTAAACAAACACACGTGCTTAATGGATAAGCATTATCTTTTAAGCTGAACTGGGTTCAGATGTCCTACCCACATGTCTTGGGACATCTTGTTCGACATGTTGCCTTAACATGCTCTGAACCCAGTGACAAGATGTCTAGGACATCTTGTTCAACATGTTGCATCTGCACATCTTCAACATGCACAAGTGGTTTAGACTTAACTACTTTAGCATTGGTGTTTCAGTTAAGTCACTCTGACCAAGTTGTTTTAGCCTTATGATGCAGCCAATCTCAGAAGAACTACAGGTTTGTCTCATGTGTCTTTGTCACTATGAAAATTCCCAGGTAAGTGAGGTGGATCACAACGGATCGCTTAAATACCAAGACTTATCCTTAGCCAGAACTTTCACAGATCAAATTCCACAATCATCAACAAGATTTTTTGATTTTTTAATTTTTTTTTGTATTTTTGAAAATTTTGGACAAACTTAAATAATTCTAGTAAGACTTTGTAAACACAATCCCCGGCAACGGCGCCAAAAACTTGACTACGGTCTGGCAAGTGCACCAGTCTGTCGTCGAGTAATAATTCACACTCTAGGTGTCTAGAATGAGTTCGTATCCACAGGGATCGTGCCGAAAATTCACTAGCGTTATTTAAATTTGTCATAGTTTGCATTCGCTTTGGTTTTTGAAAAGGTTTTTATAAAATAAGCGTAATGCTTTACAGAAATATAAATTGCAGAATGTATAAATAATAGATTCAAGAAATATAGAGGCTAGGTATGGTGGTTGGACTCCCTCCCTTCTTCATATTTGGCATGACCGGTGTATAACATAGTTACTTAGATTATGTTCGGTGGTGAGTTATCCTTGTTGTAGTAATACCTTACTATTACACTATGTCTATTAAAGTTTCCCTACGTTAACAACTAAGGTACCTACGAGAGCCTAACCTCGATGTGTCACATACCTTAATTACTAAGTGAGTTGTTTATAAACACGCATTATAACCTTCACCAATTAACCTCTAGGTCCTAGTATCGGGCTGTTCATCTTCTAAGTGCTCAGATCACACCTAGTGCATGATTCCTCCTCTAACCGCTCAGTTCACGACTAGTTCAGGATGTTACCGTCTCTATACACCTAGCATTATTTACTACGAGTTCCGGACTATATCAAGTCAAAACCTGATATCAATTCTATGGGTGCTCCCGCTTATCCGGCCAGATTACGAGAATACGTTATTAAAGTGCACGAAAGTAAATAACAAACATAATTACTAAATATCATTTATTATAACTTAGACTCAATCACAGACTCCAAATATTCATAGGGGAGTTCATCTTCTCCACCACGACCTAAGGCATAAATAATAAAAACTACATATTTAAATTACAATAAATTATAACCTAAATACAAAAGCCTAAAGAAATCATACCTTGCTGAGTTAGTTTTCCCGTAAGGGGAGAAAACTATGCCCAATAGAGCTCCTCTGATCCTCTCCTTATAGTAGAGAGTGTTCTACTATTTCTGAATGAATAAAACAATGAATGGGAGGCTCTATTTATAGTTTTCGTAATGGGCCTCAGCAAGGCATCGCAGTACGATGAGGCCATCGTGCTGCGTTGTGAAGATTTAGTTCAGTTTTATAACTAATCATGTGCATTTCATCAGCTTGGGCGCCAAGTTACTCCATCGTGCTGCGATAGCACACATCGTGCTACGATGGACAGATTCTCTTCAGATTTATTGCTTTTGATTTCTTGGCGAACAAGCAGTTCCCATCGTGGCACGATGGGAGCCATCGTGCTGCGATGGAATGCTGATTTTCTTCACTTTTTGGGCTTTTTCTTGTCTTTTTGCATCTTGGACTCTGTCTTGATGCTTTTTCATGCTTTTGTAGATTTTCCTTCGTATTTGGGTCTGTCTTGGTCATTTTACTACTAATAATAATACTAAAAATGACGTAGAAATTCCTGTCATCAGGTACCCACACTGATTTGGAGTATTAAAACAGGTATTGGAAGCTTTATACGGTTTATTTTGTAATTTTTTTTTATTTATCGGATGTACACGATTTTGTCATGTGGAAGACGAAACCTTGTGTTTCGTTTCGTAGAGGACGAAATGTGGTTACATGCAACAAAATCATCATGTTTGTGTTTGTTTTGTATAATCATTGTTCCTATGTTATGGTACCATGTATATTGATTGTTGTTGTATAATGTTTCTGAAGCACTACTACAAAATGTGGAATAGATAGCGCACTTTAGACAGCGCTTATTTATAAAAGTGTTGTTAAAAATAACACGGAACCCTAAGACAGCGCTTTTCAGCAAAAGCGATTTTATAAGGTTTATAAAAAAAAGTTAAAATCTAAAAGAAAAATTATGTTTCACTTTAGACGGCGCTTTATAAGAAAGGCGTTGTCTAAGATCTACAATTAGACAACACTTCAGACTTGACAAAAAGCGCTGTCTAAAGTATAACATTAGACAACGCTTCTAGAATAATTAAAAGCGCTCTCTATATATACAATTTTTTTAAAGATAAATACATTAAAAATTATTATATTATTTTAATAATAAAAACAAATTTAAAATTAATGATTAAAGATATATTTACAGTTTACACATACGAAGTACACAATTATCCAAAAAAAATAAAAATATATATACATACACAACTTATCGTCAAAAACAAATATTATCCTTTCTCACATCTTGTTGGAAACGAAACTTCATCATCTTGACGCAAACAAAACTTCATCATCTTCATGGAAACCAAGGATCAACCATGGAACCCATCGCGTGGTTTCTTGAACCCTTTAGTTGTCTTCCTCTTGGAATTAGAGAAACCCTTCACTGATACCCTTAATTGTAACCCAGAGAACCTTCGTCTCTTGAAACCCTTCACCGTCAATTGAATCGGAGAAACCCTTCATCTCTTCACCAAAACTCAGAGAAACCTTCATCATCTTTAATCACACAATAACCTTTCACCATCTTCCTCTTGAAACACATAGTAACCCCATGTTTGGTCTTGAACCCTTCGTTATCTCGCCGTCATCTTGAACGACAACAAAGGCACATAGCAGGTATTTCTATTAATCGTTTGTTTGTTTCTTATTTGATTTGAATACTTTTTTATTATTGTTCTTTATTCTTGATGTGGAGACTGTAGCTGATGATGGAATGGTCTTTCTTGTGTAAATCATCTGCACACAAAATTATAATAATGATTAGGATTTAGGAGTCCCTATTCTTATCTGAAACCCTACACCTTGAAATACTATCAATCAAATGCTTACATCAGCGATTTTTGTTTCAAGTTATCATATAGACTACATTTTTCTGATTAAAATATAGGACTTGATTGACTTAAAAAATTGTAACATTGAAATCTCATGTATTATGAACCAAAGGAACAAAAAGTCTGTTCTTAATTAGGAATTGGTTTAGCTCCGTTTCTTTTCAGACACCACCCGGTCACTCGAGAACGACTTTTCCGAACATGAAAGTACTAGAAAAGCAACTGCGATTGCCGGCGAAACTATTAATGTCGTGACCGTAGTAATAAGTGTCATTCCATAAGTGTGTAATCAAAGCATTGAGAAGCTTATACACCGAAATAAAATTATGTATAGAGATCAAATAGGTTTTTAGAGTTATCTCCCTATAGCAGATATTTATCCAAATGATTAAGAATCTATTAAAAATGCAATTTCTCATGTGACTGCTTATACTATTCAATTTACTCACACTAGTGTATCTATCTTAAATGTTATCTAATTTGCTAACCTGATGTAGTGATAAAACTTAAACAACAAATATTGCAAAAATATGTCATTAGTCATTGACTCAATGCACATTTTTCTATCTGAAGATAGTTTCCTGATTGTATGCAATTATAGGACTATCTTTAATTTATTAGATATCTACTGCTGACCTGATTTATCTTTGTTATCATATACCTTTGTGTAGGTGATTTCCTCTTTTATTGGTTGTCTGCCTGATAGATGTTGGTGATTGGAAGGAGTGTTGATTACTATTGATTACTACGGTCTTATTCTACCTTAAAATTCATGAATGTTATATTGTAATCTATGCACAAGATTCATTCAAATAAGTAGCATTACATAACTTGTGATAATTTTATTGGGCAGGAATTTGGAAATTCTTAAATCTATAACCCGGGTCAATCAGTTAAAGGAACAAGGTATGTGTCTTTTTCAGAAACTCAAAAGTAGCATATTAATATATGGCAATGTTTTGTTCTTCTTATACTAGTTGATAGTGTGAGGGTACTAAGAGATATAATTCGTTTGGCTTTTTGTAATGAACTCAAAGTAGCATAATTATATCATGAATGTGGTTCTTAATAAAGGTTACGAAGGTTTTGATATTTTATATATCAAGGTGGCACAATGAGTGTAAAAAAGTATAAGCTTATTGGAATCTCAAAATAATCATTTGGAGTTAATGAGAGGAAGTTATGCGTTTTCCTCATCTAAATTGCCACTGTTTCAGTTTCTCTAGGTAAGAAGTAAAATATGTGTTGTATACCATACTATAAGTTAGAGATCAATATGTCATTTGAAAATGATTTGTAGGTTCTTAATTTCCTATTTAACTTACTTTAATTTTTTGCAACACATGTTAGTAAATGGAAAAGATTTGAAGACTGAAATAAGGAGATTGGCTTTTGGAGATTGATATGAATGTTTTTCCTCTTTTTGACCTTCTATATATACATCTCTCTTGTTTAATTTTCGAAAAAACACAGTTCCAACACAAACAAGTTTATGTGTGCGTTTTATGCGTCAACTATCATGTGTTGTGATGCTCCATTTTGTAGGAGGTGGATCCTGCTGTTGAGCATCGGGATATGGGTGGTTCTGATGGGATGGATAGTTTGATGAGGCTATGAGCTTTGTTGAGATGTTGAGGTAAGGATATTGTTACCTGTAATCTTATTGAACATTGTTTTTTTTTTCTTCTGATTTTTGAGTTAGTTTTTGAGGTATGTGAATGTGGTGAAAAAGAGGCATAATTGGAGTATCTAGTTACTTGAGAGCTGACACTATTATTACTTTAAATTAAGTGTGTTTATTATTGTTTCTAGTTTTGGTTTGTTCTTATAGATTCACTTGACATATGTTATTGGTCAATTAAAGCTTTGTTTTCTTATATGCAGAGCACATATGAATGAAGAAAAGTTAGAAGAAGACATTATTGAAGTAATTGAATAGCAAGTAATAGTATATATGACCTATATAAAGCATACACACTATTTAATCTCAAATATTATAGTCATGAATTTTATTTTTACAGGACAACATCATTATGTAATTTTGGTTTAGATATGTTGTTTTGAACTTCGTATTAGATCTCGATATTATCAATTTATTGCAAATTTCATCTTTCGTGTAATTTTGATTTTTGTATGAGAGATTATCAATTTTATACAAATTTAAGATATTTTGAAGCTTTTATATATCAATAAGATTTCATGCTCTTCGTAATTCAATTATGATATCAAATTCTACAGAGAAAAGTTGGATTTTAATTGAAGTAAAGAAACAAATTAAAATAGAAGGGCTAACTAAGAATAATAATGCTCATAATAAGCGCTTCCCAAAGATAACATAAGACAGCGCTTATAAGTAGAAAGTGTTGTCTAAACATAACATAAAATAGCGCTTATAAGTAGAAAGTGTTGTCTAAACATAACATAAGACAACACTTATAAGTAGAAAGCGTTGTCTAATCATGACATAAGATAGCGCTTATATGTAAAAAGCGTTGTATAAACGTAAGATAAGACAACACTTATATGTAGAAAGCGCTGTCTAAACGTAACATAAGACAACATTTATATGTAGAAAGTGCTGTCTGAAGATGACATTAGACAGCGTTTTTACCTGATTATTAAGCGCTGTCTATACTTTTAACAGCGCCAAAATAGACAGCGCTTATAAAACGCTGTCTAAGGACAAAAAAAGCGCTGTCTAAAGTCCTTTTTGGCATAGTGAAGGTGATGTCATGGCCGATCCTTCGGCTCAATTGAATCAAAGTAGTGATGAACCCGGCTCAACTGGTAATGAAGCGGTTGTCGCACCCGTCGTCCCTCAAGCTATAGATGTTGCACCTGACATTCCCCAAGTTAATGTTGTTGAACCTAGGATTGATGAAGCAGATGTGTCCCACGGCATTTCCGTTGACACCGAAGGTATTTTTATAATGCCGCAAACTTTAAGGTCCGAGATGAATTGATCGATTGGTGCAGAAGGGAGACTTTAAAGATTGGTTTTTCCATGGTGATCGAAAAATCTGATAATGGTAACCATAAAAGGAAGCCATATTTCATTTTGGGTTGCAAAAGAGGCGGTGTGTACAAAGAACCGAAAAGGAAATTGAAGAGAGATGACACGGCAACAAGGAAATGTGAGTGTCCATTCAGGCTACGAGGATACTTTTTGTCGTCTCAGGAATGGAAGTTAAGTGTCGTGACTGGTGAGCATAACCATGAGATGGCCAAAAATTTGGAAGGTCACATTCTTGTCGGACGTTTAAAACCGGAGGAAAAGGAGTGTGTCCACCAGTTGACAAGGAACTTGGTGGCTCCGAAAATCATTTTGAACACGTTGAAGGAGAAGAATAAAGATCTTAAGACAAATATGAAGCAAATATACAACGAGCGTCAACGATACAAACGTGATCTTAGGGGTGAAATGACTGAAATTCAACAACTCTTGAAGTGTCTTGAAGGTCACAGATACTTCCACAAGTTTAGAACCGATGGTGAGTCGACGAGTTTACAGGACATTTTTTGGGCACATCCTGATAGTGTTAAATTGTTTAACACCTTTCCTACCGTACTGTTGATGGATTCGACGTACAAGACCAATAAGTATAAAATGCCTATATTTGAAATAGTTGGTGTAACCTCGACACAAGAGAGTTTCAATGTTGCGTTTGCATTTCTCACAAATGAAAGAGAAGACAATTTTAAATGGGCCCTTGAGGCATGTCGGAGTCTTCTTAAGGGTTATGACGGTATGCCGAAAGTCATTGTCACTGATAGGGACAAGTCACTGATGAATGCGGTTGAGACTGTATTTCCAAATGCAACTGCAATGGTGTGTCGGTATCACGTTTATAAAAATGTAAGGGCAAAGTTCAAAGATTTATGTAGAGCAAAGGATCAGAAAATGGATGGCTTGCTGGAAACTCTCAGGTTACAATGGGAATCAGTTGTGGAGTCGAATTCACAAGAGGCATATGGTCATGCAGTTGTCGAGTTTAGGAGAGTGTTTACTAAATTTCCAAGGTTTTTGCAATATATTGAGGAGACAGTTTTAGATCCGGTGAAGGACAAAATTGTTAGTGCATGGACAAACCAAGTTATGCACATGGGCAACACTACAACCAATAGGGTTGAGTCTCAACATGGTTCGTTAAAAGAAACTATCAAAGATTGCAAAGGTGATTTAGTCTATTGTTGGGATGCAATACATCAGATGCTTGGAAATCAGTTTACCAGGATCAAGACGTCATTCGGGCAGAGTACGACAGCTGTAGAACACCATTTTAAAGATCACTTTTTGTACTCGAGGTTGATCTATAATGTCTCGAGGGAGGGGTTAAAATTCATTCGTGGTGAAGAGGTGAGGTCAAGGGAATGTGGTAGAAATCGAAAGAAGTGTGGGTGTGTGATAAAGAGAACATACGGCTTACCATGTGCTTGTTTAATTGCATTGAAGATTGAACGCAAGTTACCAATTAGGCTTGATGAGGTGAACACCCATTGGAAGAGGTTGCAATATGAAGAAGGCGGTGCAGTCGAAGTTTCTTGCTTGGATGAGTTGAATGCAATTCAGGTAAATTTATTTTGACAGAATTATTTAATTTGCAAATCATATTTTTTGATTAGCAAACTTATTCACCGATGATGCTAACTTGATATTGTTTTTAGGAACGGTTTAAATTAGCAAATCATGACATGAACTTGCAAATCAAAGAGGAATTGCAGTTGATAGCATATCCTGAAACAACATCAGTGAATGCACCGGTTAAAAAATGTGATACAAAGGGTGCAAAAAAAAGAAGGAGGTCAGCTATAAGTGACAGTTCTTCCGCAAGATCACTATCACATTGGGAGCACATGGATCGTCAATTTCCTGACTCACAAGGCTCACAGTCAAAACCATCGAGACCTAAAAGGAAGACTGCCCGCATCGGTCAAAACCATGTTTATGCACCGTGCATAAATACCCAAAATTGCTTAGTGCACCCCCCATATTTCTAGTGTACCCCCCATATTGCTTAGCGCACCCCCCATAATTTTAGGGGGATACACTAGAAATTTGGGGGGTGCGCTAGAAATCTGGGGGGGTGCGCTAAGCAAACTGGGGGGTGTGCTAAGTAATCTGGGGGTGTATTAAGCAATTTTCATTATTTATTCACGGTGTATAAGGAAAAAGCTTATGCACCATAACCACTCCCCAGTTCCAACACCCGACAAGAGAATTCGTGATATTCGGTATATGCCGCGTTTCATGTATCCATATATCGAGGATATTATTGATGTGGCACCGGACGATCACTGTGGATTTCGGGTTGTCGCTCAACATCTCGGTAAGGGTCAGGACAGTCAAGGATTAATACCTTTGGCCCTTATTAGAGAGTTAACCATGTTTAGGAGTGATTACTTGAGGTTTTATAAGACAGAGGAGCGTTTGCAGTACATGCTTGATGGGTTACACCCTCCAAAGGTAATGACCAAGAGCGGCGTTGCGCCAAAGCATAAATGGTTCACCTTTCCAGATATGGGGCATCTCGTTGCAACGGTCTACGGCCGTGCGGTGGTTGAGTTGACTTCTCCAACAATTGGTTTTTCTGAGACCTTTTTCCCGGTTCGTGGACGTCCACCGTAAGATCCATGTTCTAAAATTATGTGTGTTGGCTTAATTCCTAACCATTTTGTTGAAGTTAAACTGAAGCCTGGGTGTCCCATTCCACCTACTTCTAAAGAATGGAAAATTCATCGTGCGCCAGAAGCAGAAAGTTGGGAGGATGCATTTTTGGACCGGATGGCTGAATTTCATGAACTGATTGAAAATGAAAAAACACTTCTCCCGAAGACAAAGACAAATAAAGATGATCCCATTTATATTGATTGAACAGCGACACGTATGCATGACAGTACATTTTGTTTTTTGTGGTTCCAATGTGACCGACACTTTTTGTGGTCGTAGTGTGACCGACACTTTTTGTGGTCAAATATTGCAACTTTATTTTTGTGGTTGTAAATTTTTGTGGTATTTAAGACACTTACAAATTGTGTGGCTGTAGTTGAACAAAAAGTTATATAAATATATCTATGTATCTAACTTATCCAATAAAAATCTTATCTTCTTTCTCTTGCTTTGCTTCCACAAATTTTTTGAGATATGGATAAAATGAGTGTTGGAGATCGTTGGGTTTCAAACTATTTAGCAAAAAGTTTTGATTTTGCTATCAAATTGAATGGTAAAAAAGAGTTTCACCTTCAGCTGAAGAACAACATTCATGTTCGGGAAACAAATCAAGATTGAAAAGGTTGCGTATTATGAATCTTACATCGATCTAGCAGGCGAAAGCGTTGGATTTGATGATGTTGAGGTGAAATTTCATTTGAAAGAGTTGGCATCCAACGACGAGGTTGGTTTCATGTTTCACACCATTGAAGCTGACCCAACTCCAATTCGTATGGTTTGTTCTTTAGGCAAACTTTGATTTGTTGTGTTGATGTACTTTTCAGATTTTCAATTTTTTTTTTATAGATCTAATGGTGTTGTTATAGATCTAATGGTGTTGTTATGTTGTCGTTGTGGTATAATTATGTACGTCTTGTTGTGGTATAATTATGTATGTCAATGTTGGGTTATCCCTCAGTTCAATGAATTTAT
This sequence comes from Trifolium repens, assembly GCA_030408175.1. Lineage (NCBI taxonomy): Eukaryota > Viridiplantae > Streptophyta > Magnoliopsida > Fabales > Fabaceae > Trifolium > Trifolium repens. The sequence continues at coordinate 17,605,031 of CP125845.1, read as the reverse complement.
GTAATCTGTCAACTGGTTTTTTAAAAAAATCAGCATAATCTGTTTTCGTTGTGTAGAAAATGAAATTTTTGTAAATATTACAGGTTCGCTGCGTAGACGACGAAATAATGGTTCATGGACACATAATTTCGTCAAGTACATGACGAACTAAAAAAAGACAGAATGTCCCAAATTCATTCATGACATTTCTTTAGGTCTTTAAAACATGTCTTTTAAAAAATTTGACGAACACAAGTTTTCGTTGTGCAAGTGACGAATACTTGGCGCAAATTACAGGTTCGTTGCGTAGGTAACGAAACCTTAATCATATGCACAAAATTTCGTTGTGCAAGTGACGAAATGTTAATTTACAGAATGACTTATGTCTGTTTTTTACAACATCCTATAGTTACAATAATCACGCAATCCTGTAAATTTTCCATTGGCAGACCTGTTCATTGATATATAATTCCATCTAATCCAAAACACATTACGATTCAAAGATATTATAAATTACATATTCAAAGTCCAAAACACATTACGATTCTAATTCAATCCAAAACATTATACATACATATTCAAAGTCCAAAGTAGATATTCAAAATCCAAAATACATAACCAGTTCCAAATTCAAATTCCAAGTTCAAAAAACAAAATGAAAGTTTAAATAACACAATCGTAAAACATAATCATTCTCCTGTGCTAGGACCCGCATCTTCTTTGCTTCTCTTCTTCTTCTTCCTATGCTTCTTTCCATCTTCCGCTTTTGACAATGCTTTGGATGGTCTTCGTGATATGATTCCAGCTTTTGACTTTAGCAGTTTCACTAGCAAGGACACCGTCCCCCCCTAATGCCCAACATGTTTTGGCGAGTGCCTTGTTTAGTAAAATTGTTGAGGATATAGAAGTTAATTTTCAATTGACCACCAGACAAAAAGCTATTTTTGGATGTTTATAGGCTGCTCATGCTCAGGATTTTCTCCTAACTATCCCAATCGACGGATTAGGCCAACACATGTCTCCGGTAGAGTATCGCACTATCCTCAAATATCGCCTAATGATACCCTTATTTCCCGTTGATGAGGTGTGTCCAGTTTGTCGTAAAGCGTGTCTCGATAAATTTGGGGAGCATGTAGTTCATTGTCGAGAGCTTCCAGGTTTCAAATACAGACATGACCTTGTTCGGGATGTCCTTTTTGATGTGTTTAAGCGCGCAGGAGTATCTGTGAAGAAAGAAGCGCCTGTGAACTTCTTGACCGACCCCCTAGAAGGGAGATCTACATTGAGGCCAGCTGATGTTTTGGTGTACGGCTGGGTAGGAGGGAAACATGCATGTGTGGACTTGACTGGGGTTTCTCCCCTTGTGGGATTGACGACAGGAGATTTTACGGTAGGACAGGCGGCCCTCAAAGCTGCTTCAAGTAAAGTGGCCAAACATGAGAGAGCGTGTTCTGAAAATCAACATGTGTTTATACCTTTTGCATTTGACACTTTTGGTTTTCTAGCACCGGAGGCCGTGGATGTTTTAAAAAGAGTTCAAAGAGTCATGCATAGTAATGTGGTGTCTCCTAGGTCTCAAGATGTTGTATTTAAAAGGATTAGTTTTGCCATCCAAAAAGGGTTAGCGGCGCAGCTTGTTGCCCGTTTACCTTGCATTAAAGTGTAATTACCTCTATTTTCAAATATATAAAATGTAATTGCAACTTTGGTTCAAAAATCTTCCGCTTGTTTCCGCTTTCGCCGCACCGAATAACTTGTGATAGGCTCCAACTCATCAGACACTTTTTTCAATAATTCTCTTGCCTCCTCTAACGTCAACTCACCATCTAACTTATCCGTCACCTCCTTTCGAAGTTTCCTACATATCTCAAACACATCTAACTTGTCATTGGCGTTATCCTCCTCGATCAGCATTTCAAGATTCACAGGCCGTGGAGGACTTCCTTCCATTGGAGCCCATATCTTCGGATGCGAAACCTTATAAAACCACGCAATGTAGCCAGGCTCAGCTTCAAAACCCTTTGTTACTCTTGGTCCCCGCATATCCTCTGTGACATAGTTTTCCACCAACATATTATGAAATGCTTCATCAATGGTGAACCGGTTCATTCCAGCCTTCGCAGATACAAATGGGGCTCTGGGTATGGACTATACGTGTCCATATTGTCTGAGAACACGCTCAGGCAAATGTGGACAGATCATGGAAGTTCCACACATAATCCACCCTGAATACCAGCTGCAATCTTGAAACGGTCTTGAATGGCGATGATCCTCATAAGGTTGCCAGACCACTTCATCCATCCCCATATTATCAAGGTTGGTCCTATGCTTATCTGGCAGCTGAGAACCTTTCAAGCAATAAAACTTCGCCGCAACTGGATCTTTGTGGTCATATTTGTTGTCAACATATTTAGCTCCAAATCGGGGGAAATGAACCATAATCCATGCCCGCGAAAATAAAGAAATAAATCGAATTAGGTTAATATCGAACATAATATATTGTACGATTATTACTAAATATACATTACTTGGAATAGACAGTTGTAACCACCATTATTCCCGCTCTTTTTCCTAGTAGCTTTATCCAAATACTTGAACAAATAGGCGAGTCCGGAAGCACCCCAATTCCAAGTGTTGACTACATCGAGGTCTTGCAAGTAGGTCAGGAAAATCACATCCACATACTGTGTACTTTTGTTGGTGAAAAGGGTCGAACCAAGCAAGTACAGCAGAAAACATCTAATGGCGCAGTCCTGATAGAATTTGATATCCTCTTCCTTCTCCTTCTCATGCTCAGCCTTCTCTGCGAAGTTTTTATTGTCAAGGTATAACTGCATCAGCTTCGGAAATGAGATATGCGCTCCTTTCATCTTATCAAACTCTACCAAGCAGTCTTCTTTGGCAAAGTTTAAATGGGTAGTTTGTCTTCAGCATAGGCCGCAGTCCACTAGCATCAACCACCTTCCAAAACCAATCTAGTTTACGCGAAGGCAGAGTAAAATCTAACACCTTCTTCCCATTGTTCATGCACCTCAGATATCGGTTCTGATACTGCAAAAAAAAAAACAAAGCAAAATACATAAAGTTAACTAATGAATAAAGCATGAGACTAAACACAAAAAAAGTAACGATAATTCCTACCTGTCCTATCCACAAACCAGCTGCAATATGCTTCCCAAAATTGGGCAGCAATGAAAGGTCGGTTGGACCACCTCCATATCCGCCAGGTGGTGCGTCTGCTGGTGGGTTTTGTCGTCCTCGGGTCGTTGGCGGCTTTCTTTTACGGGGTTGTCGTTGTCGTCTTGGTGGTGAAGGAGGTGGTGATGAATGTTGCTCTTCCTCTTCCGAATGTTCTTTTTCATATACATCATCTTCATCGACCTCATCTTGCTCCTCTAACTGTTCATCTTCCTCATCCATTTGCCTTTCTAGTCCAGCTGGTTCAGGATTAGGCTCGGAATGAATCTCCATCTCATGCTCCGGCACATGTTCTGGCTGATTCTCTGCCGTGGACGACACTTCATTCATTCTACCTCTCCTTTTACGTGTGGGTGGTACGACACGGTTTCTAACACGCTCCGCACGAGCGGAACTGTGTGCCACACTTTCCCTCCCACCTCTTTGTCGAGTTACTTCTTCACCTGTCATTCCTACAAAATCAATCATACACATCATAATCAACCATCATATCCCCTAATTTAACCATATTCAAAATCAATCATAATCAACATTTCAACAATAATCAATTATTCAAGTCAATTAAACAGTAATCAGTTCAATAAGCACTTCATAATCAACAACAATACATGTATAATCAGTTCATAATAATCAAAAACAAACAACTCTTCATCAAACACCTAAATTCCCAAGTTAATTAGTTCAAGATGGATTTGTCATAATCAGTTAATAATCAACAACAATTCATGTATCAACTATATCCCCAATTCATAACCTAAATCATTGAACAACAACCCTAAATCCCCAATTCATTATCAAAACCCTAAATCATTAAACATCCCTAAATTCGTAGCATATTGAGTATGAAAATCAAAATCAAACCTCTATCACGACTGTAAACAACGATAACTAACATAATTTAAACCACATGAAAAATTAAATATTTCATACAAAACTTACTTGCAAATTCGGTTTACAAGTGCCGAAATCCTCTTTCTCTTGACTGCGACTCTGATTGCGACGGAGAAGACGAGTGATGCGATTGTGATGATTGGGTACGAGGTTTGATCAATATTTCCCTTTAGAACCCTAAAAATCGCACCTCCACCGGTTGATTTTTGGTTTAATTGAAACTGACCTAATCCCAATTATCTGATATTCATATACACTTGTTTCGTCACGCTGATGACGAAAACCAGCGTGTTCGTTTCGCAAAAGACGAACTCAGTGTTTCGTTGTGCAGGACACGAAAGTTAGTGGGTAACGCTATTTCGTCGTCTCCGAAATGAAATTTGGGTCATTTTGGCTACATTGGACACAAGGCCTACACAAGATACACTTTGGTGCGCATGTTAACAAAATTTCGTCGTCTATACTCCGAACAATTTTGAATTTCGGTTCCTGTTTAACGAAATTTATGCAAACCAAATTTGAGGGCATTTTGGGATTTTTGGGGGGCCTGAGAGCAATGTGGGGGGCCTAAATAGCAATTTTCATATGTTTCTGCCGAGTCAATCACTTGGATTACTGTAAAGTCCAAATCACTTGAGAGTTGAGACTAACCAAATTGAAGGTCCATTTGAGTTCTTACTGTTTAGTGTTTAGTTTTAAACATTGTCGCCTTTCTTTATTTCTTTGGTTTTTTTTATAAGCAATTTTTTTAAAAAATTTCTTTGGGTTAAAGCTTCTTTTTTTTTTTTGATAATTTTGGGTTGAAGTTTTTGAGTTTAGATCTGAAGGTGCATTAGTATCTTCCCATTGCGATGGTGTGTGTATATATATATATATATATATATATAGAGTCAGGATCCGTTGACACCAAATAGTTTGACACCAGATCTTACACCTCTTAATAACGTCTTAACCAATATAAATTTTATAAAATCCACCGTTGGATTGAAAGTTTATATCATATAGATCATTTATGTAAAGTTTCAGAAAAATCCAAAATCATTTCATATGCTATTGAGACATATAAAGATCAATGACATTTAAAAAATGACGCAAACCGTTAACTTTGATGTACCTCAATAACATATCAAATGATTTAGGATTTTTCTGAAACTTTACATAAATGATCTATATGATATAAACTTTCAATCTAACGGTGGATTTTATAAAATTTATATCGGTTAAGACGTTATTAAGAGGTGTAAGATTTGGTGTCAAACTATTTGGTGTCAACGGATCCTGACTCATATATATATATATACTCCCTCCGTCCCTATTTATAAGAGCTAGTTTGACAAAACACGAGTATTAAGAAAATGGTTTTTAGTATTAAATTGATTGAAAAATTATATTGATTTTACATGTTTACCCTTACCATTAATTGTAGTGTTTTGTATCAAACAAAAGAGAATTTAATGCTATTAAAAAAACTATGCAAAGTAAATAAGGGTAAGTTTGGAAAAAAATAATTAATGTCATTGATAATTGTAAAATGGTCTTATAAAAAGGGACAAACTTTTTGTCAAACTAGCTCTTATAAAAAGGGACGGAGGGAGTATATATATATATATGTGTGTAACATTTGAGTAATGTTACACCATTCAATAACACTAACGAATTCAAATTTTACAAAATCCAATTTCACCTTAACGGCTTACTCGAATTCATAATAATCAATTCTTTAGTCTATCGTCGAGATTGAAAGAATCCATTAAAGTGCAAAATTTATTTATTTAGTACATTTCTTTGACTAAACATTTAGTATAAATTTATAATTATAAGTAAATTTGAAATTTGGATTTATTCTATATATATATATATGGGGAGGGATCAAATTACACCGGTGTAACATTTGAGTAATGTTACACCGCTCAATACCGCTTTAACGAATTCAAATTTTACAAAATCCACCGTTGGATTGAAAGTTTATATCGTATAGATCATATATGTTGAGTTTTACAAAAATCTAAAATCGTTTGATATATTATTGAGACACATCAAGATTAACGGTTTATGCATTTTTATTGAATACCGTTAATCTTTATGTGTCTCAAAAACATGTCAAACGATTTTAGGTTTTTGTAAAACTTAACATAGATGATCTATACGATATAAACTTTTAATCCAACGGTGAATTTTTTAAAATTTGAATTCGTTAAAGCGTTATTGAGCGGTGTAACATTACTCAAATGTTACACCGGTATAATTTGATCCCTCCCCATATATATATATATATATATATATATATATATATATATATATATATATATATATATATATATATATGTCATTAGAGACATTGTGTTAAGATATATGTTGGATATTTGATGTAATTATTTTTATTTTTTATAATTTCTCAATTTTATTTTATGGTATCAGAAACACAATTTTGGTACATTTTGACGGATTTGAACAATAATATTTTAGCTTTTTAGTTTTGTCCCAAATTATTTTGTCTTTTTAAGAAATCAAGACAGGATTAATCATACCTCACCATTTATACCCTTACAAAAAGGAAAGTGTTTATTAAATGAAATTCCTCTTTCTTAATAAATTAAGTGTAAAAAGAACTTAATTTGTCAATCTTTATTATTTTTTAATCCACGTGCAAAACTCTAAAATTACCAAAGTTTTGAGATGGAGGGAGCTACAAATATAATCAGGTCAACATATAAGGAGGTCTAATATTAATTCTAAAATGAAGAAATTTTAAAGTTAGTATTAATATTCTAGATATTCTTGTATTCATAATATTCTAGATATTCTATATTTAATGACGAATTAAGTATTAATAATGGATCTATTTAAAATAATAATAATAAATGCATCTTAAAAATTGTAGACATTCTTGTATTAAAGTGTTGAGAAAAAATGTCAAAAAAATGTTGAGAATAATGTCTAAATATCTTTTGATGATTTTAAATTTAAATATAATTTGGATTTATATTAAAATTAGATAATATAAGGATTCATGATTTAGAATTTGTTTCGAACTTTTAGGATTAGTTTGTTATTTGAAAATAATCGTATATGATATAGATGTTTGTTATGATTTAAATGTTTGTTATGAATATGAATGAGAATTCTTGTATATATATAGCTATGAATATGAATGAGAATAAGAACAAGAGAAATAAGATCCATAAATGAGATTATTTTCATTTTTTTTTTGACATATAAATATTATTCATACATTCAAATTGGTAGAGTATATCGATGCAATACAAATTTGAAATCCCTAAAAACAAAAAAGGATGAATCAGCGAATAAACTCTCAGCATCCATGTTAATAGCATAAAACGGCAAATTGCTTAAGTATACATATTTGACCATATTGAAGTGTCTGGAATATTCATATGCCTCGAGATTTGTAGTGTTGACGGCACCAAAATCATTGTTTAAATTTGCATTAGATCGAATTTAATATATTTTTTCCTCCTCCATATAAAATATAAATATATTTCACTAAATTCCACAATACAAAAACACAAAATATATTATCATAAAGGACAAACAATATTTTAAGAGTTGTATATACATAAAAGAAAATAAAAATTAAGAGTTGTATAATTTAGAACCCGGGAATTTTTCTTATATTAAGAGACTCTCTTTTTTAAGTTCTTTAACAAGTGCCATTAAGTTACTTGTTAGTTAGCATATATCTTTCCTTAAAAAATTGTTAACAATAAGTGCTCTAAATAAGTGCCCTAATTAAGGGCAGTTTTTAATGAATCTAAATAGTAGCATTTTATCAAAAATTGTTGTAATATAACTTTGAAAAAAGGTAAAAAGTTTTATTTTTAATATAAAATTTCTCTTTTAAATTGCATAACAAGTGTTCTTAGGATACTTATAGCATGAGATTTGAATTCTAAATTCTATTGAGTATATTTTCACATGTTGCTCGCAGTAAACCAATTTTGGCCATTTATTCACTTTTTTTTTTTCTCTTTTCTAAACTCCTTTTTTCATTCTATAGTTTATTAACTATTGAATTAAAAAAATAGAGACAATTGGAAAAACTATTTTTGTTAGCACCACTCTTTTCCGTATATTAATGATTAAGTTTCACGTGCTTCACTGATTACTGTACATGCTGCCATATGTATTTCCATAACAAAACTAAAAAGAAGTGATTATCAATTAGCACAATGGAAGTAAAAGTAGCAATTTTCCAAAGTTGGAATAATTGATCAAATAAAGTATATTTTGAACTAATGACAAAGTCTATCTTACTTGGACTCCGTACACATATGATTTCCTGATCATTGACACCTGGCTAAACTCCTATTTAGGGGCACTAAAGTAACAATAATTAATCAAGCATTAGCTGCATTACACCTTAATTTAATAAAAGTGCAATCTTAAGAATTCAGCTAAGATCGAATCTTATTGGTGAATGAAAACTTGTACATTATTCACATGGGTTTAACCAATAGAAAACTAGAATTAGAGACAATATGTCCAAACTTTATGACAACTTGCACATTACCTAGCTAGTATAATAATATGCTAAATCGAGTATTTTTTTGAATGGATTCTATGTTTTGAGGAACACTAAAATCAAAAGATATATTTCTAAGTATAGTAGCGCGTGGGGATGTCCCTCTCTTGTGACTCAACTCTTTACGGGTACCGCAAATAACGCAAATTTGCTCAACATTGGTCTCAACTTGACATGGGCGTGCAAAGGCTTTGCGGTGTTGGTCTTTCTTGAGTGAGAATAGTTTTAAAAATGGGTATTGAACTTATCTCAACATTATAAAATCGGTTTATAAGATGATGTTATATAGTTTTTATTTTATAAATTATATTCAGATCATCTCACATCCAATGTAAGACATTTTAATGCACTCCTTCACGTCCAATATTATTTAACGAACGCGGATATAAATGGTGGATAACCCGATAGCGAATGACCCAACAAATCTTGTAGAGGCTTTGATACCATGTTAAAATTGAGTATTGGATCTAACTTAACCTTACAAAACCAATTTATAAGTGAGGTTTGTCACTATTTTATAAACTTATATTCAGGTCATCTGACATCCGAGTGAGACTTCTTAACAAATAGGTTGAATCGAGTTAGCTTTTATAATAGATATAGCACAAAAAGTAGGCATTGAATGGGCTCGGTCGATTACTTACGATAGTTTTTTAACCAAATATTCATAGCAACTTCTTGGTGGTAATTTTGCCAAGTCTGGATCAGCTTGTTATTCTTGCATTAGGTTGCTTGTACTTTGATTGGAACCGTGAGCTTGGTGAAGTCGTTACTTCAAGTAACATTATTTTGCGGAACCCATAAAAATAAAGAAACGTTTTAGGATGCAATACATTTAAATATAGTTAAAAATATTAATATGTGAGATAAAGTTGGGAGATTAAATACAAATTTTTAAAGTTGCAATATTAGAAAATAAAATGAGTGAGTTATGTCAAGATGATTTAGCTCTAATGTGATCTATAAAATATCTTTGGATATAGTTCACTATTAGAGATGATGGTCTTAACACACTCTCTAAGGTTCAATATTATTGGGTTTGAATCGTGGATATAAATGGTGTTGGCTGGTGGCTCAATAGTGAAAACATAATAGTAGGTGTAGAGCCCTCCCAACACATTTCGAAGCCTCAGTCGAATTAGATTAAGAGACCATTTGAAAAAACATTAGTAAAATTAATGTTTTTTTATTTAAAATAACACAATTTTTCAAAAAGAATAATCTTTTATTTAAATGGTAAATAACATTATGCTAATATTATTTAAATTAAAAAGTAAATTTGAAATGTAAAATTAATAGTCATATTTTAATTAATAATAAAAAAACACATTTATTCTAATTGATCGTACTTGATCAGAGTCGAACTTTGTCCGGTACTCAGCGGTTGCCCTCTGCCCCGTTCCGGTGAATGAGAGGGAGTTGTGTACCTGCAGGTGCCCCGACGCTCAAGTTAAAATGAGAGTGAAGTAAATGTTTTCAGAGTAAGAGATTATGTACCTGACTCCTCTGAATGAGGAGTGTATATATAACCTCAAGCGCTGTGCCAAGGCCATTGATGAAGACCATCAATGGCTGCCGGAAAACGGCTAAAAAGCCATGAAAAACAATAAATTATCATCATTCCGGTTGTCGAGCGTACAATCCTCAAGGGATTTGGCGTGCTGACTCGTACGTGATTGGGCTTCACCTTATTGGGCATTGCTCGACAAAAGGGGAAATGGGCTTCCCCGGTGCATTGGACTTCCAAGCCTAGTCCAAAACACTAATATTATTAAAAATTGGTAACTTATTTTTGAAATTAATTCTTTATTTCAAAGAAATAACAAGTAAAATAATAAAAGATAAAAAAAGTGTAGTTTTTTTTATTATAAATAAAGTAGTCTAGTTATTTTCAATATATAAAAAAATTCATTATCATTTTCTAAAATATTGTCCGAGTATGATCTTTAGGCCAAGAGATAACTTAAGGCATTTTGGTAGGATATGTACATAATACAACAAAAATCAATTAAATTATATTTCACCAAGTAGAGTCAATTATATGAATTAACGACGCCATAATGTTATATCATATGTCATATATGATTATATATACATTATGTCTCTATATATTGATTTGACCACCATTTATTTATTCTATTCTCTTTACTACAAAACAACCTATATATAAACCAATTTTCCATCATCTACTCCATAGTATGATGACTTTAATCAATGTTGAATCGATAACATTTAATGTTTTTAATAATAATAATAATAATAATAATAATAATCATAATAATATAATAATAATAATAAAATTATACAAAAGTTACATTTTTTCTTAGTTTCTTAAATAACACTTTAAGATGTTTGTGTTTTTAGGTTTTTTCATTTGTAATATTATGTGTATTTGTAACGTGTCAAAGACTTATACGGCTGACGGCGCCATAAAAATGCTCAAAACTAAAACGCAGTATTATTTTTATTTTTATATTACATTACATGTAGTTCCTTGAATAACCAAACCAAATAGTACTACTTCACTGTAGAAAGTACCTACAATTCACGAGTTGCTGCAGTGATCTACAATTAATATTTATTTTTAATCAACATAGATATTCTAATCTACATCTTAAGCACCTTCCCTGATTTTGACCCAACTTTCTATACACCTTTCTCCTTATAAAACTTCTCTTGCAACTTACAACCCACAAAATGGAAACTCTTCTTCCTCCATCATCAAAAACTTTGAGTACTCATCTTTAACATCAATCAATACACACCAAGTAAGATATATATATATACCTAAGCTTCTTTTATTTATTTATTTTTTCTATTTTTTTATATTATTATATATAAAAAAAATAAACTCAAAGAATATTATTAATCATCTAAGAAACCCTAGGAGCATAAATTAAGAATATGGGAAGGGGGAAGATTGTGATAAGAAGGATCGACAATTGTACAAGTAGGCAGGTGACTTTCTCAAAGAGGAGAAAGGGATTGATCAAGAAAGCTAAAGAGTTAGCAATCTTATGTGATGCACAAGTTGGACTTTTTATATTCTCCAGCACTGGAAAGCTTTATGAATATGCAAACACCAGGTTTAATTCATATATATTTTCATTCATTTCTTAATTTTATTTGCAATATAAATTATTTGGATCGATCATAATTGATATTTTTTGTGTTATTAATGTATATGGATCATGGTGGCTTTGAAAGTACTACTTAATATATTAGATTCAGATTTTTTGAATCATCTGGATATGGTGAGTATGGTGTAGTGTTGTAAACTCTGGGTACCGAATTAGATTTCTAAATATTTTTTTTGAATGACAAATCAAATCATATATATATATATATATATAATCAGAAGTTGAGTACAAAGGGTTTCGACCAAAAATAATGTTAAGAAGAAATAGAAAAAGAAAAAATGAAAATAAAAATTATACAATCGTAAACAAGAATCAGGATATAACAAACTCAAAATCCAACTCAAGGCACGACGAGTCATTCAAAATTATTTTAGCAGAGGGTGAGTTTTATTACCCGCTCGTAAAGAGTACAAGATGGTTGTACCCACCTTGTGTGCCCCACAGGTTCCCCGACGAAAATTAGTCATCGCTAACGGCGGTGGAAACTTCGTACCAATATCGTAACCCAATAAAAAAAGTACAAGAAGGTCGTAAGGACTAAGAACCTTAGTTAAAAACTATTATTAAGAAGAAAACTTAATTGATTAAGAAAAATAAAGAAGTTCATACAATCCATCAATTAATTGTTCAGAATACACCACTTTATTAGAAAAAAACATCATTTTGTGATTTCCTGATCAACTGTGTCACAATATGTCAAACCAAAGTCAAACAATGGTTAAGTTGAAATTCGATCAACTCCGAAGGAATAGGAGATCGAGAACAATTGAAACAAGTCTGGCAGCATAGCCAGATCTCAATCTGAACCACTACAAATCCTTATACCAGACTTAAAGTGAAAACTTATCACGTTATACCACAAAACACATAGACGACCCCTCTACATTCTAACGATAAAAGCGTGCATGAAATGAGATAAGGTATATACATCGATGAAGAATATTACACAAAAATCTTGATACAAGCAAATTATTAAAAAAAAATACCTATAAACAAAATATGCTGTCATAAATTAACTAACTATATATTTTCTAAGAAATTTTAGCCAAGTTTAACTAATAATTTTTATCTCATAAGAATTAGTGTATTAAAAAAGTCCTTCTAGAAAATTTGTTCATTGAAAATAAAACTTATATCAAATTAGGATATTTTAGGAAAGAACCCATCAAAAAGATTATAAAAACCACTAAGTTATTTTGTTTTTTTTTATATTCGAAATCAGAAGGAGTAGTATTACACATTATGTTTGTGGTTGTAAAATGCACCAAACGAATGAACAAAATATTGATTTTCTTTTTACCATAGAATATATATATATATATATATATATATATATATATATATATAAAGAGTAAAGTAAGTTAATAATGAAATGAGTGGAATAGTATATTCCAATATATTACAGAAAGATAATCTTGTATAATCACAGTCCATTTCGGGCAAATTAAACAAACTCTTATTCTCAATAAAATTATTTGTGTTTAAATTGAAATTTTGAGCCCTTGCATACTCTTTAATTCATTTTGTTTTTTTTAAAGAAACTATGAATACAATCCCTAGTTAGAAACCACTTCCATGACAACTTACACGGTTAAAATGGAACTTGACCGGAATTGGATCCCTTAAGAAAGGTCTTGAATTTGAGTTGTGGAAGAAAAATGTGTTTAGAAGGAGACTCCACTAAAATAATTAGTTAAATTTTATTATAGAGATTAGTCATCGACAAAATTAGTGAATATTTCGTACCAATGGTTAACACTCTAATTTGCTCAATTAATTAGTCATGTAAGTGGAGCCTTATTGAACAAAATATTATTGAAAAACTTCTTAACATGCAAAGTGGTTTCATCAAATGATAGATAGGCATGTTTAAGGAAATATACTAAGGTGGGACTTGTGTACCCATAATAGGAAAAAGACATGTCAACTTGTTATTATATATTAATTCCCCCAAACCATTAGCGCCAATGGAACTGCATTCTGCTTAGATTATGTTGTTTGGATTTAAATATTATGTATACACTAAAAGAAAAATTAACAACCAAAATTAGAGATGTTTCAAAAAAAAGATGATATGAAAAATTAACAAAACCAAAATTAAAGATGGTAAGAAAGCGAAATCTTGCTTCTTTGTTCTTTTTTTTTCTTCAATATTTGGATTATTCTAACCTTTTATTTTTTTTGAATATTTGGATTATTTAAGATACCATATTTTATATTCAATGTCTAACTTAGTTCTCGAAGGACTATAATTAGTTCAATGGTATTTTCATCTCCTATAACAAACTAATCACTAACATTTTTCTATAAAAAAAAACGTTTTACCAATTTAAGGTTGCCAAAAAATTAGGTATACATGATTCCATTATTTGAATATAGATATATCTATTTCTAATCTAATTTTTTTAGGTTGATACCAAGCCTTTTTAGTCAATGTGAAGTATATCCAAGATGTGGAAGTGATAGGCATAGTCGCATGAACATGTCCCATCCCAAAAGTAATATTTAAGTCATGTTTAATTAGGATCATTATCATTGGCAAATGCACGCATTGTCTCCAATCTCCACTAGTTTTAATATATACAAATTTTTAAACCATATAGCAACTAGGTAGGTAGCTAATTAAATGGAAATTACCTTTGTAGATAGGTTTCAATTGTTGGTATTATTCTTGTTCTAGGAAATGTGTAATTAGGATGAGATCCTAATTCAATCTTGTGTTCTTACTTTCTATATAGGGTGTCGCATATGCTTGCTTTTCACTAACTCAAACTACAAACTTCATCTAGACTAAAGCTTTTAAACTCACAATGAATTTGTTAATTGATAGGGAATTTTGACCTTGTAAGAGGAAAACATCTTGTGTGTTCAATAAATTCTCTAAAGGCTTTTTCAATAATTTTTATTTTATAAAAATAACATTCTTCTTTCTATACAATAAAAATAGCAATTTAATTTGGAGTTTAACGAGGCTTCAATTGTTTTTTTTTTTTTTAATGTTATATCATCAATTTCAAAATACACTTATAGTGGGTGTAAACTATCTATCTTTTTAGAGTAAATTGTAGTGAATATTACTTGAATTTTCTTTTCACTAGTATTAATTTAGCTATATAATATGAACTATATATGTGTACTTTGTGATTTGCCATATTAATATACTGTGCAAAATTATAATATAGTTTCTCCTTTTAGTTTATTAAAATAACCGAGATAAATAAGTTTTAGACTTAAATGCAGTTTTATCTTTATAATTTGGTGAAACTGCAATTTTGGTTTCATTATTTTTAATCGTGCAATTTTTAGAATTTGTTACCAACTTGTGATTTTGACATTCAATGACGTGAAAATAAATTAGATGACATGAAAACGAAATATCTAATTACTAAGGGTCTCAAAAACTGAGGTGTCAAAATTCAATCGTACAAAGGTAAAAGAAGATCAATCAAAATTATACATAGAGTTGGGAGTGAAAAATTAATTATCAACACGTCAACAAATTGAAAGGTCAAAATCATGAGTTGGTCAAAATTTTAAAAATGGGGACTAAAATTGTGCAATTAAATAAATTGGGGGACCTGGATAATGGTATATAGATCCTTAAGTACTTGTATTATTCTGATTTTTTCTTGTTCCTATTTATTTAAAAAATAAATAAATAAATTGGGGGATTAGAATTACGATTTTGATGTAATATAATTAAGGGATCAAAATCATTGTTGATATCAACACCACTAGAAATGTCTTTCTCATGCATGGAAAACATCTATTACTCAGATTTATCATGAAATCAACCAATGTGCTGTTTTTTGAAGGAGAGTCTTCAAAATGTTTTTATGTCTTTCACTTCATTTAATTTTGTTAGGTGATATTAGAGGTGTTGATCTACTTCCTTCGATTCGGTACTCAAAAAATAAATAAAAAGAGACAGGAAACTTATGAATATATTTTAACTGTTTTTTAGTCATTCTTTCTACCATTTATGGAGAAAAAAAAAAAAAAACACCTGAAACCTTTTTCTTGGTTTTTTTTCATATACTAGAATTGTGTAACAAGTTATTTGTTTTTTTCTTATATTCATTTGATGAATTATAAAAACACAAACACACTTAAATAAATTTTAAATAAGAAGTTTTTTTCAGCAAAAATAAAATATATATTTTTTTAAAAAAAAAAAAATCAACATATATACCTTGATCGTGGTATATGCTAGCTGTGTTTTGGTCATGATCACTTGTAGATACAGCTTTACATGATTTAGGATACTAATAATTTTATGAAACATTAACAAAGTGATTATTCTTTATTGTGGCAGCATGAAATCAGTGATTGAGAGATATAACAGTTGCAAGGAAGACCAACAAGTGACAAATCAAGAATCTGAACTCAAGGTATGCATGCTATATACGTTAACCATTCTTGAGTCATATATGTCCCATACCATGTTCTGCCATAAACATCAGCCAAGACAAAAAGTGTATTTGAAGTGTATATTTGTTATCACGGTGAGTATGTTAGAATTACGGTGATCAATCATAATTTTACAAAAGTTACATAATGTAGCTTTTAACAAATTGTGGTAGGTTATTGTCAAAAAAAAATTGTGGTAGGTCATCATGTTTTTTCACCCACCGTGATATGAAGTCTATTATCGTTCTTTGTTTTCATACGTAAAAAGCGAGACTAGCCCACCCTTCCCAAATGAGCTAATAATTTATAGGGATTTACATTTTGCACCCCCATTACACTCACACACCTCCTTCCATTTCAAATTTATCCCTCTCGCTATTTAGAAAGCGAGTGTGTAAATAACAAAAATTGAGAAAAATAAAGTTCGCTTTCTAGATTGCAAACTGAGTTTGCATTATAAAAATCAATTTTTTTTGTCATCTCCACCCTTCTCTCATCTCCCGTGAAATAATTTTGAAAGAAACACAATTCACAAGTTAAAGAACTATGAACCATTCATTCACCTAATTTCTTATTTTCTGTCAAACTTATCAACTCTTGTAGTCTTAATAAATGTCTATTGTAAATATAAATGTAAACTTGGTCATATCAAATAAAGTAGCAATTCAGTATATATATTTTTACGGTGTGTTTGAGTGGTTGATAATGTCACAACCACTTCGGTGGCAAATTAAAATATGAAATAAAATAGTGGCCACATTTTTTTAAGGTTTCCTAGTTAAAATGTAAACTGAGTTCACACTCTAAATAGCGAACTGTATTTTTGTTAGCTCTATAAGTAGCGAACTTTGTTTTAGTTCGCACTCTAAGTAGCGAGTGACAATATTTTATACTCAAATTGAATGTCTGCGCCCCCATGAATGAAAAAAAGTTCGCTTTCTAAATATCAAATTCAGTTTGCATTCTAGAATGCAAACTCTTTTTTTCATGATTTTTTTCATTCATAGTTGAGTTTAAGTATAAAATATTGTCACTCAGTACTTAGAATGCGAATAGGGCTCACTTTCTAAATAGCGAGAAGATTATTATGGTTATTTCAAGGAATGCGTGAAGAAATACAGGAAGTACGAAAAGTAATACTCTAATTAAATATAGTAGTGGTCATCCAACCCAGCCTAAAATGTTTGGTTTGATTTTAGTAGTGAGTCAAACTCAAATCAACCTTATCAAATTCGGAGTGGTTTGGCCTGAGTAAGATATTTATGCTTTCAAATCTGTGAGTATGCAAACTCAACCCGTTGAAAGAAAATTATGAAAAAATTTATATAGTTGAAGACTTTTAACTTTTGAATCTAAAAGTGTTTCAATTTAGTTCAACTACAGAAATGTTTGATAACTATTATTATTTATTTGAATAAATTATCAAATTGTTCTGTTTTCTGTAACCCACTCTTAATTAGGCTTGTGACTCTTTCAATGTCATTGTTTTTGGTATACCTATCTCAATTTCATATCTCATAGTGATTCAGTTGATTGTTGAAGCATAATCTGTTAGGATCTAACTCAAAATTATGAATATCATTCAATCACATTTGTTTCATTTGCATTACTCATTTTCATGATATTACTTGATAACTGATAGTTTTGGCAAAGGGAAGCAGACATTTTAAGGCAGCAACTACAAACTCTACAAGAAAATCATCGGTACAACCTTTCATCGAATTTATTCAGCATACAAAACAAACATTACTCAAATACATCATTCATTAATCATTATACTCCGATATAGTATATGTATATGTGCGCGTTTCACTAACATTTTGAGGACGCAGGCAAATGATGGGAGAACAGCTTTACGGTTTGAGTATCCGAAACCTACAAGATTTAGAGAGCCAACTGGAACTCAGTCTCCAAGGAGTTCGCATGAAAAAGGCCGGTCAACTACCTATTACATTTACATCGAGATAGAATGAAAATAAATTATAAATCAGTTTAATTGATTAGAAAGCAATTAACAAAGTTAATCAAATTCTGCAGGAGAAAATTCTGACAGATGAAATCCAAGAGCTGAACCGGAAGGTAATTCAAATTTCTCAGCAGTGATCTTCACTATTTTTCCTCTACAAATTTCAAAAAACTCATCGAACATTTTGTTCCGATTTCCTCATATACAGGGAAGCCTAATCCATCAAGAAAATGTGGAACTCTATAAGAAGGTAAGTCTCATTCAACAAGAAAACACACAACTACACATAAAGGTAACCCCGCGTATTGCAGTTGGTTCAAATTTTGCAATCTTATAGTGCTATAGCCTATAGCCACTATTTGAAATCGCGTATTGCAGATAGTGGTTTGTTAAAATTCTGTTACAGTAAAGTGCTATAGCCGTTATTTGACAACACTGTGTGACAAATTGAATTTGAATATACATGTAACTTAACAGTGAAGTTAATGTGAATGTTTTAGGTCTATGGCACATCAGATACAGCAGCAACTGCGACAAGCAAAAACGCATTTGTTCAATTTCCGTATGGTGTTTGCGGAGGAGGAGAATGTCCACAAACTTTATTTAACCTTCAGTTATGTCCACCTGAGCAAGAACAGTACTGTGAGACTTCAGGCAGTGGAAGTGCAACAAAATGAAAGTTTCAGGACTAAAGTCTAATGAGATTTTAGTAATAAATTTGGAAAATAATGATATAATTAACATTGCTATGTTATGTTATGCTATGCTATGCAACATAATAATCATATCTAGTGAAGTGAAAATAGTCTTTTGTTGATTAATACAACTCACTCCACAGGATTCCACATTTTGTGAAATTGGATTACTTTGATTATGATAAAACCTACATTGACATGTAAAGTTACATGAGTTTAATTTGGATTCAAGGTTAATATAAAACTTTAAACTTTTCACTCTCAAATAATTATAATCAATCATATATTAACTTTTAACATAGTTTTAATTAAAGTCGAATATTATTAATGATTCAACTATAATAACCGATTACAAAACATTTTTATTTGGCCTGTAGACAAAGTTTCAAGAACCATTGAAACTCATACAAACTACTGCGAGGTCGAATTTTTATTTTGAACCATGTTCTTTGAAGTTAAATTTTCAACACGAACAGTCCACAAATTCTAGCTCAACTGGATAAATTTGCCGAAAGTGTTAGGTCGGACCTCGACTCATACACTTCTTTGTATAAATATATAATGATTTGTCATTTCATCTATCTATCAAAAGAAATTCTACAAGAACAACCATAATTTTTTTTGGTAAAACACACATAATTATAACTTAAAATATATTGAAACTTGTTACGTACTAGGCCCCATAATATTTAAACTGGGTTGGCTAAAATTCTGTATTGTTTGCATTAAATTTGAACTAATCCAAATTTATGACGGTTTCTCTTTCCACCTCGGCACCTCCACATTTCTTTTTTACCCATCTACCATGCAAAAAAATTTGGAAAATGTTTTCCGAATTTTATTTTAGTGTAAATTTTATTGAAATTTACACTCGAAAAAAACTTCGGAATGTATTTTCCGAAATTTTTTACGTGCTAGAGGGGTGAAAACAAAACGTGGGGTTGGGAAGAAAACCTTTTCAAATTGAGTACGTTGATTTGGGTTGGGTTAATGGATTATAAGACAAGTTTTTATAAAAAATAATTCAAAAAAAAAAAGCAGTTAAATAGTATTTTATTTTATGCCAATTTTATGATTTAGATTAAATTTTACATTTTTAACAACTGGTTTATTTAAAACATTTTAAGATTAACGCATAAAAATATTAAACAGTATTATTAAAAATAAAAAAGTTAAAAAAATTTATGAATGGGTTGAAATCGTAGGTTCTGGATTTTGGAATCATAAACTCATTACCCAACTAAACCACTTTGGGTTTGAACGTGTTGGTTCAAGTTGAACCCAAACTTAAATGGGTTCCGATAAAAATTTGAGTTGGATTGGATTGTGTTGGTTTGGATGACCGGATTTAACGAAATTTTCTCATCCCACCCCCCATGACTCTTTTTAACCCCCCAATATTCCAATTTTACCCCTGTACAAAAACTTCGGAACGTGTTTTCCGAAGTTTTTCTAGTTCAAATTTATCAAAATTTCGGAAAATACATTCCGAAGTTCATTTTCAAGGCAAAAAAAACTTCGGAAAACGCGTTCCGAAGTTTAAAACTAGGGGCAAAAATGGAAATCCGGGCGGGGGGGAAAAGAGTCACGGGGGGTGGGAAGAGAAAATTTCGGATTTAACCTGTCATTTGGACTATTGAACACCCTTATGACTAATGCAAAATATATTCGAGAAACTTGCATTTGTTTGTACCGATACTCTATAGGTAAAGTTTATTTAAATATAAATTAATTTGAAAATATGGCATACCTGCTTATAAGATAATGTATCAACAATGTAAGTTGGGTAGTAGAGTTTTGTCGTTGGTGTGAAACCTCATAATTTACCGCTTATAATCATAAGAACTCTTTGATCTTTAAAGTTTTTCATGATTTTAGTGAACTCTGCAAATCGGATTTAGATTACATGTTGTAACTGCATGCTGCAATGGCTTATTTTGGCCATCCGATCTTAATTTAATGGTATAGATTATTTAATAATACTTTTAGTGAATATGTAATGTAAGCCGATCAATCTCAAATCAACATCCATAATCGATTAATGTGGTCTTAATTTGTTTACTGCACTTGATCCAAGACCCTCCAAATCTAAGTCCCTTTTATATAAAAAAGAACGGCTAGTAAAATTTATCTATGCATTCCAAAAGAAAAAGGATAAAATATGAACCATTAGAATATTCTTTGTGTACAGGTAAATTAAGAATATGTCCCACAACCAGCTACCCCTGTCCAAAATGATTAGAGGTAGGAATAGTCCAGGTCGGCCTACAGGGACCTATGGACTGGCCTATTTAAGCATGGCCTGAACTGGCCTATTTAATAAAAAAAGGCTAGGCTTAGGCTTTTTAGAAAGCCTATTTAATTAAACAGGCTAGGCACAGTCTAATAAAAAAGCCTACGAAGCCTAATAGGCTGGCCTATATATATAGATATATTTAAATATATTTTTTATTATTTTTTATAATTACAAACCCTTGGACTTACCATAAAAAAAAACTTGGAAGTTGGAGGGATTTGGTTTTTATTCACGTAGTAATATAGAAAGTTAGAAATCTTAGGAAACTAAGAGCATCCACAATGGTGGTATCTATTTTTCTAAGTAGTAGTACTTAATAGGTACTATTATTGGAGCAAAACTCAAATGATTACTTAATAAGTATTGGTGCTACAATAAGAAGTGGTACCTATGTCATTTTTGTGGGACCTATTTATAATTATGTAGAGTTATTGGTAAGATGTATTATTAATGGGACTCATTTGAAATTTTTTAAGAGGTGTTGAGTTCGAGGAATTGAGTACTTATTAGGTACTATTATTAAAAAAATATAAATTTATGATGTGTACACGTGGGTCCATTTAAGTACTAGAAAATAGAGAGCTCCATTGTGGATGCTCTAAAGAGACTTGTCTCAAAACCTAGAGTGCGTTTGATCTGCTAAAAAACAGGGGACTGGACAGGACAACTTCTGTTGTACTGTGTTTGATTTGAAAACTGTCACTGGTACTGGACAAACTGGGGGTCAAGGGACTGGACAAAATCAGATATTCTTGTCCCCCACTGAACCATGGGACAACTTTTTGTCCTCAGCACAACTTTTCTAAATCACCAAAATAACATTTTTTCCATCAAATATCATACAAGACAAAATTTGTTTAATATCTTAAATGTTTGTCCTGTGCTGTTCTGCCTTGTACTGTATTGTTCTGTCCAGTACTTTCATTTTGCAGATCAAACGGACCCTAAGTCTCTAAGATCAGATTAGAAACCCTAAGTCCTAACTCAAAAACATAGAACGGCAAGAGTAGCTAAAGGAGCGACCTTTATTCACAAAACTGAAGAAGCTTGTTCATTGAAGAAGTTACAAGGATCATTTATTGAAGCTACAAAGGTTTGGTAAGCAAGCTTTTTTATTTGATTTTGTTTAGAATCCTTTTGTTTACAATCCTTAGAACTAGAAGAAGTGATCTTTTCATAATATTTCGTCGGCTTTAGTGTTGCTGTTCTTGTTTTAAAAAAGGGAAAAGCTTAAAAGCACGAGAAAATATTTCGTCGGCTATGCACGTTTGAATTGATTGTTTTAATTTGAATTCTCTTTTCATAATAATTTGACTCCAAATAATGTGTAGTCTAACAAATGTGCTTTTGTTTATGAGAAATCACACAAGTTTTTTGATATCACAGTTGTTTGTGAGTTGCTGAGTT
The DNA here is from genome assembly GCA_030408175.1 of Trifolium repens. Taxonomy (NCBI): domain Eukaryota; kingdom Viridiplantae; phylum Streptophyta; class Magnoliopsida; order Fabales; family Fabaceae; genus Trifolium; species Trifolium repens. The sequence goes on along the minus strand of CP125845.1, from coordinate 17,582,506 downwards.
CCATTGATTGTCAGACAGTGAAATACGTGTTGCAACACATAAGTCTAGGATGTTACCACCGTTTGTCTTTTCCTAATGTTCATATACAAGTAACTAGACTTTTATTCTAGTATTTTATAACATGTATAGTATCACCTAGCACCAATTAAAAGAGAAAATAACTTGTAGATGAACCTGTCGTTTTTGCTTCTATAAATAAAATTAGTTTAGCCTTTTTTAAAAAAATAAAATATAAAGGCTTCTTTTGTTTCTTTGGTATTATGTACGCTTATTCCATTATTTTTACTTACTTTAAAGTCATGTTTTTACTCTGTCCAGCAAATGGCTTCACCTTCAGATAGAAGTGTCCCAAATTCATCCACCCTTTTGACTAATAATGAGGTGAGTGAACAAGTGCCTGTTGATTCAACTCAAAATAATCAGCAATCAGAAGAACCAGTAGTAATTGGGAAAAAGAGGAAAAAAACATCAGATATTTGGGAAGATTTTGATGAAATTGAAACTAGTAAAGGTGTTTTGAAAGCTGTTTGCAAATATTGTAAGGCAGAATATACTACTGGGAAGCCGGGATCTAGCACTAGTCAAATGAGAAGACATATCAAGGGTTGCATGAAAAAGAAGATGCACGAGTCGACTCAAAATAGACAACCCACCATTCCATTTAAACCTTCAATTTCAAGAGGTAACCCCTTTATTACTCCAGGTGCTAGATATTCTAATGAAAAGATGAGGGAAATACTTGCAACTGCTATAATGGTTCATGAATATCCTTTTACTGTTGTCGAGGATGACATTTTGATGTGGGCTTTCGAATATGCAAACTTAGATTTTCGTAAGGTTACTCATAAAACAGCAAGTAGTGATTGTGTGGCATTATTTGAGAGTGAGAAGAAAGTGTTGAAGAAACTCTTAGAAAGTGTGAATAAGATAAGTTTAACTACTGATATGTGGAAATCTAGCCACCAAGTAGTTGAATATATGGTTATCACGGGACATTTCATTGATGCTGGTTGGAATCTTCAAAAAAGAGTTTTGAGTTTTGTGAAAGTGCCCGCACCAAGTGTATGTTTGGTATCATGGTGGATATGTCAGAATCACGGTAATCTATTGTGATTTTTCAAAAACTACACTTTGTAGCTTCTGTAAAATCACGATGAGTCATCGTGATTCTCATATACTCACCGTGATATCAAATATAGGCTAACAAGCTAATGATGATATACTAGCTCATTTTACAAATTTGCAAACTTATTAGAGCATCTCCAACTTATTTAGTATTATGACTAAGAATAGGATCTACGTACTTATGGAAGATTCCTTTAGAATAAAATTAAACAAAAATACAAAGATGTGGATATTACAAACATATCATAATCATTCTAAATTTTTATCTACTTAAACAACTATTGCAACATTGAAAATGGTCTTATAATCTTCACTGTTTTAATTCAGTCCAATGTGCAGTGACTTTCATAAGTCATAAATCAATCAATACATCATATATATACATGAGACCTTCCCTGTGCAAAATGGAATTAATTGAATAGCTCAATAATCTGCATTTTGTTCTGTTATTTTTTTGCCATTATATAATCCATTCATATATAATAATAGTGTCCTGCATAGTATCATTTTTTCCCTCCTTTACCACAGAAAATTAAGTAGTGGGATTCCACTCTGACTAGAAAAGGTGAAAATATCAAGAACATACTTGCATAGGTGACTAATAGATTTGGATTAGATGTTGTAATTGTGTCATACGGTTAATAATTTTGCCCGTTTTTATCTAAAATTAATAGTGAAGATTATTTGGTGACAGTGTGATGTGAGTCAGCCAAGATCGACTAATACGTATAACTGCGTGAAATCTAAAATGAGAGTTAGTCTTGACCAAAAAAAAATGAGAGTTTAGTAGCTCAACAGGTTTGAGTTAATGATTAAAGATATTATAAGATCGATGTTATAACTCAGGTGTTGGAGAAAATACTTACAAACTATTAATATACTAACATTTGTCTATAAAAAAATCATCAATGTAAATCACACCTCACATCTTGACACACATGAGAAAGGCGTCTCAGTTCTTCATCAAGATGAATCCCTTCATCGAAATTCTGAGAGTAGCTAACAGGATCATATTGAAATGAAATTTGTTTGTGCCTACACAAGATCTTCCTGTCCCTCAAGAACTTCCTAAGTAGGTTCCTCCATCTCCATTTTCTCCTTATGGGACTGTAATGGATTTTAGAGTATTGGAACTCATTTGGGACGGGGAAACAAGGTGGAGACATCATACAATTGGAGAAGTAAGAGGGTCTATGCACTTTTCTAATTGTGGGATCTTGTTCCATTTGAATAATGGAGTTTGAGATGTTCAACTTCAACACTAGATGGTTTGAGATCTTGTCAATTATTTTGTTTGGCAATGAGTGGGTGAGGATCTCTAAGTGCTTGTTACCATTTATACATAGTACACTATGCTGTAAAAGGGTAACTCTTGGTCAAAGTTTATGTAACTCTACTTCTTTTGTGAGCAGGGACGGCTCCAGAAATTTAAACAAGTGGGGTCAAATTTATTTATGGATAAAATTATTCCATTGTGTGTAAAAAATAAAATAAACAAGTGGGCAATAAAATTAATATAACTTAAGGATAAAATGATAACATCATTATCACTATGCAAAAAATTAGAGATTTAAAAAATTATTCCATTGTGTGTAAAAAATAAAATAAATTATACCATATTTTTATATTACACATTATTACCACTACAATAAATAATACACCCTTCAGCCGTTTTTATACAGAACAAAAGTGAAAATATTTTCGGTTCTTTTTATAAAAAACTTTGACCATATTTTAAATATATTAGATGTTTAATTTCATTTATGCATTTATTTATTATGAGAGAGAATATTAAAAGTAAGTAAATTAGTGGAATTAAGAGTGATTAAATAGGGGTATTTGAGTGAATTTTTCTAGCAAGATACCGGTGCAGCAGAACTCAATCAAATTACAAAGAAATTAAAAATTTACCTTAAATAATATAACATTAATCATTAGATTTTAATAATACAAAACTTGGGACAAAAATCATAATTAAAGGAGGAACGTAGATTCAATTTTCCTCTCACTTTATTGTGGTGATGTTGGTAGAGTGTGTAATTATCTATAGTATCCTCAAACTATACTGTACAATTGTTTAAAGAAAAGCCTGATAGTATATTTATTACTATTAGTATTTTGAAAGTTAAAGACCCGATCGTAATGCATACAAAACAGATGGCTAATGTTTTACTTGTAGTGTAAAGTTAATGGAACTATGTGAGGAGTGAGGACAACATGTGTTTTATAGTGGGGTCAATGCATTACAATGTCATATTATGAGTATATTTTTCCAAATAGGAGTGGGGTCAGCTGACCCCATTATATCCAACGTAAATCCGTCCCTGTTTGTGAGTCTCCTTAAGGTATTTAATTACTATATACTAAGAATATAAAACAAATTTACTTATTTTATAAGCAAATTTTATTGGTTACTTTATTAGGAGATGGTGATCGAACTTTTTAAGGCGAAGGAATCTTCGGTCCTTCAAATGTTAGAGAAAATCAAAGTTCATTCACTCTGGTGGATGAAAACTTATAATGTAAATCTTGGTTTAAATTCTCACATGTGGTGGTCAAGCCCCCTTGTTTGTATGAGAGTTATTGGCTAGTTGGTTCCTTTGTAGACTTTTGGGTTTTGGTTGGCACACCTTGTGCTGATCAGAACTTGTTAATATAAGTTTCATTTTTGCTTGTTCAAAAAAAAAAAACATGTCATAGATCCTGTTTTACATACATGCTCATGTTTATTAAGCTTCCGCACTAAAATAAGATTATAGATTTAATCTTTATGTTGAGCATGTTTTATATGATTAATATTTAATTAATTCCAACTAACATACATATCATATCCATTTTAAATCTTTAACTTATTAAACAACTATTGCAACATTGAAAAATGGTCTTATAATCTTCACAATTTTAATTCAGTCCAATGTGCAGTGACTTTCATAAGTCATAATCAATCAATACATCATATATACGTGAGATGATTGGTTCATAAGCTATGAAGCATGACACTGGATAAGAAACAAACACTGACACGTCAATATCAATAATAATTTGAGAAAATGGCATAATTCAATGTAATTATTAGTATTATTATTGTATCGGCGGTGTCAGACACCGCCATATTTCCGACACCGGGGCAAAAGAACGTCCAATCTTCATAGTTCATGAAATGATGAAACATACTTGCATTGCATAGGTTACTAACAGATTGGATTAGATGCCGTAATTGTGTCACACAATTCATGATATTTCCCCATTTTTATCTGAAATTGATAGTGAAGGTGATTTAGTGGCAGCGAGATGTGAGTCGGCCGAGATCAACTGATATGCATAACAGTGTGCTTCTTCTACTGCTTCAAGTTTTGCATTGAGAATCCAACTGATGAAATGCAGTATCACTATACATGTAACAAAAACAGAATAGCCACCATCACTAGATTGTAAATTAAATAATAAGTCACTATCTTGCTAACAAAATAATGACATAATTAATGTCCTGGTTATATTTCAAAATCTTAACAAATTCATATAAAATCACGAATGTAAAGATGAGAGTTAGTAGCTCAACTGATTAGAGTTAATGATTAAAGAAATTAAAAGATCGAGGTTCTAACTCTGGTGTTGGAGAAAATACTTGCAAATGGTGCCTCACATCTTGACACACATGAGAAAGGCGTCTCGGTTCTTCATCAAGATGAATCCCTTCATCAAAATTCTGAGAGTAGCTAACAGGATCATATTGGAAAGAAATTTGTTTGTGCCTACACAAGATATTCCTGTCCCTCAAGAACTTTCTAAGTAGGTTCCTCCACCACCATTTTCTCTTTATGGGACTGTAATGGATTTTAGAGTATTGGAACTCATTTGGGACAGGGAAACAAGGTGGAGACATCATACAATTGGAGATGTAAGAGGGTCTATGCACTTTTCTAATTGTGGGATCTTGTTCCATTTGAATAATGGAGTTTGAGATGTTCAACTTCAGCACAAGGTGGTTTGAGATCTTGTCAATTATTTTGTTTGGCAATAAGTGGGTGAGGATCTCTAAGTGCTTGTTACAATTTTGTACATAGTACTATGCTGTAAAAGGGTAACTCTTATTTTACAAGGGGAGATAAATTTGCTAGCGGCACGGATTGAACTCTAGACCTTTCTTCTAAATACTGCGTCAGTGTTGCAACTCAAATTTAAATATTTGAGTTGTTATGTTATTAAACTCTTAAATTGATCCTATAATGCTTTGATGTGATGATTTTGATCTCTTCTAGCTTAGAAATTTAGAATTTGAATTCAACCTTAAAAATACATTAAAATTGAAATTCTTAAGGGAGAGTTTTGCTGTTCATTATAATCTTATGCAGCTCGAGACATTAATTTGTACGGTTACACACAAATGATATCTAACTTACACAAAATCTCTAACTTGATTTTATTTCATAATTATTTTACATGTTTATCTTATTCATATGATTCAGTTTAGCAACAAAAACAATAATCATATTATTGTCACAAAAGATATGTGTATAACAAGGGTGTAATGTTCCATTGTCAGATAAATAATTTACTTCTTGAACAACTGCTATAAAAAGAATATATACAAGCACAAGAAAGGGTTATACAATCAAATTTACATAATGCATACAACAAAAAGGATAAAACATTGGCAAAGTGGCAGCTAAATTTGCGGGGATGTCTGGTTCACATTGGGTCCGGTTATTGTACTTAAAGATTGTTTAAGCACGCTGCTTAAAGAAGCCCAGCCCAATTAAATTACTGACCCAACGTGACCCACTTCCTTACGTAACTAACGGTTATCATCCAATTAACGGTTACTTCCCATTTCTTCATACACGTCGTTTCCGTGACCAAAATCAACAACAACTCTCGTCATCGCCTTCGCCGGAATCAAAACCAACACCACCTACCTTCATCGCCTTCACTGTCACCTGAAAACCACATAATCAGTGTCGCGCAAAGCATCATCGTCATCATCAACATGGAACGAAAGCAACGTAAGCAGGGTTCACCATCACTGCGCAATGAAAGAAAGATTATCAACCCTAAATCAAAACAGGTTTGAACTTCATTAATGCTTTTTGTCAGTTTATCAATAAGTTTGAAATTGATTTATTTAATTTGTAAAGTAATTGCATGTGTGTAGACCTAACTTTTGATTTGGGGGAAATGATATACTGAAAGTAATTTATAAGGAATGTGTGAGAAGATCAATCAAAAGACAAAGTAAAAAATAGATGAAGTTAATATATGTGCGATGATATACACATAAGATGTTTGATGAAATGCCAGAGAGAGAATGAATAGTTTAAACTACACAGTTTGTAAGCTTAATTTGGTTTACATGTTAATTTGGTTTAGCATTCCTGTTTGTTGTCTCTGAAACCATAAGTGTGGCTGAATGGTTTCAATGTATTTGTTTCTGAAACCAAATTAGCTCTCTTATGGTTTCAATGTATTAAGAAATTTACACTTCCCTTATGCCTTAAGCACATTACATTAGAAGATCTTCTTTATTTAATTTACACTCTCATTACATAAGTTGTAAGTTTATAAACTGTCAGTAGTATATAGTACGTAGTCGTATGTGTCTGTGTGGTAGGTCTTGGTGAGTCAACCTTGTGTACATAGTCATATATTTTTTAAGTTGGTTTGTATTAATGTTGCTATTTTTAAGTGGATATGTGATTGTGCATATGTGATTGGATGAATCTAATGATATAGTATCCTCTGCATATGTAATTTAGATAAAACTATATGACTGTAATTTGCTTGCACTGGATATCTATTCTCTCTTATGGCCTTGAAACCATAAGTGTGGCTTAATGGTTGCACTGGATATGTATCTGAAACCATAAGTGTGGCTAAATGGTTTCAATGTATTTGTTTTTGGAGCCATTCTTTTCATGAAATTCTACTTTATATATTATTTGGATGATGGAATTTTCGTTTGATCTAGTTTAAAAATAGCCCTCTTATGGTTTCAATGATAGCTAAACAAAAGATAGTTTAATCATTTCTATTTGTAAATAACTGACAGTTGGTAAGCTTAATTAGGTTTACATGTTAATTTGGTTTAGCATTCCTGTTTGTTGTCTCTGAAACCATAAGTGTGGCTGAATGGTTTCAATGTATTTGTTTCTGAAACCAAATTAGCTCTCTTATGGTTTCAATGTATTAAGAAATTTACACTTCCCTTATGCCTTAAGCACATTACATTAGAAGATAATCTTTATTTAATTTACACTCTCATTACATAAGTTGTAAGTTTATAAACTGTCAGTAGGTCTTGGTGAGTCAAGCTTGTGTACATAGTCGTATATTTTTTAAGTTGGTTTGTATTAATGTTTCTATTTTTAAGTGGATATGTGATTGGATGAATCTAATGATATAGTATCCTCTGCATATGTAATTTAGATAAAACTATATGACTGTAATTTGCTTGCACTGGATATCTATTCTCTCTTATGGCCTTGAAACCATAAGTGTGGCTTAATGGTTGCACTGGATATGTATCTGAAACCAAAATAGCCCCCCTTATGGTTTCAATGAATTTAATTTATACTTAAGTATTTAACTTATGTTGTGCTATGATAGGAAAAACTTAGAGTATTTAACTTATTTTCTGCCATATGAAACCATACTTAATAGTTTCCTTTGATACAGGGGAAAGAATCAAAGGGACTACCAGAAATGCCATCATTTAGTATTGGATTGACACCGTCAGATGACGATAAAAGGAATAAGAATGATTCATTATCTGATAGTGATCAAAAAAATGATAGGCGAAGAGGCAAACAGAAGAATCAAAAAAAGAATGAACAGACAAAGGAAACTAAAACCATTGCTTCTACATCTCGTGGCCGTACAAAGAGAGCAAATATGGCAACACAAGATTCTGATGAAGCAAGCTCGGGTGAAGAAAATGTGAAACAAGTTATGGAGAAAAAAGATCCTGATGCGGATGCAAGGCTGAGGCATAAGATGAGTGTACCTAAGGTCTACGAACTTATGCAATCAATAAATGCCAAAAAAAGGAAAAAGGAAATAATTGGCCAACTAGAAGAGTGTGGCTTTGGAGGGATAATGCACATATGCGACTGGAAAAGGATCCACACCTTTTTTGTGGATTGGGTTGTCAAGAGATTTGAACATGAGAATATGTGGATAAGGCTGAGTGATACAGAGGTTCTGATGTTGAAAGAAGATGATGTGCATAGAGTCTATGAACTTCCAAGGGCTGGAAAGAAAATAAACACTGACCTTTGCTCTGAAGGAGCAATTAAGAGGCTGAGGAAGGAATTAGGATTCATTGGAGATTATTCTCCAATTGCGAAAGTTGCAGAATTGGAAAACTCACTGAAGACAATAGAGAATCCTAAAACATGGGTGAAGGGTGCAATTTGTTACATCATTCACAACATTTTGTGCCCAACTAATAGAGGCAATGTGTCTCTCCAGTATGCAGACATTTTGGAAGATCCAGCTAGAGTGTCTTCATATAACTGGTGCTCACATGTTCTGCACTATATGAAAAAAGGCTTGCAATCTCCAGACGTTTTGAATCCACTGGCAGACTTCCACTTCTTAATGGTAATGATCTCCCCTCAATCCAATAACCTATTTTTAATTCCTAATTGTATTTGAATCTTTTATATCTTAAATCTTTTAACTGAAACCATGAGTGTGTCTTAATGGTTTCGTTGTATTTGCATCTGAAACCAAAATAGGCCTATAATGGTTTCCATTAAATATTCAAATTCTATTTATCATACAATATTCTAATTTGTGATCTATGCTTGGGAGTTGTGATGTGACACAATATTAACTAATTGTTGCAGATTAATTACATGGAGAAAATGGGGAAAAGAAGTCCATTTTTGACAGGGAAATACAATCGGCCATCACTCCGTGGTTGGAATGTCAAGCTGGCAAACCAAGAACTTCAAAAGATCCATGATATTATGGGTCTTGAGAATGGACTGACAGCCGGGGTAACAAGACTTGATAATGGACTGCCATCTGAGTTACCAAGACTAAACAGAACCGTAGGAAGTCCGATTGTATTGTGCTTTGATGCAGACACATGTCCACTGTCTAAGGTGATTGTTATAGATTCTCATGTATTGCATTGTGCTTTGATGCTAATTGAACATAAAATATTGGAAATCGTACCATAAATGTTTCTTAATGGTTTCACTTGTGATTGTCCTTGGCAGGCAGAGATGTATCTTGATCACTGTAGGTCTTGTATAAATATCTATACAAAAACCGCAGAAACATTACAAAGAAGAATAACTGATGCAAATGCCGGAACTTCTGGAAAAGATAGTCCAATTGAAAAAGAAGGTGAAAATGAAAGGAATAAAAGTAAAGAAGCTGGAAGGTACTACATCTAATTTAACTTTTTATGAAATTTAAATTTTGCTGCATTAGTTTATGAAAATTGACACTAATGATTTCCAGGTTGAATGATGATGATGAAGATGTCAAAAAAAGAACTCAAGCGAAAGAGAGGTACTGCATTATTGGTTTCACTATAGTTGTTTCTGAAACAAAAATATTTATTCATATTGTATACAACATAAATAATATAATTGAAACCATAAGTGTGACTTATTGGTTTCACTGTAGTTGTTTCTGAAACCAAAATAGCCATCTTATGGTTTCCAAGACATATTGTATACAACATTAGATGTTATAACTGAAACCATAAGTGTGACTTATTGATTTCACTGTAGTTGTTTCTGAAACCAAAATAGCCATCTTATGGTTTCCAAGACATATTGTATACAACATTAGATGTTATAACTGAAACCATAAGCGTGACTTATTGGTTTCACTGTAGTTGTTTCTGAAACCAAAATAGTTATCTATACTTTTGAATTCAATATGTCATGTTTCCCAATTTAGGCTTTATGATTGGGAGTTGTGTTGTGACTTTGTGAAAATTCAATAATGCAGGTTAAGTACTGAGAATGATGAAGAGGATGACAAAAGCATTGATGAAGAGGACAATGATGAAGAAGATCAGATCACTCCCAATCTCATTGATGATGCAGTGCCGGCAGCATGCAACATCATTGATGATTCAGTGAAAGTAACAACCAATGAACATGACAACTATGAAGCGAATGATGAAGAAGATCAGACCACTCCCAATCTCATTGATGATGCAGTGCCGGCAGCATGCAACATCATTGATGATTCAGTGAAAGTAACAGCCAATGAACATGACAACTATGAAGCGAATGATGAAGACGATGAGATCGCTCCAAAAATCATTGATGATGCAGTGATGGCAGCATGCAACATCACTGATCATTCGGTGAAGCTGACACCGAATGCAGGCCTCACATTAACTCAGGAAACTATCATGAAGTTTCGAGAGTATTTTGATCAGGCTGAAGCTTCTAACAAAAATGTTTCGGTGTCACAGGGGGCAGAATCAGCGACGCTGGATTCAGAGTAAGAAATCTTAACTTTAAAACCATTTGTCAAAAGGTTTTCATATAAGATGTTTGAAAACTAAAATATTGTTTTGATTGTTTCAGGTTGATTAAAGATGCTGATGTACCACAAGTTTCAGTGTCACAAGACACAGAATCAGCCGCACATGCAACAATCTTGAAGTTCCCGCGGTATTTTGAAGAACCCAATCAATGTCGTGCCCTAGTGTTGGTACCAAATGTGTTGCATGGGGAGAAGTCTAAAGAATGTGACTCAGAAATTGAATGTGACTCAGACACTGCCATAAAGTAAGAATCAAACAGTGTGATAAGTCTAATTTTGTTTAAATTCTGCAAAAAATAACAGTATTATGTGGTTTTATTTCACAGTGCAACTCCAATAAAGACATTGCTTCCAGATGAAATAATTGACATCGACAATGTCACACCAAAGAAAAGAAAGAGGCATAATGTGCTTTACTCAGATAGGACGTACCCTGAGCGTCGACGGATGGTGAAGAAATCAAAATACCTTGAAAGTCCATATGATGACGCTGTCCACGAGTCTAGTACAACTGAGTTGCAGAAACAACTGTCATCATATGCTTGGAGCCCGGAACTTGATCAGTAAGTGAAAAATTGTTCCTTATTTAGCTTAGTGAATTCTTAATCAATGAGAAACCATAAGTTTAGCTTAATAAGTTTCACTGAATGTGTAACTGAAACCAAAATAGCAGCCTTATGGTTTCACTAAGTTTATAATATGAGTGAAACCAAAAGTATGGATGAATGGTTTCACTGCTTTGATTTCTGAAACCAAAATAGCCCCCTTATGGTTTCAGTTATTACCAATACTAAATGCTTAATTATTATTTAGGTATGAAGATATGTACTGCTCCAACAACAAGGATCATGCTTATTCTCTACGAAGAGATGCATTATGGACCCTTCAAAAGGATGAATGGGTGTCATGCCTGGTCATAAACAGCTGGGTTAATTGTCTGAATTGGGATCAACAGGGTAGCATGACAAAACTGGTGACACCATTACTTAATTATGTATGTATCAAAATCCATTAATATTAAAAATTTACATAATATTGTTTATTTTACATGATATTGTTTATTTTACTCATTTTATATAAACAGTTTGACCAGGAAAAAATGCCTCCTGTAACTAGAAGTATTGCATGCATGAGATTCCTCGAGAGACTCAACAAATTCAATTACATGCAATGGAAGACCATTGACCCTGAAAAGCTAGAATACGTAAGTCTCTCTTCAAAACCTTTCAGATACATTGTTATGATAATGATTTTAGTATTATAATTTTAGTTAAATAATGTGATTCTAATACTATATTTGCCATGATGGAACAGATCATGACACCAGCAATGGTTGGCAACCCAGGAAGCCATTATGTCTGCTTCGTTGTCAATCTCAAACACCACAAATTCCAATTCCTGAACAGCTTGTCAGGTGTAGGAGAAAAATTGGAAACCAAGGATGGTGAAGCCACCTCATACAAGAAACTATTTAATGTATGGGTAAATGAGGTAGAAGCATTTGTGGCTGAATTATATAAGCAAAGGAAAATGAAAATGCCTTATGAATTCATCACATTCACTTGGGATACACCAAAGGTTCCTACACAGAGTGATTCAAACAATTGTGGTGTATTCTGCATGAAGTTTCTAGCTGAATGGGGAGGTGGATGGAAATCTTTGAAAGGTTGGACTAAACTCAAAAAACATGAAAGGGTTGCAAAAATTATGGATCTTCAGATCGATATATGTTCAGAAATCTTAAGCCATCCAAGCAATTCAATCAAAGATGAAGTGAAAAAGCTAGCAATTTCATACCATGAACAGTTGCTTCAAAAGATGCCAAGTGGTTCTGTTAGAAACCATTAGTAGTGTTAAATGGTTTCAAGGTGTTTCCTTTCTGAAACCATTGGTATTGCAAAATGGTTTCAACATCTTTTGAAAGGGTTGTTTTCATAGTTTGTTCGCTTCTGGTCATTAGGACACTTTAATTGACAAAACACTCTATTGCTGAATTTATGGATTGTTTTGATGTTTTTTTCTTTTTGGGACAAGTTATGTTCAATTAAATGATTAGTTTTAATGAATTTGATGAATTGCTCTTTGTAGATTATGAAATTATATTCTTAATCAATCTTTACTTTAGTCGTACAATATAATATACACACATGAAAATGTAAGTTTCACTGAATGAAATAAAAGCTTCAACCATCATCAAATTGTAAAATATTAAAATATGTATGTAAATGTTCATTGTTTCATTGAAACCATAAGAGGGATACTTTGGTTTCATCAATAGATACAGTGAAACCATTCAGCCAGACTTATGGTTTCATTTACATTATACCAAACAATAATCTATAATTTTATTTGATTACATTTAATTATTCGGCATGTTAGATAATATGAGTTTATTATGTCTTCCCAACCCATTCCACAATAATAATGGTTTTCATAAAAAATTCTTTTTCAATAATATTTAAATATACATATTTTTTTAAAGAAATTCTAGTACAAACTGTTAAAATGAAAATTAAAAAAAAAAAAAAACAAATGTAAAAATATCAATCATTAGCCTCTTTTTCCTTTAAAGCCTCATCCTCTCTTTGTTGTCTCTTCCGCTCTAATTTCATTTTCTGGCGTTCTCTAACAATTTCATAATCACTTCTCATTCGTTTTTTTGATCTAATTGGATTTGGTCTTGCTTTGAACTTTGGAGCAGTAGACTTTACCCCATCAGATGGTTCACCAACAGTAGTTGTATTGGAAGACTTAGATGGCGTCACAGAAGGTGGTTCTGTATGAATACCTATACAATTATCAAAAAAAATCATCAATCGTTTGTGCCGACAAATTTAATACTCAAACCCTCAAACAAATGACACAATAGCACTTGTAACCATAAGAAGGCTACTTTGGTTTCACTAACAAAGACAATGAAACCATTCAGCCACACTTATGGTTTCAGTTATAACACACAGACAACCAAGGTAAAAAACATAGTTCAAAAGAAAATATTGAAAACCTTTGGACATAAGCAACTCCTCTGCCTTTTTCCCAGCTTCAATTACACCATTAAGGAAAACTTGAGAAGCCTCGGGATCCGTACAAACACGTGTACAAAGCTGGATTGTAACAGCACAAATTTGTTGATATCGTTGTGCTTGAGTCGTCCCTTCAGTGCCAACATTAATGGTAGGTTTAGGTTTATCAATCGAATGACGAACATCTCTAGTCCACCGCTTTAACACATATTCTGCAGGTATCGTCTTCAAATTATGATATTGCACAGAACCACCTAAAAATTCCAATATTTTGAAAACATGTCGACATAAAAAACCCCTGTTCTCAAACATACGACATGTGCAGCAAATATGTTTCGTCCTAATATCGATTGTCACAACTCTTTCATCAAGTCGATCATGCTGTCCAAATTTTGGGGAAAGGTTTTCAGAAATTTCTTCATCCAAAAAATTGCGGTCTGAATGCCCATCATTAGCATCATCATCATAATTAGCACCACCTACTTCCTCGGGTTGATCAAGCTGTTCAATTGTAAAAACCTTGAAAACCTTGTTAAAGGCAGAACATTGAGTTGTTACCTCTTCATAGAAGTATTTGAAGGAAAGATCATATTGCCTATGAATGAATGCAAAACATGCTGGGGTATACTTGTTTACAACAGACCGCATCAGTTGACTATTGGGATAATTGTTTTTTGATCTAGTGTTTGCAGCCTTAAAGTCCAACTCAGCATGCTTTTCCCTCAGTCTCTGAACCATGATATTAAAATGGCTAAAGAATTGAACTAGAGAATGGTCAGGTTGCAGAAAACCACGAAGAAACGCATTAAAGGACTCACTTAATTGGGTCGTTTTCAAACCAGCTGTGAAATGCGACTTGACCCAAACTGAAGACCAGTGCTTACGATTCTTGTGTGTTTGAACAAGCCAACTAAAGTCAGAAGTTGGCCTTCCACCAAAGCAGTTTTTCATCATCTGATCCCAGCTATAATCAAAATCCGATTCAGTCTCAACATTTGAAATCAAATAATTGAACTCATCAAAAAATGCACCATTTGCACGAGACCCAAGATTCTTCTTTGCATTCTCTGACATATGCCATGAGCAAAGGCCATGAAAAACACCCTCAAAAACATTAGGAATTGACTTCAACAATGCAGGCGCCTGGTCCGTATATATGGATTGTGGTTTCTTATTAGACATACACTTCAAAAAAGTCGTAAACAACCAATCAAAAGTTGCTGAAGTCTCATCATACAAAAGAGCAGCACCAAATAAAACACTTGTCCGATGATTGTCAAAGCCCATGAATGCAGCTGAAATGTAAATGAACCAAATCAGGGGAAAAAATGCATATATATAAAAGGACCATTAATATTTAGATCAAAAATATAATCCCCAAATAATTAAAAACCTAGTGAAACCATAAGAGGGATACTTGGTTTCAGATACATATCCAGTGAAACCATTAAGCCACATTTATGGTTTCTCTTTATTCAAACAACTGCAAGGATCAATCATAATTATTATTCAAACATTATTTCAAACAAAACAAATGCAAAGGATCAATCATAATTATTATTTCACTTATAATTGATTATCTTGAGGTTGAAAACATTCAGCCATAAGGGGGATACTATAACTGAAACCATAAGGGGGCTACTTTGGTTTCAGAAATAAATACAGTGAAACCATTCAGCCACATTTATGGTTTCAGTTACATTCAGTGAAACCATTAACCTACACTTATGATTTCTCATTGGTTCTGAATTCACAAACAACATAAAAACCAAATAAAACAACCTTTTTGCCCACACTATCAGCAGGAAAAGGTACTGCAAGGATCAATCATAATTACATAAGGATAAATTGAATTCCAAATTTCTAGTAACAGCTACTTATAATTGATTATGTAGGGTACTGAAACTATCAAACAAATGCCACACTATCATTGAAATATAAAATGGAGCAACTAAAAGGACACACACCAGATATCAAAATTATGGTTTCAGTGATATTATAAAACACTGAAACCATAAAAGGGCTGTTTTGGTTTCAACATATTACCAAGTGAAACCACTATTAATGATAAATGGTTTCAGTATGATATAGAAAGGAACCATTTTTATTGGTAAATGGTTTGAACATATTCAACTTACCCATACTATTCATGGCAACACAATATATAACATAATGGAATAAAAACAATAATTTTTAACTTGGTAGAAGTTCAAAAAACTAACCTAAAGGGCGATACTGGTTGTTGGTTCGGTAGGTTGTATCAAAACTTATAACATCACCAAATAAAGCGTAATCAAGCCGCATAATCCCATCTGCCCAAAATATACTAGCTATATCTTCTTGTGCATCAACTTGAATATCATAATAAAAGGATGGTTTCGACAAAGCTTCATTCCTAAAAAATTCTTGAATCACAGTTGCCTCGCCAACCACCATCTCTTTCGAACGGATTGTCATCAAATAATTTTTTAAATCCGAAAATCGAAAAGGCAAGGCAAATTTTCTGTGCCTCCAACTCCCCGACCCATTACTTCATAAGAAGTTCTCATGGACATCCCAGCTTGAGAATTGATTACAGCTAGCTGTCCTTGCACTTCATTGACTCCTCTAAATGATCTCAAAAAACGTCCATGCTCCGCTTTATGTAACGGGTGACAATGAGGCACATCCCATTTGTATATCTTATATGCATCCAGAGTTTCATCCAACTTCAAAGAAATCGCAGCTGTACAACCAACCCTTTCCTCTGCTTTTTCTTTTACTTTCTCAAATTCAACAACAACAGGACTCTCTGATTTTGCCTTGTTCTTTGGATCCAACAAACTTCCTTTCTTGTAACCTTGTTTGTTACAACCATAACGTACATAGTGATATCTATCAGATGGCTTATTTTGTGAATTCTTTTTTTGTCTCATCAAAGTCCGAACTGAGAACCCACATTTCAATGCATAGTCACCATAAAATTTTTCAACATCTTCAACGGATTTAAAAGCAAGAGACTCCCAACTTTCTTTTTTAGTAGGAGAGTAGCATTGAAATGTATCAATAACTGTTCTTGAACTATCAGCCTGTGTGTTTGAACTATCAGCAACAGACAATGGGGCAATTTCAGATGAAGTTGCCATCGAATCCATTAAAAACAGCAACAATCCCTATAAACAAAAATCATGTCAAATTAAGTTAACCACTGGAACAACAACCAAAGTAACATGCATAAAGTATTGTACTTAAAAATCATTTACATATACAATTGTTGTTCTTGAAACCATTCCTCTATATTCATGGTTTCATGGTATAACAGCTGGAAACCATTTAACAATCATTATGGTTGCATATAATTTAAAACATTTGACAATAATGACGATCATTCTGCTAATGAAACATCACCATTAATCGACTACTATGAAGACCTACAGCCCAAAACTAATCAACATTACAATTCATTGGAGGTTACACAATGAATCCACTTAAATTTCATCGACATTAAACATTAAGCATGTAGAATTTGGTTTTGCATTGATACTTGAAATAGTTAAATTGAAGGTTTCACTTTCACAGGCTCTCCCCTTGTCTCTACAAATGTTTATTGAGATCAAAAGCAAAAGTAACATGCATAAAGTAGTGTACTTAAAAATCATTTACATAGACAATTGTTGTTGTTCTTGAAACCATTCCTCTATATTCATGGTTTCAAGGTATAACAACTGGAAACCATTTAACAATCATTATGGTTGCATATAATTTAAAACATATGACAATAATGATGATCATGCTGCTAATGAAACATTACAATTAATCCACTACTATGAGGACCTACAGCCCAAAATTAAACAAAATTACAATTCATTGGAGGTTATACAATGAATCCCCTTAAATTTCATCAACATTAGACATTAAGCATGTAGAATTCTTTTTACATAAGATTACAACTAAGATTTCAAATACATTCTGCAATCAAACTAACAAAAAGAAAAGAAAAAAAGACCAAACTGAAAAAATCATATCAGTAATCAAACAGTTCCCACATTCTTTCACACACTTCCACATAACAACAATGTTCATAAGTAATTCAAATGGACTGTAATCCTCAACAAAGTCTCAGCACCATCAAACACCATTAACAGTAGGATTAGCACCATTGGCATTAGGTATTGGAATACTATTACTTGGTATGTTAAAACCTATTGGCATTGCAAAAGGAACTTGACAACTGTATATGTTCCCGAGCAAACCGGTTACCGGTCGCGCTGTCGGGTTACTTCCATCAGAAAAGATAGCATTTACTAAAAAATATTTACAGGAGAGACTTGCACCTCAATCCCATTTTCACATCTTGGAAGTTATTAAAGTTTTGTGTTCTGAGAAGCTGCTAACCTTTTACTACTCAATCCCATTTTCACTCTTTGGTTTTAGGTTTCACACATAAACAAGTCAATAAAAATTCATTGTGTCTATTAACATCAGTTACATCACAATCAGTACTAATTACAATTTGTTGTGTATTAGTGTTAGTTTTACCATCTTCAAAAAAAACAAATCCTATACAACCTCAAATCAGCAAAAAAACAACAACCTAATGATTCATAAACCTCCTCATGAAAATCAAAGAATAACCACATGCATCCACAAAATAAATCAAATAAAAAAACAAACATAATAAATCAAAATCAAATTTGAAATCAATTTTCTGTGCAACACAAACCTTAACGTGATAACAGATAATGGGCAACGATGGCGATGAACGATGCAATCAGTGACGGAGATGAGGATTCCAAAGCCGGTGATGATGATTTCGGCGTCGGAACTCGTCGGAGGAGACGGTGATGATGATTACGGTGTCGGATCTCGTCGGAGAAGAGCTCGGATAGCTGCGTGTGAACTTCCGTCAATTGTGTGAAGCAACCGTTACCCGCGCGTGTGAAAATTCCGTTAATTCCTGGGATGACTATGATCATTACACGTGGCAGAGGATCTGTGTGGCTAATATTAACTTAAGCACCCTGCTTAAGGATAATGTTTAAGCATAATAACTTTTGCCGTTCACATTTATATTCTGTATAATTACCGATTGTTAATTGGTGATTATTTTATTTTATTTTTTTGCAATAAAGAGGGCATAGGCCCAAAAAAAAAAAACTAACAACAACATATATCATACATACTAGATATTTGAATATCTTAACTTAGAAAATTAGCCTTTACATCCCGTGAGTTTAGCTCAGTTGGTAGGGATATTGCATTATATATGCAGGGGGCCGGAGTTTGAACCCCGGTCATCCCACTTATCCACCTTATGGATGGAAATTCAAGCCACTAGGCTACATGACCAAAAAAAAAAGAAAAGAAAATTAGCCTTTACAATGATGCACAAAAGATACTTTAGTTTAAAAAAGAAAAATAGAATACAATACTATAAAGGGATAGAGACCTCTCAACATAGTCAACAACTAAAAAGAAACTAATTTAATTCCAAAGTTTGGTCGATCTAATGGTAAAAAGATAAATTTTAAATTAGAGAAGTTCCGAGTTCGAGTTTCACTAGTGCCTTTTCAAAGAAATAAATGTAAATACATAATTAAATACTTTTGGAACCCTAAGAACGTTCATACCTTGAATTAAGCCACTATTTCCTAATCCTAAATTTTTGTTAGACCAAAAAAATAAAAATGAACAAATTTTAAGCATAAACTTGCTCACAAATAAGCAAAGGCAAGCCACTATCACATTCCAAATGTGTTGGTGCATAAGCATAAACATTTGTCTTAGGTATGACAAATATCCAGCTCTCAATCATCCTCCCATATTCGAGAATGTTTTAGCATTTGGAGTTGAGTCTAACGTTCTTACAAAATCAGCTTGTAAAGTTAAAATTATCATCACTTATAATAAAAACATATTATGTCATCTTGTAATTGATGTAAGAATTTTAACACACTTTCTCACATCAAATACTATTGAATTTGGTGTACAGATATAAATAGTGGGTAACCTAATCATAAACGTGATAGTTGATGGCTCAACAGGTCGTGGAGAAAGCTCTTATACCAATAGAAAGTTAAATCTAATTTAATCCTATAAAATCGGTTTATAAAATAAAAATTGTATTATTTATAATTAAGCATATATATTTACGTCATCTTATAACCAATTTGGGCAAGATTTTGGTACACAATAATGAAAGCTACACAAGCTCCACACCTATCTATACCCTTCTCCGTCTCTCTAAGCCTTTGTTTGGTTTGAGAGAAATGGAGGAGAGAGAGATAGAGAAGAGAGAAAGAGAGAAGAAATTAGAGTTTTCTTCTCTTTGGCAAGCAGAGAAAGTGAGAAGAGAGAATAATGATTGGTGGGCCCCACAGATTTTGGTTTTCTCTCTTGATATGCGAAGAAAGTGTAAAGACGGAACAAAACATTGCAAAATGACTTTTATGCCATTGAACATAACATGCTCCATATTGTTTTTTTTATATAATAGTGTTTAATTGTTACTCCTATTTTTTAAGACGAGATCCAACGCGAGTTACTTGTTATTCATTTGTGGTTGCATATGCTTTGGGAAAATAGACTCGTGATAATTTTTTTATTAATAAATAACATATTAAATAATCTAACTTTGTTAAAAGTTGAATTAAGATATATTGAAAATTTTATAATTAATATAAATATGTATATAAGGTTAGTTTTGTCTTTTTAAAAATTAAACACATCTCTTTCTCTTCTATTTCTTTCTTTTTTCTCTTATACCAATCAACACATCAAATCTACTCTACTTCTCTCATCTTTCTCTCTTCTCAAACTCTCTCTCACTTTTTTTTCTCTTCTCATTTTCTCTTCACAACCAAACACACCGTAAAATCTGAATGTGCAGTGTGTGGGGACTTGGGATTTTGTCGTGTTTCTCTATTTCACAAAGTGGTGAAACAGAGGACAGTGTTCTTACCTTGGCAAGAAATTTCAGCCCTTCCTTGTTTTTTGTGCCATATCTTTCTAATTGTTTTTCAAGTCCTTGGATTTCTACCGTTAAATAAAAATTGGATTTCTTTCATCTCTCCATTTTTATCCAAAAATAATTAATATTGCACCGATTGGACATATAGCAACGGTTTTAGTACTACCCAATTAAGTATTTTAAAGTGACTTATTTATGTTTTTAGTTTAGTCCATGTAACATGGTCACTTTCTTGTTTTAGTTTATTTAAATGCTTTCATAAATTTTGTCCCTTAAATTTAAGAATTTCATCGTTCTAATCTCTATTAATATCATTTTATTAATCCATTTAGTTAATGTAGAATGTTGGTATGATATGTGACGTTATATTTTCATGTTACAATTGTCACGTCATGAGTGCAGTATCACTGTCTAATGAGTGACTGTTAAATATACAATATTCTATTTTTGAGAGTAGTATTGAAAAATTACAATAAAGAAAAAGAACTTGAAGAAATACTATTTTGATATAGATAAAATTGAAGAGAAAGAAAGGGGGAGAGAGAGGATAAGTCATTGAACAATTGTTCGTTCTTCACATTCTTTATTATCTCTGTGGAAACCAGTTTTAGAGCTTTCTATTTCTCTCGTCGCCTTTGTTGGAGTTTCATGCTAATTTTGACGCCATTGGGAGACCCTTGTCTCCCACAAGCTTTTGTGTTTTTCTTCGAGTCTCCCTTATTTCTTAGAAGAGTAAGAAACTACACTCTTTTATGGAAGTTTGGTTGTATTGGTACTTTTTGACAAGGATGTCCTTTTTTTTAAAATCAACTCTCATGCATTACGATAACTGTTAGATTGAGGTGTAATTCATAACTGTTTTAGTTAGTTGATGTTAGTTGTGATTTGTTGGGAGTTAGTTACAACTAGATAAGTTTGTTAGTTAGTTACTATGTGTGTAACTTGCATAACAAAGCATTGTAGCTAAGCCTATAAATAAGTGCTTACAATATGTAATTCTAAATCATCTCAATAAAAATTTCATATTAGCACAATTTACTTTCTTTCTCTTTCTCTCTATTGCTTTCTGTTGTTAATTCCATTTGTGTGTGTTTGTTATTCATCTTCTCCAAATTCCTAGAACATTCTCAGATCGTTCTTACATTGTGTGTTTGCTAGAACAGTCTCAGAACGTTCTCCCGCTGCGCCAATAATAACAAGAGTGCCATTCAAATTGCCCACAATTTGTTCTTTCACTAATGCATCAAAGACATTGAGATTGATTGTCACTTCACTCGTCATCATGTTTACCATGGAACAATTACTCTATTGTTTGTCTATTCCTCCTTGTAGATTGTTGATTTGTTCACAAAGACGCATTCCATGAATCATTTTTGTTTTTTGATTGACAAACTCTTGACTTTTTGTTAATGCATCGTGAGTTTGACAAGAGATGTTAGACAATATCATTATATAGTTTCATTGAATTTTAGTAAGGGTAGTTTAATCTTTCCTAGTATCTAATATTTATCCTCTATTGTAAACCTTACTCTCTAGCTTTGTTTATTCCATTGAAACCCTAAGTTAGAAGGTATTCCTTCCTCTTTATGTTTCTATATGTTTAGAATTGTTAATGCACACAATTTAGGCATCAGTTATGTACTTGGTGAATGGTTCCTAAAGAATAATTGGTTAGTAAATTTCGGATTCTTCAAAATGAAAATACTAATTTGTAATTGGTTGGATTTTGAAACTGAACTGATGGTACTTAAAAGACTAAATAGCACTTTTAGGCATATGAGTCATTGTCCACGTGGCAAGACGCATTGATGTGGCTTGTGAGTCACTTGCCACATGTGCGTTGACTTGGTCAGGGAGCCAAAATCGTAAGTTTATGAAAATTAGGAGGCCAAAAGTACTACTATGAAAGCTAATGGGCCAAAATCACAAATTTGTGAAAATTACGAGCTAAAAGTGCAATTTAACCCCTTCTTCAATCCATAATCTTCAATTATTGAGTGTTGTGCAATTCAATTATTGTAATTTGTGTTCGATTGTTTAGGTTATGATCAAGTTAGCAAATAATTGTGAGAAAAACATAGGTTCGGTTTGTAACTCACAGTAACAATTCAATTTACCATATAGTACAATTTAGTTCGGTTTTGTGGTTCAGTTCAATTTTTAAGTTTTTTTTTTTAAAGTTTTTACTTAACATTGATGTATTCAAAGACTCTCCACATACCATCTATTTTTTTTATCTAGAAATCCATATTAAGTTTTTTTTTATATGGGGCATATATTAAGCTTTTACTTTAGCCTCCGCAATTGTTTTGAATTAATTAATAATACCCCGTTCAAGTGTATAAACACACAAAAAATAAATCACTAATTCATTGCATTTTGGGAAATTTAATTAGCAATGAAATTCATGTTAAAGTGCAAATCCACTTCACTTTGAGCACTAAAACGTGGGATGGGATCCCTTTCTTTTTGTTGTCCTCACATTATACAAAGTTTTGGTGGCAACATCTTTCTGTGTCACAATCATTTCTTGATTTACCTTATCAACTCACATTTGCCCAACGTTCATTTTGTGGCCATCAAATGGCTGTCGTGGATAGGGCATTTCTGGCCTGCTTTACTTCCGAACATATATCAAATTTCATGCACAAATAAATAAATTTTTTTTTGGTTTATAAAAATGTACAATTGTGAATTGTTATTAGCATATTCCCTTTTTTTTTTTTTAAATAGGATCTGGTGACTAAAAATTCAACCTATTAAGATGAATAAACGAGAAATTTCATATTAATTTTGATTCTTGCATATAAAATGTGATATTTCTACCAACTAAACAATATTCATGAGACATTAATATATCCATTTTAAACACAACAAAAAAAATATCTATATGGGGTTTTAAAATAATTATTACATTCAAAGCTAACATTTTGGATGCTCCCTGCAATTTTTTTACACCAACTAATTTTAATTTATTATTACATTTTTTTTTTGTAATGATGAGTTTAATTTTGATACACCTGTCAAGTGTATAAAGTTTTACGTTATTAATAAAATCACAACTATTTATATATATCACTTTAAAAGTAGTTATGTATAAGTCAAATATTTTCTTTTATGGAAAGAAAAATCAAACATTTTTAATTATAATTAATTGGCGGTATAAAAGGCTTTACACCGAACTTTAAACCCTATTCCTATTGTAAAAAGATTTTTTGCCACCTTCAATTTCCAGAGAAAAAGGGCTCTGGTCCAGACTTCTGCACATAGATAAGTAAAATATGATAAAAAAAATATTCCACTCATAAATTAAACTCGAGTTGTGAATGACTTGTTCCAGTTAATAAGATTTTATTTGGCTTTCTAAAAAAAAAATTACAACTATAAATAAAATTTATATCTCTAGTAAGTACAACTTAGATGGTAGACAACCGTATAAATATTTGATCTACTAGAGTGCAAATTCAAATCTATGATTCTCATCTTCTCTATAAATGTGCGTGAATTTCGCTATTATACTTTTTCCGATAAAAGAAAAATGTATATCCCTTATTTTGCATAACATTAATTAATTTATTAATTTTTTATTTATGAAATCATAACTTATTATTATTTTCATTCATAAAAAAAAAAAGAGATTATTTTTAGTATTTTGAAGTGAATAATCATCCACCAAATCTTAGATTTTATTTATTGGACAAAAACAAAACGGCCAAAACTATAATTCAAGAAACTCTTTCTCTCTCTCTCTCTCTCTCTCTCTCTCACACATTCTATCTCTAAGAGATGGCAATGGCAATGGCGCTTCGTAGGCTTTCCACTTCCGTCAACAAATCTTCACGTCCTCTCTTCAGTGCATCTTCTGTTTACTACAAGGTTCTTCTTCACTTCTCTCTCACTCTTCTTTTCATATCAAATCAAATTATTCCATTCATTTTTTGTTGCATATCTTATTCACAATTTTCATTTCATTTTTTTGTTCTGTTTTGCTTTGATTGTAGTCTTCTTTGCCTGATGAAGCTGTTTACGACAAAGAGAATCCGCGTGTTACAGTAAGATGATTATTATAAATGATTGATATTATTGATTATTATTATAAATGCTTGTGATTGTGAAGCTTATTCAATATTCATGTGTGTTATTATTGTTCATGATGTTTTGGTTTGAGAATTGAAAATTTGTTACTTTTATGCAGTGGCCAAAACAATTGAATTCTTCACTTGAGGAAGTTGATCCTGAAATTGCTGATATAATTGAGCTTGAGAAAGCTAGACAATGGAAGGTATATATAGGATTTTCAGTTTCATCTTACTCTTATGTTATTTGCTTCCATCGTGTTTCTCGTAAATGTAAAATATGCAATTATACATAAATTTGTTGAGTATGAAAAATTACATAAGACACTATAAGGTCAGAGATGTAGGCACAACTGATTAAACTCTGTGATATTTAGCCGTTTTATTTAGAGTCGGGTTTGCTGTTAATATTGAACTTCAAACCAATTCTCCAACTGTTTGTTTGATTGTCTGTTTAAACATTTGGTGTAATTGTGTTGTAGTGAAGCATGATAGGGTACACGAAATTTTGTATTTTTAGGATTTTGTTTAAGTTTTGCATTTCATCTCTTAAATAAAAACTTGTTTCTTCGGTGATGAAGGGACTGGAACTGATACCATCAGAAAATTTCACTTCTTTATCTGTTATGCAAGCTGTTGGTTCTATCATGACAAACAAATACAGTGAAGGTTATCCTGGAGCAAGATATTATGGAGGAAATGAGTATGTCGGTTTATCACTTGATTTGTGTGCTAGCCTTTAATATTTCTTTGAAGCCAGTGAATATAGAGTAACCATTTTGGATATTTTTCTTTAAGTACCAAATTGGATCCAATTCACAGATTGTGCATCTTTTTTATTGCAGGTATATTGACATGGCAGAAACACTTTGCCAGAAGCGTGCCTTGGAAGCATTTCGGTTGGATCCTGCTAAATGGGGAGGTAAGAATGCAAGACAAACATATCAGTAAGAAAAAGATATTGCAACATTGTACTATATTTTCTCTTTTATCATTAAATTTCCTTGTCGTACTTCGTAGTTGCTTTGTTGGTTTATTCTTGGCATAAAGTATAATATCACTTGTTTTGGCTTAACTTGAGCTCTTGTGTGATATTACTTTGTCAAGAAATCTAAATCAGCGATGGATATGCTAAGGTTTGAAGTCTACCATGGACTTTTCTTGTTAACATTTTAAACTATCTCTCATGAGCTTTTATAAGGGTGAACCGATTTTTTAAATATTTTAGAATGGAAGATTACTCATCATTGTTACCCCTGATTTGCAGTGAACGTGCAGCCTCTATCTGGTTCACCTTCAAACTTTCAAGTTTACACTGCATTGCTGAAACCTCATGATAGAATCATGGCACTTGATCTCCCTCATGGAGGTCATCTTTCTCATGGATACCAGGTATTATCAACTTCCATCTTTCATTTCCTGTTTTAGGGAAATCTACAATAAATATTTTGGATTGGCTTATGGTCATGAATCCTTGACATGTTTCGGAGAATATCTTCAGTTCACAGTATTTTAATGAAATATTGAATTCTCTGCATTTATACTTCTATTATCGGGACATTGTTTTGACTTTAAAAAATGTATTGTATTATATTCAATATTTGTTTACATTTTCCGGACGACTTATGCACTTTCTTTCAAGATGAAAATTATTAATTACTAACTTTGCTGTGCAGACTGACACCAAAAAGATATCTGCAGTCTCTATATTTTTTGAGACAATGCCATATAGATTGGATGAAAGCACAGGATACATTGACTATGACCAGGTATGTTTTCATTTTCTTTTATCATATTTATGATTGTCTTGGAAATAATCCTCATTTGAAGATTAGTTTTTCAGACACAATTACCTTTGTGTCACCTCAATGTTTTAATAAGTTGAGAACATTTAATGCAGCTAGAGAAATCGGCTACACTCTTCAGGCCAAAATTAATAGTTGCTGGTGCTAGTGCCTATGCACGTCTGTATGATTATGCTCGCGTACGCAAGGTAATCTATAGACAGTTCAACATGATTTTCTAAATATAGTTAGTTGTCCTTCTTAGAATCTGTTGCTTTTAAGTTGAATAGTTATCTGAAACACTTTAAGCTAAAATCATGAAGCATATTACAACTTCAACAGGTGTGCGACAAACAGAAAGCTGTGTTGTTAGCAGATATGGCACACATCAGTGGATTGGTTGCAGCTGGTGTTATCCCTTCACCTTTTGATTATGCAGATATAGTGACTACCACAACTCACAAGTCACTTCGTGGACCACGTGGAGCTATGATCTTTTTCAGGAAGGGGTTAAAAGAAGTCAACAAACAAGGAAAAGAGGTATACCCGAACAAAACTCGTTGATATTTTTTATGCACTTTTATATTCTGTTTCTGTCTTATTTACATTATTTTATCAAGTTGTTCTTACTCCCTACAAATATTTATGCAAGTTCATTGCGGTATCCAAAAAGAGATACTAATTATTCTTACTTATTTCAAGGTGTTCTATGATTATGAGGACAAAATCAATCAAGCTGTCTTCCCCGGACTACAAGGTGGTCCTCACAACCATACCATTACTGGTTTAGCTGTTGCATTGAAGCAGGTAAATAAATAGGAAAAATAATGATGACCATTATTTTACTTTGGTTTTAATTGCGCCATTCTCTACATTTTTCTTGATATTGAGGTTTTAAAATCACTTACTGCAGCATACATAAAAATGGATATGAGTAAGCTTTCGCCATTTATGTTTTTAGCTTAACAAGAGGGTTCATCTGAAGGATTTATTTGAAGAGTGACCAAGTTTTTGAGTGATACTGAATGAGATATGTGCTGTGTGTGATGTATGTTCATCAAGTTATAATTTATTTTGCCTTTCCTTTTTTGTGGATTCAGGCTACAACTCCCGAGTATAAAGCATATCAAGAGCAGGTTATCAGCAATTCTGCAAAATTTGCACAGGTACATTCCAAAGAATAATTCAATTGTCTCTTCTGGTAGATATTGGATGTCAGTCAGCAGTTGATACGGGTTGGTCTCCTCTTTTTACCACAGAGAATAACTCGTGTATTAATTGACACTAATATATTGCAGGCTTTGACTGAGAAAGGCTATGACCTAGTTTCCGGTGGGACTGAGAATCATTTAGTTTTGGTGAATTTGAAGAACAAGGTAACCATACAACTACTTTGACTTTACATATAAGCATTGTCGAGTCTACTAAGTTATACAATCATAACATTCAGTACTGATTATTTGTGTACTAGTTAGTCATAAAGCTGACATGAAAATACTAATTATCGATATGATTTAGTTTGAGAACAATTTGTTAACGAATATATCATTTTCATCAAATATTTGTTCAGGGTATTGATGGCTCCAGAGTTGAGAAGGTGTTGGAATCAGTACATATTGCAGCTAACAAAAACACAGTTCCAGGAGATGTGTCTGCTATGGTTCCCGGTGGAATCAGGATGGGTACTGACTCTTCATATGAATCATATCTTAGATTTTGACTTTGAATTTTCCTTGTTCAACTAATTGATCTTGATAACTCTTGTGGATTTCAGGAACTCCTGCTCTTACTTCAAGGGGATTTGTTGAGGAGGATTTCGTTAAGGTAGCCGAGTATTTTGATGCATCTGTGGGCTTGGCATTGAAGATTAAGGCAGAGTCCAAAGGTTCATAAATTTTCTATACCCTTCCGGTGTGTTTGTGTTTGTTTTATCTAGACACTGACATGTTGTTACTGATGAACTTTCATAATTAGGAACAAAATTAAAGGACTTCGTGGAAACATTGCAGTCATCCTCTTATGTGCAATCAGAGATTGCCAAGCTTCGCCATGATGTTGAGGAGTTCGCAAAACAATTTCCAACCATTGGTTTTGAAAAAGCAACAATGAAGTACAAGAAATAAGTAAAAGAAAAATTTCCACCAGGTATGCACTTATGTTCAAGAGGCATGCATACTAATTCCTCAATTGTGTAGTACTATCTGTTGTTTTGTGTCTTAGCAAGGTACTAGTCATGAACAAAAATGATTGATGATGTTAGGATTGTGGCCTTCGAAACTACGTGATACCAGTAATCTGTTATTACGCTTGCGAGGAACTTCTGAAATTTTTAAACATGCGAATGTGAATCTGTTTTTCTTTTCAAAGACTGAAAAGCTTATGATACTTCTGATTCTAAGATCATATTCCGTCCACTAGATTATACAAAACTGCAGTCTGATATTCTCTGATGTATTTGGTTTGTTATGTAGTGGCGGTCAACACTATGGTCAAGTGGTTCGAGGTGATAAGTTTTCCTGGTTGATGGAAGAGGAGGATTATATATAGCAGATGAAAAGCATTAGGCTGGAACTTTCATATGTATGAAACTAGAAAAACTTGATCAGATATCTTCTTGCAATGTATAGATACATCATCTATTTATAATCTATTAAATGTGAATTGCGACTCACAAGCATTTAAGTTGTCATGTCAATGTTTTCAACTTTCATTTTGACTCTGTTTGGATAAACAACTTAATTAAACGCTTATGTTATAAGTGCTTATCATATAAGTGTTTATGTATAATCTATTTCTTTAACAAAAAAATAAAATAATGTGAAACTGTTTTGATATAAACTATTTTCACAAGCTGTCCTTAAGATGAAAACAGCTTATGGCATGTCATTAGCTCTTCAAGCAATATTTAAAATATTCTACCATTCACTGTGCAAATGCAACTAAGGTGTAAAATAATCAAATGCAACTAAGGTGTAAAATAATCAAATTTCTGATTACTGATTTACTGTGTCAAGAATTGCTGATATTCTGACATAAACAACTTACCTACATAAAATCCATCTGGTTGGAGATATGATTTCATTTTTTTGTAGTATGACATTCCCATCTTTATTCTTTCAAAGATCAAGGAGCAATTACAATAATTCCAATGACTATTTAGCAGGAAACTTCATTGTCAACCAGATGCAAAAATAATACTATTGCTAGTACTATTAGTAACACAAGTTCATCTTCACAGAACCAAGCTTAAAAACAAAGTCATCATCCTAGCATGTTATAGGAAATTATGGATCCAAATTTCTGGCTGTTAGAATAGGATGCACTTTCGATACTTATGTAATTTGAACTGTCTAATCATACATTAAATCAACCGAACAACTCACAAATGCAACCTTAAAACGGGTCGGACAAGTCATTCTGCATGACTTGTCCTTTTTTCTATGGGTGAGAATCCAAAGTTAAAACTTCTTGTCATACAAACTTCTTGTCGTAGCGATGACTGTCAACACAATCTGATCGATCAGACAAACCCATCATATGAAGTAAAATTAAGGTTAGCAAAATGAAATTATAACAGTTAAATGACTTCTCATGCAAATAATGTATTTCATTTCGAAGAATAAAATCCTACCCACCTAATCATAAACCAAAAGGACAACTATCAAACTTAATTTTGCATTAAAGCCTTTTTTTTAAATGACACCTATAATAAGTCACAAGCATTGATATATATCACTTCAAGAATATATGTAAAGTGTCCATCTGCCTTATCACAACCGACAACTCTAATATTGTTAGTTAGACACGCTCATCTAAAATCTTACAGTTATGTGTGAGTTTCAGTGATATTTGTCATTTCATCTGTATACTAAAAAAAAGGTAAAATATTTTTAATAATGTACTAAGAATATGATTGATTAACAAAAGTATATTTTTCTTCTTAAAAAAAAAGTATATTAATTATTAAATTCTACTGTACTTTATATAAATTTATAAAACAATCTTGGGCAACAATCTATTTCAAGAACCTGTCCAAAAAACAGCTTATTATACAGATAATAGCTTCTCTAAAAAATGAGACACGAAACACTTGTAGGAGTCCTTCTTATAGCAAACATGCTTATGGCTACACGACTTACACTCACAAACTCAATATCACGTTCTCGTTCCATTAACCCATTCTTAAACGCACTTCTCGTTCCATTTTTTGCCCTAAACATTCTCATAAATCCCTTCCTTGTCCTCTCTGGTCCTCTTCCTTTTCCATCTGCATCGATTCACTTCACAAGTCTACTTCTCCTTCTTTCACAACTTCCACTTCTTCTCGTCGTTTCTCTTCTTCTTCTTCCATGGCTACTTCTGCATTAAACGACGTCGTTGAACCAAATCCTCTCCTTGAACAATTTGTTTTTCCTCCTTTTGATGCTGTTGAACCTAAACATGTTCGACCTGGTATTCGTGCCCTTCTTCAGAAACTGGTAAAAAGTTTTCACCTTTATAGGTTTTTGATTAATGGGTCTTGATTGATTTTGTGTTTTGATTATTGGGTTTTTGTTGATTTTGTGTTTTGTGTTTTGTAGGAACGTGATTTGGAGGAACTTGAACGGAATGTTGAACCTTCTTGGCCTAAGTTGGTTGAACCGTTGGAGAAGATTGTTGACAGGTTGGCTGTTGTTTGGGGGATGGTTAATCATCTTAAATCTGTTAAGGATAGTTCTGAGCTTCGTTCAGCAATTGAAGATGTGCAGGTATGTGTAATTCTGCATTTTTTTTATAATCTTTTCTTCTGTTGATTGGATTGGTATATTTTTGTATTTGTATTAATTTGTATTATTAATATGATTGTTTGTGCATTTAGGATGTAGGGAAATACTTTATGTGAATTGCATGTTAGTATAAAATAGTGGTGCTATATTGTTGTATTATAGCAGGATTTTAGAAAACCGCTAATGTTCCGCGATGTGCAATTTAGTATGAAATACTGTCAAATAGTGGCTATAACGCAGTAGCTTAGCAGAATTTGAACACGTTGATATTTTTTGTGTTCAACTATTGATAACACTGGTGAATTGGTTTATTGGCGTCAATTTTAGCGCATGATGATGACTATCTGAGCCATGTGTCACGAATATCGAGACCTAACTCATCCTTACAAAACCGGCTTGTAAGGTGAGGATTGCCTCCTCTTTATAAACTCTTATCAAGAATCCTATCTATCCGATGTGGGACTAAATCCCACCGAGTGTTGGCTACTAACACCCTCCCTCACGCTTCAGCCCGGCCGAATGGGCCTGAAGCGTGGACGATGGAGGAAGCCCAACGATAGACCTGATAGGCTCTGATACCATGTCACGAATATCGAGACCTAACTCATCCTTACAAAACCGGCTTGTAAGGTGAGGATTGCCTCCTCTTTATAAACTCTTATCAAGAATCCTATCTATCCGATGTGGGACTAAATCCCACCGAGTGTTGGCTACTAACACCATGTTGCAAAATGTTATTATGGTGTTTTGCTCCTTAGTTTAAAATATTTTCATGGGTTTTTGGTAAGTATTTCTCTTTTGGATTGTGATTACTGTACTTTTGTTTTGCAGGCAGAAAAAGTTAAGTTTCAGCTTAGGCTGGGTCAAAGCAAGCCTCTTTATAATGCGTTCAAAGCGATTCAAGAGTCTCCTGATTGGAAGACACTTAGTGATGCTCGCAAACGAATTGTTGAAAGTAAGTTTCAAAATGTCTGATTGACTTATTGTTTATGCTGTTCTTTGTTATTTGGTGTTTTATTTCTTTTGTATTGGCATGTTATTTTACACTCTTAAATTACTTGAATTGCTTTGCATTGCATTCTGATGCTGGTTCTCAGCTTCTAGATTATTATTTTGTAAGATGGAGAATTGTGAAAGATGTTGGATTTGTAGTTGGTATAAAGATTTCTGATTTATGGTTCCACTCTTTTGCTAATTTTCTGATTAACTGTGATAGAAATGTTGTGTCCGTTACACTTATTGATATTTGACTGCAAATATTGAAATATCTTTGTGACTTTACTCATAACTCATGCTTTATAACAGGCTATTGTTCCATTTACCTTCCATTGGATTTTAGACAAAGTCATTGTTGTGGTTTGTCATTTTACATTTTAACAATTGTATTTGTGCCTTTGCAGGTCAAATAAAGGAGGCGGTTCTTAATGGTGTTTCTCTTGACGATGATAAAAGAGAACAGTTTAACAAAATTGAACAGGTGTGCTATTTTAGCAACTAAAAACAAATGTAAATTGTGGCTTTTAATAATTTGAGATATTTGATTCCCAATTTCCCACCATTTTGATTGATCGTGTACTAGGATTTGGCTATATCTCTATCTTTATTTATGGAAGCAACTGGGTATATCCTCTTTTCGGGTGGAAATTAAGATCACAGGTTTTTTTTGTAATTTTATATGTCTTACAACTAAATAGGATAAGCAACATGAACTTGTAAAATTCTTTTGAAATTGAAAATTTAAAAAATCAGCAAGGGGTCATATGCAACAGTCTGGAATTCCAATTTCATTGGCAGTATATCTCAGCAAGGAATTTTGATCAATATGGAAACACCTTAATAAACCAGATATAGGGATGATATTTTAATGTAGTGATTCTATACGCATACACATGTGCGCCAATTTCAGAAGCAAAGTGATTGTGCATCATAACTAAACAAAATTCAATTGACGATTCTTGCTTTTTGTTGTATTTATATATTTTTTTTTGTCGTGGTTTCATTCGTAGGAGCTGGAAAGATTATCAGAAAAATTTGGGGAGAATGTTCTGGATGCAACCAAAAAGTTTGAAAAGCTCATTACTGATAAGAAAGAGATCGATGGATTACCTGCTACTGCTCTTGGGTTGGCTGCACAAAGCGCAGTATCCAAGGTAAATCTTGTTGACATTTATGTTATTATTCTCAAGTTACGACAATCAGATAACTGTTTCAGTTTTGATTACTTGATGGAAAAAATGCAGGGGAATGAAAATGCCACCGCTGAGAATGGCCCATGGGTAATTACACTGGATGCTCCAAGTTATATTGCTGTTATGCAACATGCTCGCAACCGTTCTTTGCGTGAGGAAGTCTACCGTGCGTATATAACACGTGCATCTAGTGGAGATTTGGATAATACTCTACTTATTGAGCAAATTTTAAAGCTTAGGTTGGAAAAGGCCAAGCTTCTCAATTACAATAACTATGCTGAGGTATGACTCTTTCATTGTTAATAGTATAATCCTATGTAGGTTGCTGATGTATATTATCTATCAGGTTAGCATGGCAACTAAAATGGCAACTGTTGATAAAGCAGAAGAACTTCTCGAGAAGCTTCGTAGAGCTTCCTGGGATGCTGCAGTTCAAGGTAGTGTATAAGTTGTGTCAATAGTGTTGTGTTTGCATCATAATTTATATGGTATGCAGTTTTCAATTAGTTGCATTGCATGTATGGGGAAATTGCATTGTGTATATATCTTGAGTTAGCTCCTTATTGTCATTGACTATTCCAAAATGACAAAAAAAAAAGATTTCTTCTTTTCTATTTTCGTAGGATTCCAAATTTCCAACACCTAATAAATCTGACATATATCTATATGGGAAAATTGCATTGTGTGTACATGTCTATTTTTCTTTAATGAGCCAACAACAACACTCCATCTTCCTTTCCTGCAGATATGGAAGACCTTAAGAAATTCTCAAAAGACCAGGGTGCATTGGAAGCTGATGATTTGACACATTGGGACGTTAGCTTTTGGAGTGAGAGGCTCCGTGAATCAAAATATGACATTAACGAGGTTGCTCTCTCACTGACTCACTCACTTACTCACAGTCATCATTTTGAAAAGACACTTTAGGAACTTAAGATTATAGTTATAGTTT
This sequence comes from Trifolium repens, assembly GCA_030408175.1. Classification (NCBI taxonomy): domain Eukaryota; kingdom Viridiplantae; phylum Streptophyta; class Magnoliopsida; order Fabales; family Fabaceae; genus Trifolium; species Trifolium repens. The sequence goes on along the minus strand of CP125845.1, from coordinate 17,548,123 downwards.
TAACGATTGCTAGTTAGTCAGGATGAGAAAGAAATTAAGAATATCTGGAAGAAGAATTGATCTCCATTCCACGTAATGTAATGTTTAATACATTGTTCATGTATAGAATAATTTCACACTTGATATTTTAAACAACTTGAATTGAAGGTCCTTTTTGACAAAAAGTTACAAGAATTTATGATATGTCTGCAATATATTTTTAACTATTTGGTTGAATGTTGTAAATATCCTACCGAAAAAACATTCTCACAAAATTGTACCACGGATGCCCCATGCAGAATGTCTTTAAATAAAAAACAAAAATGGTGATTTTATGCTATAAAGCCTTGCCAGGGTGGGTTCTAGGGAAGGGGTTGGGCTTGTTGATCTATTGTAGGCCGACTTACCTTGCATTTGTAAGAGGCTAATTACTCGACTTGAACCAGTGACCTCCTAGTCACATGGCAGCAGTTCCAACTGCTATGTCAAGGCTTCCCTTCATATATAATTATATTTAATTTCATAATTTGTAATTGCTTATCATGAAGGATCTCATTCTTTGATTTCCGTTATTTTGTTATTGAATTTGAAACTTTTAATCTGCCTAAAGAAAGCTCATACATCTGCTACTTTTGTCTTATAGGAAGAACTGCGCCCATTTTTCTCTCTGCCAAATGTTATGGATGGACTCTTTGACCTTGCAAAAACACTTTTTGGCATTGAAATTGAGCCTGCTGATGGTCTAGCTCCGGTAATCAAATTCTTTGTTGTTCTGCTGTTCTTGTATAGGGGACCTTCTATTTTGACTTCCTGACACATGATTATTGATATTCAGGTTTGGAATAAAGATGTCAAGTTCTTTCGTGTTAAAGATTCTTCCGGTAGTCCAGTTGCCTATTTTTATTTTGATCCCTACAGCCGTCCGTCTGAAAAAAGGCAAGGTGCATGGATGGATGAAGTTGTTGCTCGTAGTCGTGTATTGTCACCTGATGGTAACTCATCAAGGTTGCCTGTTGCCCACATGGTGTGCAATCAAACACCTCCGGTAGGAAGCAAGCCAAGTTTAATGACATTCCGTGAGGTAACACTTATTTTACTCGATTTATTTATCTATTTATATTTTTAAGATAAAATTTGTGTAATAAAAAAAAGGAAAATACTATGTACATTAACATTGCTTTAAAAACTGTTCATCAGGTTTTGAATTCACAAGACAAAAAATTACCAAAATCTTTGCCAATTTTGTGCATCCAAAGATAGTTAAAAAAACATGTTTTTTTGAAAAATTATGTGAGAAACAAACAGGATGAACTGTGTATAAGGCATTGTACATAAGTATTCTCCATGAAAAGGTGTCTAGGCTATGTTAATGGGAGCACTAGTTGCTTATAGCAGTTTCTGGTCTTCACATGATTACATATTTTATCAATAGGTTGAGTTTTTTTAGATAAGAGAAGGAAGTAGGAACTGTAAGGATTTTGAATGTAATGGGTAATATAATTGATAATAACTTGATGGTAAATGATATTAATTTTTTATAACGGTGCAATAAAAAAGTTTATTAAATTTGTATGTAATAGAAAAATGGAATTGATTTTCAGTCCAAATTATCACCTGTTTTAAATTTTAATGAAGAGTTTCATGTTGGATGTAACAAAGTTATACTAATAAACTTCTAACTTCTAAGGTTCTGATAATAATAAAATGAAAAAAACTCCATCCATCTATTGGCCAATTTGAGATACCCCCATTGTGGTTTAAAACTTGACCACTTGTTACTAAATTCTGCACTGTATTTGGAGTCAACATGCCTGTTTGATAAATTTAGGAAGTCAAGTTTTTGAGTTTGGAGCCACATGGTGATGGTAGTCCTTTGAAATTGAACTGTAGTATAATATAAAATAAAGGGTGTCTTACATTTTGGCATAATAAAATTGATTGATAATTAAGGCATGATATATCAGCTATGATACAAGACAATATGTTACTGACAATTTTTGATGTATAGACTGAGCTTCAGTTACTAAGTTGTATCCTTGTTAATCACTATAAATTTGAAAATAGTTCATAAAACATCTTTTTTGTCCTCTCCTTTGTCTCAGGTTGAGACTGTCTTCCATGAATTTGGCCACGCACTTCAACATATGCTTACCAAGGAAGATGAGGGTCTAGTTGCTGGTATTAGGGGAATAGAGTGGGATGCCGTTGAATTACCTTCTCAGTTCATGGAAAACTGGTGTTACCATAAGTAATTATATAAATCCATATAAAGTTTATGCCCTTGTCTTGCCTGGATGTTACTTCGATCCTTTCTTTTGTAAATAACATTATATTTTTTAACCTGAATATCATGTATTTTTATATTTATGTAATTTTTTTTGTTGCTTTAGAGAAACTTTATTGGGCATTGCAAAACATTATGAAACTGGCGAGACTCTCCCTGAAGACGTATATTTGAAGCTTGTTGCTGCCAGAACTTATCGTGCTGGCTCCCAAAGTCTTCGACAGGTCAGTATGAGGTTAACTACACCTTTTCTATATCTTCATTTGAAATTGAAAGTTTCATATTTTACTCTTTCCTCATCGATTTATGTCTTTGCATCGTATAAAACAAGCTTCTTATGGTTGTTAATTTTGTGTGTGCATTCAAAGCATAAATATATACTGTTACAAGTTCTGGACTTCATTATGCAATAACTATTCTTCTTCTCTGCGGCTTTGGAGTAATCTAAGCATTCTGCATCAGTATTGCTACTTTTGGGTTTTTTCATCTCTTTTATTCTTTTCCATTTTCTTTTCCTTTAAAAAATAGTGATTAGGTTTTTCTTCCTGTATAATCTATACAGTAGATTTGGTTTGGTTCTTTTTTGAACCCCTAAATTGTCTTTCCACCCTTTTTATTGTTATGTGTTTCTGAAGGATGGAGCAAACTGATTTAAGATGCTATTGATTCTTTACAATATTCTATCATTTGTTTAATGCTGATTCCAACCTTTCTTGTGTTGTGACATATTTGTTTTAAATAATTGACTTTAATTGTAATCTATATGTGTTGCAGATAAGATTTGCAACTGTAGATCTAGAACTTCACACAAAATATGTTCCTGGGGGATCAGAATCCATCTATGATGTTGACCGCAGAGTTTCCGTGAAAACTCAAGTGATTCCTCCATTGCAAGAGGACAGGTTCCTTTGCAGTTTTAGTCATATATTTGCAGGTTTGTTGTGCCTCGTATACCTCTCTGTTGATTAGGCCATCTGATTCTAATATACACATCTTTTAAGTCGTTTTGTAAAAACTAAGAAATAGCTTTGATTAATAAGCAAATTCCAAATATACATTTACTTTTCATTGTCTCGCTCACTCATCTACTCCTACTAGACCATCAATTAAACATGAACGGACGGGAGTATGCAATTACCATTTTGATGAAACTCATTTTTAACTTATTTTTCTTCTGGATTTTGCATTTTTTAGGTGGATATGCTGCTGGATACTATAGCTACAATGTATATTTTGTATTGCTTTAATAATTATGGACATTTTATTTTACTAGTCACCTTGCCCCCGTGCGTTCGCACGGGTCATATATCTAATATCAGTTAAATGTGAATTTATTTAAAACATACAAATTCTATCACTAATAAAATTAACGTCTATAAAATGGCTAAAGTAAATAATTTATTGTTTAAGATCAACCTGAATAACAAAAACAACATATGATATTAAAAACAAAGACGATTCCAAAAATTAAAGATGGAAGCTTCAAATAGCTACGGTTCTACAAATTTCTAAATATTTTATGGTAAACTACTTTGGAAGTGGTATTTGTCAAGTTGCCGTCGTCATCAACCAACAATAGCGGACACTGGAGTGATTAGAGACGCCATTTTTGATGAGTGATGATAAACAGCTGTATTTTGTATTGCTTTAATAATTATGGACATTTTATTTTATATATTGAGGGTCTCTCATGGCAGTGTAGTATTTCGTTTCTCGTGAATGTGTAGAACAGAAATCGAAAAACTATTTATATCATATGGTGGATTTGTCTGTTATGCAGTGGGCTGAAGTGCTGTCTGCAGATGCTTTCTCTGAATTTGAGGATGCCGGATTGGATGATAACAAGGTATATTTGATTTAGAAAATCTGTTAAGGACATATTTTCCTTAGTGTTTAATAATCTTCAAAATCCCATGTATTTTTTTTATGATTTATAATTGAAAAATATCTCGTTTTGTCACCTACTCGCCTATTATATCTATTTTGAAGAGTAAACCATCACCTTAGTTGCGCTGAATGCTTTGACCCTTGTTTGATTGTGATCATTATTTTAATTATATATATTTACATTTACACAGGCTGTTATAGAAACTGGTCGCAAATTCCGGGAGACCATTCTTGCTCTTGGAGGTGGCAAGGCACCACTGGAGGTGAGAATTCAGATAATACAATTACATTTACATTACACAACCTCTTTCATTTTTAGTACTTCGGTTGTTTTGCGCAGTTTGATCGTTAATGCAATGTGGTTTTATGCAGGTCTTTGTGCAATTCCGTGGGAGAGAACCAACACCAGATGCATTGCTCAGACACAATGGCCTTGTTGCAGCAGCTTAGGGATAGAATAGAATTATCCACAATTTTCTGTTGACAAAGTGCACTATAAATTTGTATAATAATATAATTGTGGCTCTCAACGTTTTAGAAATTGGCACATTTTAAATTTTATGTTATTTTACAACATTTAAAAGGGATTTACTTTTTTCAAATACAAACTATTTTGCAAACATTTTGTTCAGCGAATAAAAGAGTATGCCGCTTAATTAATTCAAACCAATACATAATTCTTGCCTGGCCTCTAAATTAATTAATGGGAAAGTTTTTTGCGAAGAGTTATACTAACAAGTGTCCTGAAAACACTAATTAAATGTGCAAAAAATAGAAATTTTACATTGAGAATGATAATTTTAAACCAAAGTTGAATTATCATACATATATATATATATATATATATATATATATATATATATATATATATAAAGATTAAATTAAATTGGACTTTTTACGTCTGACATGACATTTTCACAGATGTAAAAGCTTCAAAAAAAAAAAGTTGAATACCATTTTATCAAAAAAAAAAGTCAAAATTTCCATTTTTCACCACTTGGGTATTTCCATTGTGAAAGCTACGTTGGAACAACTGGGTATTTTGTGCCTTCACGTCTTGCAAAAGTGATGGATGAATGGGTGACTAATTGAAGGTGGGTTAGCTGATCTAACATGAAGCAACCTTTTCTTTTCTAACATGTTTATTTTAATACCAAAAAATTGAATAATGAATTTAAAGAAGTGACTTAGTAAGTAATAAGGATTGATATTTGATATTTGATATTTGATATGGAGGTCAAATTGAAGTGTTTGAAAATGAGTTCATACTAAGTGACACATAAGTTTTTGTTCTGAGTAAACTATGAAGTGTTTCTTGTTTACTAGATTTTCATTCGGAGTAAACTAAAATGTGTTGTAAAGTTGAGATTTATTCACCTCACTTTGTAACTCCCTTGCCACCACCAAATAATAAAAATGAGGCAAAATTACACTTTCATCTTTATCTTATTTCTTTTAAACATTTTTGTCATTTATCTTTTATTTGTAATAATTTGGTTCTTTAATTATTTTTTTTTAATACTTTGATATTTATCTTTTATTTGTAACACTTTGGTCCTTTAAAGAAGATGAAAATATAGATAATTGATGAAGATGATGAACATATTGATCAAAATTATGAGTTTTATTTAATTTTAATAAAAATGTAATTTAAAAAATACGAGAAAAAAGGTTTATATGTGAATGTTATAAAAGATAAAGGACCAAAATGTTACAAATAAAAAATAAAGGACTAAAGTGTTACAAATAAATAAGTTAAAGGACCAAAATATTACAAATAAAAGATAAAAAACCAAAGTGTTATAAAAAAAAAATAAACGACCAAAAATGTAATTTTACCTAAAAATTAAAATGAAGGTGTTTATATCCTCTTTCCTTCTTTTGGTATTTGGTGGAAACTGGATACATAAAAATCTTTTTCACTTAGCTTTTTTAGTGAATTTTCTCACTATGATTATCATAAGTTTTATGAAAAATAAATGATTAATTAATTTGTTTGGATCGATTTATTTTTGAACTTTTAAGAAACAACTTATGCAAATAAATAAAACTTTATATATTATTATAAACTTTTTAATAATCGCATATTCACTTTTTAACCAGAATTTTTATAAAGATCTAAAACTAATTTTCGTACTTAAAAAGATCTTTAAAATGTAATACTCATTTTTAACCAGAATTTTTTTATAAAGATCTAAAAACTTATTTAATGCTTAAATCTAAATGGTCTTGTTAATTGTAATTTGTAAGTAGTTAGGTGTAAACTTATTTTAATCTGTAAGTAATTTGTAAGTAGTAATCTAAAAGGTTTTTTTATCTTATATTGACAAAATAGAACCTCTAATCTATTTAAACAGCAAAAGTTAAACAAAGTTCAAAAAAAGTCCTCAGAAGTCAGAAGTAAACAAGAGTTGAAAAAGTTAGAAGTAAAAGAGAAAAAGAAAAAACAGTTGAATCAAAATCTGCATTGGATCTGAAACCAAAGAAGAAAGAAAATGGCACGAGCAGGAGGAATCACAAACGCAGTTAACGTTGGAATTGCAGTTCAAGCTGATTGGGAGAATCGTGAATTCATTTCTCACATTTCTCTCAATGTTCGTCGTCTCTTCGATTTCCTTGTCCAATTCGGTAATTACCCTTTTTCATCTCAAGTTTGGATTTTTCTTTGACCCATTTGCGTTGTTAATTGAATTTTACTATCTTTATTTTATGGGGTTGTTGTTAATTTTCAGAGGCTACAACAAAGAGTAAATTAGCATCATTGAATGAGAAGCTTGATGTATTGGAACGTCGTTTGGAATTACTTGAAGTTCAAGTTGGAAATGCTTCAGCTAATCCTTCTCTTTTTGCAACTTGATTTGTAATCAATCGTGTAGTAAGATCTCTTTACACCTATAGTATGATAATGTATAATAATCTAAATGGAATGTTCTAAATCAAAAGTTTGTGTTTGATTAGTGTAATCATGTTTTGTTTGTTTAAATCTAGCGATTGATTTGCAATTTATTGGGTTATTATATGGTTTGCTGCATTGGTTTTATTAGCAAATTTGGACTAGTACAATCTTCTGTGTCATAAATTCAATTGTTTGCAAATTTCATATTTTTATCATGTGATTGAGCGAGTTTGAGTAAAAATCTCAAAAAGAACTTACGGAAAAAATATGCAATAATTATGAGTTTTTTCCGACAATAGCTTATTGTAGTAGTCAAAATCACCTTCTAGATAAATCGTTCATGAGAACCCGAGTTCGATTCTTGGTGTGAACAATTCACAGCCAAACTCTGGATTATCGAGCCCCCTTCCCTGGGAACCAGAGGGTTAATACATTAAAAATAAATCACCTTCTAGATCTCTGCTGCATTTCTCTCGTTTAACTTCCACACAAAAATCTATAATATAATCTTATAAGGGCTTTTCTATAAGTGAAAGAACTATATATTTATTTTAATTGAGAAGTTCTCCTAAGGTAGATGTTAATCCAAATAAGATTTCAGTACCTTTAAAACACAGCCTCGTGTTTTCATGGTACATGGACATGCCATACTTTGTAAGGTTACATATTCTCGATTTTTGTGCCACTTCTGTTTCATTAGGAACATGCCTATATTATATGCCTGAGTCGATCACTTGAGGTCCACATATGTCATCTTAGTTATAGTAAATTAGTAATGGAAAGAACACATCAATGGATGAGGACTTGTATTACATCTTTGGTACCTTCCTTTTTGTAGGAACAAGGAATATCATTTTGCAAATTCCGGATTCCTTCATCTGGATAGAAATTAGAAATAGATCATAGTCGATGACATATTAACTTAACTTGATGATATATGCCGTATTAAAAAAAAAAAAAAAAAACTTGATATGTGCCATATGTCACTCCTGAGTTTGACATTTTTTATATTAACGGTGAGTAAGAGCATCTTCAATGGTACAACAAATTTAGAGTTCTTAACTTTGGGTGGGAAGAATTTAACAATTTTACACCCCAGTGGTACAACTCTTTACGAACTTACAATTATTTCTTTAAGAACTTGCATCTTTATATTTCTTTAAAATGAATCCCACAAGTTACATCACAATTATTCTTTTATAGTTAAGAAACGGTTCTTATATAAGAATGATTCTTAAACCGGGGCATCAATGTCATCTTCCTCAAATAGTGGAACTTGTAAGAACTACTTACCTCTAAGGACCTCTATTTAGAACTGTCATTGGAGATGGCCTAATGTTATTATTGTTGCACATTCTTATCAACACTTTTTCCAGTTTGGATAACAACTAACCCTTTCTTAACTATTGACAAGAACTGAAGCACTTGGGTAACCTTCCCTTAAAAGCTAGCTATCATGGGAAAAGAATCAAGCCAATTAAGTACTCCACCAAGCATCTTATACTATTTGATGTTGGCCTCAGGCACCCATTATACTTAAGTCTTTGTCAAAGTGCCGCTCCCGACTTCCTTGCTACTGCATCTACGGTGCTTCACTCGTCTTTTTTCAGGCAGTCCCTCTGTAGGTAGCCCGTTCTAAGGGGCCAATAACTAGTTCAGAATTTGATAAGCACCCAAACACTCTTCCACATCTCATACTACTCAATGTGAGACGCAAGCACCCTGTAATACCAAAGTCCTCATCAACTATCTTTTGTTGCTCAGGTTCTGCTTAATCTTGTTTGACTTGCATAGAACTGAACACATGTAATTTTCCTATTGTTCTAACTTGTTTACCATAATATGCTACCATAATCTTCTTTTTCCCTTTTTATAGCTTGTTCTCATTCTCCTTATTTGAGTGTTTCTTAAGAAACAATTCAACATGGAAGAAACAGTGTATTTTATAAAGTAGAGTAACTTAGCATCAATGCAATCCCCTGAAAAAACTATATTTCTTGATTGTGTAGGTCAAATTTTTCTGAGGGAAAAACTATATTACCATTTTACTGTACCTGCAGAATTCAAGTTTGAATTCTGATCAGATATGAATTGTTATGTGAACTTCTGGTCTTTCTACTGCATAACATTGGCAAATATGATGTCCCTTCAATTTCAGATCTTTCCTTCTGTATTGTCTTTAACTCATTATTTCTCAAAATAAGCACTATATTAAAGGGGGGTGAAATTGAAAAAATGAAAACCAAGAGTGTAAGAATTGTTTGTCAAACTCAGGGGTCAATATATATATTTACAAAAATTGTACTTCGTTTATCTGAAACGGTAAACAGAATTTAAAAAAGAAAAACCTTTGGCTGAATCAAACATCAATGACAACTTTTTATTGCTCAGTGGTCCCACACCCATCCGATCCAATATTAGGATATTTATTCAAATGTTGGTATCTATTTCAAGCCTATCGAATATCAGCAGTGCTAGATAGCACGAAGGATTTTGTGCACGACCAATGCACGATAAGTTAAAACAACATATTTCTTAGTGGAATTTTTATAGTTTATCAGTGGTTTTATCATCTGTGTATACATATGCTAAGGAGACACTAAGATATGTACAAACCACTATGATATATCCAAAGAAATACTATTGCTATGACGGTGCTGCAACTTTGACTTGTGGTGCTACACATTGCAATGATATCCACCGATTCACAATAATGGTGTTGCAAATTTCTCATACAAAACTTGTCAGACACAAAATTAATCATTTAGACTCAAATGGAAATTAAGATGAAAACAAAAAGCAACTTAAAATTCCGATCGTGCAACTTCGACGACACAAGGGTGTCGTGCAATTAAGCATTTTCCATCGAATATTATGCTCTATAGTAGTCAATATTGCCCTATATTATTTAAGAAATGAGCATTTTGGGAACAAGTTTTAAGAAAAGAGGATTAATTGTTTGAAATTAGTTGTTTTTGCTAACATTTTCAACATAGTTGTTTTATAAAACATGACAATCTTTCCATTCCTTATTACCATTTAGAGTAGTGTAATACCAAACTTCAATTTGTAAAGAGACGGAGTTCGATGAATGCCACCTTAGAAACAATCGCTTTAGTTAAACATGTGCAACAGAATCACAACAGAAAGTGCGGCCGAATACTTTCACACCATAATTGGAATTTAGAACCATGCATAAAACATTAAAAATAATATGAATTTTTTGTAGTGTAAACACAAAATAAAAACAGAATATTTTCATTTCTAAAAACAAGATAGATCTAAAAGTATTTCCCATATATATGTGTTCTTCCTGCTTGACTGAATTTGTCACTAGTCCATCCAAAGTGTGAATGGCTCTGTTGAATGCATTGTTGAACTGTCTTAGTTTAAATCAATATCCAACTTGTTTGTGAAGTTTTTACTTGTCATGTTTAGACTTAGCAAATAATAAGATATGGCTTTTAAATTATGCACCATATGGTTTCTTTCACATGCATTTGACCCAAATTATTCTTTTCACCTATAAAAACTGGGGCTGAGAAATAGAGATTCAGTTTCATGAAGCATAGTGTAGATGAAAATACAATCAAAAGTAGTATTTTTCTCTTTTACCATTTAGAATGTGATATTACTAAAGCAAATATCAAAAAAGAATCCAAAGAATTCCATTGACCCATTTACTATCTCGGTTGAGGGTGTGATAAGGTTTGGGTTGTGATGGTTGATTCTGTTGTAGATGTAGTTGAAGGCAGCGCCCTTTTGTCCATGACAATTGAGTAACGGTTGGATCCTCCGAGGCTGTCAATAGATTTCATGTATTCAGATGCATTGTTTTCGATAATGAGAGCATCCTCCAACTCGCGGACAATGTCAACCATGCATGGCCTATATGTTGAGTAGGGTTCAAGACATTGCAGTGCTACTTCCACCACTCTCCACAGTGCCTCTGCATGATATCCTCCCTTGATGCCAGGATCTACAATTTCATCCACCTTTGATGCTCTTATGTATGGTTTAGCCTGCATGCAAAGTTATATGTTAGTGCCTACTAAATATAATCACTTTATAGGATTGAAAATTATATCAATACAAAATGGGAACAAGATCATACCCATTCAACCAAGCTCCACTCAATCCGTGGTCTCTTTATGTTGAGAGGTTCCCTTCCGCTTACAATTTCAAGTAGAACCACACCAAAGCTATAAACATCACTCTTTTCAGATAATTGTTGGGTTTTGTAGTACCTGCATAGGGATAAATGTCAGCTATAGGGAAATTTGTTCATGTCATGGTTACTTTCTGTAACACATGAAACAAATAGGAGTAGGAGTGTTGGATCCTTCCTCATCTCATTTGAAGTGACATGGATCATTATTCCTTATGATAGGAATGTTGGATTTTTCCCCCCGATGAGATCAGTATGAGAAGTTCAAATTAAGATAATTTTAGAAGTTCACTTACTCAGGATCCAGATAACCTGCTGTTCCTCTTACTTCAAGGGAAACATAACTGTCTCCTTCCTGAGGAGCATATTTTGAAAAACCAAAATCTGCAACCTTAGCACACATGCTATTGTCAAGCAGTATATTGCTTGATTTTACGTCCCTGTGTATTACAGAGCGTCCAGGAAATGTGTGAAGATATGCCAAACCTGCTCAATCAGAAAACTTGTCAACATTTAGTTGTCCTCAATATGTTATAGATGAAAATTGTAGTGAAGTCAGTTATGTCTGCAATTGAGTTTATTATGTGAAGAACACAAAATTTTAGGATGCATCATGCCAAAAAGTTTTCTTTAACACCAAAGTAGGTTTATTATAGAAAACCATATGCCTCTTATATTGTTATTCAAGTGACTGTGTGTCTAAGCCTGTGGCAACACCTAGTTGTTTGTAGTATACACTTCATCATTGTTCATTTGAATTAGTTTTATAATTTCATCTGGAATGTTTATATACAATTTCATGTTTTGTCCTCCCTGATATGATGCAATGCAAGCTTATTTCTTAGTGCATAGGCATAAACACAACTTAGTAAAAATAAAACATCATATTACATACCTCGAGCTGCACCTAGAGCAATAGAGAGTCTAGTTGGCCAGTCTAATATTTTTCTTTTTGCTGGTTCCCCTGTTATAATCAAATTGAATTTCAGAATTACTATGTAGTAAAACATATCAGCTGAAAGAATTGCGAGATACTTACCATATAGTCTATCTAGCAAAGAGCCATTGGACATGAAAGGATACACGAGAATTTGTTGATCATACTCATTACAGTAACCAAGAAGAGGCACCAAGTTCTCATGTTGTATAGCTGAAAGTAGGTTTAGCTGCATGATGCATCATATCAGATGGTGTGATAGGATCCAAAATATTTCCTTAACTACTATACGACCAAACTTTTAGTTAGGAACATTATTTTGGAATCTTTGTTCTAATAAAGTGATAGTGCATATCATACCTCATTATCGAATTCTCGGGTTCCCTGAGTTGATGTTGCCGACCGGACTTTCACTGCCACTTCTTGACCATCGTCTAAAGTGCCTCGGTAAACAGAGCCAAATCCTCCTTCACCTATCAAAGTTTTGTAGTTTTCTGTAGCCAGTTCTATATACTCCAAAGTGAACGGTTTAACTGATACAGACTTTATGAAGAAATCGTCTTTGCTTGGTAATGAGAAAATTATATCTGCATGTTTTTGTTAGAGAATGTCATATATGCAATGTAGATTAGACCAAACAAAACATGCTAAAATCACCACTTCCATCATAGCGATGACCTTCTATAGAAACTCATATCATTTATCACGATCATAATAAGTATACTTTTTTCAATTGATAGTCTTGTTACTGTGAGGATGGAATGTAAATTTGTTCGTAGTCATCTATCTAGTAATTGTGATCTGAGATTGTTTATACAGAGTGATGTGACTATAATTTTTGTTTCTTAGTCTAAAAAGCAAACATGTTACTTTAGAATGCAGATAGAGTACAAAGGAATATAGAAGATAGAATGCTTACTCATTGGGTAGTTCTTTCCACCAAATCCTTCCAAAGGAATTGACTTGTGTCTATAACGGCAAACAAAAAAAATTCCAACAGCAGCCAAAGTAATCAAAACTGATCCACTTGTAATAGCTCCAATCACGAAAACTTGTCCAAATTTCGGTTTTTTTGCTTTGCATCTCCCATAACTGTGAAAACAGAAACAAATAAATTCTGAGCTATTTTATTCTAAAAACTTCTGTTGTTATGCATCCGAGAATTCTTCATACTCTGTATTGATTAGTAGTGAACTATTCAATTTGGCTTGATCCTCATCGCTCATGTGTTGATTGCAGCCAAAATATCTGGAAATAAATCAAATACAAGCTGAATAAATAAAGTATATTAAAAATATACAATGATTGAAAATAGCTTCTTAATATAGATGAAGTAGAACTCCAACATATAAACTTACAATGATTTTAAATGCGGCAGTGAGATCATTGAGTCTGGAAGCTGCCCCATAAGGTCATTGTAGCTTAGATCTCTGTTCCAAAAAATGTAAATCAATCATTTGAAAAAGTTTTAGTGGTAAGTTTTCTAATTTAATGCTACTGATAACAGAAGGAAAATTCTCTACATGATTGGAACCTAAGTTTTCAGAAGGAAGATACTGTATGATCCTAGGACACCTAGAAATGCTATAAACTCATAAAGCATCATCCTAGGACATATAGATAAGGACTTCTAGAGATTGTATGAGTTGGATTATATACAACATATTTTGTCATTAGCATGCCTGTGCTTGTTTATGTTAACATTCACAAGGATAATAGAAGTTCTATAAGCTCATATTGTATCATCCTAGGGCATGGTTAAACATGAGAAGAGATAATTACACTGATATCAGCAAGGAGGAGGGTGGAAACGAGGGGATATAACCATCAAAATGGTTGTGGCTCAGGTTCCTGCACATAACAAAATTGTTATTACATTATTACATAATGTATAGAAACAGTCCACTGTTTCCCACCAAAAATAATGTGAGAGATTTTAAATGAGAGATTTAGAAGCAGTACAGTATTTGTAAATTGTTCATCTTAGTGACACTGGAGGGAATTGTTCCTTTGAGATTATTTGAGGAAAGATCCCTGGAGGAAATCAAAAAAGAAAAATGCAGATAATTTATGGACACCGTGTGAAAATAAGGAAGTAGCAGCTTATGAATATAAGCTCCTCCCAAACAGTCTAACAAGTGCTTATTATGTTAGTAGATAAGCTCGAATAAACAAATTCAAACAGGTCCTATAAAGTCGAAGGACTTACAGCTTAGTGATAACAGATGAACTATTTGAACTGTCACATTCTATTCCCTTCCACGGGAAAAGCATACAAGGGTCTCCACTCCAACTCTCCAATGCTTCATTGTCTTGGTTTTGCAGCAGCAGTTCTTTTCTCATCTTCTGAATAAGTACCACTGCCAAAAAAGTGTGTGTAAGAGAGAGAAGAAAATAAAAGATTGGTTAAAGGTTAATAAAATTCATCAGTATAGCAATCTTAGTGCATAGATGAATAATAAATTGGAATGTAAAACATACGATCTGTTTGGTTGGTCTCGTCGATCCATGGTCGCGCCTGCAGGATCTCATAGGCATTCAAAAGGGGTCCAAACTTAGATCCAGATGTTTTGACTAAGGTTATATTGAGTGATCCATTTGCTGAAATGTTCAAGACAGTGTAATTGTACTTGGATCCTCCTTGCAGTACATCAAAACCCGCCTTTTTAATCTCATTGTTGAGATATATGTCAAACACCCTTTCTCCTGCTTTGAGAGTGCTATTTAACTCATGGAAGTAGAGAAACACAGAGTATTCATAATCATCGGTCTCAAGGTCATCATGGATGAACACCAATCGCTCAGAGTGAGTAAGAGCTGTTTGTAGGACATCTAAAGGAGGTGTCACACTGCCTTTGAGGTCAACATTGCTGATATTGGAAGAAAGTGGAAGGGCAGATGATGGAGTTGAAGTTGCTTTCCAGATTCTATCATTTTGGTCAACTGGGAACCTAAAATTCATAGATACCGATATTGTGAGAAACAAAACAAAGTTGCGGACCAAACACTGAGCACAAATCACTTAAATAGAAAACTAAGGCTACACTAGATAGAGATCCCCCTGTTTGCAGTTTATACCGCTTAAGATATCCAATCCGAAACGGCAATCGTGATTCTTATGAGGTGCATATTATAACGGATTGAATGATAAACTTCTTTGATTCTTGTTTCTCTAATTGTTATTTTCATTCAGGTGCATCTCATTGCATCATAAAGGTCTTTAGACATTTTAGTTCATTCTATAAAGTGAAACATAGGTTATCTCATGCATTATTCAGAAAAGTTAATGCATCATGCTGCTTAAGTTCATGTGGTCTAAAACATGTTTGATATAGCATGAATTGCAGTTATATATCCCTTACATAGAAAGATGTTTATTTTTATTTAATATCTAATCTGCATATGATTATGATGCTTCCATAAAATCCAAATAGTAATAACCTCTATATAGGTTTCCTAAGAGATACACTCTCTCTATTAAATGGTGGTGGAAGAATCTACCTCAAAATAAAGTAGATCACATACCTGATAACATCTTTTGTGCCGCGAAGATTATTTCTGCTTATCAGTTTTAAAACACTGGTACCGAAATCATGTAGGTATTCTTCAGGTAATGGCCTTAATTCAAGCTGAGAAATAAAGGGATTGACCTCCTCCTTCAATACACAAAAATCTATGTAGTCTTTGGTGGCTTTGAAAACTCCCTCAATTTCAAAGTCTTGGAGCCCAGACGATCTTACTTCGCCTATTTCTGTTACCCCAATTGAAACATAAAACGAAGAATTTGAACTGTCAAATGGAAATATTCCCCTTATCAGATATACTTGATCCTTAATTGTTGACAATTTGTAACATCTCTTTCCTTCATCTATATCAAACAGTCGAACGTTTTCATTGCTTCTGTGGCTTAACACAATTTCTGGTATTTGTCTGCAACTTCTTTTATCAGAGTACCAATGGTAATCTGTTGTATAATTTAAGGTTGTCAATGGATCTGTGTAATCTTTATCAGCACAGCATGCTATGCTCTTAAATCCTGCAAGAAAAATGTCACAGGTTTCAAGATTATAAATCTTTTATGATCGTCTGATTCTGATGACCTTGTTAATTAAACAACTAAGTTGTTTTTCATGTTGAAATGAAAATAAATCAAGAAATAGATATTATGAGCCAAAAGAATAAGAGTTATAGTATTAAGTTACTAACCTTCAATTGCAGAAGAAGCTGATCTGATAAATATACACAGACAAAGAACACATGCCACAACCAATCTTATTAACCAAATAACTTGTAGCTCCATCATGATCTGAAAGAGAGGTTACCCCAAAGGGTTTTCATCTTCCCTCTAGTACCATAAAAATTCTTCTGAATTTTATTTCACTCTCTTCTTTGGAAACAACACCCTTTAGTTTTCTTATATGTTATCAGATTCTTCAAAGAAAGGAAAAATGAACCTTGATCAATTCTCTTATATAGTGAAACTATTACACCCTTGTGGAAGAATTTCAAGGCACTTTCCAAAAGTTCTCAAAATGATGGAGAGTTAGAACTTAGAGGAAAGAATATTGTTAAAAAATGTGGTTTGACTTTAGGCCTGGAAACTGCAGGAGGTAGCTAGGAAAAAGATGGAAGACGAGTTAGAGATTGAATTAGTACAAGTGCATTGTTAATATGTTTTTTTCCTTTAGTTTTATTGTTGATGTTAAACATTATTAATTCTTATTATTGTTGATGTTGAACATTATTATTCTTATTGTTTTGGTGGTGGTTGCTTCATTATCTGTATATATATAATAATATTGATATGGTTTAAATAATTAGACAGACCAGTCCTTCGTCTTCTTCTTCTTTTTTTCTTCTTATTCCATGGATGCAGCACAATGAAATTAGTGAGTGGTACCGTTGGAACAAATTTTAAACTTTTTTCTGGTATACATATTTAATGTTGCAGATATATATATTTCGAGTATGTTATATTTATATACAATTTAAAGTCGCACGTTGAATGAGATAAAGTCTGATGATGTGTTTATAAGTGATGAATTGTTCTTATTTATTTACAAGCCGATTTTATTAGGGTTGAGTTAGTTCCGATGCTAATTCTAAGATATATGCTACTAGTAATTTAGAAACTAATTAAAAAGAAGAGAATTTAGAGTTTTCAATGCTAAGACTTTTTTTAACAAATGAGTGACTCAATTGGTTAAACAGTGTTGAACTTGTGGAAGAGGTTTATTGCTCGATCCCGCAAAACACACTTTTGAGAAGGGGCAAAGAGTGTTTCTTTTAGTCTGTAGAAAAAGTGACAAACACTATCGAAACTCACACAACTGTAAAGTCTCGAATTTGAACTAAATGAAGATGTCCAGCTTAACAATTTTAGAATTGCCAGACGAGATAAGCTTTATGGACGAGACAATGAGTTTTAAGCCGCGGACTTAACATTTGAGCCGAGATTAATCCTATAGTCAATCAAAAGGATTTAAGATTGTAGGATTCCTCTATAAAATCACTAGGATGACAAAGGATGGTTTCCTATCAAAAGAGATTAGACTTTTTTTTGTTTCTTATGCTTAGCACAATTAAAGCATCTACTATTTCTTCTTCTTATTTTCTACAATAATATATTTAAATTTGATACCAAAGGATTAAGAAATTGGGAAGTGGCTCAATAATACCCCAAAAGAGCAAGTAACCCCTTACAATACTTGTAATACTAGTATAACTGTTCAGCGTGAGCTGACTGAAAACTACATCCATTTATAAAGATTTGGCAAAAAAAATTTGTCTACCTAATTGTTTACATATATCATTACAGATTCACTATAACCATATATATTCTTGGATAAAAAATAACTACCAAATCATGTGAACAATGATTTGATGTTTGTGTGTAAAAATATTTGTTACAAAATGTTTGTCTCTTATTTAAATTATTCTGATTAGTTCCTGATCCTAGATTAGAGGGTTCACACAATATTAAAAAAAAAAAAAAAAAGTACTCTCCAAAATGAAAAGAAAAAACATTGATTAATTTTCATGAATTCTTTTATAGCATATTTGATTAATTAAATAATATAAATACTGTGTCAGAAATCAGTTTGTCAACTGTGTGCACATATTGATTAAATTTCTTTAAATGTGCACTGATCAGATCATACTGTATATTTACAGGAGATCATACTGTTATATATGGTAGGATTGAGGTATTATATTTTATATATATTAGTATTTTGTTTTAGCTTAATAATATTATTGATCATTAATTCATTATTCAATAGTAAAAATATTTTCCATCACGTTCAGGACACACATCAGTGATATGATCTGAATGAACTTGATAGCAGTAATCGGATAGTAAATAGTTCAACAAATTTTGAATAGACTTTGATACCATTTTAGAATTTGGGTTGAATTTAATTCAAAATTTTTAAAAAAAAAGAAAAATGTAGCAGTTTTATAGTATATGATATATTAATAATATAATATGGAGCAAGGAAACATATATTGCCTTGCAATAAAAAATATACAAAAAGAAAGTTGTTGGGGGCAATATCTTCAAAATGTGTTTGGAGTGCTGTCACGTTGAGGAACCTTAACTGCCACATATAATGATATTATAGATTTAAGAAATTAGTTTGTAATTATTAATTACCTAGTACACAATAATCCCCATTTTATGTCAAACATTTGGCATGTTAAATTCATAACTATCAGTTTATACTAACTAAATTTTTACTGATTCCAATTCTCTCATTTTTTTTTTTTATTCTAATTCTAATTCAAATTATATGGAATCAACCCAAGGAATGAAAATCCAAAATATAAGAAAGCATTGTAAATATACAGAAAGGATAGATGTTGATATGTTTTACTTAGTCCACCCCTTAGCATACTTCAAGTAATCTATAGTTTTTTTTTTTAGAGAAAGAGGGCTAACGCCCTCAAGGAATCTATAGTTTTTTTTTTGAACGGCAAATATAATATATATAAAATTCTAATTTCTGTACAAGATGAATAGGGACCAGAAAATGAGGCTACAAACAAAGGCGTCGTATATATGCGGAACACCAATGATAACACCAAAACAGACAACGCCTAAACTCCCCAACCATCAGAGACCCTTTACCCGAACCCAAAAGGAAACCTCTAGACACTAACTTCCAATCTCGAAGCAAAATTAATTGGCCCATCAGTATCCAAAAGACAGCTCCTTAAGTCAGAAGTTGAAGGGACACCA
The DNA here is from genome assembly GCA_030408175.1 of Trifolium repens. Taxonomy (NCBI): domain Eukaryota; kingdom Viridiplantae; phylum Streptophyta; class Magnoliopsida; order Fabales; family Fabaceae; genus Trifolium; species Trifolium repens. Next base: position 17,528,732 of record CP125845.1, on the reverse strand, counting down.
GTAGAAGTAAAGCTTAGGCGGATATGTCTCAGCTTGCAAACCACATCCATAATAGTCAATACCAGTACGATAGAGAGGTTACCCAGATAACTTGAAACCTGCAAATCTCAACAGATTTGGACACCAACAGAGATTCAGAGAATCCTGCAAATCTCAGCGTCACAAGTTGTTAGTACACAAATAATAATTTGAATAAATAACTTGTTTTGTTACTTTTGGTATTAATTAGTCAGCGTTACAAGTTGCATAAAATCTTATATATTGCCGGTAATTTCAAAGCTGCTGGGTGTTAATTGGATTTTTAAAACTTTGATGCAGTCACTATACCAAGCCAGCCAGCCAGCCAGCCATGTCTTCATATTTATCTATATTTCTTTTTGTTAAAAAGAAATTGTTGTTTTTTTTTTATACAAATCAAATTACTTCATTTTTTTTTGTCAAGTCAATTTACTTCATTTTACTAGTAAAAATATGGCTAAACTGTACTTTTGGTCCCTTACGTTTATTTTAGGTTTGAATCAGGTCCCTTACGTTTTAAAAGTTTCAATTTGGTCCCTCACGTTATCAACATTTGCATTAGTTAGTCCTTTCCGTCAAATTTTCCACTAAATCCGTTTGATCCTTACACGTGACTGACCGTTTGGACACATGGACACTATTTTGGACATGTTCGGTGCCATTTGGGATGCTAACTAAATAAAAAGAAATAATTAAAAATAATATATATTACTTATAATAATGGAATTGGCCCAAAAAAAGTGTTCAAAATAGTGCCAACGTGTCCAAAATAACGTCCACGTGTCCAAACCGTCAGCCACGTGTAAAATCAAACGAATTTAGTGAAATATTTGACGTAATGGACTAACTAATGCAAAAGTTGATAACATGAGGGACTAAATTGAAACTTTTAAAACGTAAGGGACTTGATTCAAACCTAAAATAAACGTAAGGGACCAAAAGTACAGTTTAGCCTAAAAATATAAGCAAAAGCAATACAAAGTGGGTGTAGATGGTAAATATGGGATTAGGCGGTCATAGATTCTCTTCGGTCACATTATTATCGAGTGAAATCTCAATCTATTGAAATGAATATCTAAGGAGTCAGATTAAAATTGAAGAAAATCTTTTGAAAATTTCACATGAGACAATCATTTTGCAAGGTGGTGGCCAATTTCATTGCTTGTTTTAGAATAAACTTGACATTAAAGTTTGTAGAATTAATGACTTCATAGTATTAGTTACATATTTCTTCTCTTATATGTAAGATTCTCTTGTATAGTTTATTTGTATTTTCTTTTTATAAGATTTTTTCAAATTATAAGATGAATTAATTATTTTTATAGAAAATATCTCTAATTAAATAGAGAGAATTAAAAGACGAATCATTTTTGTGTCTCAATAATTTAAGGATAATTTTGAAAAATAATATTGTGACTAAAAATTAATTGTCTTAATTCTTGTGCATGGATAAAAATGATCTTACAATATATGAACATATGTATATGTAATGTATATGACAATAAATTCATCTTTTCTCTTCAAAAACAATAAAAATAATCTTTTAGCCTTTTAGGTATTACTAGAGATTTTTCATCATTGTGTATAACAACATATTGGGAAAAGTTGGAAAATATTATTTTGTGATTACTTTGGCTTGCCAATACCCGAGACAAAGGGAATCGATGCTTCCCATATTTTATTTTATTTTGGTACAAAAGAGGGCCGAAGCCTAGATGCTTCCCATAATTTTTGTCACCTAATATTTCATAAAACCATGATGAAATGTGGAGTATGTTGAAAACTTATGAACATGTCATAATTTATTTTTATAAATTTTTCAAATAGTCGCATAAGTATTTATGTCGGTATATAAGCTCAACTATATCAGTACAAACAAACACTTAATCTTGGAACTATCATTTATCAAACAAACTTCCTCTATAGTCCCCTTGATTTGATTTATTGTGAAAGGTACAATACAATATGTTGCAGTAAACAAAACAAATTCAATTTTTCAAATACAATACATTGAAGCAACAGATATCCAAACAATATGTTTGCAGTATACAAAACAAATGAAATGGTAAACTTTATCACACACTAGGACCTTTGATTTTTCGATGCAAAACGAAGAATAATGTAAAATAAAATCCTATATAGAACAGCCCAACCTAACATTATAAGCACATTGTTCCTCTTTTTAACCTCTTCAATACCAATATGAAGACTATTCAAGATATCGATACCTGTAACAGGTACACCATCATTGTTCCCAAAAACATGATTAGTTTGATACTCATTCATCAAGAGTCCTTCATAAGGATATGTCATTGTCGAAATCTTATTCATCCAACGCCAATATTTCGGAATATCCTCGCTGCTCAAGAAGTATCCACAGAACAAGAAGAACAATGCAGTGAAGGCAATGACTGCAGCATAGCCCAAGATGTAGTTTGGAACCACAGAACTCACAAACACAACAAACGAATTTGTGGAAAGAAGAGAAATGAAGAGAACAAGGAAGAAGTATAGAAAAGGGCCTCTAAGTTTTAAAGCAAACCAAACAATGACTGCATAAGTTAAAGCTTGGAGTGCAAGAAATGGCATGTAAGTGATTAAGCTAGCTATGGTGTAAGTTGAAGCTCGATAAGCATTGTGCGAAGTTTCGCGGATGAAAATGAACCTCTCTTGGATGAAAGCAGGGACGGCGTCATTGGAAGAGAAGAAAAAGAGACATACTGTGAAGATAAAGAAGCTGAGACGGTTCGTGATTCCTTGTAAGGTGTCTTTTGGATTTTTGAACATTGTGGCCATCATGATTCCCATGAAGGTAAGGACCATTAGTCTTGACAGGAAAAGCTCAGGGGTACGCCGTATGTTTATGAAGTTGCGACGCATTAGGATCCATGTCTCTCCTATGTAGGAATTCGAAAACTTTGGGCCTAGATGTTCTGGTGTGCCATTTGCTGGTGTGAGGTAGTCACTCTCATCCACTACATAGTCACTGCTATGTGGTGTTGGTGTTGCTGGAAGGATTTCGCTCGAGTATGTGTAGTAGCCGGGGGAAGCTTGGCTGCACATCACACAAAACAATGGTATTATTACAAATTTGGCTTTAAATTTTAATTTCATATAAACTATTGAATAAATGTTTTTTACCTTGCAGGCTTCTGCACCTTTTTCTCATTTTTAAGTCTTGAGGGTGTGAATTTCAAGAAAGCTGCACTGTTGCTAGCATTCCATGACATTGGTGTGTTATTATATGAACTTCTAATACTATGATCAAACTCATCATTCAAACTCCTTCTACTAACTTGTGATGAGTAAGAAAAGTCTTCAGATTTCCCCTCAAATCTAGATCCTCTATGCATAGGAGAAGGTGCAACAGATCTCGACATCGAAATTTCCTCCATGTCATTCAAAAGAGGTGGTTTCATTCCTGTTTTTGCAAACTCAGCTAACACCTCAACACCAACAACATCACACTGATCATACTCTTGTATCACATCAATTAGATTCTCAATTGGATTCTCTCCTTTAGGTACTTTTCGTCCCATTCGGTTCAAATGGAGAGTTACATCTTTAAATGATCCTTGAAACATGAGTTGTCCTCTAGCAAGGATGATGAGATGATCAAGGAGAAGCTGAATTCTTGATGAAGGTTGGTGGATTGTGAGAATAACTGTGCTACCATTTCTTGCAATGTCATGTACTTTTTCAATCACACTAAGAGCACTTGTTGAGTCTAGTCCTGAAGTTGGTTCATCTAGGAAAAGGAGTGAAGGTCCATGGATTATGTCTACCCCGATTGAGACTCTGCGACGTTCTCCTCCTGAGATTCCTCTTGTTCCTTCATCTCCTATGTAGGTGTTCCTAGAATACTGCATGCATAGCACAAAAATCAAAATCAAGAAATCAAAAGGGAAAACCAGAAAGGGTGCAAGTTTAGTGACAAAATTGATGGTTTAGCATAATATTTTCTTAGTTTGATTATAGTTGTGGGACAGACCGACACTTCAGGTTGAAAATGTGTTCGAGTGTTTGTCATGTGTTGGGCATTGACACTTGTATGGCACTCGTATGACACGTTGAACATTTATACTATGTTAAAGTTTCTAAATATTATTAGATATAGATGGATATTAATTATAATTTGTTCTTGTCTTAGGTAGTTACAAATTATATGGAAGTTGGTTATATTAGTTAACTTTGGATCACTAATGTTACCAATATTGAACTACTAATAGAACCAATTACTTTTGATTAGTTGGGTGTTTTTAAGGTAACTAATATAAGCAACTTTCAACTAATCATAACTAATTTGTAACTATGTTAAACAATATTGAACTAATTTTAATCAATACTCAACTATATCTAACAAATATTGAACTATTTTTTTTAGCTATGTTGAGGACACATCTTGGTAGACAGTCTGAAACCTAGCATACAATTCCATTTCAAGTAGACATAAAAATGGACACAATAATTAATACTATAATTTTTCTGTTTTTTAATGATGATGATAAACTAGAAGTTTTTAGAGGCCTTTGGATTGTTAGGTCTTATTTAGCTTTTTGATAGTAGATGGATACATCAAATGCATAGCTCAATAGTTTATCATTTAGTGTACTAACTGTATAGTATCATGTCTCTTATAATATGTTTTTTATCAAACTCATTCTCATGGTATGAATTAATGTAACACTTAACAAGTTCTTTTGATATGATGATCAATATATATATCCTTCACATATTTAAAAAAAATAAAAATAAATCTTTTAACTATTCAGTTGAATGCTGTCCAATTTTTTTATTTATCATGTTCTAAATTTTTGTTATTAACAACTGACCTACGATTACTAACATAGACACCGGATACGACACTGACATGTCAACACCAATAATAATTTAACAAAATAGAATAATTGAATGTAACTATATATGTCAGTGTCGTGTCAGTGTCAGACACCGAACACACCTTTATAATGAGGTATCGCCATATCGGTTCTACATAACTACCAACAGATATTAGTACATGGAAGAGATTATATTGAAGTTTGAAAAATTAAAAAACACTTACAGATAATCCAAGCTGTTCAATAAGCTTCTCAACTCTCTGCATCTTATCAACAACTGAAAGTGGCCCTAATCTGAAGTCAGCAGCAAACATCAAAGTCTCATAAACAGTAAGCATAGGAAAAAGCCTATCTTCTTGCATAATATAAGCAGAAGTTCTTTTAATCAAACTTGCATTCACACTATTTCCATCCAATGAAACTTTCCCTTTAAGACTTCCACTTGCAATTCTTCCAGCAAGTCCATCCAACAAAGTTGATTTTCCAGCACCACTTGGTCCCATAACTGCAGTGATACTACCTTTTGGTGCATAACCAGTTATATCATGCAACAAATCAACGTCTTCGTTCGACCAATTTCCATCGATTTTCTTCTTCTTTATGACTGTGTAAGTAAGAGATTCAAATTCAAGTCCTCCAGTGAAACTCACAGGCTTATGTTTTATGTCAATCACTGTTTCATGACTTTTTGTAGGTTGTTTGTTCATTTTTTGAAGTGCAAGTTAAGTGTTTGATAAAATGTTTCAAAGAAAATTCAAATCAACATAAGTGTTTGATAAAATGCTTCAAAGAAAAATTCAAATAAACATAGTATGTTATGTTGTGAATGGCTCCTAAACTGAAGGGATGGTGTACTGAGGATGTATATAAAACATTCTATGGCCGGTTGGTTGGTGTTTTTTTTAAGGAGATTTTTACAAAGCTAATACAATGTTGTCTTTATTGAAAGAATCCATTTTAGGTTGTTTTTATTAAAAAGATTAAGATTAATTGATTCTTGGTTTCTTCATCATTTTGATTAATCGTGTTATGCATGCATATACGTGATCATGTTTGTATATTATTAATATTGTATCATAGAATTAATGGCTGGCTATGATTAGTACTTATTTTGGATTTATGTGATGTTATCCTTAATGTATGTGAACAATCAAACGGACTTAACAATTCTATAAAGAGATATAAAACAATTAGTCACTTTAGACTAATTGATATATGTTTAATGTAAGAATGTTATAAGGTTTATATCACATAAGTAAAAAATGTTATCTCCTATTCACCAATGGTTAATTAGTATTTTTTTTTAATCATAAATTTATAGGGAAGTTTAAAACTTTAATCAAGTCACAAATAATACGAGGGAAAAATTCAATCATGTGTGTTAATCCTTGTTTGTTGGTTGTGGTTAATATTAGTAATTGATTAGATAGGATAAATTAATTGATTATTAGTAATCAAAACTACTGTACATGATAGCAGCATCAACTTAAACGGTGAATATCATAGTGTATATTTTAAGGTTTATTAGTATATATTGATTGATTGTGCAAACTTTTTTTACTCAAACGTCCAATCATGTAATAGTAATTTGGAAAAAGAAAAAAAAAGAATGTGTCTAATAGTCAAATATAAATATCATTAGATACTTTTTTTTTTTTTTTTGGTACAATCATTATTAGATACTTTTCTAACTCTATTATTTTGTTGTTAGTATGTGTTTCGAACCGGGTTCAAGTTCAATATATGATTCATTTTTATCCAACTGATATAACATCATTTTTTGCACCACCCATAGCAAAATAATAACTCCTGCATGGAATATATTATCCTCAATTTCACTCACGTAAACGGATTTACTAGGTTGTTACGCATATCTTCATGCACTACCGCGCCCACGTACATATAGGCATATGTATCATTCTCATGGGCACACATTTCAACCAATTCATACACACTATTTCTTACTGAATTGAGCATTAAAGTGTAACATTTTTTCAGGTATCATTTCTCTATTGTGCTTGAAGCTCACAACCAGCACCAGAATTCATCATATCTCATCGGAAGAACTGTGTAGTTTTGATACCTCAGATCAATATGTCATAATATAGTAGTGATGAAGATTTCAATCTTAGAACTCTCCGAATATCCTCCGAATATCTGAATTCATCTTCTTGAATTTTGATTTCATAATGATATAATTAGACGTCTATATAAAAGAAATTTTCATCGATATAAAATATTTTAGTTATCAAACTAATGTTTTAATGATGAAATAGTTTTTTTAAAGAAAAGGTTTTATTATAATTCAATAAAATTCATATTCTGAAAAGTCGACATTGAAATCCATTTTCTTAAATATTTATCTCCAGTTCATCCCTTTTCACCAATCTTATAAATCTTAAATTATTTCAAAATAAACTTTCATTCTATTCCTTTTAGTAAAAAAAGTTCATTATATTTCCCTCACAAACTTTTCGATTATTATATGAGAAGATAAAATGCAACATTTTGTCCCTAACAAAAATAAGCTGAGGCACTTTTTAGTTAAAAATTAAGACATGTTAGTCCATGCATATGACTAATTAAATCGTCTCCTAAGTGATTATAATCTCTTAAATAGATTATGTGACATTAACAATGTAGAAACACACCATAACATTATAAGACCATTTACAATGGTCTGTTGAGAGAGTGTTGAATTTGCTCTCAACACAACAAAACCTTTGCAATGGAGGTGTTGAAGTTGACATGGAGGGGAGAGGTGTTGAAGTTGTTCAACTTTGTTGAAGCCTGCAGAGGGGGGATGCGTGTTACGCTTCTGTTCGTCCAATCCGGCGCGTGCATCACACGGGGGGACAGGGCGCGTCGCAAGCTTGGGGACGCGGAGAGAGAAGGATTCGCGCGACACATGGCACAATGCGATTGGTCCTGCAGATTTTTATCTCATTTTATCTTTAAACTCAATTATTTCATTGCAAATTAATTTTTTATTTTTTATTTTTATACCAAAATTCATGATTTTTTTTTCTCTATAAATAGAGACTTGGTTCATTTGATTTGGACACAAAAAAAAACCAAGTTTTTCACTCTCTTAATCTTATTATTATATTTCTATTAGTGTTTATTTTTAAGTTTTAGTCTTTGTTTAGTGAAATGGATCCCAATAATAATTTCAACACCCAAAATTCTTCTAATAATCCAAACAATTATCAAAATCCCAACAATCTGAGGAAAGTGGATCTAGTGCACCGCAACAGCCATACTCGACCGAGGTGTTACCCGCTTTTGCAAATCATGTGCGTGCTAGATCCGAATTTCGTGATCCATAAAAGGTCATCAAGAATTGCAAGCAGATCTAGTGAAGCACATATGGACAAAGTTTGGAATGGGACGTGGTTGAAGATGATTTGTATCGTTTTATTGCTTGTGTGTATTATTGCATGTTAAATTATTTGTATCGTTTTAACTACTTGTGTGTCGTATTTTAATTTCAAGTTAAGATGATTGTATCGTATCAATTATTTAAATAAATTTTGTTTTTATTATAATTGCAATCGGGAGTATAATTTAATTTTTATCGATAATTTTTATTATAATTTTAATCGATGATTTGTATCGTATAATTTAAATTTAAATTTAAATAAGAATATGAAATAAAAAAATGGTGGGGTAGAGTGTAAGTGTTGAATGAAAAAACTATTGGAGAGGATAGAGTGTTGAATGAGTAGGTGGAAGAAAAAGAAGATGATGTGGAGTGTAAAAAGTGGGTGTTGAGGGTGTTGAATCATTGTACATGGTCTAATATGTCATTCCACAAAATTGAAGGGATAAATTAGTCCCTCAAAAAATAGGAAAAAACTCATTATAATATGTCACGAGTGAATCAACTAATGATACACATCATACACTACTTCCACATACAACATGACACAACAAAAGCCAAAATCACAGCAGAAATAACTCATACATATTGTTTCTAGATTTGTTTATTTCAAATTTAATTGCACTTGAGATGTTAGCTCAATACTATGAGTTTAATTTTAGTATGTATTTTGATTTTCGTATTTTTCTTTCTTTCTCATTTTTTTTATCCAACCAAACACACTAATCTGTTAAAAAATGGTCATTACTACCATTTGAATTAATTAAAATTTCTCATTTACCAATTAAAGGTTCAATTGTATCTAAGTTTTTACCCTAGCCATATTGATATAATATTGTGCGTGAATCTTTTACTTTTTAATTTCAGTATAAATCAATTTTGTCAAAAGTGTTAAGAAGTCTCGTATTGGATGTGAGTTTGCCTGAACATAAATTTATAAGTAAAAAACAATCTTTACCTTACAAGTTAATTTTGTAGAATTGAATTAGATTTAATTTTCGATTCTTATAAAAAGCATGGAGTGGCGCCTTTGACAGTACAATGGGTATTGCATAGGTTGTATCAACTGTAGGGCGAGTGGTCCAGTGCGCGAATTTTTTTATCAAAGAATATATATATATATATAGCAAGAAATTTCGTTTTGATCTTCGACTGTATTCGACATGTTGTTACTAAAGGTGTAAAACTAAAACACAGCTTGATATTCCTCATCATCCATTCCTGATTATCAAGTCAATGGAATACAACATCTAATTGGAGCATAGTAAAAAAAACACATCGAATTGAATAATGAATAAAAAAGTAAAAATAGAAATTACTGTTTTCTAAAAAATAACAATTATTAAATTACAATTGTAACCCTTATCATTGGTTGTTCTGAATATGAAAATTTTGGTTTTAGGATAAAAAAACTCAAAATAGAGTAGTAATAACATTGTTAACTTACTCTCATTTAAAAAATTTGTAAGTTTCTTTCTATTGAGACTCCCTCCGGCCACAAATATAAACAAAAATGTACTTTCTAGATTCATTGATTAATTGATGTATCTGGACTATAATACAGACCAAATACAAATATTATTCAATGAATCTAAAAAATGCACTTTTGCTTATATTTGTGGCCGGAGGGAGTATATGTTAGACAATTTTTTGTTGGTAAGGGTACGCTAGACATTAAATAGACATAATATTATAATTAATAGCAAACAGTTTGTTTAATATCCTACAAAATTTTCTATGGATTATGCATTATTTCCTACGTATTTACCTTGTTTTTTTTATGAAAACTATAATTATTTTTCTATAGATTTGCCTTAAAAAATTGCCGAAAACCATTTTAATACAAAAATATAATAGTTCTGGTGATATTTTTACAAGAAAAATGTTATTTAGTAAAAAAAAAAATTATGCAAGAAAAAGAAGAATGTTATGTGGCAACAATTATCACTTACTCCAACTTATAATCATTTTTTCTTCCATGTATAGTTAGCCAATTTTTGATTGATCAAATTCCATAATTTTGTATATTCTTCTCTTTCTTATGTAAATATTTTTTACTAAATAGCAATACTCTTTTAACAATATAAATTGACACATACATTAAAATATTTTCAGATAAAATAATAGAAGCTATTTTTAATAAAGAAAATGTATATATTTTTTCGCGGATGAAATAAACACAAAAAACAAAATGTTAAAAAATATATATACTCATATTTCTCACTAAATCCGCCACTCTCAGATTTGTAGTAGTTAGATTACTCGTTATATCTTCTTTTGTCGTGACTTCATAAGAAATGATTGGATATTTAAGCCATATATTGCATTGGTTGTCAAACTCATATTTTAATATTTTGATGAAAAGGATTTTAATATTTCTTATTAGCAAGGATGTTCTTCCTTCCGAAACAAAGAGAGTAATATAGGTGTTTTCCAGTTGATTTTTAAGATTTTCTAGCAAGAAATTTAATTTTTAATTCGACTATATTCGACCTGTCGTTGTTACAGGAATGTATATATAAAATACAGCTTGCAACAAAAAAAAAAAATACAGCTTGCACCCAAAAAAAAATAAAATATACAGCTTCATATTTCTCATCATGGATTTATTATACTTCCTCCGGTCATAAATATAAGAGAAAATTTATTTTTTAGATTCATTAAGAATCCAAAGAAGCAAGATGAAATACATATGATAATTGCAGGGGGGGACTAGGTCTTACCCCAAAGAAACAAGACAAAATACATAATCAAGTAACAATATTGTAGAAATCCTAGCTTATCGTGTAAAAAAGCATCCCGGAGCGTAGATGACAAAGAATCTCACCGCCTCATTTGTGTGCAATCATGGCCTAAATTGGCAAATTTATCCGCGAATGTGTTCCCCTCTTGAAAAATATGAGACTACTTCAAGATGAGTTCAAGATGCAAACAATTCGTGTTGGATTTATCTCCTTTAATTATTTATTTATTAATTTAAATAAGTGGTAATTACTTATTAAGTGCACATAGTGATCTTTTATTCTTTCCGTCAATTTAGTAACTACCCACTATGAGATAGCGGGGTAGTTGATCTGGTGCACATCCAATTACTTTTGTGATGGACATAAGTTATATAAAGGAGTGCAATCTTTTGTTTTGGTTCCCTAAGCCTGATATCTCTATACAGTAAACTTACACCATCTAAGTGAGATCATAAAGGTTTAGAAGAGCTTTAACATCGTCGAGCAAAAGCAAATCTCAACAAAGAACAATTTTTAACCAAGAGCAATGGCGGGAGGTATTTCGGCTATTTAAATTCATTTTCGTTTCCGCTGTTTAAGTAGAATTTTATATTTGAAACTGTAGAAATTCTAACAATTCGACCGGTGATTCCGTAAATTTCATGGTACCACACTCGTGTCCTCAAAAGCATGAAGTGCATTCATTGAGTCACTTTCCAACCAAAGGTAATTCTAATTCTTACTATATGCGACTTCCATAGCTAGGATCAACGCTATAAGCTCCGCGTGAAGCACTGGTATACCACTGATTTGTTGAGCGAAACCTCCACAGAAATTCACCAAATAATCACGAAATAGCCCCCCACTTGTTGTCAATGTACTAATAACTGATCCATCAGTATTCATCTTCAGCCAACCAATGGTAGGAGTGCGCCATAACACGGCCTAGACCGCTGTTCTGCTGGACGCGACAAACAACTGATGCAACACCTGCTGCTCATTGGATTTGGAGGAACTAGCAGCCATATTTGTTGAGTTGAGTTTAATTGCGATGAGGATTTTGATATTTGCTGCGTGTATGGTGACCCTTGTGTATGTTGAATTGAGTTGAGACCAATATTACGACCATAATTAAAGTCAAAAGATTAATTTATAACGTTAATTAATTAAGGATCAATTTATAAGATTAATTTGTTAAATAATTGTTATGAAATAAATAAATAAGTTAAGGATCAATTATCCAATTTAACCTAATATAACTAACCAACTTAAAATTTTTTAAAGAGAAGAGACTGAATTGAAATTTAAATGCATAACAAACCAAATGTGCAATTAAGTGTTTTTTTTTTAATGAAACGGATAAGATGTTGCAGTGACTGAACCGAAGGAACATCCTCAACTGAAAACATGAAGAGTTACAAAATATGTACCTCACCATTCACCACCACCACCACCGCCACCACCACCGCCACCACTTTCTTCCCTTTCAATGATAATAATCTTTGCACCACAAATTTTCTCACTCCTTCCTTTCAAAACCACAAAACAAAACCTATAGCTCAGAATTTCAAACCCCATATTCTCCTATGCGCTTCTCTTCCTAGTAAGTACTATCATTTCCCATCTCAATTTCTTGTTTTTTTAGTTTTCTTAACATGGGTTTGTTAAAAAGATTAAGCCTTGGTGTTCATTTTAAGATATAAGGATGTCACTAGAGTTAGTTGAATAGGAGTCTGAAATTTTAATTGAATTAGTATATTAGAAATTCCACTAACAAGTTTCATTTAGCTTTTTTTTTGTTTGTCCAAATCAATTTTTCTTGTTCTATTTAGCTTTGTTTCATTTAGTTATTTATTTTGTTAACCAGCTTAATTATAAGTTATTTCTAGAACAAAAGAGTCAAATTGTTTTCATATAAGCTATAAGCCGTTTTCTTAAGCTATCTTGGAGAACTGATGGAAATAGGCTATAAACAACTTACAGATATGTCATAAGACGATTTTATAAGCTCTACCAACTAGTCTTACACGTACTTATGCCTAAGTTCAAATAAGTTAATCCAAACAGGTCTTAAATTGCTGACAGTGTAAGAGATTTGAATGTTACTTCCACCGTTTCAAAATGAATGTTGTTTAAGGTTTTTACAAGTACTTATGCCTAAGTTCAAATAAGTTAATCCAAAGAGGTCTTAAATTGCCGGCGGTGTAAGAAATTTGAATGTTACTTCCACCGTTTTAAAATGAATGTCGTTTAAGGTTTTTACAAGTACTTATGCCTAAGTTCAAATAAGTTAATCCAAACAGGTCCTCAATTGCTGACGGTGTAAGAAATTTGAATGTTACTCCCATCATTTCAAAATGAATGTCGTTTAAGGTTTTTACACACATATTAGGAAATACAGTACAATAATGTTGTCAAAAGATGATATTTTTACTAAACTATTGGTGCTTTTCCATAAATGCAAAGTTGATTATAATGCTTTGAAAATAGTGTACAATCAATTATATAGAGGGCACAATTGGTAGAAAAATAATAATTCTACATTAAAATGTGTAAAGGACATTCATTTTGAAACAAATTGTTTTTGCTAAAGTGATACTCATAGTTCATTGTTTATATCTTTATGCCTACCTTGTTCCTTTTGGTTACCAATTTATAGTCTCTAGGTGTATTTTCTCGCATCTTACTAAAATATGAAATTTCTTTTAGGCACACAAGCTAGTAGTACTTCAATGGCTCAAGTGGAGGAGCAAGCAGAGACTGAAATTGTAAAGGGTTACACTATGACTCAAGTTTGTGACAAAATGATAGATTTATTTTTGAATGAGAAAACCAAATCAAAGGAATGGAGAAAGTACTTGGTATTTAGGGAGGAATGGAAGAAATATAGGGATAGCTTCTTCATTAGGTGTCAAAGAAGAGCTGATATGGAGAACAATACAGCAATGAAGGAAAAATTCACTTCATTAGGAAGAAGGTTGAAGAAGGTAACATTTATTTACTTCTACTGCTATGCTATGGTTATTTACTATCATATCTAGGCTCTTGCTTGGTTTTAGAGCTTCTTCCTCGGTTCTGTTTGATCAGGAGTAAAGCATTGCAGATTGATGATGAAATGGAAGGACACTATGAGCTTCTCAAGGAGATACAAGATTTTCCAACCGACATTAATGCCATAGTTGCACGAAGGCGTAAAGACTTCACAGGAGAATTTTTCCGCTACCTTTCTCTTATTGCAGACACTTATGACAATTTGGACGATCGCGATGGTAATCGTATACAAGTTTTTTTTATTTTTTGTTTTGGTTGTTTTTCTCTTGATGATTATCTGTTCTAAATCTAGTAGTTTCCAGAAAGAATGATTATTTTTCTCTTGAATGGTCTATGTCCTATTTGTTGAACAGGGGTTGCCAGGCTGGGGGCTAAGTGCTTATCTGCTGTCAGTGCATACGACAATACTCTGATGAATATGGAGACGTTAGATGCCGCACAGGCCAAATTTGATAATATCCTCAATTCTCCTTCCATTGACGTAGCTTGTAATAAAATCAAAAGCCTTGCAAAGGCAAAGGAACTTGATTCTACGTTGATATTGTTGATAAGCGGTGCTTGGGCTAAAGCAAAAGAATCTACAACAATGAAGAATGAGGTATGAATTTGAAATATGATGCACCATGGTTTTGTTTACTTTCTTCTATCCAATCATCAACACATGCTTAGTTATTTCCTCTAATATCATCTGTACCCTTTATTAAAGGTAAACCAGTAGCGAATATGGAATTTGCTCTTTGTGATTTCACTGAGAGCTAACTTCCTAAGACAGTAACAACAGATTGAGTGACTAATAAAATACTTGTTACCAAGACAGCTAGTGACAATCGTTAATAGCGGAAAGTGAGGTTGTTAAAATCGTGTGTTGACTCATGTACTAGCACGAGTCCACGGTCCCAGGTGGCAAAAGTCTATACATAATACAACTGTATGAAAACTCGCTAAGCTGAGACTATGCTCACAACTCTAAATTGATCCCAAATCTATGCTATGATTCAACATGTCTGTACAATAGTGAAATTTCATGGCCCCCATCAGGATCTAAAACTGTGACACCCAAGGATGAAAAGGATGGGGAGTGATCGCCAATATAAAAAGTAAAGCACAGACAAGGAGTGGCCCTTGGAAGGCTTCTAGGCAGAGTGACATACGAATGATTGATTTCACATTAGAAAGAGAAGTGGTCATAACTCAAGACAGCGCATGTATGAAATCATGCATTCTAGGAAAACATAAAAAAATATATATTGATATTACATGTATCAAGAAGATGCATATTCTTGTGTTGTTGTAAACAAATAGTGAATATGAATATACCTCAAGACCCAAAAAATAGTGAGCAACACAATGATAGAGGTGGTGAAATCAGTAATGATGTGGGCCTAGATGTGAGGACCAAGCCCAAGATTTGGAGAGTCTATTCTAGAAAGAATAAGAAGGGTGACGTGGTCAAGTAAGGTGCATGGGATGCATGTGCCAATGATTAGGAAGATCCCTATAAATCAGCATACAAGGAATAGAATATTTCATCCAAGAATTTCCGTTATTTGTCAGTGGGGTCACTTAGGTGATTTGGGGTACAACTTTGCTTAGGGCTGCTAGAACCTTCTCTAGTAGTACAGTTGTTACCATTTTCATTCCTTCAAATCCTTGTAATTGTTACTCCATTAATATAATTACAAGTTGATATTCATTGTTCTGCTATTTTTACTGTTTTATTACTTCTATATTCATATTTTGACCCATCAATTGGTCCGACCTGCCGGATCACATACCACAGTTTTTGTTGAGCCATGGCCGTTGAAGCTCGTGTTGTTGTTCTTGAGAAGGAGATGGGTGAGATGAAAGGAATGCTACGACACTTGATCGATGCTGTTGCTGAGTTAAAACAAGAGGGTAAGAAGACGGACGAGCCGTCCGTAGGAGAGTCGTCGGGAGGATCGATTCCGAACGAGTCTCGTCTCGCCGGAAAAAAAGTGAAGTTACCGGTGTTTGAAGGAGAAGATCCGGTGGCGTGGATTACACGTGCTGAGATCTATTTTGATGTTCAAAACACGGTGGACGACATGAAGGTGAAATTAGCTCGACCGAGCATGGAGGGAGCTACGATTCACTGGTTCAATTTGTTGATGAAGACTGAGGACCTGTTGACTTGGGAAAAGCTCAAAAAGTCTTTGATTGCGTGTTATGGCGGTCGGAGACTCGAAAACCCGTTCGAAGAATTAGCCACGTTGAAACAAACGGGTAGTGTGGAGGAGTTTACTGAAGCTTTTGAGCTCTTGTCCTCTCAAGTAGGGCGTTTACCGGAAGAACAGTATCTGGGGTATTTCATGAGTGGATTGAAACCCACCATTCGAAGAAGGGTTAGGACTCTCAACCCACATAATCGTATACAGATGATGCGTATAGCGAAGGATGTGGAAGAAGAGTTACGTGAAGAAGATGATGATGGAAACAGCGCCTTCGTTAAAAAGAATTTGGGCCGAACGGAGTCTTTTGGGCTTGGATCAAAATTTCGTAGCGGGCTCAACTTGACCCAGAGAGATGTTACCAGATCTGCGAATTCGGGTTGGGCTAAACCGGGTCGTAAACCCGAACCCAGCGGGTCAAATTCCAATTCTATTTTCTCATTGAATTCGACGGCGAGAAAGACTGATGGGGACCGTCGTAGTTCCGCGACAGAACGATGGAAAGGAATTCGAAGTGATGAGATGGAGGAACTGAGAGCAAAGGGGTTATGTTACAAATGCAAAGGGAAATGGCATCCAACTCAACACAAATGTCATTATTGATTTTGGGTGATGGTGAAGTTATGACGGAAGAAGGTGAAATCGTGAGGTTGGAATTAGATCAACCTGTCGATGAGGAGGAAGAGGTGGTGGAGTGCAATTCTATGGGGGTGCTGTGTGCCATTGGAGAATATCGCACCATGAAAATATAAGGGGTCATAGAGAATGTGAATGTACTTGTTCTAATTGATAGTGGAGCAAGCCATAACTTCATTTCCCCTGCTATCGCCACTGCTTTTGGATTAACTGTTACCTCCTCAAATACTAGGAGTATCAGGCTTGGAGATGGTCACAAGATCCTTTCACAAGGCACGTGTGAACAGGTGAAGATGAAATTGGGACCAATAGAGGTTATCATTGATGCTTTGGTGTTAGAGTTGGGTGGTTTGGACGTGGTGCTGGGAATGTCGTGGCTGAGTACCTTAGGGAAGGTCGTGATGGATTGGAAATCTCTGAGTATGCAATTCCGGTTTCAGGGCCAAGCAGTCAAATTGCAAGGTCAAAATGGAAGACAGAATCAACAACATTTTCTCAACATGTTCTTAGATGGCAAGCTGAACAGAGATGGTTTGGAGTGGTGGTTCTCACAGAATAATGATACCGGTGAAATGAGCAAAGCAAGGCAGGACAATTTCACATCTATCTTAGAACAATTTCCTAATGTGTTCAAAGATCAGATTCAATTACCCCCAGACAGGTCTCAAGTGCATCACATCAAGCTAATTCCTGGCCATGGACCCATTAATGTCAGACCCTACAAATATCCACACCATCAAAAAGAAGAGATTGAAAGACAAGTAGCAGAATTGTTATCTGTGGGAGTGATACGGCCTAGCATGAGTGAGTATTCCAGCCCAGTAATCTTAGTTAAAAAGAAAGACAAGAGTTGGAGGATGTGTGTAGATTATAGAGCTCTGAATAAGGCTACTGTACCAGATAAGTATCCTATCCCCATTGTTGATGAGTTGTTAGATGAATTACATGGGGCTACTATATTTTCTAAAATAGACCTTAAGTCAGGATACCATCAAATTAGGGTCCATGAAGATAAAACAGCTTTTAGGACTCACAATGGCCACTATGAGTTCTTAGTCATGCCTTTTGGCTTAATGAATGCACCTGCAACTTTCCAAGCCACCATGAATGATATATTCAGGCCTTTCTTGAGAAAATTTGTCTTAGTTTTCTTCGATGATATATTAATTTACAGTAAAGATGAGACAGAGCATCAGCATCATTTAAAACAGGTATTGATAGTATTAATGAATAACTGTTTTGTGGCCAACATGTCTAAATGCAAGTTTGGGTGTATGGAGGTAGATTATTTGGGACATGTTATATCTGGAAAAGGAGTTGCAGTGGACCCAGGAAAGATACAATGTGTTCTTGATTGGCCAGAACCCAAGAATGTGAAAGGTGTAAGGGGTTTTCTGGGGTTAACTGGTTATTATAGGAAATTTGTGAAGGACTATGGGAAAATTGCTAAGCCATTGACTGAGTTGACTAAGAAAGATAATTTTTCATGGAACTCAAATGCTGCAGAGACTTTTTCTAAATTAAAGCAGCTGATGACTACTCCTCCTGTCCTTGTCTTTCCTGATTTTACATTACCTTTTGAAGTTGAGTGTGATGCAGCTGGAAGAGGAATTGGGGCTGTATTAATGCAACAAAAGCGACCCATTGCCTACTTTAGCAAAGCTTTATCTGATGGGAACCTATCAAAGTCCGTGTATGAGAAGGAACTAATGGCTCTTGTCCTAAGTATACAACATTGAAGGCATTACTTATTGGGTAAACCATTCATAGTACACACGGATCACAAAAGTTTAAAGCACTTTCTCCAACAAAGAATCACTTCTCTTGACCAACAGTGCTGGTTGGCTAAACTTTTGGGTTATCAATTTGAAGTAAAATATAAGCCAGGCGTGGATAACAAGGTGGCTGATGCGTTGTCAAGGTGTCATGGTGAGGCAGAGCTTAAAACCATTGTGTCTTACCCTACCTGGTTAGATGGCAAGTTACTTTTGGATGAAGTTAGCCAAGACCCCTATATCCAAAAGATAATAACTGATGTAATGGCAAACAATAACTGAAGTACGACAGGGCATTTTATTCTACCAAGGAAGGTTAGTTATTTCTCCATCCTCACCTTCTATCCCTTTGTTGTTGGATGAATTTCATAAGACTCCTACTGGAGGTCACTCGGGTTTTCTAAGAACATATAGGAGGATTGCTGATACTTTATATTGGGTGGGTATGCAAAAACAAGTTAGAGACTATGTAAGAGCTTGTGACACGTGTCAAAGGCAGAAATATTCTGCAACAACTCCTGGAGGTTTGTTACAACCTTTACCCATTCCTAATGCTATATGGGAGGACATATCCTTAGATTTTATTATAGGTTTACCCAAATCTAAGGCGTATGATGCTATTTTGGTAGTAGTTGATAGGTTGTCAAAATATGGCCATTTCATTTTGCTCAAACATCCTTACACTGCCAAGTCCATTGCTGAAACATTCATCAAAGAGATAGTGAGACTTCATGGTGTCCCTTAGACTGTCATCAGTGACAGAGATCCAATTTTTATTAGCCATTTCTGGAGGGAGTTGTTCAAACTACAAGGAACTAAATTGCACATGAGCTCAGCTTACCACCCTGAGACTGATGGTCAGACTGAAGTGTTGAATAGATGCTTGGAGAGTTATCTTAGGTGCTTTGCCTCTGAGCAACCTAAGACCTGGTCACATTGGATCCCTTGGGCTGAATATTGGTACAACACCATTTATCATGTTTCTATTGGAAAATCCCCATTTGAAGTGGTATACGGCAGGAGACCTCCCAATCTACTTAGATTCTTGAGCAATGAGACTAAAGTGCAGGCTGTGGCAGTTGAATTGACTGATAGGGATGAAGCTTTGTCTCAATTAAAATTACATCTTCTGCGGGCTCAAGAACAGATGAAGAAGTATGCTGATCAGTCAAGACGTGATGTTAGTTTTGAGGTGGGAGATTGGGTTTTCCTTAAGCTGAGGCCCCATAGACAGCATTCTGTTATAAGAAGAATCCATCAGAAGTTAGCAGCACGCTTTTATGGCCCTTTTAAAATTATTGAGAAGGTTGGAGAAGTGGCATACAGGTTACAGCTGCCTGATTACTCTAAAATTCACCTCGTATTTCATGTGTCTTTACTAAAGAAAGCTGTTGGTGATTATGAAGTTCATGGTACTTTACCCAAAGACTTAGAAATGGCTGCTGAGGATGCACATTACCCTGAAAAGGTGCTGGGGGTCAGAGTTACACGCAAAGATGGCTTGGAAATACCCCAAAGCTTGATTAAGTGGAGGGGTAGGACAATGGATGATGTGACTTGGGAAGATAATGAGGTGCTACTTGGACAATTTCCTGATTTTATCCTTGAGGACAAGGATGTTGTGATGGAGGGGGGAATTGATAGAGGTGGTGAAATCAGTAATGATGTGGGCCTAGATGTGAGGACCAAGCCCAAGATTTGGAGAGTCTATTCTAGAAAGAATAAGAAGGGTGACGTGGTCAAGTAAGGTGCATGGGATGCATGTGCCAATGATTAGGAAGATCCCTATAAATCAGCATACAAGGAATAGAATATTTCATCCAAGAATTTCCGTTATTTGTCAGTGGGGTCACTTAGGTGATTTGGGGTACAACTTTGCTTAGGGCTGCTAGAACCTTCTCTAGTAGTACAGTTGTTACCATTTTCATTCCTTCAAATCCTTGTAATTGTTACTCCATTAATATAATTACAAGTTGATATTCATTGTTCATTGTTCTGCTATTTTTACTGTTTTATTACTTCTAAATTCATATTTTGACCCATCACACAACAAACCCTTCAAGTGGAACTCTAGACTCAAACTGCATAATATGGACAATGTACTCAACAATATTGTTCAATGTTGTGCAGGTGAAAGAGATAATGTACCAATTGTACAAGACCACAAAGAGCAGCCTAAGGACTATTGCTCCAAAAGAAATAAAGCTACTCAAACATTTGTTAAACATCATAGATCCTGAGGAGCGGTTCTCTGCATTGGCAACGGCTTTCTCCCCTGGCGATGAACGTGAAGCCAAAGATCCTAATGCTTTATACACGTAAGAGAATTTCCTACTCGTTCATTCTTAAGTATATCTTTCTTTTATGACTGTACTGATAGTGATGTTCCTCTAATTTAAACAGCACACCAAAGGAGCTGCACAAATGGATTCAGATCATGCTTGATGCATATAATCTGAACAAGGAAGAATCAGATTTGAGGGAAGCTAGGCAAATGAACGATCCTGTTGTTATTCAGAGGTTGTGTATCCTCAAGGATACCATTGAGAAGGATTATATGGAAAACAACACACTTCCGAAATCTGAGACAGAAGATGACTCTCTATCAGAAGTCTTTTAAGTTGCTTGTCATAATCATTAGCATAGCGTTCATTCTTGCCCGTTTATGACCCCTTTTTTGATCAAGAGAAACACAAGGCAGGGTTAAAGTGGAGAAAACAACTGAATGTAAGAGGAATGAAGTGGCTACCCCTTCAAATATTTGTAGACAAGTGTATGTTTTTCCTTTTTTTATATAAGAGGACTTGTATTATTTCACTAGGTTTCTATTACAAAATTTGGAGTTGACACTTAATCATTTGAGCATATGTGTAATGTAGTATAGAACCAGAAGTAGTTCCTTATGTATCTGTATTTCTAGTTGAATCAATGAAGATGTTGGGTGATAGGAAATAGAAAGTGATCAGCTCCAACTTCGATTTAGTTCTATATTTCTCCGGTTGGTAGGTTATATGAAAATTCCATAGTAATTTTTGTTGATACTGATTGTCTTTGGATATAAAATTCTAGATCACGAGACCTCCTAATATGCTTCACATATGAGAAGTATAGTTTGAAATAAGATTCAAAGTTACTCGAGAATCCGACTCACGGATCACATGTCTATAGCCCTCGTCCTACAAATACTTTAAACTGTAGACTATGGCAGAAAGTTCTACTTTAGTATCAGTTGTTATACCGTAAGAGTCAAGAAATCCTCCAAACCACTCACCACTATATTTACAAATAAGTCCACCAAATCACAAGTTACACGGATTACACAAAATGAAACTTATCTCATATCATAAGACATTACTTATATTAAGAATGAAAAATGTCATTTAATGGGACAAACGTTGATTTCGGTTGGCATTAGAATAGATCGGATGCCAATATATCAATTTCTAATACACCTTTCACTCTCCACGAATTTATTGTCCAGAAAAATGTTTATTTATTTCTATGGTTGTCATAAGTTGAGTTTGATTTATATCTCCCCTTCTCATCATTAGCAAAAGGATGAAGATTTGTCATCTTTGAAGGTAACTTTTGGCTAATTTGAATGCTTTCAACTCAATTGCCATGAGATGTAGTTCCCTCCAACATGGAAGAAAATTTGTCTGCGTTGGTTCCATATCCTCTGCCGCTTATTTGTGTTTTCCCGAATCTCCAAGTTTCTAACAGATGGGCGTTTCTAAGTATCAGACCTTGACTGTTCAACAAAATGCCAGATGCCCAAACAGAAGACATTGCTTTCTCAATTGGTAATGGTGAAGAACTACCAAAATATAAATGTTTTTGTCTATTACTAGAGGGTACATGAGCTTCTGATTTTTCGTTGTCGATAAAAAGGTTCCTTTCCAAGAGCATTAGAGTTTCCCTCCTGATAACATAACCCTTCTACTGTGTTCTGAGGCCACATCCGCAGCAATCCACTAGCAGCATTCACAATAGCTTCCCACGGAATCACCAGCTGTTACCAAAGACTATGGTCTTGCATGATGACTTAAATTTGAGAAGGTTTATATAATATAGGCACTGTTTGGATCAACAGCTTAATTAAGTCCTTATAGCATAAGTTCTTATCATATAAGTGCTAGTGTATAAGCTATTTCTTTTACAAAAAAATAAAAATAGACAATATGTATTCATAAGCTATCCTGGACAGCTTATGAACATGTCATAAGTTGTTTCTATAAACCCTCTCAAAAAGTTTCACAGGTGGTTATATCAATAGAAAAACTTAAATAAGTGAATCCAAACAGGCCGCAAGAGGAGAACGCATTCAAGGGACTACCTGAATTTCCGCTCCACTTGTCTTTTGCCTCAATGGTCTGATCAGGACACCAGTAAGACATGCATGCTCATTGAAAACTGGACTTCCTTCCATTCCTGGCAGATAAGAGTGTCAAAATCGAGCCACAACCAATTGCATAAATGACGAATTATTTATGCAACAGAGAAACGGATCACACCAGGAAGACTGCGTATGTCCGCCATCAGCAATGATCCGTCAGATGAATTAGGAGGATCACATAATGTAAGTATGTATTTGAGAAAGGAAAGATTAATCTGATAAATGCAATCTGTATTCACTGTTAATTTGACGATCACATTATGTAAATTTGTATTTGAGAAAGGAAAGATTAATCTAATAAATGCAATCTTTATTCACTGATAATTGTCGATCACATTATGTAAATATGTATTTATAGATTTCGAAACATACACTTATGAATTAACACTTATCAGAACCATCTCTGTTTCCACTAACTAACTTAATATAACTGTACTTGACAACATTTTGTACCAAATAAAGTATCGCAGAACAATAGCAGTCTGTGCAAATCCCGCCTATTTAACAGCATTGTAAATGAGTAAACTAACTAACTGACAAGTCACCAACTGCCTATGACACTAAGCGTAAGTACACGACAGACTACACATCATTATACTTCCACCATAAGAGATGATAGAGCTGCAGAGTCAAATTTCAAAATGAAAAAAACAATGATATAGCTAACAAAACACCATGCAGTGCTTATGTACTGAACTAAAAAAGATGGAGTCATGAATGCAGGAGAAACCTCATCGAGATGCGCCTGTACTGATGATCTGTATGAATCATTGCTGCCTTCCACACAACCATGTCGATTAGATACAGAACATGTTATTCTCAATGGGGCTGATTCACATGAACAAGAATTAATCTCTTCACGGACTAAATGATCTTTTTGGCCATATTCAGGATGTTGATTGTCATTTTTTTTTTGAAAAGGCAAAGATAATAATATTAATGTAAAAAATCCCAAGTACAAGTTGTACTAAGGGAAATACAATGTTTTTGAATCAAATAAAGATGCTACAAGATTCCACACCAATCTTATGGGGTAGCTAATGACACCAAAGTACTAACAAAGCCACGAGAATTCTAAAAATTTGTTCCATTCTAGCATTTGCAGCATGCTCTACAACACTTAAAACAGGCCAAATAATATCAGTAAAGCAATCTTTCTATACCAGAATATTGGATCTGCCCTCCTGCATAACCACCAGTTCTATACGCGGACATCGCATTGGCTGCAAGACAAGGACAAAACTGATGGGATCTCTCGCCTATGCCACAACCGGCTCAAGAGCACGAGAAGCAAAGGAGGCTCCAGACCCGAGCATAACGAGCAAGGCCTTATGAGATGCTACCAACATGATGAGATAGACTAGACCATAACGCAGAAAGCAGCCAATCCGATTGAAACGAATGCTTGTGTAACCGGTACAATAGCACAGTTGACAAGATTTGATTTGATGATTGTCACTCCATTGGAACAGATCTGTAGAAACTATAGCAATACCTTCCTGCTATATATCATTGAATATCACACAGGCCACTTATAGTAAATCAAAAATTTTAACTCTACCCTTGCATCAGCACATTGAATAATTACACCTCTCAAAACTTCCTCCAACACCTAAGATATCCGGAACCGCCAATTCTGAGGCAACACTAGAAGGACACATTTGACGATAACTGACTTGAAGATTGTCACACCAATGATACTGAGATAAGCACACCTGAGCGAACATTTAAGGATCTTTGCCCAAGTCCTAATGCTGCCGGAAAATGCAGAAACTAGGAATAAATTCTGCAGCTCCGCAGACGACGGGACGCAGATTAAGAGATTCAACTTAAAAAACACTAGGGAAATGATACTCATCTCAGCGACAAGAGACAGTAACTCTTCCACACAGCTTCCAAATCTCCTGTTGAGTTATAAATAGTAACAACCAAATTGCAACTCGCGAGGCAGGATCTTTTATGCGAAATCAACACGCAGCACCTAAGGGAGGTCATGTCACCCAAAATAGCAGAGATAGCCTGCTGGCAGTTAGATGCCCTAAAGGCTACAACCTGAAGTGAGACACAACTGTCAGCGCGCGATCATCACCAATCCGGGCAGCCTAGACACGCTGTAGGATTCATACACCAATGAGCCACATTATACTCTAAGTTACAAGCTTTAAACTTCAGCCAATTCCAGGATAAAATCTTAACTGATTCTAAAATTTTGTCCATCTGAATCTCCTTATTCTTGAACACCTTATCATTCCTAGGTTTCCATATGCACCAGATACCGGCAAACCAAATCACACCCACTCGATCTGCAAAGACTCTACTGTTAACAATCAGACCTTGTTCCAAATGCCACAAGCCTTCGTTATGAAATACTGTCGATACTCCTAGCCAATGACCTAACAGATCATTTAAATCTATGTCCTGACTAATATCAAGTGGAGGTTCAAATGCCTGTAAAATTTCATCATACCAATATCAAATATTACCATAATACAGAAAACTAAAAGCTTAAAACAGCTTATTTATGTGAACTTTCAAAAGCTTCGATCATTAAACTCTCCATATGTGATTTTACGACCTGGAATAAAATTTAGCCATGAAGCAACAAGTTCAATTCATCTTCTGTTCTAAGTGCCAGCATCAACTTCAGAATATCTAAGCATTTTTTTCCTCGATATATAGGATTGAAAAGAGAGAAGTTATAAAACAGTGAGAAAAAGAGCAAGACAATGTACCGGAGCAAGACAATCGTAGTTGTCATTTTTTAAATGACTCATTTTTAAATGGACTCATTTTAAACTAACCAATGTTCCCAACAATCTGCATATCAAAACCTAACGATGTTGCTTTCCCTTCTCCGTACTTAACTGAACTTGTCACTTCCATCTGAACATTAGCATCCTTTTTATCCTTGGTAACTTGACCACTAAAAGACAAGGGTATCTTGTTTTTAAGAACAAACAACCTTTCTACATTTAAGCCTTCATAACATGATCTCATCCACGAGTTTCTAGGACAGTTCATACAAGCCACTGGTTGGATGAATCAAGAAAACAATACCGGTGTGTGGGGGTATCAGAATCAAAGGAAGCAGGCAAGGACATATCTGGCATGGGAAAAATTAGGATCACAATATCCTAATTTAATATGTCCTTGAAACACTAATAGATACAACATCACTGACAGATACCATCCACATTTTGAATAAAATTTCATATCAAAATAGCTTTGAACCATCCAACTTTTCCATTATGAATAGAGTTCATAATGCATATTTCTCAAAGATCATTCGATGCAACAATTTCACATTAAGGGACAAGGGTCATTAAGTTCATAAGGCAACAATTTCACATTAAGGCAACAACTATTTCACATTAGGGTCATAAGAGATTTCATATTAAAATAGCTTTGAAGGCAACCATCCAACTTTTCCATTATGCTTAGAGTTCATAATGCATATTTCTCAAAGATCATTCGAGGCAACAATTTCACATTAAGGGACAAGGGTCATTGAGTTCATAAGGCAACAATTTCACATTGAGGCAACGACTATTTCACAATAAGGCAACTATTTCACATTAAGGCAACAGTTTCACATTAAGGCAACAACTATTTCACATTAAGGCAACAATTTCACATTAAGGCAACAATTTCACATTAAGGCAGCAACAATTTCACATTAAGGCAACGATTTCATATTAAGGCAACAACTATCTTTCCCAACAGGTATCAATTCCAAAAACTGTCTTTTAAAATATTGATACCAAACAGGATCTCGTGACATAACATCTTTTGTACAATTAAAGGTTCTTTTGTTTTTCTTAAGCAGAATATTGAATGTTCTTGAATAATCAAGAATGAAAAAATGGGTAAGACTCTACCTTTTTTCATGCAGAAGATTGAATATTCTTGACTAAATCAAAAATGAAAAATGGGTATTGAAATATAATATAAGTTCCAAAATTACCGTACCAAGTGAAAAATTTAATCTTTCAAAACATTGATACCAAACAAACATGGTCTTGGGATAGAAAGAAGACATTTGCTCGATTAACGTTCTTTTATATAAAGCAGAAGATTGAATAATGTTTAATAATCAAATATATGGAAAGAAAGTCGAAAAATTACCGTAGCGACTAACGAACAGAAGAGATTATCTTTTAGGGTTACCGGTACGTTCTTGATCAAGAAACTATGAATTCCACAATACTTCATTCTTTTGAATTGAAGAAGAAAAAAGAATATGACAGTGAACTAACCAAAGCACACACATAACGTAAAATTGAAGCGCACAATACGTGGTTTGTTTCATTCTGTTCTTGAAGAAGAAGAAGAATCCCGTTGACACTAAACACAGCACACAAATTACAATACGTTGGGTTGTTTCATGGGCGTTTTATAGAGAGTCATGGGCTTTTATATTTTATTGGACCTAAGGTATCAACCCAAGCAAGGCTTTTAACTAGAGAATTACCTTTGCTGTCGGTACCCTTTTTGGAACGCGTCCTACGAAATTATAAAATTACCTCTCGTTCGTGACTTAAGATACGGACATCCCTTAAAACACTCTATCGGGTTTTATTTTTATAATGTCTGCTACTTAAGTCACGAACGGTTTTTTTCAAAATTTCTCATTTTTCCTACATCCGTGACTTAAGCCACGTAAGGGTATTTTTGTCATTTCATAGGGCGTGCGAGCAACCCATAGGGTGGCAAAAGTAATTCTCTTTAACTAAGTTAAAAGTGATTTTCTCCTCTTCTTTAAATTTTTTTTTATGTTTCATGTCTATACTTTAAGTTAGTTATTCTCCTTTAAACCTTTTTTTTTAATATAAAATGTTCTTCAAAATTTTAAATTACTTTTTTGCACTCGTATTTAATTTTAGAATATATCATTTGTAAGAAAATCATTTGTAAAATTTTAGAATTTTTAACAATGAATGAATTAATAATGCAATTTTAAACTATGACACTTAAATATTCAATTTAAGTTAGTTATTGTCCTTTAAACTTTTTAAATATTCTAAATTTTTGTTGAGGAGATTTAAATAAAATAATAAACATGTCTGAAAAACTCAATCAAAAATGTGAAGGGTTACTCATGAGTTGACTTAAAATTAGGATAAAAAATGTTTGGTAGAAAATATTTGAATGATCACTGCATAAATGAATATTTTAGAGGGGCTAAAAATAAAATATGATATATGTATTTGAATAAAAAACTTGTTGTAGCCAAATCCCATTCAATTTTTAAAATATAGACTTTAGTATGTTTGAGATTTCAAAAAGAATTGAAGAACGAGGACAAATAATGCTCTTTAGAACTCCTCATATGCTCACGGAGCCCAATACGAAGAAGCTTAAGGAGCAATTTCCAAAATTCAATAAAACTTGGTTCTCTGTTAGTCCCAAATTTGGTGAGTTTAGTAACAAACATGAAATATTTTTTTACACCCCATGTTTCTCTCGGTCCCATCCAAAATTCATTTTTTGCCCTTTAAAATTATTGGTAATCAATTTTCGAAAGTAAATTTTCTTTAAAAATAATTGGATTTTAGAATCCGATTTTTTTTGCTTAATATTCATTTGTGTTTTATTTATAGGATAAAAATGTTTTTAATCCCTACTTTTATAGCAAGTTTTAGTTTTCATCCCTATAAAATAAAATCATGTATTTTCATCCCTATAAAAAATTTCTTTTGTTTTTAGTCTTTAATGGCAAAAAATTTAACAATTTTTTTAAAATAATATAAACTTGTATATGTCAACTCATGAGTAACTTATTTAGTCTTATATTTTTTTTATCATAATTTTATTTATATTTTGTCATATAGATCTTATGATTCTAAATTAATCTTTGTTGTATATGCTGTTATAGACTTTTTTTTTACTAAATCCTTATTTATCCAATCTATTTTGTATGCCGTTATGGACTTGTATCATTTGAAATTGTTGTTTTTAATGAGACACTAGAGATAAATCCGTGTGTTGTACGGGTTCGATTAAAATATATACTTAAAATATTTTCATAAATGAAAATAATAATAATGATAAGTATAATTATATATAGTTAAATGATTTGCGATATTATTTTAAAACATCATTATATTTAATATAATAATAATGTATGTTAAAAGTAAAAGATTATTTAGAAATATGATATTTCAATTTATTTATATCACAGATTTGTTTATTTTTTATTTTCTTGTATACTAAAGGTATCATCCGCCCACAGCTGCGGAGATTATTCCTCTCGAAGTAACTGTGAATCATTTAAGAGATTAATCTCTCCCGATAAACGTTTCACTTTAAGAATAAATAATATAGTTTTTTAGTTTAATTGTTGTGCACTGTAAGTGTAAAACTTTTTTACACATGCATTCAATGATGTGTTGCCACATCATTTAATGAATGTGGCACATCATGTGTTTTTAAACACAATACATGATGTGTTGGTATATTATTGGATGTGTGTGTAAAATAGTTTTACACTGACAATGTATATAAATTTAATTCATAGTTTTTCTACCAAAAAAAAGAATAAATAATATAGTTTGTAATGAATCTCTTATTTTAATAGTGTATTCATTTATAAGAACTTAGTTTTCTTAATTATATGGCTTTTTTTTTAACCAAAAAAGGAGGAGTAGCAAAGTGCTACTACCTCAAACACGAAATATATGTCTTGTATTATATATATGTAATTCATTTTGCTATTTATTTTTATATATGTATTTAGTTTTTTTATTATATATTTTTAATAAGGGATCTATATATACTTGCTGATAATATTGGTCATGACAAAGGTTGAAATAAACTTTGTTTATAGAAAATGATTAATATATGGTGGTTTAGTATTTTTTTTTATCATGTCCACTTTTTGAAAATTAGGTATTAAATAGCTTAACTACGTACTCTTCTCCAAACAATTCAATTTTTATGTTGATATATACCGACTTCTTTTAAAGTTTCTTTTCACATATTTACTTGGTGGAATTTTATCCCAAATTTATCAATCCCCGGTTTTTTTGTGTGTTGTTTGGTTTGTATTTTTTTATTTGCTTCAACTTTTTTTGGTTCTTTTTTTGTGAGGTATGTCTCTTCAAATTTTTTGTTTGTTTTTGTCTCTCTTGTTTAATAACATTTGCTTTTAGCTTCTACTTTTGTTGAATATTTAGTTCATTTTTATGATTGTTGCAATATATAAGTTTGGATGATAATTTCATATATTTGAATTTAGGTTTAATTATTTGGCCTAGGATAAGAAAGTTTATTATATAATATCTTCTTTGACATTCAACATGTCATATTATTCTTACTTAAATGAAATTAATAATTTTTTAATTTTCAGTGAATTTTAATTGCATGTAAATATGTTTAAATATATGTGTGGTTATCTATACTAATATATAAAGGGGATACAATTTTTTGGGATGGCTTTTTTGTAATTCCTATTTTACCCTTAAAAAATAACTTCCACATAAAAATAGATTTTCAGTTTTTTTTAGTAAATAATATATTTTTTTTCTTAACAACTAAGCACAACTTCCACATAAAAATAGATTTTCAGTTTTTTTATAGTAACAAAAATATAATTTTTTCTTCTCAATAACTAACAAAAAAAAAGAGGTTACATAGTTATCAATTAAGTCCAATAAAAAAGAAGATTAAATAGTTATTTATATTTGCACAGTAGAGAGTATCGATCACAAAAAAAAAGAATATCGATCACACAAACGGGCACGTTCCGTGCCCGTTTGTGCTAGTATTTTATAAAAAAAATATAGAAAATAAAAGAACACTACTATTAAAGCTTATAACTTAATATATTTCTCTTTCAAGAAATGACAATTCTCTATTCAATTTGTACGCGCATCTTATAAGATTAGTTGGTAATTTATTTTTTATAATAAATATATTGAATATAAATTGGAAAAGATATTTATAAATTTTTACTTATTGATGCAAATGTTTGGGTTAAAGACATATATTTATGAGTTGTTAATTTTCATCGGTTTCTCTAACAGCAAGGATGCAACAAAAGATAAAAGTGAAATCTCCTTTATCATCTCCTACTCATTAACATAAGAAAATAGTAGTATCCATATTAAAAATAAAGCTAGCAAAGTAGAATAACAAACATAAAAAAAATGTAGAAATAAAATATTTGGTCAATTTATACAACTGAATAAGTTGATGAATCCATATTCTGCTACAAAATTCAATGAATATCAAGACATATGTGAAGGATAAAAAAGAGAAATAAATAAAAACTCTAATACATAATTGAAAATATCACCCCAAAAGTTCTTTGAAGAAAGTGATGATAATCCAAAAATATCACCGCAAAAGTTTTTTTGTCTCAGTCCAACTATCATTATCATATGTTAAAATTTAGTGGAAAGTTAAGGTAAATAATATAAGAAATGCACTCTGGTATTCGGTACATAGACTTCCCGAGTATCAAAGATGCAACAAAGGCAAAAATAACCAATCTAAGAATAACTTAAGTCACTATATAGAAACTAATAAATAGAGAAAGAGATGAAGAGAAAAAGCATATAGTACAAAACTGAAGAAGTATCATTCAATAGTTGCTTGAGGAAAGTGATCAGGACCCAAAACTCAAATTTTTACTACAAATATTTAGCATTTGTGCACAAAACCACATATTTATATATATGGTTAATAGACTTTTACCCCCTACAAAGTAGACGAGTTTTGTTTTACCCCCTGTAATTTGTTTTTGAAATTATCCCCTGTAATGTTCATGAATTTTTTTCCTAGTTCATTTTAGTCCCCTGTCCATTTTTTTTAAGGTGGTAAAAATGAACTAGAAAAAAATTCTTGAACATTACAAGGATAATCTAAAAAAAAAACTACATAAGATACTTGAGAATCCGACTCACAAATCACATGTCTATAGCCCTCGTCCCACAAATACTTTAAATCGTAAGATATGGCAGAAAGTTCTACATTAGTATTAGTTGTTATACCGTAAGAGTCAAGAAATCCTCCAAATCACTCACCACTAGATTTACAAACAATTGAATAACAATCGATACAAAGAATCCTATTTATACATAAGTTCATACAAAAATAAGAAGATTAAGAAGATAAAAAACTTATCTCTAATAATTACCAACTTACCTGAATAATATACAACATCAAAGTTTTCCTTCAATAGTTCAATGCATTATTTGGCTTTGATGCTTTCTGATGCAAGTCAAAGCTCAACGTCACCGTGGGACCTTGGCAGTTTGGATATTGTAGCACGCCTTTCTTTCTAAATGTGTTTTAGGAAAAAAATAACAATATTTAGAACAAATAATATATAATGAAATTGATTAAAAATAATAGACTTGATAACAATACACCAATTGTATAATATTTAAATTTAAATTTAGTAGAAAACTATGTCAAGTTGTTATCACTATGTTATATTATTTTTTTGTTTTATACGTCTTTCACTATCAACACCGGAAAGAAAATGAAAGTAAAATAATCGTGTACTTCTAAATCATTTAAAAATGAGTTGATTGAGATACGTAAAATTATCTCTTTTTTTTTTTTTTGGAAAGCTAGAGAAATTAATAGCATATTTACGTTTCTGCAGCTAACAATTAGATTATATAAATTCGTCAAAAAATGAAAAGAAAAGATTATATAAAGGTGAAAATATCGTATTTGAACTCAGACCATAACATATGAACGTTCCTACAACTAACAACTAGATTATATAAACTCAAACATTACTAAATAAATAAGCCGACTCTATAATGCGCTAACGTAGAGAAAAAATTCTTAGAGTAAACCACCAAATGCTTCTATATCGCTCTCTCAAATTGAAAGTATTCTTATTTTTTAGAGACAAATCAATATATAATGCACAAATGAGAGATAATTTGTACCATGCACTAATTAATTTTTATCATTAAATCAAATAAAATAGGCCCACCAAAAAAAATCAAATAAAATATCATATAACTTATATTGATTTAATGGTAAAAATTTAAAATATACTTGTGTATAGACAATTTTACTCATCTAAATTAGACAAATTTCATGTTGCCATGATTGTTTTGGATAAGTTACTAGTACTATTCTGAAGTGGGTGTCTGGGTGACATTGCATTTATTTAAATTTAAATTTAGACAAAAATATACTAGTACTACTATTGTACTAGTCTCATTTGTAGTACAAATTGTACAATTCTCTTTTTTCTTTTTGTCTTTTTTTGGTACACTTCTTTTTTTGTCAAGAAATTCTCTTTATTGATACCAATAATAGCAACAATTTTAATCCTTTTATCTTCTAATATTATTTTTTTCACAGAACCTTTTATCTTCTAATATTATTTAGTAAATTACTTCACTCACCATTTTATCAATTTTTTACCAAATTAAACAATTTAAGTATTTTTAAATAATCACATGAACTATCACTACAAGAATTTTGCCATTTTGTGACGGCCATTTGTAATATATTACTCCCTCCCCCTACGTCTTTTATTTTTAAAAAACTGTTATATATCTTCTAATATTATTAAAATTATTTTACTCATCATTTTATCACTAATATTTTTAAAAAACTGTTAGAGTAATAAAAAAACAATTGAAATAATAATAAAAATTTATCTAAAATCTAAATTTACCGACGAAAAGATAAGGAAAAAGAGAAAATAAAGGATCGGTAAAAGAAAGATAGACCCAAACAAAACGTTACCGTATGAAGAAGCTATATAATAACGTAACGAAGGTCGTTGCAATGCAATGTGACACTGAAAACAAAAACCATAATAAACTCTCTACAATTCACAGATCCTTCTTCCTTCAGGTTCGTTCTTTTACTCTCATCTTTTTCTTCTTCGTTTCAATCTCATTCAATTCCAATCACTCTCTGTAATCGATCATTCACAAATTCACAATTCTTTATTTCTTCTCGTTGGTCAACCTTTCAAGACTTTTCTCTAATTTTAGCAATTTATTTATTTATTTATTTATGAAATCTGTTTTCTGGTTGATGAATTTTCAATTTCGATTATATAATTGAGAAAATTAGTGTAAGATTGATTGCAGTTTATTTTTTAGATTAAACTGAGTAAGAGATGGGATCACAACAAGAATTTGAATGGAATGAAGCGCAAAAGATTGCTATAAGTGTTGATCTTGTTCATGTGGCGAAAAATCAGCTTCAGTTTCTTGCTGCTGTTGATAGAAATCGCCATCTTTATGACGGTCCTGCACTCGACAGAGCTATCTAT
Source organism: Trifolium repens (assembly GCA_030408175.1). Lineage (NCBI taxonomy): Eukaryota > Viridiplantae > Streptophyta > Magnoliopsida > Fabales > Fabaceae > Trifolium > Trifolium repens. Next base: position 17,494,464 of record CP125845.1, on the reverse strand, counting down.
AGGTAACATTCTCATGCATGTTTATGTTTTTAGGCCTTGATTGGATAATAAACAACTTAATTAAGAGTTTACGGTATAAACGTTTATCATATAAGTGTTTATGTATAAGCTATTTCTATAATAAAAGATAAAATCAATTCGAACTTTTTTTATATAAGCTATAAGTTGTTTTCATAAACTATTTTGGAGAGTTTATAGAAGTAAGTTGAATAAAACTTATGAACATGTCATAAGCTTTTTTTATAAGCTCTCTCAAACAGTCTCACAAGGGCTCATGTCAGATTGTCAGTGGATAGGCTCAAATAAGCTAATCCAAATAGGCCCTTTCATGAGCATCTCAATTTTCAAATTACCATCTAGTAATAGTTTGAAAAAATGAAAGGCGGAGCCTTAGTCTATGAGATGAGTATAATGTCGGTCAAAATTTTGCAAATGTGGACTACAATTTAAAATCATATTATCTATGTGGCTTCTGATTACTACTTCTTTTATATCATAGGATAGGACTTTTTTTATGAATCAAAATCAATTATTTTCTTTTCAACGTTTCATGGGAGGGTAATATGAAAGGTTGCTTCTATTTCTTTCTATTTCAAAATTTCGGGTACAACCAAGATGCTCATGAGTTTGGTGCTTGACAATAGTTTCAAAGAAAAATATTAAGTTTCATTCACTAAAATTACTCAAGTCAGGAACTTTTTGACATTTTCCCTTTGACATTTTCTGTCTTATGAAATGTACTCAAGTTCTTTGCAATGTGGTTCATGAGATGTCGGTTGCATATATTTTCTCTTCTTATATCTATATAAGGAAGTTCAACCTCTTTGTTTCTTGTGTTGATTTTACAACAATGGAAGTGTATATGATTAGGTACAATGCTTGTTGGCTTCCTTTGCTTGCCAAACATACCGAGTCTCGGATTTTTGAAGGTCCTTTGGTAGTTCCTCTCGACTGTGAATGGATTTGGCACTGTCACAGGCTCAACCCGGTACGCTTTAGTCCAGGGAATAGTTGTTATTTCATATTATTCATTTCCGTTTGTTTGATGAAGGGTTGAGTTGCTAGTAATTATATTTGTTTCCATTCTCTATAAAGGTAAGGTACAAACTTGACTGTGAGGAACTTTATGGACGTGTACTTGACAACTTTGATGTTGTCTCTACTGTTCAAGGAATTTGTAGCAGTCAAACTGAAGAAATCTGGAACAAATTGTACCCTGATGAGCCCTACAGTTCCGATTTAATAAATCTTACTCCTGAGGACATTTCTAAAAGGATTGAAAGTCTTCCAAAATACACTAAATATGATCTGATTTCAGCTGTTAAGAGGCAGAGCCCATTCTTTTACCAGGTAATGGATAGAATAGCGTTTGTCCAGTTGTCCCATTTCACATAGCACAACCATTGTGTTTATTGTTTGTTACACTCAATGCCTAACATTATAACAAAATTAGTTATGACACCAAGGTTTATCAGGCCTGTGATCACTATTTTCTATAGCTTTGATTTGGATGATTCATGGTTCAAATTTTGAGTTCAATCCGACTCATCTTTGATTCTATCAATTTGTGATTGGATCAATGATGTCAAATAGAAGCTATAGCGGAGCTATAATGTCAAATACTGGATTAGATATATCTTTGATTGCCTTGTTTTGAAAACAGTTATGTAGTATTCAGAACATCTGTAATTTTATTTTGTAAGACAGATTCTCCAAATATCATCATTAATCATTAATGCAATCAATTTTGGATGTATGGGATGGGTGCAATGTTCAGTTGTTAGACTGTTAGGGTTTACCAGTGAATTTTTTTTCTGGTGCACAGCTAGGCTAGTTCAGAATGCTGTCTATTCTAAATGGATTCTATATTTCTTGTCTTTGTGATAGGTATCAAGACCCTACATAAAAAATGACCTATTTATCAAGGAAGCTGAGGCCAGATATAAAGGCTTTCTGTATCTTATCAAGAGAAACAAGGAGAAGGGTATAAATCGCTTTTGTGTTCCAACATATGACATTGACCTAATCTGGCACTCTCACCAGTTACATCCAGTTTCTTATAGTAAAGACCTCAATGAGGCACTTGGAAAAATATTGGAACATGATGATACTGATGCAGACAGAACTAAAGGAAAGAAACTGGATGTTGGGTTTTCTGGAACCACCAAACAGTGGGAAGACACATTTGGTACAAGGTATTGGAAGGCTGGAGCAATGTATAAGGGTAATGCACCATCTCCTATCACAAGTAGCCCTTATTCATCTAGCAAGATTTGTAAAAAGGTTGTTTCTTCCAATGAGCAGCCACATGATAATTTGCTACAAGAACGAAATGTTGTGGAGGTACTTTTAAGATTTTTTTGCCATATGTTTTAAGCTCTAGCCCTGAATTATGTGCATACATTTATAAACAAATTGATGCAGCATTTATTGATATGTACATGAATATGCAAATATAAGTGTATGCTACATATCATGAGAACTGTGTTACTAAGTTGTTTTACTGGATTAATAGTAGAGCAATGACATGTAGCCTTACAGATTCCTAGAATAGTTGCAAAGCCTTTCATTATAACACAGATATAAACTTTGTGAATAATGAATTGTTTCAAGGTTTGTTTAAGAAGGATCTAATCTAACCAAGGTTAGGATGTTGTTTACAAAAGCGAGACATGTTAAATATCTGTGCTCCAGCTTAGGGGGACTATTAGTTTAATGGACTAGTCTATGTGCTGCTACAAAATTTGATCTTTCTATACTGAATAACTATCATCAAAACAATTTATAACAATAAGTAATTTCGTCTTGAATCCTTTTCTAGGTTTTCTTGGAGTTTGTTGATGTTAAAAACTTACCAGATGGACTAGAAGGAAGTCTCTTTGTTTTATTTTCTAAATCACAGCCTGATGCTTTCTTCGATGCTAAAAGGAGACTTAGTATTTTGTCAGAGTCTAGAGAGAAAAATGTTGCATCTTTCCAATGTGAGCCTACTGGAGAGCTGCTTTTTGAACTCATGTCCCATTCTTCTTCAAAGTTACCATTAAGAAGATCACCAAAGAAATTGGGTTCTGCTGCATTCTCTATGCAAGACTATCTTGATCCAGTTTCAAAGCTCTCCATCGAGAAATGGTTGGAGTTGGTGCCACACTCTGGTACTATGAGCACCGAGCCAATCCTGTTACGGGTTGCCATCTCGTTTACTGTTCCAATTCCTGCCCCATATACGCTCCAATTGGCTCAATCTCGTCCAGTGTCCAAAAATACATGTTTCTTTAACATTCCTGTTAAGCCTCAACATGCCAATAGCTGGACTAAAGTTACAGATGAAAATGGCACCAGAATCATCAGCCTGCAAATGAGGTACACAATTGACATTCCTGTTGTTGTTGTTTTTGATCTTGTCTTTGGAGGATTTATGTATGTATGTCATATGTTTTTCATCTTGGAAATGTCAACTTTTTAATTGCATTTGAATCATCTCTGAACCACGTTGTACTAGCTTGCATCTAATTCCAAGATTGTCAATTGTGTTGGTCCGTTGCAAGTGCTTGTAAATCTGCTTAAAGCACGCTTTTCCATATGGTTGCCTTATACATTAGTCGGAGATTAAATTTGTACAAAGTGATTATGATTGTCATCATCTTTGAATTCCATAGAGTTTGCATCTATATACAAAATTATTGACACTTGTTATAAAGCTCATGATGGTTTTTTATATCTTTGATTACGTTCCAGGGACTTGAAAAACACAAAGAACTTAGAAAACCTTGCAAAGGAGGTTGTTGGCCTCATGGAATCTGGTGAAACTCGTACACTTGCTGAGTATATGGAAAACGGGTGGAGTTTTATGAACAACCTTTGGTTGTTACACCTTCCAATCAAAAGCAAGAATGATGGCCATATCTTTGAGCTTACGGGCACCAAAACAGTAAGCATTATCTTGTTCTAAAATCATCTTGTCATGCAATGAGATTTCTTGGATCTTGATTATTCTTCATTCGATTTATTCACAAATTCAATGACTGGTACATTGATGTCAATAATGTAGACTTAAAGGTGATGTTTGAATTAAAAAAGAACCTGACAAAGAGGCCTTCACTTAAATGCATACATTTTTAGAACTTAGTTATTGACATCATGGTTATCAGTATCTTATGATACACGTAATTTGTATCTTGATTTTATACAAAACTGAACACAATCAATACAAATCTCTAGTGTGTATCTATTTTGGACATAAATTCTATTTTGAATCCCGGTTCATTCTAATGAAGCACTTCTTAAACTCAGTGCAACCAATCATTTTTTTTGTCACCATTGTATAGCCATTCACTTTTTTGTTATTTGATTCATGCATGACTTGCATATTGATTTTTTCGAGGTTCATACATGATATTTCAACTTATATTTGTCCATGTTATTTCCATGGCTTCATAGAAAGTTCTCTTAAAGTTTCAAAACCGTTGATCTGTTTGCAAAAGCTACTAGGAATGAGAAATTCATTAAGTGTGTCCATCTGATCCGAGCACAGAACTCATAATCTGCCTTGGACTAGGTATCAATGTTCAAACATTAATTCAATTCATTTGATTTTTGGCACAGATCAAAATATTTTCCGGAAGAAAGGGAGAATATGAACCGAGATATCATGTGAAACAAGGAAATGAAATGGACTTCTTAACAGCAGTTGAATTCTCCAAAGAAGATCCTTATGGAAAAGCAGTAGCTTTGCTGGACTTGAAATCTAAACTTGTTTCGGTACCTTACTTTCTTCCTAGCTGCTGCTACTACTACTAATACTAAATTAAACATTTTCTTTATAAAGCATGCCTTTATCATAATATTAATTTCTGCTTTTTTCCCCATCTATTATTTATTCTTTCTAAAATTTAATAGGCAAAGGAAAAGTGGATGGTGTTGCCTGGAATTATATTGGCTTTTATTGCTTCTGATATAATGAAAAAGGAAGGATATGAAGGCATCATTGCCAAAAGTAAAGATTTGGAAGTGAGTGGCACAGATGAGGAAATTGAAAAGAATGACTTGGACAGAGCGGATTTAAGCAGAGAAGAGCACAGTGGAGATGCAGGGGTAACAAAAAAGGTTGTACTCTCAAGTGGAGGGTGTGGTAGTGATTGTGGCAGTGGCTGTGGGAATGCAGTGAACAGTGCTGGCTGTGGGGGGTGTGGTGCTGGTGGTTGTGGCGCAGGGTGTGGAAATATGATCAAGAGTGGTGGCTGTGGGGGCTGCGGCAGTGGTTGTGGCAGTGGCTGTGGAGGAGGGTGTGGAAATATAATCAAGAGTGGTGGCTGTGGCGGTGGTTGTGGTGGAGGGTGTGGAGGATGTGGAGGAGGGTGTGGAAATATGGTGGAGAGTGGTGGCTGTGGTGGTGGTTGTGGTGGAGGGTGTGGAGGAGGGTGTGGAAATATGGTGGAGAGTGGTGGCTGTGGTGGTGGTTGTGGTGGAGGGTGTGGAGGAGGGTGTGGAAATATGGTGGAGAGTGGTGGCTGCGGTGGTGGTTGTGGAGGAGGTTGTGGAAATACGGTGGGGAGTGGAGGGTGTGAAAATGATAGCATGAAGAAGAGTAGTGGGTGTGGTGGAGGCTGTGGTGGAGGATGTGGTGGTTGTGGCGGCGATATTTTGGACAGTAACTGTGGCTTCAATGAGCATTCAAACAAGGAAGGACACTACATGAACGAAGAACCAGTTGCTGCTGCATGAAACATGTATTATTGTTATTTATATATATAAGTAGTGTGCAAACCTATGTCTAATATGAGATCTCTCCCATTGATGTGTTTCTTATACAAAATAAAGTGTAAAGAATAAACATGAGAGAGATGATTGTGTGATATATAATGAGATTGTGACTTGCATATAAATTAGAGCATCTGCAGCGGGCAGTTTTTCACTGCAGTACGCCAGCATGGCAAAGTGAGTTATTTTAAAGTGATGTGGCTCCAATGGGACCCACAAAATACTTTCAAGTGAGTTGCACCATTGGAGATGCTCTTACCTGTGAGTGTGACCCTACACTTTTCTACTTGTGCATGCCCCAATATGCAAAGTTATCAAAATAATACTTGCGGTTAAATTCCCCTGCACTTTGGAATTAATGGATTGTGAGATGGACAAAAATTACCGAAATTGGCAAAATTTATCGAAATTGTTGGACCGGACATTGTGACCCAAGTTTGAAACCAAAATCTCACAATTATGTGAGTTTAATTTCAGTGGATTACCATTTCATCTAAAAAAAAAGCTTAGCTATAGTACCCAGTCTTGTTCACCCGGTTCCCCAATTGAAAAATGACACATATTTTTTATATTTTACTAGCGGCCAAACGTGCCCGTTTCACCGTTTGTATGATTGACATTCTCTGGTACTAATATAGATAACTACTTAATCTCTTTTTTTATTGTACTTAGTTAATTGATAACTACTTAACCTACTTTTTTGTTGTGCTTAGTTATTAAGAAAGAAAAAAAGATATTTTTTGTTTACTAAAAAAAATTGTTAACCTTCTTTTTTGTTGTGATTAGTTATTATCTGTGTTATTTTCTACGACATAAAAAACCCACCACCATGAACACCTGTCCTGTAAGTGCATCAGTTCATCCTCATGTTTTAATAATTGTCAAAACACATGAAAATAGAATAGAACATATTTTGGCAATGTTACAAATGACTTGACAGCGAAAAACTATTTTTAAACTTTGAAAAACTGAGTTTTAGGTATTATGTATCGATACATAAACATGTGTATCGATACAAATGTCCTGAAATTACTTCAGACTGATTTTGTGCAATTTGTATCGATACATCTATCACTTGTATCGATACAAAAATGATCTCTCAGAGGCAGAGAGTCACCTGTGTATCGAATCATGCTTGCATGTATCGATACACACTCACTTCTCTCAAAAAATCAGAGAGTGCATGATGTATCGAATCATGCTTGCATGATTTGATACATATCAGTCAAGATTTCAAGAAACTGATATATGTATCGATACATATACATCTTTGTATCGATACATAGGTCAAATTTTTCAATTTGAACGCTGGTCAAAGGGTTTGTATCGATACAAACCATCATTTGTATCGATACACGTATGTTGAATTTTGCCCAAATTTGCTCAATTCTATTCTCTCTTTAAATAGCAATGTGATGTGTCATTGTAATAAGAGGAAACTAGTGTGAAAGATCAGAAAACGCTTTGGGTTGCAAATTGAGTGAGAATTTGAATCAAATGTTTCATTCAACACAAATTCATCATCTTCATCAAAGATTGCAATCAAAATTGAAGTTTGAGTATGGGATCAATTCAATAGAGGTTGCATTTTTGTGTGATAACGTTCGATACGGTTCGCGGTGAATCAGAATCGTAGTCGGGTTGGATTGTGTGTTGAAGGTTCTAGTTTCTCTCAAAGGATTCAAGATCGTGCTTGTCTTGAAGGATCGACAACAAGAAACGAAGGACTCAGCTGGACGATCGAGTGCGGTTTGGCACGGGTCGGATCGTTGGAATCAGAGGGCGAAGTTTCGTTGTGTGTCGAGGTTTTGTTGCATAGTTTACTTTTTGTCTCGTTATATGTTTATAAGATTCAATTGTAAACTGTGCACATGTTGATAATCATTTTTGATCTATACACTCTCAAATAACCCGTTTGGTTATTTGGGGGGAGACGTACTCGGACAAACGCGTGGACGACGCGAAATCCGGAGAACTCCCTAATCAAATCGTTGTGTGTTTTTTTCTCTCTCTCTCTCTCTCTCAATATTTTACTTGTTATAATTTCATTGATTTCTTGGATCGATTGAATTTTTCATGTTCGTATTGGAACATCAAAAATTCAATTGTTATGCTTGATTGTGATTGTGTTTAATTCGATATTATAACTTGCTTGGGACTGAATTTGATTCATTGTTTAAATTCAAATTTTGAACTCTATCATTTCAAATCTTTTCATAAAAACGTTCAAAGGCTTATACTACGTTTCCTTTGGTCAATCGGTGCATAGACTACCGATCCGGTGGTTTTCCGCTTGCGCTTGATTGAAACAAATATTTTTTTAAAAACGACATTGTTTCAAGGTTCACTTATTCAACCCTCCTTCTAAGTGATAGCCAAGTAGTCTAACATGTCCAACATGAATAGCTCAATTCCAATTTGTGGAGACCGGTAGAATCGGAGATACAAATTAAAAGAAATATAAAGAGGACTAGGGTGCCAATAGTATCTATACGGCATTACTTAACAAATTAGGATTATAAAGACAATTTATAATAATACCTAATGAACTACTACACTACTAACATATAAAGCCCAATACTTAAAGCTCTAATATATCTAACACTTTCTCTCAATCTCACAATGCATTAACGGATAATCATCGAGAATTTGTCAAACAAAAAAACAAAAATCATATTTAATATTATAAACTCAAAATATTTTATTTATAATATTTGTTGTGAATTCTTAAATCTCACACCAATAACTTTGATGTGTGGAGCAATTCGAATAAGCAATCAAAGAAGTGAAATAGCAATAGTAATCACGAACAAATAAACAACCAAAGCGATAAAGAGACACAAGCAATTGTTTACCCAGTTCGGAATAACCTAGTCTGGGGGAGAGGGCAGCTCTCCTTTCTTCACTATCAATCAAATTTCAAGGTTACAATGAAATCCCAACAACAAGGGTTACAAGAAATAGTCTTTATCCTATTCTACCCAAGTCCCGAATTTCTTCCCGTGACCAAGAAATTCAATTACAAGTGTTTCCCAAGGTGATGAATCAATCCCCGACCCTAGAGTATTGCCAAGATGTTAGTCTTATAACCCTAGACTTTTGTCGGCTCAGAAATAACCCTAAAACCCTGTTAAAACATCAGAAAACGCAAAACAGCATTTTATATCTGCGTGCCCACGCCCAGGCGCAGCCTGCCCAGCCAAGGCGCAGCCTGCCCACGCCAAGGCGCAGCCTGCCACGCCCAGGCGTGAGAGGGCAGTAGCCACAGACAGCTCCAAACTTGATTTTCTGATTTGTTTTCAAGGCAATATCCAACAATCTCCACCTTGCCTTTAAAACGATGGTGATGCCAACTTCCCACCAACCACCGTGCTGCTACACCTGTTTACACCACACCCTCTTCGAACCCCGAAGTGTACCGCTTCGTACTCTCAAAGAATTGCTTGCCTCTCAACTTAACCTTGGAATTTTAGGTAAGTTCCACAAGCTGCAATCCTCAAATTCTCCTTGTATCCCAACTACCTCCAGCAGTCCTACAAGTTCCTGAATTTGATTACCGTTGCTTCCAATTGCCTCCCTGAAGTTCTTTAACATGTTTTGCACTTCTTCAGCCACAATTGGATAATAAACCACAAGGTCTCCATAGCTACACTCCTTTGATGCAACATTACCACTCTCCTCCCTATCTACTAGATAGCCAAGAGCTAATGTTGATTGCCTTCTTCTAGTCCCACTATCAGAAGCTCCACCTCAAACCGAGATTCCTCCACCAAAGTCTCACTATGTTTCCCGCCTTGTAACCTGCAAAACTTAAGTATTCTTATCACTGCCTCTTCAGGCTGATGTTGAGTATTATTCCACCGCCTCTCCAGGCCGAGGTTGAGTATTCTTACCACCGCCTCTCCAGGCTGATGTTGAGTATTGTTCCACCGCCTCTCCAGGCCGAGGTTGAGTATTCTTACCACCGCCTCTCCAGGCTGATGTTGAGTATTGTTCCACCGCCTCTCCAGGCCGAGGTTGAGTATTCTTACCACCGCCTCTCCAGGCTGATGTTGAGTATTGTTCCACCGCCTCTCCAGGCCGAGGTTGAGTATTCTTACCACCGCCTTTCCAGGCTGATGTTGAGTATTGTTCCACCGCCTCTCCAGGCCGTCAATCATCTATGGTTCCAAGCATGTGACTATGAGTGCTCCCGCACTCTCATAGCCTTCCTCATAAGCTTCATCACTAACCGCAACCTGAGCCGACGAACTACCACTGCCTCCTCTCCGAGGACAATCCTTTTTGAAGTGACCCGGTTCCTGACAATAGTAGCATTTGAACTTGCCACCACCATCACCCTTTGGCCTAGACTTGGACCCATGATTCTTTCCTTTCCCTTTGCCTCCGTTCTCGCTTCTACCCCTCATCACATTCAACCCTTCCGCACCATCATCAACCTTCAAGTCTTTAAACTTGGTCAACTCCTTGGTTCTCAAAGCCGATTGGACTTCATCCAAGGTGATAGTACCTTCCTTGCCATACAGCAATGCATCCTTGAGGTTTTCATATGACTTAGGTAAAGCACACAACAGATGGAAAGCTTTGTCCTCGTCTTCCAACTTCACATCAACGTTCGCCAAATCGTCAATGATTTTATTAAACTCAGCTAGTTGCTCCACCACAGACTTGTGTTCAACCATACGAAAGAAGTATAGTTGTTGCTTCAGACACTGTTTTTGTGCCAAAGACTTGGTCATATACAATGAATCAAGCTTTGACCACATAGCCGCCGCCGAAGTCTCCCGCGCTACCTCTCTCAACACCTTATCACCAAGACACAAGATAATAGAACTCAATGCTTTCTCATCCATCTCAGTCTTCTCCGCATCTGAGAGTGTAGCCGGCATCTGTGTCACACCCTTTAACGCTTCAACACACTTGTTGTGAGTTAATAATGCTCTCATCTTCACCTTCCACAACCCAAAGTCGTTACTCCCGGTGAATTTCTCAATTTCCCACTTCGAACCCATGATACTTAATTCGTTTGATCCTTTGCCCCACGGTGGGCGCCAATTGTTGTGAATTCTTAAATCTCACACCAATAACCTTGATGTGTGGAGCAATTCGAATAAGCAATCAAAGAAGTGAAATAGCAATAGTAATCACGAACAAATAAACAACCAAAGCGATAAAGAGACACAAGCAATTGTTTACCCAGTTCGGAATAACCTAGTCTGGGGGAGAGGGCAGCTCTCCTTTCTTCACTATCAATCAAATTTCAAGGTTACAATGAAATCCCAACAACAAGGGTTACAAGAAATAGTCTTTATCCTATTCTACCCAAGTCCCGAATTTCTTCCCGTGACCAAGAAATTCAATTACAAGTGTTTCCCAAGGTGATGAATCAATCCCCGACCCTAGAGTATTGCCAAGATGTTAGTCTTATAACCCTAGACTTTTGTCGGCTCAGAAATAACCCTAAAACCCTGTTAAAACATCAGAAAACGCAAAACAGCATTTTATATCCGCGTGCCCACGCTCAGGCGCAGCTTGCCACGCCCAGGCGCAGCCTGCCCACGCCCAGGCGCAGCCTGCCACGCCCAGGCGTGAGAGGGCAGTAGCCACAGACAGCTCCAAACTTGATTTTCTGATTTGTTTTCAAGGCAATATCCAACAATATTATCCATCAAGCTAAAGCTTACTAAGCTTTGAGCTTGTAACAAAATCAACACCAGACAAATTCTAATTGTGAATAATACATTCACCAGCCATATTAAGATTGTGAATATTCACTCACCAGACAGATTGTGAGTATCATCTTAACTCACCAGACAGAAACAACTCATGAAATTCCACCAAACTGAATCAATTGCACTCACATTCTAGATACGTCTAAATATAAGACACTAATTTTTAAATATTTTTAATATACTTTATTCAATTCAGCGTATAATAATTTTTTTTTGTCGAGATCATACTCCAAAATATCCTTCATATATATAATAAATAATTTTACATCTCAGAAAATGTAATTGAAAGAGAAAAGTGAACGAAAGCTGAAGGACAAACAAGTAATTTTCAAATCTAAGATGTGTGGAATTAAAAAAGAATATGTATACGGAGAGATAAATAAAGCATCAATGATACACTTTGCCATAGACCAAAATCTTACAACAAGCATGCATTAACAATCTCTATAACGTATGCTCCGAGAAATTCCTTATCATATAAGATTGTGCCCGTCTGAATTTTTTTTATTCGTTGTGATATCTCATAAACCTTAAGAAGGCCATAAAGATTGGAGTTGTGCCTAGCTAGAAAGCCTCAAAGTGCAAACAGAAATACCTTCCATAACAGTTGAAAACAGCTAGTATCCATGTAGCATTTTCAACTTCATATGTGGATTTGTTTTGACATATTGATGATTAAATGTGAAACCATCATGCATATCATCCATAATTGTTTTTTATTGTTTAGTTACTCTGTTCCTAAACTATTTGAGAACCTATTCTAAGTCTTTAAATTAAAAAAATTATAATAAGGATCTAATTACAACTTTTGTTTAGAAACCCATATAAATTTTTTTCAAATATTTTAAAAAATAATGTAAAAAACACAAGTTTTTCTTTTTGTTTTTTAATATAAATAAGTTATTTTTTATATAGATCAAGTTTTTCTTTTTGTCTTTTAATATAAATAAGTTGTTTTTTCGTGATTTATTTTCAAACATTTTTATACATTGAATACATAAAAAGATCTGTTGAAACAAGAACACAATTATGGGGCGTTCACGGGTACGGGTCAATCCGCGAACCCAATCCTATCCAACCCATTGTTTACTCGAACCCGTTTACTTGCGGGTAGAATCCGGCCCAACCCGCCAAAACCACAAGTAATCGGTCCGAGTATTGGATTTGAGCTTTTGAACCCATTTACCTGTGAACCCAACCCGCTCATTAAATTTATATTTGAAAGGTCTTGGCGTACAATACTATACATTTTGCTTTTGTTGAATTTATGTAATTTACTACTAGAACTTATTTAATTTGTTGCTACTACCTATTGGAACTTATGTAATTTGCACTTTGCACTTTGCTTTTGTTGCTACACTTATTTAATGGAAATGATGTATTTTGTGGAAATTCGCTACTCTTATTTAGTTTATTAAGGGTAATGATTAGGGATGAATATAATGGAAATGATGTATTTTGTGGAAATTCGCTACTCTTATTTAGTTTATTAAGGGTAATGATTAGGGATGAATTTTTATTTGAAGTTAATTGAGTGTGTTTTATTCAATTTAACTAGAAATGTATCACAATTGTGATAAATTGTATTATAGGTTTTTTTAGAAGTTTTTTAAAAAATGTGTTTTTTATGACTCAAAACAAACGATATTCATTCATTCAAATTGTTGGAGTACATTGATGCAATACAAATTCAAAATCGCTAAAAACAAAAGGGATATATCTGCGAACAAACTCACAGTATCGGTGTTAATAGCATAAAACGGCAAATTACATAAGCCTACAAATATGACTATATTGAAGTGTCCGGAGTATCCATGCCTCCAGATCTGTAACGTTGATGACACCAAAGTCGACATTGATGGAATCTGCACTAGATCGGAGCTAATCCTTCAACCTGAAATAATATTGAACACCGTACAAAACGGAAAAACAAAATACACCGCACGAAGACGGGACAACAAAAGACACTGAAGACGGGAAATCAAAACAAAGAAATATGTGAAAATCACACTTATTTATTAAAACAAGAAAGAAAAACAATTTGGAGGGGTGATTTGAGGCCAAAATTGACCTTAAATCACCCCTCTTTGATAAACTAAGAAGATGAAAAAAAGAGGTGACGGCTAGGGTTAGAGGAGAAGGAGAAAAGAATTTATATCTATATATTATTAAAAAAATATAGTTTTTTGTCTTATCAAAAAATTATTTTTAATTTTATGAACAATCCGCGAACTCAACCCGTTAATAACCGGGTTGGTTCGGTTCGGATTTGAGAGTGAAAGTGCAGGTTTGATGATGAACTCAACCCAATGAATATTTTGAACAGGTGGGGTAACAGATAGACCAAATCCGGTCCAACCCAACCTGCATACACCCTTATTATGTGTGAATTGAAAATAAATTTTGAATCCCTCATCGGATACTAGAGCATACTAGCATGTGTAACATACTAGCGTGTAGTTTGAAAAAATAAATAAATTTAGTCTCACATCAATAAGTTTGTACACTTTATTTATTTAATTTATTGTAATTTATTTTCCATCAATTTATAACCGTTAAGTTTATGGAAGGGTAACTCTAATTAATAGCTACACTAAGAAAATATATGATATACACGTCAGCCATTAAAAAAACAACGAAAAGCTTCTCAAAAAATATATGTGTGATGCATATCATATTTCAATATTAAAAATTGATTGCTTGTTGGATTTGGATCCTCTCAATCTTATTTCTTGTCAATCTCTTTCAATCACCAAATTTTAACTTTCAGATCAATCTAAGGGTTGAAAAATTAAAAGCCCACATTAACACAACCACAAAATACTGAAACAAATCCTCTTTCAACGATTCAAAGGCAGAGGATTTCTTCACCCTTTTTGATCAATTTTCCATCAATTTTTTCATCTCTGTCGATCAATTTTCTCATCCTTTCTTCAAACAATTTTTCCATCAATTTCTCCATTCTCTTCAATCAATTTCTACATGAAGGAAGCTTTGCAATTTCCATCAATTAGTTTTACACCCTTTCGCTATTTTTTATTTTTATAATCTCTTATCCATGACTCTTTTGAAGTTGGATAATTTTGTAGTGGGGTTCCTTTAAAGCTTGTAACATGCCTGTGTTATGATCAACATGACGTTGGAGAGATTTCCAAAGCAATAAGAATGGAGGGGAAAGGTGTTTTGGGATGTATATGTGTGAAAGTTTAGACCTGAATATTATTCCTTGTTGTTTTTGTTCGGGTTATGCTGCCATTGAATTGAATTGAAGGAGAAGATTAGGAAAATTCAGTACATTAGGTTTTATTTTAATAAATTATACTTTTAGACTTTTGGCTCATTAGATTGATCTGAAGGTTATAATTTATTGATTGAGACAGATTGACAAAAAATGGGATTGAGATGATCCAAATCCCAACATAACCAAAATTTAGAGGTTGACAAAAAATGGGATTGACAAAAAATGCTGGTTATGTTGTTAGCATTCCAAATTTAGAGGTTGAGAACATTATCACCAAAATTGAGAATTGGCATTATGTATTGGAAGTTTTGTCTTCATCCTTTTTGTATGAAAAAATTCATTTGGTTTTGCTGGTAAGCACAAGGGTACTTTAATTGATTTTTCCAATTAGCTTTGGTAGGGCTTACATGTATAGTTGAAATTCTCTTGCACCTTGGTTTCATATATCAGCCCTACTGCAATTTATCGTAGGTTCAGTTTAGAGGTTAGTTAATATTATATATTTGTCTCTTATTATGTAGTGATGCTATGTCATGAAACTTATCATAGAAATTGATATTAGTGTGAACATGATATAGGTGAAAATGATATAGATATAAAACAGTTTGTTGAGGAAACATTGAAATTATTGTCAGAATTATATACATGACTATAATTGTTTGTCAATTGGAAAGAAAATTGAAGCTGATCATAAGACATATTTGTATATTTGTTATTGAATGTTAATCACTCAATAAGTCTTGATTCATCTAGGAACAATAAAGAATTGATAAAAAATAAATATCATATTGAATCAGTCTTGGTAAAATAAGAACAAGTTTTTTTATATTAATTTTTGTATTAAACCATATGATTGTTCTTATTTTATTTGAATCGGTAAGTGCCTTAATAATACTAGTAGTAGCTAGTATTACGATTATTTTATTTTAAGAGTGATAAAAGTATCACCAGTTCCTTCAAATTAAGAATGGATATATTACCATTATCCCATTAATTTAAGAATGATCACAGTGCCATATGAGAATGGTATCATGGTACCATTATTGATTGATACTGTAGTATCAATACGAGTGGTATCGTAGTACCACAGATTCATAGATTGATATCATAGTATCAGTTCGAGTGATATTGCAGTACCATTCAAGAAGGTATATTCTTGACGGATTTCTACCGTGCAGTAGCAATTCGGTATATAGTTGTAACTGGGCTGTTTTATCCTGGAGACGGCGTGATTGATAGTCTGCTTGCATAATTTTGGGCAGTGTCACAAAACATCTTAAAGAAAGCGTACCGACCCGCAACTCATCCTATTAATTTTTTCGGTGATTTATTTTCGAAAAATATTTTTAAATATAAAAAACAACAAGACCAGTTCACGTATTAATGCTTGGTAGTTGTTGTGACTCGTGATACTATTATTTTTTTCGTTTTGAGGAAAAAATATCTTTAATTATCAATTAGAAAATTGGTATTTGTCTTAAGAATGAACTAAAAAAGACGCTAATCTCACCGTTTACAAACGGGATTAATTAAATTCACGTTTACATTCCATGTGTTCAAACCTTCGCCAACCCTTGTGATGAAAATGTTATTTTTTGAAGTAGTCAACATTAAACACTTCAGGAGGTAATCCAGCCACACCTTCCAGTACGGTTACCTTATTACGACTTCACTCCAGTCATTAGCCCTGCCTTCCGCATCCCCCTCCTTGCGGTTAAGGTAATCTTTAGCTTTTTAATTTTGTTTTAGTCTCTTAAATTACCAATTTTATACATTGTGGTTCTTAACATTTGTACCTTAACTAATGCGTTTAACAATTATAAACTAAGAGAAAAAATAAACCTTGAAAAATTATCCTTTATTTGTATTTAAAAATAAATAGTAACCATCATCAAATCTGAAAACCACCTAGGGACATTGCATTATATATGTCGGGGTCGGGGTTCGAATCTCGGTCATCTCACATATCTATCTTAAATGGTGGAATTTCTACTCACTAAGTTACCTAACAGAAAAAACAAACATCGCTCACGAAATGGCATATCATGCTAGTATTAAAAACTTTATTTATAGTATTTTTGTAGCTGCAAGAACTTTCATATTAGCAGCAGATTGAAGGGTCACAGCGACATTCATCTAAGATGCAGCAACAACATAGAGCTGTAAGACTGAAACGCAAAATAAAGAAAAAAAAAATAATTAATAGAATGTGACAAGAACATGAACAAAATTAATATATAGTATTTTTTTTTTTAGATAATCTTGGCTAGACTAGTTTGATTTTTAGTAGGAACAATTTTTGACCAGACTTTATTTACCTCGTGACCGAATTTTGGATTACCGAACTCTCTTTTTTGACTTATGAGAATTATAGGATTAAAAAAATATGGATACTAATAACCAAGGTTGTCAGAACCGGACCGGTGAGCTTACCGGTTCAAGGTTCAATGGTCGGACCGAGGTCGGACCGGAGTCGGACCGTTTTTAATTAAATATATAATTTTTATATTTTAAATCATATATAATAATAAACTAAAAGTTAGACAATATATATAATTTTACACTATTAAAAATTGAAGTCCATATAAAAGCTTATAATTGTATAATTTAAATTAAAAAAAAATAGTTATTGAGAAAGTTGGTTGCTTTTTTCTTTATATTTATTTTAAATTTGTTGGTAATTTACAACAAATATAAATTTAAGTATGTTTTATAAAATAAAATAAATATACCTTTTTTAATCTCATTACAAATTATTAATAAAAAATAAAGTTAAATGTGTTTTGTAAATAAAAATAGAGTGTCTTTGTATATGAACTACTCTATGAAGTCCCACATTGGAGAAATCTCATACTTGAAGTCTCCCACTTGGTTATAAATAAGCCTTTGTTAGGATATTTCTTAGTGCATTTGAAGTCTCCCACTTGATTGGTCATCGTTTAATGTGACTTTTAGTGGTATGAGATTGACCCCACTTAATTTGTGGATTTTTTTAATTTTTTCAATTAAAAAAATAAGTCATTTTTTTAAAACCGGTTCAGGTTTTGAACCGCCGGTTTTCGGCCGGTTTTCCGGTTCAATGACCGGTTCATGCGCAGACCGGTTTTGCGGCCGACTCGGACCGGATGCGGGTTCTGTTCCTGGTCCAACCGGTCGAACCGGCCGGTCCGGTTTTCACAACCTTGCTAATAACTGACTAAGATTAATTTTTTGAATTTGGGTTTAGGCTATGGCAAGAATAGCAACAACACCTCAATTGTTCACTTCATATTTGATAACTATGTTTTTCTCCCTTTAAACATACAATAAGGATCAAAACATAATGCAGCTCAAAGGCATATATTAATTGAGCAAACAAAGATTAATACTTTCTTCGATTTTTTTTATAAGAGATAATTGACTTTTCAAATTCATTTAATAATAAATGTATTTAAATTAATATAGATCAAATACATTAATTATTGAATGAATCTAAAAAAATAAATTGTCTTTTATAAAAATGACCGAAGAGAAAGTAGAATGTGAAAAAATTAATTAGTGTAGTTATATAATATTTTTAGATTTTTTGACTGACCATCCCTCAAGGAATCCAGCACTCTGTCTTCTGGGAAGTGGAGCAGCATATTGAGGTGGTGCCATCACTGGGGGACCTTGATAATACCAAGCCAACAATAAACTTCCCCAAAAATTAATGACATGAAAATTTATGTGAGAAGAAATAAATGTATATGATCTACTCTGTCCGGTTCAGAACAAGCCACGTTTAAGATTTTTGAACACAAATTAAGTACTGCAATATGACATATTTATTAAACTAAAGTGTAATACTACCTCGTCCCTAAATATAAAACTTTTTAAGAAAATTGTGAAAATTAATAAAGTTAATTATGATATTAAATTTGTTGACAATTTAATATCACTTTTACAATTTTATCTTTCAAGAAATATAATGAGTTAATGCTTTTTCTAAGTATTTATTATAGATTGTAGAAAAATATGCACTATAATTAGTGGTATGTTGGTAAAAAAAAAGTAATTAATACTCTTGGAAAATTGAAAAATGATCTTATAAAAAGGGACAATGAAAATTCTCAAAAGGATCTTATATGTGGGGACGAATGTAGTACTCCCTCTGTCCCTTTTTATAAGATCTAGTTTGACAAAATATGAGTATTAAGAAAGTAGATTTTAATATTAAATTGATTGAAAAATTACATTGATTTTACATGTTTACCCTTACAATTAATTGTAGTGTTTTGTATCAAACAGAAAAGAATTTAATGCTATTAAAAAAACTATGTAAAGTAAATAAAGGTAAGTTTTAAAGAAAAATAATAATTAATGTCATTAATAATAGCAAAATGGTCTTATAAAAAGGGACAAATTTTTTGTCAAACTAAATGTTATAGAAAAGGACGGAGAGAGTATATTATTTGAAAAGTACAATGCACATAATAATAATTGAATTTACATTGAAAATGAAAAGAATACCCCAAAACAAATTAAGTTAGGAAGAAAAAATGGGACAAAAAGTGAGAGAATGAAAAGGGAAAATGAGGGAGGTAGTTTTCTCCACCAACAACATACAAATCATATCATAACTATATTTATATAATATAGAAATTTCCAATACTATATGAGAAAAAAAATCGGTTTCAAAGGATGAAACATTTAAGCATACATTATTTGAAACAAGTTTATGTATGAAGAGAAGAAAGATGATAAAGTTACCTTGAGCAGGGTAGGGAGAGGCATACTTGGGGTCACTCATTTCTAACTTCTTTAATTGTAAATATGTACTAGTTAGTTTTGTATTTTTTCTTCTTCCAAACTTATAACTCTTTCCAACACTATTTATAAATGAACTCTTTCAAACCCTTTTATCAAGGCAGCTAACCTTTTCTTCAAGCAATTTGGCTATAACATGAACTCTTATAAGGGAGAATATGTTGATAAAAGAAGAACAATAACTTTTGTGGGGATAATATATGGTTAGAGAAAAGTAATGGGCCAGTACTTTAGAATAACAGAGGGCCCAATTTATCTTCCCATTTAATAATGTCTCCACTATAAATGGAAACGTGGGGTGAAAAAGAAATGTGGGGGGTGGGAAAAGAAATTTTCAATAATTTTAACCAAAATGTGAGTTTAACATCCGTTCTTGTTGGAAATGAACAGTTCTGTTTCAACATCAAGTGGAATTTTTCTCTTCCCACCCCTCACGTATCTCTTTAACCCCAAAAACCCAATTTTGCCCTTGGAGAAATTGGTTCGGATTCTACAAACCGAACTTTTGGTGGTTCGGAAAATAGAAACCAAACTTTTGTATTTATGGATTTTGTAGCAGAACTTGCGTAATTTTGGTTTGTAATTTTGGTTTGTAATTTGCTTAACATGAATTTGGTTTTGTAACTTGCGTAGTTATCACCGTTTTGAATTATTAACTAATGTTTTCGTTACATAACTTGTGAATTTAGTTAATGAGTGATTGCTTATCTTTTGAATTAGGGGTGATCGCGGTGCGGTTTGGTTCCATTTTGAACATAAAAGTCATCATAACCGCAGGATAAAAATGCATGCGGTCGGTTTGGTTCGGTTGGTTTTTAAAAAGTCATCCAAACCCAACCAATACGGTTAGGATCGGTTCGGTGGTTGCGGTTTACAACATAATATTTTAGTACCAAACAATTTTAAACATTCAAAAAAATAACTTTAAATTCCAAAATAATATTACAGTACCAATAAAAGTTGTTTATCCAAAATAACATTACCTTACAATTTTAAATATCCAAAAAAAGAACTTGAAATTCCAAAATAACATCACAGTACCGATAAAAGTTGTTGATCTAAAATAAAATTACAACACCAAAGCGACATTACAGTACAAAAAATAAGAACAACTTGAAGTTTCATTAATTATGTGGATTTACTTGATAATTGGACTATGTATATTGGAAACTTAATGCGATTTTAGCGGTATTGGAATATAATATAAACTTAATGCGGTCACTACAAGAAATATCATTTTTGGCAGCGACAAATGTCGCTGCCAAAAATGCAAAGTTGCTGCAAAAAGTGTTTTTCGCAGCGAAAAAATTGTTGCTGCATGTCGCTGACATAAGTGCCGTTGCGAAAAGTTTTGCAAGGACAATTAATGTCGCTGCCATAACTAGTGTTTTGCAGCAACAATTAATGTCGCTGACATAACTAATGTTTTTAGCAACAATTAATGTTGCTGGCATAACTAGTGTTATTTGGCAACAACAATTATTGTCGCTGACACAACTAGTGTTTTATTGCAACAAAAATTATTGTCGCTGGCATAGCTGGTGTTTTTAGCAACAACAATTATTGTCGCTGGCAAAAAATGTATTTTTCGCAGCGAAAAAGTTATTTTTTTGAACGATATAAATTATTGTTATATCTTTTATATCTCAACAACAAAATTGTTGGAATAAATTATATATTTTTGTTATTTTTTATAAAAATTTAGTATCAATCACTTAATTTAAATTGTCATAATTTAAATTCTCTAACTAAGTTTTGTTTCTTCTTATCTTATTCTTTCTATTTTGCATATATCCTTTTCAGCAAACTACAAATAATTCAATTCAAGTATCTACAAACAATATAATTAAAGGATAAAACTTATATCTAAATACAATTGTCTTGTTCTCCTATAAAAGAAGTGATACGTGCTATTTATTCAACTCAAATTTTAATAATCGCTTGTAACTCCGTTAAACCATTCATTCAGTGAACAATAAAAATCTTTTTCCTTCCTTTTGTGATGCATTGTATAATACTACAACCGTTGAACAATTGGAATATTTCTCACACATCAAATGCATTCTTTTAGATTTGTCTTCCTTATACAATTTTACCTCATTCTCCCACTCTGCTGCACAACAAGAATTATGATTTAATTAAAACCCTGACTATTAGACATTTAAGAAAGAAAAATAATAATAAATTGACTATATATAAAATTGAGAATTGAGATATAACAAGTGGAAGAGATAAGGGATAAAGTTTGTGAACATCTCCAACAAGATTAAACCTACAAAGAAACATTGACCTAAGAGGAAACATGACGATCTTGAATCAATCCATCAATCCTCTAGCTATTGAACTTGAAGCAAAAGGGATCTGAAAAATATTAAAAAATTTAAATTTACTTATGCAATAAAAGTATACGATGAAGCTAGCAAATCTGATAGTAGTTTGTCAATGTATTGGTTTGGATCTCAATGTCTCTTTAACTAAGTAATTGTGTGTGGTTACTATAAATGTTAATTTGACTTAAATATCTTTAAGACCATATGCAATGAGGTTGTTGAATTTAGTTTCAACACCCAAAATTTTTTGCAATGAGGTTGTTGAATATATGCTGGAGGAGAGAGAAGATGAATAAATTCAACATGTTGAATTCTGCGGAGAGAGAAAGATATCACGCCACATGGCAGCACGCGACTGGCTCACGAGATTTTAAACTCATCTTATCTTTTAACTCAATTATTTCAATGCAAATAATTTTTTTTTTATTTTTTCACCAAAATTCGTAATTTTTTTTTCTCTATAAATAGAGACTTGGTTCAATTGATTTGGACACAGAAAAAAAAACCAAGTTTTTCAATTGATTTGGTTCAATTATTATAATTTTATTTAATCATAAAAAACAAATATTAAAATTTAAATAAAAATATGAAATAAAAAGTGGTGGGGTAGGGTGTTGAATGAAAAAACTATTGGAGAGGGTAAAAATTGAATGGGGTGTTGAATTATTAGGTGGAAGAGAGAGAAGATGATGTGGAGTGTAAAAAGTGGAAAAATAGGGTGTTGAATGTTTTTGCCATTGTACATGGTCTAACTCACTTTTGTTTTTTCTTATCTTTTTATTTCTATTTTGCATATATCTTTCAACAAACTATAAATAATTGAATTAAATTATATCTACTAACAATTTATTAAATGGAACTATGGTAAAAAAATTTAATTTGTCCTTATCAAATATAATAATATATATAAAAATAGAAATAAAAAAAAAAATTAAATTAAAAGAAAGAATAGTGCTATATGGCACGACGCTCTATGTCGTTCAATTTGCACGACCTTGTTCATTTCATACCTCCTAGCTTATCTGTTTCATTCCATACTTAGTTTATCCGTTTTCAAAAACACCATACTCTTTACAGGTTCAGTTTAGCCTGGATCTATTGATTTATTGGTCCAACTTGGACTCATTAATTTGAGCCATTGATCAAAGAGGATACACTGATTTAGTGATGGTCCATACACACATGATTGCTCTCCCTCTCTCTCTCTTCAGTCACCACCCACATACATTCCCACACCAATTTCCACTTCCATAAAACATTTGGTTTCCTGATTCAACCAGAGGTTAATTGTTCCGTTACTCAAAATTTTCTTAGCAAATTCCGGCGAGATTTTCACCGAAAAATTTGTTGTAAGAAACGTTCAGTAACATATTGAATCACCACCTTAACATTTCGTTCAACACAGTCAAAGATAGATTCAAAACTTATAACATTTGTAAATCCTTGAAAAGAAAATCATAAGTAATTGTTCTTGAGAAATACTTATTGAGTTTTCTTTTTAAAGCATTGTTGGAAAAGTTAAGAAATTGAAGATTTGTAAGCCATGTTGTAGACTTTGGAACTACCCCTATTATCAAATTGTTTGAAAAATTAAGAAACCATAGTTAAAAATTTGGTTGGAAAATTAAAGGGAGACCCATTAATTAAGGGAATTGTTCAAAAGATAAAAAAATTTAAAGGTGTTCGATGGAACCAATATTAGAGGGAATAAAACTTAGAGCTGAACAAAAAAAATTCAAAAAACAATCTTAGAAGCTGAGAATTGGGTAGTGACAATCAAGTAAAATCATGGGTATTCGTTTCTGTGCTTGTTGTTACGGTGGAACAACAAACATCTGCCATGGGAGAACTGGAAATTGGTTTGAGTGGAGAGAGAGAGAGTGAGAGAGTAATTATCTATGGATGAACTATTGTAATGTCTGTGTATAATATTTCATCAATGGTTTAAATTGATTAGTGCAAGATGGACCAATAACTCAATAGGTCCAGGCTAAACGGACCCCTCTTTACAAGAGAGTTACACGTATCCTTTTAAAACCAAATGTCAACTTGCTAGCTCAACAAGATAAACACCATACTCTTGATTTATAAGAGTATTACTACCTGAAAAGAGATGTTCTGATTTACTTATTCATATTCAATAAGAATGCAGCACAAACTAAACCAATGATTTTGACTCAAATAAAATATGAAAGAAAAAATCAATTTGAAAAATCACGGACCGTTGTGCAATGTCAACGACAAAGTTTTATCGTACCATTTATCATTTTTCTAAAAGAAATTTACGCACAAAAATAGGAACGGAAACCACGATAAAAGATCAAGGTCGGTTTAGGTCTTAGAAAAAAATTAATTTTTTTTAAACCAAATTATTTTTCATATGTTTTAAAATTAATTTTTTTAAAACCAAATAAAAAGATCATCTTAAAAAAAAACATATTGTACTCTACTTGTTGTTGATTTTTTTTTAACTTAAATAAACAAAGATCATCAACGCTTGTACCAAAAAAAATATCTACTTCAAAAAAAAAAGATCATCTATGTCTGTACCAAAACAAAAAAGAAAAAAAGATCATCTACACTATTATACAATTTATTTTCTATTCCTATTTTTTTTATCAATTATTTTCTATTATTATGTTTACTTATCTTAAAATAATTTATTTTAATAAATGAAGATATTCAGTAGCTTTTTACCCAAAATTTTTTTTTATTTATTTTTGTAATATCAATTTTTTATTTTATTTTTAAAAAAAAATAAAAAACCTTATTTTAATGTTTGCTTTAGGCCACACAATGTGGGCGGACCCTACAAAAAATACGCATAAAAAATTGTAATTGTGTAGTTTCCCAACGACTTTACAAGGTTGTTGTAAAAAAAACTATACTATTAGCGGCAATAATAATCTACTAAAAATATATAGAAGAAACAATTACTAAAAATTCTAATTTGTCCTCAAAGAGTATGATAATATTGCAAATCTTCTACTATTAATTGTAATTTTAGCTCTAAAGATAAAAAAGATACAAAACATAAAAATAGAAAGAAAAAAAAATTAAATTAAGAGAAATCTACGCATAAAAATAGGAACAGAAACCTGATAAAAGATACACATAAAAAAAAGTAATTGAGTGGTTTTCCAACGACTTTACAAGGTTGTTGTAAAAAAACTAAACTATTAGCGGCAATAATAATTAGGCTTAATTGCAGTTTTGGTCCCCCTATTTTCAATTTTTTGCAGTTTTGGTCCCCCTATTTTAAAACTCGACAGTTTTGGTCCCCCTATCATAACTTTTAACTATAAATTGATGATACGATATGATTTAAACGGCGTGGTATATGATTCGATGATGAAAAAATACCAACATCGATGTAATTGTTAGAAAAATATTTCATAAAGTTCATGTTGTATCATCATATTTTAGACAAAATATGTGTTAGGGGGACCAAAACTGTCGAGTTTTAAAATAGGGGGACCAAAACTGCAAAAAGTTAAAAATAGGGGGACCAAAACTGTAATTAAGCCTAATAATTATTGTTGGAATAACTAACTTTTTCCAACGATAACGTAGTTGTTGAGAAAAAACCAACTTATAACAACAACTTAAATAAGTTGTTGCTATATGTATGTTTTTGTCAACAATTTAAATATCGCTGCGAAAAAGTCGTTGCAAAAAACGATATTTCTTGTAGTGGGTTTTACTTGTTAACTGCGGTGTTTACGGTTCGCAGTTTTATAGTGCGCGATTCAATAAAAAATACATTCAAACCAAATGCGGTTTTTGCAGTTTTTAGTTTGGATTGATTCGGTTTGCGGTTTTACTTTTAGATTGGTTCAGATACGATCACCCCTATTTTGAATTAATGATTGCGTGACTGTGATTGGAATTGAAAATATGATTTGAGTTGAAAATTACATGTATGATTGTGTTTGACAGGTTATAGAACCAAATGGTTCTGCCTACTGCCTTTCTCTTTGTTCTGATTACACACTGATACAGTTCGGTTAATAGAAATCGAACTTTTTGTGTCACAACAAATAATTCGGATTCTAGAAACCGGAATTTTTATTCCCTGAGATATTTCGGTTTCTGCGTTCTGAACTTTTATTAAGTTTACCAAAGCAACCAAATTTCTATGACAGGATTGGACAATGTAATAATAACAATAAAAACAACAACAACAACAACAACAACAATAATAATAATAATAATAATAATAATAATAATAATAATAATAATAATAATAATAATAATAATATTAGCTACTAGCCATGCAAAATAATAACAATAAAGCTTTGGAGAAAATACAGAGTTACAACTCAAAATAAAGCACGAGGCTTACAAAGACACGAAATCCTAAAAGTCTACATTTTGATATATTGGTTTCGGTGAATAAAAGAAGGTCTTGAGTCTTCCTTATATAGCCACGAGTTAGCATAGGCTTTCTGAGCAAATCGGGCTTCAAACACAGCTGGAAAAACGTGTAAGATCCAGCTCAAAAGTATTCTTGAACCAAATATAATCTTTCCTTAAATATATCACATCTTAAGGAAATAAATAATCTTCATAGAATCTTCAGTAAACAGAGAGAAACCTGTTGGAATATTTTATTATATTCCAATAATATTATGTGGGCAAATATCTTTATTAATTATATTGACTATTTATCAATTTGGGGCCTTAATTGATTAGTGATCAAATTAAGTAAAAAAGCTTATTAGATTTCTATTTAAGTAATTATTTAATTAAGTGATATGAGCTCAATATGAGTGGATGTCAGGATGACCCATTTGGGAATAATGGGAACCCTAATGAGTCATCACACTATATATAGGCTATGGTCTCCAATATACCGGACACACAGCAAATAATTTCTTCTCCCCATCTGAAGAGAATCCAGAGCATAAGGAAGAACTACAAGCCAACAGATATTTCTCATCCGTCTCACATGTTTCAGGATTGCTATCGGAGAGACTACGGTTAGTTCATATTCTTCTATCAAGGTATTCCTAAAATCCTATGATCTTAATAAATCAACATGATGTAGATCCAGTTTATATATATATATATATATATATATATATATATATATTCATATAGTTTTAGCTTCCGCACTAAAGTATGATTATAAATTTAATCTTTATTGTAGAGCATGTCTTTTAGTAATTAATATTAAATTAATTCCAACAAGTGGTATCAGAGCGGTCTTCATCTTTGATTTATTGAATCTATAGTATGATCTTTATGAGTTTATGATCGATACTTCGTGATAAAAGGTGCAATTTGGATTTCTTTCTGTTGCATGAAGTTTCGTAATTTTATGGGGAAATTTATTTTGTTTGCTGAATATTTGATTACTTATTTTATGTGATCATGCTATTTCAGTGTTTCCACATATTGGTTTCGTTGTTCTTTTTGGTTACTGAGATTGAATGAAAAATTGTAATTATTTTTTATTTGATATGTGGACATAAAGCTATTTCCCCAAAGTTGACTTAATTACCAAATCTCAATTTATTGAGAGATAAGTAACCTGTACACAATTTTGTGGATCTGTTTTGTGGTTTTTCAGTTTTTAAAGCCAAGAATTTTAGTTTACTGATTTATTGTATTGTTATATCTCTATGGTCACTTGATATATCGGATACAAATGTGTTGTTAAAGACTAAGGTTTGGATTAATTCGGTAATTTTCAATTTCAAATCAAATATTTTGGCTTGAATTGTTTATAAAGTTTGTTTCCTAAAAATAATGATTTAAATAATCTTCATAAAGTTATGTTTGATATATTATCGTACCTATCCGGTCAATGCTATTAGTAACTAAAGATTTTGATTTGATTTGTTTTGAAATTGAAAGTATTTTAAAATCAAATATTTGATTTGAAATAATAAATTGATTCACATTAATTTTGTAATTAAAGTTTATTTTGAGAAATAAGGCATATAAAGATTTAGCATATATATTTGGTTATTATATATATTTTCTTGAATAAGACTAATTGCAGTTAAATAGCAATTAATAATGATTCTCAAAATATTTTGATTCATTTTGGTATGTACGAAAATTAAAGTTTTTGATTCTTTAAACTTCGGAAAAATATAGATATATAAAGTTCTTCGTTTCCTTCTATTTTGGAAAATACAGTTAAAGAATTCTATTATTTATTTAAAGAATCATTGAGTATATGTGAATCAATTGTGGCATGAATTTTATTTGGTATATATAAAGATTTAATTTTAATTTGAAATTAAATATTTGGTTTATAGTATGATTTTGGTGTTTGAATTTATTGTTATTAAGTCTCTACAATAATTTCTTTTGTCATACTATTCGGTTATATTTCATGCAAATTTTAGTTAGATGGTGAAAATTTATTTATTCTCACATTAAGGGATGTCATTTAATCTGATGATTATGAAAGGACATCATAAAAGAATACGGCCTACATTTTGTGAGTAGTGCCTTGTGAGAATTTATTCTCACATTAAGTGATGTCATTTAATCTTATGATTATGAAGGAACATCATAAAGGAATACGACCTACATTTTGTGAGTAGTGCCTTGTAAATTTAAGACTTTTCCCATTTGATTTAATAAATTGCCAGGTAATTTTGATTAAGTTGGTTGAAACAACAAGTTGCCAAAGTAACCTCTGTTGTCTAGATTTAATTCAATTGAAATCACAAAAGGGATGTATAAAATTGTCCAGGCAAGCTATTTGGGTCTTTCGAAAGGTTGACAAAGTTTGGCCGAATAATTACATACATATATATCCAATTTATTAAATTGTCTAGTAATGATGATTGAGTTGATTGAAACAATGTAACACCCCGTTTTCATAACGCAAAAAGGGCATTATTTTTTTTTTTTAAACAAACGCTCAGAGTGCGCAAAACATTTTTAATTGAGCCGACATTAAATATTACAAACGAACCATATATATATCACACCATATATATATATTGTATTCGAAATGCTAAGTGTAAACCTGAATAATTACAATCCATAAGTCTATGTGCTCACAAGCACTAACTAACCAAAAGAAGTTAGAATGTCCTATGCTAATCAAAAAAACACAGTGCACAACACACCGGCGCATAGTCTAACTAAAACTACCACTCCAGCTTCAACACGAGCTCACTATGGCCTAGAGCTGCCAACACCATCCTCTCGACCTACATCGTCATCTGGGGTGGGATGAGCCCGCAAATGAAAGAAAGGGTCACCACAAAATAAAAGTATATATATATATATATAACCGGTGCGAAAGATTGTACACTTAACAAAATTTCCACAAAACACAAGAGAAAGCTCTTAAAACATTCAACAATTCCCGCCAACGGGCTTATATATATAATGCACAACAAGCCTAATGCAGACTTCTACAATGAGTGTGGTACTGCCAGAGCTACCACATGCAAATGAATTCCGGAATTACCAATCATAACCAATAAAACCGCAAAAGGGTTAAGGTGGATCCACTCACGCAATCACACCCCGTGGTCCACTCACGCAACCACTTATTGTACTCAATAAGATCCCGTAGGATTTTGGGTGGGTCCACTCACGCAACCAACACCCCGTAGTCCACTCACGCAACTACGCACAATGAATGCATGAGCATACAATTCCCTGCATATGCTAACGCCACACATACATACCTCTCAAGCATATGTAACTAAATCATAGCAATTCATACATATATTTTCAAAATCATATGTAAATTGCACAAGTAACGTAAACACGTTCCCATCAACGGGCATACATAACACAAACATGTCAAACCGTTTTAAAAGACAGAATTAAAGTGGAGCCCTTACCTCGGCAAGCTTCCTTTACTAAAACTCGTCCAAACAACACAACGCGCTTCCTAAAACAAGCAACGTAACAATCAATACATTGTTCTCTAACCAATCGTATTGAAACTACACCAAAACCCCAAAAACCTAAAGGTTCCTAAGGAAAAACCACTCTTTCGGACATCGAATCAAAAACTACCGGATTGATCAACCCCCATGAGTTATTTGTACTATTTTTAGGACCCAAAACAATTGCCAAAAGTCTTAAATAATTTGAATTGCAAAATGGCTATTTTCTTGCGTTATAAGTTACGTACCTTCCGAGTACCCGAAAAACTCGTTTCCAATCCCCACCACTTCCATAAATTAATAAAAAGGGATTAGAATGTTAAAAACCAAGTTTAGAAATCAAAATCCAAAATCTCAACTCCCAGAGCTCGCCCTGGCGAGTTGGTGGCGAGTGAAGGCAGGGAGTACTGGTCTTACTCGCCCTGGAGCTCGCTCTGGCGTGTTCATGACCTGTGACACTCGCCCTGGCGAGTAACCACTCGCTCAGCGAGTTGCACCTGTCATGACAGCAAAAGACAGCAACTCACACCACCTTTTTCCACCCCAAGCCTAGTTTGATTCTATTAGTTCCCAACATCTTTTCAAGGCATAAAAGCAAACCATTTTCATAAGCAAGCAACACATTTCCGAAAGCATGTTGGTTGCTTCGAGTGCAAGTTATTTGATTTTCATTTCCAAAATTAAAACCAAATCCAAGCACAAGTTTTATTACGGGCCTTAACCGTCCGGTAATCATTTTCAAACATGTTTTCAAGGTAAATAGCGACACCACATGTCACAATAGTTTTAAACCATTTTTGACCCCAAAACACTACCCAAAACACTTAGGAATATTTTCATAAACCTCAAAATATTTTTCATCGGATTTTCTAAAACAAAACCATACAACGCATTTCCCTTTCGCCCAAAGGTTCAAAGACAACTTTTCTTTTCAAAACCTTACAACATAGCCTCATGTTATTGATCATTACATAACCAAACCAAAACCCTAACTTTTCTCATGAGATTTTTCACCAACTCATGGAAAACAAAAACAACAAAGCCTAGCATGCTTACTAAACTCTCATGAACAACTTTCATGAAACAAGAACTAGCAAGAACAACCTTTCTCACCAAACCCTCTTAAGAACATAAACCCAAAAACCTCAAAACTCTAAAAATCTACCAACCTAGGAGATGAGAAGAGAGGATTACCTTTAGAAAGTGATTCTCTACAACTTTCCTCAAAGTTCCCAAGCTTGAAATGGAGTGAAATGGTGAGGAAATGAAATTTGTGAAGGTTGGAAAGTGAAATGGAGTTTCACGTACAAGAGAGAAAGAATGGAGATGTTTTGTGATGTTTTTCTAAGTGCCAAGGTCATCAAACCTCCTTACTATGACAAAGCTCTTGCTAACTCATGGCCATTGGATCAAAAACACAATGCCAAGACCAAACCATAGCCATTGGATCAAACCAAAACAAACCCACTTGAGATAACACTCAAAACCTCATAGAAACACTCACACGTTCAGCTCTCGCGCGACGCGACGAACGTAAAACACAAAAACATAAAACTTACGGAAAGAACGTCTAACGTTTTTCCATTCCAAAACTTATCGCCGAATCTTTTTCCGCGACTGTAATTTTCTTCCATACCTTAGAAAATTATTCTCAGAATATATCTTAACTCGTGCAGATATATAAAACTCCCATCCGAAACCTCACTTAAAACAGACGCAGTAAAATTTTCCATCCGCGGTTAAAATCCTACTCGTTTTTCCAAAAACAAGAATAATCCAAAACTCGTTATTCTGAAACCACAAATAACTTCTTATACAAGAAACAGGATCACAAGACAAAAGTCTGTACAATTACAGTGCACGAGCACAAAACAGACTCAATTACAGCAAAACCTCATAATTACACGATGTTTCATCACACGAACACATCGAAACCCTAATATTCCTTAAACCAACTATACAATGAAATCTTGGGTCTTACAATACTACCCCCCTAAAAGAAGTTTCGTCCTCGAAACTTAGACGTCGTCAAACAAACTGGGGTATAATTCCTTCATCTTACTCTCGAGCTCCCAGGTGGTATCTCCCGTAGTTTCATTCCATATTACCTTCACTAAAGGTATCTCTTTCGTTCTCAAACGCTTCATCTTCCTATCCGCAATCTTGATCGGCGGAACTTCAAATGACAAGTTATCCCTCAACTGGATGTCATCTGGTGTGATCACATGTGATGGATCCGGTGTATACTTCCGCAATTGCGACACATGGAACACATCATGAATCAAAGATAGTACCGGTGGCAACGCGATCCGATATGCTACCTTCCCAACCCGTTCCAAAATCTGATAAGGCCCTATAAACTTCGGAGTCAACTTCTTTGCTTTCAAAGCCCTTCCAACACCAGTTGTTGGGGTAACACGGAGAAATACATGATCTCCCGCTTCAAACTCTAGCGGCCTCCGACGTTTATCCGCATAACTCTTTTGACGATCTTGAGCAACTTTCATCCTTGCCCTTATCTTTCGGACCTTGTCCGTCGTTTGTTGTACCATTTCCGGCCCTACTATGGTGCTTTCCCCATCTTAGTACCAACACAAAGGAGTCTGACATCTCCTCCCATACAAAGCCTCATATGGTGCCATTCCGATGGTCGAATGGTAACTATTGTTGTACGTGAACTCTATCAACGGCAACACGTCGTCCCAACTCCCACGATCATCCAGCACACATGCTCTCAATAAATCCTCTAGTGACTGATTTGTTCTCTCAGTTTGCCCATCGGTCTGGGGATGATAGGCGGAACTCAATCTCAATTTCGTCCCCAACGCCTCATGCAAAGTCTTCCAAAAATGTGAAGTGAACTTTGGATCTCTATCCGACACTATACTTGACGGAATCTCATGTAACCTCACAATCTCAGCAATATACACATCGGTCAACTTTGCCGCCGTATCCGTAATCCTTACCGGTAGAAAATGAGCGGACTTCGTCAAACGATCCACTATCACCCAAATGGAATCATGCTTCCTCCTGGTCTTGGGTAAACCAGTGATGAAATCCATAGAAATGCTATCCCACTTCCACTCGGGGATATCTAAAGACTGCAACATCCCTGCTGGTCTCTGATGTTCAATCTTCGCCTTCTGACAAGTCAAACACGACGCCACAAACTCGGCCACATCCCTCTTCATACCCGGCCACCAGAAATCTTGCCTCAAGTCCTGATACATTTTTGTTGCCCCGGGATGCATACTAAGCTTACTCTTGTGTGCCTCCCTTAGAATGGTGTTTCTCAAGTCCATCGCATCGGGCACACACATCCTACCATTACATCTCAGAATGTTGTCCGGTCCCACCTTGAAATCTCGGTTGGTTCCTCGAACAATCAAAGCCCTTTTCTCCATAAGGAACTCGTCACCTTGACAATTAGCAATGTCCTCTAACAAACCATTCGAGATGGTGATCATACCCAATCTCATATTCCCTAACGCAAACTCCACTTCCAGGTGCAAGTCTCGAAATTCTTTCAACAACTCTTGTTGACTAGCCATTTGTGCCGAACACGCTGACACACTCTTTCTACTCAAAGCATCGGCTACCACATTAGCCTTCCCCGGATGGTATTCTAAGGTAAAGTCAAAGTCTTTCAATGTTTCCATCCACCTCCTTTGCCTCATATTCAACTCCTTCTGGTCGAACAGATACTTAAGGCTTTTATGGTCACTAAACACAACGAAAGTGCAACCATAAAGATAGTGTCTCCAAATCTTCAATGCAAAAACCACGGCCGCAAGCTCCAAATCGTGCGTCGGATAATTCTTCTCATGCACCTTCAACTGCCGTGATGCATAAGCCACTGCTCTCTTGTGCTGCATCAACACACAACCCAAACCCTGATGAGACGCATCACAATAAACCTCATAAGGTTCATCTGACTGAGGTAACACCAACACCGGTGAAGTCGTCAACCGCTCCTTCAACAATTTAAAACTAAGTTCACACTGCTCAGTCCACGCAAACGGTTGATCTTTTCTCGTAAGTTGCGTCATTGGTGCCACAATTTTAGCGAATCCTTCTATGAACCTCCGGTAATAACCGGCCAAACCAACAAAACTTCTCACATCAGTCACTGTTTGAGGCTGCTTCCATGCAAGTACTGTGTCAATCTTGGCCGGATCCACGGCAATTCCCTCTTTTGATATAACATGACCGAGGAAATTCACCTCTTCCAACCAAAAGTCACACTTTGACGGGTTAGCATACAACCTTTTCTCCCGCAAAACTTGCAAAACCAAGCGAAGATGCTCTTCATGCTCCTCTTCACTCTTCGAATACACGAGAATATCATCAATGAACACAACCACGAACTTGTCCAGAAATGAATGGAATATCCGATTCATGTAATCCATAAAAATCGCTGGTGCATTCGTCACTCCAAATGGCATCACTAGATACTCGTAGTGTCCATAACGTGACCGAAATGCTGTCTTCTGGACATCCTCTTCCCTTACTCTTATCTGATGATATCCAGATTTCAAGTCAATCTTGGAAAATACTGACGCTCCTTTCAACTGATCCATCAGATCATCAATACGCGGCAATGGATACCGGTTCTTGATAGTCGCCTTATTAAGCTTCCGATAATCCACACACAAACGAGATCTACCATCCTTCTTTTTCACCAATAAGACCGGTGCTCCCCACGGCGACACACTAGGCCTTATGAAACCCTTCTCTAACAAGTCCTCAATCTGACCTTTCAACTCTACCAACTCGGCCGGAGCCATCCGATAAGCTGATTCCGAAATCGGACCCGTACCCGGTTGTAAATCAATAAAGAATTCCACCTCTCTACACGGAGGAAAAGCTGGAATCTCCGACGGAAACACGTCTTGGAAATTTTGAACTACTCGAATTTCCTCAATTCGGATCTCCGACGTCACTCCTAAACTAGCAA
The DNA here is from genome assembly GCA_030408175.1 of Trifolium repens. Lineage (NCBI taxonomy): Eukaryota > Viridiplantae > Streptophyta > Magnoliopsida > Fabales > Fabaceae > Trifolium > Trifolium repens. Next base: position 17,459,785 of record CP125845.1, on the reverse strand, counting down.
GTGAAACAATCTCTGGCTCTCCGTTACACATAATCACTGTAAGCTGATTGGCCGATAGGTATCTCCGCACACCTGGCTCGGGAAAGAAAACCAATTTCCGAGCACAATCTAGTATAACATAATGATAAGATAGCCAATCCATCCCGAGAATGATCTCGAGAGATGTAAGCGGTAAACACACCAAATTGACCGGAAACTCTCTATTCTGAATTACTACCAAACAATGCAAGCATGCAGTATTTACTACCAAATCCTTAGCAGGAGTCAAAACATTCAAATCAAATGGAAGAACAGAAACATTCAAACTCAACCGATTTGCACATGCCAAAGAAATGAATGAGTGGGTTGCCCCCGTGTCAATCAAAGCAGTTAAAGAATTACCTGCAATGTGACAGCTCTCGTGAATAGCATTGCTAGCCTGCCCACTCACTTCTGTGCCCATACAGTAAGCACGTGCCTTTGCCGCAGGTCTGGTACCTTGTGAGCCTTGTGCCACATTAGCCGACGGCCCGGCCTTCGGGGCTTTGCAATCTCTAGCAAAGTGTCCCGGCTTCTTGCAATTAAAACAAACATGCCCCTGATTCCGGCATTCATTCGCATAGTGGCCCACTTCACCACACTTAAAACAGCCCTGCTTCCCGGTATTCTCACTGTTCTGATTCACCGATCGACCCTGTCCCTTGTTATACTGTGGACGGTCATATGGCTTACTGCCTTGTTTTCCACGGTTCTGACTTTGATTCGGACCACCAGAACGACTTGGTCCCCCAGCACTAAAACCACCCTGACGGTTCACCCTTTTGTTTCTCATATCTTCAACCTCTTGGCACTTTTCAACCAAGACTTGAAATTGTCGAATACCCAATGGCACAACCGCATCCTGCAGTTCGTACCTAAGCCCATCTTGGAAGCGACGACACATATAGACCTCATCTATCTCATCCCTAAAGAAGCGGAAGAAACGGGATAATGATTCAAACTTCTTGGAATATGCCTCCACATTCATACTCCCCTGACGTAGTCTCAGAAACTCCTCACCATACCTTTCCCTTGCAGTCTCAGGGAAATACTTAGCCAGGAACCTCCTCTTGAAGTTCTCCCAGTTAATCTCCTCATATGCATTTTCCATAATCAGACGGGTGTTCCTCCACCAAAATTCGGAACCCCCAAGCAGCTGATAGGTAGCTAGAACTACCTTCTCCCCCTCCGGACAATGAATTGCCCCATATATTCTTTCCATAGCATGGAGCCATAGATCCGCCGTTTCTGGACCTCCCTCCCCATTAAACTTTGGAGGGGCCTGCTGATTAAAACTTGCGAGAACCCTAGACCCAGCGGCCAGGATCTCCCTGTCGCGCTTTTCAAGGTCTCTCTGCGCCTTAGCATGAGTTTGCGCAGTCACCGCTGCTGCCATTGTATTCATGGCATAAGCCATCTGATGAATGTCCACATCATCATCATCTCTAGCAGGTGCCCTTCTTGGAGGCATCGTTTCCTGCACATACCAATTCTCTTCGATTAGATCCTTATCCAAACATTTCTGAATTCCAACAGAAAACCTCACTCAACGGATTATTAACCCATAACCCGACACTGAACAAACACTAGAACTAACCCAACACTAGTTACGTTCTAACCGACTCTGAACTAACGACTCAAGTATACACTTTCCCTTTGAAGATTTAAAGCCGGGCTCTGATACCACAATTGTAACACCCCGTTTTCATAACGCAAAAAGGGCATTATTTTTTTTTTTTTTAAACAAACGCTCAGAGTGCGCAAAACATTTTTAATTGAGCCGACATTAAATATTACAAACGAACCATATATATATCACACCATATATATATATTGTATTCGAAATGCTAAGTGTAAACCTGAATAATTACAATCCATAAGTCTATGTGCTCACAAGCACTAACTAACCAAAAGAAGTTAGAATGTCCTATGCTAATCAAAAAAACACAGTGCACAACACACCGGCGCATAGTCTAACTAAAACTACCACTCCAGCTTCAACACGAGCTCACTATGGCCTAGAGCTGCCAACACCATCCTCTCGACCTACATCGTCATCTGGGGTGGGATGAGCCCGCAAATGAAAGAAAGGGTCACCACAAAATAAAAGTATATATATATATAACCGGTGCGAAAGATTGTACACTTAACAAAATTTCCACAAAACACAAGAGAAAGCTCTTAAAACATTCAACAATTCCCGCCAACGGGCTTATATATATAATGCACAACAAGCCTAATGCAGACTTCTACAATGAGTGTGGTACTGCCAGAGCTACCACATGCAAATGAATTCCGGAATTACTAATCATAACCAATAAAACCGCAAAAGGGTTAAGGTGGATCCACTCACGCAATCACACCCCGTGGTCCACTCACGCAACCACTTATTGTACTCAATAAGATCCCGTAGGATTTTGGGTGGGTCCACTCACGCAACCAACACCCCGTAGTCCACTCACGCAACTACGCACAATGAATGCATGAGCATACAATTCCCTGCATATGCTAACGCCACACATACATACCTCTCAAGCATATGTAACTAAATCATAGCAATTCATACATATATTTTCAAAATCATATGTAAATTGCACAAGTAACGTAAACACGTTCCCATCAACGGGCATACATAACACAAACATGTCAAACCGTTTTAAAAGACAGAATTAAAGTGGAGCCCTTACCTCGGCAAGCTTCCTTTACTAAAACTCGTCCAAACAACACAACGCGCTTCCTAAAACAAGCAACGTAACAATCAATACATTGTTCTCTAACCAATCGTATTGAAACTACACCAAAACCCCAAAAACCTAAAGGTTCCTAAGGAAAAACCACTCTTTCGGACATCGAATCAAAAACTACCGGATTGATCAACCCCCATGAGTTATTTGTACTATTTTTAGGACCCAAAACAATTGCCAAAAGTCTTAAATAATTTGAATTGCAAAATGGCTATTTTCTTGCGTTATAAGTTACGTACCTTCCGAGTACCCGAAAAACTCGTTTCCAATCCCCACCACTTCCATAAATTAATAAAAAGGGATTAGAATGTTAAAAACCAAGTTTAGAAATCAAAATCCAAAATCTCAACTCCCAGAGCTCGCCCTGGCGAGTTGGTGGCGAGTGAAGGCAGGGAGTACTGGTCTTACTCGCCCTGGAGCTCGCTCTGGCGTGTTCATGACCTGTGACACTCGCCCTGGCGAGTAACCACTCGCTCAGCGAGTTGCACCTGTCATGACAGCAAAAGACAGCAACTCACACCACCTTTTTCCACCCCAAGCCTAGTTTGATTCTATTAGTTCCCAACATCTTTTCAAGGCATAAAAGCAAACCATTTTCATAAGCAAGCAACACATTTCCGAAAGCATGTTGGTTGCTTCGAGTGCAAGTTATTTGATTTTCATTTCCAAAATTAAAACCAAATCCAAGCACAAGTTTTATTACGGGCCTTAACCGTCCGGTAATCATTTTCAAACATGTTTTCAAGGTAAATAGCGACACCACATGTCACAATAGTTTTAAACCATTTTTGACCCCAAAACACTACCCAAAACACTTAGGAATATTTTCATAAACCTCAAAATATTTTTCATCGGATTTTCTAAAACAAAACCATACAACGCATTTCCCTTTCGCCCAAAGGTTCAAAGACAACTTTTCTTTTCAAAACCTTACAACATAGCCTCATGTTATTGATCATTACATAACCAAACCAAAACCCTAACTTTTCTCATGAGATTTTTCACCAACTCATGGAAAACAAAAACAACAAAGCCTAGCATGCTTACTAAACTCTCATGAACAACTTTCATGAAACAAGAACTAGCAAGAACAACCTTTCTCACCAAACCCTCTTAAGAACATAAACCCAAAAACCTCAAAACTCTAAAAATCTACCAACCTAGGAGATGAGAAGAGAGGATTACCTTTAGAAAGTGATTCTCTACAACTTTCCTCAAAGTTCCCAAGCTTGAAATGGAGTGAAATGGTGAGGAAATGAAATTTGTGAAGGTTGGAAAGTGAAATGGAGTTTCACGTACAAGAGAGAAAGAATGGAGATGTTTTGTGATGTTTTTCTAAGTGCTAAGGTCATCAAACCTCCTTACTATGACAAAGCTCTTGCTAACTCATGGCCATTGGATCAAAAACACAATGCCAAGACCAAACCATAGCCATTGGATCAAACCAAAACAAACCCACTTGAGATAACACTCAAAACCTCATAGAAACACTCACACGTTCAGCTCTCGCGCGACGCGACGAACGTAAAACACAAAAACATAAAACTTACGGAAAGAACGTCTAACGTTTTTCCATTCCAAAACTTATCGCCGAATCTTTTTCCGCAACTGTAATTTTCTTCCATACCTTAGAAAATTATTCTCAGAATATATCTTAACTCGTGCAGATATATAAAACTCCCATCCAAAACCTCACTTAAAACAGACGCAGTAAAATTTTCCATCCGCGGTTAAAATCCTACTCGTTTTTCCAAAAACAAGAATAATCCAAAACTCGTTATTCTGAAACCACAAATAACTTCTTATACAAGAAACAGGATCACAAGACAAAAGTCTGTACAATTACAGTGCACGAGCACAAAACAGACTCAATTACAGCAAAACCTCATAATTACACGATGTTTCATCACACGAACACATCGAAACCCTAATATTCCTTAAACCAACTATACAATGAAATCTTGGGTCTTACAAACAACATGTTGCAAAAGTAACCTCTGTTGCATAGATTTGATTCAATTGAACTTACAAAAGGATGTAGTGTGAAATTATCCATGTGAGTTGTCGTCGGCCCCAAGGAAGGCACAACTTGACCGGGTGATTGCATACTTGTGATGGTAAATGTGTGGTGATTATAAAGTTATTTACCATGTGAATAGTAGGATGCGCAAACGTGACTATTATTTGACATGTTATCACCAATGTTTGATCATTGCATTGAGAGTACCGCTTGCAGTTAATTCTTACAATCCAAAGATTGGGGATTGATGGTGCGCTTGGTATCTTGTTTGAGTCTTTTAATTTACAAATAAAGTTTTGCATGTCTGTATAATAACTTATTGACATGTATAATAAAGTCGTGTTATTGTGAATCCATGTAAGTATTTAGTGGATTACAATCACACCTATGATGGTAAACATGTGACAATATGAGGACTATTGTTTATCAATATTAATTGTCAGTGTTTGATCATTGTAACAAAATACCACTAGCAATTGATGTGAATTTTAAGGACTTGACATTGATGATGCATCGGATATTTTGGTTGATATATTTTTTGTTCTCTATAAACTAATATAGTTTGTTTATCTGCAGAATCGTGTTATAAACTAATATGAGTTAGAATTTAATAAATTCTAACTCTCAGGAATATAAGAAGAACATTACGTTCTTGGATCTAGACCTTTGATAAGGATGGAGGAACTCAAATATCTCACAATTTAATAAATTTAAAGTGAGAATCAAGTTTAGAAAGTGAGTATACTCCTAATCACAAAGGTCGTGTGATCATAAAGTTTTAATTTCCAGGGACATTAGAGGTGTTATTTAAGATGACATAATTTTTTGTCATGTTTTTCTTTGCTTAAATTATAGTGCTTGTAAAGCAATAAGGCGAAAGACAAGCTCTCGTTGGAGAGATGACTTTTCATTAAGATTATCGAGCAAAGAAATATCAGGAGCACATTATGTAACTATTTAATCTTGCTAAAGAGTTGTGGTTTCGACAATCAGGTGACTTGGTCGAAAATATAACATTTATTGTTCTCTTTGCACAATTAATTTTATGACTGTCAAAGTTGGAAATAATTCTTTAATAGAATTATTTCATAAAGTGTGCAATGAAGAAAATGTTGAAGCAAGAGAAAATAAAATAGTGCTCATTAGGTAAATACCTCAAAGGATAAGGGCAAATAAAGAATAATAAGAAAATATGATCTAAACTGACAAATTCCAATGATGTTGAAAGACACATCAATCTAGAGGGAAATAAGTTAGTGAAGATTGATGATTTTCAACTATTTGTTAGATTGTTGTTTTTAATAATATTTATATTTAAAAGACAATTTGGTGAATCATTTTTTGAATTTAAGTTTTTGTTTTTAATGTTATAAGTTCATTATTGTTATTTTAAAATGAGGGATTCAATTTGTCTTTTAAATTTAAATATAAGCATAGTCAATTCAGTTATGACTTGTGACAATCTTGAATTGTTGAAAATTTTGAGAAATATAAATTTTGGTCCCAAGTTAATGAATATTTTGAGACATGAAATGTAGTTAAAATTTGAAGATATTGAGTTTGGGGGAGAGATATGGTAAAAGAACAAAATTGATTGAGGAAGAATTGGTTCTAAACTAACTCATATAGTTACTATTTATATAGTAAATTTGGATCCTTATAAGGATATTAGTGTTCTTCCTCTCAACTAAGTTAAGAAATTAATTTATAAAGATCAAACTCAATACCTTCAAGAAACTAAAGCATCGAATGTCATAAAGTATTGACTGGAAAGCGAAATTACATTTGATTTAAAAACTCTATTATGACAGTCAAGACACTTGTAATTTATTATAATTTTGGAGTTTCATAAGATGGATACCAATATAGTATTTCTTAATGGTGACATTAAGAAAAACAATAAGGTGCAATCTGACAAAACTTTATGTCAAAAGACACAAAATAGATAATTTGCAAACAGATGAAATCCATTTATGAGTTAAGGAAACTGTCTCAATAATGATACCACAAAAGTCTCATCAGGTAATTATCTCATTTGGTTTTGAGATGTATATTATGGAGAGTTGTGGGTTATACATGTTCAGTGGGAGTATCTTTATATTCTTAGTTTAATGTGTCGATTTTACTTTATTAAGTCAACAGTGATATATGGTCGTTGTGCAAAATCAAGAAATCACTAACAAAAGTTTAGTGACGAAAGTTCTTGCGCACATCTCTTTTGTATTAGGAAATTCGATACTTGAGGATTATTCTGTATGTATCATTCAATTATCACAAAAGAGTTATATCAATAAAGTTGAAAGTAAATTCGACATGAAAGTCAATAAACTAAGGGATTGTTTTAATCATAAATGAGGCTGTTTAAAAGTCTCAATAATTGCCAAAAGAAAATCTGGAAATTTAAAAAATAAAGTATGTTCTTAAATGCTTCAGCTTTGAGAAACTTAAGTATGATCTTAATTATACGCATCCGGAAATAGCGTATATAATAAGACCATTTGGCAGATACTTGAGCAATTCAAAATTTGAATTGTTGAAATGAAGCAACCATAAAGATTGTTATGGAGAACAAAATAATTTATTTCAGATATCAGAGTCTAATAATTTGGAGATCATCAGTATGTTCGACTCCGATCCTTTTGGATGTCTACATACAATGGACATCCTAACTCAAGAAATAACGGTAAGTATTTATGTCACTTGGTTGCATAAAGTAAAAGATTTTTTGAAAGACAACTCAAGTTATATTGTGACATAAATCGTCAGATGATATTTCAACAACTGTTTTATAAAGTTAATTAATTTATAAGTTGTTGAAGGATAGAACATATAGAGATAAATTTTATGCTAGCTAATTCACTAATCATAGACTTGACACCTGAGGTCTTTCATTTGGTTGTTGTCACTAAGGATGTCTTGGATTAGTGGGAGTCTCTCTTCAGTTATGTTCTAACTTTGGTATTGAAACAAATACATATTTGGTTAAGGTTTTCTGCAGAATTAAAGTTTGAAATAAAGTTTGAGGTTATTATGATAACTCATTTTGTATCATTTGTGCAAATAATGAATTTGCAAACTTCAGTTTGATCTCACTAAGAATTTCAGTTGGACCAATTGGAAATAGGCATGATATAGAGATCACATTGCATGCATTTTCCATGTCACTCATCCATATCGATCTATGTCCTCGAGTGCATTGATGTGGTGATCGTCGAAGGTTCCGTCACGTTATACGTTAGTGACGACAGCCGCGTGGTCCCATTATTGATGTATGAGACGGACCAGATTGTAAAGTTGAAATCTAAAGATAAATAGCATTCAGTTGCGCACCTAAAGAATAATGATATAATTATTATGATATATTTCCCAAGTGGGAGATTGTTGGAATATTTTATTATATTCCAATAATATTATGTGGGCAAATATCTTTATTAATTATATTGACTATTTATCAATTCGGGGCCTTAATTGATTAGTGATCAAATTAAGTAAAAAGGCTTATTAGATTTCTATTTAAGTAATTATTTAATTAAGTGATATGGGCTCAATATGAGTGGATGTCAGGATGGCCCATTTGGGAATAATGGGAACCCTAATGGGTCATCACACTATATATAGGCTATGGTCCTCAATATACCGGACACACAACAAATAATCTCTTCTCCCCATCTGAAGAGAATTCAGGACATAAGGAGTCCCGGTTGAGGAAGAACCACAAGCCAACGAATGTTCCTCATCCGTCTCTCATGTTTCAGGATTGCTATCGGAGAGACTACGGTTAGTTCATATTCTTCAATCAAGGTATTCCTAAAATCCTATGATCTTAATAAATCAACATGATGTAGATCCAGTTTATATATACATGTTCATATAGTTTTGGCTTCCGCACTAAAGTATGATTATAGATTTAATCTTTATTGTAGAGCATGTCTTTTAGTAATTAATATTAAATTAATTCCAACAAAACCAACGTCTTGGTGCTCAAGAAAATATCTGAAGATACCAAAAATAGTAGGATTCAAGAAAAAGGCGCGTACACATGGCTCACAATCATGGCATACTGAACATGTATCCAATGTTGAAACATTGCATCAAACATCTTGCTTGTATATTTATTTTGGCAAAATGATGCCAACAACCAAATATACAACAATTTTGCAACATCTGAAAAGTTCGGGAAACAAAACCTGAACTCTGGGAAGGCAGTAACAGAAACATTTGTAACATTTCATAACCTGTAACTTTAGTTACAGAACCTGCAAATTTCACATTTCAGCTATCAAATTTCTTCATCAAATTACATAACACAATTCCAATATCATAAGCAAATTTTAACTTGCAATTCATAATCCCATACACAAAATCTTTGAAGAAGGATCTCTTGGAGGACCACCTCGCAATGGAAAAAAGGTTTCACTCACTCCTATGCTAGGTTTTGTCAACTCAACGACGACTTTTCCGTAGTAAGTAGCAATTACATGACCCATGTCGGAAAAGGTGAACCATTTTTTCTTGGGGGCGACACCGTGGGCGCGCTTAGGTGCAGAGACCAATGCATCTAACACATATTTTAAACACTTCTTTCCACCGAAAACCTTCTCATACAATGATCTATGCAAATTAATCTCCCTTGTCATGTTAAGTTTAACTAATTCATAATCATCTTCATTAATTGCAAGATGAAGAAGTGTTGGAATGAACTGGTTTTTTTGTGAATATATCACAAAAGTTCGGTTTCTAGAACCCGAACAAAAAGCCGAGAGGTTTCTATTTTTCGAACCACCAAAAGTTCGGTTCGTAGAATCTGAACTTTTTCTCCAGGGACAAAAAAAGGAAATTCAGGGGGTGAAAGAGATATGTGGGCGGTGGGAAGAGAAAAATTCCATCACGTGCACCCGATTATATTTTGAGATGTTGTCAGTCTGCATTGGATTGCGTGTGAATCTTTACGGTTTTGTTCTTTATAAAGTATGTTTTGGTAGATTGATGAGTGTATGTGGGATTTGGTGTTGGATTTATTCTCTTTTAATTATTTATTTATTTATTTAAATAAATGGTAATTACTTACTAAGTGCACATTGTGGTAATTATCCATTAAGCCTAAAGTGGTCTTTTATTCTTTCCCCCAATTTAGTAACTATCCACTAAGAGATAGCAGAGTAGTTGATTTGGTGCACATCCAATTACTTTTGTGATGGACAGAAGTTATATAAAGGAGTGCAATATTTTGTTTTGGTTCCCTAAGCCTGATATCTCTATTTAGTAAACTTACACCATCTAAGTAAGATCATAAAAGTTTAGAAGAGCTTCAACATCGTCGAGCAAAAGCAAATATCAACGCAGAACAATCTTTAACCAAGAAGCAATGGCTGGAGGTATTTCGGCTATTTAAATTCAATTTCGTTTCCGCTGTTTAAATAAAATTTCTGTAGAAATTCTAACATTTGGTATCAGAGCCTTTTTAACCTCTGCCTTGCAATTTTCGTACTATGTTAATGGGTTTTTGTTAAATCTGAAAATTTTGGATTTCATATGGTTTTGACTGTTTACTCACACAATCTCTTTTTGAAACCTTAAGGAATTAATTTTAATTCGTTTTTCTGTGGTTAGAGTTAAAACGGGTATGAAATCAAATGCTTTGAAATTCTGAGTTTTGCTTGAATTTATTAATAATTTTGATTTCAGATCTTGAGCGTTTTAGATGCATAAAATTTTGAATCATATAGAAAAGTTGTTAGATTCATAATTCTGCGTTTAAAACTTGAATTTTCGGTGTTAAATCAATCTGAAATCGCACTTTCAGTTTCGGGTCGCGTGAGTTTTCAACCGGGTCATTCTGACCCATCTGGAGGTTGAAGGTGATGAATAGTTTATTTTAATCAATACTGTATGTTAAATATTATAAAAAGCATTTTTCTTATCAAAACAACCAATCTGTCATAGTGGTTGATACAGTATCCAATCACCAAGAAGACGCGGGTTCGGTTCCGCTCTCCTGCGTTTTCGCGGATTTTTTGTTATTTTTCTTGTTATTTTACAAACAGCCTTGATTGAAAATTAAAAAAAACAGAAAATTAAAACTTGTCACATGGGTGACTCGAACCCAGGACCTGAGTAATGCAACACGCGGATTAAGAAAGGCATTCCGTAACCGCTTTGCCAGCTATAACGTTTTGATTTTTAATTGCAATGAATTGGTACTTATTCCGCATTGAAGTTCTGTAGCACCGATTCCAGTTAATTTTGTAACCTACTAAAGCATAAAATTTAGGTTTTATTTTTAATCATGTAATTATGTGCATGAAGATTAATTGATTACAGTTTATGCAATTAATTATTTTGAATTAAATGTCAATATGATTTATATAACTTTATTTGATTAAGGAGTAGCCGCAGCATCTTTAATTAAGTAAAATTATATATTGGAAGTTTAAAATCATGTTAGTGACATTGATTGTAATTGATTATATAGAATGTAGTAAATTTTATCCCGTAGGAATTTTTATTATGTTCATGTATGATCAATTAGGATAAAATATTAAATTATATTTTCTAATTTACCCGCAGGGATTAGAAAAAGGAATATAATTTGATAGTCTTATCATTAAGTTATATGAATCTAATTGAATAAAACTTTGGCCCGCAGGTAAGTTTTGTGTCACTAGGTTCATAGTTGGAAACATGATTTACATTGGTAAAACATGATATTTGTTTAGTAGTCTCAAATCTTTATTATTATAAGCATGTATGTTTAATAATTTTGCGGCAATGCAGATTATAAAAGTTTATAATTTTAAGTGTGAAATTCCCGAACTAAGGATTGAAAACTATAAGGTGTGGAAGGAGAAATTTCTTCTTCATTTAGAATGGATGAACATTGATTATGCAATTCGGAAAGACGAACCGCCTCCTGTTACATAAGCTAGCCTTTAGGAAGATGTTCATCTTTATGAAATGTGAGAGCAATCTAATTGTCTCAGTATGATATTCATAAAGACCAACATCCCTGCTAGCATTCATGGTTCTGTTGATCATCATGATAATGTTCAAGCATTGCTTAAGGCCATTGATGAATAATTTAAAACATCAGATAAGGCACTTTTTAGCACCTTAATTATGAAGTTTTTACCCATGAAGCTTATCACTTTGAAAGATGTGCGTTAGCACATTATGCAAATGAGGGATATAGCAGCACAGCTAAAGACTCTTGAGATTGACATGCCTGAAGTTTTTCTTGTGCATTATATTTTGATCGCTCTTCCATCGCCATTTGAACTATTCATAATTTCTTACAACACACATAAAGACAAATGGTCAATCAATGAAATCTTGACCATGTGTGTTCAAGAAGAAGAAAGGTTGGTGATGAAAATAAATTAAGATGTTATAATGACAACTGTGGGAAAGAGCACAATCATTAAAGGTAAATCAATCTCATTTGTCTATTATGAGTCTAATATGGTTGATGTTACTTATAACACAAGTAGATTGATTTGGTTTTACAATCCATGTTTTTGAATACCTTTCAAGGTATGTCCAGCTTAAGGAAACCGCTTCCAAGTGAGCAAAACATCTATTCAGTAAGTAAGATGTGTTCACATGTGGAGGCTGTTGGAACATGCAATTTATTAATTTGTAGTGGCTTTGTTTTTAAATCTGGAAAAGACTTTTTATGTTCTAAATTTTTTCTGGAAAATTAATTTCTATTTAACTCTTGAACCATTGGGATAATCCTTTATTTTTATGAAATGTCTTTCAGTTTGTATTATCCAATGGTCTACTTTCGCAATTAATTTTTCAAATTGATGCCACTAATAATGTTATGCATGTTCAAGCTGAAACCAAATGATGTGTTATAAATAAGGAATCCTCTATTATGTGGCACCGGAGATTAAGACATATCTCCATTTAGAGAATTGAAAAACTAGTGAATGATGGAGTACTTAGTACTTTAAATTTCACTAATTTTAAGACTTGTGTAAATTGCATTTAGGGAAAGCAAACTAACACACATAAGAAAGGTGCTAAGAGGAAAACTGAAATATTAGAAATCATACATTCAGGTATTTGTTGTCCAGACATGGACATACAAGGTCCGAAATACTTCATCTCCTTCAATGATGATTACTCACGATATATGTATGTCTACTTGCTTCATAATAATTACGAAGCATTGGAAGCCTATAAAGTTTTAAGGCTGAAGTAGAAAATAATGTGAAAAGCAAATTAAGATCGTGAGAAATTATAGAGGTGAAGAATATTATTGTAGATATATTGAGAGTGGACATATTTAGGAGTATGTGTATCTACTCCGGATTTTCGAAGTCATTGTGGCGTGAAACTCCTGAAACGGCAGCGTATATATTGAACCGTGTTCCAACCAAGGTTGTTCCAAAGACCTTTTGAGTTATTTAAAGGTTGGAAACCGAGTTTGTGTCATATACGCATTCGGGGATGGCCGTCCAAAGTAAGAGTTTACAATCCACAATAAATTAGACCCTATGATTATAAGTAGGTATCTCATTGGATATGCCGAAAAACCTAAAGGGTATGAGTTATAGTGTCCATCTCATAGCACTAGAATTGTGGAATCAAGAAATGCAAAGTTTCTTGAAAATGTCTTGATTAGTGGGAGGAATCAATTCCAGGACATTAGTTCTGATAAAGGTAATATTGATGATGAACCTTCTACTTCAAGTGATCAATTGATTGTCATTCATAGTACCCCTCAAGTTCAAACGGGTATTAGATAACCAATCAATGAAGTTCCACGAGCGGTTGATGATAATCTAGTAAATGAAGATGTTCAAAATTTTCTGAAATTATTGAACATATATATAAAGGAAATCTACTAGAGAAAGTAAGCCATACATATATAGCTAGTGATTATGTGGTATATTTATAAGAGTCGGACTATAATATTAGTGCAGAAAATGATCCTGAAACATTTTCACTTAGATGTGAAAACTGCATTCCTAAATGGAGATCTAGAAGAAGAGGTTTACATGAAACAACCATAAGGATTTTCTTCTAGAGGTGATGAGCATTTGGTATGCAAGCTTAAGAAATCCATATATGGACTTAAACAATCATCCCGTAAATGGTATTTAGAATTTCATGATGTCGTCTCTTCCTTTGGATTTGTAGAGAACATTATGGGTCATTGTATATACCAGAAGGTCAGTGGGAGAAAACTTAATTTCATTATTTTGTGTATGGATGATATTTTACTTGCTACTAATGATAAATGTTTGCTATATGAGGTGAAACAATCTATTCTCTATAAGAGTTTTGATATGAAGGATATGGGTGACGTATGTCATTGACATTAAAATTCAGAGATAGAATTCATAGAATTCTAGATTTGTCACAATAGGCTTATATCGATAAGGTCTTAGAGAGAATTCAGATAAAAGACTGTTCACCAATTTCACATTCTTAAGTTATATGACATTAACATTTACGTCACTTAATATTTATTACATTGCCAAATGTATGCTAAGGTTCGCACACGACCTGTCATTACATTTGGAATTGGGATGTTATATATATTAGAGTAATCCAGACATGGAACACTGGAAAGCTGCAAATAAAGTAACGAGGTACCTTCAAGGAACCGAAGGCTACATGCTTATGTATTGCGAACTGAAATTTAGAGATCAAAGGTTATTCCGATTCCGACTTTGCGGATTGCGTTGACTTAAGAAAACCAACATCCAGTTACATTTTAATGTTAGCCGGTGGAGTTGTTTCTTGAAAAGCGTAAACCAAACCTTGATCGTAACTTCCACAATGGAAGCTAAGTTCGTATTTTGTTTGAGACTACATCACATGGTGTATAAAGAAAGAGTTTCATTTTGGGTTGAAAATTGTAGATTCAATTTTGACCACTAAAGATGTATTGTGACAATTCAGTTGCAGTTTTATGGCTATGAATGACATAAGTAGAAGTCGAATTAAGTATATTGACATTAATTACTTAGCCATAAGAAAGCACATTAAGGATCAAATAATTGTTATTGATCATAATAGTACTGAATTGATGATTGTCGATCCTTTGACTAAAGGCATGCCACTATAGAAATTTAAGGATCATGTAGAAAAATTGGGACTTGGTTCCTATATTTGATTTTTGTTGTAAGAACGAATTTTGTTTTATGAAACTCTATATATGATATTTTCTCATGTTTTAAGTTCTAAAGTGTACGTACAAATTTGATTGTGAGAAATATCGTTTAAGTTTGGAACCTGAATAAACATAAATGTTATGATTTTATTCATTAAGTCATATTCGGTAAGAGACACATTACATTGTGATACATGGAAGGTAATACTCGATATTATAGAGGACATATCGCTATGATCCATGTACTTTGTTTCTTATTATTGTGAGTGAAAGAATATGTCGACCAAGTGGGAGAATGTTGGATTTATTCTCTTTTAATTATTTATTTATTTATTTATTTAAATAAATGGTAATTACTTACTAAGTGCACATTGTGGTAATTATCCATTAAGCCTAAAGTGGTCTTTTATTTTTCCCCCAATTTAGTAACTATCCACTAAGAGATAGCGGAGTAGTTGATCTGGTGCACATCCAATTACTTTTGTGATGGACAGAAGTTATATAAAGGAGTGCAATATTTTGTTTTGGTTCCCTAAACCTGATATCTCTATTCAGTAAACTTACACCATCTAAGTGAGATCATAAAAGTTTAGAAGAGCTTCAACATCGTCGAGCAAAAGCAAATATCAACGCAGAACAATCTTTAACCAAGAAGCAATGGCTGGAGGTATTTCGGCTATTTAAATTCAATTTCGTTTCCGCTGTTTAAATAAAATTTCTATAGAAATTCTAACATTTGGTATATTGGGATTTTGATTTTTAAGTGACGCAAGATTTTTCGGTATACCGAAACAACAACCATATAACATTTTTAACCAAAAATAAAAATATCATAGTAACACACTAACACTTAGGTAAGATTTTATTTTTTAAAAACAAATGATTAACAATGTTAAATTTTATGCTGTAGATGGAGATATTAACCTCAACTTTTTATCACTCTACCTCTTAATTTCCTCACTTCAACAATCAAAATCTTCCTTATATTTCTTCTTTAGAATTATACCACTATAACTTCTTAATTAATAAATATTTTGAAAAATCAACTCTTTAATTTAAGATAGAAAGGGTTTATTGTGGGGAAGAACAGTAAATATTTACTTGAGGAAGAATCTTTTAAAATTTGGTCATACTAACTTGTGTTCTTGTGCTCTAAAGAAACAACTTACAGAACTAAAAAAGGAATTTTAAAAAAAAAATTCTATGGAAAAGTTAAAATTTTATACTTTTAAGATATTGAAAACATACTTTTTAATTTTAATTTCTATGGAAAAGTTTTCTCTTAAATTTAATTTTAATTTTTTAATTTATGTTTTTTAGTTAAGAAATAATAAAATATGATTTAAATAATAAATAAAGAATTAAATACTTCCATCGTGTTGCTTGTTTTATTGTTCGTGATTATTTTTTCATTTTATTTGGTTATTGATTGCATTAATTTTAATCCATGCATCAAAGTATTAGTGTAGTGTGACTAAATCGAATTCACAACAATTCACATAAAATATTTCTGCCTATCACTATTACAGGCAACAATTATAAATTAAAGATTAAATTTTTACTTGTAATAATGTCTTAAAAAGGGAGTACTTATTAATTGAAAATTATCACAAAGTGCTACACAATTCTTGGACAAAGTGGCAAGGTTGACTGTTTTTATTCCGCGTTTGAATTTCAATGAAAATTGAGTTCAAATTCAAATTGATGTGATTCACAAACACAAACATTAATGGAATACATGATTAATGGAGCATAGGGGACCCAATGTAATTAACTCAACAATTGTTTGTTTTCCACATTGCATTACATAATCAAATCACAAGAGAATCCATAAGTAAGTAACATGCCTAGAAGACAAACAATAGTTACAATCAAGTTGGAAAATGAAAACAAGATTTATCATAGCATAATTATAAACATTATAAAAAGAGTAAAACTACTATAGTTAAAGCTTGTTTGAACTTTATATTTATAGTAATTTTATAGCTCCAAGAACTTTCATATTATCATCACCAAATACATAAGATTGAAGGGTCACAGCAACATTCATCTACGAGGCAGCAACAACATAGTGCTGCAAGACTGGAATAAAAATAAATAAAGGAAAAAATTAATAGAAGTTGACAAGAACATTAACAAAAAAAATTTAAAATAAATTCTACTTATAGCTGAAAAATTTAACTAGTCTAGTTATATACTCCCTCCGTTACAATATATAAGCAAAAAACCACTTTTTAGGTTCATTGTATAATTAATGTATCTGGACTATAAAACTGTCCAGATACATTAATTATACAATAAACCTAGAAAGTGAATTTTTGCTTATATATTGTAACGGAGGGAGTAATATATTTAGAATTTTTTGACTAACCATCCCTCAAGGAATCCAGCACTGTCTTCTGGGTGGTGGAGCAGCATATTGAGGTGGTGCCATCACTGGGGGACCTTGATAATACCCTACCAACAATAAATTAAGTTCCCAACAAATTAAGGCATGATCATTTATTTATGAAGAAAAATTATATTTGCATATATAAAAATAATACCCCAATAAATATTAGGAGGAAAACAAAGCAATTTTTTTCTTTCAAAAAGTGAGAAAATTATTAAACTTTATTTCCACCATCAATCAATATTATCTTATGAGAAAAAACAAATAGTATTGGTTTTATAAAGGATTAAATTTTATGCATATATGATAGAAATTAGAAAGCTCCTATTTAACCAAAAAAAAAAAGACTAATTAATTTGTGTTCAAAATTAAAATAAAGCCTAAAGTATTATTTATTTGATAATCAACAAGGTTAAGTAGCCATATGAAGAGAAGAAAGATGATAAAGTTACCTTGAGCAGGGTAGGGATATGCATACTTAGGATCATTCATTTCTGAAAATTAAATTGGGCACAAAGAAGAATATGATACAAAATTTCTAAAGCTTAATTGCAAATATGTAATGAGAGGAGAGGGGACTTGGTTTTTAAAACGCTTGTAACTATTTCTAACCCTTTACTTTTGAGGAAGTTGAGTTTATACTTGTTTTGGTAACTAAGCACTTTCTAGAAAATTAAAGACTTCACAATGAATTTTGCTCTAGACTGTGCTATTTATAAGGGAGAATATGATGATAAAATAAAAAACAGTTGTGGGGCATATTGTTTGGTTGGAAAAAAATAAGCTACTTAATCAAAATCAATACTCCTATAGGATTATATCCAAAATTAATTCTTAATTTTTTGACAAATAAAATGATATTTATCCATTCTAATTGATATATAATACATCAAATACAAATACATATTCAATATCTTAAAAATACAAAGGATGAATCTGCGAACAAACTCACAACATCCAAGTTAATATATATCATACAATGACAAAATGCCTACTACAAATAATATGATAAATTAAAGTGACCGGAATATTTATGCATATAATTTGCAACGTTGATGCACAAATCATTAATTGAATTTGTAATTGACTGAAACCGATGTTTCTATAAGAATCCGATGTTTCTATAAGAATCTGACGAACACCGGAACAATAAGAAAAAATCAAATAGTGCCACACAAGACGACGAACAAGACAATACCGCACTCAGACGATGAAATCAAGAAAGAAAAAAAAAACAAAAATTTGTTCTATATGAAAAATTACTTATTTATGTAAAAAGAACATAAAAAAAAGATATAGATGAATGATTCTAGCTATCCAAAAATGGCCAAAAATTGGAAATTTAAAATTATTTACTATGGAGTACTTTTCTTTTACAATTATTTACTGAAAAATTATTTACAATTGTAAGAGTGTGGTTGGTAAAAAAAAATTATTTCACGGCCGAAATTTGAATTATCTAATTTTTTTAGGAATCAGATAATTAATAAAAAAAATATCATTATCTTATCACCATCATTTTTCATTTGAGAATAAATAAGAAAAAGTACTTTTTTCCATAATTTTTCTTTATTGTATTTGTACAATGGATCACCTATTTAGGTGTTTCATAATAGCACTTCCCTATTTCATTATTGCAGAATCATTCCATAATATATGAAAGAACCTTTTATCTCATTCATTAACCCCAGAAAGAACCTTATCCCGCAGCATAAAGAATTTCAACAAAAATAAAAAAGAATTTTTTTTTGTAGGTTGTGACCGGTGCTGTAATCATCTTATATTTTACGCAAACTGTTGGCAGAATTTATGGGATTTTCCACGAAGTCGTTTAATGTGATTGTGAAGTAAGTAGCTATATGACCAGCCCACCAAAAAAAAAAGCTATATGACCACTATCAAAATTGATGGCGTAGGATATACCAACTCCTCAAAATCAAATTGTGTATGTATGTATAATGCAGTCTAGAATTACAGCTCTTTTTAATTAATTAAAAAATAATCGATAAAATTTTGATCTAACAAAAATAGGAAAACAGAATAGGTGAACGTTGTAATAGATCTGGATCATCCGATTTATAATCATCAGCTGAGATCACTTTTACAGTATAAAGTAGAAACTTAAATTTAATCTTCCGATCATAAATCAATGGTTATAATTAATTACAGTGTGAAATTGTGTGTTTATTTTACAACTATGAATTTACATCCCAAAAATAGTTAGACTTCTACAACATAAATACATGACAAACCACCCATTAAATTTCGAGGTAGAGAGCTATCTACACGTAGTGTACGATACTCCTTGAATAAGATTTGCTTCTATATATGAAAGCGTTTTTAATGTATATAGGATAGGATTGTTTTTATGGGTAGATAACATTTTTAATATCTGTATTTGTACCTTTTGGGTATCTAAGTTCACATATTTGTGTCCACTTTCTACACTTTAACTATAAAAAAAATATACATTGTGGTTCTTTTTGATAAGCATAAAGTGTAATTAGATAAGAATAAGGATAGTTACCTTTATTTTTTACTTTCACATCATCCTTTAAAAATAGCCATAAGATATAACCTTAAAATTTTCAAATAGAATCATACTCTAGGAATAAATTGAAGTGATAGTTTTGGAACTAATCAATGATTTATTTTTATAATCATTTTACATCAACTTCTTTATAAATCATGAGTAAGTTGAATGCTATACTTAAGATTGTACAAAAAAGGAATACTACACTAAAGATATTGAAAAGATAAGATTTTAAATTTTTTTAGTTTAACCAACAAAATCTTATATTGATAAAGTGAAACTTAAAATATAATGTGGGATATATTATAAACTAATATATGGCCATTGTTAATTTGTCTGAAAAAATTGTCATTGTTCTTTGTTAAGGCATAATAGGTTCAACCACTCCATTAAGGTCATTATATGATCATGATCAGTATCTTAATTTCAGGGGGTTCTTTGTTTTTCTTTTCTTTTTGAAATATTTCCTTCTGCAACACATAATTCTTTAATTGCATTCATAATTCCTCTGGCATCATTATAAACTACAAAATATACTAGTATAAACTAAAAAAAAAATACTCATATTAAGTGTTCTTGATGATATGGGTTTTTTAGTTTTTGTATTATAGAATTTGGGGGAGTATATTTTTATACGAGAAATTCTCCTAAAATATGTTGTTATATGGAAATTACTCTCATATTTTTATTCTCTTGTTCTCTATCATTCATAACTATATGACTCTATATATAGAGTTACATAAAAATAAATCATATCTTTTAAATAACAAACTAATCCTAAAATTTATAAACAAATCTTAAGTCATAAATCCTAATATTATTTTATTTTAAATATAAATTTTAAATATATTTAAATATAAAATTTTCAAAAAATATCTAGGCATTATTCTCAAACACTTGAATATAAGTAAGTATGGTTAACTTAGGGTTTAAGGGGATTATAGACTAAAAAGTTCCAATTGTAAACTGAGGCTGCTGAGGCTCAGGCTCCTTTCGAAAATAACAAAAAAGCAAAAAATTGAAAAAGATAATTCTAGTTATATTTTTATGATTGCACCTTTTATTATCTGCTTTCTGCATATATAAGTTCACAATAAGCCAAATATGTGAAAACATATACATTAATTTTCATTTTACAACATATATTTGATTATATTTTTAGTAAAATGTCAGCTCATCAAGGAATTACACAGTTGACATTTTACAAGCCATCAAATAATCAAAAAATTTCAATAGAAACAGTGTGCTTTACATCCCCTACATTCAAAATGTGATGGCCTAAGGGCAATATCCTTTTTCCTTGTTCATCTGCAAAGCTCAAATGTTCACAAGGATCCACCAAAATGCTTGTTTCAATTGATTTGTTCGAAATCGTATGCAGACGACTGAATCCAACGAGCTGAGTTTCTGGAGAACCTCTTATAACTTTAGGCCATTTAGAGAACAACATCACTACATGATTTCCATCGAAATCACCATGGTTCGTCACAGAAATAAGTACTGAGAAGCTCAATGAGTTACAGTTTTGTAACTCATTGACACGAACATGATCTACTTCGTGCACCTCTTTCTCTACATTATTTAATAAACGTTTTCTCAAACCACCTTCGGTGATTCTAGACAAACTAAGTTTACTTGGAGCTGACAATAACTTGTATGAGAAATCGCTGTAACTTAAGCCATGCCCGAATCCATATATTCTACTTCCAGTATAAAATCGGTAAGTCCTTCCGGGATAACCACGTGAAGGATCAGCTCGCATTCCCATGTCGTTCATGGGAACATTGGTGAATGACTCGGGGTACCATGTCATCGGAAGCCTTCCAGCTGCATTAAAATCAACTTCAAATGTTTGCTATGTATAACGGCATCCTTTTCGAGTAGGGTATTTATTTATATATTAACAAAAGTGCATACCTGGATTGAACTCTCCAAAGATAATTTCAGCTAGTGCTTTTCCGCCAGCTTCACCAGGGTAACCCACCCAAAGAATACTTGCAATTAGTTGATTTGTTTCGGCGAAGGAGACATCAAGGGGTCCTCCACCAGTAAGAACAAGAATTACCGGTCTTTTACTAGCAGAAGCTACACGCGTTACAAGGTCCATTTGTTTACCAGGTAAAAGAAGACTAACTCGATCAAGATCTTCTGTCTCTTGTATTGTACTAAGCCCGGCAACTATAACAACAAAGTCTGCTTCTTTTGCAATGTCAATAGCCACAGCAAAACCCTCTTCAGAGTCACATTGTACATCACGGCAACCAAATGCATAGGATATAGTCTTTGCATATTCTTTTAGTCCCTCGTATAAGCTTTTAGGGGAGCAAGGAATTCCTACGTTATTAGGTAAAAAATATAAGGTTCGGGATCAAGAATATGGATAGTGCAATATGAAAACCGTACCTGAATAACCGCCGCCTAATTTTGTTGTAGTTGCCATTGGGCCAATGATAGCTAGGGAGACACCACTATTCCTATCCAAGGGAAGGAACTTGTTATCATTCTTGAGTAGTACCATACCCTGCCTCGCAGCTTCAAGTGCTAGTTTTTTGTGCTCCGGTGTGCAAACATCCTTAGGTCCTAGTTTGCCAAATTTGCCCTTTTTCGGATCTCCATTAAACAGTCCAAGGCGCATTTGAACAGAGAAAAGGTTGAAAAGAGCTCTATCTAAATCTTCCTCCTTCACCATTCCTTGTTGAACGGCAGATTCAGTCTGTCGGAGCATGTACGTTCCACAATTGATATCCACACCTAATTTCGAATGACAATTAAAATAACTAAGAAACTATCCAATTCATATAAAATCCCTGCAATTCATTGAACAAAAACATTATATGACTGCAAACAAAAATACCTGCTTTGAGAACATCAGCAACAGCATCCTCCGGAGATTTTGCATAATGTTGATACTCATAAACAGTAGCTACAGCATCACAGTCTGAGGTAATGTACCTACACTCAAAAGTCATAACCAACAATCCTAATAATCAATAAAAAATCACTTACGTGTGTGTTTTCTCAATGACATGAATTCAAATTTCAAAAGTTCCTTAAATCCATACCCTTCAAACCCCCACTTGTTTCTAACCAGTCCCAAAAGATCCTCACTAGCACAAGCAGGAATACCGTTAACTTCATTGTATGAACACATCAAGCAGCTCGCTTTCCCTTGTTGAACACAACCACGAAATGGTGGCTGGTAAGTGTCTTCTAAATCTTGTTGCGATACCTACAAAAACCAGTTTCACTCAACACCATATTCGAACACCGTAATTATGAATATGATTATTGAATCCAGTTACCTGAATCAAACACATCTCTAATATGCATATATAATAATGAAGGCAAGTAACTAGCAAAGCTACAGCTAACAGCAATAAACTACATCAACTATCCTATTCCTACCACACCAGCCAAGCCCAAAAAAGAAAAAGACACCATACTTTTCAATCCATATATTTATTTCAGATTAGCATTTTCAATTTACCAAAACCTACAAAGCATCTACACATGCACGGAGACTAGAGCAAAATGCGATTTGGATCGTCGGCAGCGAATTTATCTGCTGCAATCTCTGCCGCAAACATTTCAACCGTTTGATTAATCCAACGCCAAGGATTAAAGTAATACTGAACAGGAGTTAAAATATTAAAAACATGGAATTGTTTTGCATAAATACAAACAGAGAAGTCACTTTGCACGACGGCTACTGGCGAGCATGGCTAAGTCGTGACAGCAGATGAAGATAGAGAAGTTACATTTTAGTGGTGGTTGGGTTTTTGCGATATAGGAACGAACAGTCTATTAGCTCATTTGTTTCAACGTTTGATTAAAAAAACAACTCATTTGATTCAACTTTGAGCCGGTGTGCTTTAATGTTGAACCATTTCGTTTCTTGTATTTTTTTGCTTCTCACATATGATTTTGAAACAACTAATACTTTTTCTAGTGCTCATCCACCAGTAAGGTCAAATCTTTTGAGACAATTTCAATTGATTTGATGATTGTGCTTAGAAGGTATCCATGGAGAAAACATCATATGTAAAATTCAAATTCCTCTAACTTGATTTGATGATTTGATGAGATGCTAAGTTGCCAAATGTTAATGATGATGACAGATTAACCTCTACTGTGAGTAAAACACTTATGACTTTTCTTCCATCAATCATTGCTCCCTCTCAATGCTTCTTTCCTAAATTCTATGGTGATATTAGTATTTAGAATTAGCATATACATGTTACATATTGGCTTGTGGAAAGATGAACCGCCTATGGAACGGTGGAAAAGTTTTGATCTGCATAAAGTGACTGAAAAAGAGTATGCTAGGAAACTAAGTTATTCTAATATTTATTATTTTCCATCTGATAAATTTTAAGATCCAACGGCTGTTATGCTGCAGCAGAGATTGCAGCAGATAAATTCGCTGCAGACGATTCAAATCGAGCAAAATGACACATAGGCACAAATAATATATTTAGAAAATAGAAGTGATTAAGTCCTAGTTTAGATTGGCTAATTTCAGTTTATCTACTTGCAAAAATACTTGTGAGACAGTTTGAGATAGCATATAAAAACAGCTGATAACATGTCACTAAGTTGCTTTCGGATTATTTCCATAAGCTCTCCAAGATATCTTACGAAAATAGCTTAAAGCTTACATGAAAACAATTTCATATTTTATTATAAAAATAGTTATACACGACCACTTACATAATAAGCACTTATCCTACGGGCACCGCTTAATTAAGCTATTTATCCAAAGCCTAAATTTTTTTGAGATGGCCAATGTTAGTAACATAGTCACATAATTCTTCTCAAAGGTGACGAACCGCGAATTGGTTCGCGCGTACCAATTCGTGGTACTTTTGCGAATTGGTTCGTCGTAATTCTCTCCGAATTCTTTAAAACCAAAGTACCGGCGAACCACCCTAACAATCAAATAAGAACAAAATATAAAATGTTGAGATTGATTTAGACTTAGCTGTGAATATGATGGTTACAGGTATAACATCACTTGTCCACTCGTACAATGCATTTTGTACAATGTATATTGGATTTGGGTTGTATACCTCTCAATGTTAGTTACATTTCTTGATGCGTTACTTGTTTTCCCTCTATGATACACGAAACACATGTGCTATCAGCATACACTCAACTTTTATTTGATGGAAATTTGATTCTCAATTTTATGATTAATATAAACTATAGATTAATAATATTAATTAACATAAATTTAATACTAATTAATATTTTCTTTAAATATTTTATTTAATTTTTTATTACCAACATACTGATTAGCGTACCGACTATGTATACCTCTCACGTACCGAATTCTTTAAAGGTGGCGTACCGCGTACCCGAACCCGTACCGCGTACCGAAACGAATTGCGAACCGTGTGACTATGGTTAGTAATTAGTTGTTAGGTTACTGTATTTGAACCTAAAAGACCTCAAACTCCTTTAACCCGTAGTTCAAACCAGTCGAGTTACCTACCCCACCGCAAACAGAGCCTAAATGAATCCACATTTATCAATGTCGGACACTGAACACATCTTCAATCTAAAGCATCGATACAATACAACATAGACCAAAACAAAAGCAAAAAGCAATAATCAAAAAAGAAAAGCTTACCACAGCATTGAAATTATACCTAGAGAACTCTCCCCATTTCTCCAAATCATAAGCAGTAAAATGTTTACAACAAGCAGAAACCATAAGACCATCATGATCATCATTCAACATTTTTTTGATTCCATCACCACCTTGAATCCCTCTAACAAACTCAACAGCATAAGCAGAAACAACCATAGGATCTTCACCAGGAGTTTCTTGTCCTCTCCCCCATCTAGGATCCCTAAAAACATTAACATTAGGAGCCCAAAAACTCAACCCAGCTTGACCAACATTATACATAGCTCTACCCTCAATACCCACAGAAGATCCAATAAGAAACCAAAGAGAACGGTTAAAACTTGAAGCAGAAACAATAACTTGAGGGAAATCAGTTGCGGATTTAACAGAACCGTTAAAGTTAACGCCAGGACCGTTTGTTGCGATGCCATGGAGAGACTCTGACCACCATTGGTATGATGGGATGCCGAGGTGGGGAATTGAGGAAGCGGTGTTGGAGAGTTGGTTGATTTTATCGGAGAGGGTTAAGAGAGAGATGAGAGAGGTTGCTCTTGTTGAGATGGGGAGAGTTGGGTTGCAGAATGGGTAGTGAGAATGGTGTGGTGGTTTGCATGGGTAATCTGGTGGTGGTGGGGTTGGTGTAGTGAATTGTGGGAGGTGAATTAGTAATAACAGTGTGAAGAAGAAGAAGATGGTGATGGAGGTTTGTTGATGGAACATAACTGGTTCAAGTGTTCAGTTCAGACTTCAGAGTTCAGAACAAAGACAAAACACTACTAGTACTCAATACTGATGATGGATAACAGTATAACACATTAGTGAATGCTTTACTTCATTAAGAAAGTTTCTTCTAAGTATGTCTAGGACTTTTTTGGTAAATTATTCCTGATTATAAAGCTGTGTTTAGGGGTGGCAGAGTGGGCATGTCCGACCCATTTAGGCCCGCCCAAAAGTGGAGTGGAGTGGTGCGGGCCAACTTAGGTGTCCGGTCTCAATTCAAGCTCGCCCGTTTATTGGCGGAGAGGCGGGTTGGCGGACATGCCCGCCAAATACTTTTTTTTCTTTTTACAATTTGAATTATAAATTCACATTTAAATTTGTCCAACCATATAAATTTGGACTTCAAACATTTACCCAACTAAATTTCTCAACAATAATATATACTAAATTTTCTTTAATGATATATCAAGCTATTCAAATTAGAAAAGAATTGTAAGTGCATAAGGCTTATTTAATTTCGTTTGATGCTTTTGTGGCCTAGTTTGTTTTAAAATGGTATTGCACATGAAACTCTAAAAGAAGCAAACAACATAGACTTATTATAAGGTAGATGAAACTCACATGAAACTCTAAAATACTTTTCTTTTGGTACTGCAAATAGATTTATTATAAGGCACTTCATAGTACAAGTAGTACTAAGAGGCCAAAAAAATATACAATATGACAGTCCATGTAGAGTATACAACATGCAGTAGCACACACGGCGGGAAGAAGATGCACGTAGAGTCACAAGAAATAAACAAATGGAACCCTAGTATTAAAGGAAGATTGAAATTTTTAAAGGAAATAAAGTAATAATAAACAATCAGATCTTTTTTTTATCAAAAACAAGAAGAAAAAAATATACTGGATTGAGTTTAAGATGACCAATTTTCTTGTTAAAAAATAAAAAAATATAACAAAGCCTGCGGGCATGCCCGCCCCGACCCGCCTTAACCCATTTTTTAAGCGGGCTAGACGGTGCGGGCCAACTTAAGGTACTGGGCTGAAAACCTCAGCCCGGCCCGCCCTAAATGGCGGGCCAAACAGGTCACCCCCGCAGACTCGGCCCGTTTTGCCACCCCTAGCTGTGTTTAGTATGTTAAAGGGTCATGTTAACGTCATGTGTTCTAAGGGCATATGTTAAGGTATCCTAATATATATAAATAATATTGGGGGCACATAAATTAATTCAGTGAGTCAACACAAAAGCGTATGATAATTTAAACATAATCAACTTCTAATTTTTTTTTGTGAATAGACCAATCATCAGTATAGATTTGGGTCCCGTTTAGATTGATTTATTTTTTAGCTTATGTCAAACAGCTTATGCAAATAAATAAAGTTTTATGATAATTTATAAGTTTTCACTAATGAAAACTGTATTTTTATAAGTTATTTTTTCATAAACTATCTTGACAAACTTATGATAATATTAAAACTTATTTATTTGCGTAAGCTATTTTACATAAGCTCAAAAATAAATTAATCGAGACGGGGACTTGATCCAAGAGCCAACAACTCCGTGTAGAAATTCGCAGCAAGCATAATACATTTTCAAGTCAAGTAATCCCACATCGAACAATGAGAGGATGAATAGCCCAAAAGAAGATGAAGGGTGACGAATGGGAGTCGGCGACAGAAAGTTCGAGAGGCAAAGGTTAGGGTTGGCGGCGGTTCAAGTTAGATTTGTGTTATCTTGTAGTTAAATGACTACTAGAGTACACAATCACAATAGAATTTAGCAAATAAATGTTGTTTAATCCTAGAATCAGAAATGCACTTTTATCTTAATTCTTCTCACAAAATTATAATTGTATGTTTATGTTATATTCACAATTCTAATATAGTGTTGCAAGCTTAATGAACTCAATTTTCTGAGAATTACCAAATTTAAGCAAGATTTTGATAGACAATAATCAAATTTATTTTAATTCATCGATTTATTCAGATACATCTAACAATACATAGCATAGAAATCACAACAGAAAGTTTAAGACAACATTAATTAATCAAATCAATTTAGCTCAACAATCTTGCTATCAGTTTCTTTCAGATTTTTCTCAATTAGGTTATCAAATTCTTTCAAATCTGAAACAGATAAATCATCAGGCAGTTGTTTGTTTTTCATGTACCCAATCATACGAATGGTCAGCTCCTTTTCACGAATGTCGTGCTTTTGCTTTTTAAGTTGCTCTCTGGCTTTAGTGATCCTCTGCAAGAGGAAGCTCTCTTGGTTCACATTTTTCGCCCCATCTATCACAGAAGAATTCTGATACCTCTCAATAATTTGCTTGGCTTCCGCTTGATTTGGCCACACCTCTGGTTTAGAACCAAAAGGATTTGAAATTACAGCACATGCTGGAATACCGCAAAGAATGGTTAGCTCGCTCACCTTCTTGATAATGCCCATCTTTCTTTTCTTATAGGTTGCCTTCCTTGCTAAATCATCAACGATAAATGCAAGTTTCACCTTCTTCCTAGTCATGGCTGCAAGGAATCAAAATATTTTTTGATATGTTTTCCCACTGCCTTATGGGTTTTATAATGAATAACCGCGTGACATAATTATTTCACTTTAATATTTTTCTATTTTAATTCAATTGTATACATAGGATAGTCAAAATTATGAATTACAAATTCATTGAATTAAGAAAGGATAGTCAATTTTTTTTTTTAAAAAAGATAGTCAAACATTGTACCAAAAAAGAGATATTCAGATAACATATATAATTTTTCATTAAGAAAAAGTATATACATAAAAATACTACCATATGAGAATTTTGTATATATCTTGTTTTAATACTATAATTATGAGATATTTTAAAGGTTTAACTACACATTTGGTCCATTATGTTTATTTTATGATTCAATTTAGTCATTTACGTTTAAAAAGTATCAATTTGGTCTCTTATATTTCCACTATTTGCATTAGCTTGTTAGTCATTTCCGTCAGTTTTGTCATTAACATTGTTTCAACTATACACGTGTTCAAATTTCCAAGTGTCCAGGTGTTTGTCCACATATGCAAACCATCTGTCACATATGACCAAACAAACAGAAAGGACTAACTAATGCAAATGGTGGAAACATAAGGGACCAAATTGATACTTTTTAAGTGTAGGAGATCAAATTGAAACATAAAATAAATGTAAGGAACTGACTACGGTCTGGCAAGTGCATCAGTCTGTCGTCGAGTAATAATTCACACTCTAGGTGTCTAGAATGAGTTCATATCCACAGGGATCGTGCCGAAGCTTCACTAGCATTACTTAAGTTTGGATAGTTTGCATTCGCTTTGGGTTTTGAAAAAGGTTTTTAATAAAAGAGCGTAATGCTTGCATAAGTAAATAAATAAATAAATAATAGATTCAGAAACATAGAGGATAGGTATGGTGGTTGGACTCTCTCCCTTCTTCATATTTGGCATGACCGGTGTATAACATAGTTATTTAGATTAATGTTCGGCGGTGACTTTTCCTTGTTGTAGTAACACCTTACTGTTACACTATGTCTATTAAAGTTTCCCTACTTTCATAACTAAGGTACCTACGAGAGCCTAACCTCGATGTGTCACATACCCTAATTACTAAGTGAGTTGTTTATAAACATGCATTATTATCTTCACCAATTAACCTCTAGATCCTAGTATCGGGCTATTCATCATCTAAGTGCTCAGTTCACACCTAGTTCATGATTCCTCCTCTAACCGCTCATTCACGACTAGTTCAGGACGTTACCGTCTCTATACACCTAGCGTTATTTACTACTAGTTCCGGACCATATTAAGTTAGAAACCTAATATCAATTCTATGGGCGCTCCCGCTTATCCGCCCAGATTACGAGAAACGTTATTAAAGTGCATGAAAGTAAATACCAAACATAATACTTAAATATCATTTATTATAACTTTGACTCAGTCGCAGACTCCAAATATTCATTGGGGAGTTCATCTTCTCCACCACAACCTAAGGCATCTATTACAAAAGACTACATATTTAAATTACAATAAAGAAATTATAACCTAAACATAAAAGCCTAAAGAAAACATACCTTGCTGAGTTAGTTTTCCCGTAAGGGGAGAAAACTATGCCCAATAGAGCTCCTCTGAACCTCTCCTTATAGTAGAGAGTGTTCTATTTCTGAATGAATAAAACAATGAATGGGAGACTCTATTTATAGTTTTCGTAATGGGCCTCAGCAAGGCATCGCACCACGATGAAGCCATCGTACTGCGATGTGAAGATTCAGTTCAATTTTATAACTGATCCTGTGCATTTCATCAGCTTGGGCGCCAAGTTATGTCATCGTGCTGCGATATACTCCATCGTGCTGCGATGCAAAGATTTTCTTCAGATTTATTTCTTCTGATTTCTTGGCGAACAAGTAGCTCCCATCGTGGCACGATGGGAGCCATCGTGCTGCGATGGAATGCTGATTTTCTTCACTTTTTGGGCTTTTTCTTGTCTTTTTGCATCTTGGACCTTTCTTTATGCTTTTTTCTGCTTTTGTAGGTTTTCATTCGTATTTGGGTCTGTCTTGGTCATTTTACTACTAATAATAATATTAAAAATACCATAGAAATTCCTGTCATCACAACCCCAAACTTAAACTGTTGCTTGTCCTCAAGTAACATGCTGTCAGACAAGATCGTTAGAGAAATAAGAGATAAATAAAGATAATAGGAATTTCACAACCTTGCTTGTATTTCAGCAATGGTACCGCTGATTTCTTACCGCAGCGATCATGCTCAGTCCTGCTAGGCTCAGGAGACGTCAATAGTAGCAAATCGGACAAATGCCCGCAAGAGTCCATGTTCAGCTTTTTCTCTCTCACACATTTGTGTTTTTCGCTCATAATTGAAAGGGTTAGCTCTCAATCATCGCACAACCCGCCATTTTACCATAGGCTTGCAAGAACTCTAAGCAACCAGTCAAAATTCAATTTACATGCATTTTTGGAGGTCTTTTAAGGGTTATAACGTGGCTTAGGTCAAGGTAGGACATTTTTGTGAATAGTAGGCTAAACATTGGAGTTAAGTTCTACTTTGTTGTTCCTTTTTGTGTGCGCAACCTTTGTTCCTTAGGATGCCTTTTTGTGTTGGTACCGGAGATTCAAGAACCAGATGTGTCTTTGTGTGGTTCTTTTCTATCACTATTTTTGCTCTTTGGCTCTTTCTTTTTCATTCATTTTTTTTAAGAGACTATTTTTTTAGGGAATTTTTTGATGTTTCCCGTCTCTTTTTCATTTTTTTTTCTTTTTGTAGTGATAGTTCTCTGTATACCTACCCCAAACTTAAACGTTGCTAGTTCCATGAGCAACCCCAAACTTATTTTGTTGCCAAGACTTGAGAACTATTACCTTAACTCCAAAGAGGGTAATTTCATTGTTTTTCTGGTCTATAGGCTTGTAACGTGGTTTGTCACCGAAACAAAAGGGATAATTTATTTTTTTATGGCTCAAAATTGGCTAGCAAAGGATATAATATAATAAAGGGTGGCTTGAAAAGGCTCTGGGTTATAACAAACAATTGCCTCAATGCATATAATATCAAATCAACTAGTCAGTAGAGAATTAAAGCAAGTTCTAGAAAATAAACAAGTGCACGGTACTCTCATAGTAATTCGAAAGAAAATGGTAATACCGTTTGGAAATATTTGGCTCAATATCCTCACATGGCTTAGGTATCTGAAAGTTGAACATTTGTCTCACGGACACCAGCTTCATCACTCGCCTCTCTGTCTCCCGAACTTCGCACTTCAGAGCAATCACCTTTGGTTTCTGTATGAAGGCGTGAAATTCGGCTCATCAGAATTTATAACTCATTTCGCCGTAATCTTACCTATAACAGTTTATCATGCACTAGATAATAAACAGCAAACAATTATTTAATTTTTTTTGTAAGTTTGAATAAGGGGTAAATAGATGAAAATGATTAAACAGGAAATTCAAAGTACAATAGTTAAAATTAAAAAGTACATAAAATAAAAAGTACATAAATAGTAAAGAGAAAAACTAAAAATAACTGCGGCTCTAATTACTAAGTGAGTTGTTTATAAACATGCATTATTATCTTCACCAATTAACCTCTAGATCCTAGTATCGGGCTATTCATCATCTAAGTGCTCAGTTCACACCTAGTTCATGATTCCCCCTCTAACTGCTCATTCACGACTAGTTGAGGACGTTACCGTCTCTATACACCTAGCGTTATTTACTACTAGTTCCGGACCATATTAAGTTAGAAACCTAATATAAATTCTATGGGCGCTCCCGCTTATCCGGCCAGATTACGAGAAACGTTATTAAAGTGCATGAAAGTAAATAACAAACATAATACTTAAATATCATTTATTATAACTTTGACTCAGTCACAGACTCCAAATATTCATTGGGGAGTTCATCTTCTCCACCACAACCTAAGGCATCTATTACAAAATACTACATATTTAAATTACAATAAAGAAATTATAACCTAAACATAAAAGCCTAAAGAAAACATACTTTGCTGAGTTAGTTTTCCCGTAAGGGGAGAAAACTATGTCCAATAGAGCTCCTCTGAACCTCTTCTTATAGTAGAGAGTGTTCTACTATTTCTGAATGAATAAAACAATAAATGGGAGGCTCTATTTATAGTTTTCGTAATGGGCATCAGCAAGGCATCGCACCACGATGATGCCATCGTACTGCGATGTGAAGATTCAGTTCAATTTTATAACTGATCCTGTGCATTTCATCAGTTTGGGCGCCAAGTTATGTCATCGTGCTGCGATATACTCCATCGTGCTGCGATGCAAAGATTTTCTTCAGATTTATTTCTTCAGATTTCTTGGCGAACAAGTAGCTCCCATCGTGCCACGATGGGAGTCATCGTGCTGCGATGGAATACTGATTTTCTTCACTTTTTGGGCTTTTTCTTGTCTTTTTGCATCTTGGACCTTGTCTTGATGCTTTTTCCTGCTTTTGTAGGTTTTCCTTCGTATTTGAGTCTGTTTTGGTCATTTTACTACTAATAATAATACTAAAAATACCATAGAAATTTCTGTCATCAGGAACCAAATTTGTAGTTAAACTTATTTTAAATTATCTTTATTTTAGAAACATTATCGTGTATGCATCCTCGAGCAACGGTAATATGACAAACCAACATAGTACAACTTCAAAATGTTAGAATAGTACTACGCAGACATATTTTGTATTGTGCTGCAATGAGCTTATATCACAATGGCTATTGTAACGGCTTTATTCTCTATTCATCTATAAATAAAAGAGTTGTTTGAAATGGTATAAAATTGATAAGAAAAATGGTGATGGTGTGTGGTCAACACCCATTGAGTGAATGAAAATCACAAGTGAAATCACAAAGATTACACAAATGTCTATTGTGTATACTGATAGCACTAAAATATACATATTATTTATTAGTATTTTATTTAAATAAATTATATTTTTTTAATAAGTTTATTAGAAATATTTACTTGTTTTTGTTTGTTTTGCATTTATCAGACTTAAAGCTTGAATAATGAAGAAATGAGTACATTTGATGCATTTTAAGGTGTCTTATCAATCAAGACTTCAATTATAACAGTGGAAGTCCTTCATTTATGAAGAGAAAATGGAATTTCAATGATATTCAAGTGAATTCGTGGGCAAAAGCCAAAGAAAACTATCACTAAAGGCTAAAGGAAGTGAAAAGTCAAGTTTTGCATCCACAGAAATGCACTGCCTTATTGTGCTAGTACCACATTCTGATGAATGTGAAAGCAAATTTTTTTAAATAGGCAAAATTGGGGAAAAATTTGAGAACCAGTGAAGTATGTCCGAATGTGAAAACAACATGGGAAAATATCATGGACTCCGCATCAGAGGAAGAATACAATTCTTTCCTAAACACGTTCAAATAAAGATATTCACATTGGCCAGAGTTCATTGAATATGTTGAGACTACAATCTTATGCCCAGTTAAGGAGAAATTTGTGAGGGTATAGACCAACTGAGTCATGCATCTTGGTAATACCACCACAAACAGGGTTGAGTTAGCCCATGCCAGACTAAAAAGATACATCCACAACAGTTTCTGTGATATTTGCAAGAATTGGGAACAAATCGATAGCATGTTGGCAAACATGTTTAGTGAGCTACAGAAGGACTTTCAGCAAAACATCATATTTAGATATGAGAGATGAAAGAAATCGTGATGTGGTCAGAATTGCAAGGAAATATTTCGAGAGAAGCATTGAGTTACTTAGTGGATGAGGTTTGTCGGGCTGACGTGATTGAAACAGATAAGGCGAGGTGTGGATGTCTGCTAATGTCAACAATGGATTTGCCTTGCCGTACTAACTCGTCACGAGTATTCGGAAACTTATTTTCCGTTAGAGGGTGCGCCTCCGTATAGAGAAAAACTAATGTGCCTCGGGTGGGTGAACGACGACCATTTCATGCAAATACACTTGAAGCCGAACAGTCTGATACCTCAAACCAGTCAGATGTAGGATCAACACCATTTGAAATGTGCAGATCGTTGGCCCGATAGATATGCACGTCAAATGAAACTCTACAACAATTTACACCGTGCTCATGGTGGTATTGTTGTTGAAGATGAAAAAAAGTTTCAAAGTGCTATGGTGGTTGTAGACGTTGACGATGCCGACGATGGTTTTGTGATTGAACCGGTGGATATAACTAAGGATTAGATTAGTTTAGTTTAAAAGTATAAAGCGTCCAAGTAAACACTCTAACCACTTTTTGCTTTATTTTTTGATGTAAAATGGTTAGAGTACATTTTGTAATTAATCACTTAGATTATAATATATATGAATTGATATTTTAATATTATCCATTTATTGATTTTATATTATATCAACTTTGCTTAAAATAAAATAAAATTAAAACTATCAAACTACTAAATTTTGTCTCTGTTTCTGTTACCGGTAGCGTTCACTACCTACGAAGCGAATTAAGCAAGTGTTCGCTTTTTGGGCAGTAAACGTTTGGGGGGTTTCGCTTCCTGCAGAGCGAACTAAGTCAGTGACAGAATTGAAAAGAAAAAAGGTAGTAACGAATTTGCAATGAAAACATACTTTAAATAAAAACACTTTCATTCATTTTTATTACAACCATAAACATGGATACATTAGACAAAAATAATACATTCTTAACCCCAAATTTGTGGAAAAAGTAAATCCGGGCTTGCGACAAAATTTAAAGAGATGCTTAGACAAAAATAATACATTCTAAAGCCTACAGTTTAATTCTACCACCTACCAATTCAGTATCATGGGACAAACCCATCTGTAAGCTCGGTAGGATACGCTTGGACTAATCATATTGATCCTAATGGAGACACAAAAATCCCCTGTGGATTAACATACCAAATTTCACTACCTAGCTAGCGAATGGTGTTTTCCCCTTTTTGGCAATTTTTCACAGTCACTTGACAGATAGCGAGAGAGCATTGGGGGATGCGAAAAATAGATCTCTTGTATGTAAAGAAACACTGGCTTAAAGGCCTAGCAACTAAATTATCATCACAACACATATAACTTGGTGGCCCATTACAAGACTGGCAGTATAAGCACACCGAATTCCTTTTATTTTCTACACCCCACCATATGCGCCAAGTGCAACCTTCTTTCTTTTTCACCAACTTATTTTTTACCATGGTATAAGTACAAAACTTTTACCGTCATTTAATAATGAATAATCTCGGCCGAAAAAATCTGTGTGAATTTTCTCTTTCAATAGAATTTTATTCATATATAAGTCAAAAATTGATCTTTTTTTTTTGGTGACTTCAAAGATCAAACTTATAATCACCAGCTTAAAATACTCAAATATGTTATCCCTTGAACCAATTTTTTTTATAGGGAAATGCTAAATATTGCACGTTTTGCACTGGTTAAGGAATCAAAAGTGGAAAAATTATTTTGGAACTTGTGTAGCCAATTTTTTTAAAGTATAAATTATATTTTTTTCAATGTAAAATTTACTATTTTTGGGTTCCTTAACTAGTGCACCGAGTGCACTAGTTAGCAAGACCCTTTTTTATATTAACTCCCTAGTTTTTAGGGAAAGAGCCTCGATAATTCAGAGTTCGGCCGCAAAGTAAATATAATATATTAAAGATAAATAAAATCTGATCAAGAATTATTCCCATAAAAAATCAAACCCGGATTTTTTCAAACTATTTATTCTAGAGAGAACTCATTAACCATGCTCAACATTTTAACATTCTTGGACCAATTTTTTGTTGGTATATATGTATGCACCAATCTTACTATTGCGCTTATCCATGTCCAATTTTTTTTTTGTTAGAAAAAATATAACAACATGGTACATAGTATATGAATAATGTATTCTCATAAACTAGGGAATATATTCTATTCACATTATTCGAAAAGAACAAATAAACCCACTGTCTTGGACAAGAATGAGTTAGATTCCCTGATCTCAACCGACGAAAATCATAATCTCCATTAATTTATAGTCCTCACTTATCAATATCTTATTAGTCCAAATTAATTCCAATCCATTCTTGTAAAATTATGAATAAAAATTGGTTTGGTTATTGTTTGAGGTGGCCCCTGTCTCTTTTGGGTGCTTCCAGCAATGCTCTATTTGGTATTTTTGTCTTGGAATATTTCATATAGTATATATGTCGTTTGATTGATGCTATAATAAGGAGAATCTTGACCCAATCTGACCAATAGTCCCAAGAAACAAATTATACGTCTTTTTTTTTAATTATTTGATGGATAATCTCGTAATAGATTCGTCAAAATTAAAACAATAATAAACAAATTAGGATTGAGTCACACACACTATGCACTTATATCAATTAAAAGTTTGTTTGGATAAACCTTTCAATAATCATTCATAAATTAAAGCTCAAAGAAGATAATATGTAAAAGTTATTCAAAAGGATATTCTCTCATCTTACTTAATTAAGTTTATTGAAATCTTCACCTTTCTTTGAAAATGATATGAAAATAGGATTTACAATGAAATGGAGGTGTAGTTTGGAGATGTGCTTATATGTGCCCATTATACTAATTTATAATGAGTACATATATTCTAAACTGATTTTTTAATTTATGTTTATTGTTTGATTAGCAATTTTTTTTAAAGTGAGAGTGTAATACGTTAATATAATTTTTTGTATGAGGAGGAAGAAATTTTACATAGATTAATTTTTTTAAACATAAATTATTTTTATTCTTTTTTTATATAAAAATAATCCACACTTGCGGTTACATCAAAATTCGTTAAATATTTGTCTAACATATATTTGCACAATATTCGGTGGACACATATCATTTTTATTCAACATAGCACATCATAGCTCATATGACTTCCCAAACTTGGATTGCTTATAGTAGTAGTATGTTCACACATTTTAATATGATAGGCGATCTCTCAACCATTGATTTGAGCAAACGACTAATATCTATTACAGTGTCATGTTGTAACAACAAGAAATTCATATTGGTGTAATCCCTATATTGATTTGTGTTGCACGTGTGTAAGACGTGTGTTGGATGCAAGTATAAGTGATAGTGAATGGATCAACCAAAATGGTTAAGCTAGCTTTGATCGCGCTTTGGGATATGTTGAGGCGTCATATACTAAAATGATTCTTTTACTATGCTAAAGATACAAAAAAATTATCGTTGTTTTGCGATGATTAATCTTTTTCGAAATTTCAACTGAATTTTTTCATACAATGAGCTATAGATTGAATTTCTAAACCACTTGCTTAAAAAGTCTAAGATCCTTACCACATGGATCAGTTCATCGTTAGTATTCTTAAGTTGGTTTAATTATTTTTAGTTGGTTTAATTATGCAAGATAGGTGAGCATGTTTGAAGTGAGTGATTGTTTAAGTCTCATTTTTTCTGGACACAAAAATTTTATGGTCTTATAAAAAATATTGAAATATATGAACAACTTGAGTCTACTACATTATACATTTGTGTTCCCAAAACATGGAATAAACTTGGAATAACTTACGAGATATATTATGGAAAAGTGCCCTTAAAACTTAAAAGAGATATATTTATTATGAGTGGTCCTAATTATATTTTTATTAATTAGCCACTTCACATCAATACATTCATTATTGTTTTCATGGGTCCTAAAGAAGATGATAGACAATTGCTTGTTTATTTAGAAGAATTGAATAGAGTTTCTTGTGTTCACATCATAGATTTACATGTTTGTTTGTGCTTCTTAATTAAATTAATTGAAACTCTATGGCCCATTAAGGTTGAAATTATGTTAAATCAGTGACCTAATCCAGCTCATGCCTAAATTCACGACTGTAAAACTAAAACAGAACTTACAGCTGCAAATATATAATATTATATTATTGGCTGCAAATACAAAAATATTCATGATCTCATTTTTGGAATTTAGTTAATGGAGCATCCTATTTTCCACATATTCTGTTGAAAACTAGCATGTGAGTTTTGACAAAGTTAATAATGCCTATTATTTGATTTGGTAACTTAGTGAAATTTAAATCGGACAAGTAAAAAAAAAGTCACCAATAGAAGTTTCAATTTTAAGTAAATGAAGTTTCAATTGAAAACATGGAGCTATATATATGTTTCCACATGAAGCTACATATGTTTTAATTAATAGCTAGAAGCCTATAAAGCTAAAATCGTGGGTTTTATTCGATAATGACAATGATAGTAGTTATAGTACCAAATTGTGATATCAAAAGGGCAAAGAAAAGGCAATGGACATGAGTTATGACTCTCACATCGAGTATTTTAAAGTGTTTAATGTGGTATTTAAGTATATGAGGAAAGTCCACGTATGAGTATCACATTAAACACTTTGAAATATACGATGTGAAACTCCTAATATTGTCATGCCTCTTAAGAGTTGTCGTTCATAATGGTTTTCACTTGATCGTCACTGATCTAATAATACTTTTTTTTTTTGTGGCTTCACTTACCTATCTGTATTTAATGAAGCACATTAATCCAACCATAGATATATAGTCCTTTATGTGACCCAACTCTGAATAATAAGTACACCAATTGTTAGAACTTGAGCTATGAAACTCTATCAGCTATTACTCTAGTCTTTTGGGTTGAGCTCTCCTCATGTGCTAACAAAATGATAGCTAATAGAAAATCTATGTTGAGATTTTTATTAGCAAAGTTATGTTTAAATTGGTATATATCATTGAGATTTGAGAAGACATTTTGAATTAAGCATTTTAAAGTCCTAACTAAATCCAAGCTAAGCTGGGGGTTCTATCATTAGGTAGTTAGATATTGATCATTACCCTATTTATGGAGCCTTTTCAAGAGGTTCTATTAAGTTAGTTATAAAGATATTTGGCTCATTTTCCACACAAAATGGAATTACACAAAGTGGAATTTTTTTTAAAAATAATCATGAAGTCATACTCTAGAGTTTATAGTAAGTGCATATTGGTATCTTTATACTTTATAGCCTTAACATCAATGGAATTGTGGGTTTCTCAACTCTATTAATCACCTCAAAATCATGTGGTTATATGTAGAAATTTTGATCATATATCCTTCTAATCATTAGCTAGCAAGGTGATTTTTCGGATAATATTGTCTGAGATAGCCTCACTATAGCATTTTATTATAATATTTTATCTTTAATGTAGCTAACTTTCCAACCATTGCTTTTTTGGCGTTGGCCATTGCTTTCCATGCACGACTTCATTCATATGTAATTATCTTGTGTGTGTGTATATAAATATATTATTAAAGGGAATTTTTTTATTCAAAAATAAAATTTTTAAAAAACTAATAAATCTAACTATTGAATCAAATGATTAATGTGACATTTTGATTCAATAAATGGTGTGACTAATTAATCCAATATATTGAAAACAAATTTGTACAAGATAAAAGACTTATATCACTTGTGCATGTTAGACTGGACAAGAAAATCGTTGAATAATGATATGAAGAATGGTGATTTGGAAATGGAAAAGGAAATTTGACAGCACCAAAAATGTTGAACGTGAAGACCCTGAAAGGAATAGGTGTGTCCCCCCTAATGGCTACTGCAAATGTTAGTTAAAAAGTAATTCATCTTTTTGTGAAACTTTTTGGCCTAATAATTTGGAGGTCCTAATGCTCTTTTAAGTGTTTTGTGGTGATCTAAAGATAGAAGATAGGACCCCATGAGATTTTTGAGTGTAGCACGGTCCACTATTACATATTACTCAGCTCTCCATTTGCTATGCTAAGATACAATTAATAAGATGTACATGCATGAACAGTGTGTTCTCTTACGTTTATGTCAGACTTCACACTAAAAGACAAAGGCAACGTACCGCAAACACTTCTCTTTCACCCTCCATGACGGAGAAATGATATTGGTAGGGGTGGGCGAAAAAACCAAACTGAACCAATAAACTAAACCAAATAGAACCAACAAAAATTAAACTATAACCAACAATTTTAAAACTAAATTGAAACAGTTCAGTTTGGTTCATGATTAATAGTTCGGTTTGGTTTAATGGTTTAATTTTTTTAGTGAAAAGTTAGTTAGAGTTTGGTTTAAAACCATAAAACCGAATCACTTTAACAGTTCGTTTCGGTTTTAAAGACAAACAGTTCGGTTATTATAAATTTTTAAAACAATTTGGTTCAGTTCGGTTCGGTTATCTTCCAAAACCAAACAATGCCCATCCCTAGATATTGAAACATATTTTTTGCGACAAATTAATATAACACTAAGAATAAAGTTGTCATTTTAATCAGACAACCGTTGGAAACACTGCTAATACCTTGTAGGCTAAGGAGCGAAAGGAGGAATCCGTCGAAGAAGAGGCTCGCGTTTGATTAACTAGTTGGTGAGGTAATAGCTTACCAAGGCGTTGATCAATAGCTGGTCCGAGAGGATGATCACCTTTGATGAAAATGATAATATTGTCCTTGGTATTGTATTTTAATTTGTTCTTAAAAATTTGTTCCAATAATATTTCTTTGACGTGATATCACCAACTGTGTTATTTGGACATATGCATTTTCGACATCGTATCTTTACCGTGTATACAATTGGTATAGATATTGAGAGAAGTTAAATTGTTAAAAGTTTGTTTGATCTGAAAAAAGAATTATTGAATAATGATAGAATAATATAAAATAAATTTTTAAGAATTGAACAATTATTTATTCTATAGTTATATATTTGGTGGACAAAATATATTTTGATATTTAAAACAATTTATAATTTAAACAAAACACAAGTTTAAAATGAAATTCATTATAATAGAAGTTGTCTTATTTAATCTTTTATTTTTCTGCAAATCAAA
Organism: Trifolium repens; assembly: GCA_030408175.1. NCBI lineage: Eukaryota > Viridiplantae > Streptophyta > Magnoliopsida > Fabales > Fabaceae > Trifolium > Trifolium repens. Next base: position 17,418,242 of record CP125845.1, on the reverse strand, counting down.
TACACCTTAAAAGAGAGAGAAAGAAAAAAAAAATTGATGAAATTCAAATATCGTGTAAATATACTGTGTTTGTACTTACACAAAAAACATTTATCCTTACATCATACTCCCTACTCTATTATTTTATTAGATTGGATTAGTCATTGTCTCTGGAAGTTGATATCTCATAGACAATAAAAATATTTTCAAGAATAAATATTCATATTGTTAGTATCATGTTGGATGAGTATAGACGTAGTGTTAGTGTAGTGTGTGTTTGGGTTCTTTACATATAATGATGAAAATTGATGTTAAATAAATTCAATATAGAGTGAATTATATTCGATATTACATTCAGTTAAATGATAAATTTGACCCCAAAATAATTTTCTAAATTCCAAGTTCAAATCAGTATTGTCAAAAAGATTAAAAATATTTCAAATCAAAACGTGGTTTTTTTTTTTGACAAAAATAAACTTATATTTCATCAATCAAAATGTGATCAATACAATATGGTATCTCAATTAATATATGAAGACTACGTAGAGATGTGGCCGCCGAGCAAGAGCATGAACAATCTCATTTGCTTGTCTACGAATAACATAAATCGGTAAATAGAGATCTACAAATTTTTATAATGGCTCTGTTTGAGAAGGCAAATAAGCTAGCTTATAACTTTTAGTTTATAAGTTAAAAGCTCTGTTTGGTAACAATTTTTTAAAAATAGCTTATAGCTTATTTTACTAGCTTATAGCTTATTTTTTCAAATGCTATTTCGGTACCGTTTGACCTAATTTTTTTTAGATGTAGAAGTTATTTTAACCACAAAACTAGAAGTAAGAGCTTTAAAATCAAAAGTAAAGTTATTTGGTAAATCTTACTTTTATTTTAAAAAGTGTTAAAAGTTGTTTTTTTAATTATAATAGGATTAAAAGATGTTTGATAATAAGATAAAGTTGTTTTTTTATAAATAATAAACTTATTTAAAGATGGAGTAAAAAAAATTATTTAAAGATATTAATTTGATAAATAATAGTAAAGTTGTTGCAAAGTAACTATTATCATCTTATTTTAAAACTTTTTTATTAATAATTTTTTTTGAAATATAGAAGTTGTTTTTTTTCTTACTAGAGCTTTTAAAAATTATTGTTTGGCGTAACTTCTTATTTCTAAGAGAAGAGAAGAGGAAAAAAAAGTTAAGTCAAACGGTACCTTAGCTTCATGTAGCTTATGAGCTTATAACTTATCATATTTTCTTCCAATTTTACCCCTATCATCTTACTTGAAAAAAAATTAAATATCAATTAAACATATCTTTTTTTTGTCATTTCATACTTAGGTACCGTTTAGTTTTTTTTTTCTCTTCTCTTTTCTTAAAAGTAAGAAGCTAGGCCAAACAATAACTTTTAAAAGATCTAGTAAAAAAAAAACAGCTTCTATATTTCAAAGAAAAATAGTTACTTTCCAACAACTTTACTATTAATTTTCTAATTAATATCTTTAAATAATTTTTTTTAATCCATTTTTAAATAAGTTATTGTTTATAAAAAACAACTTTATCTTATTATGAAACATCTTTTAACCTTATTATAATTAAAAAAAAATAATCTAATTATCAAACATCTTCTAAACATATTATAATTTTTTTAAAAATAAATAAATAACTTTTAACACTTTTTAAAATAAAAGAAGTAAAATTTACCAAACAGTTTTATCATCAGTTTTAAAAGCTCTTACTTCTAGTTTTGTTGTTAAAATAGCTTTTACATCCAAAAAAACTAGGCCAAAACGGTACTTTATAAGCTAATTCAACTGCTAATTTTATCAAACACTACAAATTCAATCAGCTAGCTTTTTCACCAAATTTTGTAAATGAAAATTATTCATCATTTATATCCATGCACCAAATTCAATAATATATTAAAACTTCCATTAGATGTGAATTTCTCTAAACAAAAGTATATAAATAAGAGATAATTTCCATTTACAAAATCAATTTTATAAGAGAAAATTATCTCCAATTCTCAATCCTAAGACGCTGACCTTACTTTGAGCAAGTACCTTGTGTTATTCCCCAATGATATTATTGGGAACATCTTACTAAAGGTTGAAGACGTGTCTAAAAACTAATGCACATTGATCTAAATAAACGAAAGTGGGACCATAAATCATACAAAATCGACAAAAACATAGCGGTTTCGATGGGATATAGTACAATACAATATTGTGGGCGCTGCCTGTTGATTTGGGTCCATATTACGTGACTTTTCTGTATACTATATACACCCCCCATCCACTCTATCACCATCATCTTCTTTTAGCTATAGCCATCCTCCTCTCCCACCTTCAATCAATTTTATTTGTCTAACTTTATCAATGAGATCTATTAATAATATAAGCTATGTTTATCAGACATAAAAATCTCCATAATTGATGTATCACACGCTTACAAATCCTTAGTCCAATTGTACCATGCATCCATAATTATTAGTGTTACTAGTATTTTTCTCTTATTTTCTTCCTTTTTGCGTGTTTCAATTTACTTCCTATTTTTATTCAATCATTTTTGGAAAAACATGTTTTTTTGAATCATTGTTGGAAAAAACTAAAGCATATATTAAAAAAATAAAAATGATCACATCAAATTGTAAATTAAGCTATTATAACTTATTTTGAAGGACTTTGCATTATTATACTTATAGTGTCGTGAAACTAAAGATTTATCAAAGTAGGGTGCATTCTCCCTTCAGAAAGACTAAAATCACCATATTTCAATAAAATATGAGAACTTGTTTCAAAAAAATAAAATAAAATATGTGAACTTAATTAAAATGAATAAAGTTTTAATAAATATTATGTTCAAATGAATACCGTGGAGAGTACTAGTCTCACAATGGACACAATATAAGTCTAATACTATAATACTTTGGAGTTTATTGCATATACTGTGATTCAAATATCTAATTATTATTGTGTATAAGAGACAAATTATATATCAAACAAATGTAGTGGATGATACAAGTCTTGGTAATGTATAATCATGAATTATGTGCCTTAAAAGAGAGAGTTACTCACAAATAAGTTATTAATTTGTAGATGTTTAAATAATATTCTCTAATAAAAACAAAATAAAGAGTGAGTCTAATTGCATATTTGCATGTTTGGTTCTGTGTTTGTTTCCCCAAGTATAAAGACATTTTTGCCATGATTTTACCGTGTAACCAAACAGATTAAATAACTAAGCTTATAAATAAATAAAAAAGATAATTAGTAAAATAGTTACATACTACTAAATATATAAATACTACTAATATTTACTTATTTTATTTCAACTAATCAATGCATTTCATATAACAAAAAGAATAAATTTATAGCTTTCTTCACATGATGACTCAATGTAAAACAGAAACTATATATTAATACAATTATATTGTCCTGATCACAAAGCTTGTCCTAAAGAAGGACGAGTCCATAATGTGATCAGAAATGATGAATACCTTTCAGTGTGATCAATAACTTTCAGTCAACCATGCAGAATCTCATATGTGATCACTGAGCACATTAAATGCTTCTCAAAAATAATCATAATCACTCTAATTTCCACCATTGTTTTTCCTAACATGTGTTACACCCTTAATTAAAAAATAATAAAATTCCCACTATAAACAAATCACTAGTGGACCTATTAGCAATTCTGGCACCATAGTAATTGATATAGACACAATCTATAATTCTATATAGTTCATTATGTTATAGTATAGTATGGACCCAAAAATAAAATATAGTGAAAATTTTGGCTAATTGAAAATGCAATTTGGTCACCTAATCTATAAATCAACGTGCAAAGTACTAATAATTAAACAAGTTAATTGTATTTTACTAATAAAAAAATTAATAAATTAGCTAATAAACCAATTTTGGTCACAATGATTTCATTATTGAACTGTGTTTGACACATTATATACTGGGTTGTTACTGTTACAAGTTTACAAAGTACAGATGAATAATAATTTTATAACATAAAGTTGATGATTTAGTGAACATGGTTTTGCTCATTGACATGTTCCAACACTGAACTGTGTATATAGTGATTTCACAAAATCCAGACCCATGCACGCATATTATGTGTATAAATTGTCGCTTAGCTTGTGTTGTATGTAGCAGTACTTTTTCTATCAAACTAACGTGATTATACACACTTCATTTTGCCTCGGGAGTGATGTCAAAATTATATGCATTTTAAAGATTTTATAAAGTTAAATTTTTTGAGCTTTTTAAAACCTACACTTATACTATAATCTATACTCCCTTCAAAAGACTATTATTATTCAGCTGAAATAGGCTTTGAGGACACAATGATATAACAATGAGTGACTGAAATTATGTACTTACTTAGCATTTGCTTTTATTTTATACCATGCAGATGGTTTTAAAAAAAAAAAGGTCCGTGACTGCAATTGTGATTAGATATGATAACTAAATTTGGAATTGTAGGTATCCGTTCAAATCTATCATGATTTTATGAGAACAAATTTGAATTGATTGTGTTTAGGTTTTAATTTTTCTCGAAATCAAAAGTTGTGCGCCCCATTGTCATGCCTAGTTGTGACCATGACAAATTTAATGTAGTAAGCAGTTTGATTATAATTCTCTTGATTATACTAATTATCTGCATATTATCAACAATTATGATAGGAACGCATTAATTCTAAAATGTTAGAGACAACCTTCAACCTATCATTGATGTATGATAAATTTTATGTATAAACTATCAATTGTAGAATTCTATATACTTTTTTTTTTTGACAATTAGAATTCTATATACTTAGAAGCAAAGAATTCTATATATATTAGAATTAAAGTCACAATTTGTGCTTAGCTTACCTCTGTTAGTATAAGGACATTGCATTATGTATGTAGAGGCCGAAATTTGAACTCGAACACCACCCTTATTTATCTTAAAGGTGAAATTTCTAATCATTAAATTACTTGACAAAAAAAATATCACAGCTTCTACGAGCGAGATGTCTAAGTATAGCAATCGAAATTGGTCTACATTTTGAAACCTTGACTAGTTGTTGATACAAAACTATGTAATTTACTATAATTTTAGCTCATTAAAGCAAGTACTATATGTAATAGAAGAAAAGACAACAATTTCTTATTATTAAACATATTTCCTAATTAATCATGCATAAAGTATATGACAAAACACGAGAGCAAAACAAAACATAGACTTAAAATACAAATTTGTTTTCTTAAAAAGCATTTATCTGTTGAAAATTGTACCACTTTTGTTTAATTAATAGAGTCCATTTTCAAACTATAGACAATTGTTTGCAATTAAAGATATAACAGGCTGGCATGAAATGGAAGTGATTAACATGAAGAAATTAAAAAGGGTTGTTAAATAAAATTAAACAATTTTCCAAATTGTCATGTTTCTAAGTACATAATTATTTTATAAAAGTTTGTTAAAATTTAATACAATAATAAAAACTATTGACAATTTGTGTTTAGAGTATAAACAAAAACCATGATGAGAAGATGCATTATTTCTTTGTTAAGATGAAAGAGTGATATGAGTTTGCATTAAAAAATGGAAGAAGTACATGCCAGTCTATGATGCTAATTCCACCCAATTTCGTTAAAGACAGAATTTGTGGGTCAAAGTTTTCAAGGAATTGGAATTAAATAAAAATTCTGTCTGGGTGATTATTTTGGTGAAAAGGACATTAATTCACCTTGAGAGTGAGAGAGGAAAAAAAATGGTAAGAAATTGAAAGAGAGAGAGAAAAGAGATTCCATTTTAATCTGAGGCTACATCTAGGTGATACTTCACTAGACTTTTCACTATAGTACATTCTTGTAAATAATATAATGATAGATGTTTTGTTTGTTTGATGAAGAAATGGACTCTATGGAGTTCTATTATTAGGTGATTGGAAGCAACAATTTGATTAATGCTTATGCATTATAAGAGATTTTCCTCCCCCACAGAAATTAGTTACATTAAATGATGATGAAAATTTTATGCCTACAATATAATATTGGAATATTAATAATGTGAATGTGAATGTGAATGTGAATGACTAGATTGATAGAGTAATATAATTTCAAGGACCGGTGTAAAAAAATAATATTCAAGTACCAATTTAGTCTATTTATTTGATAATGATAAGGTGTTTGACAGACATTCATATGATATTCGCACGACATGTGTCTTAAAAAAATGGTTTCTCCTTTACTTCGACACTCTTTAGAACATTGTCCAACATGTGCATAACACTCATACGACTAAGTGTCGGACAACTTAGACAAGTGGTCCAAAATAATAATTTTTTTTCTTTATTTGACACTCCTTAGACACATCAACAAATATTAAAGATGTGTCAAAATAATGTTGATAAATGTGGGGCTAAAGACATTACTAAATTTGATCACATCATTTTTAGCTTTTGGTTAGTAGATAGATAAATAAAGTTTAACTTCTTTCAAATATTGTTTTAGAACATTTTTTTAATAAAATGAATTGCTCAATTTAAATGTATATGTATATATTATGCTTTTAAATTTAGATATTATATGTATAAATCAACATGTAAATAGCGGTGATGGAGTCATAAGTTTTTTATATTAGTAGTGTCAATGAGTTAGTGTTTATATCATATTACATGTGCGTGTCAAAATCCGTACTTCATAGACGGGACTATATGTGACACTTTGTTACCCTTTAATATACTTTAGTACTAAGCTATTACATTGTGGGGAAGGATATCAATATTCACTCTGTTTTTTTTACTATATATCAATATTCACTCTAATATTTGCTCTTCAATAATTTCTTTTTTATTGAAATAAATTCATGTAGATTACACCACTTTAATAATAAATCTTAGACTAAATTTCATTTTATGCCCCTAACTTTTACAAATTTATGATTTTAGCCCCATTATTTTAATAATAGTACTTTTGGCTTCATAACTTTAGCTATTTTTGCAAAAGGCGAACTCGACTGATTTTGAGCAAGTCAATGCACATGTGCCCCTCCACTGATTTTGAGCAAGTCAATGCATACGTGCATATTGGCTCACGTGTCACGTCAGCATGTCGCGTGAGTCACCGTCTATGTGTGCATTGACTTGCTGACGGTTTAAAGGGTTTACCTTTTGCAAATGGGTCTAAAATTAGAGACAACAAGTGTTATTATGAATGTTATGAAGTCAAAATCGTAAGTTTGTGAAAGTTATAGACCAAAAGTTTAATTTAACCTAAGTCTTATATAATAGTTGAATTTGAATCCCTAAAATTTTACATTTGAGACATAAGTGACCATTAAATCAAAATAGAACGTCGAAAAAATATCGATTGTAACTTTCATTTTATAATTCAAAAATATCAAATTTAAATATGAATCGTCTGATTAATTGAACAACTACCAATATCTCAACTACGTAAATGCGAGAAATTCTTGATTGCAAGATAGTGGGACCCACATATATTTCATTGAGTAAGAGAAAGTGTTAGAAAGAGAATATTTGAGGGACTATAGTAGCAATTTTCATTTCATTATTACTTATTACAACATTATTTAAAGAAACTTGAAACTCCTCCCATTTTCTTCAACTTCATCTCAATGTTAAGACTCAGTTTGTTTTTTCTTTAGTTTATTCATACTTCACAAAAGTAGGAAGAGAAAAAAGAGAGAAAACAACACAAAAAATATGGAGCTTTCTCAACTTGGTTATCTTGAAGAGCTATTAGCTCCAAGAAAAGACACATGGAATACTTTATCAACTGGTTTGAATGAACTACTACTCCCAAATGGTTGGTCCTTTGACTCATTTGATGAAAATCTACTCATAAATCCATCTTTAAATCCATCATTTGCTTCATTCTCAACACCATTAGACCATAGATTTGAATGTCCTTATGGAACTGATGCTACAGCATCATACCCTTTTGTTGATGGGTTCTCAGTGCCAGAGCTTGATGATTCAGCACCAATTTTACCTCATGAAGGTGTTGAAGAGATTGGTTTTGTTGGAAGTGAGAATAAGAGTTTGGAACAAGGGAAAATCAGCTGCAAAGTTGAGGAACAAGTTAGTGAGATTCCTGTTTTTAATATGGGTTTGTGTGGTGAGAAAAAAGCTAAGTCTAAAAGGGTTGAAGGACAACCTTCAAAGAATCTCATGGCTGAAAGAAGGAGAAGAAAGCGTTTGAATGATAGGCTTTCTATGCTTAGGTCAATTGTCCCTAAAATCAGCAAGGTGATTCAAAACATATAATGTATATGTTTAGTGTTTGTGTATTTAATTTGTATATGTATGCTATGTAGTATCGACATTTCAGATCGAATGTGTGTCTGGTGTTCGAAAATGTGTTCAACACAACACCAACACCAACACATGTATTTATGTTCAATTATTTTATTACTGGAGTCAGTATCAGTGTTGTGTTCCATGTTTGTGTCGGTGTTCATAGTTTTTGTATTTAATTTGTATGTGTATGCTATGTAGAATCGACATTTCATATCAAATGTGTGTCTTGTGTTCGAAAATGTGTTCAACACAACACCAACACCAACACATGTATTTATGTTCAATTATTTTATTACTGGAGTCAGTATCAGTGTTGTGTTCGGTGTTTGAATGAAGTTCTATTTTGTTGTTTGATTTGGTTTGAAGTGATTTGAACTAACAAGAAAAATGCAAATTTTGTAAGATGGACAGGACATCAATTCTTGGAGATACAATTGATTACATGAAAGAGCTTTTAGAAAGGATTAGTAAGTTGCAAGAAGAAATGGATGAGGAAGGAACAAATCAAATAAACCTTTTGGGAATTTCTAAGGAGTTAAAGCCAAATGAAGTAATGGTAAGAAATTCCCCCAAGGTAATGTCAAACCCTTGAAATTATGCATAATCTTAGACTAAGTTCATCAATAAATGTAATTAATGTAATGTTTTTTTAATAATTTTTTCAGTTTGATGTTGAGAGGAGAGACCAAGACACAAGGATTAGTATCTGCTGTGCTACAAAGCCAGGATTATTACTATCAACTGTGAACACATTGGAAGCATTAGGCCTTGAGATTCATCAATGTGTCATAAGCAGTTTCAATGATTTTTCATTGCAAGCATCTTGCTCCGAGGTTAGTCAAACTTTTTTGCGCGATAGCGAATTTGGCAGAATTACGGTGTGTCACTGGTTTTGACAAAAACTACACTTTAGAACTTTAAGTGTATATTTGATTTTACTTTTGGAATACATAGAATTAATTCTAGAGAAGTATAATTGATTATGAGATGTTTAGATGTTCTCGAGTAAAAATTGATTTTCTCTATACTAGAATTTGGGACTTTTCCCTCTACAATTGATTTTTAGCCTAATAATTAATTATTGATGAACTCACTTTTAAATCAATATGTATTTAAATATGAATGACTTTACGTTCAATTAATCCAAAATTATTTTTGTAACCGCAAAACCAAACATACATTAAGAAAATTACGGTGCGATGTGATTTTCGTAGAAGTAACAATTGTTCCAAACATACACTAAGTAGACTCAATAATTGTTTGCATGTTTGAAAGAAAAAAACATGTTTCCTACTTATTTTAACATATTTTTTCATGAATTTAGGTAAATGGTCAGAGAAATTGTATGAATCCTGAAGAGATAAAGCAATCACTATTCAGGAATGCAGGTTATGGTGGGAGATGTCTTTAAGGAAAATGATGGAAAGCTGACATAACAATTTGCAGATGGTGAAAAAAAAAAGAAAAAATTTCTTCTTCTGTAATTTAAGTAATTAGGATGTTAAAAAGTTGTAATGAGATTCCAAATAAGTTGTTGGCTATGGTTGATGCAATCACTTTTAGTGCTTTACCCTGTATTTAACATACATTAGGGTATTTTAGAGCTAGTTTCACTTTCCCTATGTGATAATATTCCATCTTTTCTTTTTATTAGTAAAAATTGATAATGGAAAGTTGTTGTCAAAATTCCAAGTGGAATCAAAGTGATTTTAATAAATTCTACCTTTTTAGTAGTAAATAAATTGCATAGCTAACAGTCAAACACTGATAAAATGCTATACTCTACTTTTTGCTCTATGAAAGATCATAACTAGAATATTAGTTGAATGTTTGAAATTTGAGTTCACTTTTGGTCTTACCAAAAGTGATTCTCTGAAGAATTCAAATTGATTTTGGCTTGTTTGAGATTCTCAATTACAATTTATTGTAAGTTGAAGCTATAATTTGTAATTTCTACTTCAAATGTAATTTTTGCTAGCCTCAAAATTATTATTTAACTATAAATCAATTTATTTTAACTTCAATTTTACCTTAATTCATATTTTTAAAATCAATCTATGTCAACGTGAAGTGAAATATACACTAAAAGGTGAATGGAATTATCGCACAGTTTTATGAGGTAATAAATTTGGGTTGTTGGCTCACAACCGTAAATTCAGATCGGACGGTTGAGAGCTATAACTGCTGTTGGTTGCTAAAATGAACCTCTCTTTATTCAATACTCAACATATGCCTTATATAGGCTTACAAGCTTATTTGGATCAGGACTAAACATAACTGGCCCAATAGGCCCAATCCAAACTACAGAACCAATACTCAACATACCCTCCCTTACATTGATCATTACAGAATGATCAACTTACAATTTATTCAAACAAAAAAAACTGACAGAAAAACAAATACAGATAACTTGCAGAGCAAGAAAACACAAAACTATCAAACACTTATTAACCAAGTAGCTATCAACACCTTCAACTAATGCAAGACTTATCACACATTCCTATACCCTCCCTTAGTCCATAGAAGGTATCCAACTTTAATGCTTTTGTCATGATATCTGCTAGCTGTTCTTGAGACCTACAATACTTCAATTCAATTATGCCTTCCTTATTGAGATCTCTAAGGAAATGATACCTCACATCTATATGCTTGCATCGGCCATGCATAATTGGATTCTTGGAGAGCTTTATAGAAGAGCTGTTGTCACAATTAATTGAGGTACTGGTGGATTGTTTCATATTTAAATGAGCCAGAACATTCCTTAGCCAAATGCATTGGCAGGCACAAGAAGCTGCTGCTACATATTCTGCCTCAGTGGTGGATAGAGTAACTATAGGCTGTTTCTTTGAAGACCAACAAATAGCACTATCACCCATTGTGAAGATGTAGCCAGAGGTGCTCTTCCTATCATCATGGTCACCTGCATAATCAGAATCACTCCACCCTTGCAGCATTAATTCTCTGCCTGCTTTACATTTGTATAAGATACCAAGACTTAGAGTACCTTTCAAATATCTCATTATTCTCTTCACTGTAGCCATGTGCATTTCAGTTGGTCTCTCCATATATCTAGCAGCTAAGCACACAGAGAAAGCCATGTCAGGTCTTGTAGCTAGCAAGTACATTAGGCAACCTATCATCTGCTTGTACTCAGTAGCATTCACTACTTTACCACTTTCATCTCTCACAAGCTTGGTACCAGGCACAATAGGACTACACACCTTATTGCATTGTTCCATACCAAATCTCTTTAGTATTTCACAACTATATTTGTGTTGATGAACAAAGATCCCTTGATCACACTGAATAACTTCTATTCCAAGGAAGTACTTCATTCTTCCAAGATCTGTCATAGCAAATTTCTCTTTCATGGACTTCATAAATTCTCCCATCAATTTTCCATCATTACCAGTGTAAATGAGGTCATCCACATAGATGCTTACAATCAAAATTCTATTTCTGTCACCTTGCTTGACAAACAAGGTATGTTCATGGGGGCATTTCTCAAAACCTTCAGTAATGAAATATGATTCAATTTTGCTGTACCAAGCTCTAGGTGCTTGCCTTAGTCCATATAAAGCTTTGTTTAGCTTATATACTTGACTGTTATCTCCTTTCTTATAGCCTAAGGGTTGATCTACATACACATCTTCCATCAATTCACCTTGTAGAAATGCACTTTTCACATCAAGTTGAAACACACTCCATTTTTCATAAGCAGCTAGAGATAGAATTGTTCTAATAGTATCCCATCTAGCTATTGGTGCAAATACTTCACTAAAATCAACTCCATGTCTCTGGGAATAACCCTTTGCCACCAGTCTAGCTTTATGTTTTTCAATTTTTCCTTTCTCATTGTACTTTGTTTTGAAGATCCATTTCACCCCAATAGGCTTCACTCCATGAGGTAGAGTCACAAGTTTCCATGTATTATTGGCTTCAATGGATTGTATCTCAGAGTCCATAGCTTCTTTCCACAATTTTGACTTGACTGCTTCTTCAAAAGTGGTAGGGTCTTCACTGGTGCTGAACATTGCTATGGCAAGATTTTGCAGCTGATCATATTCATCACTTTCAGCACCTGTTACATAATCTCTGAGATAGCCTGGAGTTTTTCTAATTCTCTGAGGAGTATTACCCTGCTCATAATCTTGATCACTAGTTTCTTCACTTGAATCTGGCACTACTTCATTATTCCCATTAGCATTATTGTGATCATTCACCTCAGCTTCAATTTCTATGTCATCACCTTCATCACTATCACTGAGTGGTTCTCTAGTCTTGCTAATTTCTTTCTTATCCCAATTCCAACCCTTGGTTTCTTCAAATATCACATCTCTACTGATGATAATCTTCTTGCTTGCTGGTTCATACAACTTGTAAGCTTTTGACTCATCACTAACTCCAAGATGTATGCATCTAATACTCTTTCCATCTAACTTTTTTCTATGCACATCAGGCACATGAACATGAGCCAAGCACCCAAAAACTCTAAAATGTTAAACTGAGGGCTTACTTCCACTCCAAGCTTCTTCTGGTGTCATGTCTTTTACAGCAAATGTAGGACACCTATTCATCACATAGTTGCCCATTTCACAGCTTCAGGCCAGAATCTTTTTGGTACACTTCTAGCAGACAACATGCTTCTAACCATGTTCAACAGAGTCCTGTTTTTCCTTTCTGATACTCCATTCTGTTGTGGAGTGTATGCAGCAGTTAACTGTCTCTTCACCCCTTGTTCACTACAAAAATCATTAAACATAGTTGAAGTGAATTCACCACCTCTATCTGTTCTAAGGCACTGAATCACACAACCTGATTCTTTCTCAACTAAAGACTTAAATTTCTTAAACACATCAAAAGCACTAGACTTATCTTGCAAGAAATAGGTCCAAGTTTTTCTAGAATAATCATCTGTGAAGGTGATAAAGTACCTGTTGCCTCCATTTGACTTTGGATTTATTGGACCACAAATGTCAGAGTGAACAAGCTCCAATTTCTGAGATGCTCTCCAATTAGCTTGTTTTGGTATTGTTTCCCTGTGTTGCTTGCCAGTCAAGCAATCTGAGCATTTGCCTTCAATTTCTTTCAACTCTGGCAACCCCTTTACCATTTGTTTTTTGTTGAGCACTTTCAAGCCTTTGATGCTGAGATAAGCATATCTGTTGTGCCATAATTCTGTTTCCTCAACCTTTGTGATCTGTAAACAATTAGGAATTTGAACTGAAGCATTCACTATAAACATTCTGTTCATAGTCATCTCTGTAGTAACTATCAATCCCTTTTCATCATGAAATAGCTGACACACATTGTTTCTGAACACAATTGTGAGACCCTTTTGCTGCAATTGTCCTACACTTAGCAAATTGTTGGTGAGACCTGGGAGATAATACACATCAGTGATGACATGAATTTTTCTTTCAATGTTTAATCTGATGCTGCCTTTTCCCATTACTGCCATCTTTGAATCATTACCAAGTTTGACTGATTCTCTAAAATTCTCATCAAAATCAAATAGCCAATTCTTGGTACCTATCATATGATTGTTGCATCCACTATCAAGATACCAGGCTTGATCTACCCCTTCATATGATCCAGAGTGTGCCATGAGAAGAGTTTCTTCTTCATCTTTGTATTCTGCAAAATTTACATTTTCTTCCCAATCAGGGCATTCATTCCTATAATGCCCGAGTTTGTGACATTTGTAGCACTCCACAAGAGCCTTTCTTTGCCTGCCTCTACCGCGCCCTCGTGAGGCACCTCTTCCCCTGCCTCTGCTAGCATTTGAAACCTTGAGTGCTTGTTCATCAGTGTAATCTTTAGGTCCATGCATTCTTTGTTCATGAACAAGAAGACTGCTTTGTAACTCATCAATTGATAGAGTTGTCACATCATTCGATTCTTCAATCGAACAAACCACATAGTTGAACTTTTGAGTCATGGATCTTAATATTTTTTCAACCACCATAACTTGTTCAACTCTCTCACCATGTGCAGTCATGTGATTTGCAATCGCAAGAGTTCTTGCAAAGTACTCATTCACGGATTCACTCTCCCCCATTGCAAGAACCTCAAATTCTCTCCGCAAAGACTGTAACTGAGCTTGTTTCACCTTTGTTGAGCCTTGATACTTCTGTTTCATAGCATCCCAGATATCTTTGGCTGTATCACGAACCAAGATCGTTTCCAAGATCGAACGATCAATTGATTGAAACAAATAGTTCTTGACTTTCAAGTCTCGAAGCTTGCTTTCATCGGCGATTCTGCGTTGATCTGCCGTTGCATTCGCCGGAACTGTAACCACACCCGTCTCAATCAAGGGCCAAAACTCTTTTGATCGAAGCAAATTCTCCATGAGCATTGACCAATGCTCATAATAGCCGTCGAATTTGGGAATGGAGGGTTGAACGAAGTGAGAAGATGGTTCCACCATGATCACCGTGAAGAAAGAAGGAGAAAGATCAAAGAAAGATTATTGAAACTGTCAATCGCCGTCGTAACCGTCACAACGGTCACCGTAACTGTCGCCGGAATGTTTTTGAAAAAACGCGCGCACACAGGTCCTTGGTTCACAAGCGAAGGATACCACTTGTTGGTTGCTAAAATGAACCTCTCTTTATTCAATACTCAACATATGCCTTATATAGGCTTACAAGCTTATTTGGATCAGGACTAAACATAACTGGCCCAATAGGCCCAATCCAAACTACAGAACCAATACTCAACAACTGCGTCACGCAGTTATAGTAGGAAATCTAATTCCCTAAAAGTTCTATATATATTAAATTCTTACTATTACAACACTACTTTTGAAATGAATATGATCATTGTTTTATAAGAAAAGAAAAATTACATCTCCATTTCTTTTGAAGTGCATACTTTTTTGGTCTTTACCTCTACGATTTAAGAAAAAAAAAGTAAATTTTTAGTTAAAATTCATTCATAAACTCAATTAGATTCGAACTCGAATTCTTCAAAATTTATGTTCAACTAAAGTTCATTATCCAACTGTGCCCCGCCACTTGATTAACTTAACTAAGATGGATGGTCCTGCTTTTTAGTACAATAACAATTACTACTATATATTGAGCAAGGTTTATTGAAGCAAAATGGTGATTGATTTCCAAATCAAAGTACTGTGACTTTAATGCTAAGTCAACCAAAAATCAAAGTACTATGACTTTCAGTTTAAAGTAACCAACCATATAGTGCATGAGTTGACTCAAACGTACTTTTGGGGTACCTAAACATACTCATTAATAATCTTTGGCCATGTCTGTGAGTCTTATACCATGAAATACAATTTACAGGTAAGCAACAATTTGTTACTTAGAGGAGCACGTACATTTGAGTGGTTGTCAAGTAAACATCAAAACAAAGACACATTTACAACATTTTTTGGACCAGGATTTCCTGCTGTCCAAAAATCACACTGTTTTACATCTCAGCCGTTGATTATCAGATCGAACGGTTCATATTAACCCATTTATAAAATTACTAAAAATGATCTTAACCACACGATTCTGTTCGGACGGCCGGTATCTGTTACAGCGCTCTGCTATAACAGCAGGAAATCCTTTTCCAATTTTTGGGTGATTGTATATTACTCGAGAATCTGGAGAAACGTTTGGAGCAATAACAGGCTAATAATCTATGTGCGACTAACCATTCACATTTGATAAAAGTGATTCTAAAAGCATATAATTAATTTTGACATGTTTGTATATTCTAGATCAGATTTATTGGACCTCAGCTATTAACTTGATCATATTTTGGTGGTGGTTGCTGGTTGCTACTCCATTTTTTTTTTTTTTTTAAAAGTGTCTCCAAAATTAGTTTTATTCGAAGTTGCAATTTTGAGATTTTGCTATCGAAATTAATTTTTATAGTCAAAGTTATTATTCGTATTTTTTTAATATTAATCACTTTATATTCATCTATCGTTTAATTAAAATCAATTTTATAAATCAATGCATTGAATGGTACACTTTTTACCAAAGCTAGTTTATCTTGCTTTCAAATGGTACACTATTGATGAAGTGAAAGTTGAACATGTTTTTCATGATTTATTTGCTTCTCTTCTTTTGGTCACATTCCTCTGAGTTGTTTTTGGTTCGGGGGTTTATTCTAACTTTTCGGTTGAGTATAATTGATTTTTGAGGTGGAAATCATTCAAATCTTTTATATTTATGTATAATATCAAAGTGATTCATCCTTATTATTCAAAAAATACTTGTCACAATAGATGAGCAAACAAAATAATGTCCAGAATCCAAATATAGTTCCTAAAATAATATTGAAAATCAAACCGTTTTTGTACAGACTTCAAGATATGCTGTTAAAAAATGGTAATATATCAAAGATTTTGTTCACATTAATGACTACAGTACATGTATAAAACGGGATATTCAAGATATGCATGTTACAATATGGACAAGGTAAAAGACATAAATGGATACATGTTCCAACTAGTCAAAATGATTTATTAAGATAGTAGGACATAAGGAATATGTTTATGACATGTTAAAAAAGATTTATAGGAGAATGCATGATACTATATGACTAATTGACTATAGGTGATATAAAATGGAAAAGCTTAATTTACATGCCCTCTCGGTATAAAAAAATTTACAATATGATCAACTCGTTGTGATCAATTATGTGTGTAATTTTAAAAGTAATTATGATAAAAATCAAATGTTTTTGTTTGATTGATGGTTAATGTTAAAAATCTTTACATAGTGTATATGAACTAATTCCTAAAGAAAAATGTCATGTTTAATCTAGACTCGGATTTTTTTTCCATTAATTCAATGTTAACTAAAACTTATGCTCCAAAGATTGATCTTTACAATTCCTAATTAATAAAATCCATATAATGATAGGTGAGCCTATTCATATATTTACACGTCTAAATAGTTATAGTATGAGGATTGAGGAATAATCAAATATGTAGTAAACATTACCAAAATAGAACATCATTCTAAATTTCACAGAATAACTAAAATAATTTTCATACAAATAGGTCATCATACTAGTGGAAAGAGATTTACCATATGGGGGTTGATTATTCATAACCAAGGATAAAAAAAAGACTCGCTAAACCAAAAAAATCTAAACGGGCTAAAAGCTGGGGTCAGTCAAACTGGTGAGCCGGCCCACAAGTTCAAGCAAATGTTTGGTGTTGTTTTTATGTTAATGGGGCAGGATCAAATGACACCAACTAGTTTGATACCAAATGTTACACCGCTCAATAACGTTTTAACGAATTTAAATTTTACAAAATTCATCGTTGGATTGGAAGATTATATTATATAGATCATCTATGTTAAGTTTTATAAGAATCTAAAATCGTTTGATATATTATTGAGTCTCGTCAAGATTAACGGTATTCAATAAAAACGCATAAACCGTTAATCTTGACAAGTTTCAATAACATATTAAACGGTTTTAGATTTTTATAAAATTTAACATGGATGATATATATGATATAATCTTCTAATCCAACAGTGGATTTTGTAAAATTTGAATTTGTTTAAACGATATTGAGCGGTGTAACATTTGGTGTCAAACTAGTTGGTGTTATTTGATCCTAACCCATGTTAATGATATTTGATACGAAGTTTTTACTGTTATTTAATAATGACTAATTTTCATTGGAACTTATGTGAGACATATAAGATGATTGTTCTCTTTCAACTAATTTTTTTTTCATATGTAAAAAATAATAGTTATATGAGTGATGATATTTAGAATGGGGTATATGGCAAAAAATGGACATACGTATGCTTTCTTATATTCATTGAGACAATCACGTTGTTATGATATCAATTACCCAACACAACACCCATGCCAATTATCATAGTTGTCGGAACCCAACCGGACTACCCTCTAGATTTGGGCAAACTGAAAGCCATTAATCCAGTGTACTGCTATCGTCAGATATGTCAACAGAGCGAAGAATGAGCGGGAAGTACTTTATCATAATTTGTCACCATTTAAAATGATTTACATCTTCGTCATCATTTCCTGCTTCAAGAAGTATTCTTCCTCAATTTACATCCATGTGGATTCCCATAGTTCTCGTGGGTAGAGGTGTACATGGGTTGGGTAAACCCACTTGACTGGGTCAAACCCACCCAATCCAACCCCAAAAAGTAGGTTGGGTTGGGTAATTGAGTGGATATGATTTTAAAAACAAAAAATCCATAAAAAATTATTAAATTTCTATTAATTTCAATCAAATTAGCTGTGAAAAAAAGTTTAATCATAAAACAAATAGAAAATTAAGATATTATTGTGAGTTTTGTGAGTTGTGATAATAATAAACGTCACATGAAAATAAAGTTATGCACACATTATGTAAAAATGACCGCGACGAATTGACCGTTAATCTTTGAAGTGTGGTAAAACAATTACGAATTACATAACATACAGGGGCTGGGCAGGGCCATGGCCTGCCCCAAACTTTTCTAAATTTTCTTTATATAATGGAAAATTACTTATATACACTGCTTAACTTTCCTTTTTCCCCTCCCAACTCTACTTGCTATGCAGAGAAAGTGTCTTTATTTAGAGAAAAGAGAGTCAAAAACGTGAGGTCCATCACCTTTTTCAATTCTCTGCATATATGATAAGAAAGGCAAGAGAGAAGTTCTTTTCCACAATTACCCTTATTCCAACAACGCACATATTTCTATGTATTAATTTAAACTAATACAGTAGTTTGTTAAATTGTTAATTTTTTTAAAGGGAAATTGCTGCAAATTAAGATACTATTATTGATGAATTCGAGGCTCTCTCAACGTGTAATGCATCATTTTAAGGTAATGCATCAGACTTTACTTCTTCCCTTTACTTTGCAGGCACAGTCCCCAGATGTGTGGAGGTGGCAACCTGACCCTGATACAGGCTATTCTGTTCGTAGTGCATACCAGCTTTTGACATCTCGTGATTCCTTTACTCTGGGGGAGGCTGAAGACCTTGTGTGACACAAACAGGTTCATTTGAAGGTCTCTATCTTTGCATGGCGTCTCCTACGTGACCGATTGCCAACGAAAGCAAACTTGGTAGCTCGCGGCATTATCACTCTGGAGGTTCACTTTTGTGTGTCTGGTTGCGGCGACATCGAATCAGCTTAGCACTTATTCCTCTCCTGCAGCATGTTTGGGTCCTTGTGGGCTTTGGTTCGCTCTTGGATTGGCTTTTCATCGGTCGATGCTCCTACACTCTCTGATCACTTGGTCCAGTTTACTTACTCAGCTGGAGGTCATCGCGCTCGTCAGTCTTTTTTGCAGATCATTTGGCTAGCTTGTGCTTGGGTCGTGTGGACGGAACGTAACTCGCGCCTGTTCCGAGACACATCAAGCCATGTGGCTCATCTGTTAGACAAAGTCAAGATGTTCTCCTTTAGATTGTTGAAATCTACGAATGTTTCACTAGTTACAAATTATCATTGCTGGTGGTCGAACCCATTGCTTTGTTTGAGCATCGACTAATGTTTGTATTTTGATGGCTTTTGTACTGATACCTTTGTAAAACTGTTGTAGTTTTCCTTGGCACACCTTGTGCGAAGGCGACTATCTATTTCTTTTTAATATATCCCATTTTAGCTTCTTCAAAAAAAAGGTATTTTAAATTATGTAGTGTAATTTTGTAAATGATCAAGTTTATGCTTATTGATAAGTGCCAAAAAGAAGTTAAAATTACCTTACATTTAAGGCACTTTTGTTACTTGTTTCACAAGTTATTTAGGGAAAAGCCGAGAGAAATAGTATAATTGCCCAATTACGCTTTTTATATCTTACTCTATCCATTTATGCAGGAATTTCAAGCCAAGACACCAAACAAAGAAGAAAAACAAAGAAAACTTCAAAGAGCAACTCGCCATGGCAAGTGCAAGGCGAACTAGTGGCGAGAAAGAGGCAGAGAGCACCCACCCAACTCGCCATCAATTCGCCATGGCTAGTGGAAGGCGAAGCATCTCGCCGTGGCGGACGAACCACTCGCGAGGCGAGCAAAGGCGGCCAAAAATCCTCAGAGCTGACGTGGCAAAACCCACTGGTGAAGTAACAGTAACTCGCCATGGCGAATACACATCTCGCCATGGCGAATGCATCAGAACAGAACATTATAAATAACCCATTTCAGTCATTTTTTAGAGATGTCTTGTAATATCATAGAGAGAAATAGGGCTAATTTCAGAGAGCAATATAGAGTGAGAGTGATAGAAAGTGGCCGGTTCTTCCATCTTTGTTGAGAAATCACAAGTTGTTCATGAATCCTCTTCTTCTACTTCAATCTTGCAAAGTTACCATGACAATGAGTAGTTAAATCTCCATGGTTAGGATTAGAGGTACTTGATCAAGTTAAACATGTAATCTTTTGATCTTTCATATATGATTCTAGCATTTGATTTGATATTGATGTTATTCTTGCACTTTATACATATGTTTGATTTAAATTGCTATTGAAAAATACTTTTGAATCTTGATCTAGAATAATCATCTATCAAAACATAAATCCTAGACATGGGATTTAAGTCTTGATAATCACTTTTAAGTATCTAAGCTTCATGCTTTTGTATCATTTAATAGATGGAGAAATCGTCGATTAAATGATACGATCGACTATTGAATCGTTGATAGTTTGGGAAATCGACATTAAACGATGCAATAGAACTGACAATATTATTTAGTCATGAATGATGTTGTTGAGAGATACGTGATACTATCGATTAAAAGCTAGAATTCATGTGTGTGGTCATTAGAATATATGTGATGCTTGGTCAATGAACTCTAATCCTAACAAGTTTCAAGCCTTATTACTTTCGTATTTTATTTTCCACAAGTATTTCTCGTAGTTTAAACAAACAACCAAATCAATCTTTAACTTGAAATGATAATCGAAGTTGAATGGTTTATGATATCGCACTAGTCCCTGAGGAGACGATATATAATACTTACTTTTGATTGATAGAAAAATACTACATCACTTATTACAATTTAATTTTTCTGGTATGTCATATTATTTGCAATAATATTTTTTTACGCCCCCCCTCCCCCCACCACCATTTTTTGCTAGCTCTGCCACTGATAACACCAAGTTTAGTTTCCAAATTTTCTCATAAATGAATGTATTTTTTTTTGTGGATAGACGAAATGACAAGTCATTGGAAACTCACATAAAAAGTGGAGGAATCGGGATTTGAACCCCGATCATGATGTTTGACACTAGCAATTTGGACAATTCTGCCAATTGAGTTAGGAATTGTGGACAAAATGAATGTATCTTTATTGTCTTTATGTATGGTGTGTTTCAATTTCAATGTTATACTTTTTTTTTTCAATTATATCATCGATTTATTAGTGTAAACCAACAACTCAATCTCAAAATCTATTTTGTTATAAACTGATGTAAACAAGAATAATAATATAGATGGAGAATAGAGAAAGGAGAGAAGAATAGTCGTATTATTGATCACTAGGATTAGGGTTACATTACAAGGATACACAGGTCCTATTTATAGATAAACATAATGGGCCAATTACATGGGCCAATGACCTATATGGACATCCACTAATAATATTCATAACACTCCCCCTTGGATGTCCATCGAGAATGTGCCTCGTTAAAACCTTTACTAGAAAAAAACCCGGTGGGAAAAAATTCTAGTGAAGGAAAAAGAGTACAACATCCTTTGTGTTTAAACTGCCTCGTTAAAAACCTTACCAGGAAAACCCAATGGGATAAAACCATGGATAAGGGAAAAAGAGTGCAGAACACAATTATATCTCCCCCTCATAAAGACATTTATATCTGAGACGAATAATCTCAATTAATCTTCAACGTAGTTGATAAATAGCTTTACTTGATGATGACTGATTTGTAGAAATATTAATTCTTCTCCTTTAATATACTCTTCTCTGAATTAGCCGTGGATGCGATACTATCTTCTTCAAATTTCTTGTGTATGTAGAATAACAAACCTCAACAAAACCACATTCTGAACTTCTTTGATGTAGTGCTAAAACTTTCACATAATTGGGTGATATTCCAATATCTTTGAGTTTATTGATATCATCACATACATAATTAGCAAAATGCAATAGTGTTCTCAACAGAACTAAAATATGGTACTTTAAAACCAATTCAAATAACTGATCATTTTCTTGAGACATGAAAAGATCTTTGTTCACATCAAGTGACAACAAATCATATATGTTAATATCAAACTGATTTAGTACCTTTGATATATAAGTTTCTTTGTACACAAAATATTGTTGAAATACAAAGTATGCAATTCCAAATAAACTCTTATCATCAAATCTATTTCATTTCAAACTTTTCTTGGATCAACATATTTCAAAAGCTCTTCAGGAGTTTTGATAAAAAAAACTTTTACCATTATACTTGAATAACAAGTCAAACTTGATTCTTATCAATATTATTTTCTTTTTCGCAAGAAAATTGATTCTTATCTCATCATTTTCACATTTTCAGATGTACGGACTGCAGGTCCAAAAATCTTTCACTTTGCAAAGTGGTTTTAATTATGTAGCAATTGCATCATTTCATTTAGATACTCAATGTCTTGTCTATAATTTTCAATAGATTTTAGTTCATGATCCTCATTATCTTTTATCACATATATATATAGAGCTATATCATATAAAAATATTGTCAATGTCGACTTTCTTTCGATTCCATCGTATTTTATTCATGACATAATTTCCATTAATGACATAATTTGTCGAGATCTCTTTATTTTCATAACTTTCAAGTACTTGATAAGTTCTTCTGGAACTGATAAATCAATTATGTCAAATACTTTTTTCAAAATTTTCATATCCTCACTTGGGTCATATTTCATATAAGCTCATTTTCTTATTTGAGGATTTTTATCTTTGGAACCGATTGACCTACCACACTTCAGGGTGGTTAAAACTCATTTGCAATATAAGACTGTCCAACAGGGACATCCATTTTGATTGAAGCATTAGCAGCTGATGGTTTATTTCATAAACTTTGCAAATGATTTATCTTATGAACTTCTGGTTCATACTGATTTCTAAGAGGATCAAAATGAGATAATAATTTATTTCAAGTGATTCATTTGAACTTCTAGTTCACATTTTCAGCTGCTTATTATCTCCCTCTAATATTGGGAAAATTGGTTCATCACTTGATAATTAGCCTTCTGGGCTATAAATCTAATTTCCCAATATTCTTTAACAATTTATCTTAATGCACTATATTGGAGCAACTGGAACATACCAACACATACATCCAAAAATGCTTATATGAAAAATATTAGGTTATAAACCTAAATTTAATTGCAAATTGAGGGGGAATAACTTGTTGGCTTGATGCGGATCAATATCTCAACATACATATTTAAGTGTTCCCGAAATATAAATTAGGAGCTTTGATTTCATAAGTATCATTCATTTAATTAACTTTAGACGTCTAAAGAATGGATCTTCAGGTCCATTTTTTTTTATGAACATTCAACATATAGTTCAAGATGTTCAATATCAATTTTGATTGACATACGATACTTATCAAATAATTTATATAAAATGAGCTTTTAACCAAACTAGTACCTCATAAACTTCTGGTTGTGAATCAAACATACATGTGACCATTTAGTTGATGCATCAATTAAAAATATAATTGGTTCACATGATATTTCAATAAAATATGCTCATTTACTTTAATTTATCAAATTCCTTTGGGAACAAATGTTAACACATAAAAATTATTTGATTGAAGGAACTTCGGGCCCTTCAATACATATCTATTGAATTTCTTTTTCGCATCATAATAATCCGGAATGACCCAACCGGTATTGTTAACAACAAATTTAATATGATTTGTAAACTTCTGGTTTACAATAATTTGTGCTTTGAATGCACTAATATATTTATAAGTATAGTATAAACTTCTCGTTTATAACTTTTTCATTACACTTATTTTATCCAAAATATGTTTCGTAATATATAGAGATATTTGACATCTCTTCTTTTCTTGTTTCAATATTATATCCGTTACGAAACAAACGAATAGCTATGAATCTTCAGGATTCATATTTTAAAAATTTCACTACGATGCTTCTGGATCGTATCCTATGAATCTTAGGATTCATATTTCAAAAATTTCACTATGGTGCTTCTAGACCATAAATTGTGAATCGATATTCTTCAAGAACTCTATAATAGTTCTTATCAATTATTTATACATCTTTCAGGAATGTATCATACCATTGAATTCTTCAGGAATTCATGGAGAACAAAAATTGGTTCTTAGTTCTTCAAGAACTATATAATAAATCATTATCAATTTACAATCCTTTAAGGATGTAGCAATATTGAATTCATCTGGAATTCATAAATATTGATATTTTTCTAAGTTCTTCAGGAACTAGACCATTTGTTGAATTCTTCAGGAATTCATAAATTAAATCTATTAGTTCTTCAGGAACAAAGTTTGTTGAATTCTTCAGGAATTCATAAATATATAGGGAATAAATTAAATAAATTACAAAATAAAAGAATATGTTTTTATAAACAAAAAAGAATTCCATCAAAAGAGTAAAAAAAGTTCTATCGTGTATCACTGATTTGATTTTGTTTGAGTGATATGCATGATTCTTTGTCAATGTTTTTCGCATAATTAAAGTTATGTAAATGGTTTTCAGAGAATTTGTAATTTAACAAAAGTTCTTTGTGTTGCAAATTAACGTGATATGCATGATTCTATTACAATAGAATAATAATAATGACATGAAGGCTATGAACATGAGCGCAGTAAAATAATATGGAAGGGGATTCGGTTCACGTACCTTGCAATAATATTTGGTAGCTATCGTGCTGATAACGTGTTATAAACTGATGTAAACAAGAATAATAATATAGATGGAGAATAGAGAAAGGAGAGAAGAATAGTCGTATTATTGATCACTAGGATTAGGGTTACATTATAAGTATACACATGTCCTATTTATAGATAAACATAATGGGCCAATTAATGGGCCAATGACCTATAAACATCCACTAATAATATTCATAACATATTTTTGTTTGTAAATTATCTAACCCTCACTACAAGAAATATCGTTTTTGGCAGCGACAAATGTCGCTGCCAAAAATGCAAAGTTGCTGCAAAAAGTGTTTTTCGCAGCAAAAAAAATGTTGCTGCATGTCGCTGCCATAAGTGTCGTTGCGAAAAGTTTTGCAAGGACAATTAATGTTGCTGCCATAACTAGTGTTTTGCAGCAACAATTAATGTCGCTGACAAAACTAGTGTTTTTAGCAACAATTAATGTCGCTGGCATAACTAGTGGTTTTTTGCAACAACATTTATTGTCGCTGTCATTATTGATGTTTTTTGCAACAACAATTATTGTCGCTGACAAAAAATGTGTTTTTCGCAACAAATTTTTTTTTGCTGCATACCGTTGGCATAAGTGCCGTTGCGAAAATTTTTACAAGAACAATTAATGCATAACTAGTCTTTTGCAACAACAATTAATGTCGCTGGCATAAATAGTATTTTCGCAGCGAAAAAATTATTTTTGTCAACAATATAAATTGTTGTTATATCTTTTATACCTCAACAATAAAAATTGTTGGAATAAATTAAATTTCCCAACTATAAATGTCATTATATAGTTTTATTATTTTTTTATCAGAAATTAGCATCAATCACTGAATTTCAATTGTCATAACTATGCATAAATAAATTCTTTTACATTGTAATGTTTTTAATCAAGAAACATAAACACAAATTATTGTAACTTTAAAATATAAAATGTCGTAAATTATCATTGTACGTCAACATCAAAAATGAAAAAATATTATAAATTATCTTGTTCTAATAAAAACAACTAAAAATTAACACCCAAATAAAAGGTAGCGAAACACAAAACTCCATTGCTGACAGACAAACCAAAGGCCCCGGAGGCGACAACATCAATTCTTCTTTATTAACTTTGTGATTAGATTCAGCTGACTCTATCCAGTGCACTAGAAGATTCTCCACCCTATATAAATATTTCAAATAACACCCATACGATATATTAATTCAATATAATAAACTAATAGAATTTTATAATATGAACAACTAATCTATTATATTTTGTACCAAAAAGAACTATTTATATACTTACCGGAATATTCAGCATTTGACGAAGCATAGTTGCAACTTTTGCTTCAACTTGTTTCACTACAACAAAACTGCTGTTTAGCATCAAAATATTTAGCGTCCGCCCCGACACAGACGCTACTAGTGTCTCTTTTGAGTCTACTGGTAGACGCTACTATTTTTCTAATATTTTAATTAAATAATTAAAGGTAGTGTCTACTTTCTGAGACGCTATTGAGACGCTATGACAAATAAATTAAAAAATTAAAAAAAATATTTGTTAATAATTATATAGAGTCTACTAACACAGACTCTAATGACAATTAAATTAAATAAAAAAAAATATTTGTTAATAATTTATATAGAGTCGGCTAAGGCGGACTCTAATGATCATTAAATTAAATATAAAAAAAAACTATTTATTAAGCGCCAACAATTTTCATTTTCCCACTTTTTTCATTGGAGCCATTTCCTTTCATTTTCCCTCTTTTTTTCTTCTTCATAATATTAAATCTTTTATTATTATTATTATTATTATTATTATTAAAAGTTAAAAGTGTTTTCTTTTCAGTGAGCACTCAAAGCATTCCTTCGCCGAATCCCTAATTCCCCTCTTCGCCGGATCCGTCAGCCGTCGAAGAACCTCAGCACGGTGGCGTTATCATTCTCGTGGTTCCAAGGTAACACTGCCAACTTGGTTTAACTTCATCTCTTCAACTCTCTATTTTGGGTCTACTGAAAACCCATACTTCATCTCTTCGTCGAATCCCTAACTTCATCTCTTCACCAAGTTTCTTTTCTATTTTAAATTCATTGTGGGTTTTCAGTGAGCTAGTCAATCTACCGTTTAAATTTAATCTTTGTGTTGAAAATTTTGGGTGATTGTATGCTTAGGTGAGATGTTGTTGTGGGTGTACGGCTGCCCTTGTATTTGTGTGTGTCTGCTATGTTATTCTCTGCTAGATGAAGTTATTTTCGTGTCTGTCACTCTGTTTGCAGTTTAATTCCTTTGGTTTTGTTACTATAGTGCTGCTGTAACCCATGATCTTTTAGTTAGAAAATAGTAGTAGTACCATGATCTTTGTGACCAAATTTTCATTGTAAAATTATCTTTTAGTTAGGGAAATCGTTTCTGTTAGGGAGGATTCTCTCTTTTAGTTAGAAAATAGTAGTAGTACCATGCTCTTTGTGACCAAATTTTCATTGTAAAAGTATATGCTCTAATAGTAGTACCAAGTGTAGCAGGTCCGGTCCACTGTGATATGAATTTGAATTGAATTGATATGGAATAATAGTAGTACCAAGTGTAGCAGGTCCTTTCATTGTCCACTGTGATTTCAAAAGTAGGAAGTTAACCATCCAATAGAATAGGCAACCACGATGCCGATGAGAAGAATAGAAGGAGAAAATGAAGTCGTCGGAGTAGTTATTGGTGATGACGGCTATTCTAACAATGTTAATACTATTTACAAGATATAACCAGACACGTAGACATAAAAAATAATTTTAAAAGATATAAACGCTTGTCTTGATGTCATGGGTCGGTCACCAAATTCACCTTCGCTCTGTCGGTGCTACGTCAAAAAGCATAGTTAAGCCAAGCCATTATGTTGGTAAAAGAGGGAATTGATTAGTACTACTCCCTCCATCCCTTTAAGTTTTTAGTTTTGTTCTAAAACTTTGGTTCTTTTAAGATTTCAAGGTACACTTAAGAAGTAAAGGATATTTGAGAACAAGATAAAGGAAAAATGATATATTATTCAAGACAACTGATAACAAGAGTGGATATCACAGTAAAATATGGTTAAAGATTTACTTATGTTAAGAGATGTTTATAAGAAATAAACTTTGAATAGTCTACTTTCAAAATATTTAATATAACAAGTCAAAATTGCATTTGCATTATTTCAAGAATGTTCTAATCCTACTACATTCGTTGCATTTCAACAATGACTCAAAATAACCAAACATTTCAACACCTGTAGCAATCAAGGGTTTATATATTTATTTCCAACTATGGTGCAAATATTTCCTCCGCAAGCAACTTGCGTCCTTCAACTTCATTACTTTAATTCTCGTTCTTGTTCAACTATGGAATAATGTATACATGTTCTGCTCACTAGCTTTTTCATTTTGGTGGTTGGGTTTTGTAGTTGGGATAGTCTATCACTTTTGTAGACCTCTTATGTACTGGATTGTAATCTTTGGCCTCTTGGTACCACTTTTGTGCCATGTAGTGCATTCTAATAAATTAATTTGCAGTTCAAAAAAAAATTTGTGTTGAATTTAAGCTAGTTGTTTGGACAAGTTGGTTAATTTTTGTGTTATGTTAGAAACTAAGTTAACCAAAAAATATAAAGACATAGTTTTTTTAAGTTAGAAATTACTGTCTCATTTTATGTTTTCTTCTCATTTTCTTTGTTTTAGTTCCTGATTGCTATTTTGGTGAGTCATTTAGATGTTCCTATGTTCTTCCGGACATCATTTTATTTCTTAAATTTTGCAGGATCGCATTATAGCTCGTCTGCAGCAGCCATATTCTCTGGATTGCATTCCTGTTGAAGCAGAATATCAGGTTGGTTACATAATTTGTTATTGAAATAAGCTACTACTTTAGCTAGAAAAGGCACACAAATTTGTTGATTTGATGAACACATGGCCATATGAAATTTTGGTTGTGATAGTGGCATTGCACATAGGGTACACATTTCTCTATATTAGATGTAGTCTATAGTTAGATGATTGTATTACTTTTCTTGAATAAACGTATGTTAACAAAAAATGCAGCATCCCAGATAAAACTTGATAGAATGACTTCCATTGAAACTGTTAGAATGAATTAGGAAGATCAAAGATTATGTGTTGTTGCAGTGACACAAAATCAAACATTTAATTTGGCTACCATTCTCTGTAATTTTTGAACATGGGCTAATTTGTATTACTTTTAGCCTTTAATTTGCAGTTAGAGATCTCATGTTGTGTTAATATTTATTCTTCTCACCATAGTTTCTGTTTGTCCATTTTGGACTGAATGGTTTGTCACAAGGGATCCATTTTTGTAGAGGGTACATGACATGTTCTGAATTTGGTGCTTTTCAATTACTTGATGTGTGTTTAAAGTAGCTTCTGTGTCGTTGCTTTTTGACTGGGCGGTGGGTGTATGTTTTTTGGTTATGTTGTTTGTCTCTATGTCTCTGTTTTGCTTCCGTAGTGGATGATAGTTTCATGTTTTTCATGTAGAAAATGGATCGTAGTTGGATGTATGATAGAGTAAATCCTAATAGATTTGGTTTGAAAGATAGCTTTCTTAGTGGAGTTGTAGAGTTTGTTAATAAGGCTAAGGAACAACCACAATTTTTAAACCACAGAGAGATAAGATGTCCTTGTGTAAACTGCAAGTGCATTGACTTGAAGAAGCCTAATGAGGTCAGACATCACTTGTACCAATTTGGTTTTCTGCCAAACTATTATATATGGACTGTACATGGTGAAGAGGATCTAGACGTAGAACTTGGTGGTCATTTAAGCGGTGGTGAGGATGTTGGCGATGAAGATCAATTTGAAGCAATGAATGAGATGGTTTATGATGCTTTTAGGCCATTGTCCAATGTCCCCAATGTGAATGCTAATATGGCAAATGAGACACCTAGTGACGGTGAGGTACCCAATGAAAAAGCTCAACAATTTTACAATAAATTGATCTATGCCAACCAACCCATTTATGAGGGAGCTACCGAATCCAAATTATCTATTTCTGTTAAGCTTTTGGCTGCTATGTCTAATTGGCACGTCCCTCAAAAGTGCATAGATCATTTTTCTCAAATGCTTGTTGATGTTTGTCCAACAAAACAATGCATACCTGAAAACCATTATCAAGCAATGAAGTTGGTGTCTACATTAGGGTTGGAGGTTGAGAAGATTGATTGTTGTATAAATGGATGCTTATTATATTATAAAGAAGACATCTCTTTAACTGAGTGCAGAGTTTGTCAAGCTCCTAGGTATATTCCTCGAAGGAAAGGAATGGGAAACCACAAAGATGTGCCGGAGAAGAGAATGTTCTATTTTCCAATCATTCCTAGATTACAAAGATTATATGCCTCGAAGGAATCTGCATCTCAAATGAGATGGCATCGTAATAACATAAGCAATCCAGACATTTTGCGTCATCCATCTGATGGAAAAGCATGGAAACACTTCGATGAAGTATATCCAGATTTTGCTCTCGAGTCAAGAAATGTAAGATTGGGTTTATGTTCTGATGGATTTACACCTTACACCCAAGCATCTAGTTCTCCATATTCATGTTGGCCGGTAATAGTTACACCGTACAATCTTCCTCCTGAAATGTGCATGACCAAACCATACATGTTTTTGACTTGTCTTGTACCTGGACCATCCAACCCGAAAGCTAAGATAGATGTCTATTTGCAGCCGTTGATTGATGATTTGCAGCGCTTGTGGAAAGATGGCATTCTGACGTACGATATATCTTCGAAAGAGAACTTTGTAATGAGAGCGTATTTGATGTGGACAATCAATGATTTTCCAGCATATGGTATGTTATCTGGATGGACAACACAAGGTAAATTAGCATGCCCTTATTGCATGGAAGACACAAAGGCTTTCACCTTAGAGCGTGGTGGGAAAAATTCATGGTTTGATTGTCATCGCCGATTTTTACCAACAAATCATTCATTTAGAAGAAGTAAACGGAGCTTTAGAAAAAATAATGATGAGAAAGACGGTCCGCCTAAGATGTTATCTGGAAATGATGTATGGGAAGCTGTTTGTGATTATCCAAAAGTGACCGACATTGGTTGGGGCACCAAAATTCCTAGGTATGGAAAACTTCATAATTGGAAAAAGAGAAGTATATTTTGGGATTTGCCATATTGGAAGGACAACTTGTTAAGGCACAACCTTGATGTGATGCACATAGAGAAGAATTTCTTTGATAATGTATTTAACATTGTCATGAATGTTGCTGGAAAAACAAAGGACAACGAAAAAGCGAGAAAAGATTTAGCTTTATTGTGTGTACGTGGGGATTTAGAGATGCAACCTCTGCCTAACGGAAAGTTGGCTAAGCCAAAGGCAACATATTCTTTCACGTCTGAAGAGGCAACGTTAGTCTGTAAATGGATTAACGAACTAAAAATGCCTGATGGTTATGCCTCAAACCTTTCCAGGTGTGCTAATGTCACCAAGGGTAAGATGATTGGGATGAAAAGCCATGACTGCCATATATTCATGGAGTGTTTACTTCCAATTGCCTTTCGCTCTTTGCCAGAAGAGGTATGGAAGCCACTAACAGAATTAAGTTGTTTCTTTAAAGGCTTGTGTTGCAATACATTGAAGTTGGAAGACTTGGTTAAGATGGAAAAAAATATTCCCATCATCATATGCAAGCTAGAAAGAATTTTTCCACCAGGTTTCTTTGACTCAATGGAACATATCCCGATTCACTTACCTAATGAAGCAATCCTTGGTGGTCCAGTTCAATACCGTTGGATGTATCCATTTGAAAGGTAATTGAACTATAATTTTTGTTTAAGTATATACATTCTATTTTATAAATTTTTTTAACAACACAACATTATTTTAAATGTAGATTGATGGGTGACTCGAAGCGTTCGGTGAAAAATAAAGCTAGGGTTGAAGGTTCCATATGCACTGGCTACTTGCACCGTAAAACTACATATTTTTGCTCTCACTATTTCAAGACCTTTAATTTGTTGCCAAGTACAAGTTTAAGGAACAATCCTCAATCAGATCATGATAATGTCCAACCAGCACTTTCAATTTTGAGCAAATGCGGTCGTCCTAGTGGAAAGTCTCAAGTTTATTGGTTGATTGATGACGAATGGAAATCTGCTCATGTGCATGTTCTAATCAATTGTGATGAGGTTAAACCATATTTGGAGTAAGTTTATTTGGTTAGAACATTAATTACGTTCTCAACCCATTGCATGTATATACTCATCAATTTTATGGTTGGTTTCAGAGCGTTCCTACAATATCATTCTATCAATGAGCAAGATGCTTCTAGTCTTATACACGACGAGTTTCCCAATTGGCTAAAGGCATATGTAAGTGTAATTGTCACAGTTGATGTGGATAGCCGATAAAAACTGTCTAAGTTTAGGTGTAACTTTTGTGTAGGTGCAAGATGAGAGAAATGGCACAATCAACCCATATGTGAAGGCATTATCTTGGGGTCCTTGTTCAGAGGCAACATCATGGCACATGTACTTTGTTAATGGGTACAAGTTTCACACTCAAGATTGGAGTCATGGTAAAAAGACCACTAATTGTGGGGTGCATGTTAAAGGTCTTACAAATGGAGGAGAAAATGATTTTTATGGCATCATCCAAAATATCTTGCAATTGGAATACAATGACTTTGACGATAAGATTACCTTATTTCATTGTGAATGGTTTGATCCAACAAAGAATAGTGGCACAAGGGTTCAGAAGCAATACAATATTGTTGACATTAAGATGAATAAACGGTATCGTCAATATGATCCGTTCATTCTTGCACAAAAAGCAAGACAAGTGTACTATGTTGCTTATCCAGAAATGTGTAGAAACTTGCGTGGATGGTGTGCAGCAATCACCACAAAACCAAGGGGTCATGTGGAGATAGACAATGTTGATGATGAAATGCCTTATCAATCTAATGAAATGTCACCAATTGTTCCTATTACAGAAGTTGAACAACTTCAAGGTTTAGCCGATGGAACAATAATTGAAGAGGTCGAGCCAATTAGCTAAACATCTAATGGCTCAACATCAAGAAGAAAATGATTTTAATTAGCACAAGTCATTAGTTTAGAAATTATGATGATGTTTTAGCTTATAAGATCTTGAATTGTATGTTACTTTTTGAACTTGTATGTTACTTTTTGTGTAAAAGACTATAAATGAATGCTTTTATGGTTGTATGTGAATCTGTTTTGTACTTAATATATGTTACATTTCCTTTTGTTAAACTAATACGAGTTATATTATATTTTTTTCTAGCGTATCAATGACAGGACGAGGCCGTGATACTCATGGGAAAAAACCGACTAAAAATCAGTAAGATTTTATTCATTGTCTTATAATATTCTACACCCAACTTAAATGATCATTTGTGTTCAAATTATAACAATTATATCTTCTTTTTTCTAGCATGCAAAAGGCAGGTTGTGGAACTCAAGGCAAGCCACCGATTAGCAAGAATCGTCCGCGGGTTATGCCACCTGGTTCTCTTGCTATAGCCAATAGTCGCATGCGCCAACAGAAAGCACCTTCTGCAGCCCCCAAAAAAACCACTGCAACACCTTCTCAGGTTCAGAAAGCACAATCGGTTCAGGATGCAGCAGCAGTTCAGAAAGCACAACCGGTTCAGGATGCAGCAGCAGTTCAGGCAACACCTTCTCAGGTTGCAGCACCGGTTCAGACACCACCACCGGTCCAGACTACTACTCCTGAGGCGTGCATATTCATTCCTACCCCGGGATTCACATCACCTCATCAATATAAGAAAGGTCCTCCCCAGCAACACACAACACATGATATGGAGACAGATCGTCATCATCAAGACGACGAGCAAGAGCATGAAGAGGGGGACCAAGAAGAGCATGAAGACGGGGACCAAGAAGAGCATGAGGAGGAGGACAGCGAAGAGATTGGTGAAGAAGACAACCATGATAAAGATGCTTCTGGGAAGGTCATCATACGTCCTGCGGGCAGTGGGTAAGATCATAATACATCCTCATAGAAATACCACCATAATCTGATTTTCAAATTAATATAGAACTAGTATCAGAATAATCAAACTATTTTGTGGTTTCGTACATGTGTTTTTAGGTTTTCTCCATGCGGTGTGGCTGCTGCAGCGATTAGGCATGTTATAGAACAGACCTTTCCAGACAATATCAAATGCTATAGTGAGGTTATTCCGAACGATAGAAAAATTTGGTTTAAAAGATTTGGAGTAAGACATATTTAATTTTATGGTGATTTGATGAATTTTATGGTGATTTACTTGAGTCTATATAACATATTATTATTTTATTATTTCAGTGTCAAGTTTCATGGGAACCCCACCACGGGACACAAATTGAAACCAATTTTCATCAAAAATGCGGCAAACGCATGACTGATATATTTACCAAGGCAAGGAAGAAAAATAAAAAACCCGCGTGGATGAACCAAATAGGATGGGACTATCTTATTGCTCGTTGGGAGGCAGAAGATTTCAAGAAGCTCTCTGAACGAAATAAGAAAAACCGAGCTTCAAGTAAAGGTGGGGCACTACATACCACGGGTCGTAAAGCTCATCACGACATTGCATTTGACATGGTATGTATTCAACCCGTACTTACATTGTGTAACTCATTATATTTAAATTTTGTGTAATTTGTAATTCTACATTGTTTTTTTATAGGGTGCTAAGCTTGGGAGACCTGTCTATCCCGATGAACTTTTTATGGTCACCCACAAAAAGAAGAACGGCGAGTGGGTTGATCGTCGTTCAGAGAAAACTCATGTAAGTTTTTTATGTGAACTGCTGAAACTGGAACAATAGATTTTTATGTGAACTGCTGAAACTGGAACAATAATTTGTAATTATATATTTTGAATTGCTGAAACTGAAACTGTTATGTGATACAGACTTATACTTCTTATGAGATAATTACAAAAGATGCAGACTTATACTTATACTTATACTTCTTATTTTGAATTGCCTTATATTTTGAATGTGACTTATACTTCTTATTTTGAATGTGACTTAGACTTCTTATTTTAAATGCTACAATTCTGCACTAATTGCTGGTTGA
Source organism: Trifolium repens (assembly GCA_030408175.1). Lineage (NCBI taxonomy): Eukaryota > Viridiplantae > Streptophyta > Magnoliopsida > Fabales > Fabaceae > Trifolium > Trifolium repens. The sequence continues at coordinate 17,382,964 of CP125845.1, read as the reverse complement.
AAATCATATACACATGTGACTATAATGTAATTTGTGTAACTATTGTACTATAACAATATTATGGTCTTAGTAGTGTTTTGTTTCCTATGTGGTATGTGTTTATGATAGTGCTGTGCAGCCACACTTATCCTTGTTTACTACTAAAATTGAAACTGAACTGTCACATGATATGTATGTGAATGTGCAATTACAACCAGTCATTTGTGATGAGAGAAGTAAATCATGATTTAGTGATTTGTGATAGTACTACTTATGAATGTGTGTCAAGTGTCAACTGTCAAGTATGAAATTTTGATTTGTTTCTTTGATTGAATAAATATAGCTAATAGATATACTCAATCCTTCTTATTGTAAGGGAGCCATAATGCTGATGTTGTCAACCTTAACTTAGAAAATTTGAAGAAATTTGGCGTTTAGTTAGAAAATTTTGGTGTAAGGAATTATTTAATTGGTTATAAATATTGGTATTGTTATTTAGATGTAATACATTGCTATTGGGTACTTTCATATCCGTATGATCTCTTTCTCCAATTGTTTATGCATGCTGCCATGATCATGAGTGTTCTGTTTTTGACCTTTGACAGCAGAATTTAAGTAGTTTAAATCATGGTTTTAACCTTAACTTAGCATTGTGAATGATTAGGAAATATGGAATATAAATGAAGAAGCAACCAAGTGTTTAGCTTATGCATTTGCCTTGGACTATGTTAATACTAGGCTTTGAATCCTATTCAGTAATCTGTCCTATTAATGTAATGAAATCTTGATCATCAAATTGAAATAGTTAGTCACTAAGATTGAAACTGGTAATTGGCAATTGCTTTAACAAAGTATCACTGTGGATAACTTCAGAGTCCTTAAAATTCAAATGTCATGGCTTAGCACCTCTATTTGAAAGGATAAAATTTGTGTATTTCTCTTGTGTTTTCTATGATCAACAGATTGTTCATTAAATAATATGAGTGATTTTACTATTGATTCAACTTCCTCTATATCCTTTTTTATAAACATTGTTTGTAGTTTTCACTTATATAGATTCTTTTGAAATTTAGTGATGTTGGTCCTATTGATTTACTGGATGACTATCATAAACGTCTGGCCGAAATGACACAAACTGATAGTGGTGGAACTGGTGACACTCAAGTGGTTGATGGATCAAAGAAAATTCAATTATGGAAAGATGCTGCCGGGGGTAAGTCTCGTGGTAGGTGTTATGGTACTGGACACCTAGTTGTGAACCTTAGGCATGGTATAACACACTTGACATATGAGATAGAGGCACCTCACATTAGGGAAGAGAATCAGATCATTGAGGCTGCACGTGCAGATGCGGAGGCTGCTAGAGCTGAGGCTGCTGCAGCACGTGCAGATGCGGAGGCTGCTAGAGCCGATGCTGCTGCGGCAAAGGCGGAAACCAGTTCATTGGCAGCAAAGTTTGAAGATTTCCAAAGACGTATGATGGCTTTGGAGACGGGCTCTTGTAGTGGTGCTTCTCGACATAGTTCTCATCCACATTATGATAACGAATTGGATGATCAATCAATCGATGAAGAGGAAGATGCTTGATTTGGATGGTCGTAGACTTAGTAGGTTATTTTGATGGATTGATATTGATGGTAGTTTAAGGGCTATTTTGATAGGTTATATATTTTGTGGGTTATATAGTTTGATGGATTGATATATTGATGGTAGTTTAAAGGCTATTTTGATAGGTCATATATTTTGTGGGTTATTTTGGTGGGTTATATATTTTGATGGATGTAGTCCTTTTTGTTGACATTTTATATATGGTTATATATAAGAAGTAGATGGTATTGTTAAGATCTGATGATTTTATATATTAGATGCTGAATACTAATTATTGGTTGATTTTAATTTTCCATTACCTAACCTGCCGTTAAAAAAAAAAAAGTAAACGTCAGCTTTTAGCTGACGCTACCAAAATAAAAAAAATAAGATATAGCATCTAACAAGAGCAGACGCTAGAATTAGGGTCTGCCCAGCGGACTCTGCAAGTGACGTTTTATAACACCAAAATATATTGGTGGCGTCAATCTAAAGCGGACTCTAGTAGCGTCTGCCTTATATCATTTCACTAGCTTCAGCCTAGCGTCTATTAAAGCGAACTCTAAGCTAGCGTCTACTAGACGCTACTGTTAGCTTCAGGCATTTAAGAGTCTGTCACGACACAGACGCTAAGTAGACGCTAAAACCCTTGTAGCGTCCGTTTTTTGCCATTTAGAGTCTCGTTATGGCAGACGCTAAATAGCAGTTTTCTTGTAGTGTTTGTCCATTTTTTCTCCAAGTTGTCTTTGACTCTCTTCAAGTTGCCTTTGACTCTCTTCAAGTTGCCTTTGACTCTCTTCAATCTTTGCTGTCATTTCTTCCATCATTTATAGTTCTTGTTGGCGTTGAGTCTCTACATCTTTTAGTTTCTTTTCGATGTCCTGCCTCTTTTCACACTCCTTTTTCAATTCTTCATGTAAACCTGCAACATTTTTTCCCTTTTGTGGTTTAATTCCAGCTCCTAACCCACGACTATATCCTGATCTCACTCCTACAACTGCTTCAAAAGCAGTATTTGTAAGTTTGTCTTTATCTTCGTCCATATATCCGAGTTCTAGAAGCTCTGAACAACGTTCTTGAACCTTTGTCTATTAAAAATATTTTATAATTAGAAATTACAAATTAATCACAATTATATATATTTTAGAAATTACTTCGCACTTAAATATGACTTACGTGAACTTCCTTAGAAGCATCATTTATCCATTGTCCATTGCTATTTGTGTGAGTCATTCGTCACAAGTCTTGATAGTTGGGTTCTTTTTGAGTTTCAGGGTCTCTCTATAGACAAATTTACATCATTAAGTTGTCAATTCAATGAACAATATACGTAAAAAATAAAAAACTATAGTTCATAATGTTATTATTACCGCATCATAGCTCACTGCTTGAAATGACTTTCTTCCACATCTATGATTAATAACTTGTTTTGCTTTATTTAATTTGTTCCTCTCACTGATTACCTAAAAATAGTACAAATATAAAATACAGGAATTGTTTACATAAATCATCTATATTTATAGTAGATTAAATACAATTATACCTTATAGTTAGGACTTGAAAAAAATCTACCAAAAACTTCCAGTCATCTTCACCTACATCATCTGGTCTATGTTCCAAAGCTATCGCAGTTGTCTTGTATTGGCTAAAATGTTGATGAAATCTACATCTATGATTTCGATATAGTCTTTTAGCAGTATAAAGAATAACTTCTCTATTATATTATGTGTTGTATTATCAATGTCAAAAGCATCCTGCACTCAACAATTAAAATGAAACTATTGTAAGTTCTCCATAAAAGAAATAAAATAAAATAAAATTGTAGAAGATTAAAATTTACCAAAACTTTAGAAACTATCTTGTTAAATATATCTTCTGGTATGTTTTTCCACTTTTCGACATTAAAAGGAGCATTCTTTATGACAATGATTGACATCTCAGTCACAAAATTTGCAGCTCCTGGTCCAACAGCTACCATTTTATCGATTGGAATATCAACATGTAATTTTCCGGTCGCACTCTTCTTTTTCCTTTTTGCGACACCTAAGCCAGTAGTTCTTCCTCTTCCCTTTTTCGTTGTATTTGTACATTCTATTGCATTTTGACCTAAATGAGAAATTTATGAGAAGTATATATAAAGTGAAATTTTAAGATGAAAATATAAGAACAAATAGTATATGAATAAGAAAAATTAAAGTTAAGCAAATCAAATAAATACCTTCTTGTTGTTGATTTATAGTAGTATTTAAAGAATTTGAAAGTTGTAAACCTGAACCATGATTTGAGGCTGCCATAACTATTAAAAAAAACAAATATAGAAGTATGTTAGAAAAAAGAGGTACTAACAAAGTTGGTGATTTTTTTTTTATAACTGCAAAATTATAGTATTAGATAAAGAGTTCTAAGCACAAGTTGTGCCAAGAAACTCCAACAGAGTGCACAAAGTAAAGGCCAGGGACTCAAAATCCGTCGACATCAATACAAACAAAGAAGGAACTACAAACAATAAAATAGAAAAAGAGAAAAACAGGGGAAGGTCAATCTCAGCAGCGATACATCAGTTGGATAAAAAAAGTTACATGCCGTTCTTGGCGATCGAGATGGATTAGTAACGACGTGGATTCGAAGTTAGCAAGATGTGTACACGTGTTTTGTTCTAATTGGTGAACAACACAAGTATGAAAATTAAGTTTACGTATGATGAACAAAGAGTCGGTTTGAAAATTAAGTTGCCATGCCTAAAGTTACATAGATAGTACTTTGTTGATGTCCTTGTTTTTCTTTTTGTAACCGGTTTTTTTAAAACAAATAACAAAAACGACATTACTAATCCATCTAGATGTTATAAGTTGGATAGTTGTTCACCAAAGATGTTATAAGTTTACGTAGATGTTATAAGTTTACTAATCCATCTATGTAACTTTAGGCACGGCAACTATCCAAAGAGTCGGTTTGAAAACAAAGAAACAAGACAAATTCAATTTTGAAAGGGTTTTGTTGATTATTATAGTTTTCTAATAAGGTTTTGTTCATTATCGATGAGGTTAGATTTAAGAAATTATTCGTTACATAAACTCTAACCTTGTAAACTTAGTTTACGTATGATTCTTAGAAATCTAGAACCCATAAAAAAATTGAAAACGTAGAATTTATTTAGAAAATATAAAAATCCACTTACTTGTTGGATGAAGTATTATAGAACAAACCAATTCTCTAAAGGCAAGGTAGAAGTGCAACCTCCTAAAGCATTACTACTTTGTGAAAGGGCACGTAACCGCATCCGACCCAAAATCATTGAGCAAGGGCATAATAAGATACAACCAAGAGCAATAAAGGAAAAAGGAAGTAACTGTCATCTGATGAATCACTTGAGGATTCTCCATGATACTCCCAATTCTCATAACTTGGTTCAAATCCCCACTGATATAAATGATGATCCACCTAAGCCCTTGTCTTAAAATTAACATTATTGCATCTGCAACACGGGCACCTAATTGTTAATGGAGGCCGCTCGGGCTTAGAAAAAGCAAAATCTAAAAAGTCTTTCATTCCTTTTAAATACTCCGGTAAACTTCTATCTCTGAGTTTAATCCATCTTTTATTGTGTTTAGTCATTATCACACGTTCCTGCGATTCTAAAATGAAATATGCACAACATTAAAAATAAGTGGCAAATGAAACATTAATGCATTATAATTAAAATTGTATTTAAATCCAATTGGAAATTTTCATGAAGAGAATTGCTAATAAAATATTTATATGCTAATAAATAACAAAATACTTTCTACAAGACAAAATCCAATAGATTTATAAATTTTCTTTAAGAAAAGCTTTTAATAATTCATCATTTAACCAATTTTTGCTTTACAGTAAACCAAAACCTGATCCGCGACCGAATTAAACTATCAATTGTCCACTAGTACAATCTCAAATCCTAATCATATTCAGAAACTATGCTTCTTCTTTATTATATGCAATGATCAAAGATACAAACAAAGCATCTTTCTCTTGTAAGTTGTCAGCAGCAAGAAAGGAACAAGCCATTAATCAATCTGAATCTAAATCATAACATTATGGCATCCAGGCAGATAGACAGGTGATAAGTAAGCATAAGAATTCCATTGTACAACAAAATCTAGACATCTCTATTGTCACTTCTAGAAACTCAAAACTCAGGATCATTAAAAGTACTGCATAAATAACACTACATTATCACTTCTAGACATCTCTACATTATTTAACTCAATTGTCAAAAATGAAAGGGGTTTTTGTAAATAATCACTTCTAGAAATATCTACATTGTCTAACTCAATTGTTTGAAACAAGTTAAAATGCTTAGATCAATACCAAACAATTGATTTGCAAATACCTAGAAGATTAACCCAGAAATCATTGAAACAATAATTAATAATTGAGGAAGTAGAGAAGTAGAGAGAATGCAGAAGATGAATCCAAATGAGCAACAAAAATCATTAATCTATTTTCAATATAGTTCAAAAGATGGGAAAACCCAAATGTTAAACAAGAAATTGGTACCAAATGTGAAGAAATACATAGAGCATACGTGAGCGGCGTACGGCGACATAGGGGGCGGCGATCGGCGCCGGAACGGAACGACGGAGAGAGAGAGAAGAGTGAAAGCTGTGTGCGGAATACAAAGCTACGTGTTCACTTCTTCTTCTTTTTTTTATTATTATTAACTAAACAAATAATTTGTCATTTATTATTGTAAAAAAAAAAAGTTATTATTATAAAAAAAATTAAATTTACTGAAATTAAAATAATGTAGTATAATAATATTGCAAATTTTCTACCTTTAATATTATAGATTTTACTTCTAAAGATATAAAAAAATATACAAAACATAAAAATAGGTTAAAAAACAAAAAAGATAAAAAAATTTAAGTTAAAACAAATCTACGCATAAATATAGGAATAAAAATCACGTAAAAGATACGCATAAAAAAATAGTAATCGTTGGTTTCCCAACGACTTTACAAGGTTTGTTGCAAAAAAACCATACGATTAGCGACAATAATAATTATTGTTAGGATAAGTAATTTTTCCCGGCGATAACGTAGTTATTGAGAAAAAAACTAACTTATAACAACAACTTAAATAAGTTGTTGCTATATGTATGTTTTTGTCATCAATTTAAATGTCGCTGCGAAAAAGTCGCTGCCAAAAACAATATTTCTTGTAGTGAAGATTAAACCTACAAAGAAACATTGACCTAAGAGGAAACATGACGATCTTGAATCAATCCTCTAGCTATTGAACTTGAAGCAAAAGGGATCTGAAGATTATTAAAAAAAATTAAATTTTCTTATGCAATGAAAGTATACAATGAAGCTAACAAACCTGATAGTAGTTTTTCAATGTATTGGTCTGGATCTCAATGTCTCTTTAACTAAGTAATTGTGTGTGGTTACTATAAATGTTAATTTGACTTAAATATCTTTAACTAAGTTTTGTTTTTTCTTATCTTTTTATTTCTATTTTGCATATATCTCTCAACAAACTATAAATAATTCAATTAAAGTATATCTACTAACAATTTATTAAACGAAACTATCGTAAAAAAAACTTAATTTGTCCTTATCAAGTATAATAATATATGTAAAAATAAAAATAAAAAAAAACATAATAATTTTAAGTTAAAAGAAATTTACGCATAAAAATAGGAACGGAAACAACGATAAAAGATCGAGACTGGTTTAGGCCTCAGGAAAAAAAATTAATTTTTTTAAAACCAAATTAATTTTCTTATGGATTGTTGAACCCCAGCTTTGTTTGGATAGGTGTTTTGGAATATTATTTGCGCTGGTTTTTTCCTTGTGTTTAGGCCTTAGCTGTTTTCCTTTCTTTTTGGGTCTGGTTTTAGCTTTTTTTTTGTTGTTTAGAGGTTTGTTTTTTCCTCTCTCTTGTACCTGCTAAGTTGTGGGCACTTCTTGTGCTAACAATTTTTGCTTTTCAATGCTAATAATAATAAATTTACTGATTAAAATAAAAATTGTACTCTAACTTATTTAAAAAAATATATATTGTACTATTGTACTCTACTTTACCTACAAAAAAAATATATTGTACTCTACTTGTTGTAGATTTTTTTTTTTTAACTTGAAGAAAAAAGATCATCTATACTTGTACCAAAAAAAATATTTACTTCAAAAAAAAATTCATCTATGCCTGTACCAAAACAAAAAAGAAAAAAAAAGATAATCTACACTATTATACAATTTATTTTCTATTCCTATTTTTTTTATCAATTATTTTCTATTATTATGTTTACTTATCTAAAAATAATATAATTTATTTAAATAAATGAAGATATTCAATAGTTTTTTACCCAAAAAATCTTTTTATTTATTTTTGTAATATAAACTTTTTATTTTATTTTTAAAAAATAAAAAACCTTATTTTAATGTTTGCTTTAGGCCACACAATGTGTTGTACGGACCCTACAAAAAATACGCATAAAAAATAAACTATACTATTAGCGACAATAATAATCTACTAAAAATATATAGAAGGAACAATTACTAAAAAATCTAATTTGTCCTCAAAGAGTATGATAATATTGCAAATCTTCTACCCTTAATTGTAATTTTAGCTCTAAAGATAAAAAAAAATACAAAACATAAAAATAGAAAAAAAATTAAATTAAGAGAAATCTAAGCATAAAAATAGGAACAGAAAACATGATAAAAGATATGCATAAAAAAAATTAATTGAGTGGTTTCCCAGCGACTTTACAAGGTTGTTGTAAAAAAACTAAACTATTAGCGGCAACAATAATTATTGTTGGGATAACTAACTTTTCCCAACAATAACGTAGTTGTTGAGAAAAAATCAACTTATAACAACAACTTAAATAAGTTGTTGCTATATGTATGTTTTTGTCAACAATTTAAATATCGCTGCAAAAAAGTCGCTGCGAAAAACTATATTTCTTGTAGTGCCTAAATAGAACTTTTAATAGTAGTGTTTTGTAAATAATTTATAACCCTAAATTTGCAAATCAGAGAAAGAAATCAAGAAAAAAAATCTAAATTCATTGCAACAAAAAATCAAAACAATGCATAAAATACAGAAAATCCATAAAATCAATGAATTGCAACAAGGTAACAATAAGAACTAACCTTTTGAGGTCGCCAATGAATTGCAGTGACGGTTTGGACGTCGCGGTTTGACAAATTCTAAGATTATGAGAATCGTATTTTGAGAATGGCGAGAAAAAGTTTGAGAATCACATGAGAAAAAGAAAGATTTACAATTTGAGAGTTGCATTTGAGAAACTGATGAATGCGATGAATTTACTGTTTTTTACTAAAGTGTGGGAAAATGTAAAAGATGCATTTGTTACAATTTATTCCTTACTTTCTATGCACTCTCCAACTCTCAAAATATCCAGTTCATGATATTGTAAACATTTTTAAAAGGTTCATGAATTTATTAATATGTCAATTAGTTTATGTATTTAACTACATATACCATTAATTATATTTTTATATTTTAATAATTTACTCTCAATTTTGTCTCTAATATCCACTTATTATCAATTTAGTCGCCATCATACTTTCAGAAGGATTAATATCAATAAATTTTGAAAGAATAAAACCTTTTCGAAATATTTATAAAATTGTAATTTATTTGAAAGCATCATGTAAAGTTGATATAAAGTTTACTACCCAAAAAAAAGTTCATATAAAGTTAATGACTAATTTAATAGTTTACTAAAAAACAGGTGTTTTCTAGTAGTGATTGTATGCATTGTATTATTAGTTTTTTTATTGGAAAATGCTAAATAGTATTTGATGAGTTCTCCTCGGTCGATATTTTTAGAGTATATTTTAATTAAGTTTTATTCTAATTTTATTAGTTCAGCGTTTAATTTAGAGTCATTTTAAATAAATTGCAGTTTTTAATTTATTGAGTCAATTAAGTATTTTTCTGTATTAACATAATACTTTGTGTAGTTTTTATTTTCTTAGTTCAACTTAATAGGTTTATGGTTAAGTGTGGTGTCAACAGTAAAACATGAGAAAGACATTACCAAAGCTGGCCCAATGAAAGAAGAAAATGTGGGCCTTATTCATTGAGTTGAGCCAAAATAAGGAAGATTTCTTTCCCCACCCTCCGTGTCTCTTTTTCACCCCCCAAAAATCCAATTTTACCCCTAATTTTAACCTCCAAAAGTTCGGTTTTCATTTACCGAACTTTTTTTTCAGGTATAAACGTGTGTTTTCAACCGTTTGAAACTTCGGTACGCATTTACCGAAGTTTTTTTTCAGGGGTAAAAAGAGAAACCCAGGGGGTAAAAAAGAGACACGGGGGGTGGAGAAAGAAATCTTCCAAAATAAGAGCTGCGCTACAGTGTAATTATGAGTAGCTAGTTTTATTTTGATTGGTTTTTGTTAAGAAGAACTTGTATGAATTTATTGGAACATGTTAGGTCTTTGTACTAATACTCTTTTGATTAATTCAATTTTCTATTCAGTTAATATTTGTGTTTAATGTTTTATGTGCGTTTACGGATGTTCATGTAATGATTCAAATTCATATTGATTAAAAGATTAACTATATGAATCATATTTAAATTAACTGTTCAACCTTAGACCATCTACAATGGGGGTGTTTAATTTTGTTTCAACACCCGAAATATCATGCAATGATGCAGTTGAATATGAGCTGGAGGAGAGAGATGTTGAACAAATTCAACAGGTTGAATTCTGCACCGGGAGGGATACGTGGCGCATCCGGATTTGCTTCGCCTGGCGCGTGGATTACACGGCCCGACAGGGCGCGTGAAGACATTGCAAACGCGGAGAGAGAAGGCTTAGCAGGACACATGGCAGCACACGATTGGCCAGCAGGACTTTTATCTCATTTTATCTTTAAACTCAATTATTTCATTGCAAATAAATTTTTTATTTTTTTATTTTTATACCAAAATTCATAATTTTTTTTTCTCTATAAATAGAGACTTGGTTCATTTGATTTGGACACAGAAAAAAAAACCACATTTTTCACTTTCTTAATCTTATTTTTATCGCGTCGTATTTTAAATTAAGTTTTATTATCATTGTAATCGGAAGTTTAATTTAATTTTAATCGATAATTGTATTTTTATGTAATCATGAAAATATAAATATAAATTTAAATAAGAATATAAAATAAAGAGTGGTGGGGTAGGGTGTTGAATAAAAACCATTGGAGAGGGTAAAAGTTGAATGAGTGTTGAATGAGTAGGTGGAAGAAAGAGAAAATGACGTGAAGGGTGTTGAAAGGTAAAACCATTGTACATGGTCTTATAATTGGTCTAAAGATAGGGAATTAAAGGTTGTGAAACAGGATTTAACGATTAAACTTTTCTTATTTTAATTATGACTCCGCCTAAGATATTAGGGAATTATGGTGTAAAATAGTGAGTTATACACGGCTTAGTTCAACCGTCGTGTTAACTGAATTGATGGGTATTAGACGGTAACATCCATAGTGACATACAAGGGATTCAAAGCAATACTCAATCACTTTTCTTTATTGTTAATTTCAAACTCAATTTACTTTCAAAATTGTCAAACCCTTTTGCAAATGCAAACCCCCCAATTGTTTTTATATTTTCTCTAAAAAATTATTTGTTTTATTATAAATTAATCTCAATTCCTGAGAATCAATATCTTTTTATTACTTGACGATATAATTAGTACACTTGTTAATCGTCTATCAACTTGAATAAAATAAAAATTTATTGAAACTTGTATAATTAATTCTTTAAAAGTGTAAAAAATATTCTTTTCGATATAAATTTTTCTTAACTAATGTCGCAGGGCACTAATTAACATGATTTTTTTTATATAATATAAATATGTTTTCTCTTTTTAGAAGGAGACAATATTCGATGATGATGATGATGAAAAGGAATTAAGAAGGGAACATGATAATATAAGTTAGAAACAAAATAATGAAAAGGGGAATATGGTGCTAATTAGATATTGTACAATTGCATGATAGCTGTGCTCTACGATATGTAATGTTTGTACCTAATTTTTTTTGCAAGGATTTCCAATATATAATCACTACTCATCTCATCATATCCTCGTCAAAGATAGTAATGACAATATCTATCGGGATATATGTTTTGCTTCAATTGCATATGCCCCACTTTGTTACGAGTCCCTCAACGGGTGAACGAAACCAAAGGCTCAATTATTATGTACTACTTCAATTTATTTTTTTTACCATAAGGCTCAATTATTATCGGTTAAATTTATGGTGCACAATGAGACAATTTATTTATCATCGTAATAAAAAAAAATTATCATACAAAACTTTATATATATTTTTCTCCCTTTTTGAAGAATTTTCTTAAGTTTTCTTTCACTTTTTTGCCCATTTACTTTGCTACTTTTTATTAAAAAATCATTTAATGAGATTCTTCGTTATACGTGGAAACAACGTCATCCATACCATACGTGTGTAATTTAAAAAAGGAAAATGATTAATAGCACGACACAGTTTGTCGTGAAAAACGCACGATGGAGTATTGCAGTCTTAATTATGTGATAGCCAATAGCCATATACATTACTCCACTCTTTATCAAATTCTGATCATAATAGATTATTTTTTTTACATATATAGAATTCTTATTGTTTTCTTTCATGAATTTATTTATAGTTTTTTTTTTACCCATTTTTTTTTTGTCAAGTACTCTAATAACTAAAATTTCATCTTTAAAGATGTACCTGATTACTTGTATTCGAACCTCGATCCTGCATTTTACATGTAATATCTTTATTAATTGAGTTATTATATTCACGGTGAATTTTTTTTAAGGTCAAATGTATCCATAAGTCCTTTAAATTTTACGTTTGTAATAGATAGATTCTTTAAGTTTTTTAAATTAAAATAAGTCTTTTAAATTTTACATTTGTAAAATATAAGTTCTTAAAAATTTTTAAGTAACAAATAGACTATTTAAGTTTGTAATTTGTAATAAATAAGTTCTTTAAGTTTGTAATTTGTAACATTTAAGTCATATTTTTTAAGAAAATATTTGTATATATTACAAGCATAAAACTTAAAAGACCTATTTGTAACAAACGTAAAACTTAAATGACCTACATATAAAAACAAACAATTATATAATAATTTTTTTACATTAACAATTAGTATATAATACTTTCATACATGTATATGGAATAAATACCAATTGTAACTAGCGTACACACATGTCGTACAAATCCAACGACATTTGCCGTCGTGCCGTGTAGCATTACTGTTTAAAAAATGGGTGCAATTACTTTCTTGCAAAATCTAATGGAGAGGGATAGAAATGGTGTATAGTAGGATAGCTGAAAATGATGTTCTAATAATAAGGATCGAGACAATCCAACAAACCTCTGGATTGGTCGATCGATATAATAATAATAATAATAATAATAATAATAATAATAATAATAATAATAATAATAATAAGTGTAAGATATAAAGTAAGAAAATATAATGGTCCAGGGAAAAAAGATATAGCCGCATATATCTACTTTTGTTTGTTTTTTCTAGCTGCAACTTGCAAGCCAAGGGAAAACCAAATTGGATGTTTCATCAATTAAAACATTTTGATTCCCTTAAATCAATCAAATAATTACATACACTTTGCTAGTAATTTCATCCCCGCAATCAAACACTTTTTGATGTCCATATCTCCTTAGTATTGCAGCGAGTTTGCCAGAATCACAGTGAATCAATGTAATTTTGTTGATTAAAATACAAACAATTGGTGGCAATGCATATGCACATTAATTCTTCTACACACAGCAAGTTAATTTATGATTAATCATTAACACGCTATGGTGGTCGCGGTGGCTTCTCCACGCGGACAATAATCTCTTCCGGCCGTAATGGCTGACATGGGCAAGGCATGGCTATAAACTTTGGCACATCATCCCCCGGCATCAATACCGTCAAGCTCTGCCCCTTCTTTTCCCTCTCCATTTCCTATTTAACAAGAAACAAAATTGCAAATTCAAATTAGTTACAACAAGATTAAAACCTATTATTGTAAAAGAAAATAAATACTAATATAACAACTAAACACTAGTATTTGTTTATTTAATACGTAGTAAATTAAATACTACTAACTTACAATTAATTTTTATTTCAAATTGTGAATGTGTAAGTAAAATTATGAAAAAACAATTAAGAATAGATGCCACCAGAATCAAATTGTTACCTTGAATTGAGGTTTGGACTTGGAGGGTGGAGATTGAGTGTGAGCGTGTGCGCGTGCGGCCTCAAGATCGGAGAGAGATTGATGGAGTGAACGAAACTTTTCCCAATGGTAGCAACATGAGAAGATGCCACTTAAGCTGAAGATGATGAGCAAGAGGAGGGCGGTGCCGAGTGGGAAGCCCATAGACGGCCGAGATGTGTCTACTTGTGGTGGCGAAAAATCGTGGTGGCTCTCCATCTTGATAACTTGACCAAGTACTAATTGTTTGTTCTGATTTTGGTATTGTTGTTGTTGTAGTTGTTCCTATACTACTGCAGCTACTACTCATGTATATATGTATGTTTAGTTGAGGAATGGAAGAATAATAGCTTATGGGATATTAATAGAATTAATCAAGTCAAATAGAAGAGAAAGGGTGGCAAGCAAATGGGAATGAATTGTGTTGTTGGTGAAGGAAAGTAGGCGTGGGATATTTAAGCACTTTTGAGAGCGTATAAATTAGAGAAGGGAACAAGTTGAGGAAAATAAAGTGACTATCAAGTGTGTTTTGAGTGTTTTTTTTAATATTTCAAAAGTTACTAATTTAAGATTTTGTGAACTTTAAAATCTTTATGTCTAAATTTAGGATCTTGTTGTTGACTAAATACTATTTCCTCAATTACTTTTTAAGTATTCAAAAATGTCGGATTTAGTGTTCTTATTTAACTGTTTATTGGTGTTTTATACGATTTGTCAATTATATTGTAAAATTTGTCAATTACTCTTATCGTTTTCAATAATACTAATTAATGTTATATATTTGAAAAATTAAAGTTTTTTTAAAAAAAAAAATTGTACATAACATATTAAATTTTGTTTTTATTTATTTTGTACATAATGTATTAAATTTATTGGAAAGAGAAAGTGTGTGCAAAAAAATAGGAATTTATTGGTGGATTAAAATTAAGGTATAATAGAAAGATAAGGTGCAAAAATACACTTTCTTAATTTTGTGTTAATATTCTAACCGAACGCTTAAAAAGGAACGGAGGGAGTATATGTAATTAAGAAAGTGATAATAGTGATAAATTTATTAAAATTTAGATCATAACTCGGTTATTAGAAACAATGCATTATATATATACACACACGAATTTTCTCATTGTTCATCTTAGGGATTGAATTTTTAGCCTATACTACTTGACAAAAAATATTAATATTGTTCTTATAAATATTAATATTTTCTCTTCAGTTTAAGGGATCACAATCAAAATACAGGTTTTAATTCAAAAACATGTACAAGTCTATCTTTAACAGAAAAAGAAAAGTTAAACAAAAACTCTACATTTTAGTACACCAAATATCAAAGCATCTTAATTCTTTTTGACCAATGGTGCAGGAAGCCCAGCAACAAAAGCATCAAGCCCTAGGTGCGAGTCAAAAAATCGAAGAAAGGAGAAAATATGAACATTAACGTGAATGAGAACAGATGAGAGCGCTGAAACGAAACACTTTCCTTGTATTGCTATCAGTAACAAATAAAGCATTGCTATCAAAACCTCCCAAACCCTTTCAATTGGACGAACATTGTTTAAAAAGATGATGACTCGTAGCATAATTGTTAGTTTTGTATGAACAAGAACATAAAATCTTTCTTCTAGTAGTAAAATCCCTCTATCGTTGCTCAAACAAGTTAGGATCATAATTAGGATGTACTAGGTTAGTCATGTATATAAAGGTCATAATTAATATACTTTATCATTAAACATATTTGTTTAATGTTATATAAACAATACATAGTAAGAAAGGATCCAAGTGGTCCTAAAGCGAGAAAATTGTATAATTTCAAGCCACAAACATCTCTAACTCATCTTTTCTTAAAAATAGTTAAAGATGAAGTTTTGTAACTAAAACAATCTGATTTGTATTGTTGAAAGAAATTTAAACCATGGAACAATATTTTCTATTATATTTATATGCAGCAAACATGTTATTTCATAACACTTGATCAATTCAAAATACATCATCCAATCATAAAATCTCATAGCTAATCAAATTCAAAATACATGCATTCACACCCTCTTTAATTGACTAATGCAAATTTTAATCCAATCTTTTGTTGTTTTATATCACACCTTACCTCCGACGTCAAATTCAATGGTTCTTGCAACTCTACTTTTCCTCCTACAATTATAATTTCTCTTATATTCACTGATACCCTCCTTGCACCATCAAATTGACATAGGCTTATGGTTTCTTTTGTCATGCTTTCAAAATGTTTGTTGTCATGCTTCATTGTAACATGGAACCCAATTTCAGATTTTATGTTTAAGTTCCCGTTGAATTTCATTGTTTGTGGTTTCCTATATAAAAAAATTTCAAAAGAATAAATCACAAAATAATTAATTATCGTATCATACATTTTTCTTATTTAACTTGTCTTACACTATTAATGCAGCATCAATCCAGCCAAAGTTCAACACGACCGAATCACTTAATGTTGGCGTGGAATGTACAACTAAACCCAAAGTTGCACAACATCCAAACAACATCCCGTCATTCAAATCTGTTGAAATAGAAATGTTTCTGTTGACTATTTGATGTTGGCTGCATTTTGGTAAAACAATATTTAGGCAGGATGTGGTATGTAATGTTACAACATCATGACCTGACGTGAGCGCGCCAGCTGGCGGCAGCATTTAATGCGCGCGCGTTTTATTTTTAGAGAAGATCTTTTCTCTTACATATCAGTTCTTGGCTTGTGCATCAAGGAAGTTTTATTTCCTAAACATATCTTTCACTCAGAGATTGTTTTGGGAATTAATATTGAAGAATTATATTTTATAAACATATCAAATCTCCAAAGATATGGTTTTATTTTATGTGTGAGCTGGATGTTTCTCTTGTGGGCAAAGCTACTGAAGCCCAATATTACCAGCTTTATATTGAAGGACGAAAACCTAATTTAAGCAGTTGTTCAAGCGATATTGTTGAGTCTAGCCGTATTAGGATTCGTGTGTGTGCTTGTGTTTTGTGAGCCTTTCTTGTATCTCTTTGATGCAAGCTTAGGACTGTGTGTTCTATTGAGTTGTAATCACAATTGTCTCTGAAGCTTTTAAGCAAGGAGATAGTTGTTGTGTGTGTGTCCACTCCAAAGCTTTTAAGCAAGGAGTTTGGATCTTAGTGCGTGTGTATCACTTGAAGCCTTTAGGTAAAAGTGATCTAGTGTCTAGGAGAGTGTCTCCATCACAGTGGTTGAATTAACAATAGTGCTGTCTGTACTATTGAGCTTAAGGAGTGAGTTGGGAACTCATACCTAGGAGTTCCTAGGTAGAAGGACATAAGGATAGTTGCTAGGTGATAAGTTGTAAACGAGGAGTTTGCTGTAAGACTTTGAACTAGGGCTATTAGTGGAATTCCTCCTGGATTGGTATCCCCCAGACGTAGGTGCGCCGAACTGGGTCAACAAATCACTGTGTGTTTATTTATTTCTGCACTATTTACTATTTTACGATTTGTCTATTAAAGCTGGTAAAAGTGTTGTAACATCGTGTACAACATCTTGTACTGGTGTGCCAGAATTTTCAATTGGCATCAGAGCAGGCACCCTAACATATTTGGGTGAGCTCCAGGGGAGTTATTTTCTGGTACTATGGATTTGGAAGGAGGATCGTTTGGCAGACCACCGATTTTGGATGGCACCAACTATGATTACTGGAAGTCGCGTATGATGGCTTTTCTAAAATCTATGGACAGCCAAACTTGGAAAGCAGTTATCAAAGGTTGGGAACACCCTGTGATGAGGGGCACAACCAATTTAAAGCCAGAAGAGAACTGGTCTAAGAAAGAAGATGAGTTGGCTCTTGCAAACAACAAAGCCTTGAATGCTTTATTTAGTGGAGTGGACAAATACATGTTCAGGATGATCAAGCAATGCACTGTGGCAAAAGATGCTTGGGAAATTCTCAAGACCACTCATGAAGGGACACCCAAGGTAAAGATGTCAAGGCTCCAACTTCTGACCACTAAGTTTGAGAACCTCAGAATGAAGGAAGATGAAAGTGTACATGATTTCCATATGAACGTGATTGATTTTGCCAACTCATTTGATTCACTTGGTGAAAAGATCCCTGAAGAAAAACTTGTGAGAAAAATTCTCAGGTCTCTACCTAGGAAATTTGACATGAAAGTTACAGCCATTGAAGAAGCTCAAGATATCTCAAGCATGAAAGTGGATGAGCTTATTGGATCACTTCAAACCTTTGAATTATCTATAAATGAAAGATCTGAAATGAAGAACAAAAGCATAACGTCTATCTCCAACATTGGTGATGAGATTCAATGTGACATGGAGACGAATAAAGGAATTTCTAATGCTATTATAGATCTTGGGAAACAATTTAATAAGGTGCTGCAGAAGATGGATATAAAACCAAGACCAAATGTTGAGAACATGTCATTCAACATCAGTAAAAACAGTAATGTTCAGAGAAAAGGTGAACCTGATGATGAAACTGTTGAGCATATTACAGCATTCACTGGTAGATATGAATCTGATGAAGATTCTTGTGATGAAGATATAACTTTTGATGAACTTGCTAGCACCTACAAAGAGTTACTCACTAGGTATGAAGAAATGTGTAGAATTCTTGAGAAGCGGAAAAAGACTATTAACAGACTCCAAGCTGAAGTGAACATACAGGTTGAAAAGGCGTCAAAAGCTCAGGATGAAGTCACCCAAGTTAATCTCCAAATGGATGACTTAAGAAAACGGGTGAGCCAGCTGAACCCAGGAACCAATTTTCTTGAACAAATCCTGGAAAGTGTACCAAGTGGTAAGGCAAGGTCAGTTGGGTACAACTACACAAGTCTTAACCAGCATCAACTGAATCCGGAAACCAAGTTTATGCCTGCTGAAGGAGTTTTTGATCCTTGCACTGAAAACGTGATGTTGAAGCATCATACTCAACATCCTAGAACCTACCATGTTCCTAAATTTGAGTCTGATTCAAAACCCCATGTGCACCAAAGACCTAAAAGTCAGAGGAGATATCGAAGGTGGGTATGTCACCATTGTGGTAAGAAGGGACATATAAGGCCTTTCTGTTTCAAGCTGTATGGGTATCCCGAGCGGTATCAGCAAGCAAAGTCTGCACCTGAAGTGATAAATGTCAAGAAGGAATGGAAACCCAAAGATGGCTCCTTTACTTTAATCACCAAGGCAACTCCCATTACTACTGTTCCAGTAATTACCGCAAATAAGAATAAAACTTCTACTGTGGAGAAAGGAACATTTATGCCTGTAAGTGAGTCTCCCTCTACGTCGATTTATGTCCCTTTTGGTACTGAAACCAGGCAACTAGTAAAGCCTAAATCTGATGAAACTCTAGAAAAACCTAGTTTGAATGTTGCTATTGAATGTGTCAATATGTCACCTACCAAGGTGGAGGGAAAATCCAATTCTGGTGTTGAAACCCTAAAAACTCAAAAAGGGGTAACTCAAGAAATTCCTACTGTGTCTGAGGTTGTTGCTGATAAAGTTGTTCCTGATTCACCTATTGCTGAAGAATCATTGAACAACAAAGTTATGGAGGATGCGTTAAACTCCTTGAAGGATACCATTCTTATCCCAAATGTTGTGCCGGATGTTGGAACATCCTTGGCACAAGACAAACCAACTTCTAGTGTAGTTGGTAGTGCTACTGATGTTGATATTGTTGATAATGTTCCCTATGATACAGTTATTGGTTCGCTTAAGGAAACTCTACATAAGTTGAATGTTGTGTCAGATGTCTCAGCATCTATGGCCCTGCCTTGGCTGACATCCGATTTGTTGTTACTATTCTGATTCTTGGGCTATGCCCTGGATATTTTGAGCACTCCTTAGTGCATTTGGATGTAATTGTTCTTGGTACTCTGTGATCTACTCTGCTCCTGTTTTGGATCCCTATATGAATCCTTGTCAAATTTGTGGTAAAAAGGGGGAGTAGATGTTGCAACATGTTCTGTGGTATGGTACTCTGGTAGTATATTTTTTTTGGTAAAAGTTTTGTGCTGAAATGATATGCCTATGTGTTAGTACCTGATTGATATGCATGATCCTATGTGTTAGTCTACTATGCACCATTTCAGGGGGAGTACTATGTATGTGATGCAGGGGGAGATGTTGTATGTGATGTTGGAACATTCTGTTTGTGTCATCCATGCTTATGTTTGTGATCACTTAAGGCGATGTTGTTTTTTTCTGTGCTTCTGCTGTTGTATGCCTCTGATGTGCTCTAAAGATACGACTGCATTCTGATCTAATGTTTTCCATGGAGGAGTATGTTTGGAAATCATTTTTGAAGATGTGCTACGCTTCTCTTCTTTTGTGTGTTTATGTTGATGTGAAGAAGTTGTAGTGATGTATGTATCCTTGTAGCTTGTCTGAGTGATCCCAAGTTGTTTTAGCCAAAAATTTGCCAAAGGGGGAGTTTGTTGACTATTTGATGTTGGCTGCATTTTGGTAAAACAATATTTAGGCAGGATGTGGTATGTAATGTTACAACATCATGACCTGACGTGAGCGCGCCAGCTGGCGGCAGCATTTAATGCGCGCGCGTTTTATTTTTAGAGAAGATCTTTTCTCTTACATATCAGTTCTTGGCTTGTGCATCAAGGAAGTTTTATTTCCTAAACATATCTTTCACTCAGAGATTGTTTTGGGAATTAATATTGAAGAATTATATTTTATAAACATATCAAATCTCCAAAGATATGGTTTTATTTTATGTGTGAGCTGGATGTTTCTCTTGTGGGCAAAGCTACTGAAGCCCAATATTACCAGCTTTATATTGAAGGACGAAAACCTAATTTAAGCAGTTGTTCAAGCGATATTGTTGAGTCTAGCCGTATTAGGATTCGTGTGTGTGCTTGTGTTTTGTGAGCCTTTCTTGTATCTCTTTGATGCAAGCTTAGGACTGTGTGTTCTATTGAGTTGTAATCACAATTGTCTCTGAAGCTTTTAAGCAAGGAGATAGTTGTTGTGTGTGTGTCCACTCCAAAGCTTTTAAGCAAGGAGTTTGGATCTTAGTGCGTGTGTATCACTTGAAGCCTTTAGGTAAAAGTGATCTAGTGTCTAGGAGAGTGTCTCCATCACAGTGGTTGAATTAACAATAGTGCTGTCTGTACTATTGAGCTTAAGGAGTGAGTTGGGAACTCATACCTAGGAGTTCCTAGGTAGAAGGACATAAGGATAGTTGCTAGGTGATAAGTTGTAAACGAGGAGTTTGCTGTAAGACTTTGAACTAGGGCTATTAGTGGAATTCCTCCTGGATTGGTATTCCCCAGACGTAGGTGCGCCGAACTGGGTCAACAAATCACTGTGTGTTTATTTATTTCTGCACTATTTACTATTTTACGATTTGTCTATTAAAGCTGGTAAAAGTGTTGTAACATCGTGTACAACATCTTGTACTGGTGTGCCAGAATTTTCAGTTTCTATTTGCAAAATCAAGAGCCAGCTTAATTGTCACTTTCATCGGAACTTTAGTCACTTGATAGTTTTGTTTACCCATGGTATATTCACCGGGTAGTCAAGTTTCTTCCACAGGTACTCCATTTCAACAATAAACTTATAAAAAAAACATATACAGTTGTATTTAGTATTAAAATGAACATGCTTGTAAAATTTGTTTATTAAAAGGAAAAATTAATTTGCTTACATTGTTATTGTTGATGTGTGCTTTAAATGGATAGTCAAGTCGGTTCAATTTGAATTTGCATCCTAACTGAAATTGATACTTGTTAGAATTGTTTAAACTAACTTCTTGGGAATGCAATCCAATGTAGTTTTTAAATTGAACTTAGAGTCTGACTCTTCATCTATCAATTTCTTTATATCTTTTACTACATCTATAATTTTAAAATTTTAAAAAGGAGATATATTAAATGAATAAAATTTGTTTATTAAAAGTAAAATGTTTACGTTGTCATTGTTGATGTGTGCTTTAAATGGATAGTCAAATCGGTTCAATTTGAATTTGCATCCTAACTTAAATTGATACTTGTTAGAATTGTTTAAACTAACTTCTTGATTATGCAATACAATGGAGCTTCATGAACTTAGAGTCTGACTCTTCATCTATCAATTTCTTTACATCTTTTGCTTCATCTAATTTTAAAATTTTAAAAAGGAGACATATTAAATGAATAAATTAATTAAATGCATAAATTTGATTAATTATCTAATAATAATAATAATAATAATAAACAACAAAATTAAAACAAACGAATAATACATCTTCCAATGTAGGTTTTGATTTAAGTGTTGATGATATTGTGACCCAATGAAGAATCAACCACATAGTTAAAGCTTACTTTGTTCATCAATCTCTTCATTATCATTATAGCTAGCTTTTCTCTTGTTGGATATAATGAGTAGCACATGAAAGGTCTCTTCATTTTAAAAATTTATGGGAAAAAAATGAAAATAATTATGAATTTCTTTTTTATTAACAAATGGGATCAAATGTTATTACAATTTTTAACTATAAAAAAAATATTTTTTTAATCAATTTTTTTTTACCAAAATTGATATTTATAATTTAAAACAATGCGACGAAATAAGTTATTGCTAATAACAAATTTAACAACACTATTACACACGAGACCGAATATTTGCTTTTTTTAATTAGATGGCCAAAATGTTGGATTGAAATTTATTGGGCTTGCACAAACATCTTCGAATGAACTTTTCTAGAAAATAGTTAAAAATGAAGCTTTGTGACAAAAACAATTTGTAATATTGTTGAAGGAAATTTAAACCATGGAACAATATTTTCCATTATATTTAGGGTAAATAGGTTGATACCCCCTTGTAATATGGGCGACTTTTGTTTTTCCCCCCTGTAATTTTTTTTCTTTTGACTTGCCCCTTGCAATGTTGAATTTTTTGGACTCGCCCCTTGGGTGCACTTTTTAAATCAGTTATTTTGTTCAAACCGATTTAAAAAGTGTTACTTTTTAAAGCGGTTAATCTGTTCAACCGATTTAAAAAGTGCAAATTCCTTGCACCCAAGGGGGGAAACTAAAAAAATTTACTTTGCAAGGGGTGAATCAAAAGAAAAAAAATTATAGGGGGGAAAAACAAAACTCGCCCACATTATAGGGGGGTATCAACCTATTTACCCTTATATTTATATGCACCAAACATGTTATTTCATATCACTTAATCAATTCAAAATACATCATACATTCATAAAATCTCAATAGCTAATCAAATTCAAAATACATATATTCTTAAAATCTATCTAAGCAATTCAAAATACATGCATTCACACCCTCTTTAATTGACTAATGCAAATTTTAATCCAATCTTCTATTGTTTTATATCACACCCTACCTTCCACGTCAAATTCAATGGTTTTTGTAACTCTATTTTTCCTCCTACAATTAGAATTCCTCTTGTATTCACCGAAATCCTCCTTTCCACCATCAGATTGACATAGGCTTATGGTTCCTTTTGTCATGCTTTCACTAGGTTGTCATGCTTCATTGTAACATGAAACCCAATTTCAAGTTTTATGTTTAAGTTTTTATTAAATTTCATTGTTTTGGTTTCCTATATAAAAAAATTTCAAAGAATAAATCACAAAATAACTAATTATCATATCATACATTTTTCTTATTAAACTTGTCTTCCACTATCAATGTAACATCAATTAAGCCTAAGTTCAACACGACTGAAGCACCAAATGTTGGTGTGGAAGGTACAGTTAACCCCAAAGTTGCACAATATCCAAACAACTTCCCGTTATTCCCAACTGCGAAAATAGAGATTTTTCTATTTGCAAAATCAAGAGCCGGTTTAATTGTCACTTTCACCGAAACTATAGTCACTTGATAGTTTACTCATGGTATATTCACTGGGTAGTCAAGTTTCTTCCACAAGTACTTCATTCCAACAATAATCTTACAAAAAAACATACACAATTGTATTTAGTATTAAATTGAATATGCTTGTAAAATTTGTTTATTAAAAGTAAAAAATTAATTTGCTTACATTGTCATTGCTGATGTTTGCTTTAAATGGATAGTCAAATCGGTTCAATTTGAATTTGCATAATAACTTAAATTGATACTTGTTAGAATTGTTTAAACTAACTTTTTGAGAATGCAATCCAATGCAGCTTTTAAATTGAACTTAGAGTCTGATTCTTCATCTATCAATTTTTTTACATCTTTCGCCACATATAATTTTAAAAAGAAGATATATTAAATGAATAAAATTGATTAATTATCTAATAATAATAATAATAAACAAAATTAAAACAAACTAATAATACCTCTACCAATGCAGGTGTTGATGATATTTTGACCGATGAAGAATCAACCGCATATTTAAAGCTCACTTTGTTCATCAGTCTCTTTGTTATCATTATAGCTAGCTTTTCTCCTGTTGGATACAATGAGTAGAACATGATAGGTCTCTTCCTTATAAAAATTTATGGGATAAAAAATGAAAATAATTGAGAATTTCTTTTTTATTAACAAATGTGATCAAATGCTATATAAATTTTTAACTATAAAAAAAAACATTTTTTTTAATCAAATGTTTTATCAAAATTGATATTTATAATTCAAAACAATGCAACAAAACAAGTTATTGCTAATAAAAAATTTAACAACACTATTACACATGGGAGATGGCCAAATATTTGTTTTTTTTTTAATTAGATATTGTAATATCCCAAATCCTAATTTACCTATTTAATTTGATTAGAGCTTGTTTACTAATTTAAAGTTGAACTAGTGATGATTAAATTGATTAGATCATGGAGATATTGGACTAATTAGAATTAGAAGATCACTTTTCCCTTCCTTAGTGACTCACCATTCCACTTATGAATCTCACCCACTCATAAGACATGCAAACCAAGCCAAAACTCTATTCTCACTACTTCAGCAAAACTGAAGCCATTGGCTCCTCCCTCTCTTCTCTCTTCCTCACGCCAAAACCAAACAACAACAACCAAAATCCTCAATTTTTCATAAACTCTAGACTTTGTCTTTTTCCCTCACCATTATCTTAACTCACAGAGATTCTTAACACAAGCATCTGAGACAATCACTGCAGCATCAGAATCATCTCACTACCATCTTCCCAAGACTTCACATGATGCATAGCAACAACACACATATTTTCATAAGTTTGAACAACCAATTGCAATGCATGCATGTAACAATCTGAGCCCCACCTCTACTATCCACAACCTCAGCAAAATCCCTATAAATACCACCCATTTCCAGCTGAATCATCCATCAAACACAACTCAAATTCGTAGAGCAAAAAGTGAGGGTTTCAAGAGTTCGAAATTTCCAATTTCTGGTCCGGGGTTCGTGGGGCTTTGTGAGAGGTTGCAGTAGCTGTAGTAGAGCTCAGAAGCAAGGTTTAAAGCTTCATTTCCAGGTGAGTTCTTAGGTTAATTTAGTTAGTTTCCCAGAAATCGAATTTGCATGTTAACATTAGGAAAATTAGGGAAATTATGTGTGAGGGGAATTAACTCCCAAATTCCCCTCCATACTGTCATAATTTATGTATATTATATGATTGCAATAGTTATATTTGAGGATTGTAGGTGATTTCTCTTGTAAAATACGAATTTCTGCAAACAGGGGCTGTTCTACTCGAGCTCGTCATGTCGAGCATGCTGACGAGTATCATGTCGAGCATGCTGACGAGTATCATGTCGAGCATGCTGGCGAGTATCATGGCGAGCACTCATGATCTGGGCACGTTGAGTTCGCCTTGGCGAGCATCTGCTTGCCGAGCGAGCTGTTCAGGTCTGATCATGATTTCCCGCCATGTCGAGCAGGCTAACTCGCCATAACGAACGAAGACAGAATGACCCTATTTTTAATATTTTTCTAAAAACTTATCACTCGTTTTATATCCTCCAAATATGTCAGTTATTTTGCAATTATAAATTAATATAAACTATGTACAGCATGTTAATCACAGTGTAATCCTAGGGTATGACATAGGAAATTTAGCTTGTATGCTCCCCGGGTTTGGGATAATTATGGTAGTAAGAACTAATTTAGTAACAGTCAATTATGAGCGATTTGTGATGTCGCGTTATGGACTCCCAATGGGACAATCCATTAGGTTATGACTATGTGAGCTGCATGCTGTGACCGAATCGGTTGTCGAATATGGCAGGCCTCTGAGACATGCTCACCTCAGAGTGTCCTTGTGTTAAAACGAATAAGATATTCTCTGTGTTACACCTTTAAATTATGTTATGTATTATGTTATGAATATTAGTATGTTATGACTGTTTAGGTTTCCCTGGTGTAGTCACCTCTAGGAGGGTAGTAGGACTCACTGAGGCTTAGTAGTCTCACCCCACTCCAATCAATTTTTTTCAGATAAGCAGGTTGGTTAAGGTATGTTGTTTGACGTGCTCGTGGCTCTTGCTTGAGGATCGCATCTTCATTCATGCTTTCTAGTTTCTTATCTTATTGTTGTATTCTAATAAATCCTGTTGTAGCGTTGTTTTCGTCAGTTTGTTTCCGTTGCCTCTGTAACTTGTTGTACTTAGCACCTGCGTGTGCTTGAATTTTCCTAATTGTAATAATAATGACTCAGTACCAGTAATAATATTCTGCGTTTTATTCTAGATATAGACGTGGGGTGTTACAATTGGTATCAGAGCAGGTCGATTCAGATCGCGCTTGAGTTCATTAATATTACGAATCCAATCCCAGTAGTTGTCTGGATTTCTAACATCTGTTCTAGGTGTCATATCACTTTAAGCCTAGCTAACTTGACTTGATATTGGCAGTTAGAGCACTATGTCAGGAGCAAGACGAGGACCCAGAAGTGTAACAGAAGTTAGGAGTTTTCTTGGCTTAGCAGATTATTACCGGAGATTCATCTTAGGATTTTCGGAAATTGCTTTGCCATTAACCCGCTTGACCAGAAAAGGCGCAGCCTTTGACTGGGATGCCGCTTGTGAATGGAGTTTCAGAACCTTAAAGGAAAAGCTAACAACCGCACCGGTGTTAGTTATTCCAGATCCAACCCGTAAGTATGTGGTATACTGTGATGCATCCAACAAGGGCCTTGGGTGCGTGCTGATGTAAGATGGAGCAGTTTTAGCTTATGCATCACGACAGTTGAAACCTCATGAGCAAAACTACCCTACCCATGATTTGGAGTTAGCAGCCATAATCTTTGCCCTTAAGATCTGGAGACATCACCTGTATGGAGTACAGTTCGATTTATTCAGCGATCACAAGAGTTTGAAGTACTTGTTCGATCAGAAGGAGCTGAATATGAGACAACGCCGATGGATGGAGTATCTCAAGGACTTTGATTTTAATCTCAACTATCACCCTGGAAAGGCAAATGTTGTAGCAGATGCCCTGAGTAGGAAGGCCTTGTATGCGTCAGAGTTGTTGATGCATCAGTGTGGTCTGTATGAGAAGTTCAGAGACCTTAACCTGAATGTTGTGTACCGGAAGAGCGGAATCCGAATCAATAGACTTGAGTTGTCCTGTGAACTGCGCCCAAGATTAGTGCAGGCTCAACAGGATGATGTGGAACTGCAGAAGAGAGTGAACCACCCGGAGTTCTCAGTAGCTACGGACGGTGCCATTCTCTACGAAGGAAGACTCTGTGTACCTCAGAATGATGAGATAAAAAGGTTGATTTTGGAAGAGGCACATAAGAGTGGATTTTCAATTCACCCTGGATCCACCAAAATGTATCATGACTTGAAGGAGAACTATTGGTGGCCTAACATGAAGGCAGAAATTGCTGAATTCGTGTCAAGGTGTATTGTATGCCAACAGGTGAAGATTGAACATCAGAAACCTGGAGGACCGTTACAACCATTGGAAATACCTGAGTGGAAATGGGAGCATATCACCATGGACTTTGTAGGAGGACTACCACGTAACCAGAGAGGTCAAGATTCGATCTGGGTAATCATGGACAGGTTAACTAAGTCAGCTCATTTCATTCCAGTGAAATCCACCTACAAGGCCCCTCAATATGCAGCTATATTCATGGAGCAGATTGTTAGGCTGCATGGTGTACCTTTGAGCATCGTGTCGGATAGAGACCCAATTTTCACTTCGAGATTTTGGAAAGCATTTCAGAATGCGATGGGCACTCGGTTAAAGATGAGTACATCGCATCACCCTCAAACTGATGGTCAATCGGAGAGAACTATTCAGACTCTTGAGGATATGCTTCGAGCATGTGTGTTAGATGACGGTGGTGCTTGGAGCAATCACTTGCACTTAATTGAGTTCGCTTACAATAACAGTTACCATGCCAGTATCGGTATGGCACCTTATGAAGCTCTGTATGGCAGAAAGTGTAGAACCCCCTTGTGTTGGACGGAAGTCGGTGATCGTGGATTCTTGGGACCGGATATAATCCAAGAGACCACTTTAAAGATTAAGTCTATTCGGGATAAGTTGAAAGATGCTCAGAGTCGGCAAAAGAGTTATGCTGACCGAAGAAGGAGATCGTTGGAATTTCAGGAAGGTGATCATGTTTTCTTGAAAGTCACTCCTAAGTTGGGTTTGCGAGGTGTGTTCAAAACCAAAAAGCTCTGTCCAAGATTTATTGGACCTTATCAGATTCTCAGACGCGTCGGTCCTGTAGCCTATCAGTTAGCACTACCTCCATCTATGTCAGGGTTACACGACGTGTTTCATGTGTCCCAGCTTCGGAAGTACATTCCTGATCCTTATCGACCAGTTGAACTTGAACAGTTTGACCTTCAGCCAGATCTAACCTATCAGCCGGATCCAGTTCGGATTGTTGAGCGTGATGCTAAAATACTTCGGAACAAGAGGATTCCCATAGTCAAGGTTGAATGGGCTCAGTCCCCTGATGGTGAATTCACTTGGGAATTGGAATCTAACATGCGAAAGAGTTATCCCTACCTTTTTCCGAGGTAAATTTCTTAATTTCGAGGACGAAATTTCTTTAAGGAGGGTAGATTGTAATATCCCAAATTCTAATTTACCTATTTAATTTGATTAGAGCTTGTTTACTAATTTAAAGTTGAACTAGTGATGATTAAATTGATTAGATCATGGAGATATTGGACTAATTAGAATTAGAAGATCACTTTTCCCTTCCTTAGTGACTCACCATTCCACTTATGAATCTCACCCACTCATAAGACATGCAAACCAAGCCAAAACTCTATTCTCACTACTTCAGCAAAACTGAAGCCATTGGCTCCTCCCTCTCTTCTCTCTTCCTCACGCCAAAACCAAACAACAACAACCAAAATCCTCAATTTTTCATAAACTCTAGACTTTGTCTTTTTCCCTCACCATTATCTTAACTCACAGAGATTCTTAACACAAGCATCTGAGACAAACACTGCAGCATCAGAATCATCTCACTACCATCTTCCCAAGACTTCACATGATGCATAGCAACAACACACATATTTTCATAAGTTTGAACAACCAATTGCAATGCATGCATGTAACAATCTGAGCCCCACCTCTACTGTCCACAACCTCAGCAAAATCCCTATAAATACCACCCATTTCCAGCTGAATCATCCATCAAACACAACTCAAATTCGTAGAGCAAAAAGTGAGGGTTTCAAGAGTTCGAAATTTCCAATTTCTGGTCTGGGGTTCATGGGGCTTTGTGAGAGGTTGCAGTAGCTGTAGTAGAGCTCAGAAGCAAGGTTTAAAGCTTCATTTCCAGGTGGGTTCTTAGGTTAATTTAGTTAGTTTCCCAGAAATCAAATTTGCATGTTAACATTAGGAAAATTAGGGAAATTATGTGTGAGAGGAATTAACTCCCAAATTCCCCTCCATACTGTCATAATTTATGTATATTATATGATTGCAATGGTTATATTTGAGGATTGTAGGTAATTTCTCTTGTAAAATACGAAATTCTGCAAACAGGGGTTGTTCTGCTCGAGCTCGTCATGTCGAGCATGCTGACGAGTATCATGTCGAGCATGCTGACGAGTATCATGTCGAGCATGCTGGCGAGTATTATGTCGAGCATGCTGGCGAGTATCATGGCGAGCACTCATGATCTGGGCACGTTGAGTTCGCCTTGGCGAGCATCTGCTTGCCGAGCGAGCTGTTCAGGTCTGATCATGATTTCCCGCCATGTCGAGCAGGCTAACTCGCCATAACGAACGAAGACAGAATGACCCTATTTTTAATATTTTTCTAAAAACTTATCACTCGTTTTATATCCTCCAAATATGTCAGTTATTTTGCAATTATAAATTAATATAAACTATGTACAGCATGTTAATCACAGTGTAATCCTAGGGTATGACATAGGAAATTTAGCTTGTATGCTCCCCGGGTTTGGGATAATTATGGTAGTAAGAACTAATTTAGTAACAGTCAATTATGAGTGATTTGTGATGTCGCGTTATGGACTCCCAATGGGACAATCCATTAGGTTATGACTATGTGATCTGCATGCCGTGACCGAATCGGTTGTCGGATATGGCAGGCCTCTGAGACATGCTCACCTCAGAGTGTCCTTGTGTTAAAACGAATAAGATATTCTCTGTGTTACACCTTTAAATTATGTTATGTATTATGTTATGAATATTAGTATGTTATGACTGTTTAGGTTTCCCCGGTGTAGTCACCTCTAGGAGGGTAGTAGGACTCACTGAGGCTTAGTAGTCTCACCCCACTCCAATCAATTTTTTCAGATAAGCAGGTTGGTTAAGGTATGCTGTTTGGCGTGCTCGTGGCTCTTGCTTGAGGATCGCATCTTCATTCATGCTTTCTAGTTTCTTATCTTGTTGTTGTATTCTAATAAATCCTGTTGTAGCGTTGTTTTCGTCAGTTTGTTTCCGTTGCCTCTGTAACTTGTTGTACTTAGCACCTGCGTGTGCTTGAATTTTCCTAATTGTAATAATAATGACTCAGTACCAGTAATAATATTCTGCGTTTTATTCTAGATATAGACGTGGGGTGTTACACGGTCAATTATTTTGTAATAACTATTGACTATATCATTACCTAAAACATTTACAATTATATAAAAATAATTTGACGGAATGAAATTTTATCTACTTCAAAAAACTTATATATATTGAATTATTAATGCATTCTTAGAATTACTTTACTTATTTTTATTAACCATTGTACAGAGAGAAGCTGATAAAAAAATTAAATAATACGTAGAATAAGTTGTTGATAAAAAAAATTAAATTAACTACTATATACAGAAAACGAGGTGATGTTTATGAAAATTTTTAATTAACCATTATACCTAGGGAAGCAGATAAAAAAATCAAATACGGGGAACAAGTAGTTGTTGATGATAAATTTTAATCAAATATTATATTCGAAGAACAAGATGTTGTTGATGACAAAATTTAATTAACTATTGTATACGGGAAGCTGATAAAATTTTTAATCAAATATTATTCCTAAATATTATTTCATTTTTAACAAACCATCATATTCATATCCTTTTCCATCTTCTATTTTTTTTTTTTTTTGACACAATAAAACTTATGGCGTTTCATTCATAACAATAGTAGCAATACAATTAGGAATTACATTAAAAGTACTGCGAGAAGCATGGGATAAAGCTGAATATTGTGGCAAATTTATATTTAATCTTCTACTTTTTAATCCAACAATTCATCAAACATTTTTGTTTATCAATCTACAAAATATAATTTTTTTCCCGTAAATTCTTTTTTTTCCTATATCATTTCATTGTATTCCCATAATTGAATTTTCAATTTTTTTTTACTCATACGGATTGCATTCTCGCACTATTTTTTTTTTTATTTTTATTCTCACACTAATTGAATTAAAAAAAAATGTTTTTCCACTTAACAAAAACATTGAATTAAAAAAAAACTTAATTGAATGATGGTTTAAAGTCCATAGGGTTTGATTGAAACTTAATTGAATGATAACTTTTCTCTCTCGCTCTCTCTAAATAAACGCAGACTCTTCCATCATCACCACGCAAACTCTAGCCGCCTCCACCTTTTATGACTGCTATTAAAGACTTTTATTTGTTGTAGTGATATATGAATGTTTGATATCTATTTGATTTAAAACTAATTTTCTTTACCCCTACCTAATTTTTTTTAAGAAAACTAATCTCGCAATATAAAGATTCTCTCATTTAACCCTTGGCCTGACAACAAAGCATCTGACTGTATAAAGAGAATGATGTGGCAAGTACACGTGGAAATAACATAATTTATATTTAATTTTTAAATCCACATCACTTATTAATATTATATTTTTATTTTTTAATTAAAAAATACTGAATTAAAAAGAAAGGGTTTTTTTTTTGTTGTTTTAAACCCATGTCTTCTTCTTCCTCACCATTGTTCATCCTTCCAACTTGTCTTCTTCTTCCTTATTTGATAACATTTTTTGTTCTTTCAATCCCTTTTTTTAGCAGATCATTTGAGTCAAAATAATTATCTTAGAAGATGCACAGTCCATTATTTTAAAAGTTTAAAAAACACTTATTTTAAAATAAAATTTTATTATTTTGATTTCTTAACAAATGCCCTTAAAGTACTTGTTAGTATTACCAATTTGTAATTATGCTACGAAAAAATAAAGAGTGCAAGAATTTCTACGAATATATTAAAGAATAGTGTTCTTCATGAATATAACTCAGTTGGTATGGACAATTAGATATAATTAGAAATCAAAGTGCGAACTATGGTACACTCGTTTATTCCCCTTAAAAAGACAAAATTCTAGCAACAAGTTATTTGAAAAAAAGAAAGAAAAAAGAGTAGTGCTATAGGAACACACTCTTAAACATCAAATACATGTTTGATACTGCTCACAGTTCATTGTATATATTTATACGGTGAACAGTACTCTTTTATTGTCAACTTTTCTTATAGAGAATAATTTTTTTAACACAAAATTTTAATTCTTTCATTAATCAACAAAATTGTATATTAGAAGTCCCACATTAGCTAGAGATATGGCAAAGATAGTCTTTATAAATGTAGTGCAAACCTCAACTCTCAAACTAGCTTTTGTTGTTGAGTATATGTCTCCCAAATTCTAATATTGTATGCTATTAAACAGTTTTTAACATATTTTATCATCCATTTTTATTACTTCATTTACCAAGAAAATACAAATCAATAACCTTTAATTTTACATAATTTTTTTGAAAAAAAAAAGTGCTTCTGTATTCCTTCCAATAACATTATTCTAAATTAAACCCGAATTATGTCCGGAAAATGGTACGGTAGGTTAGTGGGGTCACTCCTGTTTGGCTTTGCCATGGAAGTGACGAAACATCCACTTATTGGAACGTGGAATTTGGAGATATTTGAATTATGAAGTTAAAGAAATACTATATTTTCCATTAAAGTAATTATTACAATAAAGAAGAAAAAGATAAGATAACTATAAAATTATGAGAAACAATACAAAAGGGATAGTTATGAGTATTGAAGAACACACTAGGTTGTAATTTCAATTTTCACAAAGTAATAAATACTGAATAAATAATACAAAAGGGATATATTGGTTTTTAAAAATTTAATAGTTTGCATTAGTCAAAAAGATTAATAGATTGCATTTCATCCCACACGCTCCAAATTGGAGGAAAAAATTGAGACAAGAGAATGAAATGATATAATACATTTTTGTGTTCCACTTCATTCCATTCATTAATTTTAAAGAAATATAAACAATTGAAACTTCATTATTCCATACTCTTTCATTTCACTTTATTCCATTAATCCAAACATAGCCTTAAAAATAAAATTAATAATAAATTTTTAATAATAATAACTTAATTATCTACGTTGAAAAGATATTGCTAGTCTATTTGTTACACTATCTACTACTCCAAAATTAATTAATTCGACTATTTGAAACATCGTTAATAGTGGCTGAACTTGAAAATTTAATTTGGATGGTGTTATAAATAATATAAAACCATTGATGTGGCCTATCCTGAAAGCTTAAGCTTTTGGGATAATCGGTTATTTGACATGGTATCAGAGCCTCTATGACTAAATGGTCTAGAGTTCGATCCTCGCTCCCCTCACTTTCTAATTAAAAAGTGGAATTTAAGCATATGGTAGGTGGGCCTATGCATTATCCACGCTTCAAGCCCAAATGGGCTCTTGCGTGAGGGGGCGTGTTATAAATAATATAAAACCATTGATGTGGCCTATCCTGAAAGCTTAAGCTTTTGGGATAATCGGTTATTTGACAGATGGGTAACTAAAAAATTTATAATATTTAAATTAAATACGTTATATTGCATACAAAAACATAAGTCGTAAAACATAAAGACTTTATTTAATAATATCAAATTTTAGACTTGTGGTTTATAACTTATAAACCCATATTAAAAATAAAATAAAATAAACTTATTTGATAACATTTTTATCAAGAGCTTATCAACCTATTATCTTATTTGAAAAAATTAAATATTTATATTCTCTTTTAATTATTAATTTTATCCAACTCAGGAATAAATTAATACTTTACTGAACCATGGATGGATTTTTCTAATCTACCTAGTAGATGGTTAGCTAACCTTAACCTAAAACTCTTTGCTTCAAATTCTAGACCTAACCTTTTACCAAATCTCTGGTGTCTTTGTAAACTTTCCATTTCCCCTACTATCTTAGCCTTAGATGATCAACAAGTAACCTTCACCATATGTGAAAACAACAATGTTCTTGCTTTTTCTGCTGTGTATGCATCCACAAACTATCTCACTAGAAGAAAGCTTTGGAGTTCTTTAAATTTGTTACAAACTCAACATTCTCTACCTTGGTGCTTCTTAGGTGATTTTAATGTGATTCTGGGGGCACATGAACATAGGGGTAGGTCTTCTCCTGCTAGACTACCTATTGAGGATTTTCAAGAATGGACAAATTCTTTTAATCTTATCCATCTACCTACTAGAGGAGCTGAATTCACATGGAGTAATGGTAGGGGTGGCATTAGACACACTGAACGTAGATTGGATAGAGTTATATGCAATCAAGCTTGGCTGGATACTTGTTGTGTCTCTTCAGTCACTAGTCTCATCAAGCTTAGATCTGATCACTTTCCTTTACTATTTGATTTCAAATTGACAACCACCAAACATGCTTCACAGTTTAAATTTCTGAGAATGTGGTCATTGCATCCTGATTGTTGGAATGTTATCTCAGAATGTTGGAACACAGTTGTAGTTGGTTGCCCTATGTTTGTTCTCACCACTAAGTTAAAAATGTTGAAAGCAAAGCTTAAGTCTTGGAACAAGGATTGCTTTGGAAATGTAAATGACCTGGTTAGTAATGCTGAAATGAAGCTTGATCAAATTCAAATGCAAATCCAATAACATGGCCATTCTGAGGCTTTGTTATTTGAAGAGAAACAGACTAGTTTGAGTTTGGAAGATGCTCTATCCAAGCAAGAACTCTTCTGGCAAGAAAAAGCTCGTTTAACCTGGCATTTGGAGGGGGATAGAAATACCAAATTCTTTCATAGACTAGCCAAAATTAAAACCTCAACCAAACAAATACACTCTTTACAAGATGGTGAAACAATGATTACAGATCCAAAGCTCATCTCTGATCATATTGTTAACTTTTATAAGAATTTATTTTGTTCTAACTTTGTTTTGCAGGATAGCTTACTTGCTGAGGAAGTTATTCCTCCTCTTGTCACCAATGATATCAACGCTCTCATGACTGTTTTGCCCTCTCATTCTGAGATCAAATCAGCAGTTTTTGCACTAAACAAGGATAGTGCTCCAGGACCTGATGGATTTGGTGCTTTCTTCTATCAACATTTCTGGGAGATTGTGAAGCATGATGTTGTTAATGCTGTACTTCAATTTTTCACATCTAGCTGGATCTTGCCTGGTTTCAATTCAAACATCATTGCCTTGTTGCCCAAGTCTCCTGAAGCTTCTTCAATTGATCAGTATAGACCAATAGCAATGGCCAATTTTAAATTCAAAATTATTTCTAAGATCATTGCTGACAGGTTAGCCTCCATTATACCTACACTCATCTCTGTTGAACAGAAAGGTTTTATACATGGTAGAGATATCAAGGATTGCCTTTGCACAGCTTCAGAAGCAATCAACCTTCTTCACAATAGAGCTTTTGGTGTGCAATAGAGGTGTTAGGCAAGGTGATCCATTGTCACCTTTGCTTTTTTGTCTTGCTGAGGATGTGTTAAGTAGAAGCATATCCAATCTTGTGTCACAAGGCAGATTGAATCTGATCAAGGGTACTAGAAATGTCACTGTTCCTTCACATTCCTTTTATGCTGTTGATCTAATGATTTTTTGTAAAGGGAACATTGCTGGTTTGAGGGCATTAAAGGAATTGTTCAACAGATATGCATTAGAGTCAGGTCAGGTAATCAACAATGCCAAATCAACCATTTTCCATGGCTCCATCACTAATAGAAGATTGCTTTCTATTGTTGATCTACTTAATTTCAAGGTTGGCTCTCTTCCTTTTCTTTATCTTGGTGTACCTATCTTCAAAGGTAAGCCAAAAGTGCTTCATCTCCAACCTATTGCTGATAAGATCAAATTGAAGTTATCTGCTTGGAAAGCTTCTTTGCTCTCAATAGCTGGCAGAATACAACTAATCAAATCAGTCATTCAGAGCATGCTCACTTACAGCATCTCTTTATATTCATGGCCAGTTTCATTGCTTAAAGATCTTGAGAGATGCATAAGAAATTTTATATGGAGTGGAGATATAGAGAAAAGAAAGCTTGTCACTATATCATGGAAGAAAATTTGCAGGCCATTAGCTCAAGGGGGACTCAACATTAGATCTTTGATCCATCTAAATAAAGCTTCTAACTTAAAGCTTTGTTGGAATATGGTTAATTCTCACACTTCATGGGCCTTATTACTCAAGGATCGTGTTTTTAGGAAGGGTAAGACAATACAACATCATATTTTTTCTTCCATTTGGAGCAGCATAAAGGAGGAGTTTAATGTGATCAAAGATAACACGGTTTGGCTAGTTGGTAATGGTGAAAGGATTAATTTCTGGCTAGATAGCTGGTGTGGTGATCCTTTAGTTGAACAACTTGGTATTCCTGATCATGCAAGGCTTGTGTCACAAGTTAGTGATTTTATTGTTAATGGACATTGGTCCATTCCTCCTGCTCTTTCACAAATGTTCCCTAACTTATATTCAATTATTTCTCATGTTTCTATTCCTTTGGAGGTTACTCAAGATACACTTATTTGGAAGCACACAGACAATGGTGACTTAGAGCTCAAGCAGGCCTATGATTTCATGCTGCCTCGAGTTCAAGATCTACACTGGGCTAAGATGGTTTGGAATGCAGATATTCCACCATCAAAGTCATTCCTTGCGTGGAGATTGATGCATGAAAAGCTTCCTACGGATGAGAATTTGATGACAAGAGGCTGTGCTATTCCTTCCATGTGCTCTTTCTGCCACAATCATGTTGAATCCTCTTTTCACATATTCTTTCAATGTGATTTTGCGATTAAATTATGGTCATGGTTGGCTGGTTGTCTTAACACAACTCTTCAGTTCACTTCTATGGATGACATGTGGAAATTATGTGATTCAAATTGGTCTCCACAAGGCAAAGTCACGATCATAGCTGCTATCATTAATCTTTTGCATACCATTTGGATAGTGAGGAATAAAGCCAGATTCAATGATACCAATACAACATGGTTGGCTGCTATTTCCAAGATCATTACCTACACAGCTTTGTCAGGAAACAACACCAAGAAATTGGCTTCTAATTCCATGCGTGATTTCACCTTCTTGGAGAATTTCAAAGTTCAAATTCATCATCCTAGAGTAACCTCTTATAAAGAAGTTTATTGGTACCCTCCTTTGACTAATTGGATTAAATGCAACATTGATGGAGCTTCTAGTGGCAATCCAGGCAATGCAGCTTGTGGAGGTATTTTTCGTGATCATGAAGCAAACTTTGTTCATAGTTTTGCTGAACATTTAGGAGTGGCTAATTCTTATTTTGCTGAGATGTGTGGGGCAATGCGTGCAATAGAAATTGCCTACCACAATCAATGGTCTACTTTGTGGTTGGAAACAGATTCAACTACTGTGGTGGCTGCTTTTAACAATCCTGACAAACCAGTTGCTTGGAGCTTACGTAACAGATGGAAAAATGTCATGTTCATGATCAGGCATATGACTTTCATGGTGTCTCATATTTATAGGGAGGGTAATCAAGTTGCGGATTTGTTGGCTAACTATGGTTTATCTTGCTCATCCATTGCCTATTGGAATAATCTACCTTTGTTTGCTAAAGAATGCTTTGATAAGAATAAGCATGGTTCTCCGAACTTTCGTTTATGTACTTCTTAGTTGGGGTTTTGGCCTAGTCCCCCCCTTCTTGTACTTTCTCTTCTCTATTTTGAATAAATTTTTGGGTGGTTAGCGCTTTGCTCTCCACTTTTTGATCAAAAAAAAATAATAATAATAATACTTTACCTATAACAAAATTACTTTTTCTTAAATGTGGGTGTAATGTGACCCACCTTAATTCACCCCTAGTACCACATGTGGTCTTCGAGCTCAACTTTTCTAAATAACCATTCTTAGTTTTTATTTCCTTTGTTATTTCCTTGGTTCTAATTTTTTTAAATTACCATTTATATAGGTAAAACTTATTGTGATTTTTTTATTACATATTTTATTTTTGCTTACAATTGACCTCTCATAAAATTGTTGCTAGCTAGCTTTGCCACTGACAAGTATATCCAACTTGTTGCTATGCCAAGTAGTTCAGGCTGGAAAGCATGAACTCAAATGGATATGATATGTCGTGTGAATTTCAAATACCTACCTTTGGTTTGGGTTCTCAACTGCTTAAGAAATCCTTTATATTTTGATTTAACATAACTTACACATTTGAAAATGACAAATTAGAAACGTTGCCTATTAGTAATACTAACTTAGTGTATATAAGTAATTATTAACATTTGGTTCCCAAAATTTTATCTATTGCCACTTTTTCTCAAAATAACAACTTACGTATTTTGAATGTCAACCCAAAACACACTCTATGCCAATTACATGCAATGCACTTGAGTATAATGCATATTAGGCCATTAATCCCATTTAGAATTAAATTTAGGAATTAGAGTACATAAGATTTTTTTTTTTTATTTTCTTTTAAATTCAGTATCCAGTTGAAAGGCCGACTAATATGAAGAGACCAATGTGTCAAATAACCGATTATCTCAAAAGCTTAAACTGTTAGGATAGGCCACATCAATAGTTTTATATTATTTCTAACACGCCCCATCACGCAAGAGCCCATTTGGGCTTGAAGCGTGGATAATGCATAGGTCTAGACCACTTCGTCATAGAGGCTTTGATACCATGTCAAATAACCGATTATCTCAAAAACTTAAACTGTTAGGGTGGGTCACATCAATAGTTTTATATTATTTCTAACACAATGTACATAAGATAAATTGATTCGAAGTGTTTTCGTGGATTTATAACTCAGTTAGTAGAAACATCATATTATACATGCATGAGTCGGTATTCAAATATTGGAGACTCCAATCATTCATTTTAAGCGTAAAATTCTTACCTCTAAATTATCTTACAAAAAAAATTGATTTAAAGTGATCATATGTACTTTTAAGTCTTATCCACAGCTGGAGAACTATATAGCGTTTGCAAGTTGTTTGACTTACTTCCCAAGTTGGACAACAATATGTTTCGTAAGCAAAGAGCAGGTTCCTATGTGGATGTGGTCGACAACTCCCTGAAATGCCACCATTGATTTGCAATTCTATGTGCCAGATACAAAATGATCATCTTAAAATAGCAAAAAGAGTGGACCTGTGGGGTCTCAAATGAATTGACTTATTTTAAAAAATTGTATGTGGATATATATAAGTCTCACTTTTAAATTATTAAATAATTTTTTTTCAAATATATCTTCATAATTTAATACTAGCAAGTGTTAGAGAGATGCTAAATCAGAATTAGATACATTCATATATACAAAAGTGGCATGTTAAGAATATTCATACATAAAATAGATATGTGAAATTGGGTTTTTTTTTGTACCAATGAAAATGGACACATCAAACATATTGTTTACTATTTGAAACACACTTCTTTGTAATTACAACTCAAATAATAAAAAATGGCAGAAACGGTTGATATGTTAAAAGCACATGCTTAAACACACGATTTTTTTACTTCTTTGAACTTGAAGATTATAAGTTCTTATTTACAACTTATTGCACAAGCATTTATTATTATAAATATTTACATATAAATTATTTTTATAACAAACTAAAGATAAAATAAAGTTAAATGGTAGTATTTGTTTAAATTATAAGTTATTTTAGAGAAATTAATGAAAACGTACAAGTTGAAAATATCACTTTATCAGTAATTCATAAGTTCATACAAGTTAAAATTCAAATATGCCCATAGATTATATATAGGATTCGGGACCACTGAAAACAAAGTGAAATAGCTAGAGGACATTTGCGTACAACTTTTTGAATTCATATATGTCAATGTAATGTAAAAATTGTACTTGAAAACCTATGATATTTGTGCTGTCTCGCAATCACTATTACTATGTCTATATGACGAATCTTTGGCACAATTGGGACCATTAACCCAGTGGCAAGATAATTATCAAACCATATATAGAATCAAAACAGTATACGATACTTTCACTTCACTCAATTAAATTATCAAACACCATATATGGGAGATGCTCTAATAGTGTTACTTAGTACTCCAAATTAAAGCCAAATTTCACATTAGACAGAAAATGGTGCTTTATGCACGAGTTCTTCCAATCAAATGTCCAAATTAATATCATTAGTGAACTCACCAGTTCAAATCTGGTTCCCGGCAATACATATTGTCTAAGAACCAAACGAACCTATGTCTTTGTCTATATCGATAGGTCTAGATTCTACACTATATACAGATTAGTGATATTGCTATAACATGGTAGCATAGTAAAGTCAAAAAAATTGCTACAACTTTGTGTTGTTCATCTTCTCATGTAACCAACCAACAATGATCATGTTTATAACTTTCTAGGAAACGACCATCCCTGAAACAACAATCATCACACGAATTAGTATTTATGAGCAGAAACATACAAATTAGGACATACCTCAATAAATGAAATAAAAACTTCCTGCATATTGCTAAAAGAAAATTTAAAGTTTAATTACTCATAAAAGTACAATGATTTTTTGTTGGTAATAAAACACAATGAATTAGGGACATTTACATCAACAAACTAAATGAAATTCGCTAAAGTGTTACAGTATTATTCCAGAACTCAATACATAAATCAATAATCTAGTTTATGGCCAATTGATTCTCATCATAGCTAGACATAATGAATTAGGGACATACAAAGATGAAGATAAATCACACAATTATACAACTAATCATTAATTATTTATCAATTAATTTATTTATATTTATACCTATGTAGAGAAATAAGTAAATTGATAGAAACAAAGAAAGAAAGATATGTGTTTGGTTTGCGGTGACTAGACTAGAATTGATTGTGTTTGGTTTGGCGGTGACTAGGCTAACTAACATTGGTTATGATCAAAAGTGAGTTGAATATAATTGATTTATTTTGAAAGAGACAAGCAACATATTTCAAAATGGGAAAATCACATTGAAAGATTAAAAAAAACGCATATTTGTGAGTTTTAAACGTGAAAACAAATGAGTCCGTAGATTAAAGAAGAAGACGTACCAACACTAAGCCACATGCAAACCAACAGGCAATATATATGCCGAGCGGTGACAACAGTGGTAGTGACTGATCAGGAAGTGGTGGTGACTGATCCGGAGATGGATCTGGTAGTGGTGGATCGTCCATGATTTGGAACAACCGTACTCTTCGGTGGTGTATGTGTTCTTGATTTTGTATCGTCACTTCTCTTTGAGAAACTAAATCAAAATTTTAGTACCTCCGTCCCTAAATATAATTAAAATTCAGAGTTAGCAAGTAAAATTCACAGATTACCAGCAAGAAAAATTCACAGATATGGGCAGTGGCACTGGCAACAGAAAACATGTTCCTTCCCTTACAAAAAATGACCCCAAAAACATTTCTAGCACTACTAATGACTTAAATTTTTCATTATCGTATCAACCAAGAACACAATACATTAGTCTAATAAAGATTATTAATCAAAAAAAATTTCCAGAGCAAGAATGCAAATGCAAACACTTCTCTGACTGTTCTTAGGAGACTTATGTGCAGAAACTAGTAATAGTAATATATCAATAAACTTCAACCGTGACAAGTAGGACTGTTCATGGTTTAGTTCGGCCAAAGAACTGAACCGAACCAAACTGAACCATAACAATGGTTTTTAATAACCGAACTCTTATGTTTTGTGTCGAACCGAACCAAACCAAATAAAATGGTTCGGTTAACCGGTTACTAATTCCGAACTGAACCGAACTGTTACACCCCCATAACTAGCAAGCACCCCTATATAACTAGCAAGCAGGGGATTTCTCAGCATGACTATAGTCCATTGGCATGATGCAGAAACACACCAAAAGGATCAATATGTGCAGATTAATTCTTAAATTCTGGATTTGAAGCTGACCATATACATACATCCAACATGTCTGCTGAGTGGTGTGAATTGGATTTCCTATATGGCCAGAACACATAGCAATCCACACTTCTCTTGTGGCAGCACGTGTGCTAAAATAAGTCTTACACTTTCCCTTGTCTTTATATAAAGAGCATTGAGTCTCTTCCTTAGCTACTCAAATACCTCAACAATCATACATTAATTATAGCATATCTTATCCTTCTATGCTAGAAACAAGAATTTGCTCTTAAAAAAATGTCATTTGTTTTCAAAGTTGTTTCTTCATGACATATGAAACGAAATGATAATAAGGGTTCCATGATAACCACTTAACCAGTAACCAAAAAAAATAAAAATTAATGGTTCAGATCACAGTTCGGTTCTCAACAGTTTGGATTGGTTAACCACATTTCAGTTCACAATTAGTGAATTGTCCAGAAATTAATGGTTCGGTTTGTAAACTTATGGTATAGTTCAGTTGTTTTCGGTATGGTTTGACGGTTCGGTTTGCGGTTCAAAATGAACTGTCCTAGTGACAAGTACTAGTTGTCTATCTATGGGCAAGAAACTAGCACACAACAAAATTACACAATGATTACGTTAAGTTCAGTATGTTAATGAACTTCAAGTTCAACAATTAATTAAGCTCAATCGATACTATAATAACAACTACATGCATACATTGATTAATCATGGAACCTAAAATATCAAGGATACTCTTAATGATGATGGAAAATCAAGGATGGAGCATGAATTCACAGAAACAAATATGCAGGAACAAGCGAAAATCAGAGTCAACAAGCAAAATTCACTGTGAGCAAACAAAATTCACAGATAAAACAAATGCAGGAAAAAGAAAGAAAAAAAAATAAAATCAGAGTGAGCAAGTAAAATTCACAACCTGAAACGAAACCCTAGGAAAAGAGGAGAAACTGCGAATGAGAAGAGATGAGAGCGAAACCCTCCGTGTTTCAAAATTGATTATGCAAAAAAATATAATTCAAAATTTGTTTATGGATTTGGGCTTGTAGGAGCCCATAAACTCTTATTTAATTTTAGGAACTTCTATATGCGCCCCCATATATGTGACAAGTGTGCAAACAAAAGTGTGAAAGAAAAAAAAAATGTATTTTGAACTCCTAGTTGCTAAACCGGGCAGTTTTGCATACACGGTTCATCAGTTATATCAATTTTGTCCAATTCATTGTGCGGTTCTTCCGATGTTAATAACTTGATCAAACGTGACTCAGTATCGATTTCCGCTTCAACCGATCGGCCTGGTTTAACATTTGAAAATCCTTTTAAAATTAATTAAAAAACAATTTATGTCATCACAACAATTTATTTTGGATTTAATTTCTTCACTTGAACATTTATTGATTTATAAAAAAAATTGTCATGCACTAATTAATTATATGTGCTATATGCGGATAATATATGGAACTGGATCTTCTCCAGCACAAGCCTTCCTGTCTTTAATATATTTTATTATTTTTTATTTTGTCTTATTATAACTGCTCCGGTACACTGTTCACCCAACTAAAAACTGTTCCGGTAAGTACCTAAGAGTTCCGGTATGTAATTTTCACCGGTACACTTTACACAAGTGTACCGGTATGTCATTTATGCGAAACAAAATTTAATACAGTACCGGTACACTTTACACAAGTGTACCGATATGTCTTTTCTGGAAAAAAAAAATAATACAGTACCGGTTCAGTTGTCAAGAGTGTACCGGTATAGAAATTTTTTTTCAAACATACCGGTGCACTTTTTAAAACTGTACCGGTTTGAAAAAAAATTAAAAGTGTACCGGTATTGATAAAAAGTGTACCGGTTTGAGAAAAAAATAAAAAGTATACCGGTATTGTATTAAAGTGTACCGGTTTGTCATGACAATTTTGATAATTTCATTTTTCTTTAATTTTTAAACAGATATGGCTCAAACCGGCAATACAGGTCAAATGTTGATAGATACTACAGATATTTTTACAACAGATGAAAAATTTGATACACGAGATGCCGTTCTCAAATGGGCTCGAAAGGTTGGAAATGCCAATAAAGTCAGTATTATTATTACAAGGTCAGATAAAAAGAATGGACTAAGAGGACGAAATGACAAGTTGATTTTGGGTTGTGATAAAGGTGAAAAATATGACTCTTCAGGGAGTTCAACAACAAGTGCATCAAAACAGTGTAACTATCCATTCAAAATTAGAGCCACACCTTCAACAGATGGTTCAGGATGGAAAGTTCATGTTAAATGTGGAGTTCACAACCACACCTCCAATGCAGACTCATAAGTGACCCCCAACAACTCAGCTGCAAGTGACGCAGCTTCTTCCATCGTAAATGATCTAGGAGTAAAGAAACGACCTCTAACGGACAGATGCAACAG
Source organism: Trifolium repens (assembly GCA_030408175.1). Classification (NCBI taxonomy): domain Eukaryota; kingdom Viridiplantae; phylum Streptophyta; class Magnoliopsida; order Fabales; family Fabaceae; genus Trifolium; species Trifolium repens. The sequence continues at coordinate 17,338,155 of CP125845.1, read as the reverse complement.
ACATGCCACATCGTCAAGTGTAATCGTCATTTCACCAAACGGCATGTGAAATGACGATGTCTCTGGGTACCACCTCTCCACAAATGCTGACAAAAGCAAGGGATCGGACTTTGTCAAACTAGTCCGCTCAAGCCAGCACAATCCAGCATTATTCAATGACATCTGAATAATATCTGGATGTTGATCAGGAACATAGCCACTCACCTTCCCTCCTAAAGATGCTATCCTTAATCCTGGTTTATCTCCGTCATGACGTTCCTACATATATTTAAAAGAAAACATTATCAATAATATGCCAACACTAAAATTGTTCAAATGCTATTGAAATCCTATAATTTATATTCAGGTATATATGATAGCTCTTCATATAACTTAATAAATAACAACAAAACAAACAATTGGTTACCTGACCAAGCCATATATAGCGAGACACATGTTGTTCGTAACGTGTCAGAAGACTGACATCAATCGGTCCTCCAGGCCATCCCACAGGCGCAGGCGGAGCCTGCTGCTCCTGCCCCTGACGCTCACGATAATCTTCACGGTTCGGCTGTCGGTGAAGAACTCTACCATCTCGTCCTCTTGTACGCACCACTGAAAAAATAAAGTCAATTATTAATTAAGTATAAAAAAAAATCTGCTAAAAAAAAAAGAACAATTTAGCTAGGGAAAAAATAATTGCTACGAACTGTACCGGTACACCTGGGACAAATACAAAAGTGTACCGGTATGCATATTCATACCGGTACACTCGTTCAAAAGTGTACCGGTATGCATATGCATACCGCTACACTCGTTCAAAAGTGTACCGGTACCTATATTTCAAACCGGTGTACTTCGACGAAAGAGGAACGGTAAACTTACTTTTTTCGCTTTTCTCTCTACACACTGGTACACTTCTTTTACCAAATGAGTGAAAATGATTTTTTTTTACTCTTTTACTTTATATATGAGGACATTTTAGTCAATTCAGATATAAATGTTGGGGTAAAATGATAAATGTAGGGGTAGAAAAAAAAAAATCCCTTTGGTCTTACACCAAATCTAATGGTTGAGGAACCCATAAAGAAAAATAAATAATAAAGTAAGTTAAAAGAGAGAGAAATGAAACATTAATCTAATAGTTGAAATGAGTGTTTAAATGAAATGAGGTCTGGATCCATAATATATTGCTTAATCATGGTGGTCATTGGTCAACTATTTATTTATGAATGCGTTCACAATGTAGCCTGATTTGTAAATTGAAATGGTGACAAGTGAAAAAGTGCAAGTTTGCACATGAAAACATGATAATTATAACTTTGTGCTATAGAGATATATGACCAAAGTGTTTTTTCTAATGTTTGAGCTACATTTAGGGATTGAGTTGGTTGTAGGTCAAAATTCTAAGAATATCATTTCGGTTTTGCTCTCAATAGCAGTATGAAATATAGACATTTTGTATTTATGCATATGTGTATTATGTAATAATAACATTTTGTATTTATGCATATAGGTATTATGTAATAATAACATTTTGTATTTGTATTTCATATATCTTCAATTTCAGAACTATTTTGCCTATTCCAATAATAATATTCTTGTATGACACAATAATTTCATCATCCATATCTCTATCTCCATCTTTCCACCCAGAATAATTTCATGTCTTCATCTTCTACTCTCTCAAAAACAAACACAAAACAAGCTCTTAAAAAACCTAGATATGAAATTTAACTTCATTACACATGGATATACAATTAGTGGCAAAATAGATATGAAAAATATAAAGTGTTAAGTCTATGATAACATCCATGAAACTTTTTCATCTAAAGGCAAATATTGGTCTTGAACAAAGCATCCTAATTCTTTTTAGCCAATGTTGCAGCAAAGTCACGAACAAAAGCAGCAAGGCCACCAACAAAAAGCCCTGCAGCAAATGCGGTGATGCCAATTCCTATTAAACCATCTGCATCGATACACAAATCATTAGTAATGTTTACCATGATGCGATTCAAGATTAAGAAAAAGGTAACTTACGATGCACAACTCGTTCGTCGACTATTCTCCTAAGGGACACTGCCTTCTCCCATCCATGTGCAATCTGCAAGGATAAAGGTCGCCGCAAAATTTAGATATAAGAAATGTTGAGACTGAATCATTCATGTTAGACAAAAGATGCATAGTATAGTTTGAATTCCACAAAGCTTTTGTGTGCCAATATCAACATACATGAGACATCATATGAAATAATGATCTGACAACAGAAAAACAAGAAAAATATAGCTTTAAGATATTGACTATAAGTGAGTTGGATGAACCAGCAAACATTGTTCCAAGAGAAGCTGACTTGTAGCATAATCCTTAGTCTTAAAGTACCCAAGAGCAAGAAGATAGAGTCTTTCTTCTGGCTGTAAAACCCTTCTATCATTGCTCATACAAGTTGTGGATCATAATTAGGATTTACGAGGTTAGTCATGCATATAAAAAACAAGAAGTAAATGAAATGTAACCCAAAACGCTGAAAATTATTCTGGAAGTAACCGTACTTTCAAGCATGTTGATCTCACGCTTAATAATGTCTTGTCGCCTTGAAGTAACCATTTGAAATGACAAATTAAACATGCGGCCACTCTCCGTCTCATTGTTGGCATCCCCTATGTCCTTTAAAAAAGAAATGCAACACAAAATAGAAGACTTTTTTTGTCAAAAAGTTTCCCGAATACTATCATTAACAATTGCCTGAAATTAACAATAAATTTTTGTCTTCTTCCACTCAATTTAAAACTTTTTTTCCTTTCAATCTGACTATGGAAGGTTGGGCAAAAATATAAGAAAGGGTTCCTAAACTCAAATAACACCCAAAATATTTGAAATCAATTTAACGAAATGTGTCGGCCAAATTATCGATAATGAAAAGTTTATGTAAAACAAATCAATTACTTGATAAAAAAACAAAAGTGGAACAATTTTGGTTTGTAACATGATTAAAAAAACTATCAATCACAGAACATACAAATGTCTGAGTGCAAAACTATTTATATGAAATACAGAAAAAACCAAACATGAATTGAGACGGACAGAAGAAAGAAGAGGAAGTTTCAGTCTTACAGAGAATTTCTCAGACCAAGAGATCCAATTGTCAAAGGTGAAGAAGTCTTCAATGGATTCAAAGTAGTTTCTGAACTTAGCGGCGTCCATTGACAGCAAGCAATTAGACTACATAGAACAATCGTACGTCAATGTTATGCAATTATAACTGAATACATATGTTTTAAAAATCCGAATAGTAATGAAAGCGTGTAAAATAAAAGCTAGATAGAACCGAGCATCAGTCTAACTGAGCATCAGACAGAGTAAATTCATGTCTGGACACATTAAAAACTAGGACACATTATGCTGATTCATAAACTAGTTAGTTCCAGAGTAAATTATGACACATTAAATTCATAACTAGGACACATTAAGCTGATTCCAGAGTAAATTCTAAACTAGTTAGTTCCCTAATTCATAAGAATTATGACACATTAATTTCATGTATTTTTGTCATCTCAGAGTTTGAGCTTCAACTTAATTTTTTTAGAAACGACCAAAGTTAGTAATCAGTTGTTAGTTTATTTTTCCGCTTTGTCAGGACTTGAACTCTGGACTTTGCTCCTTAGCTACCCACCCTACCCTTGAGCTTCAACTTAATATCATACACCAAAATGCTAAAATCAGGCTCAAACTCAGCAATGCACACCAACTCTCCAAGATGTCAAAATTCAAAACTGAGTTCATACATAATACGCAACAACACAAAGCAAGTAACAAAAATCACAATGAATCCTTCTCTTACATAACAGTGCAGCTAATCAAGTTGCTTAATAAAGATTATTAACATGATTAATTCAAGATATAGGCAGTGGCAACAGAAAACATGTCACTTCCCTTTCAAAAAATGACCTCAAATACCTGAGTTGAAGATCCACAAATGAGTATGAGAAAGGTGAAAGTTGTGAGATCGAGTTCTGAAATGTGATTCACAACTCACGGTGAATACGCTGGTACAGTGGAGTTATAGCGACACCAGAATTGAAACATAGCACTCCACATCTTAAACTAAGACACCAACCATAAATCCACACTTCTCTTGTGGCAGTACATGTGCTAAAATAAGTCTTACACTTTCCCTTGTCTTTATATAAAGAGCATTGAGTCTCTTCCTTTTTAGCTACTCAAATACCTCAACAATCATACATTAATTAGCATATGCTAGAAGACGTACCAACACTAAGCCGCATGCAAACCAACATCCAATATATATGCCAAGCGGTGACAACAGTGGTTGTGACTGATTAGGAAGTTGTGGTGACTGATCAGGAGATGGATCTAGTAGTGGTGGATCGTCCATGATTTGGAACAATAGCACTCTTCGGCGGTGTGTGTGTTCTTGATTTTGTACCGTCACTTTTCTTTGAGAAACTAAATCAAAATTTTACTACCTCTGTCCCTATTATATAATAGAAATTCTCAATGACATAGCAAAATTCATAGATTACCAACAAGAAAAATTCACAGATATGGACAGTGGCAACAACTGTTAACCAGGACAGCGTCATTGCTACTGCAATTTTTAATTTGCTTCAGCATCTAAATGTCAGTGACTCTGTTCTGTTTCTGACAGTTTTATGGAGTATCTGGAAACAACGCAATAATAAGATTTGAAATAACACTATTGATGCCCAGAATTGTTTTAGCTCGTGCGGAGGATATGTTAAAGGATTGGACTGCTGTTCAGCATGTGCATAACAGAGCAGCAGTTGTTATGCAAAGTGTTACTGTGAGTAATTGGAACTTGGAAGAAGCCCCTACTCGGCCGATTTAAATGCAACATTTCACGCCTCTTTTGAGGGTACTAAAGTGGGCATTTGAATGTGTATTCAAGATGAAGCTGGGGCGTTTATCCGTGCTAAAACAGAGTGTTTTTCGCCTAGGTGTGAGGTGCACGTCGGTGAAGTAATTGGTCTTCTTCGTGCGCTTAATTGGGTGCATGAGCTCAACTTAGGACCTGTCAACTTTGAGCTGGACTAGTGGTTGACAGTTTCTTATCATCTACACCGGATGCTACAGAGTTTGGGGACATGATTAAAAATTGTAAATCATATTTTCTAATTTTTATAACGACTTGAGTGTTGAGTTTGTCCGGAGACAAGCAAATGAGGTTTCCCATAATCTTGCTAAGGTGGCCGTATTTTCAGGTAGTTCCCAAGTGTTGGTTGATATACATCATTGTAAGTGTTATTAGTGTTTGGGAACACATTTCGCTTAATGAAATGTTATAAGTGTTTCTTGGTCAAAAAGACAGAAAACATGTTCCTTCCCTTACAAAAAATGACCCCAAACACGTTTCTACTTTCTAGCACTATTAATGACTTAAGTTTTTCATTATTGTATCCATCAAGAACACAATACATCAGTTTAATAAAGATTATTAATCGAAAACAATTTCCATAGCAAGAATGCAAATGCTAACACTTCTGTCTTTTCTTAGGAAACTATTGTGCATAAACTAGTAATAGTAACATATCAATAAACTTCAACCATAACAAGTACTAGTTGTCTATCTATGGTTAAGAAACTAGTACACAACAAAATTACACAATGATTACAATTTTGTCTTTGTGTGCCTTCAGTTCACTCTCTGTCACCAAATTTCAATACTCAGATAAATAAAATAACAACCTATGAAGCACAAACACAAACACCAGACACCGAGTGACTGACACATCGACACCGGCAATTTAAGAAAATTACATGATTCAATGTAATCATATGTTTCGGTGTTGTGTTAGTGTCGGACACCAACTCGTGTTTGTTAACTATTAGTTTATTGGATCTAAATATTTAGTTATTTTGTTTCTTAGCATTCAAAATGAAATTGTTATCTCTGTATGTTAATGAATTTCAAGTTCAAAAATTAATTAAGCTCAATAGATACTACATGCATACATTGATTAATCGGGTAGTTCACCTGTAGCCAAACAACATGTATAAAGCTCAATCAATGATGAAGCATGAATAATACCTGAGTTGAAGATCCATCAAGGAGAGAAGTTGCGAGCGTTACCGAACGAGTACTACAGAGTGTAAAATTCATAGTGAGAAAGCAAAACTCACAAAAACAAATATGCAGGAACAAGCGAAAATCAGAGTCAACAAGTAAAGTTCACTGTGAGCAAACAAAATTCACAGATAGAACAAATGCAGGAACAGGAAAGAAAAAAAATCAGGGTGAGCAAGTAAAATTCACAACCTGAAACGAAAACCTAAGAAGAGAGGAGAAACTGCGAATGAGAAGAGATGAGGGCGAAACCCACCGTGACAAAGTAGGACTGTTCATGGTTCAGTTCGGCTAAAGAACTAAGCCGAACTGAACCATGACAATGGTTTTTAATAACCGAACTGTTATGTTTTGTGTCGAACCGAACCGAACCAAACCAAATGAAATGGTTAGATTAACCGGTTACTAATTCCGAACTGAACCGAACTGTTACACCCCTATAACTAGCAATCAGGGGATTTCTCAGCATGACTATAGTCCATTGGCATGATGCAGAAACACACCAAAAGAGTAGTAATAACAATATGTGCTAAATTATACTTAAATTCTGGATTTGAAGCTGACCATATACATACATCCAACGTGTCTGCTGAGTTGTGTGAATTGGATTTCCTATATGGCCAAAAAACATAGCACTCCACATCTTAAACTCAGACACCAACCATAAATCCACACTTCCATTGTGGCAGTACGTGTGCTAAAATAAGTCTTACACTTTCCCATGTCTTTATATAAAGAGCATTGAGTCTCTTCCTTAGCTACTCAAATACCTCAACAATCATACATTAATTAGCATATCTTATCCTTCTATGCTAGAAACAAGAATTTTCTCTTAAAAAACTTTCATTTGTTTCCAGAGTTGTTTCTTCATGATATATGAAACGAAACGATAATAAGGGTTCCATGATAACCACTTAACCAGTATCCAAAAAAAAAAAGAATACATTAATGGTTCAGATAACAGTTCGGTTCTCAACAGTTTGGTTTGGTTAATCATAGTTCAGTTATTTTCGGTATGGTTTGACAATTTGGTTCGGTTCGGTTTGCGGTTCAAAATGAACCGTCCTGGTAACAAGTACTAGTTGTCTATCTATGGGTAAGAAACTAGCACACAACAGAGTTACACAATGATTACAATTCTGTCTTTGTGTGCATTCACTCTCTTTTACCAATTTTCAATGCTCAAATAAATAAAATAACAACCTATGAACCACGGACACAAACACGAACACCAGACACTGAGTGTCTGACACATCGACACCGTCACCGGTAATTTAGGAAAATGACATGATTCCGTGTAATCATATGTTTCGGTGTTGTGCCGGTGTCGGACACCGACGCGTGTTTGTTAACTATTAGTTTATTGGATCTAAATATTTAGTTATATTGTTTCTTAGCATTCAAAATGAAATCGTTATCTCAGTATGACAACATAGGAAATGTCACGCCTATGTTTATTTGCTTGAGTGCGCATTTGATCTTGAGCTTTCAGCAAATTAGATCGAAGATCATGAAGAATAGTGTCTCTTTCCTCAGTTAACTTATTAACCTCTTCCACAGATGAAGGAATTGTTGTACCTTTAACCAATTGAGGAGGATCCCGGCCATACAAAGCTTTGAAAGGAGTAGTTCTTGTAGAGCTGTTGTAATTTGAGTTGAACCAGAATTCAGCCCACCCTAACCATTTAACCCATAATCTAGGTTTGGCACCTGTTAGGCATCTAAGGTAAGTTTCTAAACACCGATTAGTCACCTCTGTTTGACCATCCGTTTGAGGATGATAAGCTGTACTGAACTTGAGTTTGGTTCCTGCTAATTTGAATAATTCAGTCCAAAAATGACTTAGGAAGAGTTTGTCACTGGTATCAGAAAATCGATCCTTTTCCCCTGTGTATGGTCCAAACACGCAGACAAATGGAAGCAAGATTGGAATTTCTTGAACGAGCATATGAGGATTACAGGGCCACGCGTGATGAGGTCAACAACTTGCGACAACAACTTGAAGTGCAACAGGCTGAAGCGCAACGCAGAGTGGAAGAATTAAGCGAAACTGTTCAGGGTTTGTCAATACGCCGTGAACAGGGATCGCCGTCGTTCTCGTCGCAGCAGATTCACAACGCAGAGGACAAATGGAGGAAGTTAACAATCCCTATTTTTGAAGGAGAAGATGCTTTTGGCTGGACAAGTCGTGTCGAGCGCTACTTTGAATTGCGAAATGTAACTGAAGCGGAGAAAATTCAAGCAGCCATGGTAGCGATGGAAGGGAAGGCATTGACATGGTACCAATGGTGGGAGTTTTGTTCTCCTAATCCCACATGGGAAGATTTCAAGGCAGCACTTCTTAAGAGGTTCCAACCTTCTATGCTTCAAACTCCTTATGAATTGTTGTTGAGTTTGAAACAAACAGGGTCCGTGGAGGAGTATCGTGCACAATTTGAATTGTACGCTGGTCCATTACGTGCTGCAGAACCAGAATATCTCAAGGGGATTTTTCTGAATGGCCTCAAAGATGCTGTAAAGGCAGAATTAAAATTACACCCAGTCTCTACGTTGCCGGAATTGATGGATTTTGCTCAGCGCATTGATGAGAAAAATACTCTACTGAACCCAAGCAATTCACACACCCCAAAAGGAGGAAATTTCACGAGGAATTTCCCTTCTAATCGCACAGTAACAGTGGATGCGAATAAGAGTTCGTCTGCTAGACCAGCCATCACTTCTGCCGCCACCAGCGATGCTAATTCAACATCCCAATCCACACCTTTTCGTGGCAGAGTATTTAAAAATTTCTTGGGTAGAATATGTATCTGATATGAATTGTAACTGACAGATACTTTTATTATTTAGTAAAAGCTACTGCCTTGATAGATCAAGAACAGTTACAGATTGGATTACCAAAAGACAGTAACAGTAACACTAGTAATAATTGCTAATTATCTCCCTTGAATACCTCTAGGACTTAGAGAGCCTAGAATCTCCCAAACCACACCCAATACAACAATAACCAATGACAGTAAAATGTCACTCTTATTCTATTTAAAGAAGACTAACCACCTAACTGGGCCTAATTGCTCGGGCCTTTGAACTTATGCCTTACATACACCTTTTTAATAGGAGGTCTACTAACAATGAGCCAGGAGTATCTCTATTTTTTAAGTCTTGGAGAAGATGATGTGCTGATCTAACTGAATAGCCTCCATCTTTTTCCCCATTGTCACACTAGCTTGTCCACAGGGAGCCAATGAGATAATGGGATGCTAACTGCTAAGGATTTGTTTGGCCTCTGTTTGATTAAAGCATGAATGAATCAATTCTCTTTTCCATTGTTTTGTATCAGAGTCTATGAGTGTTTCAACCAAGGCATCTTCACTCAAAGTATTCACTGGGCTCCACACTTTAAAGTCAGACTGGTTTGGAATCCATCTATCCTGCCAAATTCTTATTTTTGCACCATTGCCTACACTCCATCTAGCTCCTACTTCCAACATATCTTTTGTACTAACAATACTTCTCCAAGCATAGCTTGGTTGGTATCCAACATTAGCTTCCACGAACAAACTTCTTGGGTAGTAAGCTTTGAATATTCTTGCCACTAAAGAGGTTTCTTCAATCGTTAGTCTCCACCCATGTTTACCAAGAAGAGCTTTGTTAAAGTCCTTGAAACACCGGAAGCCCATTCCACCCCTATTCTTCGCTTTTGCCAACCTTTTCCCAACTCACCGGTCTTATGGTTGATGGAGTCATAATATGCAACAATGGAGAAATTAAGTTTTCAACAAAGAAAGCAGCTGATGAGTGCCTTGCAATATGTGGCGGGACACTTAAATTTTGTTAATTGTGATAAGTGGAAGATTGAGACACTCCTAGCTATCTTCCTCCGCCAGAGCAGAAACACAAATGATTCATGAAACATCACCGATTAGATTTTTGAGATGCGACAACATTTTCAAAAAGCAGCAGGTTGTGCTATGCTGAAAATGCACCTCATGATACTGTTGACTTTGCATTTGAGGACTAATGTTAGTGCTTGCTCCGGAACTAAAAGCATTTGGAAATTGTAAGAAGGGTTATTTGAAGAAAAAAACTTTGAACTAAAATCAAAGTGACCCTAATTTATAAGAACATCCTTATATACGTATATTGTGACAGAGAAACTATTGCCTTTGACATCTTTCATCCTTATACTTTGCCTTCTCTCCACCTAATATCATTTCTCATTGCCTGGATTACAAGAGAAAAACACTTAAATAAATAATTTTGTACTCATACATCTGATCTCGCAAAAAATAGAAATAGCTAATCATGTGAAAATTTCCATACTAATTTAACAATTATAAGGAGCCAGATCAAAGTAGCATACACAAAAACATAGTACAAACAATCATTAAAAGATAAGATGATTCGGTACCAAAAATTCATGATTGACATTTTTATAAGAACTGAAATATATTCCCTGCTTCAAGGGGTTTGCAAAATTCAAAAAGGAAAGAAAATTATTTTAACTTGAAATTTGAAATTTGTCACAATCCAAAACTAGTTTCAGGTACCCAAGAATAATGCATTAGAAATGTTGTGATTCAACTTCACAACATGCTTACGTTTATATTGAAAGGAACAATACATTAGAAATGTTTTTAGATATAATTACCATAGTATAACACTTGTTTACCATAATAAGCTAAGGAATCAACCAAAGTTCATTTCAAAATGACATTTAATTCCACTGTTTAATCAACGCCTCATGAATTGTCAAAGGCATCAACCATGTTCCTTCTTATTCTCGTTGTTGTTTCTCATTTTCTCTCAACATAAGATGATATATTCTCTTCACTTCACAATATAAACACTTACGAGTTTTTAACCTTTTTTTCATTCTTTCATTTCTATTATACACTCATTCTCTACTTCACACAAAACAACAGAGATAACTAACTGCAACATAAGAACAACAAGAAGTAGGATACAAAATTCATAGCATCAAACTTATTTATTTTCATCTTTATTCATATTGTATAGTAAAGGTTGAACCAAACAACAACAGAAGCAACATTAACAACATCAACAGCATCAAACATCCGTTTAGTAATTTTATTAAAGATTGATAATCAACTCCAGTTAGAAACATGGCACAGTAAAAGACTCATAGTTCAAGTAAAACAAAGCATTCAAATCACATGCAATGAACCTTTAAGTTATAAACAGCAAAAGGGTACATGTTTATATGGCAATTTTTTATCATTTCTGGAGTTGAAAAACAAGTAATTGAAACACTTCTTTTTTGCAAATTTTCTTCCTTAAAAAGATCCAAATATGCACCTCAGCTCCACAAAGAAAATCAATTGAAAACAGGATGTGCAAATACCAGTAGATCTACTGCTTGGAACAGCAGCTCTAGATGTGCTTTTCTGATGCTGCTCTATTTCCTTCAGTTGGCACATCCTTTTGACAAACAAAATTCAAAAGGTTACTCAGTACAGTGAAGTTTAATTTGTATAATTGGCAGATCAAATGGACAAAACCAAGCAATTATAGAGATTGTTTTTGCATAGACAATAAATTAAATTTTTATCTGCTTGGCAGTAGTAACCTCTAAAGCATGGATACTCCTAAAATGGTACGTGCCAGTACAGGTAGGCATATGGTATTCATATCATACTTACCGATCCTTACCCATGATGCAGACTATTTCTTAAATTCTGAATTGCATTCCTAATTTTAAAGTTGACTCACAAGTTAAAAAAGGTCTAATGAGTTGTAGAAGGATGGTGGGTGATCTAGAAGAACAAACTACTATTTAAACTTTTTAAGTTGCAACAAAACCAGTACATGGCATAGGCCGCATGGCCACTCAACCACTCTTCAGTGCTATAGATTCACTACTCAAAACACTTAATCACTTACAAAAAATGACCCCAAAAACATTTCTAGCACTACTAACGACTTAAATATTTCATTATCGTATCCACCACCAACACAATACATTAGTCTAATAAAGATTATTAATCAAAAACAATTTCCAGAGCAAGAATGCAAACACTTCTGAATGTTCTTAGGAGACTATTGTGCAGAAACTAGTAGTAAGTAGTAATAGTAATATATCAATAAACTTCAACAATGACAAGTAGGACTGCTCATGGTTTAGTTCGGCCAAAGAACTGAACCGAACCGAACTGAACCATAACAATGGTTTTTAATAACCGAACCGAACTCTTATGTTTTGTGGCGAACCGAACCAAACCAAATGAAATGGTTCGGTTAACCGGTTTCTAATTCCGAACTGAACCGAATTGTTACACCCCGATAACTAGCAAGCACCCCTATATAACTAGCAAGCAGGGGATTTCTCAGCATGACTATAGTGACTATAGTCCATTTGGCATGATGCAGAAACACACCAAAAGAGTAGTAATAATAAAAGGATCAATATGTGCAGAATTATTCTTAAATTCTGGATTTGAAGCTGACCATATACATACATCCAACGTGTCTGCTGAGTTGTGTGAATTGGATTTCCTTTATGGCCAGAAAACATAGCACTCCACATCTTAAACTCAGACACCAACCACAAATCCACACTTCTCTTGTGGCAGTATGTGTGCTAAAATAAGTCTTACATTTCCCCTTGTCTTTATATATAGAGCATCGAGTCTCCTCCTTAGCTACTCAAATACCTCAACAATCATACATTAATTATAGCATATCTTATCCTTCTATGCTAGAAACAAGAATTTGCTCTTAAAAAAATGTCATTTGTTTCCAGAGTTGTTTCTTTATGATATATGAAACGAAATGATAATAAGGGTTCCATGATAACCACTTAACCAGTATCCAAAAAAAAAAGGAATACATTAATGGTTCAGATCACAGTTTGATTTAGTTAACCACAGTTCGGTTCACAGTTAGTGAACTGTCCAGAAATTAATGGTTCGGTTCGTAAAAAGTATCACCACCAATATAAACTGTCCAACCATGATATAAAGTACCACCACCAATATTAAATAGGCTTATACCCCCCTGCAATGTAGGCGAGTTTTGTTTGTCCCCCTGCAAAAAAAAAATTGGTGAATTGCCCCTTGCAATGTTGAATTTTTTTCCCCTAGTTCATTTTACCCCCCTGCAATGTTGGCCTTTCTCCCCTACAGGGGGTAAAAATGAACTAGAAAAAAAAAATCAACATTGGAAGGGGCGAGTCACAAAAAAAAAATTATAGGGGGGAAAAGCAAAACACGCCTACATTATAGGGGGGGTAAAGACCAATTTACCCTAAAAAGAATTAGAAACAATAATCTTTATTTTTCTTTACGATACCTGATTTATATAACTCAACCTAGATACACTGGCTACCAACTCGGCCACATCATCCCCAAACTCTTCCTCAATGTCATGTAGACTTTGGCAAGTGTCATGAACCACGTCATGTAAAATACCAGCCACGACTGTTTCAACAGCCTCAAATGCAATGTCAAGATCTCAAATAAAGGAAACAATAGAAATGAAACATATTTTAACATACAATACACGCATCTATAAAAGTCAAAAGATAATATGAACACTGTAAAATATGTAAATTATGTGTGTCTAATTGTTTATTTTATTGTAATTAAGAGTCTTCCCATTCGTTTGTTGCATAATGGTGGGAAATCATTGAGATCAAAAGTGAAAAGAAGTAAGCCAATGCCATCTTGTTTTTCAGGATGTAAAAGAAACATACATGACAGATAAATTAAAAATTATTCAGTTTGAAGCTTTAATAGCTAATCAGATTATCAGAGTACATACTCGTTTACCACTTGATGGAACCAACCCAGCCAAAATTCTCCCAGTATGAATACAATGTGATAAATAAGGATCTCCCGTCTTTCGCATTTGGCCACGGCATGCCTTCCTTGCAAAAGCTATAGCCTTCACACACAGCATAAGGTATTTTAATGATGCAACAAGAAAGCATACAAGTCATAACGTGAATTGAGATATTATACCTTTGCGGTTCACAGAAATCAAATCCTTGAATGAAAAACTATCATAAGCAACTCTTTCAATCGGAATCACAAATTGTAAATAAAATCTATCGATTCAGAATCAGCGTAGCAAATAGAGAAGAAAGAACAGAACCTGGTTGTTGATCGAGTTTTGGCCACAAGAAGTCAACCTTATGTAATGGTATCAATTTGACAGAGGCACAATGTATTGCAATGTTAATAGGTTTTCTTACAAAATGAAGATTATAGGACTGAGATTAGTAAAGAAGAAGAATAACAGAAGGAGTTCCAGAGAGAAAGAGAGAAGAGAATCAGAGAGAGAATAGCAATGACATTACACAATTTTCATACCCTTACCAATCTACCCATATTCTGTTATATACTCTTGTTATCCCTCTCATTCCTTCCACTATCAATCAGTTACAACTAATTTGCTTAGTTCCCTTTTGCTGACTCAGCTACCTTTTACTAATTTTCTCTTTTAGTATCATTACATTACCATCCCCTTTAAAATCAACCTTGTCCTCAAGGTTGAAGTTTGCAAAATGTAATGGGGCGAGAGCAACATATTTTCATGTGATTTTCAAGTCAAGTGGACTGTGCCAGTAAACAATCCACCTGGATCCCATTGTTTGAATTGTAAGGACACCTCAGTGTGGAAGAAATAGCCATTACCACCCGGATCCCATTTTAGAGTGCTGACAAATCGGCCAAAGTGTTGGTACCTTCAAAAATAATGACGAAACAATGACAACCATAACATAGGCATGAGTCTTTGATTCTGCCCTAAAATAAACTTCTACTTCAAAATTGCCTTTTAACCAATTTTTAAGTAGTTGAATCACAAACGGTACTTCAAGCCTATTTTTCAAATTTTGTCCTACATGATAAAACTCTTTGCTGCCACCAACTACATTTTTAAGGCAATAGAGACCAAAGATTAGCACTAAGAGATATTGGTGGTTGTGAAGCTTTCTCATATCATTTGAACCCTCAACAATGTGATTCAAAAAGGGGGTGAGAATTGTAATGTGACTTCTATCAAAAACCACAACAAAAGAATTCCTTACCAGTAGCTTCTCAAGAAAAGACAACAACTCTTCCAATACTTCACAAATATTATGATGTCCAAACATCAAGCCTTGAACAGAATCAAGTGAGTAATTAACGCAGACCATGTTTTCCAAGTTAGATTCCATAATATAGCTTCCAACTAAATGATTGAACGAGATAAAAACACAGTTTTTGAATGACAAGGCTGCAGAGAGAAATCTTTCACTAGGAAACTCAATAAAACACTTACACATCCTCATACCACATTGAATGCTCTGTCCAGTCAAATCCCATATTTTCTTTGACTTATCATCTCCCAAAATGAAAATTTCCAGCTGTTTGTTTATAGATGAAAATGTCTTGATCATAAGAGATGAAAATGCCAAGTTAATAACAAGTTCAATAACAGATGCCGATGAAACCCCTTTGGTAAGAGAATTGGTAGAGTAATGCTCAATATGGGTAAAGTATGTAGTTGTGTCGAAAACTTCCATGTGATTGTTGAATGGGATCATGGCATACCCATAAGCAAGGGTCAGAATATGTGAAGAATATCTTGGATATAGGATCATTCCCAGAACACATTCTAGCACAGGAAAAATCATAGTAATGTGTTGCTTAGTGGCATGACCGGAACCAATGTGAACATTTTCGTTGAAAAAACTAAAGTCGGAGCTACTAAGTGAGACCAACAACACATTAACGTCATCATCAATGGCCATATGCAAGCTAATTAACATAGCTACACCAAAGCACTTATCTCTAATAAAATTGTCTTTTGGAGAATAACATTGTACCTTAATCAATCTTTTCTCTTGCAGTGATGTCTCATACCATCTTGTGAAACTTGGAAAGCTTGTAAGGTTTGACTGCACCTGCTTCCCATTCCAGCCATTAATTCTAGCAACAGAGCCTAGAATTAAATCAGTCCAAGAGAGAACACCTTGCTCACACATTTCAGCAAACATGTGGTGGGCAAAATTGGTCTGACCAGATTGTGCATAAAATTGTATTTGAGATTTCCAACAATGCAAGTCCTGAGTAACCCCAACAACAAAAATCATATGCACATAAGGGTGAGCTCTATCTAGCATTCTCTCAAGAGATTTATCAGGAGGAATAAACCGAGAATCATGTTGAATCCCTGTGATGTCAACTGCTAAATTTCCATATATTGACACTAGCACCAGCTTGTGCTTAGTGAAGAGGTCATCCCAAGTTGTCAAAATACGGCTCCAACGATGAGGACTATTTTCCTCGAATCAGTAACCAAGATAAAATTTAAGTCTTAAAAGTGTCATAATCAGCCACATCACATGAGGACTAAATGTAGGAATCCAAACTGAACCTAGGAAGTCAGCAACCTGAAAATGCAAAAAGGAACACTTGAACTTAGAGTTCATGGCCTTGAATGATTGCTGTCATGTTAGGAATCCTTTCGTTAGCCACCATAACTTACACATTTGGTTTGGATTGCTCAAAATAACAACATGCCTATTTTGAATGCCAATTACATGCAATGCACTTGATAGCACTAATATATAATGCATATTAGGCCATTAATCCCATTAAGAATTAAATTTAGAGAATTAGTGTACATAAAATAAATTTATTTGAAGTGTTTTCGTGAGTTCAACTCAATAAAGATATTACATTATACTCCCTCCGTCCCGAAATGTAAGCAAAAAAAATAAAATCACGCTTATTAAGAAACTCTAAATTTTACCAAAAGAAACAATTGAGTTTCCTAAACTGCCCTTAGTCACATTAAAAATAAGATAAAAGTGGAGCTCTTGGAAACTGAAAAGTTTGCTTTTGCAAAAAAGAAAAATTAGTAATGACTAGAAGGAAGGGTATTTTAGGAACAACAGAAATAAAAATGAATATTTTGCTTACAATTTGGGAAAAAAAAGAGAGGTTTTTTGCTTAGATTAAGGGACGGATGGAGTACATACATAAGCCTGAATTCAAACATTGGATATTCCACTTATTTCTAGCTACTTATGAAGTAAGGGTACTCCATTTTAAAGAGAGTATCGGTACCGGGTACGTACCTGATATCAGTATGTGTACGGTACTCCTTGAGTATGCATCGATGGCGTACCTATTTTATTTTTTTATTTTTTTTGCAACGGGTACACATGTGGTATTCCTATGGCACGCGCGTGGTACTCCTGTGGTACACGAATCCAAAAAAAATGTAAATTTTCTTACTTTTTCTTTTATTCGCTTTTTTTATTTATAGGAAGATTTATGTCTTTTATTTGTTTATAATATAAAAGTAGCAGCTCTATTAATAAACAATAACAAAATAGTAGCTAGATTTATTATTGCATATTCGCATTCATTGAAAAGGAATAGTCTCAATCTAATTTTATTCAAACAAATCTTCATCTGCTGAGAATATAAGTAGTAATACTTATAATGAAGGAGTAACAAAAATATGCGATATTGAGATCTATTTGATGTAGCTGGTATTCTTGAAGTTGCAAGTCTTTCTCGCGAAGAACCTGAACTAGACGCCGCTTTTTTTAATGATGATGGAGAGGGAAACAATTTGACTTTTTTTAGATAATTGCTTTTTAATTTGATATTTTGATGTTTTTGAATAATTTAAAGTAGTTGTGTGGTATTTTTTATATTTAATTATTTATTTTAACAATATAGTTCTATTATTTTATTTATATAATTATATTAAAAATAAATTATACGGACGTACCCGTACCTTAGTTTTTCTAAAAATATCATACCCCGTACCAGTACCGATACTAGATACCAATATTGTACCCGCACCAGGCATCATTGCTAGCTACTATACTCTCTAACAAAAAATATTGATTTCAAGTGTTCATATTAATCAAATGTGTACTCTTAAGTCTTGATCAAATGCGTACTCTTAAAGATTATAAAAATTCTAATTTATGTATAAACTACTTTTATAACAAATTAAAGTTAAAATAAAGTTAAATACTTTTTGTTTAAATTATAAGTTATTTTAGGATTTTTTGTACTTTTCAAACAAATTACCAAAAGAGTATAAGTCATCAATACCATCTACGACTTACCCTCCAACTCATTTTTTTTTCACGTTTTAGCAAAGTCGTGGATGGCAGCCACCATTTTGATTTTTTTTTAAAAGCCGTCATTGTCATTGACGACTTTTTTTTTACAAATATAATTAAAATTTAATAGAAGATATATATATATATATATATATATATATATAAAAATAAATATTGCACATAATTCAAATATTAAACACAATTTAAACAACTTGAAATAAATAAATTTTATTACAAAAGGATTAATGTTGAGAATCAGTTCCACAATTAGGTCGTCTTCTATTTCTTGGTGATAAAACTCTTCGTTCTTGGTATTGACAACTTTGCTAAAATGTGAAGAAAAAAAATTGAGTTGGGGGGTAAGTCGTACATGGTATTGACGACTCGCACACTTTTGGTAATTTGTTTGAAAAGTACACTATTTTGGTAAAAAGCTTGAAAAAATGCACCTATTTGGTAAAAAAATCTTATTTTAGAGAAATTAATGAAAAGGTACAAGTTGAAAATAGCACTTTATCGGTAAATCATAAGTTCATATAAGTTAAAATTCAAATATGCCAGTAGATTATATATAGGATTCAGGAGCATTGAAATCAAAGTGAAATAGCTAGAGATAGGGTTGGCATTGAACCGAACCAACTCGAATAAAGTTTAAGACTCGATTCGACAATTGATTTCTTGAACTTGGTTCATGATTCATGAACCAAATGAGCCGAATTTGAGCTAAATATTAAGTTCGTTAATTAAATGAGTAGAACTTGAGCTATATATAGTTCGGCTCGTTTGGTTCACGAGCTGGCTCGATTATATATATAACACTTCAAAAATAATTTTAAATTTATATATATTTAACTTTATACATTTATATTTATATAATTATTTTTTTTACAGATATATAATTGATAATATATATATATATATATATATATATATATATATATATATATATATGATACTTTAAAGAAACTAAGACAAACACTTAACAATAATATGATAAAAATGAGTAACATTAAAATTGATAGACAACGGCATGTACAATGATGTGTTCTTACCGATTTGAAAAATAAATAGCCTCACATCAGAATGTATATAAAAATGGAGACTAAATAGAAGAAAAAAAAATCATGTCGAACTCTTGAGTTGAGTTTCGAGTTGAAAACAAACTGAACCTAACGAGCCAAACTGAACTGCTCATGAACTCTAAACAAGCCGAACGCGAGTTGAATAGATAGTTCGTGTCAAACTCGTGCCGAGTTTCGAGCCGAACCAATTCTTATTAAGTCGAACTCAGGCAGGTTCGACTTAACTTATTTCCAACCCTAGTTAGAGGACATTTGTGTTAAACTTTTTAAATTTATATATGTCAATGTAAAATTTGTACTTGAGAATCTATATGATATTTGTGTTGTCTCGCTATCACTGTGTCTGCATCATACACACACTTGATTGTTTCTGCAATTGGTGCAGATTGAGCCTATCACAGTGGCAATCACGCACACACACACTCAATACCTTGAAAGAAATTAGATAATTTGAGGGAGGAAGAAGAATATGAGATTTTGGTTGCAATCTAATTCATTAGTTGTGAAATATATGATTACTTATTTATATACGTAACTTGTAGTTCAAGTAACCGCTCTAACTAACTTCTAACTCCTTTAACCGCACATGGCTTAGGTTCTAACTAACTATCACGATTAGTTATAACAAACAAACAAGTAGTTATGGATTATACAACAATACACTTCCCTAATCCACAACCTCTCCACACACACTATGCCTAAGCCTTCTCTTAGAGCTTCAAATATGTTAAGTTTGATGGCCCCCTTGGTAAAACCATCTGCAAGCTGGTCTTTAGTATGGCAGCGCATCACTTCAACCCTTCCATTCACCACTTGCTCTCTTATAAAATGAAATCTTGTCTCAATATGCTTTGATCTGTCATGTGACACAAGGTTCTTGGCCAAGTTAATTGCAAACCTATTGTCAATCAATAACTGCACATGCTTGGCTAAGTCATAGTTCAACTCCATGATCAGTGATTATAACTAAACCAGTTGACAAGTTGCATGTGACCTAACTATGTATTCAGCTTAACAGGAAGATAATGCAATAATTGGTTTCTTCTTTGATGACCAACTAATAGTTGCACCATTAAGCAAAAACACATAGCCATATGTACTTCTTCTATCAATTCTGTCTCCACACTGGTTAAAATCTGTGTAACCAACAAGCTTCCCTTGACTTTCAGTTTCATGTTTAGGGAATAGAACACCATAATTGACAGTCCCCTTTATATATCTCAAAATCTTTTTAATTTAGCAGTTATTAGGTGTGACTTCCCTTGTTCATTCATAAACTTACTTATAAAACCAATTGCGTAGCATAAGTCAGGCTTGCTGTTGCATAGGTATCTAAGTGAGCCAACCAGCCACCCGAGATATAATTGTGAAGATTTTGCACCCGAGATATGTTTCAAATATATGTATATATTAGAATGATGGTTGATTGATATATAAGCTAATTCAAATAGAATAATGTATGCCTATATTTGAATGCATGAGATGATACTGACGTTTAGAACTTGTTGATTTCAATTATGTGATAATTGATTGCTATTTGAATTTAACCGATCCCAATAAATTGTGAGATATGACTAATTTAGTTATGACTTTAATTTTTGAATCAACTTTCAATAACTAAGATGTTATTATAAGCTGCGGTAATTGAGCTATTGTTTAATGTAGTTTTCCTTTAAGCCGTTGATTTATTGGTGTTGTCCCTTAAGTCGTTGTTTAATGTAGTTGTACATAGAGTTATTAGTACATCTAAGACTTCACTCTTCAGTTTTATTGTATACAATCAGATCATTGTTGTGAACTCATTAACAAAAGTAATGAAATACATGTTCCCAACCCATGTAGGGTTTTCAAATGGACCACATATAATGTTAACTTAATCAACACCTAATGCGCAACTAGCTCTCATATGTGCGCAATGATTAGAACTTAAACAAAATGTTAACTACAAAAAAAAAATTGTCTAGCTCTGGACCATGTATATCTGAGTGAACAACACCTAATGCACTAATAACTCTGTTACGGCTCACCCCAATAATTTTATCTAGCTCCACCACTAACAATCGATTAGAACTTAAACAAAATGTTAACTACCAAAAAGCAAGTAATACTAGTAAATATTGTGTTGAGGACATAGTTGGAAAAAATAATCACGTTTTCACTTTCTTCTCACTTCTTCTTTGTTTCTTTCTTCACTATCTCTCTCTTCTCTAAATCACTCATTCCACACACTATGTATTTGTTATTTCTCATATGGTTTCATTTTATCTTTCTCAAGTCTCACCTCTTAGAGTCATTGAAGTTGTGATCTCTCTTTAGTATCTATCTTCTCTAAATCACTCATTCCACACACTTTCTTTGTTATTCCCCTAGGTTTCAGTTCTCCATCTTTCTCAAGTCTCACCATATATTTTTGTTCTCATTTTAACTTCTCATTCTAACAAAAAATGGCACCAATATTGGAATCATTTTTTGCAAAAACAATAGTGAATACATATTTAAGAAAGAGACCTCTCATATGTTACTCAATATATTCAACTGGAGAAAAGCTAGCTATGATGATAATTGGGAAATTGATGAACAAAGTTAGCTTTGAAGATGTTGTTGAATCTTCATTGCTTCAAAATATCATCAACACCTACATTGGTAGAGATATTTTTAGTTTTAATTTAGTTGTCTTTTATTATTATTATTATTATTATTATTATTATTATTATTATCAATATTAGATTAGTAACTAAATTTATTCATTTAATTAATTTATTCACTTAATATGTCTCATTTTTAAAATTTTAAATTTTAATGTAATGAATGGTGTAAAGAGATTGATAGAGGAAGAGTCAGACTCTAAGTTCAATGTAAACATTACATTGGATATGCATATAGAGAAGTTAGTTTAAACAATTCTAGCAAGTATTAGTTTAAGTTAAGAGGCAAATTCAAATTGAACCGACTTGACAATCCATTTAAAGCACACATCAGCAATGACAATGTAAGCAAATTAATTTTTATTTTTAATAAACAAATTTTACATGTATGTTCGATTTAATACTAAATACAATTGTGTGTTTTATTTGTAAGGTTACTGTTTGGAATGGAGTAACCGTGCAAGAAACTTAATTACCTAGTGAATATACCATGGGTAAACAATCAAGTAACTCAAATTCCGGTGAAAATAACAATTAAGTCGGCTTTTGATTTTGCAAATAGAAACTATGCAAGGTAGTTGCGAATGGTGGGAAGTTGTTTGGATGTTGTGCAACTTTCGGTTTGACTTTGCCTTCCACGCCAATATTTGGTGATTCGGTCGTGTTGAAACTTAGGCTGGATTGTTTTTTAGAGAGATCTTTTTATCTTCAAAGTTGAAGACATGTTCCAACTCATTCGAAGGATACTTTATTGCAACAGTTTTAACAATACACACAATACAATACATTTATTAATGTAAATTAAACATATAGGTAAATTTCTTAATTTATTCAAATAAAAAATGCATTCACTAAACAAAAACAAAATTAAACATATGTACTTTTATGTATATAATTAAACATATGTGTGATAATTTTAAATATGTTTTACATTATATGTAGAGAAAAACATAAACAATTGCTATAAAATTTAAAAGGATGATTTAAATAGTGGAATTAAATACAATTTGAAATGAAATTTGGTTGATTTTTTCACCTTATTATATTAATCTATATTTTTTTTAACGGCATTATATTAATTTATAGGCTTAAATAATCTTTTGGTCCATGTAAGTACGCGAATTTTTTGTTTTAGTCTCTGTATTATTTTTTGTTGCAAATATACCTTTGAATGTGCAAATCTAGTTAATTTTCATCTCTCTGATTGCGTTTGTAGCTAATTGGTAGCTAAACGCATTTGTTGTTTAACGGGAAAGACTAAAACCAACAAGATTTGCATATTTAGGGGTATATTTGAACCAAAAAACGATACAGTGATTAAAACAAAAAATACGCGTACTTGACCAAAAGGTTATTTAAGCCTAATTTATATTAATTTTAGAATAAAAAAATGGTGGTATTTTGATGGTTTAAACAAATGTTACACTATGGTAAAATTATAACCATTTTGTATTGTGCATAATGTTTATTGTGGTTTCTGGAATCAACTCTAATGCATTGTTCCTTTAAATACAAATGTAAGCATGTTGTGATGTTGAATCAGTTCAAGCAAACCATTTTCAATCCTAATTAATTTTATTTATATCTTGTTGATCATTGCATGTTGAATTATGATTTGAGAACTAAAATAACCAATAATAATTGGAAAGTAATAAAAATATGGTGGCTGCTTAATGTAAACTAGATAGTGACCCTGCCACAAGGTTTGGATAGGGTCTCCTTAATCCTTTAGAAAAGTTAGAACAATCGATCTGTGACATTCTTTATATGACATATAATGAAGAGCTACATAAAGAATAATCTTTTGCACATTTGCTCTATTTGTACATATATGTATATAAATCACAGGTCATATATAAAGTACATTTTTCAAAATAATTAAACTTATTATTTTCAAACTTTTGCCTTTCAATCGGCTGTTTAGTTATTTATATCATAGTTGAATCCTTTCTATGTGCATGGTTTATTTCTTTTTCCTTTGAATGCTCTATACTTTTTATTCTTTGTTTGATACCTGAAACTAGTGCTGGATTGTGACACTTTTCTTATTTCAAATTTCAAGCAAGAATAATTATTTCTTTTTTGAATTTTGCAAACCCCTTTAAGTAGGGAATATATTTTAGTTCTCACATATATGTCGATTATGATTTTTTTTTAATACTGAATCACTTTATCTTTTAATGAATTCTTTTGTGTATGCCACCTTAATCTGCTTCTTATAATTGTTTTTCTCTCATAATGCAGGCAAATAGAAACAAATTAGGTAGAGAGGTGTGCTCTGACGGCGATAAAGGAAAGATTCTTCAAGTGTGCTCGCATAAAGGAAAATAGAATAATTCTTAGTGGCGTTTAACTCAACTCACATTTTAACTGCGAGGTTTCCATTGGAATCGGTAATTTGGAACTGGTTTAGCTTGCATTTTAACTTATATTAGTTCTTCATTAGTAGTAAACTTGTTCTTCTGTGTCAAATATGTTGCTCTTTCTCTTGTTTCCTTTCACACACCATCATACACTTGTTTGAAAGTCAAAATATTAGGTCAGATGTGGAGTGTTTTCAAAACAGTATTCTTCCTTCATTTCACAATAACTAACTTTTCTTTTCATTTCATCAATGGGGTTAAAGTCGAGAGAGGAGAATGGACGGCTATTTGAAATTTGCGCTTTGTATGCTATGGATTTTACCAGGTGTAACTTTTAAGTTTGCTACAAATTTTGCTATGTATATATATTTCTGGATTAGTTAGAATTTTGCTGTAACGCTTGAATACTCCATCCATTCCATTTACTAGTATGCCACAAGGAATTAGCTCATGTAATTCTTTGATTAAGGTATGTAGATAATCAAAACAATGTCTCTACTAATGTGTTGTTATTTTTATTTCAAGCTCATATGCAACATACTACTTTTGATTGTCTGGTCAAAGAATTATTTATCTTTGAATAACATCTGTCTTGAATTTTATTAGCATATAATATATGATGCCCATGCCTTGATTAAAATGAGCAATAACCACTCATGATGGAAACGTTTTCATCTCAATTTTCTTGAATAAAGCAAATTATCATCTTGGATGTCTGTGTATTCTACACATTTACTCGTAATACAAGCGACAAATTGAGAACTCATGGCTCACATCAAACACTTTGAATATTTCACATTTTGTTCGAGAAATGTCAAAAACACATCAAAATTATGTTTATAGAGACTAAAATTAAAATTATGTATTTTTTGTCCAGCTCTTATATTTTGCAGATTAAACGGGTTGACTACAAGAGTTTAATGGATATACTCTATTTTGTATATTAATTTTTTACATCGACATTCAATAGAAATTAAACATTCATCAATGTCATATAATTTATATAATTAAAGTGAAATATAGTAGAACGATTTGAGGGAATATATGATTGTTATTATATGACTGCATTAAAAAGAAGTGTATCCTATTTTTTTCTTTCACCAATTGCATTTCATCAAATGCTAGAATACCAAAAAAGAAATAAGAAAATTGTTGCACCGACTCACCCCAATCGTAATTCCTATACTGAGAATCAATGAAAACACTCTTTAATCTTTTACCTTTTGCTTTTCCTCTTATCCATTCTGTGTTGGGCTATCCCTCCTATTTGGAGTGGCCCAAATGATGTGGTTTAGTGGCCCATATGTGTTTAAGCCTTTGTTATTATCCAACAAAGAGGAATAGGGTTTTATGTGTGTGAAAAACAACAAAAGAAAAGAAGAGAGAAGAGAAAAAGATACAACAACACTATTCCCGCAACCAGTTTTTCTGCTCCGAACAATACAAAATCAAAGTTTTCTCACAATTCAATTGTTGGATCGTCTTGAAACTTTGACACAGTGTTCATGACTCATTGGAGAACATTCTGACAGGAGGGATCAGTGTTTTGAGCTTTCTAAGTCTGTCTGTTGAGTCCATTGGTGAGGTACAAAAATTATGGTATTTTTGGGTTGTTTGTCTCTCTTGATTCTTGTTGTATTCCAAGATTGATTGTAGATCTTGGTGATGTTTATGTATGCCTCTAACTAGTGTTGGAGATAACCTTGCTTGCACCCATCGTTGATTATAGTGGAGATTTTAAGTGGCCTACGGGTCCCGTGGTTTTTACTCCTAGTTAACGGAGGTTTTTCCACGCTAAAATTGTGTTGTGTTGTTTAATGTGTTTTATTAATTGTCATTGCATTTAGTATTTGGGAGAGATTGCATTGTTAAATAATTTTTTATTTTTTTTGTTAAATTGTTCCGTTGTGTTTGTGATTTCCTCCCAACAAGTGGTATCTAGAGCCTGTTAGAACACGAGGGGGCAGCTTGAGAATTATCCACACGATGACTAAGAACATTGATATAAGTGAGTTGGACTCTACACTCTTACCCAAAACCTTAAGGCATTAGGTTTATGGGTCCTCTCACTTATAAATGCTCCAAGTCTCCACATTTTAACCAATGTGGGACTTCCCCACACTACTCACACTTGTTCTTCTCAACACTCCCCTTCAAGTGTGAGTCTACCAAGTGTGAGTCTACCACAATGCTCCCCCTCAAGCGGAAGCTCATACCGTCTTTGGAACAAACTTGAGGAGTTATATGCAAGAAAGACGGGGAACAATAAGTTGTTCTTGTTCAAGCAATTGATGTCATTGAAGTATAGTGATGGTTCACCAATGACCGATCACTTGAACACTTTTCAAGGGATTCTAAATCAATTGTGGCTTCTTGGCACTTTGCCTAATTTTTGGGAGACTTTTCGGACATCCTTGTCTAACTTCGCTCCGAATTGTATCATCTCGATGGACATGACTAAAAGTAGTGTGTTGAATGAGGAGTTGAGGCGTAAGTCACAAGGTGCTTCTTCACATTCCGAGGTGTTGGTTACCGAATCAAGGGGGAGACAACGAAGTAGAGGTCCAAGTAATCGTGGGACATCACGTGGTAAATCACAAGGAGGCTCTAATAGATTCTCTAATATTGAGTGTCATCATTGCAAGGAAAATGGACACATATAAAGGTTTTGTCGGCCGTTGAAAAGAGAAAACAAGAAGAAAAGCTACAACAACGACAAAAAGGAAGGTAACAATAATGAAGATGTTGCTATTGTTGATGATTTCTTTATTGTTTGTGATAGTTGTGTAGAGAATGTCAATCTATCATGTGATGAGATGGATTGGGTGGTTGATAGTGGTGCTTCTACTCATGCAACCTCGAGACGTGATCTTTTTTCAACTTAGGAGACCGGTGACTTTGGGGTTGTTTGTATGGGAAATGATGTCATCGGAGCAGGAGATATTTGTGTTGAAACTAGCAATGAGACTACTCTAGTTCTCAAAGGTGTGAAACACATTCCAGGACTTCAATTCAATCTTTTATCCGTTGGAAAGTTGGATAATAAAGGATATAATAATTCTTTTTCGGACAATGAATGAAAGTTAAAGAAAAAGCTCAATGGTGGTTGCTAAAGGAAAAAGAAATTCAAACTTGTATAATCAATATTTTTTCTAACATGTCCCTTTAAAAATATTATAATCAACATTTTTACCAACATGTCCCTTTAAAAATTCCAAACCAGCTAATCCAAAACAAAAAGCTAGAAGCAGAAACCGTTGTTAGGGACTGGTTACCTTTCAGATTAATGAAAAAGAAGACAAAAATTTCAGACTCATTATTATCACTCATAGCACCTGTTAACGGCGACAAGATATTTAATTTCTTGTCTCCGCAGACCAATATACAACAAACGGCTCTGATTTCTCCGTCAGAATCAATCTCAACCGTTCAACTCCACTATAGCTTGGTCCACATCATCAATATCAAACTAACTAAACGACACCACTTTCACCACTTACTTACCCATTTTACCCTTACTCGTTCCAAATAACCTTTTAGTTTTTTCGTCTTATTACACCAACAGCAACAACAACTTCATTCATTTGGTCTTTTCTTTCTTTCTTTCTAAAACCTTTTGTTGCTTTCTGCTTAATGGAAGGAACTTAAATCTTTTCTCTCTTTCTTTGCTCTTCGCATTTTTCGCTTAACTCAATAATCGCTTTTCTTAGGTATGTGCTTTTTTTTTTTTATCTCATGTTTTATATCTGTTCAGTTCTTCATAATCTTCTTGCTGGTAGTGTGAGTTTTTCTTTTCTTTTGTTTTTTTTTAAATTTTTTCTGTAAGGGTTTTGTTTTGTGTGCTTACGGATCTATGAGCTTCTTCATCGCTATTTTATTTTTTATTTATTTTTTGGAGAAATAAACTGAGCGCCTGATGCATGTTATGTTATTATGATAATCTGATTGTTTGTGAAGTTAATTTGTTAGTTAAGTGCTTGCTTCAACAGTTGATTATTTGTATTAATGATATGTTTAGGTAATGTTTGTGCTTAACTCTGAAGTTAATTTCATGCATGCATGTTTTATTAATGGAAAAAATAAATAAATCTAATTTCATTTCACTATTTAGTGATTTTTTGTTGTTTTACTATGTTACTAATTGCGTGATCTTTATGATTCAGGCTTTTTGATCTTGTAAATTAGTGTTATTAAATTAAATAAATGTTATTATTATTATTTTAGGGAGTTTAGTGTTGATTTTGGTATTAGTTTAATATTGATTTTTTTTCTTTGGTGTATTTTGGTGGCAGTTTGTGAAGTGAACTGTGGTTTTGTAGTTTGTTAGTGTGATGTCTCCGGCAGCGGTGGTTACGGAGGAGGAAGGGCGGAACAAACTGGTTTCTGCTTCTTCGCCATCTTTAGATTGTTTTTCTCAGAATGGTGTCGTTGATTTGAAAGAACGGAATTACTTGGGATTGTCAGATTGTTCATCAGTGGATAGTTGTGATTCAACTCTCCCGAGCTTGTGTGATGAGAAAAAGGTGAACTTGAATTTGAAAGCTACTGAGTTGAGGTTGGGTCTTCCTGGATCTCAATCGCCTGAAAGGGATTTGGATTTTTATTCGACAAAACTTGATGAGAAACCGTTGTTCCCTTTGCTTCCTGCAAAAGATGGAATCCAGAAGACTGTGGTTTCGGGTAACAAGAGAGGATTTGCTGATACTGTTGATGGGTTTTCTCAGGTGATTGGCTTAGTAAAGTTAGGTTTATGTGGCGAGAAGTCATGATCTGCATTGATGTTTTAAGCCTGATTATTTGCAATCTTTGTTATGCAGGGGAAGTTTAATGGTAATACTGGGATTAATGTGATGCTATCGCCTAGACCTGTTGTAGCTCAGCCAAACACAGTGAAAGAAATGCCGACTAAGGTGTTGCAGGAAAGGCCTTGTGCAGCTAGAGGAACTACTGGTCATAATCATGCAGGTGCTGCTTCTATCACTGGCTCCCAGCCAGCATCTAAGTAAGTAAAATCTATCGACTCAAGGATCTCAACTTTCAGGAGACTAGTAGCTGGACCATCACTTATAATTGGGTTTTCTACTTTTCTTTGTTTTTAAGTTATCCTAATCCTAATATGGTAAATTCTCATATGTGGCAGGGCACAAGTTGTTGGTTGGCCTCCTATAAGATCATTTAGGAAAAACTCCATGGCCACTGCTTCCAAAAACAACAACGATGAAGTGGATGGAAAACCAGGTCCCACTGCACTCTTTGTGAAGGTTAGCATGGACGGTGCTCCCTATCTTAGGAAGGTAGATCTAAGAACTTATACAACATATCAGGAACTATCTTCTGCCCTTGAGAAGATGTTCAGTTGTTTTACCCTAGGTGAGCAGTTGCTGTTTTGATTTAATTTAAGAATAAAATTTGTTTTAGCCAATGATTTATTTTGAATTGGTTGTTGCTTTAAATATATTCTGAAATCTTCGGTAATTGTGTAACGGCAGGCCAGTGTGGTTCCCATGGAGCTCCAGGAAGAGAAATGATGAGTGAGAGCAAGCTAAGGGACTTTTTGCATGGTTCAGAATATGTTCTAACCTATGAAGATAAAGATGGAGACTGGATGCTTGTAGGGGATGTACCATGGGAGTAAGATGTTTTTACATTTTCTTTGTGCTTTTTGCATCTTTGTTTTCTAGTTATATTTTTTCAAGTAATAGTAACTATATTTGGTTGAGACAATGGAATAAATGCTTTTGCAAATATATAGTCTAAATAGGTAAGTAATCAATCATAATTGACCAGTAAAGCACTTAATATATTTCCATTTGCCAAGAGTCAATTAATTTTTCAACTAATAATTAGTTAGGCCATATTGGTCATTAGTTTTTTAGACATTATAGAGCCTAGACATGAAGAGATTATATGGTAATGTGTATAGAGCCAGTTATACTTCAAGATATAGGTATGTTCGCATGGGAAGTCCCAAAAGACCAATTGATCCATATTTCTGGGTTGAGTTATTTTCTACCTAAATCAAGTTGCAATTTGAAACTAACTCTATCACATATACATACATTATTGGGTTGAGTCTTTCATAGGAACATTTGTATTTTAGAAGATTAATTGCTTGTGTTTTGTTCCTTGAACCCTAGATCTAGAGACCAAACCTATGTTTTTTCATGGCAAACAGCTGTGGTATTGATATTATTTTTAATTTCCAAATACTACCAAAAGTTCAAGGGTTCTTCTTCTTTAGTGATTCCTGAAATTTGTACGACATGGGTAATCACTAATCTTACTCAATTTGATTCAAAATCTTGTGATAAAAGGTTACATATGTTATTCATCAAATTAAGAGAGGGATATAGTGAATAGAGAAAGTTGATACTGCAAATGGTTGAACTTGTAAGTTTAATGAAACATCAGCTACTGACATCGTTCACAGGGAAATTGTGGGTGCTCATGGTTACAAAAATTGTTAAAGAACAACTAATGGGTGCATAAAATATTAGAAATGCGATTTTTTTTTGACAGATGTGAGATACAAGGGGTGCATAAAATGGGTGCATAAAATATTACAAAAATTGTTAAAGTATAATGGATATTGCATTCAATTGCTCATCTAAATAACTTGCCAGTTGCTACTTGCATGAAAAAGTATAAACAAATTTCTCTCTTTAGAAAGCACCGTTATCCAGAAATCGAGATAGTTCAGCATGCACTGTACTTACATTTCTTGCTCTCTTTTCAATCCAGCTTCATAATTTTCTTGCAAATTCAACATAATAAAAAATGTTACTCAATTCAATGTACTTACATTACTTGCTCTCTTTTCAATCCAGCTTCAAACTTTTCTTGCAAATTCAACATAATAAAAAATGTGACTCAATTCAATGTACTGAAGGTTATTTTGAATTTTTTATTGTTACTTTTGTCTCATTTTGTGATATTTTATTTTTAGTGCAATGATACATCTGGTACTGCGGTGTTTGCTTCAAGTATGATGTAGTACTAGATTAATGCATTTTAGTTAGGATAAAATGGGGAATATTGCAGATAATGATCTGCTTCCTAATAGAATGAGTTGATGACAATGATAAAATAATGAGAATGGGGTGGGGTGAATAGGTGGATGTTATGATCGAGTTAAATATGCGGCTTTGGTAGGGAGACGCATGTGCATTCCCCTGTTAAAAGAAATCTTTTATAGTCCTCTGTTTCTCCCATCTTTAAGTGATTAATATGGTTTTGTTTTCCGTAGGGAGTCTTTGTCCAATTTTTTTAGAATTCAAATTCCTATCAGAAGTGTTCAAATTTTATGTATGACTTGTTCATTAGAATCAGACTGAAAAATTTGATCACAGCCATGCTTGTGTTGCTGAATAGACTTGTTATATAGGCATTAAGTTTGATGCAAGTTCCAGTCTCTGTTCAAACCAAGAAAATGGACTTAATGAATGACATACTGAAATTTTCTTTCCTCTGCAGCCCCTCACTAAATTACAATTCCTTTATATGTGCAGGATGTTCATTGATACTTGCAGAAGACTGAAAATCATGAAGGGTTCTGATGCCATTGGCTTAGGTATGTATTTTCAGTGATGATTCATTTGACAGTTGCTACACTGAAAATGAAATGTTGGAAATATGGACTAATTAATTGAAGTGGAGCAACGAATTGCAATATTCAGTTTCTTATAGATTATTTCCTGCCATTGATTTGGGTCAATTCATAATTAAAACTAAATACTGCAAGTGAATACCAAGAGTTGCAAACTGTATACTAAATTTATCAATGTATACTTATACCTTAATTAACTGCCCTTGCTGCGTCAGCCAAAATCAGTTTAAGTTTAATTACCAGTAATAATACTGTAATATGAAATTATCTGCCTCTCTTTGCTCAAGTAAATTTTCTTTCCTGCACAGCTCCCAGGGCAATGGAAAAGTCCAAAAGCAGGAGTTAGAGGGTGTCCGGAACTGATGACTGTCTTTGCCCTACCAAGTTTTAATGCTCGATCCGAGGACTGTAAAAAGCAAAGGATTATGACTAACTCTCTGGCATTGGCAGTTCAACGGATTTCCGGTTTTATTAATGTTATGTCTCTGAAAAGTTTTTTTATATTTGTTACCACTATAATATCTTGCGAAGTTACCTTTTAATATTAGTTTTTGTGGAGTCTGTAATCATTATAGGAAAACTTGTTTGTTTGAATGATGAATTGAATGTCTGTTACAGCCAACATACCTTCCTCCCCCTTTCCTTCAAATCTTGAACTGCAATTGTTCATGTCCATTTTTTCGAATCGAATGGTTCCTGCAGTAGGTAAGTTATGGCTATGTTTAATGAGCAAGAGTTTCTTTTGGTGCACAAAAAGAGAAATTTCATTTTGTTCCTTTGTTACCCCTCATGCAAGTTACTTCTGTTTAAATAAATAAAAAATAGTTTAATGGCATGCACTAATGATTTGAATAAGATACCAAATATATTGGTATATCCAGGTGTTAACTTCCAATTTTTTCATTATCAAGTTCAATTTGCTTGTTGAATGTGTGATCCATTGATTAAGCTACTGCTGTATTTTTGTCCACTCTTCCTCACTTTGCTTATTCATACAATTTGCATACAATATTATATGGAACATGATCAAACCACCTTTCTAGCTTACACTAGATCATGATTTATTGCTGTCAACTATTGATGTAGTTTCACGCTGTAATCAATCCCGACCATTGATTTGAGATCGGACGGTTTGGATTTCAAATAAGTTTTATAAAAAAAATGATCTCAGCTACCGATCAAAGATCGGATGGCCCATATCAATTACAACACCTGCTGTAATTGTAGGAAATCGGATTCCCTTACACTAATATGGTTCGTTTATATACATAATGATGCTTGTAATGAAGACATTCTTCTCGTCTTCGGAGCCCAAACAACACTCAATATCAGTGTATTTTATACCGTGTCAGCAGATTTGTGTATGAATATCATTGCTTAGGGATGTTTTTTCTACAGGAGTAGTATACACCAATTGTTTTTTCATGGCAAGCAGCACATGTAGTCTTAGTCTCCTCAAGTTTTAAATTTTACATGAATCAGTTTAGTATCATATTATGAAAAGCACAATGATATCAGTGACCGAAATTCAGGTATAAAAAACACAACACTACAATTAGTTACAAGTATAGTGCTCCTGTTTCGGTTTCCAACTTTTGGACTGGCATGTAATATCTAAAGTTATCTGCTTAAATTGCTAATGCAAAACATATATAGAAATAAGTAAATATGGGTTATCTGTTGATAGTTATGGAGTTGAACTATATATATGCTAAGAGGATTTATTCCCCTAACTAAGTCAACATGTTTTCTACAGGCTAATTAATTAATGTCATGTATGTTAGAATTTAAGCTTTACATGAGATTAACTTAGCAATGTGAACAAGTTTGACATATAGATGATGACTTTACTAAAACAAGGTCTGGATCCGTCTTTTTTTTTTTTTTGAATGGCAAAGTTTGGATCGTCTACATCCGGTTTTATGGTGCAGCTTAAGATCTCTCTCTCTCTCTCTCTCTCTCTCTCTCTCTCTCTCAATCTATTTAACGGTCTAAAACCGACGGCACCATAAAACTGTCCGAAGAGGATTGGAGTCATACTAAGCTTAGTATAATATATGTTCATGTAATAACTGTACATCAGATTAGTATATTCAAATCATAATCTATATAGATTTGATGCATGATCCTACTAACTTTCTTTTTTTTTGTTAGCAAAAGTGAACCTAGTTAATTTGTATAAACAATGATTAACTGATCCAAATTCCAAATACAAAGAAGCCCCATATGACTATGCCCAATCTTATTAACTTGTCGTGGAACAAACACCACTTTATAATCAGAGTGGATAGCCATTATTAATATGCATCTTATTCTAAGTTATAGTATAATTTAAACTTTGCATTGTTGTCGTTGGATACTTTTGACTTCTCATCATTAGTACTGTTGAACTTTATGGCTGCAAATATTATTAGTTTAAACATTGTTAGTGATGCATAATGGATTTGAATTATTCCCAGGTTAGTGCAGGGATTAATTATTGGCCAAAAGCATTTAATTTAATAATAGTAATATAAGTACACCGATTATTGTTTGTCATTTCTTCTGGATACTTTTGGACTACTGTGCCTACATATGGCAATATCATGGCGTTCCCTCTAAAGGAAACACAAAATTTACATGAAAAGTAGTCGTAACAAAGAGGTGGAACGGAGATGACAAAGAATCCTCTTAAGTGCAGAAAGAATAGAAAAAATATTGTGGATATTTAGATCATTAAATTATAAATATAAAAAATAATATTTAAAAATTTAAAAGAAATTGAGAAAAATTGATTAAGCTAGGGTTGAGATGTGAAAATTGAAAAAATAGAAATTTAGAGGATTCATTCTCGACTGAGATAACTTTTACTTTCTCTCATCTTTAAATTTGATGAAGTTCGAGTATTATGTACCCATCTCGACTTTTAATGGGGTTGAGAAAATAGAACTCCAAACTCATCCGACAAATTTTTACAATCTTCATGATGTCTTATTCCTTATGAATTTGGATTGTATTTTGATATTTTTTTTAATTAAAATGAATAATAAAAAGTCCAAAACTACCCCTTATTTAAAATTTGATTTTTTAAAACAAAAAGGAATAGAGGAGACAACTTGTTTAAGGATCAATTTTTAAGAAAACAGATAAATATAATTTAAGAATTGTATAAGAGTTTCTATAATTTAAGAGAGATGAGATAATGATATAATTTTGATATAAGATGAACATCTCGAACCAGCTCTCCAACCGGCACTGAAATTGGGCTTGCACTTGGGCTCGCCGGTTCGAAGCGAGTATAAGTGTCCCCATTAACCATATTCTTTTAACATTGGAGAAAATCTTAACCTAAACTCAATCAACTCAATTTTTCCTGTCAAAATTGAACGGATTCGGTTCGAAGAGAGTATAAGTGTGCCCATATGTACAAGTCTGTTTAACAAAAAATAATGAATAACTAATAAGTTAATTTATAATGAATAACTTTTACCTAATTGTATTTGCAGTGTTTGATAAAATTAATGTTGGACTAGTTTATAAATATGAAACAACAGAAGAAAAATATGTTGAATTAATATTTAATTTTCTTAAGTAAGAAGGTTCAAATAAAATTGAAAGAAAAAATAATATTAATTTATAACTTTATGAGGAAAAAATGTTATCAAATAATATATTTTTTTAATTATTATATGAACTATAAACTACAAACTATAATTTCAAAATGTGGCATTATCAAACATAGTTTTACTACTTTCTTCACATTTTTTTTTTGGTATAGTCTTCACATCATTATTTATCTCTCTTGTTGACGCTTTTGGTTAGAGTTAAAACTCCTATACACCATTATGGTTTTATTTTATTCATTTGTTTGGAGAGAAGGGTGCGTTTAGACCTTGGAGTAGTAGTGCCTAAGAAATATAATAATCCAAATCAAGAATATTAGAAAAAAGGTTAGAATACAGTCCAGAATCTTAAATGAAAGTGTTGGTTGGTTTAATTGCAATCATTACCGAATATATAGTGGAGAAAAGCTGTATTGGAGGTTATGTGTCAATTATATACAGTAATTGATTCATTGAAGTTGGACTAATTGGATATAACTCTTGCTTGGAATATTCCTACCCCTATTATTATGATACAAAGTTACAAAGTTTCATGTTTACTGGTATATATCATTATTTAACCCTGATTTAATATTTCCTTATAGGACACATTTGTCATTTGATCTTCTAAGAAACAAGGAACTAAATTGGATAATTTTTGTTGTATCCATAAATTAGTTATGGTACTGGACAAAATGGACAATAAGAATAGGACAAAAACAAGAAATTTTGTCCCTCACTAAACGATAAGATAACTTTTTGTTCATAGTACAACTATGAAAAATATGAAAATACCCATTTTATTTTCAAATATAAAAAATATAATTTCTCTATCTCTCATCGGTGCAAATTTGTGTTATCCTATTTTACCTTGTTCTATCTTGTACTATTCTGTTCATACTACTTATTATTTTGCAAATCAAACACACTCATAATGTAAGTAATTGATTCTTTCTAACTTTTTATACGAGATATATGAGTCAACAAAATTTAATATGTTTAGTTTATATCGAATGCAACAATTTTTGTTGATGCCGTAAAAAGAGCTAGAGCCATATAGTAAGAGTTTAAAGACAACAAAAATGAAAAAAAAAAAAAAAAAAGACTAATCAAAATCCATATGCACATCAGCATCAGCAGGGAGTGCTTATAGTGCATAAGCTTTTTCCTTATGCACCATGCATAAATAATGAAAATTGCTTAATGCACCCCTAGATTATTTAGCGCACCCCCCAGATTGTTTAGCGCACCCCCCAGATTGTTTAGCGCACCCCAGATTTCTAGCATACCCCCTAAACTTTTAGCACACCCCCAAATTTCTAGGGGGTGCGTTAAGCAATTTGGGGGGTGCGCTAAAAATCTAGGGGATGTACTAAGCAATTTGGGGTATTTATACACGGTACATAAACATGGTTTATGCACCATAACTTGTGCCTCATGAGCCAACACTAAAAACTAAGAATTACCTATCTTAGTTTTTTATTAACATTTTGATGTGATAAGATAGTGTGGAGGCTGACTTCAATGTGTGGATGATAATAACATATGACCAACTATATGTAATTATACTCCGTGAAGAAATTTGAATTTTGTCAATGCTATGGGATAGAATTCAACTTAGAAAAGAATATATAATATTATTTTTCACATTATATACAATTCACTTGCTATAATAGGAGTTTCAACTAAGAAGGTGTTTGAGATCCACATATAGTGAGAGATTCAGTGGCAATCAATGTTCATATTCTTATTTTAATTGGAAACTAGTATACTATTTATTAGGTGGATTTAAATTAATGACACAAGATTTTGTTTCATTACATTTATTCAAAAGCACCATAATTTAATAGCGGCACTTTGTACCTGTTGGAAAGCGATAGCCTTGTATGCAAATGTTAGAAACAAACAATTGTTAACAGCAAAATCATCCCAAAGAAATAAACTATCTGTGTAAATCAGACAGTGAAATATGCTAAGCGACACAAATAAATTAGGAATTGTTAACAAATGGGGTCGAGCCCAGACCTAAATGTGCGACATTAGCAAAATTACGATGTTACATGCATTAATCAACCTTGATCGTTGATTTATGATAAAATGATTTACAGTATTATATACTCAAAACAATTTTGACAATCAACTTATATCAAATGACAAAGGCGTATTCCTCAAAACAATTTTGACAATCAACTTATATCAAATGACAAAGGTGTATTACTGCACCATGCAGTTACAACTAAGCGTGTAATTGGATTGGTTTGGATCGGTTTTAAGTGAATCTAATGTCCGAGTCAATGAATTCTCGATTTGTTCGGTTATTAGCATTTTTCAAAAATGAATCCGAACCAAATTTATTGATTTGGTTCGGATACTTTAATCGATTTTTTTCGAAGTATTCCATGCTATTATTTTTTTCCCGATATATATTTTTCTCATAAGCTCATCAAATACAAAATACAATTCTTTTTTCAGAAGTTCATCAAATACATATACATAATACAACCATATTGAAAACAAATACAAAATACAATTCTTTTCGCTTAAGTTCATCAAATAAGTTCATCAAATACATAATTAAAATACAACCATATTGAAATTAAGTTCATAAGTTCTTCAAATAATAAAGTGCAATAAGAATAAAACTTCAGTCTATTCCCACTTAAATCGAAAAAAAAATAATCAAAACAACGCTTGAGAAGTTATCATTCTGAGGGTTTGAGATGAGTGCAGCAGTGTGACGTGAGAGTGTTGTTTGCGTAGTGTTGAGAGCAGCTTGAGGATGAGGTGATGTGAGACGAGAGCAGCTTGAGGATGAGGGTGAGGTAAGATGAGAGTAGCGTTTATGAGTTTGCGTTTGCGGTTGTGAGTGTTTCTAAATTTGCATTTTTAAGTTAGAGTTTCTAAGTGAGACAATTTTATTTTATTTTTTAGAAGAAGTTGAGGCAGTTGTAGTTTTTGATAGATGTGAGCTGCCTAAAAAAATAATTTAACATATATACTATATATTGGTTTGGTTCGGTTTGTCCATTGGATCTGAAAACTGGAACCGAGAATCGAATCAAACCACTTCGGTTTTCTATTGGTTCAGTTTTTGATCTGAACCATAAAATCATTTTTTTTTCCAGTTTGGATTGATTTGGATCATCAGTTCAATTAGATTTTTCTAATCCGCTTACACCCCTAATTACAACAACACACTTATGATATCTATGATATATCTTATATAACTAATTATTGTGGAATAACATTAATGAGTCCACCTTCTAGTTTAGTTTGACATAACATATCCATCGTATCTCCATGTTCTTAGAATTTTGAGTTAGACTTAACTCAATCTTACAAAAATCAACGTAATTTTAGTTAAAAATTTATATCTTCAAACTTTATCATATTTATTATAAGATTCTTAACACGCTCGCTCTTAGTAGAATTAAACATGTCAAACATAACCTAAATGGCTTAATAGCATTCACCTTATAGCAGATAACCCTGTTACCATAACATGCATGTAGCTAGATGAGATCATAACATCAATATCATAAAATGTTCCTTTCTTCAATAATTGATGCTACAACCGTTAATTAAGCTAAGGCAGCAAATATCTCTTTCCCTACCACCTTTAATTTCTTCAATAATTATTGTACGCGTTTCTTCAACCACTCCCCATGGAATGTCATGTATATATTTGAGGGACATGTCACTACTACATAGTCACCATTATCAAAATTTAATTAAATACATGTACACAATATTCATCGTTATGATGTGGTAGATCAAATTCAATGGATTGATCAATGTCATATAGTTTAATTGGAGAAAAACCGTTCTTATTGTTTACATATTCTAGTACATAGTACATATACTATCTCTATCAAAAATATATAGGACATGACATACACATATATATAGCTCCTTCAAGTTTACCTACTACAGTACCCGCGTGAATATGATCTCCACCAGACAAACGTAACGCTTTAGCTAATACACGAAAGTGCATACCATGATTTTTCTGTCTATCGATAACTGCATGCATTGCACGGTGGATATGAAGAAGCAGACCATTATCGCGGCAATAGTGAGCCAAGGTAGTATTTGCAGTGAATCAATGCACATAATTAAGAATTCGGAAATTCAATTTTGTTACCATAGTAAATGGGGGAAAGAGCAAATTGGCTATCAAGTGCTTTTTGGCCCATTTTTGTGCGTATAAAATTGGTTATATATCAAGTGTTCAGAAGACTTATTCATCAACCCACATAGGGTTATATATAAGTGACACAATTTGTATAGGCTTTTTAATGAGAAAATGCATGTGCAGTATATGACAGTTAATTTTATTTTAAATATGAGAAAAAAATATGAATTATTTTACAAAATTAATTTTCTTTAATGACACTTTATAGAAAAAAGAAATTAAAAGAATAGAATTGATTGGAAGTTTGTATTGATGGAATCTCATCATCTTATATATCGAATTGTTGATCTATAAATTTAATTTAGTAAAATACAATGTAAAATTATAATTATGACTGATTTGATATTTTAGTATATAACATATCATAAAAATCAAAATAATTTTAAGATAAAACTTAAAATTAATAGTTACATACAATTTTAATCAATTTATCTAATAATTTATTAAGTCTTTTTTTATCAATAAAATAATATCGTCATTTTAATTCGTATGGTAAGATTCTCTATATTCTTTTTTTATAGTTTTGAATATTTTGATTTTTTAATTTATATTCTTTATTAGATATTATTTATAGAATAAATATTAATATTATTTGATGGAGAAAGCTAACATGCACCCTTATCTGAGGGAACATGTTAAGAAACTCAATATAAAAATATTTATCTGAAAATCCGTACTTTCAATTTTGTAAAAATTAAAATATTACTTTTCTTAATATTAGTTTTCTATTTTTGAATTTCTTAATATGTGTTTTTAGGATACATCTTAACAAATCCTTATCCTATTAGTATTTTAAAATTACTTATAATTTAAAACAAGTTACTATAATTCACGACGGCACATGACAATATATCCTTTGAATGGTCAATTATATGCAATTTGAGATTAATTAAATAATTGGTTGGAAAGGATCCTAGAATTTATGAGTCATGGCCTGCACCCCAATAATGGTAGTCACACAATCATCATCCTTTAAAGAAATCTTTCATTGTGCAAACCATTTAATGAATTTTTTTTTTCTCTCGGGATATTTTAGTGCAACCTAGCTAACTAGCCATGTTCTTTCCATATATTTTAAGGCATGCATCCAGTGTACTTGTTAATCATACTAAAAATAGAAATAAAATATAAAATTAATATTAATAAAGACATTTTTTACACTTTCAATACATTGAATGCACGACTTTCAAGACATAATTTCCTTATTTAAGTGCTTAATTAGTGCACCGAGTATACTATTTAGCATTTTCCATATTTTAATATTCCATGCTAATCTCTCATTTTTAATGAATTTGGACAAAAATAATCGACAATAGAAATAAAATCTAAACAATAACTATTTTATAAGGTCATGTTGAAGACACACAAATTAAGCATATAAATTTTTTAAAAACAATTATGTTAAAGATAGTAATTTTAAAATTTTTCAAAGATTGAATACACGATTTTTACGTTAAACTTTTTA
Organism: Trifolium repens; assembly: GCA_030408175.1. Lineage (NCBI taxonomy): Eukaryota > Viridiplantae > Streptophyta > Magnoliopsida > Fabales > Fabaceae > Trifolium > Trifolium repens. Next base: position 17,297,042 of record CP125845.1, on the reverse strand, counting down.
TATTTATTTTTCTATCAAAGGTCGTTAATTATAAAAACACTCTAGTATTTTCTTTAAAAAAGTTGAATATGCATTAGTCATTTTTTTTGTTTACAATTAAACAGATGGCCAAATTTATGACCTCGTGCATACTGCTCAAACTCTTACTAGTAAACCAAACCTATTAGCTTTTGAATACATCAGTCCTTGTACATGTATGAATTCATATTAGTAGTACAACAATTAAATAACAGCTTAAGGGAATATTAATACTAATTTATATTAACAACACTAACCGTTAATCATGTGCACTCTAATGGAAACAAAATAAAATGGTCAAGGGAAGAACAATAGTATTATTATGTATCTCTCGCATGTTAATTAGTTAGACATGTCAGGTCAAGCAATTTTGTTTGGTCCTATCATTGGTGTCTGTCGTTTTTGGAGGTATCTTTAGGACGGTACAACCATATTGTGTGAATGATTGGATTGATGGATTCCTTCAATTTTTCACTCCTATAAATTCTATAATGGTGCCAAAAAAATTTCAACATGCAAGTTGAAACAATATGACAATGTAAATTAAACAAACTTTGACATTTTTCTCTTTGTATATTAAAAAATACATGTAGATTTTGTTGAATATAATTAGATTTTGAGGTTTAATTCTAATTGTCGTTTAAAATAAAATTTAACAATGAAAGTCTATAAGGGGTGGAAATATGATTTTGAGGTTTCTAATTGTCCTTTGTGAATGCCTCTTAGTCATATGGTAAATTCTAAGGTGAAGTCATGACTTCAACTTCACCAAAGAAGTCATCAATCTAGTGTGTCTATTGCACAAAAAAATTTTGGTAGTTAAAACCATGGAAGTAGAACGACACGGGAAGAAATTCCTAAGAAGCCCAGCTGAAAAAATACTTTATCCAGTAATTACCCTTAGACCAAATTTAAATAATCTTGGACTTTATAAAGCTCAGATTAGATGGTTTAAACATCTAGAATATTGGTTTAGAAATACTGGAGATGATTTTCTATCCAAAGGGTATAAAGAATTAGCTAAAAATCTTCGGAAAAAACTACAGTCTTTGGCAAGATGACTGAAGAGAGTATAACAAGTGTTCTACAAAAAGTTTTAGATAACTTAGAAAAACAAACATTATATTTAGAAAATTTACAATCTGAAGAAAGTAAATATAAATCTCATGAAACTTGGAACTTTCATGAAGAAAACTTTGTCTGTTATGAAAAAGATGAATTATATAGATATCCTCACATTTTTCATACAACAAATCCACAACTCAACAATATAGCATGTATGTTGACTTATATAATAAAAAATTGTTGCTATCAAAATTTTCATCAAAGAATGGATGAATTTCAAGAAGAACAAAAAAGAAATGTAGAAAATATCTACATTAAATTAGAAGTTCTTTCAAAACTCTTAGAAAGTAAAGAAGAATATCTAACTCTGGATGAGTTATCTCAATTTCTTAAGAAGGGGGAGGATAAGGGAAAACAAATCCAACCTCAAGAAAAAATTTCTAAACTCGAAGAAACTTCTGAATCCACACAATTAAGAATTAAACCACCATCTAATTATATTTAGATATGGATAACACAGAAGAAGCCCTCAATAGGCAATTAGAAAATTTAGAAAGATTAATGGTCTCTCTAGATATTAGTGGCAAAAGTCAAGAAACTTATGATAACAAATCAGAAGATAATAATCAGATTATTTATGACTTTAGCTCAGAAGAAGAGGCTAATGAAAATGAGATCGAAAATCCTCATTATGTAAAAATAGAAGAACAAGGAGAAACTTCGGGAATCAAAAGACCTGCAGATTTTGAAAGAGAATTTACAAAACAAAAATTCCAGAAAGTACCTCATTATTATGTACCTTCGCAGAATCCATTCCAAGGACAAGGAATTTTAGATATAGACTGCAGTGTTGATGCAGCAAAAGATCTTAGAGATTGGTATAATACAAATAGTGTGTTAATCCAGTTAAACGAAGATCTTAAACATTTAGGAGCAGTTGAAGTTTTCAACTATCTTCAATATAAAACTAGAGGAAATGCTTACAAATACATTTCTACTCTGCCATCAGAAGTTATGGGAGAATTACCTCTAACAGGATCCTTAGTAGTAGACTGGGTCTATGGTTTACTAATAAAAGAATTCAAAGGATGGAAAAACTCTATTCAATCAAAAATAGCATTTTCTGACCAAAACCTTTGGAAAATCACCAACCTAAAAATCTGCAATATGTGCTATGTAGATAATTTCATTTGTGAATTTCAGGATTATTACTATAATATAGATAATAGTACTAGAATCTCTAGAAACTTGTTAGAACTATTTTATGACAAGTTACCAGAAAAAGTATCGGCTCAAGTAAAGACGTTTTTTACCTCAGCGTTAGCAGAAGGAAAGGTAGATGATACCTTAGGAGGAAGAATAACTTCTTTAAAAATTTGGCTTCAAGAAATGTGTAGTCAGAAGTTAGCCAAAAGAGAAGCTCAAGTATCCCTTTGTTGTAGTAAACTACAAGACAAAGTAGGAAACTATGGTTGTAACTCTAGAAAGAAATCAAGAAAGGAAAGAACACAAAAACCCTATAAAAGAAAGAAATTCAAAAAGGTCCCATTTAGAAAATTCAGAAAGGGAGACAAAAAATTCTTTAGGAAAAAACAACCTTACCCTAAAAAGAAAACATGCCCACAGAAAAAAAAATCATGTACATGTTGGCTATGTCATGAAGAAGGTCACTATGCAAATGAATGTCCTAAGAAGAAGAATCCTAAGAAAAATGTCTTACATGCAATAAATGCAATAGGATATGAACCTATAGAATCAGACATAGAATCTGATGAAGAAATTTATGAATACTGCACAGAAACAGATTCAGATGTCGAAGAAGATACTTGGTAAAGGAAATCCAAGTGCTACATTTATTAAAATAGTACTAAAAAATAGAAATCTTTTAGCCTATATAGATACAGGCGCAACTCTTTGTTTTGGGAGAAAGTCTATCTCTAGAAATTGGGAAAGATTAATCAAACCAAAAGAAATAATAGTTGCAGATAAATCAAAACATCAGATATGGTTTAACCTTAGAGATGTATCTATAGAAATTGAAGGGTATAAGTTTTTTATCCCAACAATATACCTCCATGATTCAGGATTAGATCTAATTATAGGAAATAACTTTTTAAAGTTATATGAACCTTTTACTCAAAGAAAGGATACAATATCACTTCAATGGAAGGACTTGGGAAATCCAAAGAATAGCAAAATAGTAACTACCAAAATAGTTACTAGAAATGAGATCTTAAATCTTATTAAGGGAAACCTTAGAGAGTTAAGAATGATATGGGAAGAAAGAAGCTTCCATATTAACATAGAAGAAAGATTAGATGAAGTTTGTTCAGATAATCCTCTAGACAGTCTTAAAAACACTAATCATGAACTTATAATTATTAAACTCAAAAACCCGAATGATGAGATAAACGTTCCAAATAGGATTCCATACTCTATTAGGGATGTTGAAGAATTTCAACAAGAATGTAAAGATTTACTTGATAAGGATCTTATTAGACCCTCATCAAACCCACATTCTGCACCAGTTTTTTATGTAGAAAATCACAACGAAATAAAAAGAGGTAAAAGAAGAATGGTGATCAATTATAAGAAACTCAACTTAGCAACTGTTGGAGATTCTTATAAATTACCAAGAAAAGATTTTATTTTAGAAAAAATAAAAGGATGCAACTGGTTTTCTTCCTTAGATGCAAAGTCTGGGTATTACCAACTAAGACTAGCCGAAGAAACAAAACCTTTAACAGCTTTTTCATGTCCGCCTCAAAAACATTATGAATGGAATGTTTTGCCTTTTGGACTGAAACATGCACCATCAATATACCAGAGATTTATGGATAAATCTCTTGAAGGTTTGGATCATATATGTTTGGCATATATAGATGATATACTTATTTTCACAAAAGGAAATAGGGAACAACATCTTCAAGATATAGAAACTGTTCTTTTAAGAATTAAAGAAAAAGGTATTGTGATTTCAAAAAAGAAAGCAAAACTTTTACAAAAAGAAATAGAGTACCTTGGTTTAATCTTAAAAGAAAACGGGGAACTGAGTTTAGCCCCTCATACCCAAGAAAAAATACAGGCTTTTCCAAATGAACTTTCTGATAGAAAGCAAATCCAAAGATTTCTTGGATGTTTAAATTATATTGCTAACGAAGGATTTTTCAAAGACTTAGCAAAAGAAAGAAAACATTTGCAAAAGAAAATTTCAGAAAAAATTCCATGGTCTTGGACCAAAATTGATTCTGATATTATTAAAACAATTAAAGAAAAAATTCAAGTTTTGCCTGAACTTTACAATCCAACGAAAGAAGATTTTTTAATTATAGAGACAGATGCATCACAAACAACCTGGGGAGGATGTATGAGAGCCTTACCTAATGGTAAAGCAAAACTTTCTCTTAATGAGAAGGGATATAAAATTGAAGATTCTAAGGATCTTCAATCAAAAGAATCTGAAACTTCGAGGGAAGGGACAGATACTATAAAAGGCATTGATTATAGTGCTTCTAAAATCCTAATAAAGGATACTGAAAAATTACATTTATGTAAATATATTTCTGGTACATTTACAGATACAGAATCTAGATACCATATTCAGGAACTAGAAACTCTGGCATGTGTAAAGATATTAGAAAAATGGAAAATTGATTTATTACCATCAAGGTTCCTTCTTCGTACAGACTCTAAATATCTTACAGGATTTTGGAGATATAAAATTAAAGCTGATCATAAACAAGGCAGACTAATAAGATGGCAGATGAAGTTACAACAATTCGAGCCATACATTCAATACATAAAATCTGAACAAAACAGTTTTGCAGATACACTAACAAGAGAATGGAGCAAGCAATAAAGCTACTTCAAAACAACATAAAACAGAAGGATGAGCAGCTCGCTGCCATTGATTCTAGAAGAAAAAAGATCTCCGACGAGAGGGGGGAGATGATTACAACACTCAAAAGTTTGCAAAACATGACAACAAATATAGACCAGTCTTCAACACCAACAGAAAGCTTAGACAAAGTTCTTAAAAACAAAGAAAGCTGGGACTTGCTTGGACAACCTTCTAGAAAGTATGATTACTATGTAAAATATACAGCCCCAGAAAGTGCAGAAATTCCTATTGAAGCAGTAACACCTAACGGATGGAAACCAAATTCAAATGAAGAACAGGAAGCCGAATCCTCAGGAACAACTTCAAACAGCAAAAAATCATGGGCCGAAGAAGTTGAAGAAGAAGAAGAAGCTAGAAAAAATGGTTTATCAACAACCATCCAAATAAGCGATCCCGTAGATGATGAAATGGGAAAGTTTGAAGCCTATGTCATATTCGACGGTCCAATGAAAGGGATCTATAGAAAATGGGCAATAGCTAAACAACATATCATTGGAAAGAATGTACGTCACAAAGGATATAAAACCATGAAAGAAGCAGAACAGGCACTCCATGGAGCCTACAAAGAAATTACAACAGCAAAAAATTTCCAAAGATCTCCCACAATGGAGTCAAAAAAGAAGTTGTCAATCGACAAAATTCGCCAGCTTGAACATCAGAAAGATTTCCAGATAACTGATCCAACTTACATGGAATTCAGTCTCAGATGGAAATGGTTAAACCACTACAACGAAGTATTCACCACCGAATGCTTCTATCCGGTCAACAAGTTTAATTGCACCAGAGCAATTTTACTTCCAGGCATAGACAGTCAAATCTGTTTATCGTTCTTTCAAAATGGACTAATCAGTACCATATACTTGGAAGAGCAACCCGGAAAGATATTTGGAGAACTTAAATATCTTCCCAAGAAACTCCAAAATTTAACACAAAAATTCAACAGTTTATTTGCAAAAGGAAAAGAGATATTCTTGCAGATCGACTCAACATATCCATGGTATGATGAGAACACTTTGGAACTAGTTACAAAACCACAATACCTCATAAAAATTGGAATCTCAAACAGACAATACCCAACAATGAGCAAAGAAGGTAGTGAATGGCACCCTTCCAGTTACATTGCACAAATCAAAAACTTTCATCAGAAAGTAACAAGATTATTTTATCAAAACAACTACAGAATTGTTTACAAAAATTCAACAATGGTTGTATACAGCGATTCAAGAAAGCCTGCAAAAGAGGAAGATATCAATACAGTCAAAAAGCTTGAAGCAGGAGTTGACCAACTCAAGGAAGACTATGAAAAATTACCGAGAGTAATCAGAGAAGAATGCTGTAGAATTTTTTCACAGTATTACAAAGGGCATAATTGTAAAAACTGCCTAGAAAAATCGTCGGCACAAGAAGACAAGGAAGATGACGACACAAAACTACATATCACAATGTAGACAATAATGTACAGTGGTATCTTATCACATCTGAGTCAGATGGGAACCACTTAGTGATAAACTTTGAAATAATGTAAATAACTGTTTGTCGTTTTTCCTTAGTGTGTATTACTTTAAGTTAGTGCATGATGCTTTTCTGAGTGCATGTCACTATAGTGTGCTGTCATGGAAAGGGACGTCTTACCTATGTGAGCCCTTCTCCACTATAAATAAGAGCATTCAGCTCATTTGTAAATACAGTTGAAAAATATATGAAACTACTATATAGTTTTATGAAGAAATATTTCTTCTGTTCTTAGAATCATTTCTAAGAAGTAGCTCTTGAGGTAATACTCTGGAGGAGCTAGATCCTTGAGGTAATACTCTGGAAGGATCACTCATACCAAAAAATATAATCAACAGATTATATCTCAAAACACAAATATCTTCAAGACGAATATTCCATTAACATCAAACTGAGAGTTCAATCAGGTATGATTATATCTCTTTTAAATTCAAAATTTACATTTCAATACCATATTATCGGTATGATAAACGAAAAAATAGTACCAATCTTAATTGATACAGGAGCTGCATGGTCACACGTATCAAAAGAAATTTGTGAAAATTTTGAAATATTATCAGAACCAAGAACTGTTTTAAAATTTGATGGTTCCTTAAAAATTATGTCACAAAGCACTATTATTCGTTTAAAACTCAGAAAATTAGAAGAGTTTCAACTAAAAATACTAATTGATGAACAACCAAATAAATTTTTGTTTGGTATAGATTTTTTAGAACAATTCAAATACTCAATTACCTCTGAATATATATTGTTAGATGGTTTTGAACAACCAAGACATAAACTTCATGAAGAAACTATCAAGTCCTTTCTAAAAAACTATCACGACTGAAATTTCACTGTTGGAAAACAAATCGAGCTATTTTGCTGATGGCATATTAGATCATAAACATAAAATAGAAGAAGCAGATTTATCCTTAACTGCAGAAGAAAACTTTAAACGAAAGTTTAATAAATTTAAGGAATTTTTCTCAAGAAAAAATATTTTGAAATTTGGAATAATGACTGGAGAAGAAGCAATTCCAATTGACTCTACTTATGGAAATATAGTCGTATCTACTATAGATAGGACACAAATTAGAAGAAGAATTGAAAATCTTTCTGAAAAAGAAAAAACTAAAATTGGTTATATTCACATATCAACCATTCAAATTTTGATTAAAAGTACTTTCATGAAAGGAATTGACTCTCCCCTAGAAATAATTTTAGAAGATTCTAGGATTGAAGATAGAAGACAATCAATAATTGCACAAGGAAAATGCAATTTGAAATATGGAAAAATTAAGTTTGATATAAACCTACAAATAGGGTTATCCCTAAAAGATAAAGATCTAGACAAGTCTATAGTTTTTCACTATAAACTAGAAAACCCAAATCTTATGAAAAAAGGTAACCATCCCTTTACAATCTGCTACAGGATTAATTATGCTCTAAGCAATTCACACCACAGCATAGAATTTACAGGAAAAGATACTATTCATATTGATGAATTATTCACACCACTAATAACATTAGAATCACCTATATTTAGAAATCCAGCAAGAAATAGTTGTTCTCTAATAGAGGTTGACAAAAATTTATTTGAAGAAACAGAAGAAAGAACATTATTTAAAAGCCAAAGTCTTAGAATAACACCACCCAAAAGAGATTTTGAAATCTCAGAACAAAAGGAGCTACATAAGCTACAAAGCTCAGTAGCAGGGTTGTCTTTACAACTCGAAAAATTGGATAAAAGAATCTAGATTTATCTCTGGAAACTTTTCCGATATCCCCAAAAACTCTGGTATCAGAGCATAACTCGATCTTAGAATAAAGTAAGTTTAAATATACACCATTGATCTATGAAGGTGTACCATGTATCATAATAGAAAATACACATCATATAATAATAATATAATAATGATTTGGTGGGGACAAAGAAATACTTTAATTCTATTGGGTCACGTAAGCCAACTTCACTAAAAAAATCATAAGGGTAACTTCACCATAGAAGCACCCGTCATATAGCAAAAGAGTTTATTCAAGTCTTGCAAAGATTCAGTGACATTTAGTTTAAAGAAAAAATATCTTGGTCTTCTAAAAATAATATTCAATTGGTCGGTCATACCCATACGAGTTTGTCCACTTTTGTTAATGGAAGAAGGTCCTTGTCATTATTAAAATAAATGCTATCCTCATGTCATGTTATTGGGTTTAAGTGTGATTGACTATCAATGTATTAAATAATAATAGATATATACAAAAAAAAAATTGTTAACATGTCCATGTTAAGAATATAAATGTAGAAAGAAAGAATAGTATGAATGTATTAAATATTAGAGAGAGTGATTATGGTCGTAAGTTTTTTCTTATGTACCATACATAAATAATGAAAATTGCTTAATGCATCCCGCAGATTACTTAGTGCACCCCCAAATTTCTAGCACACCCTCCACATTTTTAGCGCACCCTCTAAAAATCTGGGGGATGCGCTAGAAATCTAAGGAGTGCACTAAGCAATCTGAGGTATTTATGCACCATAACTTATGCTAATATTAGATATATAAAAAAAAATATTAGTATTTTTCATAAACATAATTGTTACCACTTAATAATTAAAGGAGAAAGGAAGAAAGAAAATGAAAAAGAAAACATTGTGGATCAATAATCGGCACATTAACCCTCTAAAAAAATACATTAACCAATAAAAAGTAGAACGGGTAGTAGAGTAGATAACACAAACTAGTTAGGCTTAGTTCAGCAAAATCATCATTGAAATAACAATTTTTCTATATTAAGAAAATCTTTCGTACTCTATAAATTAAATTAATTCAATGTGTTTCTTCATTTCAGTAAACTACATAATTAATTATATATATAAAAAATTAAGTTCATTAACAAGGACAAGTTCAGACCACATATCAAATTAGGAAGTATCTTACACTGCTTGGAAGGTATGTACCCCACACCACAAGCATAACTATTATTTAAGGGCCAAGCTAAATAGCTATAAGACATTCATTTTTTACTTTAAAAACAATTATTTGAATAATTGAAGACATCTCAATATAACTGACCCTATGTGCTGGTTGATTATACCCTCAAAGTCCTTCTCACAACATTATGAGATTTTGGCCACACACCTTTACTCATTCATTTTTTACTCTTAGGGGGGATGCAATTCTATAAATAAACAAGTATTTATATCAAAGATAGAGTAATTACTTTAGAGAATATATGTTTTGTGGGGAAAATAAGTAAAAGAAATTTGTTACTTACAACCTTTTTTAAACCCCAAAAATAGTAGTAGAAGATATGGTGAACAAATTAAGATACATTGCACATAATTAATGGAATGGAGAATTTGACAAAGACACATATCCCCGGTTGAACTAGTTCAAGAACATGTATGTGATTCTATGTATCACAATTAGTTCACTTTTTTCGTAAAGAAAAGTTTATGAGGCTAATTAGGATTAGGATTGAACAATTTTAGAAAGAGAATACCGATAGAGATATTTATATATTTGATTATTCTTCAACGAGAGTTTCACATTGATAAAGGGAGTAAAATTCACACTTTCACAAAATATGAATTAATTTTTTTTTCACCACCAATTTAATATGATTCTAGGATTTTTCGATTGCAGTTGTAGGGATCGAACTGTGATGCTCCCTATCAAATTCAGCACTAATCACCACTGAATCTACTAACGACCGGTAATATGAATTAATTTTTCTATCATCTAGATCAGCATCCAATGGAAAATATCTTTAATTGCTTGTGGCCATATTTATATCAAGATATCTATGCCAATTCATTTTTTTTTATACATAAAATATAATTTTCAAATACTAACTAGTAACAGACCCGTCCTAACGGCCGGGTCGTCCGATAACGCGACTTGAAGTTCAGATTTATGTATTAGCTGAAATTTGTTTTAAGGAATAATTTATGTATAAGGAATCATTTATTAGGGAATAATTTAAGTTAATAATTTTTGTATAATGAATAATTTTAATTAAAGATGCATTGTATGTTAAATTCAAGTTGAGAATATAAGAGAATTACTTAAATATAATTTTCAAATACTAATAGCTTAATTTTCTACTAACGTTGATTTGTTTCTCGAAAGGTGTTAATCTTTTACAACTAGTATGTTAGCCCGTGCCGTGCACGAGATTATTTTCTTTTTTAATATTATTTATATGTTTATTTTGATATATTATTTTATTAATTTGGTTTAAAATTCTAAGGTAAAAATCCCTACAAAAAAAAATTCTAAGGTAAAATTGATATAAGTTTTGCATGATATGTTGTTTTGTAATTTCAAATCCATATAGAAGTTAGTTAGTTACTTGACTGTTTGACAGCTAAGAGTTAGTTGTGGTGGTTACTTAGAAACAAGTAACTCACACTAGTTAGGAGAATCTATAAATAGTGTACATAGTCTTGTATCTTGTACAAACACCCAATTTTTCATTCTATTCAATAAACACTATTTTCTCCTACTTTCTCTCTCTCTCTCTCTCTCTCTCTCTCTCTCTCTCTCTCTCTTTTAGATTCATTCATCTTCTTCACATGTGTGTGATCAATTTGCTCCAACAAATTGGTATCGTGAGCTCTGGTTCAAGGTGTAAGATACAAAAAGATCCAAGATTCTTGGTTGAATTCCTTCAAACATTCAGCAGCTATGTCAGGGAATGGATTACCCAACAATCTTCCCATTCTTGAGGGCAAGAACTGGGAGAGATGGAGCAAGCCGATGAAATCCTTGTTCGGGTTTCAAGAATCATTTGAAGTTGTGACTAATGGGTTACAAGACTTGCCGGCCAACGCGACTGAAGCTCAAAGAACCACTCATAAGGATCTGAAAAAGAAAGATTGTAAAGCAATGTACGTGATACAAGCAGCTGTAGATTCAACAAACTTTGACAAAATATCTCATGCTGAAACATCCAAAGAGGCATGGGATATTCTTGTAAAGTACTATGAAGGTGGGAAAAAAGTTAAAGGTGTGAAGTTACAGTCACTGAGAAGGCAATATGAATTGCTACATATGGATAAAGATGAATCGGTGGGATCCTATGTCTCTAAGGTTCAAGGTTTGGTTCATACAATGAAGGCTTGTGGTGAAGTAATGACTGAAAGAATGATTGTGGAAAAGGTAATGAGAACTCTGACTCCAAATTTTGATCATGTGATAGTTGCAATACAAGAAGCTGGGAATGTAGCTACAATGCAGATGGAGGATCTTGTTGGATCATTAGAGGCACATGAGTTGATGATCAATGAAAGAAAGGGTGTACAAGAATCAGTTCAAGCTTTGCAAGCTCAAACAGTCAAGAAGAATGGTGGTTACAAAGGAAAGAATCAAAGCAAGTCAAAGAATTCCTCACAAAAGCATAATAACTTTGATGAAAAATCTGAATCCTTCAAGAAAGGAGGAGGAACATCAAAGAAAAAAGATAAGAGTCATATTCAGTGCTATAATTGTGAGAAATGGGGTCACTATGCTTCTGACGGTAGATCCAAGCAAGCCAAAGACAGCAATGATGAAGCAAAGCTGGTGCAAGAAGAACCAATTGAAGGAGCTGTAACCTTCATGGCTGCAATATCAGAAGACAAGATTGCAAATGGAGAATGGTTCTTGGATACTGGTTGTTCTAACCACATGACAGGTCACAAGAATTGGTTGACAAAGTTTGATGGGTCAAAGAAAAGCAAAGTGAAGCTTGCCAACAATAGTTCATTGCAGGCAGAGGGTACTGGTGACATGGTAATCAAAAGAAGCAATGGAAGCTCTGCAGTGATTGAAGATGTGCTGTATGTACCAGGTATGGACTGTAATCTACTTAGTATTGGTCAGCTTATTGAGAAGAGGTTCTCAGTGATTATTAAAAATGAGAAATTTGAGCTATATGATCCTGCTGGCACTCTAGTTCTGAGAACTCCATTAGCTTAGAACAGAACCTTCAAAACCTTGATCAACACTACTGAGGTTGAATGTATGAAAGCAGTGACTGAAGTTAAAGAAAATTGGCTGTGGCACTTGAGATTTGGGCATTTGAATTTTAAATACTTGAATCAGTTAGTAAGTAAAGGCATGGTGTCAGGTTTGCCTAAAATTCAAGTACCAAATGAGATTTGTGATGGTTGTTTGGTGGGTAAGCAATCCAGGAATGTCTTCAACAAGGAATTGCCTATGAGATCATCAAATGTTCTGGATGTTGTACACTCTGATGTGTGTGGACCATTTGATGAGAAATCTCTTGGTGGAAACAGATACTTCATTACTTTTGTAGATGAGTATAGCAGAAAGATGTGGATATACTTGATAGAGACAAAAGACCAAGTTTTTGATGTGTTCAAGAGATTTAAGGTGCTGGTAGAGAATCAAAGTAGCAAGAAGCTTAAGATTCTAAGGACTGATGGAGGAGGTGAGTACACTTCCAAGACTTTTGAATCCTTTTGTGTTGAGAATGGTGTGGAACATGAAGTTACATCTCCCTATACACCTCAACACAATGGTTTGGCTGAGAGAAGGAATAGAACCATCATTGACATGGCAAGGTGCATGGTGAAGCATTGGAACTTGCCTAAGTCATTTTGGGGTGAGGCAATCAACACTGCAGTTTATGTGTTGAACAGATGTCCAACTAAGAAGCTCAAAGATAAAGTTCCAGAAGAGATTTGGAGTGGTAAGAAGCCTAGTGTGAGTCATTTCAAAGTCTTTGGTGCATTACGTCACAAGCATATGCCTGATGCAAAGAGAAAGAAGTTGGATGACAGAAGTGAGGCTATGATTTTGGTTGGATATCATGCAACTGGTGCATACAAGTTGTATAATCCAAAGACAAAGAAAATGACATTCAGCAGAGATGTTATAGTGGATGAAGCAAAGTCTTGGGATTGGATAGCTAGCAGCAGTACAGACAAGTCACAAGCAAGCCAAATCTCATATGATGAAGCTGATAATTGGAGTCAAATGATGAGATTGAAGTACCTAATGTTGAAGTCAGAACAAGATCAAGAAGGGTAAGAAGCACTCCTGCCAGGTTAAAAGATTGTGAACTGGTCAATGATAATGAGGTAACTGCTGAAGGGGACTTAGTACATTTTGCATTACTAGCTGGGTCAGAACCTCTCAATTACATTGAAGCTCTGAGTAACTTGAAGTGGAAGCAAGCCATGATAGAAGAATTAGCTTCCATCAAGAAGAATCAGACATGGGAGTTAGTTGAACTACCATCAAATAAGAAGGCAATACAAGTGAAGTGGGTGTTCAAGTTGAAACTCAATCATGATGGTACAATAGCAAAATACAAAGCAAGGCTAGTGGCAAGAGGATTCTTACAGAGAGAAGGGTTGGATTATTCTGAGGTTTATTCACCGGTAGCAAGGATCGAAACTGTGAGACTTGTAGTAGCAGTAGATGCAAGAGAATGGCCAATGTATCATCTTGATGTTAAATCTGCCTTTCTGAACGGGCCATTAGAAGAACTAGTTTTTGTAACTCAACCACCTGGGTTCATCATAGAAGGCAAGGAAAACATGGTCTATAGATTGAAGAAAGCTCTATATGGGTTGAAACAAGCTCCAAGAGCTTGGAATAAAAGAATAGATGGGTTTCTTCAGAAGCAAGGCTTCAGCAAGTGCAAGTCAGAGTATGGTGTATATGTGCAGGATTCAACATCAAGTACTATTTTGATTTTCTTATATGTTAATGATCTTCTAGTAACTGGGAGTAATTTGGCCAAGATTAGAGATTTCAAGAATGTCATGATGACTGAATTTGAAATGACAAACTTGGGAGAAATTTCTTACTTCTTAGGAATTGAATTTCTGAGAACTTCAAAAGGGTTAATGCTACATCAGAGAAAGTATGCTGGTGAGATTCTGAAGAGGTTTAACATGACTGATTGCACGTATGATGTGACTCCTATGGAGGTGAATCTCAAGTTAGAGAAGAATCAGACTGAAGAAGCTGTAGATTCTACAATCTTCAAGCAAATTGTAGGATCATTGAGATATCTTTGCAACAGCAGGCCGGATATATGCTTTGCAGTGGGACTAGTGAGTAGATTCATGGAGAGTCCTAGAAGATCTCATATGAATGCAGCAAGAAGAATACTGAGGTATATAGCAGGCTGATGACAGGAATTTCTACGTCATTTTTAGTATTATTATTAGTAGTAAAATGACCAAGACAGGCCCAAATACGAAAGAAAACCTACAAAAGCAAGAAAAGGCATCAAGACAGAGTCCAAGATGCAAAAAGACAAGAAAAAGCCCAAAAAGTGAAGAAATACAGCATTCCATCGCAGCACGATGTGTGCTATCGTGCCACGATGAAAGCTCCTTGCACGCCAAGCAATCAGAAGAAATAAATCTTGAGAAAATCTTCCATCGCAGTACGATGCCCTACAACGCAGTACGATGATGTTACTTGGCGCCCAAGCTGATGAAATGCACAGGATCAGTTATAATTTTGAACTGAATCTTCACATCGCAGTACGATGGCCTTATCGTGCTACGATGCCTTGCTGAGGCCCATTACGATAACTATAAATAAAGCCTCCCATTCATTGTTTTATTCATTCAGAAATAGTAGAACACTCTCTACTATAAGGAGAGGTTCAGAGGAGCTCTATTGGGCATAGTTTTCTCCCCTTACGGGAAAACTAACTCAGCAAGGTATGATTTCTTTAGGCTTTTGTATTTAGGTTATAATTTCTTGTAATTTAAATATGTAGTCTTTATAATTTATGCCTTAGGTTGTGGTGGAGAAGATGAACTCCCCTATGAATATTTGGAGTCTGTGATTGAGTCTAAGTTATAATAAATGATATTCAGTAATTATGTTTGTTATTTACTTTCGTGCACTTTAATAACGTATTCTCGTAATCTGGCCGGATAAGCGGGAGCACCCATAGAATTAATATCAGGTTTCGACTTGGTATAGTCCGGAACTCGTAGTAAATAATGCTAGGTGTATAGAGACGGTAACATCCTGAACTAGTCGTGAACTGAGCGGTTAGAGGAGGAATCATGCACTAGGTGCGATCTGAGCACTTAGAAGATGAACAGGCCGATACTAGGACCTAGAGGTTAATTGGTGAAGGTTATTATGCATGTTTATAAACAACTCACTTAGTAATTAAGATATGTGACACATCGAGGTTAGGCTCTCGTAGGTACCTTAGTTGTTAATGTAGGGAAACTTTACTAGACATAGTGTAATAGTAAGGTATTACTACAACAAGGATAATTCACCGCCGAACATAATCTAAGTAACTATGTTATACACCGGTCATGCCAAATATGAAGAAGGGGGGGAGTCCAACCACCATGCCTAGCCTCTATATTTCTTGAATCTATATTTATACATTCTGCATTTATATTTCTGCAAAGCATTACGCTTATTTTATAAAAACCTTTTCAAAAACCAAAGCGAATGCAAACTATCACTAACTTAAATAACGCTAGTAAAGCTGCGGCACGATCCCTGTGGATACGAACTCATTCTAGACACCTAGAGTGTGAATTATTACTCGACGATAGACTAGTGCACTTGCCAGACCGTAGTCAAGTTTTTGGCGCCGTTGCTGGGGATTGTGTTTACAAAGCCTTACTAGATTTATTTAAGCTTGTAAAAAAAAAAAAATCTTGTTGATGATTGTGGATTTTGATCTGTGAAAGTTCTGGCTAAGGATAAGTATTGGTATTTAAGCGATCCGTTGTGATCCACCTCACTTACCTGGGAATTTTCATAGTGACAAAGACACATGAGACAAACCAAAAATAGTTTCACAAAAAATATTTATCCAGTGCTACTGAGGTATTTGTTTAAAGTGCATGCAGACAGGTACTCTAGCGCTAAGGATTACAAGGGCTGGCAACAGCAAAAATTAAAGACAGCATTCTCACAGGAAAACTCTCAAAATGATGAGAGATAGAGCAAATTGAGAAAGAGAAGCTGCAACAAAAAGTCAATGGTCAGGAGGATCATTTGACTAAAGCTTCCACAGGAAGCAAGAGAAGAAAAGGGCTGTTACAGGAATGGTTCGGAGTCACAGGAACCATTGGCAAAGATGACGAGAGAAGAGAAGGGCCATCAGGGATAAACAACTGCGGTCAGGTGAATCAATCTGCAAAATCATCCCAGAAGAACAGATTCTTCCTTAGGAGGAAAAGCGCGAAACAGAAAGACATGCACATGTACAAGTTTGGGGTGAAATCACCATGCTCTATGAAACTGCACCCGGAAAATAAGTCGTCAACAGGGATAGTTGAGGGAATGGTGAAACAGACCTGGTCCTACCAAAGATTTTAAGAATTTACGGAAGATGGCCAAGTGCTTCAAGCTGGAACAAGGAAGCACAGAAGAGAGAGACATGCGAACCTATCCTCTGTAATGGAGGAAATGCCTCAAGCTAATGAGAGGGTAAACAAGCGCTGCTTGGGAGGCAACCCAAGGATAAGTATTTTATTTCAGTATTTTATTTTTCAGCATTTTCAATTCAATAAAATGTACTTAAGAATTCATGTGTGTCACTATCATCTATCTAACCCTTATTCAAACTTACAAAAAATTAAATAACTGTTTGCTGTTTATTATCTAGTGCATGATACACTGTTATAGGTAAGATTGCGGCGAAGTAAGTTATAAATTCTGATGAGCCGAATTTCACACCTTCATAAAGAAACCAAAGGTGATTGCTCCGAAGTGCGAAGTTCGGGAGACAGAGAGACGAGTGATGAAGCTGGTGTCTGTGGGACAAGTGTTCAACTTTCAGATACCCAAGTCATGTGAGGATTTGAGCCAAATATTTCCAAACGGTATTACCACTTTCTTTCGAATTACTATGCGAGTACCGTGCACTTGTTTATTTTCTAGAACTTGCTTTAATTCTCTGCTGACTAGTTGATTTGATATTATATGCATTGAGGCAATTGTTTGTTATAACCCAGAGCCTTTTCAAGCCACCCTTTATATCTTATTATCCTTTGCTAGCCAAATTTGAGCCGTAAAAAAATAATAATTATCCCTTTTGTTTCGGTGACAAACCACGATATAAGCCTATAGACCAGAAAAACAATGATTTACCCTCTTTGGAGTTAGGTAATAGTTCTCAAAGTCTTGGCAACAAAACAAGTTTGGGGTTGCTCATGGAACTAGCAACGTCTAAGTTTGGGGTGGGTATACGGAGAACTATCACTACAAAAAAAGAAAAATAAATGAAAAAGAGACGGGAAAACATCAAAAAAATAAAAATCCCTAAAAAAACAGTCTCTTCAAAAAAATGAAAAAGCCAAAAGGCAAAAGAAAGAGCCAAAGGGCAAAAATAGTGATAGAAAAGAACCATACAAAGACACATTCGGTACTTATTTTCCGATACCAACACAAAAAGGCACCCTAAGGAACAAAGGTTGCGTACACAAAAAGGAACAACAAAGTAGAACTTAACTCCAATGTTTAGCCTACTATTCCCAAAAATGTCCTACCTTGACCTAAGCCACGTTATAACCCTGAAAAGACCTCCAATAATGCGTGTATATTAAATTTTAACTGGTTGCTTAGAATTCTTGCAAGCCGATGGTAAAATGGCAGGTTGTACGATGATTGAGAGTTAACCCTTTCAATTATGAGCGAAAATCACAAGTGAGAGAGAGAGAGAGAGAGAAAAAAAGTTGAACATGGACTCTTGCAGACATTTGTCCGATTTGCTACCATTGACGTCTCCTGAGCCTAGCAGGACTGAGCATGATCACTGCGGTAAGAAATCAGCGGTACCATTGCTGAAATATCAAGCAAGGTTGTGAAATTCCTATCATCTTATTTATCTCTTATTTCTCTAACGATCTTGTCTGACAGCATGTTACTTGAGGACAAGCAATAGTTTAAGTTTGGGGTTGTGATGACAGGAATTTCTACGTCATTTTTAGTATTATTATTAGTAGTAAAATGACCAAGACATGCCCAAATACGAAGGAAAACCTACAAAAGCAAGAAAAAGCATCAAGACAGAGTCCAAGATGCAAAAAGACAAGAAAAAGTCCAAAAAGTGAAGAAATACAGCATTCCATCGCAGCACGATGTGTGCTATCGTGCCACGATGAAAGCTCCTTGCACGCCAAGCAATCAGAAGAAATAAATCTTGAGAAATTCTTCATCGCAGTACGATGCCCTACAACGCAGTACGATGATGTTACTTGGCGCCCAAGCTGATGAAATGCACATGATCAGTTATAATTTTGAACTGAATCTTCACATCGCAGTACGATGGCCTTATCGTGCTGCGATGCCTTGTTGAGGCCCATTACGAAAACTATAAATAGAGTCTCCCATTCATTGTTTTATTCATTCAGAAATAGTAGAACACTCTCTACTATAAGGAGAGGTTCAGAGGAGCTCTATTGGGCATAGTTTTCTCCCCTTACGGGAAAACTAACTCAGCAAGGTATGATTTCTTTAGGCTTTTGTATTTAGGTTATAATTTCTTGTAATTTAAATATGTAGTCTTTATAATTTATGCCTTAGGTTGTGGTGGAGAAGATGAACTCCCCTATGAATATTTTGAGTCTGTGATTGAGTCTAAGTTATAATAAATGATATTCAGTAATTATGTTTGTTATTTACTTTCGTGCACTTTAATAACGTATTCTGTTAATCTGGCCGGATAAGCGGGAGCGCCCATAGAATTAATATCAGGTTTCGACTTGGTATAGTCCGGAACTCGTAGTAAATAATGCTATGTGTATAGAGACGGTAACATCCTGAACTAGTCGTGAACTGAGCGGTTAGAGGAGGAATCATGCACTAGGTGTAATCTGAGCACTTAGAAGATGAACAGCCCGATACTAGGACCTAGAGGTTAATTGGTGAAGGTTATAATGCATGTTTATAAACAACTCACTTAGTAATTAAGGTATGTGACACATCGAGGTTAGGCTCTCGTAGGTACCTTAGTTGTTAATGTAGGGAAACTTTAATAGACATAGTGTAATAGTAAGGTATTACTACAACAAGGATAATTCACCGCCGAACATAATCTAAGTAACTATGTTATACATCGGTCATGCCAAATATGAAGAAGAGAGGGAGTCCAACCACCATGCCTAGCCTCTATATTTCTTGAATCTATATTTATACATTCTGCATTTATATTTCTGCAAAGCATTACGCTTATTTTATAAAAACCTTTTCAAAAACCAAAGCGAATGCAAACTATCACAAACTTAAATAACGCTAGTAAAGCTACAGCACGATCCCTGTGGATACGAACTCATTCTAGACACCTAGAGTGTGAATTATTACTCGACGACAGACTGGTGCACTTGCCAGACCGTAGTCACAGGCACACTAGATTTTGCAATTCTCTTTCCAAAGTCGGCAATGAAAGCAAAACCTGAGATAATTTGCTATTCAGATGCTGATTGGTGTAGTGACAAGGTAGATAGAAGAAGCACTACAGGGTATTACTTCAGATTCATGGAAGCTCCAGTTGCTTGGTGTTCAAGAAAGCAACCAGTTGTTGCACTATCATCATGTGAAGCAGTGTACATAGATGGCTCTTATGCAGCTTGTCAATTATTATGGATTGATTCAGTTTTGAAGGAGTTAAAGATTGATGTTCTGAAGCCAATTGTCTTGCAAATTGATAACCAGTCAGCCATCAATCTTGCAAAAAATCCAGTTCTACATGGCAGAAGCAAGCATATAGAGGCTAGGTTTCATTTTCTAAGGGAGCAAGTCAATCAAGGCAGCTTAGAAGTGAAGCATTGTGCCACTGGTTCGCAAATAGCAGATGTTCTGACAAAGAGTTTGAAAACATATAGGTTTTTGGCTCTGAGAAGTGCACTAGGAGTGTTTCAGAAGGGTTCAACAAGTTCCGAAGAGTCAGAAGATCTAAGGGTTCAGAAGCTCTGAAGAGTCAGACTCTGAACACTCAAGGTTCTGAAGAGGCTCATAAACTCTAAAAAATCAAATTCTGAAACTCAAGTTCTGGAAACAATAGATTTGAAATTAAGGGAGCATGTTGTTTTGTAATTTCAAATCCATATAGAAGTTAGTTAGTTACTTGACTGTTTGACAGTTAAGAGTTAGTTGTGGTGGTTACTTAGAAACAAGTAACTCACACTAGTTAGGAGAATATATAAATAGTGTACATAGTCTTGTATCTTGTATAAACACCCAATTTTTCATTCTATTCAATAAACACTATTTTCTCCTACTCTCTCTCTCTCTCTCTCTCTCTCTCTCTCTCTCTCTCTCTCTCTCTTTTAGATTCATTCATCTTCTTCACGTGTGTTTGTGTGATCAATTTGCTCCAACAGATTTAACGATGTTACAGAATAAAGCGAGATTAAGAGTATTACTTCGCTTCTCATTTTACACTATTATGAGATAGATTTTTTATCTCAACTTCATCCCCGAAACTATATAGTGATCCTATAAATATAAAATAATTATAAACTTCATTCTCAAAGGAAAATATGCTTTGATTTTTCATGGCCTTAAGATTTTTTCGGACCGTACCCATAAAATTAAAATATACCATGATTTTTTTTTTCATCTCGAGCCCACTCTTTATAGAAAATTTACATTAGGTTCATTGTCAAACACGGGATAATTTTTATTTTTTTCAATAATATTTATTTTCATATGTTATTTTTTCTTTTGAAGGTTGTCTTTGTCATTTTTTCATTTTATATTAGAAGGTTATATACGTTTTTTCAATTGTCTATGAGATTGATTTCTTTTAGTTTATTTGAGTATGAAAATACGATATATTTTTAACACATGACTCTGTGGGACTTCATCAACAAAAAATAATTGTAAATTTTATAGTATTTTGTAAATGAATATTAACATACTTTGACCATGTTTATATTCTCAAAATTTTTCTTTTCACCGTACCACAAAGAAGCATTCTTCACGCGTGAGCGTCAAATGGAAAAACATATGTGTGAATCTCTCCACTAACATTAATAAATTAAGGTTCTTAAAAAAGTTCGAACGAAGGTTATGGAAAGTTTAAAATAATATAAATTATAAAAAATCAAAATTATATTAATTTATCTTAGATTTTCCATAAATTTCATAAACCATATGTAATCTAATGAAAGTGTTATGGACACATAATATGGAAAAACCCCCTTAGCCGAAATTCAAATTTTAATTAATCAATGTGTATTTTTATTAGTAGAGTGGAAAGTGTTACCCGTTTCTATTATATACCACTGAGAGATTCTCTCTCTCTCTCCCGCCTCGGTCACATGACTCTATAGGGGCTCCATCAACAATAAAATAGTTGCTAATTCTATATTATTTTTTAATGAATATCAATAAAGTTCTCGTGTTAAGTTATCATTATCTTCTACATACACTTTTCATCATGGAGGATCATTTTTTATCGTGCTAAATAAAATTTTGAATAAATGATCCTCGTGATAAAATATTAAGTATGAAAATATGGATAACCCTTGCAGTCGGATTTCAAAATTTAATTAGTCAATGTGTATTTTTAATAGTCGGGTGGAAAGTGCTCCCCATTTTCTATTCTACACCACTAAGAGATTTCTCTCCCTCTCTCTCTCTCTCTCTCTCTCTCTCTCTCTCTCTCTCTCTCTCTCTATTTCTATCTCTCTTCCGTCTCTATTACATGATTCTATAGAGGCTTCATCAACAAAGAATAGTTGTTAATTCTGCTTTTTTTTAATGAATATCAATTAAATTTTCGTGCTTAGTTCTCACTATGATCTACATACATTTTTCATCATGGGGATCACGTTTCTTCGTGCTTAGGCATGGGAATAAAACCCATACCCGCGGGTACCCGCTTTGACGGGGAAAACCCGAGTTGACTGGGTTTGGGCTTTCCCCGATTTCAAAAGACGGGGTTGGGGCGGGTAATGGGGACATTGATACCCACCCCGAATCCGCCCCGCTTATATTAAAATTAGATTTTACCTCTTTTAAATTAGAAATTCTTAAACAATCTCTTAAATTACATTCATATATTTATTTTTTATCCTTAATTTGAGTATTAAACAAACTATTTTCTCTATTTCTTTTCTTTATTTAAAAAATATCGTTGAAACAAAATAATTTTTGGGCCTTTAACTTCTTTTTTTTAATAAAAAATATTAAAATGCACTCCAAATTTATGTTGGAAGAGGTATAACGGGGATACCCGAACCCCGTTGGGATACCCGATCCCTGTTGGGTTTGGGTTTGAGGTTATATTTTTTATCCTCGCTTGGAATTGGGATGGGTTTGGGGAAAACTCGAACTATATGGGTTTGGGTTTGGGGAAGACAAAATTTGTCCCCGCCCCATTGTCATGCCTATTCGTGCTAGATAAAATTTTGAATAAGTTTTCTCCATGATAAGATATGAAATATGAAAATAAGGACAATTCTCGCAGTTGAAATTCATATTTTAATTCGTCAATGTATATTTTTAATAGTGAGGTGGGAAGTACTTGCGTTTCTCATTCTCCAACACCGAGAGTTTTCTTTTTATTCTCTCTCTCTCTCTCTCTCTCTCTCTTTCTCTCTCAAAATCTTCTATTTTGTTTTTTCTCTAAAGAATATAATTTTTTCTTCAAAATAAAATAAATTATTTTTAGTAAAAAAAAAAGTTTACAAATATGTCATAAGCTATTTTTTGGGTTCAAGACTTCAATTCTTCGAGTGATCTTATCCATAAAAAAAATAGTGTACTTTCTTATTCTAATTTGTTTCAAAGTAATCAAAATATAAGTGTTCCTTCATTTTACAAAATTAAAATATTAAAAAATGTACCAAGATAGTGTCGCACAAGTGGTAGATACTTGGGCCCCTTAACCATTTGGTCTTGAGATCGATCCTGATCGGTGCATATGGAGAATCATTTCTTAGGAGTGGTCAATCCCTTAAATAGATCTCAGTTAAATCGAGGGGATTAATCTCTGCAGTTGCGCATGGATGATACCTTTGGTTTACCAAAAAAATAAATTCAAATATGTGTATATATATATATATATATATAATATTTGAGAGTTTCTATAAAAAAATATAATATTTGTGAGAGTTTCTAAAAAAAATATTGTATATAATATTTGAGAGAGTTTTCACAAAAATAAAATAAAATTTTAGAGTTGAAAAAAAAAAATTTGAAAAAGTTTCTACAAAAAGAAAACAAAAAAATATAATATTTGAAAGAGTTTTTACAAAAAAAATATTATAAAAATTTAATTATTGTTGTCAATGGGATTCGAACAACATACCTTTGTTAGTAATTATAAGGTAATTTTCTCTACAAAAAGAAATGTAGTTTTCCATAAAATATTATAAAAATTCAATTATTGTTGTCAGTGAGATTCAAACAACATACCTTAAGCTTAAAACTCTGAATGACACATGAGCAAAAGAAACTCTAATTGAATGCTACATAAGCAATTACTATTGAGAATGCACGAGAAAGCTCCGTGAGAATTTCGTAATTTATATAATAGAGATTCGAACCACTATAATAAATTTTAGTTGGAGATATATCGGTATGTATAGTATTTGGTTTTCAACAAATTGTTGAACATCCTATAAAATGAGACATTGAGTTGATCCACGAAAAAAATAAAATGTGTGCATTTGAGTGACTTCTGATAAATTTAAGTATAATGAATTATAAATGGTTTTTTTTTTGTTTAATCCGCCATACCTTAGTGGTTCTCCAGAAAGAAAAAAAACTCTTATGTGCTATTCGGTGCTAATTAATAATATTTTGCAGTTCAAAAAAAAAAAAAAAATTGCACCTTAGTGGTTCTCCAGAAAAATTCAAAAGTTTCTAGGTCATTTGTACTTGCATTGAGACTCATCTTGAGTTCTTAAGCTTCCTATGTTTCTATAATTGGAGGAGTAAAAATTTATTTGAGAGGTATATAATTGATTTTGTTTTGTTTTTTTGTTCTCAAATAAAATTAATTTTATCTTAGAAGTTTATTTTAACTTAAAGTTGAGATTTTTTGAAAGAAAAAAAAACCTTAAGTTATGATTTGAAATTTTTTAGTATAAACGTGATTTTTACACTGAAATTTATTATTTAACTAATTTTTACAAAAATTTATCAAATATAAAATATTTATAAAAAAAATTGTCACTTTTAAATAGAAAAGCTTAATTATAATTTTAATTTCTTAATGTAATCAATATATATATGAATATAACAACATTGGACAAGAACAACTTAACCAACAAAGTAGTGAAAGATAAGAATAAAAGGAAACACAACCAAAGACTTAAATGCAGTTTTTGCCCCTCAACATTTATAATTGTGCGATTTTGGCCCCAAAGTTTCAATTGCTTGATTTTAACCTCCTAAGTTTCAAAATTGCTCGATTTTAATATAATAATAATATATAAAAGATATATACATTAATAAATTTAAATTACTATTTTAAATATAAATTTTATTATTAACTAAGAATGTCCTTTTATGTCTTTTTACATTTATCAGCTAGTTGAACCGCTAATTTTACCAAACAATTCAATTAGCTAATCAGCTATAAGCTATCAGCCATCAGCCACCAGCCATAAACTATAAGCTAGCTTATAAGTCATCCGCTAATTTTTCCAAACAGAACCAATAAGAGTGTTTTTTAGACTTTTCCATTTCCCTATTTCCCTGATATATATTCTTATTGTAAGACTATGCATTTAAGCTATTGGTATTCTATGCAACCCTATCTCCTACTGTTCATTTCTCTTGTATCTTTGAATCCAACAAACTTAACCGAATATAAGACACAAAAAGAAGAAGATGGTGGAAGAATGAACTCGCGATAGAGGAGGAGACATACAAAGACGATGAAGATGACATTTTTCCATTTATTTTTTTTTAAATTTAAGAAATAATAATATTAAAAAATAGTTACATCTATGTGGGAGCCACATAAGCATAATACTCAAGGACGTGTAATTTAATGAAGTTCCAAATCATCAAAATTGAAGATTAAGTAAGAGGGAACTAAATCTCTTAATTTTCTAAAATACACTAGTGGAAAATACACATTTTAAATCAGGCATTTTAAATCAGTTACATAAAACCTGATTTCAAAATAGAACACGGTGGCAATTTTGTAAATAAGTGATCAATTTACAAATCATGTAATCATTTTAAATCAGTCCAACTGATTTAGAATTTTTTTAATTTTAATAAAAGAAAAAAAACACGATTGAAACCCTAATTGTGTCTCTATTCCTTCTCAGTTCTCACACCCTCAGACCCTTTACACGATACCTCTATTCCTTCTGCCAGCGACTTAATCTTCTTCTCCACCAGACGTGAAATTCCTCATCCCTCTCTCATGAAACCCTTGTGAAGACCACCTACCCACCGCCGCCACCCACTGTCGAGCACTACCCACCGTCGAGCATCACCCACCGTGAAGTCTAAAAGAGATGCCGTGAAGTGGTGTGACGGAGACCCAATTCGTGGTAGTACTAGGTTCACAGCTCTCTGGTTCTGCGACTCTCTTCCCCCTTTCTCCGTTTCAACTTTTTCCGGATATCTTTCACAGGTCAGATTCGTGGTATGCTCTTTCCTTTTCCCTATGCTTGTTTCGAAATTTGGGGTTTTATTAAAAATTGGGGTTGATAGTTATGGTTCTGAATCTGATTTTTTGGAATAGGGTTCCAAAGTGACAGTTTTTATTTTTACTTGTTACTAGGGATCTTATAAATTACTTGAGTTTGAAATTGGGAATTTGAGAAATTAATGTTTTGCATATGATTCCAAAATCTGGGTCTTAGACTCTTTGCTATTTTTATTGAGTTAGCTAACTTAGTTAGTTGGAATGCAAATGTTGTATTTTGGATTTCACTTATGCAATTGACTATTAATTCAGATAAAGAGGGTTGCATGCAATTTTTGTTAATTGTATGCTAACTAGTTGATGTGAACTTTGAATCTAATGTTTATGTTAATGTTATGATATTGTTGACCATTTTGAGGTTTAATTTGATGTATATGTTCTCATTTGATTTAGATTGTCTTGTTATGTATATGAATTTGAATTTTCAAAGAAAGAATTAAATAGATGCTATAAAATCTGTTGGATATCTTCTCATTGTCTTCTAGCTTAACAATTTATGCCTTTCCTATATATCATTTCTTTTTCCTTTTTGGATTGATATTTGAAATCCTTTAGTCCTATCTTCTTTGTCAAAATTTGAGGGAGTTAATTAGAGTTGGTCCTATTTATACAAATGTTTATCTACAACACAAAGCAAAATGATACCATAATGTTGGTTTTAGGTGGGGACGAATAAATCTTGGTATTTTTGAAGTCATTATTTCAAAATAGCAATGCCTATTATGATTGCTCCTGCAGCCTTGCAGAAGTTGGCTCACCATGAAGGTATAGTACGATCGAACTCATTGGTATATCTTACATTAAGATATTGCCACTGCATCCAATGTTTTGCTATATTGTTATTATGAACATTTTGTTAATAAAGAAGAACCTTATTCTTTATGTATGACATTGAAGTTTATTTTAGTACAAGATAAAAACTTTAAATTAAGACAAAGTATGCCATTTCTGCGCAATAGAATACGCCACTGCTAAAGCAGCATCAACAGTTGACGCCATCATAGCGCTAAAATTAGTTGAAAGATATTTTTCCTTTACCTTTTTCTTTAGTAAATACTGTGATTCTGTGAAGAGATATTGCTACTCTTTACACTCTTAGCCACCATGGGATCTTCTTCTCCCTCCCCTTTCTCTGCTACACTCTCCTTTGCAAATCCATCATAAATGCCTAGACTCCGAGCTTCGCCTTTTTCTGTGCTAAACACAAGAGCTATGTCCAAAGATCTTTATTTTAATCATGATGGTTCAACCACAAAGAAAACTTTTTGTATAATTTATTCTAGACTTGTTTTTATTTTAAGAACTTTAGTTTGTTTATTTATTTATTTTCACAAGAAATGATTGAGTGAGTGAATTTTTAAATTGTGCTGCAGGTAGGGGCGGACTTAGTGGCAGAGCTGCTTGGTGTTACATTGGGTCCTAAGGGGAAAAATGTTGTGTTGCATAACAAGTATGGACCACCCAAGATTGTAAATGATGGAGAGACTGTTCTCAAAGAGGTTTTTTTACTTTCTTTCGTTTTAGTCATTCACTCATCACCCATTTGCTTCTTCCTTCTAATTATGGTAACTGATTTATGAATTTTTTAGTAGTGGAATGTGTAAGTGAAAAATTCACTATTTGCCTTGTTTATTTGAGTTCAACTTTATTTTGTGATGTTATTTGGAATTAAGTTTGATACATTGTCGGTTTAATTTTTACACTTTCTCTCAAGGCCTCGTGTTTGAATACTTTTGATGCCACTTTTTTTGATGGGCCAATCTAAACATATTTGAAAGTTTTAATGGAAATATAAAATACGTAAATTTTTTGGTCTTTTCATTCTCTTGTAGGTTATTGCAGCTGGAAATGAATGCTGTCCAAATTGCTCGCGGGATTGAGAAGACAGCAATAGCACTTGTTTCTGAACTTAGATTGATGTCTAGAGAAGTAAGCTTTACTATCTAGTATTTTTTTCAATTGATTTTTGTTATAAGAAACTCGCTGGATGAATAAATGGACGATTTTAGAATCGTAATGAATAAAATCAGTTATTTATATTGGCGTAATGACTATTTTACAACCTTCATCGAGGGAATTTGAAGTTCGTCCCTTGAGGTTACAATGTCGAATTCTTAGTATTGAACTATGACCTCATGAACAAAATCATTTGACAGATGGTGATTTTTGTTATGGATTTTGCTGCTTGTCATTTTCCGCTTGCTTTTTGTTTTGTAAACATTGCTTCTTATGTGATGACCTATCTAGTGGTGTTTAAACCGTTAATTGATGCAATGTTTGGGCTGAATATGACTTCACTAATTTAATGTTTGTGTTGATACAGAGAGCTTTGTATTGGAATTGTACTATATAGTCTCCTCTTGCTTCTAGTTTTTTAGGTGGCGAAAGAGTTCTTGGATTTATCTTAAGTAATTTGACTAGGTGTAAAGTAAGTGTTATTCTAGGTGTGAAGCAATGTCAATGTTTATGTTTTTTGAATGTATTAATGAATAATTTTGTAGATATGATTTTATTTACAAGTTAGTGAATATATAATGATATTTTGTATTATATGATTGAGCATAAAATTTTGTTATAACCATGTACTGTATAATGTAAGATAAATAAAGAAAAATAATAAATAAATAAATTATTTTTTTTGTTAAAATTAAAAGCTTTTAAATCGGTTGAACCGATTTAATATGTATAATAAAAAGCTTATAAATCGGTTCAACTGATTTAATATGTATAATTTTAAATCGGATTAAAAATTGAAAATCTATTGAATCTTTTTAAATGTGGCCAACCGATTTAATACATACTATTAAATCAGACTAACCGATTTAAAAAATTATTTTAAATCGGATCAATAACTGATTTAAATTCGAAATACTTACTAAATCGGCCGGAATTAAATCGGATGCGGAACCGATTTAAAAGGTCCTCCAGAACCGATTTAAAAAGTGATTTTTACACTAGTGATAGGAAGACTAAAATTGCGGAAAAAATATAGGAGGATTAAAATTGCAAATTTATTAAAATAGGGGGCCCAAAACTGCATTTAAGCATTTTATTATTTGTACTATGGGTTTGAAATAACATAGTTTCATCTCATATAATGCAACAATATCCAGATTAAGAAACGAGAATTTTAGGGAAAATTTAGTTTTAGTGGATACTAAATTGATCTGGGAAGATGAAATGAAGTTGGGAAGAGTTTCAATAGTAATTTGTCGCATACACTGTTAAATAATGTTGACCTCATACTTAACATAAGGGATCAAATTCAATTAACTGAGATAATTTAAGGACAAACTGAACTATTTTTAAATAAGCGATCAAACTAAACTTTTAATATAAGTTAAGGAATCAAACTATCAAAGTGGTATTTAAACCTATATTTTATTTTATTTTATGCGTACAACGGAGGGGGTTTGTACCTGCAGGTGCTCCGATGATCAAGTCAGTACAAGTACAAAGAAGAAGAGGTAAAGTTAGAGAATAGAATACTTGACTCCTCAGTAAAGAGGAGTATTTATAGAGCCCCCAGCGCGTGACCAAAGGTACCATCCTTGTTGGGCTGTATAGAGCAGCGCAAGTCCAGATAACTGCCAGGTGTATGCGTGGATGCAGGAGAGACCGTTACAGGTCCTCAGCCTGGGTGAGCCGTTCCTCAATGCAAGGATAATGGATAGGCTCGTGAGGACATGTGTCCCACTTGTTGGGGAGCACGTGGGAAATGTGCCTGGTGGTGTGGTAGCCGAGGAGGATATCATCCGTCGGGGAGGATGTCCTCTGCCGGGGATCATGTTACGACTGCGTCCTCCCCGACAGTACGAGCAGGAGGGGATTTGGGCCTGCTAGGCCCAGTCCAGAACAGATACTAATTAATACATGCAGATAAAATTATTTTAAAATTTAAATTCATTTTAAAATGATTTTATATAAAAATTCATATTATTAAATAATTTAATTTTGGATACATATATCCAACAAAACTCTAATATCGGCGTTCACTATTTTTAAAAAACATATACTTTTGATCCTCCATAACTGCGATTGAGAATGGGAAATCACTTGATGTCAACACTGATCCTCGAACCAGATTAAACTGATGGTGAAAGAAAAAAAATTGTGAGTAGATTTCTTTTTCTTTTCTATAATTTTTTTGGTTCCTCTTTGTCAATTGATCGATGATGAATTTTTTGTCTCACCGACTCAACCGCAAATGGGTAACAACACAAATGAATGTCATTGTAGTGTTTCCTCTTTTTTATGTTTAGTTCATTTGCCTCTCTAGCTTCCTAACATTTTGGCCATGCTCTGCCCACAGCTAGAAATTTGCTAGCATTGAACACAAACCTGTAATCCGACTTGAAACTAACATAACCTCCTACACATGCAACTATTCACGCAGGTGTGGATCGGGTCTCAAGTTAGCGGTTGTAAAAAATTAGTCATCGGTGGTTGTATATAGACAAATGCGGGTTTTAAAACATGATAATCTCTTTCAATTTCTTATTTTCTTTGCTTTGATGTTTTTCGTCTTTAAGAAATAAGAGAAATATTATATTTCAACTTCTCATCTACTAGATTTATTATTGTCTTTGCATCGAAAATTTGGAATAAAGTAACATCTTTCCACCTCTTTGACGTTCATTAATTCTTCTACCTTTGTTGTCTTGTGTATTAAGTATTCTACATTTTTAGAATTTGAAGAATTAGGAATTTCTAGATTGATGAAATTTTGGATGTAGCAAAAAGGTTTTGATATAACTCTTAACAACCTACTATAGTTCTACCCGCCACCCGTTTGGACCGACACTTAAATAAAGTGAAGACGCAAAGAGTCAGAATTAGGTCCGAATTAAGTGGTTGTGGTTTTCATCGGTTTGACAACTTTCACCCTGAAACCAACCGAGTTTGCTATTTTCCTATGGATTATGCTTGCTCAGGAAATTTCACATGTAACTTACTTTTACTAAACTTTTCCAGTGAAATTTCTTTTTCCACCCTCAAATTAAGATAATCTTAACCATCTTTGCTAAGAAAAAGAATAATTATATGATATATGAAATGTTTTTTTAATTTAAAATAAATTAAAAAAGGTAAAAGTGGACTTTAATTAAAATGATAAGATTGGTCTTCTACGATACTTAGTTCTCTGGCCGTTTTCAAATCTGTTGAGATTTGCAGGATTCTTTTTTGAGTCTCTGTTGGTTTCCAAGTCTGTTGAGATTTGCAGGTTTCTTCGTATCCGGTTGAACTCTACCGCATCGGTATCGCCTGCTAGTTCTCTTTCTACCGGTGTCTACCAACTTTCGACTCAAGGAGCTGTTTTTTGGATTCTGATAGGCCGAGTAATTTTGATCCGAGTTCGGAAGTTAGTGTCTAGTGGCATCTCAATGGGTTGGGTTGGTGTCTTTTCTGGTGGTAATAGGTGAATCTCAAATGATGTACTGTTAGGGGTGGATTCGGGTGATGTTTTGATGTACTTTTTAATTGTTAACGACATTTTACCTCTCGTTGTATGTTTCCAACAATTCCTTTTACTTCTTGTTCAGGGAATTGTTCATTAAAAAAATTTAGCCGATTCAAAAAAAAAAAATTAAAATGATAAGGGGTAAAAATAAAAGGAAAAAATGATAAGCTATAAACCTATAAACTACTTAAAATTATATCTAGAAAATAAGGTATAAATTGGTAAAATAAATTATAAGCTCGTAGTAAAAAATCTATTATTAAATAGATCTTTTAACTTATAAATTATAGGCAAAATGCATTCATAGGTCCTTTAAGTTTTACGTTTGTAACAGATTGATCCTTTAAGTTTTTTAAGTAACAAATAAGTCCTTTAAGTTTTTTAAATAACAAATAGGTCTTTTAAGTTTGTAATTTGTAACATTTAGGTCCTCCAATTACTTAAAAAATAGGACCTAGATGTTACAAATTATAAACTTAAAGGACCTATTTGTTATTTAAAAAACTTAAAGGACTTATTTGTTACATAAAAAACTTAAAGGACTTATCTGTTACAAACGTAAAACTTAAAGGACCTCTTGATGCATTTTGCCTAAATTATAAGATGTAAGTTATAAGTAAGTTTTTTTATTTTGTCTTCGAAAATGATATCATAAACTTCTTTTATAAATGTGAGACCTTACCTGGTGCCTACATATAGCTCTTCTTGCACTGCTTATTATCAGACATCATTTTTGTATTATATAAAGAAGTTGAAAGACAATAGCATAAATTTAAATCAAATCACAAAAGAAAAAGTTTGATGATGATGGAAACTTTACAGGGAAATCAGAGTTCAAACTTTACACAGTTAGGCAAGGCCTGCCCTCATAGACCTGTTTTTTTATGAGCAAATATAAGTAAGTCAGCATTTCCTAAAATAAAATGTACTCAGTGCCTTAAGAAACATAATACTATTGTAAAAAGATATAACAATTTTACTTAAATATCCTTATTTATTATTATTGTAATATTTTAGAAATAATGTACACAATTAATTAGGGGTGATCATATCCGAACCAATCCAAAAGTAAAACCGCAAACCGAACCAATCCAAACCGAAAACCGCAAAAAATCGCATTTAGTGTAAACCGCACGGATCATTTTTCTTCTAAACCGCACGGTTTGGTTTTGTTTGCGGTTTTCATTTCAAAAACCGAACCAAACCGAATCAAACCGCAATACTTAACTTAACTCTATCTACTAGCAGCAATTAACCTATTATCTAGTCCAACTTAGCAAGCCCAACAAAAATTGAGTCAATAAAATAGTAGACTATCGAAATATATCATTTCATCCGATCTAGAACTATATTGTTGATATTAAAAATAAGTTCTTATGTAGTATATGCATATTATATCATGTAAACAATAAAATAAATTAAAATTTCTTATGTTTATTTTGTAACAAGTTGGTAATATTGTCATATTTTTTATATCGCGATAAACCGCACAAACAGAACCAACCTTAACCGCATTGGTTTGGTTTGGATGACTTTTTAAAAACCAACCGAACCAAACCGAACCGCATGTATTTTTATCTTGCGGTTAGGATGACTTTTATACTAAAAACCGAACCAAACCGCACCGCGATCACCCCTACAATTAATTGTAGATTACAATTGAAAATTGAAAGTAAAATAATAATTTTATCTTAAAAATATAATTTCATCAAGTGACATTTATTTTTTTCTTTTGATCAAATAATATAATGACTAGAAATTTCATCAATACGGTAAATATGTAGAATGTTTGGGGTTCGAATCTCGCCTTCTGCATATAAAACGTGATGTTCCTACTAACTGAACTAAATTCACAGTGACAAAGTGACATTCATTTTAAAGCGGGAGAAGTATTTGATATCCAGATGCCTTAATTCATATTTTTATTTTATTTCTCAACACTTTAATTTGTTCTATCATTAGACTATTTATTTAAATAAAAAAGTTTACATCAATTTACTTTTAAAAGAACTAAATTTTCACAATGTCACAAATGATGTTTAAATTTAGACAAAGAAATGTGTCCATTTTTATTCTTGGACAATACCATAAATACTATTAATTGATTTAATTCTAATAAAAAGAATCTATGAAAAAAACAATAACATTAGATTTTTTTTATATAAATTACTCTTTATTGTCCATTTCTTTAATTACTATGGTTTTTTTAATTGTATTAATTAATTACTTATAGTTTTATTCTCCTCTAAGTTTTTTTTTTAATTCACAAAAAGTAAATATTACTATAGTTTTTTTATAGCATTAATTAATTATTACTATAGTTTAACTCTTTCTCTAAGTGTTCGTTTGATTAACAAAAAATAAAAGCTTAACATAATAATAAATGACAAAATATTAAGTTGTACAACAGTTTTTTATGTCGTATATGATGTTGGGTAAATGTTGAACCACATGAACAAAATAATATGAAGTTTATAACAATCATTAATATACATATTAAGGGTCTGTTTGTTTTGAGAGAGAAAGAGAAATGTAAAATAGAGAAAAGCGGTGAGAGAATAAGATAAAATATAAGTGAAGAAATAACATAATAAGATAAGGTATAAGTAAAGAAATCACATAATATTTTTATACTGATTCACGACCATAATTGGTAGCTAGTCCAATTTAGCCTTTCAGAGTTACTTTGTCCTCTAAACTTAGAAGGACCTAAACAATTATAATATAACGATTACAATTACGTACTATGATAACCATGCCCTAGATTTCCTTGCTTCCCAAACTGGAAGATGAGACCTAGTAAGCCACTAGGATACTTGCCTGCCCAAATAGGACTTCCTTGTTTGATTACAAGTTGTTGCTACCATCGAACAAGTTACATAAATTGTGAGTTTGTATCAGTGTAATACAAAGTCATATTCTAGGATTCTAACTCTCATAAAGAGTATATACATCGAAAAATCCTATGTAAATCTAAGTTGTATTGATGACAACTTAGTTTCTTTTGATGTATTAAATATTTGTTGTTATTTGTAACTTTTAATGAATGAAATGTTATTTCAATCTTATTTTGTACTACTAAATTATCACTTTGGCCAATATGAACAAGTAGATATTGTCTTTATAATGCAGAAGTTAATGATATCATTATAGAGAATACAAATTTTATAAAATATACTGTTAGATGCACATTTTTCAATAATATTTTTTTAGTTTTGCTATAATTAATTTGTACACCATATATATGCATCATTTTATGCATGTTGGAATTGGCCCTAATTTATATCTAATCTCGGTTATGAAGGATGGGGTTCTGTCTAAATTTGGAGGAAGTTATGAGTCCCATTAACTAAAAGCTGCTGAGTCAAATAAGAAATTAAATAAAAGCTGCTCAGAATACGACTGCGTTATTGTGTCATCAATATCCCTGGGTGTAATTTTCAACAATAACCTGTCTAAAAGTACTAGCTTATGTGCTGCAACAGGGGCCTCAGCAATTTCATAATCTCCCTCATGAATTAATTTTTGACGTTAAAAATAGGATGGAGTAGGAGACTCCTATAAGTAAGACAAAAAGATTATGGTTACAACTTACAAGTGTCTTAAGTGTAATATCTAAAAAAATTAGTAATGTCTTTTTATTGTAAAAGAAATAAAATTATTATCAAAATAATGCATTATTTTTAATTCAATTTATAATATTTGAGCACTTGTTAGTTGTTACTACTGCAACTAGTATCAATTTTCAACAAGAAATAAGGTCAATTTACTACTACAGCGTTTGGTACATCTCCTAGGGATCGATGTGCAATTAAAAAACACCAAAAAAATACTATCACACCCATCTTATGGCCGTTATTCTATTCAATTAATTATATCCCGACGACTAAAACACATTTATCAAAAATTTTATTGTCATAGTGTAATAAATGAATCACAGAATTGAAATGACCAATACACCCTTCCCGTGAGAAGAAGAACTATAGTCTAAATTCTGAACATCACAATTTCCCACACAACTTTGTGTTTTATTAGAATGAGTTACACCCTCTTATAATATGGTAAAAAAAAAATCACATTTAAAACCTTTTCTTTTCCTTTTTCAAAAATAAATTCATGGAAAGACATAAAACTAATATTTATTGATCAATATTTATAGAGAAAATGAAAGAGATAAAACAATTAAATATAAGTTGCAATTAATTTTATAGGAATAAATAAAAGTAATTCTATTATAAAATCTTAAATTGATAAAATTGATCTTTTATGTTTATAATTTGAAATAAGAAAAGAGTTTTGCTTATAAATTAGAATAGAAGGAGTATTTTCAGCTCAAATAATAACTAATCCATAAGACATCAATTTAATTATTAATTAATGTGAGACTCATTTAAAATTACAAATTTATTTTGTATAAACTGACCTAATATAAAAAGTAATCTTAAGATAATTCATATCTTAAGTAAGACAAAATTCTAATATGAATCACTTCAACAACATATGTTATTATTTAGAAGTATAAATTGATGATCAATTTTTTTTTACGATTGAAATAATAACTTCATTTACACCAGTTTATCTATTATAACGAAAATACCAATATAACTCGTATAAAAATACCGTCAATTAAATATAGAGTAATGTTTTTAGTCATAAAGACTATAAAAGTCACATATTTTCAGCGATAATTATTAAATTTTTTAATAATTTTAAGCATTAATGACTAATTAAACTCCGTTTGGCCCGGTTTATTTTCTATTTTTTTTCTTCTCCTTAAAAATAGTAAAGAAGGAAAAATTATGTTTGACTTCATTTTTCTTTATTTTTTACTTTATTTTTCTAATACTTTCAAAAAAAAATAATATTAAATATAATTTTATACTTCTCTATTTCATTTAAATAAAAATAAAAAAATAAGCTGGGCTAAACATGAGTCACAAAACTAACTCATGGAATTTCAATTCCCACACAATTTTGTAGTAATATCACAATTGCCAATAACGAAATGGAGCCCACATAGGAAGGAACCAGATGATAGGTATCAAAATTGGTTCAGCTACTAATGCTAGTAGTACCATCACACAGTACAATTACCTTACATACAGCTCATTGTAATTTCAATTTTGGTCAGTGATGCATACAGGTTTTCCCATCAATCAATTTATTACTAGTACAATAAATTTTTTAAATAAAATAAAATATTACTATAGGAAAGAATCTGAATCATAATCCTTGATGTGGATTTTTGCTTAGTGGGAAAAAGGAAAACTGACGAAGATTAAGGCGAAAGGGATGAATCATGAATCATGAATCATGGTGTAAGGTAAACAAACCTATGATCTAAACATGAAAATGAAGATGGTTTTATGTTAATTTGTTATTTGCATGGGTCGGTGGTGACCATAACGTGGGAATAGGATAGTGATGTCTATAATTCCAAGACAAAATAGCGTTGACTTTATTTTTGTGACCTTCATTTGCCAGTTACTTATGTTAATCCCAATGTTCATATTTTCACTTTACCCGGATAATAATATTGCCAACTATGGGAAATATGGATGGTGTTTTCTAGATTTTAACAATGGTTATTATTGTTAATTACTATACAGACTTTATAAGACAAATTGTCTTCATTATTTTTGTCTAAACCAGATTCTCATTGCACAATTATTGAGACCAACTCTTCTTCTTAAGTTAAGTTGGAAGAGTAGAGTACAAACATGGCAAATCTCTCTTTAGTTATGTGTTTATGGTGGTAAAAGTTGACTTTGTAAATTAATTTATACTTGGTAATTAAAATTGGATCAAATCTAAATAATTAATTTGCTTTAAAATACATAATACTTCATGAAGGTGAATTGAACAATAGTTATAATTGTGTTAGGATAGATTTTGTGTTTGGAAAAATCATGATCCTAGTAGTAATTTACCGTGATTCTGATAATTTCACCCATAATTAAACATGGTAAATATTTTAAATTATTGTTACAACGTGAACATTGTTGCAAACTACTTCAAGTATGATAGGACAGGGTGGAATTTCATTAAGAAAATTTTAGAAGTCGAGATTTCATATGAAATGTTACAATTTACTATGTATTGTGTCTTTGATCCAAACTAATGTTCTTTGGGAAGATAGTAGAGATTAGGAGGTCCGAAATTACAAAAACTTATGAATAATGCTTGTATTATAAAATTAGGATGATATTGATTAATAAAATGAAAGGATAATCCACAAATTATCCTCTGATTTTCTTCACAGCCATGTTTGTAAAGAACTTCTAGCGATTGATGATCAAGTAATAGAGTTGGTACTTTTATTGGTTGCTCCTTAATGTGACGTGTT
Organism: Trifolium repens; assembly: GCA_030408175.1. Lineage (NCBI taxonomy): Eukaryota > Viridiplantae > Streptophyta > Magnoliopsida > Fabales > Fabaceae > Trifolium > Trifolium repens. The sequence continues at coordinate 17,259,122 of CP125845.1, read as the reverse complement.
TGCAAGTTCAGGACAAAAATTCTAATTGACAGTAGGTGTGGAAAATTGAATCCTTTGCTATTTTGTACAATTGCATCAATTATGTGAGAGACATCTTATTGAATCGAATTATTGTGGTAGTTTATACTCGCCACTAGTACTCAATGGACTGAAGCATATTGGACACTACAAGGAGTTGAGTATATTGATTAGGCTTGGATGAACAAAATCAAGGTGACAAGGTGGTTTAAAGGTCAGTTTTAGCGTCAAGTGGTTTCAACCTTATTTCGATCACAGTTGCAGAGAATCAAACCGTGATTCTCCCTATTAAGTTCAGCGTCAGTGACCACTGAACCAACTAATTTATGTTATTTTAAAAATCAATTTGTTAGTGTAAAAAAAATACAATAAAATAATTAAAAAAATACTCTACCATTTCATCCAATGGTGTGGCCTATGGGTAAAGTGTTAAATTTGGAAGCAACCCAAAAGGCTTTTTTCATTGGGGTAGTGTTTTTGGGGGTCTCAAAACGGAAATATAGAAAAATAGAGCTAGGTCAAGACATAGATAAATAGATGGTAGGGAACTGAAATAGAAAGAAGAAAAAGAGAAACATGAAAAGCCTTTCTCAATCTAATCCATTTCTCTTCATCCTCTCCTCTTATAACTACTATACTCTCTAAAACCATTATATCAACCTCTCTTCACCTTCAATATCCAAAATCACAAATTCCTCATAAACTTCAAAACAAAACCCATTTGAAATTAATCACATCACACAACAGTGCAGTGAAGTTAAAATGGTTGCTGGGTGGAGAAAAGCATTTTGCACATCAATTCCAAGAGACAAAAACACTGAACCAAAAATCCCAATAGAGAAAAAACAACAACATTGTGAAAATTCATCTACCAATCATAGTCCTAGAATCAGTTCTAAGTTTGGTTTCTTCTCAAATCCTTCAACACCTAGATGTCAATCTCAACCTTCTTCAACCGGTTCATCCACTCTTCGTTGCAAAACCTCAATAGCAACAGCAACGAAAACTTGTTCTGTTCCCAATAGTCCAAAACTCCAATGTAACAATAACCCCAAAACACCTAAATCATTCAACCTCTCTAATCCTTCTTCACCAAAATCACCTTCAAGCTTCTCATTTCTCAAAGCCACTCTACGCTTATCCAAAGTAAGCATAATTTCAATCCTAATCTTATCCTAATACTATATTAAATTAAACTAATCATAGCATATTTATTAACTATGATACTAATACTAATTTGTTTTTTGATTATGCAGAATCGATGTGGAATATGTACACAGAGTGTGAAAAGTGGACAAGGAACAGCAATTTTTACTGCAGAATGCTCTCATACTTTTCATTTTCCTTGCATATCAACGCACGTGACGAAGCAACCGTTACACGTGTGTCCAGTTTGTGGTACGAACTGGAAGGAGCTTCCTGTGCTTGCAACTCACAACGAGAAGAAAACTGAAAACAGAGATGCGAGAAATTTCAAAGTCTACAACGATGATGAACCTCTTCTATCACCAGCTTCACTCTCTCGATTCAATCCTATTCCTGAATCGGAGAATGAAACTGAAGATGAAGATGAAAATGAAAGTGTTGTTGAATTTCAAGGATTTAATGCTAATCCTGTTCGGAGTGTTTCGTCTTCTCCGGCGGTTATTAGAAGGAATCTAGAAGTTTCTTTGTTGCCGGAAACTGCTGTTGTTGCTGCTAATAGGAATTATGAGACGTATGTTGTTGTTTTGAAGTTGAAGCCTCCGGCACCGGTGGCGGTTTCTCAGAAGGTTTCGCGTCGTGCTCCGGTGGATGTTGTTATTGTTCTTGACGTCGGTGGTGCTATGTCTGGTCAGAAGCTTCGTTTGATGAAGAATACTATGAGACTTGTGATCTCTTCGTTGAATGCTACCGATCGTCTTTCAATCGTTGCATTTTCCGGTGGATCGAAGAGACTGTTACCGTTGAAGAGAATGACTGGTGGTGGTCAGAGATCTGCGCGTCGGATTGTGGAAGCTCTTGCTGCGATTGATCAATCAAGAGAAGGCGTTCCGGCGAAGAACGATGCATTGAAAAAAGCAGCAAAAGTTCTTGAGGATCGCCGTGAAAAAAATTCCGTCTCCTGCATCGTTGTTCTATCTGACATCGTCGATTCACGCGCGGTTAACGCGTCGTTTGGAAAAACATCTCTGGTTTCATCCACGCGTCTTTCCAACCTCGAAGTTCCAATCCACGCGGTTCGTTTTCCTAAAGAAAGCGAGTGTAACAACGCGCCGCCAGATGAGTTAGTTGCAAAATCAATAAACAGTTTATTGACCGTGGTGGCTCAAGACGTTAGGATTCAGTTAAAGATTGTTTCACGCGTGCGTCCGGTTGAGATTGCGGCAGTGTATTCACTCGCGGGTCGACCCGCGCCACTCGGATCCAGTTCGATCCGTATCGGCGATTTATACGCTGAAGAAGAAAGAGAATTATTATTGGAGCTTAAAGTGCCAGCTGTATCTGCTGGGTCCCACCATGTTTTAACAGTTTTATCTTCTTACCGTGACACAGTAACCAGTGAGATTCTGAATCCCGTTGAGCAGGCAATGTTAATTCCTCGGCCCCACACCGTAAGATCGGCTAAAATCGAAGGGTTGAGAAATCTCCACGTCACTGTTCGAGCTGTAGCCGAGTCCCACCGGCTCGCTGATCACAATGATATTGCCGGCGCTCATCATTTACTTTCCTCAGCCCGAGCTCTTCTCTTGCAATCTAGCAAGCCGGCTGAGGAAGAGTATTTGCGCTGGCTCGAAGCCGAGCAAATCGAGCTTCATAAGCGCCGGCAGCAACAACGGATCCAAAGTCAAAATCAAAGACCGAGAAATACTCGCGCTGAAGAGAAATTGGAGCCGCTTACGCCGACTTCCGCTTGGAGAGCAGCTGAGAGATTAGCTAAAGTTGCCATCATGAGAAAATCTATGAATAGAGTTAGTGATTTACATGGTTTTGAAAATGCAAGATTTTAGAATTAGAAGAAACTAATTGTAATTTTATTTTTATAATTTTATAATCTTGTGCATAGGGGAAAAAATATTATTAATAGAGAATTTTAATTTTTTTAGATGAACCAACTCAATTTTCTATATAATAGTGACAAGAGGTAGGAGACGGTTATACCCTTTTTCTCTGTATAGGATTAATGAGTGATGGCAGAGTGAACCCACATGAAGTTGATTGGGCTATGAGACTTTGTTTTTTTCTCTTTTGTCCTTTTAATAGTATTTTGCTTTTATAATTTACGAAAAATCCCAAAATTTATTATGCAATTAATTAATTCATAGATCAATCCAAAGACTATTCTGTTCAGGGAATAGGTAGATATATTAAATTGAGAATCCTAAGTTGATTCGTTGTACTACAATATCAATTTTGATAATACTGGCTGCTGTTCATGGGTCTAAATCAATGAATGTGAATAAAAAATTAGTGTCTAATTAGTTAAGTTAAGAGAGACGGTTAGATTAGTTATTATAAACACAAAGCTAAGGGGGCAATTTTTCTTTCTTTCTTTTTATCTTATCTTATCCAAGGACAATGCATGTGAAATTCTGGTTTTGGTTTTTAATCTGACACCACATCAATGTTATCCTATCATAAGGTTAAGAATAATGGTGAATGAAGAGGTTGTCAAGATTTATATAGTGTTCTTCATTTGTAGAGAGCACTGACACTATATAGTGGGGTTGGGTTCTGCTTCCATGGTGCTGAACAAAGAACTATTGTCATGTTGGAAAAGTAGGATTATGCCAAAAAGAACTTCCAAAATGCTACTAAGTTATAGTGAGATGATGATGGGTGCTAAAAAGTAAAAAACTACCCTACTAATTGTGAATCCAAAGAGGATATTAACATTTATGAAATACAAGGCAACATTATTAATCATTGTTTTTTTTATCAAGTAGTTTAATGGCTAGAAGTTTCACCCAATGATTGAGATTCGAATCCTGACCTCCTGCATATATAATGCAATTGTTCTGCCAATTGAGTTAAGCTTACGTGACTTATTAATCATTGTTTTACTGTAGGAAAAATTTAAGGAAATTTCATTTCATAGATAGGAAAGAAATTATTAAAATAAAATAGATCGCACGTAACAATCTATGTTATTTTTGTCTTAACTCTTTGATTTTGTAACGAAGAGTATTATGATAATTTGAAATTTAGAAAAATATTTGCTATTCAATTATTGATCAAATTATGAATAATATTTGTTTATCATTTTGAAATTTAGAAAAATTATTTTCTATTCAATCATTGATCAAATTATTAATAATATTTGTTTATTATCATTCTTTTATATGCCTCTCTTGTATATGATTTCTATCGAGAATGATAACAAGTCGATTCATTGAATTATTTGTACGACATATTTTTTTTCTTTCTAATAATTATGAATTCTCTTGTTTTCTTATGAAAAATTGTAAATAAATAATTTCATAGCTTTCATTCATGTAATGTACATAACTTTCAATGTAAAGGCTTTCCGGGTCATGAAGCTTGGATTTATGTTGGGTTGTGACACAAGTACATTATCCTTTTTTAGAGAAAGGAGCAAAGTGTATATAACAAACAAAAATAGTGAGATGGTGCGTCAAATCATCGATGCTATGCTCTCGGTAACGAATTTTTGTTATATGGCTTTTTCTGGATACATACTATCATTGACAAAGCTTTCTCAACTGGTGCTAAACTATCATACGATAACATTCATAGGAGAAGTGATATTAGAGATGTTTTAAATAGAATTTAGATTTATCCGGTAAGATAAAATGAGTGTAGAGAATTCATAATGGTGGATTAGTGGAAGAAAAGTTATGAGTCGGAGGAAGTAGGTGTTATCGGCGATGGAAAAAAGGGTGCCTACAGAAAATACTTTTACGCAAAATCAGTAAAAGTTTGACATGGATGCTGAGATTAAAGTGAAACATATCTTGTGAGGTTGTGAAGAGTTGTATAGATAGATCAATGAATATGTCATTGGTATGGTGGATGTGACATTAAGTTTAGTTTAATCCAAAAGTCTGATCTAAATCTAACGATATAATATTAAATAGTGTTTTCTAAACACTATTAAAGGTAGTTAACCTATAACAGTAGATACTTTAATAGCACTTTTAAAGGGAAAACACTATTAAAATTCTTTTTAGAATAGTGAAAATATCAATTTCTGATATTTTATAAAAAAAAGGATGTGTGATATTGTGACCATGGAATAAAATAAGTTCTTCAAATTTTGTAATATAATCTCTATTTTAAAATAAAAAAAAATATTTGGGTATAATTATAAGTGATTTTAGTTGCTACTATTTTTTTAAGGGCAAAAAGAATGGAAAGCATTTAAGGTTGCTACTAAGTACTAACCTTTGTTAAAGGACCACAGTTAGGTTGGACCAACAAATAGTGGTCCACTAAAGACTATTAAGTTAAATGAAGTTTTCTTTTCCCACCCCCTGGTTTGCTTTTCCACCCCCTGTGCTGCCCTTTATGCCCCCGACAAACAAAAAAGTTCAGTAAATGCGGGCCGAACTTTTTCACCCCCTACGTTGAACCGAACTTTTTTTTTAGTGTAAAATTTACACTAAAAAAAAGTTCGGTTTACGTAAACCGAACTTTGAGAGGTAAAATTGGATTTTAGGGGGGTGAAAAAGAGATACGGGGGGTGGGAAGAGAAATCTTCAAGTTAAATTAGTTATTATCTATGAAATTTGACGTTCGAGGTTCCACTTTCTTCTTTCTCTTTTCTTTCTTCTTCTGCATCCATCTTTTCCAGCCACGTCCAATTTTCCTCCAATCGACCAGATACTTTTTTTCCTAAAAAAATTTATATTAAATTTTTTAATATGTATCTTTAAAGTACATGTTAACATTTTACAATTTTGTTTAATGTTATTATAAGTTTGTTGTTTTTTTTTTTAAATCAAAAGGTGGTAGCAAAGAAGCTAACCACACCAAAATATATTATAGAGAGAAGAGATAAAAATTATAAGTTTGTTGTAATTAGTTGTTCGCTTGATATAATGTTTGTATATTAGGATCATAATGTAAAGTGATCATATATTCATTCATTGTAATCAACTTTGTATTCAATTAATTTCAAAATCAATATATAAAAAAAAATTCAAAATAAATATTTATTTAAATTTATTTTTCTCTTACTTGAATTCTTTTATGCAGCTCAACAAACTCTTCATTTCTCCATTGCCGCCTTCCACTCCGCCACTAGCAAACTAGGAAGGCCACATCCCATATCTTTCAAAAAAAATATTTGTCAAAATAGTCTAGTAGTTAGAAATTTCACTCTTAAGGTGGATAAGCGAAACGACAAAAGTTTGAACCTAACTCCTGCATATATAATACAATGTCATGTCAATCGAGTTAAGCTCACGGGACATCTTCCACTAGTTCTTATCCTCACCCTTTTTGATTTTGTTTGATCCAAGCATACACCACAACAATTAGGGTTTATTTTTTAATAATTTTCAAATTCTAAAGCTTACAAAGGGATAACATACCATATTATTGTGTGTTTTTGCGGATTATCTAATTTGATTGCCCATCATAGTCATATCATTGCTAGAGGGATCCAGATTTACTGCTGTAATTATTAACACAGTTTGGTGCTGTTTTAAATTACAACCACTAATTTTAGAACGGATGGCTGTGATTAATCTGTCACAATTAAATCTCAGCCACTGATCAGATCGGACGGCTCACAGCAGTAACTGCGTGACGCAGTTACAGCATCAAATCCATTTCCTTGCTAGAGAACCCGAAAATATTAAAGATCTTTATAAAATTTCCATTTTTAAGACTTAGGATTCTTAGCAAAACATTTGATTAAAAATAAAAGAATTGAGAAAATTTAGGAAAAAATTTCTGAGAGAATCTATTTTCGATTGATAGCATAAACAATTTTTTATATATCATTGTTCACGTATGTAAACACAGATGAGTTACAGGTGAGCTTAGAAATACACTGTTTATAATATCTTGGATCTGTCCCTTTTCCTTCTAAATGTCTCTTTTTATAGTCTAACATTCCTTGACCTAATGGGCCTTCTTGTAAACTGAAGGTCCAAGCCCAATAAACTACAACACTGAGATCCTTTGACAGCTCGTCCGTACAGGACACATGGAGTTAACGCACGTGCAACTCACGTCACTCGTCCGTACGTATCACGTGAAGCTGACGCACATGTAGCTTACGTCACTATGTTCGTACGTGATACGGGGAATACCAAGTGGAGGTTGCGCTGAGCTGAAGATGGAGCTTATGGTCGAGTTGAGACGAGCTAGAGACGGAGCTTATGGTCGAGCTGAGATGAGCTGGAGATGGAGCTCGTTGACATGTATGGTCAAAGTTTAATAATGTATTTATTGTTTTGATCTCAATATCGGTCCAATCATCCATTTTTTTGTTGATGATCTTTTTTGTTGATGATCTTATCACCACTTTTTTCTTTCTAAGAAGATCTTGTATATCAACACTTGAATATAATAATCTTTTTTGAAAATATAATAAATTTTGTACATTTATATTTATATTATCTACATTTCAAACTCCATTATTATATAGAGGTGTGCTCTAGTACTGGACTCTACATTAAATGTGAGAAATCCATTTATACACTAGAGACAATGGATATGAAAAGTATAGATCTACAATATAAATGGATGTATTTTATTTATTATACGGAGTACTTTATTATATAAATCAACGGCTATCATCAGTTGTGTGTTTCTTTTTTTTATTTTTGGTGAATTAGTTGCTGCTTCTTTCATTGCACTTTTTTTTTCTTTTTTTATATAATAAATAATTGCACTTTTATTAAAAAAGATAACAGTCCACGTATGAATCATTTTTGAGCAGGGTGGACTCACTAATTTGAAGCTTAGTTTGAAAACGATAATTACCCCACTATGCAATTATTTATTTATGCGCGCTTTAACCTTGATACTCCATCTTACAACAAGTAAATATATATATATGGGGAGGGATCAAATTACACCGGTGTAATATTTGAGTAATATTACACCGCTTAATAACGTTTTAATGAATACAAATTTTACAAAATCCATCGTTGGATTGAAAGTTTATATCATATAGATTATTTATGTTGAGTTTTACAAAAATCTAAAATCGTTTGACATGTTTTTAAAACATATAAAGATTAACGGTAATCAATAAAAACACATAAACCGTTAATTTTCACATGTCTCAATAACATATCAAACGATTTTAGATTTTTGTAAAAATCAACATACTTATTTATATGATATAACCTTTCAATCTAACGGTGGATTTTGTAAAATTTGTATTCGTTACAACGTTATTGAGCGGTGTAACATTATTCAAATGTTACACCGGTGTAATTTGATCCCTCCCCTATATATATATATATAGAGTCAGGATCCGTTGACACCAACTAGTTTGACACCAAATGTTACACCTCTCAATAACATTTTAACCGATATAAATTTTATAAAATCCACCGTTGGATTGAAAGTTTATATCATATAGATCATTTGTGCAAAGTTTCAGAAAATTTCAAAATCATTTGAAATGTTATTGAGATACATCAAAGTTAACGGTTTGCGTCTTTTTTTAAATGTCGTTGATCTTTATGTGTCTCAATATCATATCAAATGATTTTGGATTTTTCTGAAACTTTACATAAATGATCTATATGATATAAACTTTCAATCCAACGGTGGATTTTATAAAATTTATATCGGTTAAAACGTTATTGAGAGGTGTAATATTTAGTGTCAAACTAGTTGGTGTCAACGGATCCTGACTCATATATATATATATATATATATATATATATATATATATATATATATATATAACCACTATTTCACATAGATTAAAAAAATGTACAAATAATTATAAAAAAAATAACAAATAAAGTAGAATGTTTTTACTAAAATGCATTTGTTAAATATCGGTGATCAATTTACAATTATCTATTACTATATATAAAAAGGATACAAATTTTTGGGATGACTTTTTTATTATACCTATTTTACCCTTAAAAAAAACTACAAAAAAAAAAACTAAATATTTGTATATGTTGAAAAATAACTTCCACATAAAAATAGATTTTCAGTTTTATTTTAGTAAATAATTTTTTCTCTCTCTTAATAACTAAGCACAAATTCCACATAAATGTATGTTTTCAGTTTTTTTATAGTAAAATTTTTTTTTTTCTTCTTCTTAATAACTAGCCACAACAAAAAAGGATGTTAAGTAGTTATCAATTAACTAAGTCCAATAAAAAAGGAGATTAAATAGTTATTTATATTTGCACAATAGAGAATTTTGATCACGTCAAATAAAAAAAAAATATCGATCACACAAACGGGCACGGCGGCTAGTCCTAAATAAAAAGAATATATTAAATTAAAATTAATGCAAGTACGTTTTTTTTTTTTTTGACAGAAACAAATTCAACAAATTTCATTACTTAAATAAGTCTCAATACAACGAGGGATCGAATCATAAACACTGGGACGAGACATAGAAAAGGCCGCTCAATGCAAGTACGGTTAAATAGTATTAAAATGCATTTGTGGTATTAGAAAAATGTAAAATTCAGATTGCATTGAAAAATGAGTATCTTTTTCTAACTTGCAGGTCTATGTGAAGCTGATTTAGAAACAAATGAGCATCTTTTTCTAACTTGCAGGTATGTTCAAAACATATGGAGCTATCTTGAATCTTGCCTTAAGGTTAATTGTAAATTTACATTCTTAATTGAAGCTTTCAAGCTATGTAATTCAAATTGGTCTCCTCTTTGTAATCTGGTGATTACAGTTGTTTTAGTGAATTGTGTAAACTTCTTCTGGTATGCTAGAAATCATGTAAGATTCAATGATAAGAAAATTAATTGAAAATCTCTCATTAATCTTATTATAGCTGCAGTCTCTATGTTAGGAAATGTTTCTTGTCTTAAGGGATACTTAAATATCTCTGAATTTGTTCTTCTTCAAAAATTCCATGTTAAATTAAAATTTGGAAATGCTCCTAGAATCAAAGAGGTTATTTGGCAGCCACCTATCCTGAATTGGGTCAAATGTAACTGTGATGGTGCTTCTCTGGGTAACACAGGGAACTCTTCTTGTGGAGGTATTTTAAGAAATGTTGATTCTTCTTTTTTAGGTGCTTATGCTTTCAACATTGGTGTAAGTTCTTCTTTAAAAGCTGAATTGTTAGGTGCCGTGATTGTCATTGAAACTGCTGCCATTAAGGGATTGTCTAATCTTTGGTTAGAATCTGATTCTATGTTAGTGGTACGGTACATGCTTTCTCTTCTGCTAGAATTGTGCATTGGTCTTTAAGGAATCGTTGGGACAACTGCTTATTGTTAATCTCCAACATGAACTTCTATGTCTCCCATATATATAGAGAAGGAAATCACTGTGCGGATAAACTGGCGAATATAAGATTATCTTTACCTGATTTTACTTGGTGGAATGATATTTCATTTGTGCTGTTAGATGATTTTGGTAGGAATCGTTTGGGAATGTCATTTTATAGGTTCTGTTAATTGTCTGTTCTTTTTTAGGGTCAGGTAGTTTGCCCCCCTCTTTCTTTGTATTTTCCTTCTATATATACATATACACACTTTTTGCGGGCGTGAATCTAAGAAAGTTTCTTTTTTCTAAAAAAAAAAAAAACAAAATTGCATTGAAAAATGAAAATCATTTATTTTAGATTTTTTTTATTTTATAAATAGACCATTCATTATAGGTTAAATTGGACTATTGATCCCTTAACTTATTTATTGGTTTCATATTGGTCCCTTAACTAATTAAGGTTACAAATTGGTCCCTTAACTTTAATTTTGTTTGTCATAATGGTCCTTTTCATTAGTTTTTATGAAAAAATATTAATTTTACTTTCTATTATTCATTATATGAACATATAAATGATTTATTTTTGAGTTATATTGTTAGTGAATATGATTGTGCGTTCAGATATATTTCTTAGACGGAAGATAAATACACTATCAATCTGTTAAAAAGGATCAATATTGTTGGTGCACAAAGGTGATAAATGAATAGAAAAAGAGAATATTATTAAATGCTCTGCAATGACGGCTACAAAAGTGAAGAATAAAAGATGTTTTTAATGACATCAACTACTAGTCTATTTATACACAAAAAACTAGGTCATAAAGACAACACAACAAAATACTAAAATACCCTCAAAATATAAATTACTTCTATCACCATCCCTTAATTTACATTTACACAAAACAGACAACACCAATTCCATCCCTCAAACGAAGAAATTGATCAGTCTTGATAGCATTTGTCAACACATCTGCCAGCTGCTTCTGGGTGCTACAGTGCACAACTTCAAGCACTCCATTCTGAACCTGATTCCTTAGAAAATGATACTTGGTCTCAATATGCTTGCTTTTCCCATGCAGCACTGGGTTCTTGGCAAGATTGATTGCAGACTTGTTATCAATCATCAGCTTCAGAGGCTTGCTTACCTCAATCTTCAGATCCTGTAGTAAGTTCAGAATCCACACAGCTTGGCATGCGGTCAGAGCGCCTGCAATATATTCAGCTTCACAGGTTGATAGAGCAACAACAGGTTGCTTCTTGGAACACCAAGAAATAGGACCTCCCAGAAATTTGAACAAGTACCCAGAGGTACTTCTTCTATCAACTCTGTCTCCACACCAATCAGAATCTAAATAACTCAGAAGTTCTGATTCAGTCTTTCTTTCAGAGGGGAATAATACTCCGTGCTTCAGAGTCTCCTTGATATACCTCAGAATCCTGACAGCAGCTTGGTAATGGGACCATTTTGGTTTACTCATAAATCTGCTAACCATTCCAACTGCATAGCAAATATCAGGTCTGGTATTACACAAATACCTCAGAGAACCAACCAACTGTTTGAAGGTTGTAGCATCCACATCCTCTCCATCAGAATCAGAGTCCAGCTTCTGATTCGTATCAGAAGGTGTGATAGCAACTTTGCAATTTTCCAGCTTAAATCTCTTCAGAAGCTCAAGTTCATACTTCATCTGATGTAAAATGATTCCTTTCTCAGAATACAGAAATTCCATCCCTAAAAAGTAATTCATTTTTCCAAGATCTGTCATCTCAAACTCATTCATCAGAACCTTCTTGAACTTAGCTATCTCTTGTGCAGAACTTCCTGTCAGCAATATGTCATCAACATACAAACATACCAGAATCATATTGCCTTCTGAAGTGTGCTGAACATAAACACCATATTCCAACTCACATTTCTGAAACCCATGCTTTTTGAAAAATGAATCAATCTTCATATTCCAGGCTCGGGGTGCTTGTTTCAATCCATACAAGGCTTTATGTAATCTATACACCATCCCTTCCTGATTCTTTTTCTCAAAGCCAGGAGGTTGTGACACATATACCTCTTCTTGTAATGGACCGTTCAGAAATGCAGATTTCACATCTAAATGCATCAGAGGCCAATTCCTGTTAGCAGCTATTGCGATTACCAGTCTAATTGTTTCATGTCTTGCTACAGTTGCAAACACTTCAGAATAATCTAGCCCAGGTTTCTGCAGAAATCCTCTTGCTACTAACCTCGCTTTGTGTTTGCCAATTGATCCATCTGGCTTTAGCTTCTGCTTGAAAACCCATCTGACACTGATGACTTTCTTGCCTTTTGGAAGTTCTGACAGCTTCCAAGTCTTGTTTCTCTTTATAGCATCAAGTTCTTCTTTCATGGCCTGCAACCAGACTTGCTGCTTAAGAGCCTCTTCTGTACTCACGGGTTCAGAGTCTACTAACATTGCACACTGAATAACTTCTCCCTCAGAGTCTACTTCAGTGTCTTGCAGCATATCAAACTCTGCAAATCTTCTTGGGATGCTTCTGATTCTCTGTGGTCTCTGATCTTGTTCCACAGGATTTCCTTCAGAAGTTGGGATTCCAGAAGTGCTATCTTCAGAAGTTCTTTCTTCAGAAGTTTCACCTTCAGAAGTTTGTGATTCTGAAGTGTGTCCAGAGGCTCCTTCAGGGCCTTGACCTTCAGAGTCACCTTCAGGACCACCTTCAGAATCTCCTTCGGAGTCAGAGTCTCCTTCAGAGTCTGAAACTCCTTCAGAATCTGAATCTCCTTCGGAGTCTCCTTCAAGAATTCTCACATCAGAATTGGATTGAGTTTTGCTCCAATCCCAAGTTTCTAATTCCTTCACAATGACATCTCTGCTGAATTCAATTCTATTAGTCTCTGGACAATAGAGTTTGTACGCACCTGTACTGTGGTACCCCACCAATAACATTACTTTGCTTCTATCATCAAGTTTCTGTCTTCTGGCTTCTGGGACATGTTTGCAACAGACAGAACCAAATACCTTCAGATGACTAACACTTTGCTTATCTCCAGTCCACTTCTGAATATGAATTATTTCCTTCAGCTTCTTCGTTGGACATCTGTTGAGCACATAACATGCAGTTGCAACAGCTTCACCCCATAAATTATGAGGAAGCTTCTTCTCTTTCAGCATGCTTCTCACCTTATCAAGCAAAGTGCGATTTCTTCTTTCAGCAAGACCATTGTGTTGAGGAGTATAAGGAGCAGTAACCTCATGCTCAATTTCATTCTCCTCACAGAAAGTTTTGAACTCATTGGAGTTATACTCACCACCACCATATGTTCTAAGAATCTTCAGAGTCTGGCCACTCTGATTTTGAACCTTCACTCTGAATTTCTTGAATTCAGCAAACACCTCATGTTTGAACTTTATCAGGGATACCCATGTCATTCTAGTGAATTCATCTACAAATGACACAAAATATTTATTCCCTCCAATTGATGCTACTGGAAATGGACCACACACATCAGAATGTACTACTCCCAAGGCATGTTTTGCTCTTGGAGCTACTTCTGATGTAAATGACAGTCTTGGTTGCTTCCCTTCCATGCACACCTTGCATGACTTCTCAGGTTTCTTGATTGTAGGAATTCCATGTACCAGATTTTTTGATTTCAGATGCTCCAGGCTTCTGAAGTTCAGATGACCAAATCTTCTGTGCCACAGCTCACTATCCTTCTCAACACTTGTTGCACTAAGGCATTCAGAGTCTACAGTTCTGACATTCACCTTGAATGTCCTGTTCCTTCCCTGTTTTGACTCCATAATCAGCTTCTGATTACGATCATACAGCTTCAGAAGATTGTCCTTCATGGTAACTGAAAAACCTTTCTCAATCAGTTGCCCCACACTCATCAGATTGCTTTTCATGCCAGGTACATACCATACATTCTGAATCAATGCTGCTTTTCCATTGTTCAGAATAACTCTGACATTTCCCATACCTTCAGCATTAAGGTATTTATCATCAGCACATCTGATCTTTGTACTCTTCCCAGAGTCAAAGTCAACCAACCACTTCTTGTTTCCAGTAAGATGGTTTAAACACCCTGTGTCCATATACCACCACTCTGATGAATTCACATCATCAGTTTCAGAAGCCATTAGTAACACAGATTCACCATCAGAGTCATCAGAGCTTCTGGCTATATTTGCTTCTTCTGACTTTCTTTCCTTGTTTGACCGGCAATCAGCAGCAAAATGGCCAAACTTCTGACAACAGTAACACTGGATCTTCTTCTTGTCAAATCTCTCCTTTCCTTTCTGATACTTCTGCTTATCAGAGGTTGAAGTTTCTGGCTTCTGAACTCCATCAGATCTTCTCTTGGCTTCTGACCAAGACTGCTTCTAATGCTTCTTTCCAGAGGCTGCTTTCAGAGCCTGCTGCTCTACTTCTCTTTCAGAGTTTCTCTCAGTCAGACGCAACTCTTGTGCTTCTAGACTGCTTTGTAGCTCTTCAATTCTCATGGAACTCAGATCCTTGGAATGTTCTATAGCTACCACAATGTAATCAAACTTAGGGGTAAGGGACCTTAATACCTTCTCAATGATTACTTGTTCTGAAAGAGTTTCTCCACAAGCTTTCATCTCATTAGTGATTAGAATCATTCTAGAGATGTAATCAGGGACCTTCTCGTTGTTTTTCATGTTGAGATTCTCATACTGCTTTCGTAAGGACTGAAGCTTCACCTTCTTCACTGATGCATCGCCACCATAGCATCTGACCAGTGTGTCCCACGCAGCCTTCGCCGTTGCTGAATCAGCAATTTTCTCAAACACGTTTTCATCCACACACTGATGGATGTAGAACAGCGTCCTCTGATCTTTCTTCTTCGTATCCTTCTGTGCGAGCTTTTGTGCATCTGTTGCATCTGCTGCTACTGGAACGTAGCCTTCAATGACAAGTTCAAGCACATCTTGAGCACCGAACAGAACAAACATTTGTTTCATCCAACGATTCCAGTTTTTGCCATCAAACACTGGAAGCTTGGTACTCATACCACCGTTTCCGTTCATCTTCAACCTTTGTGCGTTCACTCAAATCTCACTAAACACTCGTGTTTCCCAATCCCGCAGAATCAGAAAATGTGATTATGTTTCAACTTCGTTCAAGATTCAACTCGAATTCAAGACACGAAATCAATCACACAACGCCTCACGTTTCACTCGTGTTTCCCGTGGATTCGAACCGGAGCTCTAGATACCAATTGTTGGTGCACAAAGGTGATAAATGAATAGAAAAAGAGAATATTATTAAATGCTCTGCAATGATGTTAAAGTACAAAAGTAAGTATATAAATTATCGTATCCGCAGGGACTAGCTCGATATCAAATATTGTTCCACAATCACCATTTGTTTTAAGTTTGGGTTTGGTTTGCAAAGTTGTAAGTTTGAAAGTAACAAAATGCGA
Organism: Trifolium repens; assembly: GCA_030408175.1. NCBI lineage: Eukaryota > Viridiplantae > Streptophyta > Magnoliopsida > Fabales > Fabaceae > Trifolium > Trifolium repens. Next base: position 17,243,275 of record CP125845.1, on the reverse strand, counting down.
TAAAATAAAAGGTTTAAATTCGGAGAAAAAGAATTGCCGGGATTAGAACTCACTTTATCAATCCTATATATTGATTAAATCAGATGAATGTGTACTTTAGTGATTAATTAATATCTTCACATATTGCTCTTCAACGCTTTTCGTGTCCGAAAACATTGTGATATTTATTGTGTTGATTAATTTTCGATCTCTCGACTTATCGATCGACACAATAGCATTAAGTTTCAATATAAAAGGTGAACATTAAAACCTTAAATCTATGTCTAGAGTTTAGAGTTTTAATATGTGATTATCCTAGATCCTTAGATCCAAACAACATATATCTATATCATTTAAATCATATGAATAACATGAAAAGCAAGAATAACACAAATATTAATGAATCAACTAGAATATATATATCAAAGGTAAAGATCAACATATAGTCATGATAAGTTACATCTAATCCCAACAATAAAAAGAGTTAGCCACTCATTGTCATGGTGGTAAACTTACAAATATGGATAGAGGAACAAAGAATGCACATCAATCCCTTGATCTCTCAAGTTGGATGGATCCATCTTCACTCTTCTAGACACTACACCTTAAGATACTCAGATTTCTCTGCTTCTTTCTCTCTGTAAAAGTTGTCTCCAAATGGTCTCTTCTTCAAGGCTATTTATAGGCGTGAAAAGCAGTTGGTCGCTCAGCTACCATCTGGTCGCCCAGCCACCAGCTAGTCTTGGTGAAGGGGGTATTTGACACGTATAAAATTCCTACTTGTTGCCCAAGACTTCCTTCAATTTGGTCGCTCAGCTATCATCTGGTCGCCCAGCTACCAGCTTGTCTTGGTGAAGGGGTTATTTGACACGTGTAGAATTCTTTACTTATTGCCCAAGACTTCTTCAATTCGGTCGCTCAGCTATCATCTGGTCGCCCAGCTACCAGCTTGTCTTGGTGAAGGGTTTTTGCTCCTCTTTTGGTCATGAAAGCTTAAAAATTAGGATTAGGACATAACAATTATCTTTAGCTAAAATGTACAAAGTTTTGGGGTTTTAATTATGATTTTCTTTGAAAACAAGTCGATAATTGCCGTAATTGAGTATGGAATTTAACTACTTTTTGGCACTTATCAACTCTCCCCAACTTAAGACTTTGTTTGTCCTCAAACAAAAGGTAAAGATAAACTATTTACAAGCTCAAAAATTTACAATCTCAAGAGTAATGTTGTAATCAATCAAAGTTTTCAAAGCTCTTTCTTGTAGCATGAGTCGAGTAATGTTAACCAAGGACTAATCTTCAAAATTTTCAAAGGAATAAAGCATGATCATGAAATAGTTGCTATGCCTAAGTAAAATTCTCAACTTCTTTATCAAACAATCACAATTCAAGTGTTATCACAATTTCCTCACAATTATCACTGTATCGCTCAAAGGGTAAGTGTTTAACTCAATCCAAGTAATATGCACACAATAATTCAATTCAAACCTTCATCCAAGCAATATCACAAAACATGTTTTCGGTTGTGGATCACTAAGGACTTTATTAAGCTTGTAATGGGGCTAGGCTACAAAAAATCATTGTTTTTCTTTGGATTCAAAAGCCTAGGATAAGAGAGCATCATTCATTACTGTTTACATTTCACACGCATTCTCTCTTTCACTTTTCTTTTTTCATCTTTTGGTGATTTTATTTTTTCGACACTTTTTCTTTCTTTTTTATTTTCTTTGATTTCCATTTGTGTGTCAATTTTTCAATATTTTTCTTTTGATCACCATATCAACTCTTTTTCTCAATTGAATTTTTCTATGATCTTCTTCTCCCCAACTTGAATGTTAACATAACCCTATTTAACTACACTTGCTCTCCTATCCTAAGACAAGGGACGGGTAGTTGTTTTTCTTTCTTGCGGTTTACGGGTCCAAAACAAAAAATTTAAAATTTAAGGCTCAAATGGGGACACAAGGGATCACACAATCTCACATGACAAGCTTTATTTGGCCAAGTAGCTACACTCAAATAGAAATATGGCCTTGATCATGTCCACAACCTTAAACACATTAAGTAACAACAGGATTAAGTTAAAATCAAACGAGTATGCATAATTACCGGCTCTCAATATTTGTAGACAATGGAAAGTTCACACATCTCACCCGGCTAAGTTGGATAACACAAGTCTCAAGAATGTTTAACCAAAAATATGAGAATTATCTTAGGACAAACAATATATTTCAAAATCATGTTGTGTTCCTAATCAAACTTCAAACATTAATCAAAGGTTATTATAAACTCTACAAAACATCATGCTTGATCATTGATTTTTCACAACTCATCCTTTTGATTCACTTAAAATTTTTAGAGCTTGCTTCTAACAAGTTAAAACTATTTTACTAGAATTTAAACACATGCTTCAAAACTATTTCACATAGTCATTTTAAGTTCACAAAACGATACATGCTTGTTCGATCCAAAACATTTTTCAAAGTGTACGCATGCATCATAGGTTAATATCAAAAGGTATAATACATATAACACAAAAAGACTGAAATAAAAAGATAAACGACTGAAAGCTTTTAAAATATCACTCATTTTTAGCGAGCTTTCAGCCGTTGTCTGATCTTCTCTCAATCATCATCCGAGGCCGAAGCCTCATCCATCTCATCATCACTTCCATCTTCATTGCCATCTTTGTTAATGAGAGAGTCCATCACCTGCCTAAGAGTCGTCTGATCATCAATATCAAATTCATCAATATCATCAAAAGTGTCTGCTCCACCTCCAATATCAGCACCAGCATCTACACCTGTTTCAGCACCTGTACCTGAGCTGCTACCCCCGCCTGGGATAAATGGCCTGACCCCAGGCCACTGAACAAAAGATGTGAACTGCTCAGGGGACATCACGGGTTGCACAACCTGTGTGTTATAGATGGATTGATGGATAGCCTGCATTACTCGGAAACCTGCATCATGTAAATCCCAGTTATAAGAAACCATATTATGGAAGGTTAAGGGATCCATAGGTGGGTATCCAGTGGGAGGAAAAGTGGTGGGATTGGTGGGTGGTGGAACGGAGGATTGACCCCCAGCTGGATCAATAAAAGCTGTAGTGCGCCTGTGCTTACAAAGTCGCACAGCTTCTCTATTATCAAAGTCTTTCAAAGTGAGGTCTACTTCTGACGGAAGAGTCATGTGGGCCTGATTTTTGATTAAACCCATTATGAGGCCTGGAAAACCCAAAGCTGCATTGCTTTTAAGCTTAGTAGGTCGAAGTCCGGTTAAAACCATCTCACGCATCTCACAAGCAATGACTCGAGCAACATCAATTTCCAAGTTATTTTCCATGTAGTGCATGAGTTGCAGCACCCTCATTGTAGCATCAGAAGTGTGGGATCGAGGGATAATGTTGTGAAGAGTGAAGAGCAACAAGAGTTGACTTGGAATTGTTAAATCCTCTTTCAAGGCACGAACGGGATGAGTGTTTTGATGGTTCCACACTAACTGACGCCCCGGTTCTAACAATGTCTGGGTTATGGCAGAGACATCCCAATTCCCTTGGGCTACGCTTTGAGTATAAGCACAGTAAGTGTCGGTTGGAAGGTTGCTTGGTTGACCGAGGTACTCATTGATAGCATCTCGATCAAATCGGATTTCCTGACCTCTCACCATTGTTTTGAAAGAGACTGGGTCTTCATCATCCTGTGGCATGGCATTTGCATAGAATTCTCGAACCAAGTCGAAATTGATATCAGCAATTGGGCATGCCAATACACCCCAATTCCGCTCATCAATCATTTCCTTAAAGCGTGCAAAGGTACCAGTTCCTATAATACTGAACATATTCTCTCCCCATAGAGTTCTTTTTTCCAAATCCTTGAACCTAGCATATTGGAGATGACCACGGAAGCGGATTGGATCAATGTGCGCACGGGATGAACTCCCTCGCCCAGTTGGTTTCTTGGTTCCTTTGGTTGTTGCTTTCTTGGGTGCCATTACCTGTAAACATAACAACCACACAATACTCCAATGTTAGTGAAAACAGTTCATAAATAAGCAAATATGATGTCAAAACCGAGGCTTGGTCGCTGGGGGCGAACAAGGGTCGCTCAGGCGATTAAGATTGGAAAAATGGCAGAAGCTTGGTCGCTGGGGGCGAACAAGGGTCGCTCAGGCGACTAAGTCTGGGCACAAAACAGAGGAGTGGTCGCTGGGTGCTAGCGGGTGGCGACCAGAGCGCGGGTTAAACGAAATTCAAATTTAAACAGAGCATACCCAAACTATGTTTCAATGAGACTCTCATCCTATCAAAAACACTCAATTCTAGTAATGAAAAATCACATAACTAAGCATTTAAAACCACATGCATTGATTTTTGCTTACTTTCTTAAAAACTCATGGGTGAGTGATTTTCAAAAATTATTTTATTTTATTTTTTTTGCCAAGAAGAATGAACATGCATAATGTAGATGATTGCTATTTTGAAATTAGAAGAGAAAAGATTCATCATGTAATGCATGCAATCCTTGAACTGTTTACCCCTTTCTAATCCCAACTCAAAATTAAATTGGGAATAACATACCTTTGAATATAGTGATGCACAAATTAAAAGAAGAAAAGATGATTGTTGAGTGGAAGTGTGAAAGAATTCTTATAAACTTTGAAATGGGAGTGTTTGGAATGAAGTTTGGAGTGGGTATGTTTGGAATGAATGAAGGAGAGAAGAGATGAAGTGTGGGTGGGTAGTTTTTAGGGTTTTGTCATTCAAAACCGTGTGGTAGTGGGAGGGAGGTGATGACTCATCACCTGAGTTACTGAGTGGGCCAGCTGGCGCCATCCTGCAGTGTGCAGGTGTCGCGTTAGTCGCTAGGCCATGGAATGATCGCTGGAGCGACCAGTGCAGAAAACAGATCGCTGGGGCGAGATTTGGTAGCTCAGGCGACTAAATCTGGATTTTGTGCAAAGACTCTCATTCATGTTACCCTTGCGAAATATAAAATAAAACAACAAAAATAAACACAAGGTTGGGTTGCCTCCCAACAAGCGCTTGTTTAACGTCATTAGCTCGACGCCTTTTCGTTGAAATTATGGATCGGAAAGTGGAATTTTTGTGGTGAACCGATCAAATTCGCCACCAAAATATAGCTTGAGCCTTTGTCCATTGACAGTCCATGTATCATTTGTCTTTGGATCCTCCAAAACAATTGCACCATAGGGTTTTACCTCGTTGATTCGAAAAGGCCCGGACCATTTTGATTTTAATTTTTCGGGAAACAATTTCAATCTCGAATTGAACAAAAGAACCATTTGCCCGGGCTTGAATCCTCTGTTGAGAATTTTCTTATCATGGTAACCCTTGACTTTTTCTTTGTATAGTTTAGAAGATTCATAGGCTCGAGTCCTCAATTCCTCAAGTTCATGCAGCTGCAATTTCCTCTTTTCTCCTGACAAGGATGGGTCAAAATTCAGAAATTTCAAAGCCCAAAAAGCTTTGTGTTCCAGCTCGACCGGAAGGTGACAAGCTTTGCCGTATACCATCTGGAATGGGGTGAGACCTATTGGTGATTTAAAAGCCGTCTGATATGCCCATAATGCTTCATCAAGCTTCAAAGACCAGTCTTTTCTTGAAGTGGACACAGTCTTTTCAAGAATCCGTTTTATCTCACGATTTGAAACCTCTGCCTGCCCATTTGTTTGCGGATGGTATGGCGATGCAACCTTGTGTCTGACTCCATAATGTTCCAGGGCTTTCTCTAATTGTGAATTGCAAAAATGTGAACCTCCGTCACTTATGAGCACCCGAGGAGTTCCAAAGCGAGTGAAAATGTTCTTTTTGAGAAATTTTATCACCGTCTTGCCATCAGCTTTAGGTGATGCAATTGCTTCAACCCACTTCGACACATAATCAACTGCCACAAGTATATATTCGTTTGAGAATGATGAAGGAAATGGGTCGATGAAGTCAATGCCCCAACAATCAAATACCTCGACCACAAGAATGTTTTGCAATGGCATTTCATTTCGCTTTGAAATTCCACCAGTCATCTGACAGTTTTCACATCTCTGAGCATGTTGATAAGCATCTTTAAACAACGTTGGCCAAAAGAACCCTGATTGTAGCACTTTTGCAGCTGTCCTTTCTCCATTGTAATGACCACCATATGGCGAATTGTGGCAATGCCATAGAATGCTAGTGGCCTCCTCAGTAGTAACACACCTTCTTAACAAGTTATCAGCTCCTATTTTGAACAGATACGGATCGTCCCAAACATATTGATTTGCATCACGGAGGAATTTCTTCTTTTGATGCCAATTGAAATCCTCTGGAATTAAACCAGAGGCTTTGTAATTAGCCATGTCAGCAAACCACAGCCTTTCCTGCATCATTAGCAATTGTTCATCCGGAAATTCCTCCCTTACTTCAAGTTCATGCTTGGTGACCTCCTTATTCATCAATCTTGACAAATGATCTGCTACCAAATTTTCGGTTCCCTTCTTGTCCTTTATCTCTAGATCAAACTCTTGTAACAAGAGCATCCATCTAATGAGTCTCGGTTTGGAATCAGACTTTGTTATTAGATATTTGATAGCTGCATGGTCAGTATAAACAACAATTTTGGAACCAATTAAGTAAGAACGGAATTTTTCAAGGGCATACACTATTGCAAGCAACTCTTTTTCAGTTGTCGCATAGTTGATTTGTGCCTCATTAAGCACTTTACTTGCATAGTGTATAGTATGAAAAATTTTGTTCTTCCTCTGACCAAGAACTGCACCTACGGCATAATCACTAGCATCGCACATAAGTTCAAATTCAAGTGACCAATCAGGTGCTATGATTATGGGTGCAGTTGTCAATCTCTTTTTCAATTCATTAAAAGCAGTTAAACAATCATGATCAAAATTAAATGACTTATCTTTGTTAAGCAGGTTGCTTAATGGTTTGGCAATTTTTGAGAAGTCTTTAATGAAACGTCTGTAGAATCCGGCATGACCAAGAAAGCTTCTGATTCCTTTGACGTTAACTGGAGGTGGGAGTTTTTCAATGACTTCAACCTTTGCTTTGTCGACCTCAATGCCCTTAGAAGAAATCTTGTGACCAAGTACTATGCCTTCCGTCACCATGAAATGACACTTCTCCCAATTCAGAACCAGATTAGTTTCAACACACCGTTTCAGTACGGTGTCCAAATTTCTCAAGCAACCATCAAATGAGGGACCAAACACTGAGAAGTCGTCCATGAACACCTCAATGCATTTTTCAATCAGGTCGGAAAAGATTGCCTGCATACATCTTTGAAATGTTGCTGGAGCATTACATAACCCGAAAGACATCCGTCTATAAGCAAAAACACCGAAAGGGCAAGTAAATGCAGTCTTCTCATGATCTTCGGGATTAACTGTAATCTGATTATATCCTGAATACCCGTCCAAAAAGCAATAATATTCTTGACCTGCTAACCTCTTAAGCATCTGATCCATGAATGGCAATGGAAAATGGTCTTTTCTTGTGGCTTTATTCAGTCTTCGGTAATCAATGCACATTCTCCAACCTGTGACTGTTCTTGACGGAATTAACTCATTCTTGTCATTGGTAATCACCGTCATTCCTCCTTTCTTTGGAACCACCTGGACTGGACTCACCCAGGTACTGTCTGAGATCGGATAAATCATACCTGCTTCTAGCAACTTCACCACTTCTTTTCTCACAACCTCTTTCATTGTAGGATTTAGTCTCTGTTGAGGTTGTGCTACTGGCTTGTAATCATCTTCCATCATAATGTTGTGCATACAATAAGATGGACTAATACCTTTCAAGTCGGATAACGCCCATCCAATTGCTTCCTTATTGGCCTTCAAAATTTCAATCAACTTCCTCTCCTCTTGTGTTGACAATGAACTACTAATAATTACTGGCTTCTTGTCATCTTCTTCAAGAAAAGCATACTTCAAATGTGATGGCAATGTTTTTAATTCAAGCTTTACTTCCACCGGCTTTGGTTCATTCAAATTAGTCTTCAACTCCTCTATTTTAGCTTCAAGAGGGGGTACTTCTTCAAATTCATCAAGCTTTTTCAGGAAATCTTCAATTTCATCCTCTTTCTCAGGGTCAAGTTCATTGAATGCATCGGTTAATGCTTGTTCAAGAGGTGAAGGTCTATGTGCTTGTTTTCGTACATCTAGGATAGCTTCATCGGTGGCATCCAATTTGCAACAAACATCTTTTTCTTTTGGATGCTTCATAGCTTCCCATAAATTAAAACTAATCTCCTCATCTTGGACTCTCACTTTCATTACTCCATCATCAATATCTATCATCATACGCGCCGTCTTCATGAAAGATCTTCCTAGAATCAAAGGCACATCATCATCTTCTTCAATATCCATCACAACAAAATCTATTGGGAACATAAACTTGTCCACCTTCACTAGGACATCTTCAGCAATTCCTGATGGACGAGTGATGGATTTGTCGGCTAGCTGCAATGTCATTCTTGTTCCTCTTATCTCCAGACCACCAATTCTTTCTATCACGGACAAGGGAATGAGGTTGATACTGGACCCCAAATCAATAAGAGCTTTTCCAACATTCACATTACCGATACTGACGGGCAATGTGACTCTTCCTGGATCTTTCTCTTTAGTTGGTAGAGTCCTTTGAATGATGGCGCTACAACTAGCATCCAACTGAATGGTTTCTTCCTCATTGAGCTTTCGTTTCTTTGTCAAAATCTCCTTCATGAACTTTGCGTAAGTAGGCATCTGCTCCAAGGCTTCGGAAAATGGAAGACTAATTTGTAATCTTTTAAAAATATCCAAAAACCTTGCATATTGCCTTTCCTTGTCTTTCTTTGTTGGAACTTGAGGGTATGGCAAGTGTTGAGTAGAAGGAAACTTTTGAATGTTCTTGTTTTCTTTTCTCTTCAGATCACTACTCTCCCTCTGAGTTTGCATAGGCGATGGCTGAGTGTAACTTTCAAACTGTCTCTGCTTATTTGATGTGCCAACATCCTGCCTCCAACCCTGGCCATAATTTGAATTGTCTCCTCTTTGATAACCAGTGTTGTTTTGATATTGACCCTGCCTTTGCTGATTCCCCAGAAAGTTTACTTCTTCATTTATCGGAGGACAATGACCAGTTGGATGGTCTCCGGTACATAGCTCACATAATGCAACTTGCTTAGCTTTGCTTGACTCTTCCTGAAGGCTAATCATCCGAGACATTTGCTTTGATAGTTGATCTACAGTGTTAGTAAGAAGCTTGTTCTGAGCTAAGACTGCATCTGAAGTATCAAGTTCAAGAACTCCTGGCTTCCTTTGCGATGGATTCCTATTGTAATCACCGTGACCGTCACTAAGTGCCATTTTTTCAATTATTGCTGTAGCATCTGTAGCACTCAATGATAATAAAGAACCACCAGCTGTAGCATCTAACAAAAGCTTTGTTTGTTGAAGAAGTCCGTTGCGAAAGATATGAATTTGAGTGAGTTCATCAAATCCGTGATTAGGGCACTTCCATAACATAGACTTGTAACGTTCCCAAGCTTCATTTAGAGTTTCAGTTGTACCTTGAGCGAATACGGCAATAGATGTTTTGGCCTCCATAAACTTGTGATGCGGAAAGAATCTTTCAAGAAATTTCTCCTTAAGAGTATTCCAATTGGTCATAACTTGATTAGGTTGATCAAGATACCACTCCTTTGCTTTACCAATCAACGAATGTGGAAACCCTCTTTGGAACACCGATTCTTCTTCAGCTTCAGTGGCTCCAAGCGAACCGGCTATCTCATAAAACTTTACAAGATGATTGTAAGGATCTTCATGTGGCAAACCTGCAAAAGGGTTAGCATATAACAGTTGTAAATAACCCGTTTTCATCTCAGTTTGTCTGGCTCCAGCTCTTGGTCTTGCCAAGTGAGCCAAACGCCTCGGGCTATTTTGGCATGGTTCAGGGGTTGGTGGTGGATGTTCTTCCATCGTTTCTTTGGGAATAGAAGATGTTGAAGATATAGAGATAGAAGTTCCTTCTTGCTGCTGTCTCTGTTTGGCTTGTTTTTTCTTTCGTTTGTTTTTGCTGTTGTTCTTTCGAGCAGTTTTCTCGATTTCTGGATCAAAAAGTAAGTCCTCTACCGGAGTCTTACCTCGCATAAACACAAGTCAACAATCTAACCAAACAAGTTAGCATGCACAAGGAGTAGAAGTAATTTAAAACAGAAAATATAAAGTGCAAGAATGCTTAAAACGATAGAAATTGTCAAACACACTAATATCAAACGCCAGTCCCCGGCAACGGCGCCATTTTGTTAAAGTACAAAAGTAAGTATATAAATTATCGTATCCGCAGGGACTAGCTCGATATCAAATATTGTTCCACAATCACCATTTGTTTTAAGTTTGGGTTTGGTTTGCAAAGTTGTAAGTTTGAAAGTAACAAAATGCGATAAAATAAAAGGTTTAAATTCGGAGAAAAAGAATTGCCGGGATTAGACTTCACTTTATCAATCCTATATATTGATTAAATCAGATGAATATGTACTTTAGTGATTAATTAATATCTTCACATATTGCTCTTCAACGCTTTTCGTGTCCGAAAACATTGTGATATTTATTGTGTTGATTAATTTTCGATCTCTCGACTTATCGATCGACACAATAGCATTAAGTTTCAATATAAAAGGTGAACATTAAAACCTTAAATCTATGTCTAGAGTTTAGAGTTTTAATATGTGATTATCCTAGATCCTTAGATCCAAACAACATATATCTATATCATTTAAATCATATGAATAACATGAAAAGCAAGAATAACACAAATATTAATGAATCAACTAGAATATATATATCAAAGATAAAGATCAACATATAGTCATGATAAGTTACATCTAATCCCAACAATAAAAAGAGTTAGCCACTCATTGTCATGGTGGTAAACTTACAAATATGGATAGAGGAACAAAGAATGCACATCAATCCCTTGATCTCTCAAGTTGGATGGATCCACCTTCACTCTTCTAGACACTACACCTTAAGATACTCAGATTTCTCTGCTTCTTTCTCTCTGTAAAAGTTGTCTCCAAATGGTCTCTTCTTCAAGGCTATTTATAGGCGTGAAAAGCAGCTGGTCGCTCAGCTACCATCTGGTCGCCCAGCCACCAACTAGTCTTGGTGAAGGGGGTATTTGACACGTATAAAATTCCTACTTGTTGCCCAAGACTTCCTTCAATTTGGTCGCTCAGCTATCATCTGGTCGCCCAGCTACCAGCTTGTCTTGGTGAAGGGGTTATTTGACACATGTAGAATTCTTTACTTATTGCCCAAGACTTCTTCAATTCGGTCGCTCAGCTATCATCTGGTCGCCCAGCTACCAGCTTGTCTTGGTGAAGGGTTTTTGCTCCTCTTTTGGTCATGAAAGCTTAAAAATTAGGATTAGGACATAACAATTATCTTTAGCTAAAATGTACAAAGTTTTGGGGTTTTAATTATGATTTTCTTTGAAAACAAGTCGATAATTGCCGTAATTGAGTATGGAATTTAACTACTTTTTGGCACTTATCAAATGACGGCTACAAAAGTGAAGAATAAAAGATGTTTTTAATGACATCAACTACTAGTCTATTTATACACAAAAGACTAGGTCATAAAGACAACACAACAAAATACTAAAATACCCTCAAAATATAAATTACTTCTAACAAATATGGCAAACATAATTAAAGTTAAGGGATCAATTTGTAACGTTAATAAGTTAAGGGACCAATTTGTAACATTAATTAGTTAAGAAACCAATATAAAACCAATAAATAAGTTAAGGGACCAATAATGCAATTTAGCCTTCATTATAACATGGATGGAGTAGGAAAATAAATTGCAAGTCGACATTATTCACCTTGTAGTCATGACCCTGCTCAACATATCATTAGATTTGGTTTCCCAAGGCTACCAAACTACTGGTCCTAACAAATAGTATAAGCAACTGGAAGATAAAATTAAAATTTTAAAAAAATCATTCTCGTGGTGCAACAAATTAAGTGAACATTATTTAGTACACTTTAATAAATAAATAAATAAAATGTTGAATAATGATATGGTAATACACTTTTGTTATACAAAAATGATACACATACTATACTAAAAATAATATAGAATAGAAATGGAAATATAAAAAAATATTGTTAAAAATTATTAGAAATAAGTATGTGCCTAACTCATCATCACAAAACCGGCTTGTAAGGTGAGGACTACCACTTACTTATAAATACTTGTTAAGGCCATCTCATATCCGATGTGAGACTTTTTAACAAATCTTATATTATGTATGTCACTTTTATGTAAGAAAATGTGTTAACATAACATTACTCAAAAAAGTTTTGTGCTGAGAAGAGGACATTTTAGATTTTTGAATAGTTCAGTACACAATTTCTAATATAATACTCACTCCGTTCCTTTTTATAAGAAACAAAAGTGAAATTATTTTTGTTCTTTTTTATCATAAATTTTGACTAATTTTTAAATGTTTTAAATGTTAAATTTCATTTATGCCCTTATTTATTATGAAAAAAAAAAAATATTAAAAATAAGTAAGTTAATTGAATTTAGAGAAATTAAATAAGGGTATAAATGGAATAAGCTTAAATTTATAAAAGTATTAAATGAAAAGAACCATTTACAATGTGTTTCCTTGGTATGTGTAATTTTTTCAAACTATTTTTTTTAAAGGAACGGAAGAAGTATATAAATATAACTTAGAGTATAAGAAGTACTTATAATAGTATAGTAGTGGATTGATGGAAAAATGCTACGTGAATATATATGGATTGGAGGCCGAAATCCTAAGTAGAGATAACAATGATCAAGATAATTGTACTTGCAAATATATGGGATAAGTTTCTGATGGATGAGAATGATTAAAAATGGAACATAGCTTATTAAATTTGTGAAGCCATGTTTATACTAATCGATGGATGTAGTGGTATTGAACCTATGAACGTGACATTAAATTTGGTCCAACCTAAAATTAAAATGCTAACTCAAACACTACTATATGTAGTTATTTTACAATATACCCTTAAGGCCTTAACTCACTCTTATTTACATTCAACCACAAAAATCTGCATCTTAATCAATTAATCTTTTAGTAGTATTTTTTTTTTTTGGTCAGGGTATTATATTTAACAAGATATGGAGCCAATATGTGCATGAAATAGATAAAAGAGAATATGGAGAAATTGACAATGAACTTTTTAAGCCACGAAGAGATCCCATTGAACACAGTCATAACTTTTTAATCTTTTTGGCTGGACCAAAGGCCGTTTCTTTCACTTTTGAGGAATATTGAGGAATTTCCCCTAATTTGCTCCCACTTTTAGAACCCTTTTAGTTGGTGCTGCTCATGAGTGTGGGACTACTTTTTCTTTTTATTAAAAATATTATATATTTTATAATTTGTAAATCCCAATAATAAAGACAAATTCTTTCTAAAGCTTCTACTACATCTACATCTAAGCATAAATGTATTACCACAAGGGTGGTCCAAATGTGGGAATATGATAGGTTGTTTCTTCATATGCAAATAAATTGAACTTGGTCTTACTTTTGGTAGACAAAAATTCATGTTAATCCCGTGAGATCCAAAAATTGAAAAAGTGAACTTAGCTTAAATTTGCATGGATGAAATGCTTGTAAATTTTTCAAGAGAAGACTTTATAAACAAATTATACTAGATGAGAGCACATGAGGGAAATATGATTGTGTTTTCTTCATTCATTTGCTCATTTTTTTAATGTAAGATCTTTCTCGAAAATTGCTATTTAGGCCCCTCGCGTTTGCTCTCACGCCCCCCGAGTTGACAAAATTGCCCTTGGTAAAGAATTCGTATGGTAGAAAACGAAAAGATTGAAAATCGTTTCATAAACAACGAAATGGATATCGCATTAGTTACGCCAAAAAGTAACAAATTTTCGCCCCGTAGATGACGAAATCAAGGTTGGGCTTTCAGTCTGTAAGGCCCAGTCCACCATACATATACCCCAAAGTCCACTGCATTGTATGTTTTGAATTTCAAACACAATCCTTGAAACATTGGAAGAATTCTTTCCCCACCCCCCGTGTCTCTTTTTAACCCCCTGAAAATCCAATTTCACCCTTAATTTTACCCCCAAAAAGTTCGGTTTTCATTTATCGAACTTTTCCAATATAGAAAAACATGTGTTTTTCAACCGTTTAAAACTTCGGTTCGCATTTACCGAAGTTTTTTTTAGGGGTAAAAATGGAAACCCAGGGGGTGAAATAGAGACACGGGGGGTGGGGAAAGAATTCTTCGAAACATTGTACTTAAAACCTAGCTGGAGTACCAATTTTGTGGTGCATAAATGGCAAGCATTTAGTTACTTTTTAGGATAAATGAGTGAGTGTAAAAGGATTTAAATTTCAATCTTTACATATTACATGTAATATTTTTACCAACCATCAACTGAACTGTGCTAACAAGATATTACTTGTGTATACTGTATTAGGCAGAACCGTTTTAGTTGATTATTTCTCTTTTCGACTTTATGTTTTCACTATTATGCTAGAGAACTTCTCAATATTTATGAGTGCACAACTTTATCTTAAGTTGTTTCGGTCAGTCTTGTAGACAAGGGACGGCCCTGTGTGAGGCTTGGTGTGGCCAGCCCGGTCCATTTTTTTTTTTTTTAAAAATAATTTTATAAATAATTTTATATTATTTTGTATACATATTTGTACAAATATTAATGTAAATATTACTTTAAAGTTTATTATTGATGATTATAAATCTTTCGATATATATTAGATTAAATATTAGTGCAAATATTAGTTTATAGTCTATTACTGATGATTTCAAGTCCTTGGTTATATGTAGTGTATTATTTTAAGTTATATACTTTAATTTATCGAGACTTTGTTTGTAAAAAAAGAGAATAACTAATTGAATTTGTAGTGTTGAGTAAAACTAATGATTAAACGAGCATGTACAAATTAACATAAACAATAGTTTTAATTTTTTTCAAGTAAGATGATGCGAGTAAAATTGAAATACAAATTAACAAGTTATAAGCTAATTGAATTAGTTTATCAAAATAACCTATAAAATAGTATAATTTTGGGTTCTATATATTTTGGTCTACGGTAGAATCTTGTGAAGTATAAACAATAGCAATATGCATTATTTAATGAATATTCAATAAGTTATAGTCATTTGTTTTTTTCAAATAGAAATTTTGTGGTTTTTTGAATATAGTTTGTTAGTTTGTTGATTACTTTTATTTGAATATAAATTTTCTGGTTTGTTGGTGTTCTTTTGTTGGATATACATGTTGTATTAGTAATAATTTCATATATTGTTTGTTGTTTAACTGAATTATTAGGTTGAAGATTATTTTTTGGTAGTGCCGATAATTTTTTTAGCCCCACTGGTAATTTCGAGCCAGATCCGCCCCTATAGACAACTAAAAATAGAGCAATAATATTTTATTATATTCTCAATATATTATTTTCAATAATTTCATTTGAATCGCGTCAATTATTAAATATAGACATTTTTTGGCATTCATATCAATATGGCAATGTGGATCTTTATTGACCATATATCCTCTTTCCTTTTTTTTTTAATAGAAGAAATGACATTTGAGACAAAAAATGGATGAATTTAACATTTCAGGTGATATTATTAATTTTTGCAGGACTAAAATAAGATTTTGCTCACATTGACCAAAAATGTTATTTACCTTAAATGATTTTAATTTAAAATTTCAAAAAATGATAAGTAAATCAATAAAAATTAATTGTATTATTTTGAATAAGACAATAAAGAAGGAGCAAATACCTTGTAATAAAAAAGAGTACGGATATAAACACAAATCCTCGTAAAAACAATCAATTGGTAAGAACATTATATGTAATATATATAGATCGGAGTTTAAATTCCGATACACTCAATTATTTTTTTTAGAAGATAAATTTCTAACCACTAAACAATTTGAAGAAGAAAAAGAGTACGGACATATATAATCCATGAATGGTTTCTCTTCCTACAGTATCACTAGTACAAAAATACCTTTATAGAAAAGTTTTTAAGTCAGTTAATGCTTCCACCCGACTTAAGAAAATGTGAGGTAGCAATTTCGTAAATAAATTTAATTTTCTTAAGACAGTTCCGCTGTCAACCGACATAATAACAATTAATATAAAATTCAAAACTTTGTTGTTAGGTCACGTGTAGCTTACTTGGCTTAAAAAACCCTTTTTATTAAGTCAGGTGTCACTTGACTAACTTAAGAAACTATTTTTCTTAAGTCAGCTGACCTAAGAAGTTTAATTTAATTTTACAAAATAAATTATAATATGTAGCATACGAGAATCGAACCCAGTTCCTTATCATAAAAAACAAATCCTAATTTTTTTTAAAAAAATCAAATCTTTTTAAAAAGATAAGTATAATCCTCCTTTTTTTTTATATAATCACTTCTTTATTAAAAAAAAAAAACTTAAATTGAACTCTTCTTCTTCACCTTCGCGACTGAACCCTTTTCTTCTTCACCGTCACGAACCTTCTTCTTCTTCACTACATATTCCTTTGAACTGTCTTCACTGTCGCAGCTTCTTCTTTACTCAAAACCCTAACTTTCGAACCCTTCAATCCCTTCACCGTCACAGCTTTTGGTGTTTTCAATCTCAACTCTCAATCTTGAGTAGGCATGTAATCTGCTAATCTAAGTTTTAATTTTCATAAGTATGAATGGATTGAATGTTCTATAAGTATACATATATTGGTTAAACTAGAGGGATTTCTAGATTTTAATTTCATGGTAGCATGATTGTGATTTTTGTTTGTTCTTGTTTTCGATTTGCTTGTTCATGATTGGTGTTGAAATAGCCTGAAATCTATCGATATGTAAGTTGTAACTAACACCCCCTCTATATTCTCACTTGACACAAACCTCCCCTACTTTAACCCCGTTAAGTGCTGCCGTTAAAAAATAAAGTAGAAACCCTTTCACCTCTCTTTTCTTTCACGCACAACTATTCAGTAATCACTAATCAGTTCCCTCTAGAAACCCTTCCATGCCTTTTCTCTTTTACTTTGTTTTTACCATGAAAGTATCTATCGACACCTACAACACCGGGTACTTTTCATGAACGTCTATTTTGATTTATTTAGCAGTTTTGGGAATATGATGCACTAGTAATATTAATTGCCTTTGTCAATTTGAAAGTTTCAAGTCTGGTATATGTTTATGAAGATCTTTATTGTATCAAGTATACATTTATTTTGATTTTATAAGACACGTTAAAAGGATGTTGTCATGTTAATCAAGGCAACTAAAAAGATACAGGCAACATGTCATATTTTTGGTTAGTGTCATAGCAATTACAAGTTACCAATACCAACAATTCAATCCGTAAACTACCCAAATAAAACGAAAAATGGTAATCACTTAATTACAGTAACACATACAAGTATGCAGCAATAGTTTTAATTAGCGGAGCAATAGCTTTTTTTTGATAAAAACCACAGCAATATATAGCTTTAACAGAATAGTTAATGGTGTTAAGTTGATAAGGGAGGTTTCTATCTATTTTAAAAGATTCTAGGGGAGGTTGGTGTCTAATGTAAAACTAGAGGGGATGTCTGTGTTATTTAAAGCGACCTCAAGGGAGGTTAGTGTAATTTGCCCTATATAATTTCCAGTCCAGTGAATTGATTACACATGTAGCTTATCAGATTGTACTGCATTAGGATATGGTTCTTCTTGTAATGGTTTAAGCCTTCAAGGGAATGCTTCTTAAGTTCTTATTGCTTAATATGTATTATCAAGTTCAAGTGCATAATCAGAAGGATTGGGATTGAGATTGTGATTTTTCTGGTTTATATATTGTCCTGTGATGATTTCTCATGATTCTTGTTTGGTTTAATTATTTTTGTTGTATTTTTTTTACTATGGTTCAGTTTGACTTTGATTAAGTTTGTTGTATTTTTGTTGTATAATATTCTATCATGTTCGATCTAAGAAATATGATGCCCAACCGATAAAGTCGGAACCTATCTGTCAAAAATTGGTGGTATCGGCAATGTATATGGATCAAACTTTGAAGTTGAATGGTGAATTCGGTGGGACAAGTGTCTTTATTGAGCTCCCAAGGGAAGATATTATAAACTTATGTGTGGGTACAAAAGAATTAGGCATCACTATTTTACAAGTGTGGCTCCTGTAAGTATATTTTATTTTTAAATTTATTATTTACTTAATTATATTTATAATGTAAATAACTTCCAATGTGTTGTAGATATCTACACCGCCATTGTAGTCATCATTGACAATTGTTCATCATTAACCGTACGAAGCTTGAAGTTGTCTTTCTATGTTCATTGGGAAATAGGCCGGATAAAAAAATCTATGAAATTTTTGACACGTAAGTATTCAATTTATATACCGTACATAAACTATCAGTGCCGTTCCTGACATTTTATGGGCCTTAGGCCAAAACAATATAAACTTCTTTCATTTAATATAATAGCATTAATACATATTTATTGAATTTCTACCTTTTTGAAAACAAATTTTTCAAGAGCCTCTTGCTGTGATTTTAGTAGCTCTTCCTTTCATTTTTTTTTTCTTTTTCATCACCACATAAATGTTTCTTAGACAACATCTTCTAAACTTCAAATAGAAACAAAAAAAAAAACTCAAGTAGAAAACAATAGCATTTGGAAGTAGAATGCTGACTTCGAAAACAATTGAAAAATCGTAAGATTCAAATGGTTGAAATTGGATGCAAAAAATAACATGTTAAATATTAACAATTTGTAGAAAATAAAGTAAATAACATGTTGATAAAATCAGGAATACAAAAAATAAAACAACGCCAAAACCTAAACAAGAAAAACTTATAACATTTAACATTCTTACATTGCAAGAATGCAAGAATTAGAAAGAAAAAATAAAATAAAACAAACTCAATAGGAATTAGGAACAAAGACAAGTGGTGCCGTCTTTTTATTGTTCTGCAGGTTCTATTTTTATCCTATCATTATGCCTAATTATTTATTAGGCATAAAAAAAATTGGACCTCAATCACATTTTAAATAATACATATTTTCTAGGGTTAATCATATTTTCTTTCCTTAAATATAATTGATTTTTTATATAATAGTATATTTTCTTTTTTTAAATATATTGATTTTTTATTTTTAATAATAATAGATAGGTATAACAAAATATTTTGGGCCCTTAACACTACAAGAAACTTGACATATAGCAACGGAAAAAATTTGTTGGTAAAGGTCGAAAATCCGTGGGTATACCCACGGACGTTTTGTTCCGTCCACTTTATCTCGCTGTACCTATGGAAATTGGCCGTCACTATAGCCTATAGCTACAGCATTTTTTGGCGTTGGACAAACCCGAGAGCTATACCCACGGATGTTACAAACTATTGTAAACTGGTTTATCCACGCATTTGTCTGTTGGTATAGGTTTGGACTTTTTTTTTGCATCTTTTTATTTTTTTACAGATTGCACATTCTTAAAAATTTTAAAATAATAATAATAATTTGCCAATATGCATGTTTTCTACACACCAAGTCAACTATAATTGTACTGTAAAAAAAGAAGTCAACTATAATTATAAAAGAGAATTTCAATTATATTAAAAAAATTAATAAGTCTTACAAACTAACGGAAACACCAAAACAATATCACCCGGCTAAATCTCCCAAAATTGAAGTTGCACCAAATAACTTAAGAGAACTACCGCTTACTTCTAATCCATCCCAAAATTACAACTCTAAAAAACTAGCAACCACAAAACCATCCATATGTATGACATCCCTACCAAGCAATAAACCGCAATGGCTTACAACCCATAGCACAGTACATGACATTCCTACCAAGCAATAAACTGCAACAGCTTATACTGCTTACTTCAAATCTCTCTCTTCAATCTTCGTCAGTGTATGGACTTTGAGAATCTATTTGGTCGGGGCACTAGAAGCATCTCTAACCTATAGATAATAAAAGAGAACAAATTACAGACTCAATTTAATTGATGTTTTCATAATATTCGAAATATGAACACGAAATCTTCACGAAATCAGCAAATCAAATGGCTATAACTAAATCATGTCACTACTTTTCTAGCGTAAAAACAAACTGTGTCCACTAAATAGCCTATAACTTTCATCTTCAAGTCTCCATATTAGCTTTAAATATTCACCTACAAGAAATTATTTTAAACAAAAAGAGAATACTCATTGACCACTTACAAGTATAAAATACTTACTTGTCATCAGAGCAACCCTGCTTGATATATTCATCGCATGAAATAATTTAAGCACCACATAGAATTTCATTGTGAACATGGTCCATCTCACTAGCAAAAATATGTGTTGGAGAAATTTTCTCCATATCCTGCAGTAGAAGTTATAACTAGTTATATTAAAAGTTTGTTCACAACATCAAAATAAAGAAACATCAATAGAAAGATTGAACTCCACTTGATACAGGAAAGTCAAATTCACTAGTTTGTATTCTAATATAGATCCAAAATAATACCAATTAACATGCAATTAAGGTGCTGGCAGAACAGAACATAATGATACAGGCAGAGCAGAATATAATGATACTGGCAGAGCAGAACATAATGTTATATAGAAAATAGTAAAGAAAAAAATGCTAAATCAAATGAAGAATTAAATACATTAAGCCTTGTTCCTATAAACAAAAAGGCTATTGAACTGATGGCATACCTTTAATCAGCTACAACTAGAAGCAAAAGGATTGCCGCCATATCTTATGTTTCTAGACTACCACATCAGTACCAATGTAGTACCATACCCGACGATCACTAGTAGGCTTAATGCTTTCATCCTGGTCGAGCAATTTCTATAAAATGTTTTCTAGGTATGAGTAAAAAATCAATAAGCTGAAGATAAGTAATTTACAAGGGAATCAGAGGCTAAGATACCCGGCATATAAAAATGGATACATAAATAGAGCAAACCTGACCAATCTCTTTGCATATCTATTATAATCTCTTGTGTTAACAGAAGTCCATATGGCTGTGAAAGAAATTAATAAGTTATTGGATTTAAATGAGAATCATTGTGGTATATTAAATTGAACTGTGCAAACCCAACAATGGAAACACAAGATGTGGCTTACAACAATTTGTGGCAGCCAGTTGAGCAAACGCAATGATTTGTTGGCTTTAGTGCAAACTCGACCTATGGAACAAGCTTGTAAACCCAGTTAAACAAACAATGGTGGTCGACATTATGCGACATCAGCCATTTTTTAGTAGTATTCAAAGAAAACTCCTTCAAGCAACAACATCGCTCCCTGCGATTCAACACCGCGTCGTCCTGCTGGGTTTCATCTATCTTCTAAAAAGACATGCTAAAATATATAGCTCAAAATTGAAATCATATGAAACACACATAGTGCATATACAATCAGTAGAACTACAAAAGCACGCAGCCTCAAAATTAATACATAGCTAAATAAACGTGTAACATAACTATGAGAGAATAATATTTACTTAGTTCCCTCGATTCCCCCAACAAAATTAAGAATGAATTGAGCTGTTGTTAGGGGATAATACCCCTTTATCATAACCATGTTTCTTTAAGTTGATACCTGACTTGTAACAGAAAACCAAATAGAGTGCAAGTATACAAAGCTCTACAAATGGCCCACCTATAGGGAACAAAACCTAACAGCACAATGGTAAGAAATTCAAGTTCAATATATCAAACATATGGAGTGCACAACGAAAATGTTATGTTAAATCAAATATCATGCTTGTGCATCTAATTAACAAAAATAAGTAGCATCTAATTACCAAAAAGATAAATTTAATGACATACTAAGTAACAAATATTCTAGCCAATATTTTCAAGTACAAAATAACCAACTTCAAATTGATGGGGTGCAAGTACAACATAACCAAATCTAGGGTTCAAGGATGAGAAATATTATATATCAAACACAACAAAACAAAATTAAGAATGAAAAACGCATAGAAATACCTAATTTTACAGGGTTGAAGAAATAAAATTGAAAACCCGAAGTAGTGAGAGTGGTGTGGCACCTCACGAGAGAAGGAAGAAGGTATTGCGGCAGTGAGCTCAAAAAGACAGCGGTGAAGATGTCGAGGAACTACTCGCAACGTGTAGAGAAGGAAGATGATTGATCCAGAGGTTGAGGGTAGTACTCATAGTACACACGACACGAGTGACTGTGATCCATAATGCCGAAATTGAACGCCGGAGACAGAGGAGATAGAGTCATGACGGGTGAAGATACGATTAGTCTTGCCGACATTGGGAGAGAGAAAAGAAATCATACGGGTTTCTAATAGAACTAGGAAGAAGAGAATGGTGATGTTAGGGATTGAGGGATTTGATTTTTCGATTTGGAGGTATGGAATGAAAAGCCAAAACTTAAAAATATAAGGGAGAACATTGTTGCGCGACTCAAAATATATTTGTCAGTCACTCACTCCTATACCCACGGTTTTTCTATTCTCTACCGACGTTTAGTCCATGACCTAATCTTTTGCCTTTGGGTATATCCATTAATAAAAAAGTTTGCTGATTCCGAAAATTGTAGAGCTTTGGCAGCTCATAATAAGTTACAACCTGCGAAAAAGCAGAAGAAAGTGGATTGGTTTTCCCACAGTAAGTTGTCAACTTTATATTTAAATGTATAATTTCGGCAAAATTACATATATGGTCCTTTATCTTATTTATTTGTAACGTTTTAGTCCTTTATCTTTTCTTCTGTCCGTTTAGGTCCTTTATCTTATGTATTTGTAACAATTTGGTCCTTTTTTTTTTTCATTTTTTATTAAAAAAATACTGATGTGGCAAGCCACATCAGACGATTTTATTTTTTAAAAAATATTTTTATTAAAAACTTAAGAAATTCATAAAAAGATGAAGATCTTCATCTTCTCCATCATGTACATTTGAGTCTTCATCTCCAATTTTCCCATTACCAAAATCTATATTTTTCTCTTCCTTCAACCAAATCTTCATCCAAACCAACAATTTTGTTAAACCCTCTCAAACCTTAATTAAAATCATAAACAAGAGTAAAATGAAAATTAGGGTTTTGAAAGGGGGTTTACTTACACTTAAGAGATGAAAGTGAGAAGCGACTGATTGGTGAAAATTCTGCTATTGCTGCTGAGATTGTTGTTGTTGCTGGTGTAGAATAAGTTGTTGTGGTTGGAATTGAGATTTGTGGTGTTTGTAGTTGCTGGAAATATTATTGCTATTGTTGTTGATGATGAAGAAATTGTTGAGATAAATGTCTTGATTGAATTGAGATTTGATTTGGGAATTGAAATTGGGGGTTGAGATTATTGCCAAGGTTTTTTCTTTCATAGCAGGGTGGTCATTGTCCATGAAGAGGAAGAAGAGATGTGAAAGTGTTGATTTGATTTTTTCTTTGTTAACAAATATTTTTTTTTTGAGATCTTCCATTGAAGAGTTAAAGGAACATGATGAAGATCTTCATCTTTTTCTGGGTTTCTTTATTTTTTTTAATAAAAATATATTTTAAAAATAAAATCATTTGATGTGGCTAGCCACATCAGTACTTTTTTAATAAAAAATGAGAAAAAGGACTAAAGTGTTACAAATGCACAAGATAAAGGACCTAAACGGACAGAAGAAAAGATAAAGGACTAAAATGTTACAAATAAATAAGATAAAGGACTATGTATGTAATTTTGCCTATAATTTCATATTTTTGATAATATTTACTGACTAGTTGACGTTCACATTAATTTGATCATAATAAATTTTCGAATCAAAAGCTAGTTATGAGTGCGGCTATTTCATTATGATTCACATGTTGAACATTGTATATACGACTCTTGTTGGTTCATCGACACAAGTAAGTAATAGAATTATGTTAACAAGTTGCATGTATCACTTAATTAGTACAATTTTTTATCTTGATATAGTAATTTAATGTTATGTCGACATTTATTTATACAGATATTTGGGGATTCAAAGCTATTTCAAAAAGATGAAGTTAAAAATGTTCAAGAATGCTGTGCAAACATGATATTGGAACATATTGAAGCAAGTATAGACAATGATATGTAATATGGTGCAATTATGTGTTGGATATTGGCTAGTCTTTAAGGTTTCTAGTTATGATGGTATTTTGATAATTACGTAGTTGCTATTTCACCTAGGTAATTAGTCTTTGTTTATGCTCGCTTTTTGATAAGACTAGTTATATTTGTTGAGTTTTCATTTTAGTGCAACTGAACTTGCCTAGTAGTATTGTGGCTGTGTGCTTATTTTTATTACAATGATATTTTAATTTGATATGACAATATTTTTACTTCTACGATTTTATTTTGAGATATGGTAATGGAATATAATATGATATTGCTGAATTTTTTTTTTTTATAAATTGATGTTGCAGTATATATATTGTGCTTAGAGGTGGGAATAGGCCAGGCCGGCCTACGAGGCCTTAAGACATAGCCTATATAGGCTCAGACCAGGCCAGCCTATTTCTTTAAATAGGGCAGGCCAAGACTTTTTCATAAGCCTATTTAGTTAAATAGGCCAAGCTGCAGGCTATTAAAAAAGCTTTTTAAGCCTACTAGGCTGGCCTATTTAAATTAATATGAATAATATTTTTAATACTATTATTATTTATATATTAAAATTTGTACTTTGATTAAATTATATATTTATTAACTTTTTCAATAATTTAAGTTTATTAATCTATATTAGTTTTTCACATATATAAATGTATTATTATAAACTAGAATTGAAATATAATGACATATATAATCAAATTCTGTAAAATATCATGTTTTTTTTTTGACAAGTATAAAATATCATGTTAAATAACAAAAAGACGTTGATTTATTAGTTCATAAGTAATTTTAAAAATAAATATAATTTTTTATTTAAATATGTTCATGAAAAATAGGCTTTTAAACAGGCTAATAGGCCACAATAGGCTTTCAAAAGGCCAGACTCAGGCCTAAAAGATAAGCCTATGATAGGCCACAGGCCAGGCTTAGGCCTTCGATTTTTATGACAGGCCAGGCTCAGGCTTGGCAAAGCCTAGCTCGGCCTAGCCTATTCCCACCTCTAATTGTGCTGGAAAAAAAAGGTCCTATTATAGAAAAAAGCCTGCAGAAAAAAAAAATACAAAAAACTTCTTAGGTCGGTTACTAATTGCCGACTTAAAAAACAACATTCTTAAGTCGGCTAGACGTGCCACAAGTGCTTGCTAAAACCTGGATTTCTTAAGACGCATAAAATTTAACTGACCTAAAATGTAGTTTGTTAAGTCAGGTCCAACCTGTCCTAACAAGTCAAAACTTATTATGTTAGAAAACTTAAGTCACGCACGGAACCGACCTAAGAAGTGGCTAGGAACCGACCTAAAAAGGCTTTTTTCCACTATACGTATTTGAATCGATAAATTTGAAAAACACTTTTTTTCTCCATCTGAAATTCGAGTGAATAAATTTGATTAAATAAAGTGTTTTTGTTAATATTATAGGGAAAGAAGATCCGGTAATTTTTATTTTAAATTTCTTTTCCTCCATAATCTTTTGAAGCCAGTTTTGTTTAGGGCCTTAGGGGGGTGTCAAAGATAAATTTGAGACAATCTCATTCAATTTTTTTTTTAAGAAGCAAAAATGAAACTTATATTAACAATAAGTTCTAACCAGCACAAGATGTGCTAACCGGAACTCCAAAAGTCTACAAAAGAACCGACTAGCCAATACCCATACATACAAGGGGGCTTGACCACCACATGTGAGAATTTAAACCAAGATTTACATTATATGCTTTCAACACCACTAATTCAAATTCTAGAATCTAATAATGAGGCGCAACAATTGGAAGCTCTCAAGGAGCTTTTGTTCGATTTTTCCATCGCTCCAAATTGTGTCGAAAGGTGTGTAGCGGGCTGGAAAATTACTTCCATTTTTCATACAATGAAGTCGCCATCGACGTTTATTTATCCCGTGGGGGGAAAGGAAAATATCGCGAAAACCTTGGTTTAGGTTCGGGAGTTGGTTATGCGAGAGGAAGGTATTAGCACCCCTCGCATCCATCGTACTCGATGGGAACCGTTTAGGTGGTTTGGGGTTTGTTTGTGCAGGTTTGAATTAAATTACTTTATCTCTTACCTAATCTCTACTTCGTTTCCAAAATAAATTAAAAGAAAATAAGGGTTTTTATTAATTGAGTTTGACGGTTGTAGGAGCCCGCTCCTACGTATTCCCCGGTGCAATGGGAAACTCAAAACTCATGTAGTTCTGGTAAAAAATGTTTGTGGGGTTGGTTGATTTTAAATGGATATCGTTTATTTCGTATTCCGCTGATACAACGACGCTTGTATGCTCCACTTAGAGGCTTAAGCTGTGTGTGTGTGTCAGAGGAATAGATAAAACGCGTATCCATTGTTAAAAGGAGAGTTTGATTAACGGATGTGGCTTAACTCGCATTCCGCTGATACAACGACGCTTGTGTGCTCCACTTGGAGGCTTAAGCTGTGTATGTGTCAGAGAAATGGATAAAGCGTATATCCATGTTTTCTGAAAAGAAGTTTAAGTGTGTGAAGGTTAACTTTTAACGCTTGTTTTTTGGAATGAGAGCAGCTTGAGTGACTAGTCAACTGTCCGGCCACCAAGACAACTCGGGGAAGAACGAAGCAACTGCCAGGTTCTCCCTTTTTCATTCATTATTGTGAAATCCTTTGATTAAGTTTATTCAGAAATAACGTTTGAAAGAAGTACGAGGGTTGGTTTATTTTAGAGTTCATTCTAGAATGAGAGCAGCTTGAGTGACTAGTCAACTGTCCGGCCACCAAGACAACCCAGAGAAGAAAGAAGCAACTGCCAGATTCTCTCCTTTTCATTCTTTAGTTCTTATGAAAAGCCTTTGATTAATTATTAAGAAAAAAATGTTCGAAAGAAAAACGATTGTTGGTTTATTTTAGAATTCATTCTAGAATGAGAGCAGCTTGAGTGACTAGTCAACTGTCCGGTCACCAAGACAACTCGGGGAAGAACGAAGCAACTGCCAGGTTCTCCCTTTTTCATCCATTGATTATTGCAAAAAGTTTGATTAATTTATTACGAAAAAGCAAAGTCCAAAAGAAAAGATCAAGAGAACCAGAGCAGACACAATAGCAAAACAGATAATAATAATAAAATAAATCATGAAATATGCAAATCAAAAATGCACATGTATAGATTGAAATGATACAAATGATTGATGCAAATATGCAATGCTAAGTAAACATGTATGAAGGAATAAGTTAAATATAGTACGAAAATTAAATTGCGAGCAATTAAATAAATACATGTAAGTATGAGATAAATAAACAAACATAAGCAAACATGATTGACCTAAGCTAATTAGGGTTAGACAAAAATATGTGCAAAAGAAAGTGACCCAAAAGTACTTAAAGAAGTAATTTGGATCACTTAAGCACTTATTAAAAAAATAAACTAAGAGCAACTTAAACTAAAATGACCTATGAAAATAAGTTGGAAAAGCAAAATAATATTCACATATGAAAGCTACTGTATCATAATGAATGTTGTGTAAAAATTAGGGTCAAATAAGCTAAAGAGCTTCTTGAAACCCTAAATAAACACTTATGCACAAAATAGCTTAATATAAAAAACACTTATAAAAATAAGTTAAAAAAGAAATCACACATGGAAATATGATATAAGCATAAACAGTGACTTACTGAGCTTAAATAAGCTAAGAAGTCACTTAAGTGCTTTTACAAATAAGCTAAAAAAAACATTTAAGTCATTCTGGGGGGTGTAAAATATGAAGAGAAGTAAAAACTGGGGGGTGCAGAAAGCAGGGTCTGCACCCAAGGCCCAAGCCCAGTCCGGTCAACAACAAAAACCGCAGTCAACCAAAAAAAGATTCTGTGCAGCAAGGAAAACAAGGCGCGTCGTGAGCGCGAAGGATCTGAGCCGTATGATCAAAATCAAACGGCCACAAGCTTACCGGCCCAAACAGTGATATGGTGTGGCGCTCTATCAAACAAAACGTGCGCCCAGATCATCAACGCCGTCAGATCTCATTTAAATGAGATCTGACGGCTCCGTTTTAAAAAGAAAATCAACGCACAGAAAAAACGAACCAGATCCAACGGCTGAGATTTAAACTCAGCGAAGAAGATGGACCACGGCTAGGTCGTCTTCTCCGTCGAGCCTCGCCGTCTCCGGCGACAACTCCGGTCGCCGGAGTTTTCAAAACTCCACCAAATCACGCGATTTTTACACAGTTTTGTTCGTATTTTTACAAGGATTCCAAAAGTACAAATGGTTTTTAACAAATCAGTGTAAAAACGCGAAAACGAAGAGGAAACAAATTTGAAATCAAAACTCAAACACACGATTCAAGCCAAATTTACACAAACCAGCTCAGCAGTAAGCGTCAGAGTACAAAAAGGAGACGAATGGTATAAGAATCTACCTGAATAGGCCTCTGAATCGTCCGGTTCGAACTTGATTTTCTTCTTGGTGCCGTGGTGCTCTCTGCTCCAATTCCTTCACCTTTTTGCTTGATAAATGAGTGTTTCTTACTTCTGGAACTTGGATAAAGGTGTTTGAACAAGAAAGGAAGGAGTTTGAGCAAGAATTCTGTGATTTCAAAAAATGAAAAGTGAAGAACAAATGGTGGTTTTTTGGTCCTTATCTCTGCGCCGTTTTTCAGTCTCTCCCCCCTCTAGGGCACTGAAATCAAGGTTCTATATATAGGGAAAGATTAGGTTAAGTGAGTGGTGATTTGTGAGAAGGGTTGAGGGCATAATGGAATTTTATCATTAAGATATTTGTACTATTTTTTTTATTCTCTTTTGTTCCAAAAATTGGTGGTGATTGGGCTGAAAAATAGAAGGCTCTAAGTCCATGGTGAGGTGTAATGGGGATGAGAAATTTTTGGTACCTCTCCTTTGATGATTTTTTTTGATCATTTTTGAAATAAAACAAAAGATAGAAATAATACATAATAACAATAATAATAAAAAAATGCAATAATAAAAATATGCATGATGAAACATAATTATGTGAAATGTTTATGCATTAAAAATGGAAAGAAAAAGAATTGAGAAATTAATTTTTAAAAGGTTTCTTGTAATACAAGTAACTAGTTAATAAATAATAAAATAAATAAAAAAAAAAAAAAAAAAAAAAAATAATGCAAGGGCGAAATGGTAAAAATAAGTATGGGGCAAAATTAGGGTATGACAGCTGCCCCTATTTAATTAGCTTAAACCATAAGAATGCGAATAACCCTGGTATTCGTATTCTTTTGGTGGAAGATAATTAAATACAAAATGCCCTAATTTTGCAGCAGCATGAATGATGAGAGGAAAGAGTAAACCTGTCCGGTATCTTTGGTACTCTTATCTCAGGTTTTTTCTCGAACGTGAACCATCGCCTCACAGGTACTTAGATTCTTGAGAGTAAGTCGTCACCTCGACGGGTTCTTGGACTGGTGAAGATTGAATCGTCGCCTCGACGGGTACTGGGATTCCTCTGAATAAGTCGTCACCTCGACGGGTACTTGGACTGATGAAGGTTGAATCGTCGCCTCGACGGGTACTTGGATTCCTCTGAATAAGTCGTCACCTCGACGGGTACTTGGACTGATGAAGGTTGAATCGTCGCCTCGACGGGTACTTGGATTCTTCTGAATAAGTCGTCACCTCGACGGGTACTTGGACTAATGAAGGTTGAATCGTCGCCTCGACGGGTACTTGGATTCTTCTGAATAAGTCGTCGCCTCGATGGGTACTTGGACTGATGAAGGTTGAATCGTCGCCTCGACGGGTACTTGAATTCCTCTGAATAAGTCGTCACCTCGACGGGTACTTGGACTAATGAAGATTGAATCGTCGCCTCGACGGGTACTTGGATTCTTCTGAATAAGTCGTCACCTCGACGGGTACTTGGACTGATGAAGGTTGAATCGTCACCTTGACGGGTACTTGGATTCTTCTGAATAAGTCGTCACCTCGACGGGTACTTGGACTGATGAAGGTTGAATCGTCGCCTCGACGGGTACTTGGATTCTTCTGAAGGTCGATTACATCCAGCTCTCACTGAAGATCTATCTGTGTTGAAATGATGTACTTATGCATCCTGTCGTGGTTATCCAACCAACTTGTTGGAAAAAGGTCAATCTGACTTTCTTGTAATTAAGTGATCAAACTTGTTATCCCCGTAGGAGAATTTTTCTGGGAAATCTGCGATTCACCGGGGAGGAGATTTTGCCACTGATCTGCTGAAGAAATAACACACCAGCCAAATTGTTGGGGAAAGTCAAGCTGCTTCTTCTGAAAACTAAGCGACCAAACTCTGCTATTCCTTGAATTGGAATTCTGGACCTGCTTCTATGAATGCATGTCTGCAATGAATGCTTGTTGATTGCCTAAAAATGCAAGACTAATGCAGTGTTTAATTATGCCCATGATTTAACATATGGCTCTTTGAGTGTTTATTCATGGATGCATGGTGATGCATGAACGTGTATGCATGGATGCATGAAGATGCATGAAGTTGGGTTTCATCTCGACACCGAGACATTAGAAGTTCTTTCCCTGGGGAAAGGGATCCCAGTTGGGCGTTGTATACCAAACATTCTTCATTTGTGTGGGAAAGGCCTCTTGCCTAGTCAGCTCGGAACGCTGGGTCAGTCTGTTGCATGTTAACAAGGTGGGCACCTTACTGTATGCTGTTGATTTTCTTTGATCTTTCTTATTTCAAAATATTTTCGCTTGATTTTCAAAATGCCCTTTTTACTTTTTTAAAGTTTTAACATTTGTTTATCAGAAAAATAAAAGTATGAAATGTGCAAGAAGATAAAGAGAGACACAATGAGTAAAAGGAGAATTTTATTGATAGCACAAAGCGTGCGGAGTTTTTACAACGGAAGCAAATCCCTCAAAGAGGTGACCGCATAGTTGAGCTAAGATAAATGGCAATGAAAATAAATGAATTCTATGGAAACATAACAATGCCATCCTTCTCCATGATTTCAATCTTCAAATCATCTTGTTGTTGAGTGCGAAGTCTCAGATATTTCTGAAGTTTGCCCCGTACTCACCTTGATCTTGCAGTCTCATGCCTTCTTTTATTTGTTTCCCTAACTTTTGCCTGGATTGTTCAGTATGAACTACTAATCCACCGGGATACCCATTTTTGCCTAAGCCGCCCTTTCGGGTTTTCAACTTAGCGGGTTCTATTTTCCTTTTTTAATGTCCCTAATTTTTGCCTGGACCGCCTTTTCAGGTTTTCAGCCCACCGGGACGCTCTCTATTGCCTAAGCCGCCCTTTCGGGTTTTCAACTTAGCGAGCTTTTATTTCTTTTCTTTTCTTTAGGCATAGTACTTTTTGACTGCATCTGAGTTCACGGGGAGTGGAAACTCTTCACCATCCATTGTAGCTAGTATCAAGGCCCCACCTGAGAAGGCCTTCTTCACTACATATGGTCCTTCATAATTGGGAGTCCACTTTCCACGGACGTCTTTGTGAATTGGTAATATAGCCTTTAACACCAAGTCCCCTTCTTTGAATTGTCTTGGACGAACTTTCTTGTCAAATGCTCTCTTGAGCCTTTGCTGATACAACTGTCCGTGACACAAGGCCGTCATCCTTTTTTCCTCAATGAGGTTGAGCTGATCAAACCGGGATCGGACCCATTCCGCTTCCTCTAACTTGGTTTCCATCAGAACTCTTAATGAGGGGATCTCCACCTCCACTGGTAGCACTGCTTCCATGCCATATACAAGAGAGAAAGGAGTTGCCCCAGTCGAGGTACGAACTGCCGTCCTGTATCCGTGGAGCGCAAATGGGAGCATCTCATGCCAGTCTTTGTAAGTCTTCACCATTTTCTGCAGAATCTTTTTGATGTTTTTATTTGCTGCTTCTACAGCGCCATTCATCTTGGGTCTATATGGTGAGGAGTTATGGTGCTCAATCTTGAAACTTCTGCACAATTCCCTCATGGTCTGATTGTTCAAGTTGCTACCATTATCAGTGATGATCTTGTTGGGGACCCCATAACGGCAGATTATTTCTTTCTTGATGAACTGAGCCACCACTTGTCTTGTGACGTTGGCGTATGATACTGCTTCGACCCACTTGGTGAAGTAATCAATAGCCACTAAGATGAAACGATGTCCATTAGAAGCTTTTGGTTCAATCATACCAATCATGTCTATGCCCCACATGGAGAATGGCCATGGTGATGTCAAAACATTCAGAGGAGTTGGAGAGACGTGTATCCTGTCGGCATAAATCTGGCATTTATGGCATTTTCTGACATGGTTCAAACAGTCTGTTTCCATGGTCAGCCAATAGTACCCGGCCCGAAGAATTTTTCTTGCCAAAGCGTGTCCATTCATGTGCGTGCCAAAGGACCCTTCATGGATTTCTTCGATGAGTGTATCAGCCTCTTTTCTATCCACACAGCGGAGGAGAACCAAGTCATGGTTTCTTTTGTACAACAACTCCCCATCTAAGAAGAAGCCAGATGCTAGCCTTCTAAGAGTTTTCTTGTCTCCATTAGATGCCCCCAAGGGATATTCTTGCTTTTGAAGAAAGTTCTTGATATCATAATACCATGGTTTCTCATCTTGCCCCACTTCGGCTGCCAAGCAATATGCCGGCGTCTCGCGGCGGTTGATTTCTATCAAAGGCACATGATTAGGCCAAGTGACCTTGTACATTGATGAAAGAGTGGCCAGAGCATCGGCCAACTGATTTTCCTCTCTTGGGATGTGATGGAAAGTGATCTCATCAAAGTACTCCGCCAATTTCAAAACATGATCCTTGTACGGGATTAAGTTGGGGTGACGAGTCTCCCATTCTCCTCGGACTTGATAGATAACTAATGCCGAATCCCCATATACTTCTAAGATTTTGATTCTCAAGTTGATGGCTCCTTCTAGACCCATGATACATGCCTCATATTCTGCGACGTTGTTGGTGCAATCAAACAATAGTCTTGCCGTAAGAGGTGTGTAGGTATCTTTAGGAGATATGATAACTGCCCCTACACCATGCCCCAAAGCATTTGAAGCACCATCAAACACAAGCTTCCATCGGGATCCTGGCTCGGGTCCTTCATTCTCATCCATAGGAGGTTTCTCACTCACAACCATGATGTCCTCATCTGGAAAGTCAAAGCGCACAGGCTGATAATCTTCTAAAGGTTGGTGTGCCAAGTGTTCTGCTAGCACACTACCTTTGATGGCCTTTTGAGATACATACTGAATGTCATATTCAGACAGCAACATTTGCCAACGGGCGATTCTTCCACTCAAGGCAGGCTTTTCAAAGATGTACTTGATGGGGTCCATTTTGGAAATCAACATGGTAGTGTGACAAATCATATATTGTCTCAACCGGCGAGCTGCCCACGTCAAAGCACAACAAGTTTTCTCGAGGAGTGAGTATCTGGTTTCACAGCTGGTAAACTTCTTGCTCAAGTAGTACACTGCGTGTTCTTTTCTACCAGTTTCATCTTGTTGGCCCAATACACAGCCCATGGATTCCTCAAGCACATGTAGGTATAGGATAAGAGGCCTTCCCGCAACTGGGGGTATTAAAATTGGTGGCTCTTGCAAGTACTGCTTGATCTTATCAAATGCCCCTTGGCAATCCTCATTCCATTCAATGGCTTGATCTTTTCTTAATAGTTTGAAGATCGGTTCACAAGTTGCTGTGAGATGAGAGATGAACCTGGAAATGTAATTCAGCCTGCCTAGAAACCCTCGCACTTCTTTTTCTGTCTTTGGTGCGGGCATGTTCTGGATTGCTTTGACTTTATCAGGGTCCACTTCTATTCCCTTTTGACTGACAATGAAACCTAACAACTTTCCTGACTTGACACCAAAGGTGCATTTGTTTGGATTCAAACGCAGTTGATACTTCCTCAATCTCTCAAACAATTTCTGGAGATGTACAAGGTGCTCTTCTTCAGATGAGGACTTGGCGATCATGTCATCCACATACACCTCAATTTCCTTGTGCATCATGTCGTGGAACAAAGTGACCATAGCCCGCTGATATGTTGCCCCGGCGTTCTTCAATCCAAAAGGCATTACTTTGTAGCAGAAAGTGCCCCATGGTGTTATGAAAGTTGTTTTCTCCATGTCTTCGGGCGCCATTTTGATCTGATTATAACCCGAGAATCCATCCATAAAAGAGAAGACTGGGAATCGAGCAGTATTATCTACTAACACGTCAATGTGAGGAAGGGGAAAATCATCTTTTGGGCTTGCTCTATTCAAATCCCGGTAGTCTACACACATTCGGACCTTTCCATCCTTCTTTGGCACTGGCACGATGTTAGCAATCCATTCGGGGTACTTGGCCACTGCGAGGAATCCCGCGTCAAACTGTTTCTTGACTTCCTCCTGAATCTTGAGAGCCATGTCCGGCCTAGTTCTTCTCAACTTTTGTTTGACAGGTGCACATTCGGGCTTGAGCGGAAGCTTGTGTTCAACTATGCTTGTGTCTAACCCCGGCATATCCTGATATGACCATGCAAAGACATCCACATACTCTCTGAGCAGCTTGACCAAACCCTCTTTTACCTCTGACTGCAGGGTTGCACCTATCTTGACTTCTCTTTTATCCTCTTCATTCCCCAGATTGATCACATCCACTGGTTCCTGATGAGGTTGAATCATCCTCTGTTCTTGATCCAATAACCGAGCTAACTCTGCTGGAAGTTCATAATCTTCCTCTTCATCCTCTTCAGCAAGATTGATCGGGAATCCGAAATCATGAAGATTTACAGCATTGTTATGGTCCAAAGGTTCATTTCTGCATGATATATTTTTTGATTTTTAGATGAATGCAAAGTGGTCATGATATGCAAGAAGTTATTGCCATTTTTATTGTTTTTATCTTTTTAAAACTGAAAAAATAAAGAATAAAAAATAGGACAAAATATGCACATAAAATACTTTCATTCATTGATAATCATTCGTTAAAAACAAAGATAAGCCCTTACAAAATCATCCACATGCCTCGGGCGCGGCAAGGGGAATTTTGAAAATAAAGAAAAATTACTTTGAAATAACAAAAACTTGGGGAATCTCAACAGCCTTCCAGTTTGATAGAACGGTGCTTGCAGGGCATTGATTCACCCAATTGTTGGTTCCTTGACTGGCCTTTTCTTCATTCTCTAGCATGTTGATCTGTTCAGCTGACCTGAGCCCAGCGCTCACAAAGACCTCTTCGAGGGGAGTGTTAAAGTCGAAAACCTTCTGCTTCCCCTTTGATGGCTGATAACCCACACCTAGCAAATCTTTCTTCTCATGGGGATATACCAGTTGCCCCCACCCTTTAAGAGCACCTTCCTCCATGGCTTTCTTCAAATCCTTCCAAGATGTGATGGAGGCCCTTGGCTTCTGATCCGCCTGAGAAGTGGTAGCAATCTTCATAGTCTTAAACTGTGCGGTTAGCACGTCTTCCTCTTCTTGGTCTACCACAGTGACGGTGGCAATTTCAAGAGCTTGGAATTGGGTTTCAAGTACCCCCTCTTCCGTTTCAATATACCTGAACGAAGACAAGTGGCTCACTAAAGCATCTTCTTCCCCCGAGACAATTACCAATTTGTCGTCAACTATGAACTTGAGTTTTTGGTGCAAAGTTGATGTTACAGCGCCGGCAGCGTGAATCCACGGACGCCCCAACAAGCAACTGTAGGAAGGATTTATGTCCATGACCTGAAAAGAGAT
Organism: Trifolium repens; assembly: GCA_030408175.1. Taxonomy (NCBI): domain Eukaryota; kingdom Viridiplantae; phylum Streptophyta; class Magnoliopsida; order Fabales; family Fabaceae; genus Trifolium; species Trifolium repens. The sequence goes on along the minus strand of CP125845.1, from coordinate 17,207,496 downwards.
GTTGAATAAATGCGGCCCGATTACCATTGGCAATTCAATTTCCCCAATAACCTCTCTCTGTGATCCGTCAAAGGCTTTGACGATCATACTGCTAGGCTTGAGAACCGGTCCAACAAGAGATAACTTCAACAAAGTTGATTTGGGCATGACATTGAGGGAGGAACCCGTGTCCACTAACACCCTTGCAATAGTGTTATCTTGACACTTCATGGAAATGTGGAGAGCTTTGTTGTGTGCATGCCCCTCAACTGGCAATTCTGCGTCTAAAAATCCTAGACAACGGCTTTCGGTTATATTAATGCACACCCCATCAAACTGGGCAACCGTAATATCCTGATCCACATGGGCCTTTTGCAGAAGTTTCAATAAAGCATTCCTATGTGCCTCCGAACTCATCAACAGGGAGAGCATAGAAATCTTTGACGGAGTTTGACCGAGCTGATCTATCACTCGATAGTCGCTTCTTTTGATTATCTTGAGGAACTCATCTGAATCACTCTGAGGGGTTGTTTCTTTGGGTGCTCCCCCCTCAAGAGTCTTGCTTAAGACATTCTCATTGACCGTTGTAACTGGCCCTCTTGCACTGTCTTGCACTGGTTTCTGAGCAAACACCCTGCCACTCCGAGTCATACCCCCGGTCCCATCAATGCTAACTACCACTGGCTCTGGCAGGGTCACAGGTTTTCCTTGTATTGAAGCTGATGTATTGTATATCCAAGGTGTAGCTTTAGTGTTGGTAAAAGGAAATGGTGCTGGTGTTTGAATCACCAAGGGCTGCAACTTTGCCTCGGCTCTTTGGTAAACTATCTCTATTGGCTTCATGACCTTCTCATGCTCATGTGGTTCCATCATAGCCACCATGCCCTTTCTTTGAGAATAACCAATTTGTACCAACCCTTGGTCCATTAACTCCTGAAGACATTCCTTCATCCTTGCGCAATGATTTGGATTCTCCTCGCATTCTATGCAATCTGCATGCATGCTTGAGAACTGGTCAAAGCTGAGCAAAATCTCCTTTACTAAGCTCAAAGGAGTTCGTATATCCGACACATCCTTAATCAAACATTCGGCGCCCTCAATCATGTTGATTCCTCCCCCTGAGTGGTTGGGCAGAGGGTTTCCCTTGACATTGGGGCCCGCTTCCTTGAATGACAACAACTTCTGATCGATCAACTTTTGTACCTCATTTTTGAAGACCCTACAATTCTCAATGGAGTGCCCCTCAGCTCCAGAATGATATTCACAGGTGGCACCTTGCTTGTACCACGCGGGGAAAGGTGGATTCATCTGTTTCAAAGTCTTGAGTGTTACCATCTTACTGTGAACAAGATATGGCAACAGTTCTTTGTATGACACAGGAATAGGATCAAACACTTTTCTAACTTGTTGCTGAGGTGGAGAAGCTTGTTGTGACTGTGGTTGATATGGGTAACCTTGGGGTGGTGGTGAATACTGAGGCACTTGATATTGTGGCTGTTGTTGATGAGCCGGAGCTGTGTAGGGAATGTATTGAACTGGCATCACTGACTGGTGGTGAGCCACAGCATTGGTGTTTCCTTCTTTCTTTCTTGCAAAGTTATTGGTGGGCTTCTTTGTGTTGTTTGGTGAACTTGCGTTAGTTTGGATTTTGCCGGTTTTGACGCCGCTTTCAATTCTCTCACCAATCCTGACTAGATCAGAGAAGCCAGAGGATACACTACCGATCATCCTCTCAAAATAAACCCCTTGCAAGGTATTAGTGAACATATCTACCAGCTCAGTCTCTAGCAGTGGAGGACGGACCTGCGCCGCTAGCTCTCTCCATCTTTGAGCATAGACTTTGAATGACTCCCCCTCCTTCTGAGTCATGTTTTGCAGCTGGGTACGACTAGGAGCCATGTCTAAGTTGTACTGGTACTGCTTAATGAAAGCATTGGCTAGATCTCTCCATGACCGGATGTGATTTCCCTCTAGCTGCATATACCAATTTAAAGATGCCCCTGCCAAGCTATCTTGGAAACAGTGTATCATCAGCTTGTCGTTGTTGGCATAGGATGCCATTTTCCTGCTGTACATCACAAGGTGGTTTCTGGGGCAGCTCAAGCCCTTGTACTTCTCAAACTCCGGTACTTTGAACTTGGCTGGGATCACCAGATCGGGCACTAGACACATGTCTGAAAAATCCAAAGAGTCACTTCCTCCTTCCATCGTCTTCAAACGATCCTCAATAGCCTTGAATTTCAGTTTTGCCTCCTCCAGCTGAGGAAGAGTTCCATCAAACTTCGACCCACTATTCTGAGCATCTGAGCTATGGTACACATCATGAGGATCCTCCTGAACCTGCTGAACAATAGTAGGTTGGGGCTGAGTTGGGGTTGCCCCGGCTGGAATTCCTGAATTGTTGATAGGAGGAGGAACTGAAGTAGCCCCGTCCCCAAGAGGTACATACCCCGGTGGAGTATAACCCGGAGGTAAACCGTACACAGGCCACACCATGCTGGCCGGTTCGTTAGTCGCTGTCTCTGCGTTCACTGCTGGAACTGACGGCTGATTCTGTGCGGCCAACATTTCCAACACGCGATCCATCTTAGCTGCCAACTGGGACACCTCCCCCTTTAGTTCGCTATGCTGTTCTTGCCAATTCTCCATTACCAGACTGGAAGCACTTCTTGTCCAATGTAGATGTCGAGGATAACGCTGTTGAGATGGGAGAACGGTAATGAGATGATGCCCTTTTTTATGTATGCAAATGCAGATGCATGTAAAGTTTATGTTTTTATTTTTTGTTTTTGTTATATTTGATTTTTTTCAGGGAATTGCAAATAAATAATTAATATAAACACTTCAGGATATGGATAGAAAGATCAAAATATCATCCAATTTTTTAAACCAAGTCATTACATAATCATTGAGAACAAACAAAAATACAAAGATTCAAAATCCCAAAAGCTCAATACATAACATATCCTAGATACAATACTAAAGTCCCTTCTTGGCCTTCTTGACGACATTCTTGTATGCTGTCACCACTGCTCGGCAATAGCACACGAACTCTTTGACCGCTCCTGAGACATTAAGAAAAGGGACCTCCGCCTCAGCCATCCTCAACATCCGAGGCATCTCATCCAACACTGAAGTAGACACCAACAGCATTTCACGGAAAGCTATCCTCCACCTAGCCATCTCCTGCAGAGACATCTCGATGACCAACTTGTGGTACTTCAAATCTTTCTCTAGACGTTCAATTTGCTCCGCCACTTGAATCATTTGATCTTCATGGGCTCTTGTGATCTGAGCGAGACTCTCTTCATATCTTTGCATGGACTCTTTATCCTTCCGCCTTTCTTGAGAATGAAGTTTTTCTTTCCTTAGCGACTCCAATTCTTTCTCTTGTTTAAGCTTCTTGAACTCTTGTTGGACTTTCTTCAACTCTTGAGTCTTTTCTTCAAACTTTTTCCTCCAATCCCCTTGGGCGATCATGGCCTTGTTTCCTGTGGCATACATTTCATCATTGGAACGCTTCAAGCCCTTGATTTCCTCTTTCAATGCTGTGATGCTTAAGTTTGAGCTGGCAAGACCATCCTTGTACTTCTCTTCCCTTTCTTGAGCTTCTTTCACTCTCTTCTTGCACCCTTGAATCTCTTCATCTTTTGCATCCCTTTCCCTTTTGAAACTCTTTGCCTCTCCTTGAAAGCTAAAGCACTTGAATTGCAAATCTTCATTTTCTTTCTTTAGCTTTGCAATTTGATCTTTCAAAGCATCGGCTTCTTCCCTTGAGATGGTGATGATGGGCTCAGGCTCTTGAGAGGCATAAGTTACTGGAGTAGTGATGGCGAAAGGCATTCGAATCTCTTGAACACGGCCCTTTACCCATCGAGTGTAGGCTTCCTTGGCTAAGCAATTCTTTTTCCCCATTAAGGTCTTATCCACCTTTCTCCATGCTCTCTTAACCTTTTCCCACAATTCCAAGTTACTATCTTCAGGCTTCAAGACGAACTCAGTCAACAACACTTTTTCAGGTTCACCCTCAATAGGGTAACCTAGCTGACGAGTAGCCAAGACCGGATTGTAGTTCACACAACCTAGGGTTCCAATAAGAGGGACATTTGGAAACCCTTCACACCTAAGGAGCATCTTGGGAGTGTCCAAACTACGAGAGTACCAACGGATATCACTAGCTGACAGAGAACTTAACTTTTCAGACCAATTGGTTGACGCATCTTCCACAAAGGGACCCTTCTCAGGCATATGCAACCAAAACCAACTCATGAGCAAAGGAATACAACACTGAACTTGACCTCCTTTCTTCGCACTACGCCGGTCACAAAGGGAGTAAAGACAATCTGCAAGTAAGGTAGGAACTGGGTTCCTTGTTAAGAAAACCCCGACTGCTGACATGCTGATCACATTATCTCGGCTAGGAAACAAAACCAGTCCGTACACCAACAAAGCCAGAATGGCATTATGAGCCCTCCAATTACCCTTGGCAAGTTCTTCCTGAGCCTTAGCTTCCAAAGTGGTCTTGAAAAACCCTTCAATCCCTTTCGGTGCTCGAAGTGATGAAATCCCCTCTTGATCTAGGTGCAAGGCCTTCACAATCTCTGCCTCAATGGGAGTCTCTCTCATATAACACAACTTCCCTTCAATGCTCGAACCCAAAATCTTCTCAAACTCCTCAATGGTTGGAGATAGCTGAAAGTCTCGGAACGTGAAGCAACGAAGAGGATAGTCAAAGAATTGTGCCAAAGTAATCAATACCGAAGTGTCCACCTCCACATGCAAGAGACTCAAAATAGACCCAAAATTAGCTTCAAAGTTGGTCCTACTAATAGCTGTCAATTTTTTTTCCATGGCCAAAAGACTCTCCACCTTTGGAACTTTGAAAACAAAATGATGACAGCCCTTTCTTTCAAAAGCCATATCCTTGATGTTTACAAAAATCTCCTAATTCCCTGAAAGAATCAAAATTTCCTTATGATTTTAATGATGGATGAATATGCATGAGTGCATGATGCATGAATATGTCATTTGGAGCATTCAAAGTCACAACGTAGCAGAGGTTTAATTTATCATTTTGGGGTCAAAAAGGCTCAAAGTTACCTGTAACCCATTCCCCTCACATGTTGTTCTAAGTTTGACAAAGTGCCTAAAATCACGGATTACCCCTTTGGATACGACGTCGCTATTGCAAAGCTCACGACATACGTGCCCAAAAGGAAATCTCATCTAGGTAAGGCCGTTGAGCAACCTTGACACGGGTTCTAAACAGAGGTCCCTAGTAACAAGGTTTGGTTCTAGACCGGGTAATAAAGGTCCCTAGAGTCATGGACTCTCCAAGAAAACATCAGAGACACTGGTCAACTGTCCCGTGTCCTGACATTCTCAAGAGAATCTATTCTAGGCGAGGTGATTATGCCGGAGTCACTAGTCAACTGTCCGGTGACCCAACATAAAGACCCCTAGCTTAGCCTAAGCTTTTCTCAAGCTCGGGTGTAGAGCTTCTCACAGTAACCACGCCTCAAGGGCAAAAGAAAAATAAAAGAAGGAGTAGAAGAAGAGAAACAGCCAACCAAGCAGATATAATTGACAGAAAAATAAAAGATAAAGGCAAGATATTGCAAACCAGGAAATAGCAAACAAACAAGCAAACCAACTAAACTGGGCTTAACTCTCTATAGTCCCCAGTGAAGTCGCCAGCTGTAGCGGGCTGGAAAATTACTTCCATTTTTCATACAATGAAGTCGCCATCGACGTTTATTTATCCCGTGGGGGGAAAGGAAAATATCGCGAAAACCTTGGTTTAGGTTCGGGAGTTGGTTATGCGAGAGGAAGGTATTAGCACCCCTCGCATCCATCGTACTCGATGGGAACCGTTTAGGTGGTTTGGGGTTTGTTTGTGCAGGTTTGAATTAAATTACTTTATCTCTTACCTAATCTCTACTTCGTTTCCAAAATAAATTAAAAGAAAATAAGGGTTTTTATTAATTGAGTTTGACGGTTGTAGGAGCCCGCTCCTACGTATTCCCCGGTGCAATGGGAAACTCAAAACTCACGTAGTTCTGGTAAAAAATGTTTGTGGGGTTGGTTGATTTTAAATGGATATCGTTTATTTCGTATTCCGCTGATACAACGACGCTTGTATGCTCCACTTAGAGGCTTAAGCTGTGTGTGTGTGTCAGAGGAATAGATAAAACGCGTATCCATTGTTAAAAGGAGAGTTTGATTAACGGATGTGGCTTAACTCGCATTCCGCTGATACAACGACGCTTGTGTGCTCCACTTGGAGGCTTAAGCTGTGTATGTGTCAGAGAAATGGATAAAGCGTATATCCATGTTTTCTGAAAAGAAGTTTAAGTGTGTGAAGGTTAACTTTTAACGCTTGTTTTTTGGAATGAGAGCAGCTTGAGTGACTAGTCAACTGTCCGGCCACCAAGACAACTCGGGGAAGAACGAAGCAACTGCCAGGTTCTCCCTTTTTCATTCATTATTGTGAAATCCTTTGATTAAGTTTATTCAGAAATAACGTTTGAAAGAAGTACGAGGGTTGGTTTATTTTAGAGTTCATTCTAGAATGAGAGCAGCTTGAGTGACTAGTCAACTGTCCGGCCACCAAGACAACCCAGAGAAGAAAGAAGCAACTGCCAGATTCTCTCCTTTTCATTCTTTAGTTCTTATGAAAAGCCTTTGATTAATTATTAAGAAAAAAATGTTCGAAAGAAAAACGATTGTTGGTTTATTTTAGAATTCATTCTAGAATGAGAGCAGCTTGAGTGACTAGTCAACTGTCCGGTCACCAAGACAACTCGGGGAAGAACGAAGCAACTGCCAGGTTCTCCCTTTTTCATCCATTGATTATTGCAAAAAGTTTGATTAATTTATTACGAAAAAGCAAAGTCCAAAAGAAAAGATCAAGAGAACCAGAGCAGACACAATAGCAAAACAGATAATAATAATAAAATAAATCATGAAATATGCAAATCAAAAATGCACATGTATAGATTGAAATGATACAAATGATTGATGCAAATATGCAATGCTAAGTAAACATGTATGAAGGAATAAGTTAAATATAGTACGAAAATTAAATTGCGAGCAATTAAATAAATACATGTAAGTATGAGATAAATAAACAAACATAAGCAAACATGATTGACCTAAGCTAATTAGGGTTAGACAAAAATATGTGCAAAAGAAAGTGACCCAAAAGTACTTAAAGAAGTAATTTGGATCACTTAAGCACTTATTAAAAAAATAAACTAAGAGCAACTTAAACTAAAATGACCTATGAAAATAAGTTGGAAAAGCAAAATAATATTCACATATGAAAGCTACTGTATCATAATGAATGTTGTGTAAAAATTAGGGTCAAATAAGCTAAAGAGCTTCTTGAAACCCTAAATAAACACTTATGCACAAAATAGCTTAATATAAAAAACACTTATAAAAATAAGTTAAAAAAGAAATCACACATGGAAATATGATATAAGCATAAACAGTGACTTACTGAGCTTAAATAAGCTAAGAAGTCACTTAAGTGCTTTTACAAATAAGCTAAAAAAAACATTTAAGTCATTCTGGGGGGTGTAAAATATGAAGAGAAGTAAAAACTGGGGGGTGCAGAAAGCAGGGTCTGCACCCAAGGCCCAAGCCCAGTCCGGTCAACAACAAAAACCGCAGTCAACCAAAAAAAGATTCTGTGCAGCAAGGAAAACAAGGCGCGTCGTGAGCGCGAAGGATCTGAGCCGTATGATCAAAATCAAACGGCCACAAGCTTACCGGCCCAAACAGTGATATGGTGTGGCGCTCTATCAAACAAAACGTGCGCCCAGATCATCAACGCCGTCAGATCTCATTTAAATGAGATCTGACGGCTCCGTTTTAAAAAGAAAATCAACGCACAGAAAAAACGAACCAGATCCAACGGCTGAGATTTAAACTCAGCGAAGAAGATGGACCACGGCTAGGTCGTCTTCTCCGTCGAGCCTCGCCGTCTCCGGCGACAACTCCGGTCGCCGGAGTTTTCAAAACTCCACCAAATCACGCGATTTTTACACAGTTTTGTTCGTATTTTTACAAGGATTCCAAAAGTACAAATGGTTTTTAACAAATCAGTGTAAAAACGCGAAAACGAAGAGGAAACAAATTTGAAATCAAAACTCAAACACACGATTCAAGCCAAATTTACACAAACCAGCTCAGCAGTAAGCGTCAGAGTACAAAAAGGAGACGAATGGTATAAGAATCTACCTGAATAGGCCTCTGAATCGTCCGGTTCGAACTTGATTTTCTTCTTGGTGCCGTGGTGCTCTCTGCTCCAATTCCTTCACCTTTTTGCTTGATAAATGAGTGTTTCTTACTTCTGGAACTTGGATAAAGGTGTTTGAACAAGAAAGGAAGGAGTTTGAGCAAGAATTCTGTGATTTCAAAAAATGAAAAGTGAAGAACAAATGGTGGTTTTTTAGTCCTTATCTCTGCGCCGTTTTTCAGTCTCTCCCCCCTCTAGGGCACTGAAATCAAGGTTCTATATATAGGGAAAGATTAGGTTAAGTGAGTGGTGATTTGTGAGAAGGGTTGAGGGCATAATGGAATTTTATCATTAAGATATTTGTACTATTTTTTTTATTCTCTTTTGTTCCAAAAATTGGTGGTGATTGGGCTGAAAAATAGAAGGCTCTAAGTCCATGGTGAGGTGTAATGGGGATGAGAAATTTTTGGTACCTCTCCTTTGATGATTTTTTTTGATCATTTTTGAAATAAAACAAAAGATAGAAATAATACATAATAACAATAATAATAAAAAAATGCAATAATAAAAATATGCATGATGAAACATAATTATGTGAAATGTTTATGCATTAAAAATGGAAAGAAAAAGAATTGAGAAATTAATTTTTAAAAGGTTTCTTGTAATACAAGTAACTAGTTAATAAATAATAAAATAAATAAAAAAAAATAAAAAAAAATAAAAAAAATAAAAATAATGCAAGGGCGAAATGGTAAAAATAAGTATGGGGCAAAATTAGGGTATGACAAGGTGGCGGTGGAAATCCAACTCTCTTAGTTTATTCACGATTCGATCTTGCTATTCCATGTTGATTGAATCGCATGTGGGTAAGGCGTTGGATGCTAATGTGTTGGTCGCCATTAAAAAATTATGGAGAAATGATGTTCCATCCAAAATTCATGTCTTTGGTTGGCGCCTTTTATTAGAGAGACTCCCAATGAGATCGGCACTTAACCATAGAGGTATTTTGACCAACGCTCACGAATTGCCACTAGTGCAGAAAAGCCTTTTTAGGTCGGTTTCGTGTGTGGCTTAAGTTTTCCTGACATAACAAGTTTTAACTTGTTAGGACGGGTTGGACCTGACTTAACAAACTACATTTTAAGTCAGTTAAACTTTATGCGTCTTAAGAAGTCCAGGTTTTAGGGCACGTCTAACCGACTTAAGTCGGCTATTAGTAACCGACCTAAGAAGTTTTTTTTTCCTGCAGGTTTTTTTTCTATAATAGCACCGTTTTTTTCCTGCACAATATATATATATATATATATATATATTCAGCAACTTCATATTATATTCCATTACCATATTTCAAAATAAAACCGTAGAAGTAAAAATATTGTCATATCAAATTAAAATATTATTGTAATCAAAATAAGTACACAAAATTACTAGGCAAGTTCAATTGCACTAAAATGAAAAATCAGCAAATATAACTAGTCTTATCAAAAAGCTAGCATAAACAAAGAGTAACTACCTAGGTGAAATAGCAACTACGTACTTATATTGTAACACCATAACCCATAGACGTAATAAATAAATAAATAAATAAACACGTATAAGCATCAAGGTGTATACAATTAAATAATATAGCATATCATATCATCTTAAAGTTAAAAACATAGCAGCGGATATAATATCATATCATGACATCATGAATCTTCATACACATATGAATAAAATCCCTTGACGAAGATCAATAGTCTCAAAATAATCCAAACGTGAAGATCATACATAAGTCATAAGCAAGGTCATAGAAGTAATAATACTCAAATACATCGATCACGGAATATAACTACCCGACACGATGTTACAAGTACCAGAGCACTAATTATTACAAACCAAAACTAGTAAGAAGTCTAGGAGAAGCATAATGCTAACTCCTTACCGCTAATAGCTAAACGCACCGACAAAGCTACTTCTCAAGAGATACGTCCTCACCCTGCACCTCTGAACCCCCCAAAGGTTTAGAAATTACACAAAACAGAGAGTTAGTATAAAATTCCAAAATAAGCGTAAGTATAAGCAATACTATACAACTTCATACAAAATAATTGAGAGACATTCAAAACTTCTCATAATAGGCACATGGTTACATAGGCAATAAGCATAAGCAATAGATACACATATAAACCAAAGGCCACGAATCAAGTATACACAATTTAATCACAAAAGATTAATGAGGCACAAATACTAACAATTACCATTTAGTTCACACAATTTTTCACCTTCATCTCCTAATGCAATCTAATGCCACATTCATGCAATGCATCCTAGTAACATTACTAAGTGCATGTGGTACCTCGTAGTTATTGAAAAACTTATTCCAAATATATTTTAGTCAACCGCAGCTACTAAAATATCTGCTATACTTTAGGGCTCATCTAAAGTATCTGCTCATCATACAAAATGATGCATGTATGCAAGATTACCAATCACATAATTTAATCATCTCATCCTATAAGGATATCACAACATAAACATATCTCAATAACTTAATTGAAGATATACAATCCCATTGATTAAATCATATTCAATTAATCTCACAAGTAATCAAGCATACATATTCAATAATTACATTATCACAATCACTTATTCATAATTCAATACTAACTCAAGTATTCAATCATATTATCCTCAATAAGACATTCATATATAAGCTATCATGTCATCCTATAATCAAAAGATCATAATTAAGACATGTTAAAAGCATAGGATTCTCCAAATTAAACTTGTACTAAAAATTGGTTCAGGGCACCCTCGCTTGTCGGGCACCAGCGAGTGACTAGCGAGGAGTTACAGACTGGTGCTCGCCCCCAGCGGACTGAAAGCGAGGAACAATCGTTACCTCTCGCCACCCCTCGCCGGGCGAGTACAGGAAATTTCTGGGTAACATCAAGAACGATGAATGCTCACTCCAGCGACCATAGTAGTCGCCCAGCGAACAAGCCCAGAAAAGACCCCTGTTTTCGGTTTAAGCTTAGAATCACCTAAAGACATCACTTTTCATCATATAAATTCTTAAAGCTATCAACTTTAAGCATACATAGGTCATATAAGCCTAGAAGTACAACTATAAACATGAATTAACACCAAAAAGGGTAAGAATCATGAATTTTCATACATTACTTCAAAAGTTTCATAACAACACAAAATCTCTAACAAACATCTACACATTCCCATTATTAATCCCCAAATTCGTGTTGTACATTTCAAGGAAAGTACTAATAATTCTAATACCTAATAAAAATCATTACTTGAATTCAATTCCCATCCCAAAAGAGAAAAGAGTGAGAGAAGATTGAGTTGGAGAAAAATAGATTTTCTCCCCTTCTCTTGATCACCCTAGAATGAAATACAACCCTCTTACTTTGTTGACATGAAATCTCTAGCTTTCTAATCCTTAGCTTTAGCTCCCCTCTTGACTCTATCCTCTTATCTTGTTCTTAGCTCTTTCTCTCTCTACCTCCTTCTTCAAAATGTGGTTTTTGTCTAATGACAACACTACTCTAGGTTTACTATCTTCTTTTCTTATCATAATACTATTATGCCCTTCTCTACTTTCTTAATTGACATTGGGCTTGGCCCATAAACTTAATAACTCTACTCATGTCTTGTGACTAACTCACTAATTCTATCTCATTCTACTAACTTTACTAACTCTATTAATCTTTTTTAATCAATTAACTCATGCTAATTAATTAACTTAAGGTTCTCAACTCAATCTAATATGATTATTGATTATCCAAAATACCCTCACACTCATAAATCAAATAAATCACAATATCATTCAAATAAATAATTAAACACATAAATAATAAATAAGCTTAAAAATCCTATTTATTCTAACATGGGTGTTACAACTCTACCCCCCTAAAAAAGAATTTTCGCCCTCGAAAATTACCTGAAAACAACTCCGGATAGGACTTCTTCATCTCATCCTCAAGCTCCCAAGTAGCACTTTTACCAGTCGGTCCTCCCCAAATAACTTTAACCGATGCAATCTCTTTGTTTCTTAACTTCCTCACTTCCCTTCCTTCGATTCTCAAAGGAATAGTCTCAACCATAAGATTTTCCCTTACTTGGATGTCATCCGCTTCTATAACATGAGTTGGATCGGGAACATACTTTCTTAATTGTGACACATGAAACACATTATGCAAATTTGATAAAGATGGTGGCAAGGCAATCCGATAAGCTACTTTACCAACTCTCCCAAGGATTTGATAAGGTCCAATAAATCTCGGTGTCAACTTCCTTGACTTCAAAGCACGTCCAATTCCGGTTGTGGGTGAAACTCTTAAGAACACATGATCACCTTCATTGAATTCCACACACTTTCTTTTCTTGTCATAGTAACTCTTTTGTCTACTTTGAGATGCTCTCATCTTCTCTTGTATCATCTTGATCTTTTCCGTGGTTTGTTGAACTATCTCCGGTCCTAGTACAACATTTTCTCCCGATTCATGCCAACACAAAGGGGTTCGACATCTTCTACCATATAATGCTTCAAAAGGTGCCATCCCAATACTGGCATGAAAACTATTATTGTAAGTGAATTCTATCAAAGGCAACTAACTATCCCAATTTCCTCCTCCTTCTAAAACACAAGCTCTCATTCTTAGCTTAGTCCCCAAGGCCTCTTGCAAACTTTCCCAAAATCTTGAAGTAAATCTTGGGTCTCTATCCGATACAATACTAGAAGGAATCCCATGCAACCTCACAATTTGATCCACATAAATCTCCGCCAATCTTGGTATTAGTGTTCCGGTCTTGAAAGCAATGAAATGCGCCGACTTTGTCAATCTATCAACAATCACCCAAATCGAATCGTTTCCTTTTGTAGTTCTTGGCAAACCACTCACAAAGTCCATAGCGATGCTATCCCACTTCCATTCCGGTATAAACATAGGTTGTAACAATCCCGAGGGTCTTTGATGTTCAACCTTAGACTTTTGACAAGTTAAACAAGCATACACAAACTCGGCAACTTCTTTCTTCATACAAGGCCATCAAAACAACTTCTTCAAGTCTTGATACATCTTAGTTGCTCCGGGGTGAATACTCAATCCACTCTTATGTCCTTCCTCCAAGATCATTTTCTTTAATTCGGGTATGTCAGACACACAAACTCTATCTCTAAACCTTATAACTCCCTTCTCATCAACTTTAAAATCGGTTTCCTTTCCTTGATTAATCAACGCAAGACGATTCACTAGACTCAAATCTCATCTTTGACCATCCTTTACTTTATCAAGAAAATCATTGGTGAGCTTCAACATTCCTAACTTGACACTATGAGGCGTCGTTTCACACACCAAACTGAGATCTCTAAATTGTTCGATCAAATCCAATTCTCTTGCCATAAGTGACGATATATGTAGAGACTTCCTACTCAAAGCATCTGCAACTACATTCGCCTTCCCGGGATGGTAACTTAGTCCAAAGTCATAGTCCTTCAAAAATTCTAACCAACGTCGTTGTCTCATGTTCAATTCCTTCTGGTCAGACAAGTACTTCAAACTCTTGTGATCACTAAAAACCTCGAATCTAGAACCAAACAAATAGTGCCTCCAAATCTTTAAGACAAACACAACGGCGGCTAACTCAAGATCATGCGTCAGATAGTTCTTCTCATGCACTTTTAATTGTCTAGAGGCATAAGCAACCACTTGTCCATCTTGCATAAGCACACCTCATAGTCCCATCAAAGACGCATCACAATACACAACAAACGGTTCATTCGGTTTTGGTAAGATCAAAACTGGTGCAGACGTCAACCTCCTTTTCAACTCTTGAAAACTTTTCTCGCAAAGGTTATCCCAAACAAAAGCTTGACCCTTCCTAGTCAACCGGGTCAACGGTAAAGCTAATCTCGAAAAACCTTCAATAAATCTCCGATAATATCCGGCAAAACCAAGAAAACTTCTTATCTCAAAAACTGATTCTGGAGTTCCCCACTTCAACACTGCATCAACCTTAGAAGGGTCCACCGCAATACCTCCACTAGATATAACATGTCCTAGGAAACTCACTTCTTTAAGCCAAAATTCACACTTGGATAGCTTCGCATAAAGCTTCTTCTCTTGTAACGTCTTCAATACAATCCTCAAATGTTCCGCATGTTCTTCTTCGCTCTTAGAGTAAATCAAAATATCATCTATGAACACCACCACAAACTTGTCTAGATATGAATGAAAGATTCGATTCATGTATTCCATAAACACACCGGGAGCGTTGGTCACACCAAAAGGCATAACTGAATACTCATAGTGACCATATCTAGTTTTAAAAGCAGTCTTCGGAATATCCTCCGCCTTAACTCTTATCTGATGATATCCCGACCTCAAATCTATCTTGCTAAACACACAGGCGCCCACCAACTGATCCATCAAATCATCGATCCTTGGTAACGGATACTTGTTCTTGATCGTCACTTGATTCAAACGACGGTAATCGATGCACAATCTCATGCTCCCGTCCTTCTTCTTCACTAAAAGCACTGGTGCACCCCAAGGTGATACACTTGGTCTAATAAACTTCTTTTCCAAAAGTTCTTCTAATTGTTTCTTTAATTGCTCTAACTCTGATGCCGACATTCGATAAGGCGCCATTGAGATTGGGTTAGTACCAGGTGCTACTTCAATACTAAACTCAACCTCTCTCTCTGGTGGTAGATCAGAAACATCTTCCGGAAACACATCTGGAAACTCACACACCACAGGTAACTGATTCACTCCTGATTCTCCTCCTAACTTCAAGGAAGCAAACATCACAAACATCTCTGCATGTTCCTTCAGGGACTTAGTCACTTCGCTACTACCCATAAGATCTAACTTTAAATCCTCATCCGGCTTAGGGAAAACTACCGTCTTAGTACAACAATTGATATGAACGCGATTAAACTCAAGTCAGTTCATACCAAAAATCACATCAATGTTACTCAAAGGAATACATACTAGATCCATACCAAAATGCCTACCAAAAATAGTTACCGGACAATTAACACATACGAGCTTAGTAGTAACCGAGTCACTAGCGGGTGTTTCTATTACCATACATCTTGACATAACAGAAGTTTCCAAATTAAGACTTTTCATGCAGTCGAAAGAGATAAAAGAATGGGTAGCCCCAGTATCAATCGTGGCACGTAAAGGAGTATCATGAATGAAGCACGTACCTCTGATAAGATTATCCATTGCTCCCGAGTCACCTCCATCCAAAACAAAGACTTTTCCTCCACTCTTCTTAGGTTTCTTGCATTCCGGACTCTTATGTCCCAATTCCCCACAATTGTAGCAACTCACCGGTTCGGTGCATTCATAAGACTTATGACCGGGCTTCTTACACCTAAAACATGTGATCTTCTCCTTGTCATAGTTCCCAACTGGCTTCTTACCACTACTTTCACCAATTTTCTTCTTTGCTTTGTTGTCATAAGGCTTTCCACGGTTCACATCTTTTCCTTTCTTGTCATTAACCATCTTGTAGTGATCGGACTTAGCTCTTCCATCAATGTCACAAATCCTACTCTTAGTCACCAAGGAAGCAAAATCTCTAAACTCCGAGAATCCAATAAGATGCTTCACTTCAGGTCTCAAGCCATTCTCAAACTTCACACACTTGTCATGTTCGGCCTCAAGAGTGTTGTAGTGTGGTGCAAACCTACAAAGAGACTCAAACTTGGCGGCATACTCCGCAACGGTCATGTTTCCTTGCTTAAGCTCCAAGAATTCATTCACTTTGCGATTCCTCACGTCCATAGGAAAGTACCTACCCAAAAACTCCCTCTTAAACATAGTCCAAGTCAACACTACTTCTCCAACTCCAAATCTTAGACTAGCATGCTTCCACCAATAGGCCGCATCATCACTTAGCATGTAAGTACCCAACACAACCATTTGTTCCTCCGTGCATCCCATAGCTGTAAAGATCCTCTCGACATCCTCAATCCATTTTTGAGCACCTTCCGGGTCAAAACCTCCGGCAAAAGTAGTTGGTTGATTCTTCAAGAACCTCTCAAGTCTTGACTCCACTTCATTACCCCTCCTAGCTTCCCTTTCCATCCTTTCCGCATTCCTATTAGCCGCTTCTTGGTTCATTGCATTAGCCATCATGGCCAAGGCATCCGCAATTGCTCTATTAGTAGTCATCACCTGAACACATCAAAGAATCCTACCAAGGTTAGAACTAATGCATCAACAGTGTACCCCACACATGTCTTACATACGGGTAATCTATCCTAGTTGATCTTACATTGACCGACCTTGCTCTGATACCACTATTGTAACACCCTAACCCATACACGTAATAAATAAATAAATAAACACGTATAAGCATCAAGGTGTATACAATTAAATAATATAGCATATCATATCATCTTAAAGTTAAAAACATAGCAGCGGATATAATATCATATCATGACATCATGTATCTTCATACACATATGAATAAAATCCCTTGACGAAGATCAATAGTCTAAAAATAATCCAAACGTGAAAATCATACATAAGTCATAAGCAAGGTCAACTCCTTCTCATTTAGCTGTCTTTCCTTACCGCTGCTACCATTTCTTGGCGGTCATAGAAGTAATAATACTCAAATACATCGATCACGGAATATAACTACCCGACACGATGTTACAAGTACCAGAGCACTAATTATTACAACCAAAAACTAGTAAGAAGTCTAGGAGAAGCATAACGCTAACTCCTTACCGCTAATAGCTAAACGCACCGACAAAGCTACTTCTCAAGAGATACGTCCTCACCCTGCACCTCTGAACCCCCAAAGGTTCAGAAATTACACAAAACAGAGAGTTAGTATAACATTCCAAAATAAGCGTAAGTATAAGCAATACTATACAACTTCATACAAAATAATTGAGAGACATTCAAAACTTCTCATAATAGGCACATGGTTACATAGGCAATAAGCATAAGCAATAGATACACATATAAACCAAAGGCCACGAATCAAGTATACACAATTTAATCACAAAAGATTAATGAAGCACAAATACTAACAATTACCATTTAGTTCACACAATTATTCACCTTCATCTCCTAATGCAATCTAATGCAACATTCATGCAATGCATCCTAGTAACATTACTAAGTGCATGTGGTACCTCGTAGTTATTGGAAAACTTATTCCAAATATATTTTAGTCAACCGCAGCTACTAAAATATCTGCTATACATTAGGGCTCATCTAAAGTATCTGCTCATCATAAAAAATGATGCATGTATGCAAGATTACCAATCACATAATTTAATCATCTCATCCTATAAGGATATCACAACATAAACATATCTCAATAACTTAATTGAAGATATACAATCTCATTGATTAAATCATATTCAATTAATCTCACAAGTAATCAAGCATACATATTCAATAATTACATTATCACAATCACTTATTCATAATTCAATACTAACTCAAGTATTCAATCATATTATCCTCAATAACACATTCATATATAAGCTATCATGCCATCCTATAATCAAAAGATCATAATTAAGACATGTTAAAAGCATAGGATTCTCCAAATTAAACTTGTACTAAAAATTGGTTTAGGGCATCCTCGCTTGGCAGGCACCGGCGAGTGACTAGCGAGGAGTTGCAGACTGGTGCTCGCCCCCAGCGGACTGAAAGCGAGGAACAATCGCTACCTCTCGCCACCCCTCACCGGGCGAGCACAAGAAATTTCTGGGTAACATCAGGAAAGATGAATGCTCGCTCCAGCAACCATAGTAGTCGCCCAGCGAACAAGCCCAGAAAAGACCCCTATTTTCGGTTTAAGCTTAGAATCACCTAAAGACATCACTTTTCATCATATAAATTCTTAAAGCTATCAACTTTAAGCATACATAGGTCATATAAGCCTAGAAGTACAACTATAAACATGAATTAACACCAAAAAGGGTAAGAATCATGAATTTTCATACATTACTTCAAAAGTTTCATAACAACACAAAATCTCTAACAAACATCTACACATTCCCATTATTAATCCCCAAATTCGTGTTGTACATTTCAAGGAAAGTACTAATAATTCTAATACCTAATAAAAATCATTACTTGAATTCAATTCCCATCCCAAAAGAGAAAAGAGTGAGAGAAGATTGAGTTGGAGAAAAATAGATTTTCTCCCCT
Organism: Trifolium repens; assembly: GCA_030408175.1. Taxonomy (NCBI): domain Eukaryota; kingdom Viridiplantae; phylum Streptophyta; class Magnoliopsida; order Fabales; family Fabaceae; genus Trifolium; species Trifolium repens. The sequence goes on along the minus strand of CP125845.1, from coordinate 17,189,076 downwards.
TCTCTTGATCACCCTAGAATGAAATACAACCCTCTTACTTTGTTGACATGAAATCTCTAGCTTTCTAATCCTTAGCTTTAGCTCCCCTCTTGACTCTATCCTCTTATCTTGTTCTTAGCTCTTTCTCTCTCTACCTCCTTCTTCAAAATGTGGTTTTTGTCTAATGACAACACTACTCTAGGTTTACTATCTTCTTTTCTTATCATAATACTATTATGCCCTTCTCTACTTTCTTAATTGACATTGGGCTTGGCCCATAAACTTAATAACTCTACTCATGTCTTGTGACTAACTCACTAATTCTATCTCATTCTACTAACTTTACTAACTCTATTAATCTTTTTTAATCAATTAACTCATGCTAATTAATTAACTTAAGGTTCTCAACTCAATCTAATATGATTATTGATTATCCAAAATACCCTCACACTCATAAATCAAATAAATCACAATATCATTCAAATAAATAATTAAACACATAAATAATAAATAAGCTTAAAAATCCTATTTATTCTAACATGGGTGTTACAACTCTACCCCCCTAAAAAAGAATTTTCGCCCTCGAAAATTACCTGAAAACAACTCCGGATAGGACTTCTTCATCTCATCCTCAAGCTCCCAAGTAGCACTTTTACCAGTCGGTCCTCCCCAAATAACTTTAACCGATGCAATCTCTTTGTTTCTTAACTTCCTCACTTCCCTTCCTTCGATTCTCAAAGGAATAGTCTCAACCATAAGATTTTCCCTTACTTGGATGTCATCCGCTTCTATAACATGAGTTGGATCGGGAACATACTTTCTTAATTGTGACACATGAAACACATTATGCAAATTTGATAAAGATGGTGGCAAGGCAATCCGATAAGCTACTTTACCAACTCTCCCAAGGATTTGATAAGGTCCAATAAATCTCGGTGTCAACTTCCTTGACTTCAAAGCACGTCCAATTCCGGTTGTGGGTGAAACTCTTAAGAACACATGATCACCTTCATTGAATTCCACACACTTTCTTTTCTTGTCATAGTAACTCTTTTGTCTACTTTGAGATGCTCTCATCTTCTCTTGTATCATCTTGATCTTTTCCGTGGTTTGTTGAACTATCTCCGGTCCTAGTACAACATTTTCTCCCGATTCATGCCAACACAAAGGGGTTCGACATCTTCTACCATATAATGCTTCAAAAGGTGCCATCCCAATACTGGCATGAAAACTATTATTGTAAGTGAATTCTATCAAAGGCAACTAACTATCCCAATTTCCTCCTCCTTCTAAAACACAAGCTCTCATTCTTAGCTTAGTCCCCAAGGCCTCTTGCAAACTTTCCCAAAATCTTGAAGTAAATCTTGGGTCTCTATCCGATACAATACTAGAAGGAATCCCATGCAACCTCACAATTTGATCCACATAAATCTCCGCCAATCTTGGTATTAGTGTTCCGGTCTTGAAAGCAATGAAATGCGCCGACTTTGTCAATCTATCAACAATCACCCAAATCGAATCGTTTCCTTTTGTAGTTCTTGGAAAACCACTCACAAAGTCCATAGCGATGCTATCCCACTTCCATTCCGGTATAAACATAGGTTGTAACAATCCCGAGGGTCTTTGATGTTCAACCTTAGACTTTTGACAAGTTAAACAAGCATACACAAACTCGGCAACTTCTTTCTTCATACAAGGCCATCAAAACAACTTCTTCAAGTCTTGATACATCTTAGTTGCTCCGGGGTGAATACTCAATCCACTCTTATGTCCTTCCTCCAAGATCATTTTCTTTAATTCGGGTATGTCAGACACACAAACTCTATCTCTAAACCTTATAACTCCCTTCTCATCAACTTTAAAATCGGTTTCCTTTCCTTGATTAATCAACGCAAGACGATTCACTAGACTCAAATCTCATCTTTGACCATCCTTTACTTTATCAAGAAAATCATTGGTGAGCTTCAACATTCCTAACTTGACACTATGAGGCGTCGTTTCACACACCAAACTGAGATCTCTAAATTGTTCGATCAAATCCAATTCTCTTGCCATAAGTGACGATATATGTAGAGACTTCCTACTCAAAGCATCTGCAACTACATTCGCCTTCCCGGGATGGTAACTTAGTCCAAAGTCATAGTCCTTCAAAAATTCTAACCAACGTCGTTGTCTCATGTTCAATTCCTTCTGGTCAGACAAGTACTTCAAACTCTTGTGATCACTAAAAACCTCGAATCTAGAACCAAACAAATAGTGCCTCCAAATCTTTAAGACAAACACAACGGCGGCTAACTCAAGATCATGCGTCAGATAGTTCTTCTCATGCACTTTTAATTGTCTAGAGGCGTAAGCAACCACTTGTCCATCTTGCATAAGCACACCTCATAGTCCCATCAAAGACGCATCACAATACACAACAAACGGTTCATTCGGTTTTGGTAAGATCAAAACTGGTGCAGACGTCAACCTCCTTTTCAACTCTTGAAAACTTTTCTCGCAAAGGTTATCCCAAACAAAAGCTTGACCCTTCCTAGTCAACCGGGTCAACGGTAAAGCTAATCTCGAAAAACCTTCAATAAATCTCCGATAATATCCGGCAAAACCAAGAAAACTTCTTATCTCAAAAACTGATTCTGGAGTTCCCCACTTCAACACTGCATCAACCTTAGAAGGGTCCACCGCAATACCTCCACTAGATATAACATGTCCTAGGAAACTCACTTCTTTAAGCCAAAATTCACACTTGGATAGCTTCGCATAAAGCTTCTTCTCTTGTAACGTCTTCAATACAATCCTCAAATGTTCCGCATGTTCTTCTTCGCTCTTAGAGTAAATCAAAATATCATCTATGAACACCACCACAAACTTGTCTAGATATGAATGAAAGATTCGATTCATGTATTCCATAAACACACCGGGAGCGTTGGTCACACCAAAAGGCATAACTGAATACTCATAGTGACCATATCTAGTTTTAAAAGCAGTCTTCGGAATATCCTCCGCCTTAACTCTTATCTGATGATATCCCGACCTCAAATCTATCTTGCTAAACACACAGGCGCCCACCAACTGATCCATCAAATCATCGATCCTTGGTAACGGATACTTGTTCTTGATCGTCACTTGATTCAAACGACGGTAATCGATGCACAATCTCATGCTCCCGTCCTTCTTCTTCACTAAAAGCACTGGTGCACCCCAAGGTGATACACTTGGTCTAATAAACTTCTTTTCCAAAAGTTCTTCTAATTGTTTCTTTAATTGCTCTAACTCTGATGCCGACATTCGATAAGGCGCCATTGAGATTGGGTTAGTACCAGGTGCTACTTCAATACTAAACTCAACCTCTCTCTCTGGTGGTAGATCAGAAACATCTTCCGGAAACACATCTGGAAACTCACACACCACAGGTAACTGATTCACTCCTGATTCTCCTCCTAACTTCAAGGAAGCAAACATCACAAACATCTCTGCATGTTCCTTCAGGGACTTAGTCACTTCGCTACTACCCATAAGATCTAACTTTAAATCCTCATCCGGCTTAGGGAAAACTACCGTCTTAGTACAACAATTGATATGAACGCGATTAAACTCAAGTCAGTTCATACCAAAAATCACATCAATGTTACTCAAAGGAATACATACTAGATCCATACCAAAATGCCTACCAAAAATAGTTACCGGACAATTAACACATACGAGCTTAGTAGTAACCGAGTCACTAGCGGGTGTTTCTATTACCATACATCTTGACATAACAGAAGTTTCCAAATTAAGACTTTTCATGCAGTCGAAAGAGATAAAAGAATGGGTAGCCCCAGTATCAATCGTGGCACGTAAAGGAGTATCATGAATGAAGCACGTACCTCTGATAAGATTATCCATTGCTCCCGAGTCACCTCCATCCAAAACAAAGACTTTTCCTCCACTCTTCTTAGGTTTCTTGCATTCCGGACTCTTATGTCCCAATTCCCCACAATTGTAGCAACTCACCGGTTCGGTGCATTCATAAGACTTATGACCGGGCTTCTTACACCTAAAGCATGTGATCTTCTCCTTGTCATAGTTCCCAACTGGCTTCTTACCACTACTTTCACCAATTTTCTTCTTTGCTTTGTTGTCATAAGGCTTTCCACGGTTCACATCTTTTCCTTTCTTGTCATTAACCATCTTGTAGTGATCGGACTTAGCTCTTCCATCAATGTCACAAATCCTACTCTTAGTCACCAAGGTAGCAAAATCTCTAAACTCCGAGAATCCAATAAGATGCTTCACTTCAGGTCTCAAGCCATTCTCAAACTTCACACACTTGTCATGTTCGGCCTCAAGAGTGTTGTAGTGTGGTGCAAACCTACAAAGAGACTCAAACTTGGCGGCATACTCCGCAACGGTCATGTTTCCTTGCTTAAGCTCCAAGAATTCATTCACTTTGCGATTCCTCACGTCCATAGGAAAGTACCTACCCAAAAACTCCCTCTTAAACATAGTCCAAGTCAACACTACTTCTCCAACTCCAAATCTTAGACTAGCATGCTTCCACCAATAGGCCGCATCATCACTTAGCATGTAAGTACCCAACACAACCATTTGTTCCTCCGTGCATCCCATAGCTGTAAAGATCCTCTCGACATCCTCAATCCATTTTTGAGCACCTTCCGGGTCAAAACCTCCGGCAAAAGTAGTTGGTTGATTCTTCAAGAACCTCTCAAGTCTTGACTCCACTTCATTACCCCTCCTAGCTTCCCTTTCCATCCTTTCCGCATTCCTATTAGCCGCTTCTTGGTTCATTGCATTAGCCATCATGGCCAAGGCATCCGCAATTGCTCTATTAGTAGTCATCACCTGAACACATCAAAGAATCCTACCAAGGTTAGAACTAATGCATCAACAGTGTACCCCACACATGTCTTACATACGGGTAATCTATCCTAGTTGATCTTACATTGACCGACCTTGCTCTGATACCACTATTGTAACACCCTAACCCATACACGTAATAAATAAATAAATAAACACGTATAAGCATCAAGGTGTATACAATTAAATAATATAGCATATCATATCATCTTAAAGTTAAAAACATAGCAGCGGATATAATATCATATCATGACATCATGTATCTTCATACACATATGAATAAAATCCCTTGACGAAGATCAATAGTCTAAAAATAATCCAAACGTGAAAATCATACATAAGTCATAAGCAAGGTCAACTCCTTCTCATTTAGCTGTCTTTCCTTACCGCTGCTACCATTTCTTGGCGGTCATAGAAGTAATAATACTCAAATACATCGATCACGGAATATAACTACCCGACACGATGTTACAAGTACCAGAGCACTAATTATTACAACCAAAAACTAGTAAGAAGTCTAGGAGAAGCATAATGCTAACTCCTTACCGCTAATAGCTAAACGCACCGACAAAGCTACTTCTCAAGAGATACGTCCTCACCCTGCACCTCTGAACCCCCAAAGGTTCAGAAATTACACAAAACAGAGAGTTAGTATAACATTCCAAAATAAGCGTAAGTATAAGCAATACTATACAACTTCATACAAAATAATTGAGAGACATTCAAAACTTCTCATAATAGGCACATGGTTACATAAGCAATAAGCATAAGCAATAGATACACATATAAACCAAAGGCCACGAATCAAGTATACACAATTTAATCACAAAAGATTAATGAAGCACAAATACTAACAATTACCATTTAGTTCACACAATTATTCACCTTCATCTCCTAATGCAATCTAATGCAACATTCATGCAATGCATCCTAGTAACATTACTAAGTGCATGTGGTACCTCGTAGTTATTGGAAAACTTATTCCAAATATATTTTAGTCAACCGCAGCTACTAAAATATCTGCTATACATTAGGGCTCATCTAAAGTATCTGCTCATCATAAAAAATGATGCATGTATGCAAGATTACCAATCACATAATTTAATCATCTCATCCTATAAGGATATCACAACATAAACATATCTCAATAACTTAATTGAAGATATACAATCTCATTGATTAAATCATATTCAATTAATCTCACAAGTAATCAAGCATACATATTCAATAATTACATTATCACAATCACTTATTCATAATTCAATACTAACTCAAGTATTCAATCATATTATCCTCAATAACACATTCATATATAAGCTATCATGTCATCCTATAATCAAAAGATCATAATTAAGACATGTTAAAAGCATAGGATTCTCCAAATTAAACTTGTACTAAAAATTGGTTCAGGGCACCCTCGCTTGTCGGGCACCAGCGAGTGACTAGCGAGGAGTTACAGACTGGTGCTCGCCCCCAGCGGACTGAAAGCGAGGAACAATCGCTACCTCTCGCCACCCCTCGCCGGGCGAGCACAGGAAATTTCTGGATAACATCAAGAACGATGAATGCTCGCTCCAGCGACCATAGTAGTCGCCCAGCGAACAAGCCCAGATAAGACCCCTGTTTTCGGTTTAAGCTTAGAATCACCTAAAGACATCACTTTTCATCATATAAATTCTTAAAGCTATCAACTTTAAGCATACATAGGTCATATAAGCCTAGAAGTACAACTATAAACATGAATTAACACCAAAAAGGGTAAGAATCATGAATTTTCATACATTACTTCAAAAGTTTCATAACAACACAAAATCTCTAACAAACATCTACACATTCCCATTATTAATCCCCAAATTCGTGTTGTACATTTCAAGGAAAGTACTAATAATTCTAATACCTAATAAAAATCATTACTTGAATTCAATTCTCATCCCAAAAGAGAAAAGAGTGAGAGAAGATTGAGTTGGAGAAAAATAGATTTTCTCCCCTTCTCTTGATCACCCTAGAATGAAATACAACCCTCTTACCTTGTTGAGATGAATTCTCTAGCTTTCTAATCCTCAGCTTTAGCTCCCCTCTTGACTCTATCCTCTTATCTTGTTCTTAGCTCTTTCTCTCTCTACCTCCTTCTTCAAAATGTGGTTTTTGTCTAATGACAACACTACTCTAGGTTTACTATCTTCTTTTCTTATCATAATACTATTATGCCCTTCTCTACTTTCTTAATTGACATTGGGCTTGGCCCATAAACTTAATAACTCTACTCATGTCTTGTGACTAACTCACTAATTCTATCTCATTCTACTAACTTTACTAACTCTATTAATCTTTTTTAATCAATTAACTCATGCTAATTAATTAACTTAAGGTTCTCAACTCAATCTAATATGATTATTGATTATCCAAAATACCCTCACACTCATAAATCAAATAAATCACAATATCATTCAAATAAATAATTAAACACATAAATAATAAATAAGCTTAAAAATCCTATTTATTCTAACATGGGTGTTACAACTCTACCCCCCTAAAAAAGAATTTTCGCCCTCGAAAATTACCTGAAAACAACTCCGGATAGGACTTCTTCATCTCATCCTCAAGCTCCCAAGTAGCACTTTTACCAGTCGGTCCTCCCCAAATAACTTTAACCGATGCAATCTCTTTGTTTCTTAACTTCCTCACTTCCCTTCCTTCGATTCTCAAAGGAATAGTCTCAACCATAAGATTTTCCCTTACTTGGATGTCATCCGCTTCTATAACATGAGTTGGATCGGGAACATACTTTCTTAATTGTGACACATGAAACACATTATGCAAATTTGATAAAGATGGTGGCAAGGCAATCCGATAAGCTACTTTACCAACTCTCCCAAGGATTTGATAAGGTCCAATAAATCTCGGTGTCAACTTCCTTGACTTCAAAGCACGTCCAATTCCGGTTGTGGGTGAAACTCTTAAGAACACATGATCACCTTCATTGAATTCCACACACTTTCTTTTCTTGTCATAGTAACTCTTTTGTCTACTTTGAGATGCTCTCATCTTCTCTTGTATCATCTTGATCTTTTCCGTGGTTTGTTGAACTATCTCCGGTCCTAGTACAACATTTTCTCCCGATTCATGCCAACACAAAGGGGTTCGACATCTTCTACCATATAATGCTTCAAAAGGTGCCATCCCAATACTGGCATGAAAACTATTATTGTAAGTGAATTCTATCAAAGGCAACTAACTATCCCAATTTCCTCCTCCTTCTAAAACACAAGCTCTCATTCTTAGCTTAGTCCCCAAGGCCTCTTGCAAACTTTCCCAAAATCTTGAAGTAAATCTTGGGTCTCTATCCGATACAATACTAGAAGGAATCCCATGCAACCTCACAATTTGATCCACATAAATCTCCGCCAATCTTGGTATTAGTGTTCCGGTCTTGAAAGCAATGAAATGCGCCGACTTTGTCAATCTATCAACAATCACCCAAATCGAATCGTTTCCTTTTGTAGTTCTTGGAAAACCACTCACAAAGTCCATAGCGATGCTATCCCACTTCCATTCCGGTATAAACATAGGTTGTAACAATCCCGAGGGTCTTTGATGTTCAACCTTAGACTTTTGACAAGTTAAACAAGCATACACAAACTCGGCAACTTCTTTCTTCATACAAGGCCATCAAAACAACTTCTTCAAGTCTTGATACATCTTAGTTGCTCCGGGGTGAATACTCAATCCACTCTTATGTCCTTCCTCCAAGATCATTTTCTTTAATTCGGGTATGTCAGACACACAAACTCTATCTCTAAACCTTATAACTCCCTTCTCATCAACTTTAAAATCGGTTTCCTTTCCTTGATTAATCAACGCAAGACGATTCACTAGACTCAAATCTCATCTTTGACCATCCTTTACTTTATCAAGAAAATCATTGGTGAGCTTCAACATTCCTAACTTGACACTATGAGGCGTCGTTTCACACACCAAACTGAGATCTCTAAATTGTTCGATCAAATCCAATTCTCTTGCCATAAGTGACGATATATGTAGAGACTTCCTACTCAAAGCATCTGCAACTACATTCGCCTTCCCGGGATGGTAACTTAGTCCAAAGTCATAGTCCTTCAAAAATTCTAACCAACGTCGTTGTCTCATGTTCAATTCCTTCTGGTCAGACAAGTACTTCAAACTCTTGTGATCACTAAAAACCTCGAATCTAGAACCAAACAAATAGTGCCTCCAAATCTTTAAGACAAACACAACGGCGGCTAACTCAAGATCATGCGTCAGATAGTTCTTCTCATGCACTTTTAATTGTCTAGAGGCGTAAGCAACCACTTGTCCATCTTGCATAAGCACACCTCATAGTCCCATCAAAGACGCATCACAATACACAACAAACGGTTCATTCGGTTTTGGTAAGATCAAAACTGGTGCAGACGTCAACCTCCTTTTCAACTCTTGAAAACTTTTCTCGCAAAGGTTATCCCAAACAAAAGCTTGACCCTTCCTAGTCAACCGGGTCAACGGTAAAGCTAATCTCGAAAAACCTTCAATAAATCTCCGATAATATCCGGCAAAACCAAGAAAACTTCTTATCTCAAAAACTGATTCTGGAGTTCCCCACTTCAACACTGCATCAACCTTAGAAGGGTCCACCGCAATACCTCCACTAGATATAACATGTCCTAGGAAACTCACTTCTTTAAGCCAAAATTCACACTTGGATAGCTTCGCATAAAGCTTATTCTCTTGTAACGTCTTCAATACAATCCTCAAATGTTCCGCATGTTCTTCTTCGCTCTTAGAGTAAATCAAAATATCATCTATGAACACCACCACAAACTTGTCTAGATATGAATGAAAGATTCGATTCATGTATTCCATAAACACACCGGGAGCGTTGGTCACACCAAAAGGCATAACTGAATACTCATAGTGACCATATCTAGTTTTAAAAGCAGTCTTCGGAATATCCTCCGCCTTAACTCTTATCTGATGATATCCCGACCTCAAATCTATCTTGCTAAACACACAGGCGCCCACCAACTGATCCATCAAATCATCGATCCTTGGTAACGGATACTTGTTCTTGATCGTCACTTGATTCAAACGACGGTAATCGATGCACAATCTCATGCTCCCGTCCTTCTTCTTCACTAAAAGCACTGGTGCACCCCAAGGTGATACACTTGGTCTAATAAACTTCTTTTCCAAAAGTTCTTCTAATTGTTTCTTTAATTGCTCTAACTCTGATGCCGACATTCGATAAGGCGCCATTGAGATTGGGTTAGTACCAGGTGCTACTTCAATACTAAACTCAACCTCTCTCTCTGGTGGTAGATCAGAAACATCTTCCGGAAACACATCTGGAAACTCACACACCACAGGTAACTGATTCACTCCTGATTCTCCTCCTAAATTCAAGGAAGCAAACATCACAAACATCTCTGCATGTTCCTTCAGGGACTTAGTCACTTCGCTACTACCCATAAGATCTAACTTTAAATCCTCATCCGGCTTAGGGAAAACTACCGTCTTAGTACAACAATTGATATGAACGCGATTAAACTCAAGTCAGTTCATACCAAAAATCACATCAATGTTACTCAAAGGAATACATACTAGATCCATACCAAAATGCCTACCAAAAATAGTTACCGGACAATTAACACATACGAGCTTAGTAGTAACCGAGTCACTAGCGGGTGTTTCTATTACCATACATCTTGACATAACAGAAGTTTCCAAATTAAGACTTTTCATGCAGTCGAAAGAGATAAAAGAATGGGTAGCCCCAGTATCAATCGTGGCACGTAAAGGAGTATCATGAATGAAGCACGTACCTCTGATAAGATTATCCATTGCTCCCGAGTCACCTCCATCCAAAACAAAGACTTTTCCTCCACTCTTCTTAGGTTTCTTGCATTCCGGACTCTTATGTCCCAATTCCCCACAATTGTAGCAACTCACCGGTTCGGTGCATTCATAAGACTTATGACCGGGCTTCTTACACCTAAAGCATGTGATCTTCTCCTTGTCATAGTTCCCAACTGGCTTCTTACCACTACTTTCACCAATTTTCTTCTTTGCTTTGTTGTCATAAGGCTTTCCACGGTTCACATCTTTTCCTTTCTTGTCATTAACCATCTTGTAGTGATCGGACTTAGCTCTTCCATCAATGTCACAAATCCTACTCTTAGTCACCAAGGTAGCAAAATCTCTAAACTCCGAGAATCCAATAAGATGCTTCACTTCAGGTCTCAAGCCATTCTCAAACTTCACACACTTGTCATGTTCGGCCTCAAGAGTGTTGTAGTGTGGTGCAAACCTACAAAGAGACTCAAACTTGGCGGCATACTCCGCAACGGTCATGTTTCCTTGCTTAAGCTCCAAGAATTCATTCACTTTGCGATTCCTCACGTCCATAGGAAAGTACCTACCCAAAAACTCCCTCTTAAACATAGTCCAAGTCAACACTACTTCTCCAACTCCAAATCTTAGACTAGCATGCTTCCACCAATAGGCCGCATCATCACTTAGCATGTAAGTACCCAACACAACCATTTGTTCCTCCGTGCATCCCATAGCTGTAAAGATCCTCTCGACATCCTCAATCCATTTTTGAGCACCTTCCGGGTCAAAACCTCCGGCAAAAGTAGTTGGTTGATTCTTCAAGAACCTCTCAAGTCTTGACTCCACTTCATTACCCCTCCTAGCTTCCCTTTCCATCCTTTCCGCATTCCTATTAGCCGCTTCTTGGTTCATTGCATTAGCCATCATGGCCAAGGCATCCGCAATTGCTCTATTAGTAGTCATCACCTGAACACATCAAAGAATCCTACCAAGGTTAGAACTAATGCATCAACAGTGTACCCCACACATGTCTTACATACGGGTAATCTATCCTAGTTGATCTTACATAGACCGACCTTGCTCTGATACCACTATTGTAACACCCTAACCCATACACGTAATAAATAAATAAATAAACACGTATAAGCATCAAGGTGTATACAATTAAATAATATAGCATATCATATCATCTTAAAGTTAAAAACATAGCAGCGGATATAATATCATATCATGACATCATGTATCTTCATACACATATGAATAAAATCCCTTGACGAAGATCAATAGTCTAAAAATAATCCAAACGTGAAAATCATACATAAGTCATAAGCAAGGTCAACTCCTTCTCATTTAGCTGTCTTTCCTTACCGCTGCTACCATTTCTTGGCGGTCATAGAAGTAATAATACTCAAATACATCGATCACGGAATATAACTACCCGACACGATGTTACAAGTACCAGAGCACTAATTATTACAACCAAAAACTAGTAAGAAGTCTAGGAGAAGCATAATGCTAACTCCTTACCGCTAATAGCTAAACGCACCGACAAAGCTACTTCTCAAGAGATACGTCCTCACCCTGCACCTCTGAACCCCCAAAGGTTCAGAAATTACACAAAACAGAGAGTTAGTATAACATTCCAAAATAAGCGTAAGTATAAGCAATACTATACAACTTCATACAAAATAATTGAGAGACATTCAAAACTTCTCATAATAGGCACATGGTTACATAAGCAATAAGCATAAGCAATAGATACACATATAAACCAAAGGCCACGAATCAAGTATACACAATTTAATCACAAAAGATTAATGAAGCACAAATACTAACAATTACCATTTAGTTCACACAATTATTCACCTTCATCTCCTAATGCAATCTAATGCAACATTCATGCAATGCATCCTAGTAACATTACTAAGTGCATGTGGTACCTCGTAGTTATTGGAAAACTTATTCCAAATATATTTTAGTCAACCGCAGCTACTAAAATATCTGCTATACATTAGGGCTCATCTAAAGTATCTGCTCATCATAAAAAATGATGCATGTATGCAAGATTACCAATCACATAATTTAATCATCTCATCCTATAAGGATATCACAACATAAACATATCTCAATAACTTAATTGAAGATATACAATCTCATTGATTAAATCATATTCAATTAATCTCACAAGTAATCAAGCATACATATTCAATAATTACATTATCACAATCACTTATTCATAATTCAATACTAACTCAAGTATTCAATCATATTATCCTCAATAACACATTCATATATAAGCTATCATGTCATCCTATAATCAAAAGATCATAATTAAGACATGTTAAAAGCATAGGATTCTCCAAATTAAACTTGTACTAAAAATTGGTTCAGGGCACCCTCGCTTGTCGGGCACCAGCGAGTGACTAGCGAGGAGTTACAGACTGGTGCTCGCCCCCAGCGGACTGAAAGCGAGGAACAATCGCTACCTCTCGCCACCCCTCGCCGGGCGAGCACAGGAAATTTCTGGATAACATCAAGAACGATGAATGCTCGCTCCAGCGACCATAGTAGTCGCCCAGCGAACAAGCCCAGATAAGACCCCTGTTTTCGGTTTAAGCTTAGAATCACCTAAAGACATCACTTTTCATCATATAAATTCTTAAAGCTATCAACTTTAAGCATACATAGGTCATATAAGCCTAGAAGTACAACTATAAACATGAATTAACACCAAAAAGGGTAAGAATCATGAATTTTCATACATTACTTCAAAAGTTTCATAACAACACAAAATCTCTAACAAACATCTACACATTCCCATTATTAATCCCCAAATTCGTGTTGTACATTTCAAGGAAAGTACTAATAATTCTAATACCTAATAAAAATCATTACTTGAATTCAATTCTCATCCCAAAAGAGAAAAGAGTGAGAGAAGATTGAGTTGGAGAAAAATAGATTTTCTCCCCTTCTCTTGATCACCCTAGAATGAAATACAACCCTCTTACCTTGTTGAGATGAATTCTCTAGCTTTCTAATCCTCAGCTTTAGCTCCCCTCTTGACTCTATCCTCTTATCTTGTTCTTAGCTCTTTCTCTCTCTACCTCCTTCTTCAAAATGTGGTTTTTGTCTAATGACAACACTACTCTAGGTTTACTATCTTTTTTTCTTATCATAATACTATTATGCCCTTCTCTACTTTCTTAATTGACATTGGGCTTGGCCCATAAACTTAATAACTCTACTCATGTCTTGTGACTAACTCACTAATTCTATCTCATTCTACTAACTTTACTAACTCTATTAATCTTTTTTAATCAATTAACTCATGCTAATTAATTAACTTAAGGTTCTCAACTCAATCTAATATGATTATTGATTATCCAAAATACCCTCACACTCATAAATCAAATAAATCACAATATCATTCAAATAAATAATTAAACACATAAATAATAAATAAGCTTAAAAATCCTATTTATTCTAACATGGGTGTTACAACTCTACCCCCCTAAAAAAGAATTTTCGCCCTCGAAAATTACCTGAAAACAACTCCGGATAGGACTTCTTCATCTCATCCTCAAGCTCCCAAGTAGCACTTTCACCAGTCGGTCCTCCCCAAATAACTTTAACCGATGCAATCTCTTTGTTTCTTAACTTCTTCACTTCCCTTCCTTCGATCCTCAAAGGAATAGTCTCAACCATAAGATTTTCCCTTACTTGGATGTCATCCGCTTCTATAACATGAGTTGGATCGGGAACATACTTTCTTAATTGTGACACATGAAACACATTATGCAAATTTGATAAAGATGGTGGCAAGGCAATCCGATAAGCTACTTTACCAACTCTCCCAAGGATTTGATAAGGTCCAATAAATCTCGGTGTCAACTTCCTTGACTTCAAAGCACGTCCAATTCCGGTTGTGGGTGAAACTCTTAAGAACACATGATCACCTTCATTGAATTCCACACACTTTCTTTTCTTGTCATAGTAACTCTTTTGTCTACTTTGAGATGCTCTCATCTTCTCTTGTATCATCTTGATCTTTTCCGTGGTTTGTTGAACTATCTCCGGTCCTAGTACAACATTTTCTCCCGATTCATGCCAACACAAAGGGGTTCGACATCTTCTACCATATAATGCTTCAAAAGGTGCCATCCCAATACTGGCATGAAAACTATTATTGTAAGTGAATTCTATCAAAGGCAACTAACTATCCCAATTTCCTCCTCCTTCTAAAACACAAGCTCTCATTCTTAGCTTAGTCCCCAAGGCCTCTTGCAAACTTTCCCAAAATCTTGAAGTAAATCTTGGGTCTCTATCCGATACAATACTAGAAGGAATCCCATGCAACCTCACAATTTGATCCACATAAATCTCCGCCAATCTTGGTATTAGTGTTCCGGTCTTGAAAGCAATGAAATGCGCCGACTTTGTCAATCTATCAACAATCACCCAAATCGAATTGTTTCCTTTTGTAGTTCTTGGCAAACCACTCACAAAGTCCATAGCGATGCTATCCCACTTCCATTCCGGTATAAACATAGGTTGTAACAATCCCGAGGGTCTTTGATGTTCAACCTTAGACTTTTGACAAGTTAAACAAGCATACACAAACTCGGCAACTTCTTTCTTCATACAAGGCCATCAAAACAACTTCTTCAAGTCTTGATACATCTTAGTTGCTCCGGGGTGAATACTCAATCCACTCTTATGTCCTTCCTCCAAGATCATTTTCTTTAATTCGGGTATGTCAGACACACAAACTCTATCTCTAAACCTTATAACTCCCTTCTCATCAACTTTAAAATCGGTTTCCTTTCCTTGATTAATCAACGCAAGACGATTCACTAGACTCAAATCTCATCTTTGACCATCCTTTACTTTATCAAGAAAATCATTGGTGAGCTTCAACATTCCTAACTTGACACTATGAGGCGTCGTTTCACACACCAAACTGAGATCTCTAAATTGTTCGATCAAATCCAATTATCTTGCCATAAGTGACGATATATGTAGAGACTTCCTACTCAAAGCATCTGCAACTACATTCGCCTTCCCGGGATGGTAACTTAGTCCAAAGTCATAGTCCTTCAAAAATTCTAACCAACGTCGTTGTCTCATGTTCAATTCCTTCTGGTCAGACAAGTACTTCAAACTCTTGTGATCACTAAAAACCTCGAATCTAGAACCAAACAAATAGTGCCTCCAAATCTTTAAGACAAACACAACGGCGGCTAACTCAAGATCATGCGTCAGATAGTTCTTCTCATGCACTTTTAATTGTCTAGAGGCGTAAGCAACCACTTGTCCATCTTGCATAAGCACACCTCATAGTCCCATCAAAGACGCATCACAATACACAACAAACGGTTCATTCGGTTTTGGTAAGATCAAAACTGGTGCAGACTGTTAGACTACGAGGCTAACCACTTAGAGGGGGGTGAATAAGTGGTTCCGTTAACCAATTGAGTTTTTAAAAAATTGTTCGGTTAAACGTGCGTGCGGAAGCGACTCCGGGATCGGTAGTCTCTTTGCACCGTTTTGACTTATTGAAAAAGTAACTAAGCCGATAAAACGTATTGAGGAAAAGTCGATCGGAATAAGATATTCAAAAACTAATTCAATTAACAACAACGTTTCCAAGCAAGTTATTCGATTCTTTCAAAAACAATTCACAACACAAGATAATAACAATTGAATCCTTGTGAACACTTACGAACACACAAATTCAATTGTTTACGAATATAATGAAAGCAATAAAGAATGAAAGTAATGCAATCAACACACGAGGATTTGATTAGGGAGTTCCCCGGATTTCGCGTCGTCCACGCGTATGTCCGAGTACGTCTCCCCCCAAATAACCAAACGGGTTATTTGAGATATGTATAGAATGAAAAACAACTTGAACACAAGTGCACAAATTACAAAGCAATCAATAACCCTATTGACTCGAAATGTAAAACTATGCAAACCCTCAATCGACGAACGAATCTTCACCCTCTGATTCCAACGATCCTACCCGTGCAACTCCTTGCAACGATCGTCCAGCTGAGTCCTTCGATTCTTCTCAATTGATCCTCCAAGATATCGAACAATCTTGGATCCCTAGTGAGCAATCCAACCTCCTTGCACAAATCAACCCGATCGCGAATCTGCTTCACCACGAATCGCACCGAACGTTATCGACCAAGCGTACAACTCCTAAATGATTGATCCCATACTCAATCTTCAATTGTTGCAACTTGATGGAAGATGATGATCTTGTGAAGGATAACACTTTGATCCCAATTTTTCACCCAAATTGTATCCAAAGTGTTTTACCCAAAGCACTTCTTGCTCTCTCAATGATTCTCACTAGATTTCTCAGTTGTGTTCAGTTACTGTGATTGTTTCATTACTTACAAAGGAACCCACACATTGCTATTTAAAGAGAAAATAGAATGAGCAAATTTAGGCATAATTTTCAGTAGATGTATCGATACAAATGATTGTTTGTATCGATACAAAGCCCTTGACCAACGTTCAATTTTGAAAATCTTGACCTTTGTATCGATACAAACACGGGATGTATCGATACAAACATCAGAATCTTGAAATCTTGACTGATATGTATCTAAGCATGCAAGCATGCTTCGAATCATATGAAGCTTGCTGGTTTTTCAGAACATATACACATGTATCGATACATGCAAGCATGTTTCGAATCATATGGAACATTCTGTTTTTGTATAGAAGCTTTTGTATCGATACAGAGCCTGTGTGTATCGATACAAAGTGCTCAAAATGTACCAGAACAAGTTTCAGGACATTTGTATCCATACAGAAATGTATGTATCGATACAAAACACCAAAAAGTCAGTTTTTCAAGGTTTTGAAAATAGTTCTTTGTTGTCAAGTCATTTGTAAAGTTTGCCAAAATATGTTCAACCTATTTTCATGTGTTTTGACAATTATTAAAACATGAGGATGAACTGGTGCACTTACATTCTCCCCCTTTTTGATAATTGTCAAAACTATGCATAAGCTAAACTAAGCCTATACCTATTATGCAAATAAAAATAGCAATGATATACAGACGCAAAAACAACACCAAGGCTTAATCACAAAAGCTTGCTCCCCCTGAGTTGATGCCATAATGCGTTTGATGATCCTTTAGCTTGTGCATCCAAATCTCTCCCCCTTTGACAATATCAAAAAGAAGAAGAGAGCACATTAGCAGTAACAAGTCCAAGCAAATTTTCCATCTATTAAACATATCGTGCACTTACATTTGTCGAAATGCACTTTATGATATAGTATCCTAATCAAAATAATTACATATAACGATATGCCAAAATATATCAATGACGAATACCAAATATCATGATAACACATGGAATGTAGAACAACAAACCATAAACCAACTCATGATTATTTAAAACACATCGACATTTTTGTAATAAAACATACCAAAATATGGGACGAAAAAAATAAACAAAACCATGCAATTAAATGCATAAACATACAATAATAATCCAAACATACGAAATAATTCAAAATGAAGTCATACAAGCCAAAGTGAAATGTTGCTCAAAACATAGCAACATTAAATAATATCCGTACAACCAAATCGAAATAAAGAAAGTCACGAAATAACAAAAGAGATTGTTCATGCGATAAAAGAAATGAAATGCCATAAAACAAGAACAAAAACATCATCAATCATCATTCATATTGTCATCATCTGGGTTGGTGGATGGGTTGGCTTGGTAGAAGGAATTCATCTGGGCTTCGAGGTTGTCAAACCGGGTGTTCACATAGGTCCGGAGGTTGGTAGTGGTGGTGTAGATGTCTTCAATCCGGGCACTCTGAGCAGCATAATTCTGAGTATATTCATTGTAGAAAGTAGTTTGTTGCATGCTCATGTTCCTCATCATTTCCATCATCTCATTCCAATTTCCACCTTCTTCACCTTGGCCTTCATTTTCACCCTCATCTTGTCTAACATTCCTCCTTGGTCTCCTATTACGAGGAGCAACAGCAGCCTGACCTTCATCATCATCCGGTCCATGATACACATACACATTGTCTACATTCAAGGACCAATTCATCTTGGACATTTGTGTTTCACTAAACTTCTGTAATTTCCCAAGAGTAGTGTACTCAATGGGAAGCTTTTGTCCAAGCTTGAAGTGCCTTAAAATGCTAGCAATCATGCTACCATATCCAAAGCTGTGATCACGACTAGAATTCCTTAATTCAAACATCCTACTCACAATGTAGAATGGCCAATCCACCTTTGCATCATCCATCAGCAGGAACATCAAGTCTATGTCCTTCTTGTCCATCCTAGAACTAGCACTTTTTGGACGTAGAATGTGACTTACAATCCAATAGACAACCCTTGCATTCACACTTAATTTTCCGGTTCCCATCGTTTCCGGAATGTTGCCATTTCTTGTGATTGAAGAGACAAAGACATTGAAATCATAATCGATTTGGCTCAATTCAGAATAGGCCAAGAGATCCTCACCGGTTATCCTAGTCCCGGTACACATATCAAACAAATCAAACCACAGATTAGCAGTAAACCTATATATCTTTCGACCCCAACAGAATTCAAACTCAGCCCCATTTCTTTCTTGCAGTCCAGAATAGAATATCCTAGTCAAGGTTTCATTATACTTTGTTTGTAAATCACAAAAGGTATCAAGTTTCTCCCTTTCAATAATTTCAGCAACATCATTCAAATGCAAATTTTTCAAAACTTCCACATCAATAGACTTTTGAGGTAGAACAGCCCTATTTCTACAATATTGTGTATAGGTGTGTACACAATCCTTATGAACAAATTCATCTTCCCTAAGACCAAAATTAGGAACCTCATCACTCCTAGTTGCTATTTCCTTATCTTTCCTAGCCTTCTTAGGTGCCATTACAAGAGAATTGAGAAGTAGAGCAATGTACCTTACACTTTTGATGAAAAACTTGAAGAATTTCACAAACCCAAATTTGATGAATTTCCTTGATTGAAGCTTTATGAGACTTGAATCACGAAATTAATGATGGAGAATAAGTGGGTAATGAGTTTGGAGTTGATTGGTGAAAATTTTGTGAGATTTGGTTGAGTTTTGATGAAGTTTGAAGGATTTGGGGTAAGGGTTTTGATGGAAGCCGTGAGAGAGGAAGAGATGTTTATGAAGTTTGATGAAGAATGAAAGAAAAATAACATATAAATTCAGTTTTTACGCGTTTGTATCGATACAAACAGTGATATGTATCGATACAAGTCAGTTAAATTGAAGCATGTATCGAAGCATACCTGTGTGTTTCGAAGCATGGTCGCCTTGCTGTTTTTCTCAGCACGCCATGTATCGATACACACTTGTATGTATCGATACAAGTCAGGTTAATTTTGAAAACTTTGAAATTTTGAAAAATAACTGACATGTATCCATCCACAATTCATTGTATCGATCCAAAACACATTATTTTCAATTTTTCTCAAATCACATGAATCAAAAGGTTCAAAAAGAAATTTCGATGATTTTCAATTAACACGTATGAAAGAAACACATACAATCATGATGGTATATGCGTATATATGTGAACCAAAGCAATACCAAAGCAAATCTTAACATGAGAACACATGTTAAACCATAGATGCATGATAAAAGAAATCACATAACATAGTTAAAGTACCACAAACAATCATATGCGAAAAATATATATATATCTATGTATGTATGCAAAAATTACACATAGATGCAAAACTTAACATATACATTCTAATATGAACTTAATAGGATAGTTGTAATGATTTTTGTCAAATCCCCATTTGAGACGTATAAAGCTCAAAAACTTATTAATATTTTTGAGTAAGAATTCTTGGAAATGGAGGATTAGACAAATATCAAAACTTATATCATATTAAGATAGAAAATGTATGTATATGATCACAAACACAAATGCTAAACAAAATATGTATAAAGCAAAGTTAAAGAGTAGAATCTTCCCTTAAGTATTTGATGAAGGAAGTGATCAATTTCCACATCGTTTTGTGTTGGGTTGAGTCGTATCTTTTCACCTTACTTGTTTATAGGTCTTGAGCCACTCGTTATCAATGTCTCTCATCAATGGCTTCAAGACGCTTACCTACATGTTTAGACATTTGAAATAGGTCCCCAACTCATATTGGGTCCTAGTTTGTTAGTATCAACATTATTGTCTAACTTAGGTAACCATTGCAATATGCCTTTAGGTACTAAGGTTTTCCGTGCTTGGCATTTTGCAATCGTATGTCCTTTGTTACAACAATAATGACAAACAATATGAGGATTACTTTTCTTGTGATCCTTTTCAACAAATTTATACTTTTTATTTCTCGGTTTAAAAGATTTGTTGAATTTAGATGGATCAACCGCAAAAGTAATCTCCGGCTTGGATGGTTCTTTTAACTTCTCTTGTAGTTTTCGTAAATCTCTACTTAAGTAAAAGCATCCATCACATCCGGTATATTCATTTCCACAACTATCATAATTCACAAGAGGTTTTTGAACCAAAGATTCTTTGAGAGCTTTCAACTCATGTTCCGTTTCCGAAACTTTAACCTCAAGGTATTTATTGACTTGCATTAAACCCTTTAATCGTTGAAAAGCCTCTTGAGTTTCTTTGTGTAGTTTTTCAAAAGCAACTTGTAATTCATGATATTCCAAGAGAGTATATGAACTAGAGGAATTTTGGTTTACCTTTTTAGGAACAAGTTTCTTACGATCGTGTGATGTCAAACACACATTTGCCAATCCTTCTTCACCGCTTGAACTAGAGCTTGATGATGAAGAGGAAGATGAGCTAGAGCTCTCCCATGCAACGTAAGCTTTCTTTCCCTTGTCCTTGCTTCCCTTTTTGAATGAAGGTGATTCTTTCTCCTTTCTCTTGAGCTTGGGACAATCCGGTTTAAAGTGACCGATTTGTCCACATTCATAACATGCTCCCTTTTTAGAGTACTTGACATCTTCATTCCTTCTATGGTAACCACTATCTTTCCGATATTTCCTAAGATTTTCATCGGAGTGCCTTATCCCATTTTTCTTCACATACCTATTGTAGCGCCTAACGAAGAGTCCCATTTCCTCATCATCGGAATCATCTTCGCTTGAGCTACTTTCCACATGCTCTATCCTTTTGGACTTGGTGGACTTTGAAGTAGAGGCTTTTAGAGCTATAGACCTCTTGTCCTTTTCCTTTTCCTTGTCATTGTGCTTTACCTTCTTTTCGCTTTTCTCATGCTTTTCTAGCAAGTTTAGCACATGTTCATGCTCCGTGAGTTTGCCAAACAAAGTTGTAAGATTCAATGAGGTAAGATCATTAGCTTCCTTAATCGCGGTGACCTTAGGTTGCCAATTCCTACTAAGACATCTTAAAATTTTGTTAGTAGCATCTTGGTTGGAAATTGGTTTTCCCAAACCGTGTAACTTGTTGGTGATTTTGATAAAGCGTTGTTGCATATCCTCGATGGATTCTCCATCTAGCATATGAAACAACTCAAATTCTTGTGTCAAAGTATTAATTTTGGATATCTTGACATCATTGGTACCCTCAAAGTGAGTAACCAATGTGTCCCACATTTCCTTAGCCGATTCACAATGCGACACATGATAGAATTGATCAATCCCAAGGGATGATATTAAAATGTTTTGTGCCTTCGCATCGTAATTGACTTTCTTCTTTTCCTCATCCGTCCATTGTGCCATTGGCTTATTTGCGACAACACCATGAGCATCCGTTATAGTTGGAGCAAACGGACCATTCTCAATGGCATTCCACACTTCACTATCAAAAGAATTGATATGAATACGCATGCTACTTTTCCAATAGTCAAAATGATCTCCATTGAATACCGGAGCCCTATTATACGCCCCTTTTGGTGCAAAAGCCATGTTGTCTAATAATAGGCACAAATTACTCGGTTTAATCGTTTAAAATAAACCGGGCTCTTGATGCCACTTGTTAGACTACGAGGCTAACCACTTAGAGGGGGGTGAATAAGTGGTTCCGTTAACCAATTGAGTTTTTAAAAAATTGTTCGGTTAAACGTGCGTGCGGAAGCGACTCCGGGATCGGTAGTCTCTTTGCACCGTTTTGACTTATTGAAAAAGTAACTAAGCCGATAAAACGTATTGAGGAAAAGTCGATCGGAATAAGATATTCAAAAACTAATTCAATTAACAACAACGTTTCCAAGCAAGTTATTCGATTCTTTCAAAAACAATTCACAACACAAGATAATAACAATTGAATCCTTGTGAACACTTACGAACACACAAATTCAATTGTTTACGAATATAATGAAAGCAATAAAGAATGAAAGTAATGCAATCAACACACGAGGATTTGATTAGGGAGTTCCCCGGATTTCGCGTCGTCCACGCGTATGTCCGAGTACGTCTCCCCCCAAATAACCAAACGGGTTATTTGAGATATGTATAGAATGAAAAACAACTTGAACACAAGTGCACAAATTACAAAGCAATCAATAACCCTATTGACTCGAAATGTAAAACTATGCAAACCCTCAATCGACGAACGAATCTTCACCCTCTGATTCCAACGATCCTACCCGTGCAACTCCTTGCAACGATCGTCCAGCTGAGTCCTTCGATTCTTCTCAATTGATCCTCCAAGATATCGAACAATCTTGGATCCCTAGTGAGCAATCCAACCTCCTTGCACAAATCAACCCGATCGCGAATCTGCTTCACCACGAATCGCACCGAACGTTATCGACCAAGCGTACAACTCCTAAATGATTGATCCCATACTCAATCTTCAATTGTTGCAACTTGATGGAAGATGATGATCTTGTGAAGGATAACACTTTGATCCCAATTTTTCACCCAAATTGTATCCAAAGTGTTTTACCCAAAGCACTTCTTGCTCTCTCAATGATTCTCACTAGATTTCTCAGTTGTGTTCAGTTACTGTGATTGTTTCATTACTTACAAAGGAACCCACACATTGCTATTTAAAGAGAAAATAGAATGAGCAAATTTAGGCATAATTTTCAGTAGATGTATCGATACAAATGATTGTTTGTATCGATACAAAGCCCTTGACCAACGTTCAATTTTGAAAATCTTGACCTTTGTATCGATACAAACACGGGATGTATCGATACAAACATCAGAATCTTGAAATCTTGACTGATATGTATCTAAGCATGCAAGCATGCTTCGAATCATATGAAGCTTGCTGGTTTTTCAGAACATATACACATGTATCGATACATGCAAGCATGTTTCGAATCATATGGAACATTCTGTTTTTGTATAGAAGCTTTTGTATCGATACAGAGCCTGTGTGTATCGATACAAAGTGCTCAAAATGTACCAGAACAAGTTTCAGGACATTTGTATCCATACAGAAATGTATGTATCGATACAAAACACCAAAAAGTCAGTTTTTCAAGGTTTTGAAAATAGTTCTTTGTTGTCAAGTCATTTGTAAAGTTTGCCAAAATATGTTCAACCTATTTTCATGTGTTTTGACAATTATTAAAACATGAGGATGAACTGGTGCACTTACACAGACGTCAACCTCCTTTTCAACACTTGAAAACTTTTCTCGCAAAGGTTATCCCAAACAAAAGCTTGACCCTTCCTAGTCAACCGGGTCAACGGTAAAGCTAATCTCGAAAAACCTTCAATAAATCTCCGATAATATCCGGCAAAACCAAGAAAACTTCTTATCTCAAAAACTGATTCTGGAGTTCCCCACTTCAACACTGCATCAACCTTAGAAGGGTCCACCGCAATACCTCCACTAGATATAACATGTCCTAGGAAACTCACTTCTTTAAGCCAAAATTCACACTTGGATAGCTTCGCATAAAGCTTCTTCTCTTGTAACGTCTTCAATACAATCCTCAAATGTTCCGCATGTTCTTCTTCGCTCTTAGAGTAAATCAAAATATCATCTATGAACACCACCACAAACTTGTCTAGATATGAATGAAAGATTCGATTCATGTATTCCATAAACACACCGGGAGCGTTGGTCACACCAAAAGGCATAACTGAATACTCATAGTGACCATATCTAGTTTTAAAAGCAGTCTTCGGAATATCCTCCGCCTTAACTCTTATCTGATGATATCCCGACCTCAAATCTATCTTGCTAAACACACAGGCGCCCACCAACTGATCCATCAAATCATCGATCCTTGGTAACGGATACTTGTTCTTGATCGTCACTTGATTCAAACGACGGTAATCGATGCACAATCTCATGCTCCCGTCCTTCTTCTTCACTAAAAGCACTGGTGCACCCCAAGGTGATACACTTGGTCTAATAAACTTCTTTTCCAAAAGTTCTTCTAATTGTTTCTTTAATTGCTCTAACTCTGATGCCGACATTCGATAAGGCGCCATTGAGATTGGGTTAGTACCAGGTGCTACTTCAATACTAAACTCAACCTCTCTCTCTGGTGGTAGATCAGAAACATCTTCCGGAAACACATCTGGAAACTCACACACCACAGGTAACTGATTCACTCCTGATTCTCCTCCTAACTTCAAGGAAGCAAACATCACAAACATCTCTGCATGTTCCTTCAGGGACTTAGTCACTTCGCTACTACCCATAAGATCTAACTTTAAATCCTCATCCGGCTTAGGGAAAACTACCGTCTTAGTACAACAATTGATATGAACGCGATTAAACTCAAGCCAGTTCATACCAAAAAGCACATCAATGTTACTCAAAGGAATACATACTAGATCCATACCAAAATGCCTACCAAAAATAGTTACCGGACAATTAACACATACGAGCTTAGTAGTAACCGAGTCACTAGCGGGTGTTTCTATTACCATACATCTTGACATAACAGAAGTTTCCAAATTAAGACTTTTCATGCAGTCGAAAGAGATAAAAGAATGGGTAGCCCCAGTATCAATCGTGGCACGTAAAGGAGTATCATGAATGAAGCACGTACCTCTGATAAGATTATCCATCGCTCCCGAGTCACCTCCATCCAAAACAAAGACTTTTCCTCCACTCTTCTTAGGTTTCTTGCATTCCGGACTCTTATGTCCCAATTCCCCACAATTGTAGCAACTCACCGGTTCGGTGCATTCATAAGACTTATGACCGGGCTTCTTACACCTAAAGCATGTGATCTTCTCCTTGTCATAGTTCCCAACTGGCTTCTTACCACTACTTTCACCAATTTTCTTCTTTGCTTTGTTGTCATAAGGCTTTCCACGGTTCACATCTTTTCCTTTCTTGTCATTAACCATCTTGTAGTGATCGGACTTAGCTCTTCCATCAATGTCACAAATCCTACTCTTAGTCACCAAGGTAGCAAAATCTCTAAACTCCGAGAATCCAATAAGATGCTTCACTTCAGGTCTCAAGCCATTCTCAAACTTCACACACTTGTCATGTTCGGCCTCAAGAGTGTTGTAGTGTGGTGCAAACCTACAAAGAGACTCAAACTTGGCGGCATACTCCGCAACGGTCATGTTTCCTTGCTTAAGCTCCATGAATTCATTCACTTTGCGGTTCCTCACATCCATAGGAAAGTACCTACCCAAAAACTCCCTCTTAAACATAGTCCAAGTCAACACTACTTCTCCAACTCCAAATCTTAGACTAGCATGCTTCCACCAATAGGCCGCATCATCACTTAGCATGTAAGTACCCAACACAACCATTTGTTCCTCCGTGCATCCCATAGCTGTAAAGATCCTCTCGACATCCTCAATCCATTTTTGAGCACCTTCCGGGTCAAAACCTCCGGCAAAAGTAGTTGGTTGATTCTTCAAGAACCTCTCAAGTCTTGACTCCACTTCATTACCCCTCCTAGCTTCCCTTTCCATCCTTTCCGCATTCCTATTAGCCGCTTCTTGGTTCATTGCATTAGCCATCATGGCCAAGGCATCCGCAATTGCTCTATTAGTAGTCATCACCTGAACACATCAAAGAATCCTACCAAGGTTAGAACTAATGCATCAACAGTGTACCCCACACATGTCTTACATACGGGTAATCTATCCTAGTTGATCTTACATAGACCGACCTTGCTCTGATACCACTATTGTAACACCCTAACCCATACACGTAATAAATAAATAAATAAACACGTATAAGCATCAAGGTGTATACAATTAAATAATATAGCATATCATATCATCTTAAAGTTAAAAACATAGCAGCGGATATAATATCATATCATGACATCATGTATCTTCATACACATATGAATAAAATCCCTTGACGAAGATCAATAGTCTAAAAATAATCCAAACGTGAAAATCATACATAAGTCATAAGCAAGGTCAACTCCTTCTCATTTAGCTGTCTTTCCTTACCGCTGCTACCATTTCTTGGCGGTCATAGAAGTAATAATACTCAAATACATCGATCACGGAATATAACTACCCGACACGATGTTACAAGTACCAGAGCACTAATTATTACAACCAAAAACTAGTAAGAAGTCTAGGAGAAGCATAATGCTAACTCCTTACCGCTAATAGCTAAACGCACCGACAAAGCTACTTCTCAAGAGATACGTCCTCACCCTGCACCTCTGAACCCCCAAAGGTTCAGAAATTACACAAAACAGAGAGTTAGTATAACATTCCAAAATAAGCGTAAGTATAAGCAATACTATACAACTTCATACAAAATAATTGAGAGACATTCAAAACTTCTCATAATAGGCACATGGTTACATAGGCAATAAGCATAAGCAATAGATACACATATAAACCAAAGGCCACGAATCAAGTATACACAATTTAATCACAAAAGATTAATGAAGCACAAATACTAACAATTACCATTTAGTTCACACAATTATTCACCTTCATCTCCTAATGCAATCTAATGCAACATTCATGCAATGCATCCTAGTAACATTACTAAGTGCATGTGGTACCTCGTAGTTATTGGAAAACTTATTCCAAATATATTTTAGTCAACCGCAGCTACTAAAATATCTGCTATACATTAGGGCTCATCTAAAGTATCTGCTCATCATAAAAAATGATGCATGTATGCAAGATTACCAATCACATAATTTAATCATCTCATCCTATAAGGATATCACAACATAAACATATCTCAATAACTTAATTGAAGATATACAATCTCATTGATTAAATCATATTCAATTAATCTCACAAGTAATCAAGCATACATATTCAATAATTACATTATCACAATCACTTATTCATAATTCAATACTAACTCAAGTATTCAATCATATTATCCTCAATAACACATTCATATATAAGCTATCATGCCATCCTATAATCAAAAGATCATAATTAAGACATGTTAAAAGCATAGGATTCTCCAAATTAAACTTGTACTAAAAATTGGTTTAGGGCACCCTCGCTTGGCAGGCACCGGCGAGTGACTAGCGAGGAGTTGCAGACTGGTGCTCGCCCCCAGCGGACTGAAAGCGAGGAACAATCGCTACCTCTCGCCACCCCTCACCGGGCGAGCACAAGAAATTTCTGGGTAACATCAGGAAAGATGAATGCTCGCTCCAGCAACCATAGTAGTCGCCCAGCGAACAAGCCCAGAAAAGACCCCTATTTTCGGTTTAAGCTTAGAATCACCTAAAGACATCACTTTTCATCATATAAATTCTTAAAGCTATCAACTTTAAGCATACATAGGTCATATAAGCCTAGAAGTACAACTATAAACATGAATTAACACCAAAAAGGGTAAGAATCATGAATTTTCATACATTACTTCAAAAGTTTCATAACAACCCAAAATCTCTAACAAACATCTACACATTCCCATTATTAATCCCCAAATTCGTGTTGTACATTTCAAGGTAACAGTCTGGGCCCCACCATCTTAGGTGGTCCCGACTGCCACCTCACGATCTTCTCCAACCCCCGTTACTATTGGAGTTTTTACCTTCCGTGGGAATCGAACCCATGTACCTGGGGATAAGTACATTGTTCATTCCATTCCCACTACCAATTGAGCTACTAGCCAATATCCAACACATAATTGCACCCTAATTCATATCATTGTCCGTACTTGCTTCAATATATTCCAATATCATGTTTGCACAACGTTTTTGAACATTTTTAACTTCATCTTTTTGAAATGGCTTTGAACATGCCTTGTATTTTCTGTTTTTCACACATGGAGGACTGCAGCCATCTTTTCTTTTCATGCCCTTTTAGTAGTGGAATTTGGGAAGCAATTTTCGGGTGGCTAGGCAAAAGAATTGCAACAGGTGTGGAGGGATGGCGGCATTTTCTATTGTTTGGTGATTTGGTTAAAGTGAAAAGAGGGGGAGGATAGATTTGTCGGTTGATTGGTTGGCAACTTCGTGGAGTATATGGAAGCTTCGAAATAATGTGATTTTCAAAGGAATTATTCCGGATGCTACAACCCTATTGAGTGATATTAACACTGCGTTTGGATGTCGAGAGAATTAGAAAAGAGAGAAATAGTAAAGAGAGAGATATGAGAGGAGAGAAATAAGAGAGAAGTTGAGTAGAAATTTAGTATTGTTTGGATGAATAAAAATAGAGAAGAAAGAAGGAGTAGAGAGAAATTAAAATAAAAGCAAATGACAAATTTAACCTTTATAAATAGGTAGTGGAGGGATAATAATGAAAAATCACACATGCTAGCTTCTTTATGTGACAAATCTCACGAGAGATCATTTTTGGATAGTTATTTCTCATTATATTTCTCTCTATGATCATTTCTCTTGTCATCCAAAACATGCAAATACTATACTTCTTTGCCATTTCTCTCTTTTATATTTCTCTCTTTTCTAAATCTACTCAAATAAACACAGTGTAAATTTGTCGCTTGGTTTTGGGTTTCTAGTCGGTATGGTCGTAATTGTGGCATATCTTGTGAGGATTGGTGTTCAGACCATTTGGGTTGTTTTAGAAGCATACTATAATTTGCTTTATTTTGTAAGGGATTGAATACTCCTTGTACTCCCTTATAATTCAATTTGCTTATAAAAAAAATTCTAGAATCTAGAATAAGCAAAATGCGCTTCAATTTCTAGAATCCAAGTGTGATTTTTTTTTTAGCGGCGCATGAGGGGTTTAGTGGATGGGTGGGGGGCTGGATAGAAATTCACATAAAATTCGTTGATTGGTCTTGACAAGCCGTTGATATATGGGCTACAAGGTAGCCTTCTAAACCACCGTAAATAAGTTTTACATTTTGAAAAACTTAACTGAGAAATGAAGAAAAAATTGGAAGGTAATTTCATTTTTTTATTTCAATTATCTTAAATAATATTTTTCTTTATAAATTAATATATTTTAATTAAAAATATTATTATTGAAGTGATTGACTGAACGGAAGTCTTTTACAGTTTTATGTATGCTCTTTTTTTGCAGAAAGTCTTTTATTTGTGTTAATATGCTTAATTCTTTAGAAGAATAAATAATTAAGTACACAATTTTATTACATTATAAAAAGTATTATTATAATATTAACAATAAAGATATTATAATTTGACTTGACCAAAATAAATAAATTATAATTTGTTTGTTAAGTAGTTTAGTGGCTAAAAATTCACCTCTTAAGATGAATAAACAAGAAATCTCAGGTTTGAGTTATAATTCATGCATATAAAATATAATATTCCTATAAATTAAACTATGTTCATAAGAACAAAAATACTACAATATTAGTCACACTTATACAAATTATCTAGCATGTAGGTCTAAGAGATTTTTTAAATGAAAAATGCTAACATCATGTATGACCTTTAGGCATATGTTATTATAAAGAAATAAAATGTAAAATTATTTCCTATTTTCCTTCAAAAACCGTGAAGTCATTTTGACTAAAATAACGTATAATTATTTAGGGAGCGAGCACTGTTCGCATTCTAGGGAGCGAACTCTTTATTTCATAACAGTTTGAGTATAAAATATTGACATTCGCTACTTAGAGTGCAAACTAAAATATAGTTTGCTACTTAGAGAGCGAATTCAGTTTACACTTTAAAAAGGGTGAAGAGGACAACAAATTTTGACTTTTATAAGGTTCGCATCCTAGGATGCGAACTGCGGTGTTCTCGTTTTTGCAATTTTACACACTCGCTTCCCTAAGTAGCGATGGAAAAAAAAAGGAACGCCATGGGGTGCTTGTGAGACTCGGGAGATGCGAAAAGTAAATCTCAAGCATAATATCTTTGAAGATACAAGTTGTGAAACATCTTTATTCTTACTTCTTTTTATATTTATTTTTTTTTTTGGTAAACTTTTTATTTAAAATCTTATGATCCAATAATTCTAACTCTATAAATATAATTGGGCTTTGTTATCCTCACCCCCATAGTTTCCACATTCACTCCCTCACATATAACTTTTGCAAAAATAGCTTTTAATATTCTCTCTAATTGTAAATATAAGAGGATGTTGAGTCAATAATAATTGATATATTTGGTCTAAAATATAAACGAAATGTGCCAATTTTATTAATCCAATTTTTTCTTATATTTAAGAGTAAAGGGAGTAATTGTTTATTAGTAGTTTTGGCGAAATCGAACTTTCCTTTAAGAGTAAGCAAGAGTTTAATTATCAAACTTTGATCATCTTTGTGCTAACTTGGACAAAACTTATATGCTAATTCAACCCATTGAGCAGGTTTTTTTTTTTCCTTCTTCCAAATAAAAAGAAATTAGGCTTCAAATCTCCAATCACTTTTACCTTTATAATCTCCAATCACTTATGTGTATTATCATGTCATTTTATATGGAGCTATCGATAGATAGATGATTGATGTAAAACAACATGTAGTTTCTGTAGTGAAAGATAATTTTGTATAATGAAGGTGAGGTGGGTTATATTTTATCTTTATATTTTTGTATATAGTGTGGTTAAATTGGACACAAGGGTAAGACAATTCAAACAAGGGTTTTATGCCTTCAAAAATAATTAAAAATACACATTGATTAATTAAAATTTGAATTTCGACTAATGGGATTTTTCCATATTATGTATCCATCGCACTTTCATTAGATTACAAATGGCTGATAAAATCTATGGAAAATCTAAAATAAATTAATATAATTTTGATTTTTTTATAATTTATGCTATTTTAAACTTTCCATAACCTTCATTCGAACTTTTTAAACTTTCCATAACCTTTATTCGAACTTTTTTAAGAACTTTATTTATTAATGTGAGTGGTGAGATTCACACATAGGTTTTCCCATTTGACGCTCATGCGTGAAGATTGTTCTTTGTGGTACAATGAAAAGAAAAAATTTGAGAATAGAAACAGAGCCAAAGTATGTTAATATTCATTTAAAAAATAGTATAAAATTTACAATTATTTTTTGTTGATGAAGTCCTACAGTGTCTTGTGTTAAAGATATATCGTATTTTCATACTCAAATAAACTAAAAGAAATCAATCTCATAGACAATTGAAAAAACGTAGATAACCTTCTAAATAATATAAAATGAAAAAAAAAACAAAGACAACCTTCAAATGAAAAAATAACATATGGAAATAAATATTATTGAAAAAAATAAAAATTATCCTGTGTTTGACAATGAATGTAATGTAAATTTTCTATAAAGAGTCGGCTCGAGATGAAAAATAATTTAATTTTATGAGTACGGTCCCAAAAAATTTTAAGGCCATGAAAAATCAAAGCATATTTTCCTTTGAGAATGAAGTTTATAATTATTTTATATTTATATGATCGCTATATAGTTTCGGGGATGATGATAAGAAAAATCTATCTTGAAATCTGGCACACCAGTATACAATGTTGTATACGATGTTACAACACTATATCAGGCTTGATAGACAGGATATAAAACAGTAAGTAATGCAGAAAGTAAATAACACAGAGTGATTTGTTAACCCAGTTCAGCGCCAACCGCAACCTACTCTGGGGGATACCAATCCAGGAGGAAATCCACTAATATCCCTAGTTCTAGTTCTAAGTCTTACAGCAAACTCCTCGTTTACAACTTATCACCTAGCGACTATACCTATGCACTTCTACCTAGGAACTCCTAGATATGAGTTCCCAACTCACTCCTTAATATCAACAGTACAGACAACACTGTTGTTAACTCAATCACTATGGTGGAGACACTCTCCTAAACACTAGACCACTCTTACCTAAAGGCTTCGAGTGATACACAAGTAACACGATCCCAACTCCTTGCTTAAAAGCTTTGGAGAGGACAACACACACAATAATTATCTCCTTGCTTAAAAGCTTCAGAGATAATCACATTTTACAACTCAATAAACACACAGTCCTAAGCTTGGCAGAGACATGTCTAGCAGACTCTTCACCTTCTTCAGAATCTTCATCAGACCATGAAACCGACAGACCTTTCTTTTGTTTCTTCAAGAAAGTTCCACATTCTGTTCTGACATGTCCATAACCTTCACATTCATGACATTGCACTTCTTTGACTGGTCCACTTTTCTCCTCAGGTCTAGTCTTCTTCACATTGTTTTGCTGCTTGTTGATATCGAATCTAATGTTCTGCCCATTCTGTCTAGCTCTTCTATCAACACGCCTTAGAACTTTACCAAATTGTTTTCCAATTAGAGCAAGAGCATCAGCTATACTTTCTTCACCTTCAACAGCAGTCTGGGACTCCTCATCATCATCATTTGAGATAAAAGCTACACTTTTGTTCTTTTTATCTCCTCGTTCATTGATAAACATTTCAAAGGTTTGGAGGGACCCAACCAATTCATCCACCTTCATATTAGCTATATCTTGAGCTTCTTCTATGGCAGTCACTTTCATGTCAAATCTTTTTGGTAGGGATCTGAGTATCTTTCTAGATAGTTTTTCATCAGATACTTTTTCACCCAGAGCCTCAAAGGAATTTGCAATGTCAAGTAGATTCATATGGAAATCCTGTATATTTTCCTCCTCTTTAATCCTAAGATTTTCAAACTTGGTTGTGAGAAGTTGAAGTTTTGACATTTTTACCTAAGAAGTGCCTTCATAACATGTCATCAGAATCTCCCAAGCTTCTTTTGCAGATAGACATTTTTTGATGAGCTTGAACATATTTGTATCTACTCCATTGAAAAGAGCATTTATTGCCTTATTGTTGCTGAGAGCTGCTTCATCTTCTTCCTTTGTCCAATCTGCCTCTGATTTCAGAACACCTGTTGAGTTACCATCTTTGTCAAGAATCATAGGATGGTCCCAACCTTTCAACATTGCCTTCCAAGTCCTGCTGCCAATGGACTTCAAGAACGCAATCATTTTTGGCTTCCAATGATCGTAATTGGAGCCATTCAGCATTGGGGGTCTGCTCACGAATCCTCCTTCTTTGTCCATTTTTCCAGATAAAGCTCCTGAATCTCACCCTAAATAGGCAGGGTGCCCGCTTTGATGCCAATTAAAATCTGGCACACCAGTATACAATGTTGTATACGATGTTACAACACTATATCAGGCTTGATAGACAGGATATAAAACAGTAAGTAATGCAGAAAGTAAATAACACAGAGTGATTTGTTAACCCAGTTCAGCGCCAACCGCAACCTACTATGGGGGATACCAATCCAGGAGGAAATCCACTAATAGCCCTAGTTCTAAGTCTTACAGCAAACTCCTCGTTACTAATAGCCATAGTTCTAAGTCTTACAGCAAACTCCTCGTTTACAACTTATCACCTAGCGACTATACCTATGCACTTCTACCTAGGAACTCCTAGATATGAGTTCCCAACTCACTCCTTAATATCAACAGTACAGACAGCACTGTTGTTAACTCAATCACTATGGTGGAGACACTCTCCTAAACACTAGACCACTCTTTCCTAAAGGCTTCGAGTGATACACAAGTAACACGATCCCAACTCCTTGCTTAAAAGCTTTGGAGAGGACAACACACACAATAATTATCTCCTTGCTTAAAAGCTTCAGAGGCAATCACAGTTTACAACTCAATAAACACACAGTCCTAAGCTTGAATCAATATGACACAAGAAAGGCTCACAAAATAACACAAGCACAAAAACCCTAAGACGGCTAGACTCAAATACACGCTTGAACACTTGCTTCATTAGGTTTTTCATCCTTCCTTATATAGCTGGTGGCTTGGGCTCCAAGTGATTCATTCCAAGAATATATCCAGCTCATAAAATAAAATAGAACCATATCTTTAAAATATTAGATATGTTTTTAAAATATATCTTCACAATAATTCCTAAAACAATCTTTAGATGAAAGATCTGTTTAGAAAATAAAATCTTTCTTAATGCACACGCAAAGGACTGAAGAAAGAGAAAAGATCTTCTCTAAAAATAAAACGCGCGCATAAAAGATCTCACCAGCTGGCGCGCTCACGACAGGTTACGATGTTGTAACATTACATACCACATCCTGCTTACATACTTGTTTTACCAAAATGCAGCCAACACAAAATAGTCAACATATCTCATAATAGTGTAAAATGAGAAGCGAAGTAATACTCTTAATCCCGCTTTATTCTGTAACATCATTAAATCTATATCATGCAAAACCTATCTCAATTTTACCTTAGAATTTTAAACCAAATTAATCAAATAATATATCAAAATAAACATATAAATAATATTAAAAAAGAAAACAATCTCGTGCACGGCACGAGCTAACATACTAGTTTTAGTAAATAATAATTGAAAATATTTGTTGATCCAAGAAGATATGACAAATAAAACCTCCCCTAAACGAAACAAATTATTGCCATACGGAACACACAACATAACAATACCTTTTAAAAAAATAATTTTTTCTTTATATTTTGAAAAAAAAAATTATGATAACTTATTTAAAATTCATCTTTTTATAAATTAAAAAAGTGACTTCGACATTCAATAAGTTAAATATTCATGTTAGAGATTTTAACTTAATAAAAATCACAATTTTTTGAAAAAAATTATCTCTAAAAAATTATTTTTATGACAAGCTATTTAAAATAGCTTCTCTTTTAGAATTTTAAATTTTTTCAAATTTTATGATCCCAAAATTTTTGAAAGAAAATGATAAAATATTCAAAACGACATTTTTGGAGAAAATATTTAAACCAATTTTTCATTTAAAACTTTTATAAAAAATCATTTATTGAAATATTTTTAACACAAAAACATTACACTATAAAATTCATTTTAAGAAAAGCTAAAATATACGTACCTAATATTAAATTTAGTCGAACCGAAAACAATACCATTAATAATTTTTTATTATCAACAAAGAAACATATTACCTCCTGTCTTTTAACAAATAATTAATTTTTTAAATACATTGAATAATTAATATATCTTATTTATATTATATGTCAAATAAATCAATTATTTAATAAAATATAAAAAAATTATTGTTTCTTATAAAAAGGGCTATAAGGAATATTAATCACCACTATAGTTTGATACATGATGTATAAAAGCTACAGTCAAACATAAAAAATCACATACAATCGATCTTAAAAACAAAAGTAAGACCCCAGTACAAAACAAACTATAATATTACCCATCCTTTAAACCAAGACAACACAAAGACTTTAACCACCATAAACTAAACGAGAAAGGATTCTCTCAAGTGGAAAAATAATTGAGAAAATAATGTAGTATTTGGACCATTAGATTATAAATGAAGAACAATATTTAAATTTAAAAGAAATGGAGAAAAGTTGAAATGTGAAAATTGAGAGAAAATTCAGAGGATTCACTCTCAAATTAAACATACAAATAGAATATTTTAAATTTGCCGTAAACCACCACCACACTTCAACATTAGAAAGAGCACCGCTCACACCCAGCTGCTGTAACAAACCACTCCATACCTAATACATAACTATAAGTGTTGATCTGTTGTATAATTGACCTACAAATCATAATAATAAACAAATATATAAGAATATATTAAACATCAAATAAATATGATAATAATATACAAATATAGAGATATCGTATAAACTTATCTTTCTCAATTTAGTCATCAAGATTGTCGTAGAATTGAGACCTGAGACGTGACAAAGTCACTGTCCTTAAGGATTTATCCGCGGTATATTTGCGCAAATCCTCCAGGATTCAACAGGTCCTTCTCTGATATGAATCATACCAGAGGTGACAGAACAACTTAAATTCACTAAGTGCTGGCAATGTTACTCAGGAAATAATTTTCATTGTCAAGAGGAGGATTGAATTTTTCTTTTTCTTCTGTTTCTCTCACGTTGCTCATATATCACATATATATTTATATGTCAAAGAAGGATTCCTATATGTGACTAGCTTGTGAGGATACTTGCCATATGCTACCGTTTCATATTTATTTGCAATAAGTACAATTAAGTATTGATAAATGTAATCATTAAAATGAATGTTGGGATGCCAATAAACAATATTGGGAATCCAAGGATTGGACAAATTAAATAAATATCACAATGTAGCATATATTTATAAAACTTTTTGAAATAAGATACAACAATCCCCCACATATTTCAAAAGTTTAAAATAATATTTTGAAAAACATTTCCTGAGTAAACATCGTAGATATAATGCATCGGAACGGTGTAGCAAGCTATGGAACCCGCCCTAGAAAGATAAGACTTAACACACAGTGAATTGGTTTTGCAAGCAATGGAACCCAAGACACTTGATGTGTGTTAGCGGTCTTACAATCACATTACACCCCCACAATTCTTGTTGTTACGCGGTTGTGCGCTAATAGGCCGTGCGCGTGCCTGGTATTCATGAGTGCTCTAGCGACTTTGCCAAGGTCTCATGCAAGCGGCCCCACTCGACACTCATATAGGTGATTTCATCAAGTGTATGCTGCAAATCATACACCACTCATAAGGGATATGAAAATCATTAAAAGCTTTATAGCTTACCCTCTCAATAATGCAGTGTCTAACACTTTCACAATTACGTACACCATAGAAAAGGGACAGATTAAATAAAATTTAGTGTTAGCATAATTAACTCGTGACTTGTTCTTACCACATTAAACCTTATTCATGGGGTCTCCAATCACAAAGGTCGGGTTCCCATCACTTGTTAATTTCAAATGGCTCAAGTCCCATTTCCCTCGATGTTTCACATATTTATTTCTTCCCAGGGGCTTTGTTTAGTAGCTACTTTACACAAATGATGAAGATATTATTTTCTTACATCATATAATATTGACTAAGACGTCTCTAAGTCAATTAATCTCATATTTGTCAAGTTTACAATAATAAACTTGTTCTTCGCAATAAAGCTATACATGTCTGTTTAGTTAACTAAGCGACAATATCTTCATTTGGAATAAATAAATAAATTCACTTATAGATTTATTCCATCGACTTTAATATAATTAGCATATTGTATGATTTTAATACAATGTTGCATCACTATAAATAATACCTCTCGTATATTTTCAAATTTACTTTCATAATATACTTTATCAGGTCTACTTAGATCAATTCTAAGTGACGACATCTTAACAAAAAAGGGAAAAATAAATCTATGATTAGATTTATTAACATGTCTACTTGAAAAGCTTTTAAGCGACAACGCCCCCACATTTTATAATATAGGTGAATTTTTATTCAGTTCTACTTGAATGATTTTAAGCGACAAACTCCCACATTAAAGAACTTAATCCACATTAAATTTTTTTTTTTATCAACAAATTTTATTAAACTTCATTGCATTATTCTAATACAATGGATACTCCACAATAAAAATTGATTCACACTAATATATAGCTATGTTCATATCAACAAAGTTTCTTAATCATCATTGTATTGTTATAATACGATGGATAGCCTACAAATACACCATATTATATTTTATGGTATCTCTCGAATATCTCATTAATTTAACAAGTGACACAAAATATATACAGATTTACTTAGATTATATCTAAGCGACATTATCTCTATTTCACACTTGTTTCACCCATCCATATCATGTAAGTGTCTCCACAAATTCTTCAATTTTCTCCAATCAATAATGTAATGATATAAAATATCTCAAATCACATATGAAGTAATATTTTGGCACATTCATACACTTTGTCACAAAAACTCGTCAATCAACTTCTCAAGTTTAGTAAAATAATTTTTGATAATATGGAATAAACCCCCACATAAAAAATCCATTTCACACAAATTGAAGTGCACATTTCAATTTAATTTATATTCAATAAAATTCAATTTTAGAAATCTTCTCTCAAATAAACAAGTGCTAAATAATTTTGCATCAATTATCAAAACTCATGAAGTGGCTTCTAAATATAAATATGACATGTATCAATGCATATACTTTACGCTTTCTCAGACAATGCATATATTCAAAAGCATGTATATAGATCAATTTCAAAGAAACTACTCTAAGAGATTAATTTTAATTTCCTCGGCTCAATTAGATTAACACAAATAAATCATTTTCTTTTAATGCACAAAATAGTATGCATATATACACAAGCATTGCAAAATATATCACATGCAGGAGGTCTAAAAGACTTTCACGCACAAATTCTTCAAAAATAGATATTAATAAAAATAGATATTAATTCACTTAATATATTGTTGGCCTTCAACTTTAATCAATACATCAGGATGTAAAATCATAATTCATTATAAAATCTTCAATTCCAATTTCCAACAGTGTTATAACAAATTAAAGAAATAACCATGTTAACCATGTTCC
Source organism: Trifolium repens (assembly GCA_030408175.1). Taxonomy (NCBI): domain Eukaryota; kingdom Viridiplantae; phylum Streptophyta; class Magnoliopsida; order Fabales; family Fabaceae; genus Trifolium; species Trifolium repens. Next base: position 17,149,712 of record CP125845.1, on the reverse strand, counting down.
TCATATCTTTATTAATAAAAGTGTACTAAAAACGTACCTTTCATGCGCACCATGTAGCGTCTTTGCAATTACCTCAACACGCATAGACTCGCAATAACACACAAAAATCTCGCACCCAAAATTATGATCATTCACCACTCTATTTCTCTGTCGTGTTCAATTTGAAATAAATTCCGATCAAAAGTATATTAGATAAATCCTTAAGATTGTTGTATAATTGACCTACAAATCATAATAATAAACAAATATATAAGAATATATTAAACATCAAATAAATATGATAATAATATACAAATATAGAGATACCGTATAAACTTATCATTCTCAATTTAGTCATCAAGATTGTCGTAGAATTGAGACCTGAGGCGTGACAAAGTCACTGTCCTTAAGGATTTATCCGCGGTATATTTGCGCAAATCCTCCAGGATTCAACAGGTCCTTCTCTGATATGAATCATACCAGAGGTGACAGAACAACTTAAATTCACTAAGTGCTGGCAATGTTACTCAGGAAATAATTTTCATTGTCAAGAGGAGGATTGAATTTTTCTTTTTCTTCTGTTTCTCTCACGTTGCTCATATATCACATATATATTTATATGTCAAAGAAGGATTCCTATATGTGACTAGCTTGTGAGGATACTTGCCATATGCTACCGTTTCATATTTATTTGCAATAAGTACAATTAAGTATTGATAAATGTAATCATTAAAATGAATGTTGGGATGCCAATAAACAATATTGGGAATCCAAGGATTGGACAAATTAAATAAAGGCTTAAATGCACTTTTGGTCCCCCTATTTTAATATTTTTGAACTTTTGGTCCCCTATTTTAAAAATCAACTTTTTGGTCCCCCTATTTTAAAAGTCAACATTTTTTTAAGTCCCCTCCAATTTTAGTGATGTGGCGCTGCAATTGCTGATGTGGCAAAGATGACTTGGAAATATATATTTTTTCCAATATCATTATTTTATTTTCATTTCATTTAAAATTGAATAAAAACATTTCAATAAAAACAAAAAAATGATCAAATTCCAGATGACTAGTATCCTCCCTTGAGATCAGGAACAACATCGTATGGTTGGAGTATTGTTTCCAATGTATAGCTCCTTCAACCATGAAGCCAGGTTTGGGTCCCTCTGGCTTGCGTTTGGTGCTTATGACCTCACCCTTGGCCTTGGCCTTGGCCTTAGCCTCAACCTTGAGTTGATCGTTCTTAATCTTCCTCAAACGAAACTTCTCAGTGCATCTAGAAGACATAATGTGCTCCACACATACATGAATTCTCTTCCTCAAACACCAGAAAGAAACACCAACAAACACAAGAAACTCCAAACACCAACAAACCCCCCAAAAAAAATGAAAATCCAGCAACAACTAAACCAAAAAAGGAAAACGCCAAAATAACAACAAAGATGTTGGAGGCGTTTAGATCTGTGTTCCTCTTCGTTCCATTTTTGTCTTTTTTGTTTTGTTTCGTACGATGTAAATCTGGGTTTAAATCAAAATCACTTATTTTTTTTTCTGAGTTTGGAATGCGAATTCAATTGCTATTGTTCTAGGCAAGAGTGTCAGAATGATTTCAGAATTTTGAGTTTTTCCTGGGTTTGGATCAATTTTTTTTCCTTAATTTTTTTTCCTGGGTTTGGAATCGTTTTTGCTTGAATGGTTTCATAATTTAATGTTTGTTAAAGAGAGAAGAAAAAAAAATTGGAATGACCTTACAGATTTGGGTTAAAGAGTGTTAATGATGATGTGTGTTGGTGTTGAATTTTGAGGACGATGAAGGCTGAATCGTTTTTCTAATCATCTTTTATTATTTTAATTTATAAATAATAAATTAATTATAACAATATCCACATGGAAAATAGTTTTCTCAATTTACTAATGCCACCTAGGTGCCACATCATTAATGAGGAGGCCACGTCATTAAAATAAGTGGGGGGCCAAATTTTTTAGTTGACTTTCAAAATAGGGGGACTAAAAAGTTGGTTTTTAAAATAGGGGGACCAAAAGTTCAAAAATATCAAAATAGGGGGACCAAAAGTGCATTTAAGCCTTAAATAAATATCACAATGTAGCATATATTTATAAAACTTTTTGAAATAAAATACAACATGATCTAGTGGTAAAAATATAGATTATGTATTCAAATCTTATTCTTAGATTGGAATTTGACATAACTCAATTATATAAAATCGTCTGTATTGTATAAATGCATGTTCAGATTATCTCAGATCTGATGTGGAACTTCTTAATATACAATGTGGAACTTCTTAATACACGTTCTCACGCCCATCACTATCGAGCTTGATGTGTAGATATAAGCGATGGGTGACTCAATAGCAAAAATCTGATAACAAGTGACCCAACAAATTTTGAAGAGATTATGATACCATCTTAAAATTTAGAGTTGAACATAATTCAATTTACAAAACTGACTTGTAAAATCGTGATATACCATTTGATGTGATACTTGATAAAACTTCTAAATTCAAGCTAGCATGGTGTATTTAGAAAAATTGAAATGTAAAATCTGCTTAACCATCAAAGAAAAATGATATTTGAACGTCAAAAATTTGTTGTCAAATTTGTTTTTTTTATGTATTTTAAAATGTGTTTAAAATATATAAAATAGAAAATAAAACATGCCTCAAAATTATTATTTCTTACCAAATCTCAAAATTTATTGGAGTAGTAAATAGAAAATAAATTTAAAATAAAACATGCCTCAAAATTATTATTTCTTAATAGATCTTTTGGTCCTTGTATGTTCGTGAATTTTTGGTTTTAGTCCTTGTATCTTGTTTTGTTGCAAATAAGTCCCTCAATGTACAAATTTTTTTTATTTTAGTCCCTAAAGTCAAAATCCGCAGGAAAATCTGAAGAAAAATCTCCACAAAAACTGCAAATTTTCCTGCGGATTTTGACTTTAGGGACTAAAACCAAAAAAATTTATACATTCAGGAACTTATTTGCAACAAAACAAAATACAGGGACTAAAACCAAAAATTCGAAAACATATAGGGACCTAAAGATCTATTAAGCCTGTATATATTTATTGGATTCATCAATCAATATGTCACGAGAATGGTGAAAATGAAAGGAAATAGAGAAAATAATAGTTTGAGAGTCACAACTCACGACGCAGCCTTTACCACATATCCCCTCCCCCAGTTTTCAACTCGATCAATCCATTACTATTAATGCAACCTTGTTGATTTACTAAATCCCCACTTTCTTGGTTACTTTATATACTTTTTTCAGTATACATAATATCATAGCAATTAATCCAATTTTAGTGTGCATTTCACGTGAAATATGTCATGTCTGCCTTCCAAATTAGTACCACTAATCATCCAACTAACCTCATCTACAGCTGTGATCCAATGCAAACATGATTGTGAACATTCAGAAAAGTTTTATTTTTTAACAAAACGTAGTAACTAATAGAATTAAATAAGTGAAAGCGAAAGATATGTTTTTTAAAGGAGAATGAAAAATAGCAATTGAACTAAGTGATAAATATAAAATGTTATAAATAGTATTTTAATTAATATTTTTCTTTTAATTAAGATAATGAGAATATATGATTTTACGTAATTGAAAATAAATGTCCAAACTATAGAATTGGAGGGAGTACATAACTTTCAAGTTCTAGATACATTAACAAATTTTACAAACTATAGAACTAGATCCATGATTATTCCGGACACTTGAAGTTTGTCATATCAATTATAGATTTTGTCATAAATATTATACCGTTTTATACTATTATCTCGGGTGCTGTGAGCCTGTTTGCAGATTCATTCTTATTAGTTTTTAACGAAATTGAATATGTAATTATTTTGATTGATGTATTCTCTATGAATTTGAATGAATGAATATTGTTGTTTTTGAATTAAAAAAAAAAAATTGGAGGGAGTACATGACTTTCTTTTATGAAGAAAATAGTACACAAACATAGTCAATGCTATTAAAACTACTAACCGTGTGCCACCGCGCATTCATTTGAAATTAGTTATTGATGAGCTGTGGTAGAATTTTATTTTATTTTTGGGTACAAACTGGTAGAAATTTTACACCTATAACGTGATTATTAAAAAACATTAAAACAATATCTGATTTGAGATGGAGAAAAAATTAGAGATTAATCTGAACTTTAATTTATGTATTGAATTTTGGTCATGCCTTGAGCTAAACATCTTCCATTTTAAGTGTCCCGTGTTATTTTGTAATTTCAAATCCTTATAGAAGTTAGTTAGTAACTTTCAGTTAGTTAGTTACTTGACTGTTTTGACAGTTAAGAGTTAGTTGTGGTGGTTACTTAGAAACAAGTAACTCACACTAGTTAGGAGAATAACTATAAATAGTGTACATGACTTTGTATCAAAAAAACTAATTTTTCATTCTATTCAATAAACACTATTTCCTCCTACTTTCTCTCTCTCTCTCTCTCTCTCTCTCTCTCTCTCTCTCTCTCTCCCTCTCTCTCTCTCTCATTAGATTCATTCATCTTCTTCGCGTGTGTGTGATCAATTTGCTCCAACAAATTGGTATCGTGAGCTCTGGTTCAAGGTGTAAGATACACAAAGATCCAAGATTCTTGGGTGAATTCCTTCAAACATTCAGCAACTATGTCAGGGAATGGATTACCCAACAATCTTCCGATTCTTGAGGGCAAGAACTGGGAGAGATGGAGCAAGCAGATGAAATCCTTGTTCGGGTTTCAAGAATCACTTGAAGTTGTGACTAATGGGTTACAAGACTTGCCGGCCAACGCGACTGAAGCTCAAAGAACCACTCGTAAGGATCTGAAAAAGAAAGATTGTAAAGCAATGTATGTGATACAAGCAGCTGTAGATTCAACAAACTTTGACAAAATATCTCATGCTGAAACATCCAAAGAGGCTTGGGATATTCTTGTAAAGTACTATGAAGGTGGGGAAAAAGTTAAAGGTGTGAAGTTACAGTCACTGAGAAGGCAATATGAATTGCTACAGATGGATAAAGATTAATCAGTTGGATCCTATGTCTCTAAGGTTCAAGGTTTGGTTCATACAATGAAGGCTGAAATTTGCTTTTTAGGCCCCCCTTGATGCTCCCAGACCCCCCAAAAATCCCAAAATACCCCCACTTTTAGCCTGAGGACACTTTGGGTTCTATCTAGGATACGAAATCAAAAAAAATTCATATCGTAGGATACGAAACCAAAAAACCATGATTTCGTATTCTACGATATGAAAACGCATATTTCATATTCTATGATCTGAAATAGCTACCATTCGTATTTTACGGTATGAAATTAATGTCTTTCGTATTCTAGTTTCTGAACGGACACTGACATTTCCTTGTTGTCGTGTCTTCTTTCTTTAACTTTCTTTTCGATTCTTTGTACAAACCGCGTCTTTTGCAACCCAATACGAAATACTTTTTCCTTCGATAAGCACCGTTATCAGATTTCTCAATCACAATAGTAAACCCGGCTTTTGCAGCCTCACGTTTACACCAATCAATCAAGTCATTTTGAACCTTATACTTTTCGGCGTTAAAAAAATATTTGGCGGTGTTAACGGAAACGTTAGGTTGATCAATACCAGGTCCAACAACATTAGATTGAGCAATTCTGGGTGCAACATCAATAGCTTGAGTAATGTCGGGTGCAACATCCACATCTTTAGAAATGTCGGCTTCATCAATTTTTTGTTTCAATTCAACCGAAGGTTCGGCCATCTAAACACCTTCATATATCAAATAATACAATCAAAATCATCACAAACATAATACATAAACAAATGCATAATGCATGTCCCTTACATGTTCTATGACTCCAAATGAGTGTGAGAGAACCTTCAATAAATGAAGAAACGTTGATCTGAAGCCTTCCAAACGTCAAAATTTCATCTAGATCGTATTTTGAAGGTTGAGGGTTTAAGTGGTTATGAAAGTAATGCTAGGGCACCCGACAGTTATATACATCGATTTCGTATTATACAATACGAAGTTAATCGTTTTCGTATCCTAGGATACGAAATGAAGCGTTTTCGTATTCTAGAATATGAATGTGGAGCGTTTTCAAAAAATGTGTATTTCGTATTCTACGGGCTGAAACCTTAAATTTTTTCAAAAAAAAAACACATTTCGTACCCTAGGATACAAATTTGTGTTTTATTACGCGCAACAAGGTTATTTTGTATTCTAGAATACAAAATTGGGTGTTTAACATTGTTTCATATTCTAGAATACAAAATTGGGTTATTTCGTATCCTAGCATACAAAACCCTTCGTAAGGGTATTTTTGTCACGATGGGGGCCTGAGAGTAATGATGGGGGGTCTAAATAGCAATGAGAACTCTGACTCCAAATTTTGATCATGTGATAGTTGCAATCCAAGAAGCTGGGAATGTAGCTACAAAGCAGATGAAGGATCTTGTTGGATCATTAGGCACATGAGTTGATGATCAATGAAAGAAAGGGTGTACAAGAATCAGTTCAAGCTTTGCAAGCTCAAATAGCCAAGAAGAATGGTGGGTTACAAAGGAAAGAATCAAAGCAAGTCAAAGAATTCCTCACAAAAGCATAATAACTTTGATGAAAAATCTGAATCCTTCAAGAAAGGAGGAGGAACATCAAAGAAAAAAGATAAGAGTCATATTCAGTGCTATAATTGTGAGAAATGAGGTCACTATTGCTTCTGACTGTAGATCCAAGAAAGCCAGAGACAACAATGATGAAGCAAAGCTGGTGCAAGAAGAACCAATTGAAGGAGCTGTAACCTTCATGGCTGCAATATCAGAAGACAAGATTGCAAATGGAGAATGGTTCTTGGATACTGGTTGTTCTAACCACATGACAGGTCACAATAATTGGTTGACAAAAAGCAAAGTGAAGCTTGCCAACAATAGTTCATTGCAGGCAGAGGGTACTGGTGACATCGTAATCAAAAGAAGCAATGGAAGCTCTGCCGTGATTGAAGATGTGCTGTATGTACCAGGTATGGACTGTAATCTACTTAGTATTGGTCAGCTTATTGAGAAGAGGTTCTCAGTGATTATTAAAAATGAGAAATTTGAGCTATATGATCCTGTTGGCACTCTGGTTCTGAGAACTCCATTGGCGTGTAACAGAACCTTCAAAACTTTGATCAACACTACTGAGGTTGAATGTATGAAAGCAATGACTGAAGATAAAGAAAATTGGCTGTGGCACTTGAGATTTGGGCATTTGAATTTGAAATACCTGAATCAGTTAGTAAGTAAAGGCATGGTGTCAGGTTTGCCTAAAATTCAAGTACCAAATGAGATTTGTGATGGTTGCTTGGTGGGTAAGCAATCCAGGAATGTCTTCAACAAGGAATTGCCTATGAGATCATCCAATGTTCTAGATGTTGTACACTCTGATGTGTGTGGACCATTTGATGAGAAATCTCTTGGTGGAAACAGATACTTCATTACTTTTGTAGATGAGTATAGCAGAAAGATGTGGATATACTTGATACAGACAAAAGATGAAGTTTTTGATGTGTTCAAGAGATTTAAGGTGATGGTAAAGAATCAAAGTAGCAAGAAGCTTAAGATTCTGAGGACTGATGGAGGAGGTGAGTACACTTCCAAGATTTTTGAATCCTTTTGTGTTGAGAATGATGTGGAACATGAAGTTACAGCTCCCTATATACCTCAACACAATGGTTTGGATGAGAGAAGGAATAGAACCATCCTTGACATGGCAAGGTGCATGGTGAAGCATAGGAACTTGCCTAAGTCATTTTGGGGTGAGGCAGTCAGTTTATGTGTTGAACAGATGTCCAACTAAGAAGCTCAAAGATAAAGTTCCAGAAGAGATTTGGAGTGGTAAGAAGCCTAGTGTGAGTCATTTCAAAGTCTTTGGTGCATTATGTCACAAGCATGTTATAACGCCCCAAACCCGAGACTAATAATAATTTAATTTTCAATATGCTTTTTCGAAAAATTCCTCTTAAGAGACATCACGCAGCGGATAAAATAACTAGAAAATTGTAGTCAATATCAAAATTATTTAAAAATTATTATAAAAGTGAAACATAGTAACTTCTTTTATAATAAAATACATTAGCTTTAAAAATAAAGTAGCAAAACATCCTAGACTCTAAGACTTCTTCCCAAGTGTCACCATCAGAGCGGGCTTCCCTTGACTTGAACTCGAAACTCGACAACCTGTAGATACTGCGATTTCACAATCGCAGGGCCAAGCCAGACAAGACAAAAAGCAAGGGTGAGAATACATTCACACAAGGCATCGGTGTATTAACACACAAGAATAGAGCAAACATAGACACAAAAATATCGTCCTTTGAGACGATCAAACATATCACATGTATTGACAAATAGTTCCTCGACACTACAACAATACTCAACATTTAAATTCATAATTTCTCGACGCCATTAACAATGTTATCTCGACATAATTCTCAACGCAGTTTCTCAACGCAATTTCTCAACATAATTTCTCAACATAATTTCTCAACACAATTTCTCAACGTAATATTCCATAGCAATACGATAAACGGTGACACAACGGCCACCACGACATCAAACAACAACACTAATTATATTTAATAAGCATCACCAATTAAAACAATACCAAGTAAATCAAACATCAATTAATTTGACACTAATTAAAATCAACGCCAAATAAATTCGATATCAATTAAACTCAACACTAATTTAATTCAACACCAAATTAATCCAACTCCAATTAGACTCACACCTAGTTCATCTAGAAATTTTTTATTAATTAAAATCAACAGTAGTAACAACGCTGATTAGCAACATCTAAGACTCAACACTTGTTTCATTATTTTAATTATTAATACCAACTAACACTCTTAAAAGAAACTCAACGTAGCATATCAAGTCATATCAAGTTGCAAACAAAAACATTCACAACATACAATTGGTACAAATAGTACCGAACACAATATATACACTTAATATATATACATCTCTAGATAATTTGAATCAGGCAAGTTAAACTTGATTAAACACAGAGTATATTTACATGTTAGTGACTCAATCTCTTGTTTTCAAAAAGTCAAATAAAATCTCAATGCCTCTTTAATTCATTATATATTTTTTTTATAGAAAAAAAAACAAGAAACAATTACATACACGAGCTAGACACACACATACCACACACGCACATATATAACATACCACCATAAACAGGATATTAATTGCAACAATCAAAACACATGAATCACATCATAAAAGATTTTAATGTAAGATTTCATAAAAAACCAAGACTTCAAAAGAAGGAAAAATAAGGGAAAATGGAAGGAGGGCAAGGTCCCCTTGACTACTCTTATGGTTAACACTACCCCTATGCATGAACAATCTCCCCCCTTACCTCGATTATACAGAAATTCTTTAATGATTTATGGTTGGTGATCCCTCGTGCTATGCCCTAGCTCTCCAAGGTTTTCCCACGTTGCTATTTGATTTTGTTCTCCTAATTTCTTCTCTCACTTTAGCCTATTTATAAGCAATTAATTAGGTTTCTTTTCCTAAAAGATATCCTTATCGGATTTGTTTCCATAGTATATTTTTCCTAAAAACTCGCATCTTATTTTTCATAAAAATCTACATCTTTTATTTTCATAATATATTCCTATAATATATCTCAAAATTATATCTCTAAAATGTGATTCTAAATTATATCTTACTTATTTCTAACTTATCAAATAATTTATTTAGCACATAAACACTTAAATAACTATATTCTAAATAATTAACTATTTCTAAATTTTGGGGTGTTACACATGTGCCTGATGCAAAGAGAAAGAAGTTGGATGACAGAAGTGAGGCTATGATTTTGGTTGGATATCATGCAACTGGTGCATACAAGTTGTATAATCCAAAGACAAAGAAAATGACATTCAGCAGAGATGTTATAGTGGATGAAGCAAAGTCTTGGGATTGGATAGCTAGCAGTAGTACAAACAAGTCACAAGCAAGCAAAATCTCAGATGATGAAGCTGATACAGTGGAGTCAAATGATGAGATTGAAGTACCTAATGTTGAAGTCAGAACAAGATCAACAAGGGTAAGAAGAACTCCTGCCAGGTTACAAGATTGTGAACTGGTTAATGATAATGAGGTAACTGCTGAAGGGGACTTAATACATTTTGCACTACTAGCTGGGTCAGAACCTCTCAATTACATTGAAGCTCTGAGTAACTTGAAGTGGAAGCAAGCCATGATAGAAGAATTAGCTTCCATCAAGAAGAATCAGACATGGGAGTTAGTTGAACTACCATCAAATAAGAAGGCAATACAAGTGAAGTGGGTGTTCAAGTTGAAACTCAATCCTGATGGTACAATAGCAAAATACAAAGCAAGGCTAGTGGCAAGAGGATTCTTACAGAGAGAAGGGTTGGATTATTCTGAGGTTTATTCACCTGTAGCAAGGATCGAAACTGTGAGACTTGTAGTAGCAGTAGCAAATGCAAGAGAATGGCCAATGTGTCATCTTGATGTTAAATCTGCCTTTCTGAACGGGCCATTAGAAGAACTAGTTTTTGTAACTCAACCACCTGGGTTCATCTTAGAAGGCAAGGAAAACATGGTATATAGATTGAAGAAAGCTCTATATGGGTTGAAACAAGCTCCAAGAGCTTGGAATAAAAGAATAGATGGGTTTCTTCAGAAGCAAGGTGATGAAGTATCAAAGTAAGTATGTAAATTATCGTATCCGCAGGGATTGTTCTGAATCAAATGCGAGTAATTGGTATCATACGAAAGTAAACTTGCAATAAAATAAATTGGGGAGAGTTTGTAGGTTTCAGACTTAAGAAAATAAACGGCAAGAAAATATGGTTTTCTTTCAAGATGCGAAGGCGATTGGACCTTTTCGGTTCATCTAATTACTATTGTCTCGGTATTCCTCGCGTGTTAACAAACTACGAACTTAGTTTCATGATTCGATTAAATTAAATAACTATGTCCAATGTCTTGGTACATAATCCTCTAACTTGATTATCAATCCCTAATGTCTTAGGATGACCTATAATCAATTTAGGTTTTGCCCTTTAATCCTTGAATTCTCAATTAACAAACCGATATGTCTAAAGTACGAGTTAATTGAACAACTATCCCTAGGTTGATCAATTTGTTTCTAATGTCTTAGTAAACAAACAATTATAATCATCACACAATTCGCGACTTTGTATAAAGCATTAAGATTAAGAGACAATGGAATGAATACTAACTTCGTAATTCGATTAACAAATCATATGAAATACATAGTTCAAGACAATAACAATTAGAATCCCCTAGGATCCAATCAAAGAGTTTAGTTACTCATAATTAAAGCATAAACAATAATAAGAGTGAAAGAATTCATTACAAGAAGGAAAACTAGTTCTGGACTTGATTTCAAAAGTTGCCTTTTTTCGCCGTCAAAATTCTGTAACCCTTATTGTGAGTGAAAATTGAATTTATAGAGTTAGGTTACGAAGTGGCGCCGCACGCCACCCCTTCGGCGCCGGGCGCGACTTAACAGAATGCACAGGCCATTCTAGCTGCTTCTGGGCGCCGCGCGCGTGCTGTCTGCGCCGGTGCGCCATTCTTCAGCTTTTTCTCCTGTTTTCTATTCAAATCCTTGTGTTTAGAGCAAACTTGTCGTGATTCTTTTTCTCCTTATTTATTACGGAAAACATAGCAAATACTAACTAAAATGCCCTGTAATGTGGTTAGAAACATAGTAATGACGTGAAGTCATCACAACCCCAAACTTGAACTTTTCCTTGTCCTCAAGGAATATCTGCATCTATCGGAAAACATGGCACTATCTTAACAGTTTAATCACATCAGCAAAGTCAGTTAAGTCAAACATCATAATCAACACTCCTATGATCATTCCTATTATAACTACACATGCACACCGAATATTATTAGAATAACAAGAACCTTTTGCAAACATTGACCAAACATAATCACTTCACTCCCTCACTTTCTCTCCTGTTTCAGATGGTTAAATTCGCTCAATCAACACAGTCATAGCTATTCAACCATAGGCTTGCAAACATTCTACAATCGATCGACACACAAACAATTTCACACCTTTTAGAGGACTTGAGGGTTATAACGGGGCTAAGGTTTAAGGGTGGATGTTTTTGGATGGTAAGCAGAAAAACTTGGAGTTTTCAAGATCACCTTTTCTAAACATTGCAGTTGTTGTTCCTTTTTCTCCCCCCCCCCCCCCCCCCCCCCCTATTTTAGCATTGCCATACTAGAGAACTTATTTTTAAACACATTTATTCATTTTTGTCTCTTTTTTTTTTGTTGAGAGGTTTATATGAGATACCTCTTTCTTTTTCATTTTTTTTTTCTCTTTTTTTTGTTTAGTTCTCTAGTACCCCACCCCAAACTTATTAAGTTGCTAATTCCAAAAGCAACCCCAAACTTATAATGAGCAATGTGCTCAAATATCAGTTAAGTGTCTGAACTCCAAGAAAATCATTTTTTTTTTCATTTCTTTTGAAAAAAATCTAGGTTCAGCAAGCAATACATTTTTTCTTTCAGCTCAAAGGGGTTAACGAAGGATATATTATAAAAGGTGGCTTCAAAAAGGCTCAAGGTAAAAACAACTTGCCTCGGTGTGTAATTTGTGACGATCAATCAAGAAAGAGAACATACGCAAGTTCTAGAGAATTAGCTAAGCTGTGGAATCTCTCATAACAAGAAAAAAAAATTTACGTGTTTAAGCTCGAATCCTCACGGCTGGGCCGAATTATTGAGTGGTCAATGTTTGAAAAATTTCCTCAGCTTTTCTAATAACCTTCAAGCATACAATGTAGTCAACAAGAAAATCACATATTCATGCATCAGAGATGCTAACCTAACAGACTTCACATATTTCTGAACAAACACGTCTAAATAGTGCACTAGTTTTCAAAAAGACACAAACATTCATCAAAAACAAAATAAAATTCAAGTTCAAGGAATCAAGCATTACCACCCGTCTTGACTCTACTCCCTTGCCTCTCCAACCGTCTCGACTCTCTCCATTGCTTGACCTGCAAACACAAATAAGGCATATCAAAAACCATAAATTACTAAATATAAACATTGGGTTGCCTCCCAAGAAGCGCTCTTTTAACGTCAATAGCTTGACGGTCCATGACCAAAGAGGCCATGCGCTTGTTTAACGTCCCGATGCTTGACGACCAACAACCCAATTATGGGGGGTATTTCAAATGCGATTCAATTTGGTTCCTCTTTTGCTCCTCCCTCATAGGGGTCACAATATGATCGGCCATCAATGCATTGTCTAGAACCGGTTGCTTCTTGAACTCCCTCCACTTGTTCTTTCCTTTGTTTTTAGCTTTCTTTATAGCCTTGGGAGGAACTTTCTTAGGCCTTTTCACATCACCTTCTACCTTTAGGAGAGTTGGAGCCGGGTTCACCATTCCACACTCAACAAGCTTCATTACTTCTCTCTTTACCAAGTCTTCCAAAGTTGGAGCATGGGGTTCCACTAGCACCTCACCGGGAGTGGGCTCTTCATCCTTCTTCACTTTATGCGAGTAAATAACCGGGGTAGTACCTTCCAAGTTGAAACCCGTCGCATCTTGGTCTTGCTTAAAATCCTTCAACAATGCCTCCTCTTCCAAGGGAGTGAGAGAGCTACTAATGATAACCGGATTTTTGGAATTTTCACCCATAAACACATACTTCCATTGAGGGGGAAGTTGTTTCAACTCCGGAACAATAGGCTTAATTACCTCATCTTTAGTGCTATCCTTCACAACAATTTTCGTTGCCTCTACTTGGAAACATTGAGGCTTCTTCTTGTCATACGGCTCCATGCTTTCAAAGACTTTGAAATTTACACTTTCATCATTGAGCCTCAACATTAGATCGCCCATCTCCACATCAATTAGTGCTCTACTGGTTGCTAAAAATGGTCTTCCCAACAACACCGGGACTTCCACACACTCCTCCATATCAAGAATCATGAAGTCGGCCGAAAACACGAACTCGGCACATCTCACCAATACATCTTCCAAGACTCCATGAGGGTATGTGATAGAACGGTCGGCAAGAGTGAGTTGCATTTTTGTGGGTTTGGCCACCGCACCGGGTATGCGCTTCATCATGCTAAGAGGCATTAAATTTATACTTGCTCCCAAATCACAAAAAGCTTTCCCCACATGCATATTCCCAATAGAGATGGGTATAGTGAAACTCCTAGGGTCTTTCTTCTTTTGCGGGAGCTTGGCTTGGATAATGGCACTACACTCTTCATTCATTAGCACTGATTCATCTTCCTTGGGCTTCCGTTTCTTAGTCAACAATTCCTTCATGAATTTGGCGTACACAGGCATTTGCTCTATTACTTCGGAAAAAGGAATGTCGACTTGTAAGCTATTGAACATCTCCATGAATTTTCTGAAAGTGTTCTCTTGGCTTTTTACCTTCTCTTGATTTTTTCCTTTCTTTGGTGCAGGAGGATAAGATAACTTGGCATATGGAGATACTTCTTTGGGACCCGAATTGTTCATGAGATCCTTCTTAGCTTGCCTTCTCCGATTATGAATTTCTCTCCTCAAGGCGGTTCTTTCCTTATCTCTCTCACTTTTCTCGCTTATTGTCTCCCTCTTATTTTCAACTAACTCCGCATCATCACTCTCACTTACTTCCACTACTTCCCACTCTTTTTCAACTTCTCCCTCATTCTCTATTTTGTTGTTGCTCTCTCCTTCACTTTGTTTCTTTTCAACTTCTCCCTCACTCTCATTCTTCTTCTTGCTCACTACTTCAGGTGAAGGGACCACCCTATTTCTCAGGGTGATAGCGTTGCAAGTTTCATTCCTTGGATTGTCTTTTGGGGAACCTCCAAAACCATTGTTTTGGGCAGCAGAGAATTGCCTTGACAGTTGGCCAATTTGTGTCTCCAAATTCTTAATAGAAGCTTCAGTATTGTTATTGGCAATGTCTTGATTTGCTTGCATCTGAGTTTGAGTGGCTTTCAGCTAGTCCTGACTGATTTTCATAGCTTCGAACCCTCCTTGAGTGAACTTGATAAATTGGTTCAGCGTGTCTTCCAAAGGAGAAGAGTTCTTTTGTTGACTTTTTTGGGGGGGAGGAGTTTGTTGCTGAGATTGATTCGTGTTTCCACCCCAACCAAAATTTGGATGATCTCTCCACCCCTTATTATATGTATTGGAGAAAGGGTTGTTGTTGGGGTTGCTCTTCCTGAAGTTTGCTAAATAAAGAGCCTCTTCGGAACCTGCAGGGAAACATTCACCATTTGCATGATTTTGGTGACAGAAATCACAAGTGGCCCCTTGAGCAGCATTAACCTGTGCTGGAGAAGCAGATTGGTTAGTAAAAATTTTCAGAAGAGATTCAATGCTATTATTCATTTTACTTTGCCCAGCTAGGAGTGCAGTCCCTGTGTCTAGTTCCAACATCCCCGGCAACGGCGCCATTTGATGAAGTATCAAAGTAAGTATGTAAATTATCGTATCCGCAGGGATTGTTCTGAATCAAATGCGAGTAATTGGTATCATACGAAAGTAAACTTGCAATAAAATAAATTGGGGGGAGTTTGTAGGTTTCAGACTTAAGAAAATAAACGGCAAGAAAATATGGTTTTCTTTCAAGATGCGAAGGCGATTGGACCTTTTCGGTTCATCTAATTACTATTGTCTCGGTATTCCTCGCGTGTTAACAAACTACGAACTTAGTTTCATGATTCGATTAAATTAAATAACTATGTCCAATGTCTTGGTACATAATCCTCTAACTTGATTATCAATCCATAATGTCTTAGGATGACCTATAATCAATTTAGGTTTTGCCCTTTAATCCTTGAATTCTCAATTAACAAACCGATATGTCTAAAGTACGAGTTAATTGAACAACTATCCCTAGGTCGATCAATTTGTTTCTAATGTCTTAGTAAACAAACAATTATAATCATCACACAATTCGCGACTTTGTATAAAGCATTAAGATTAAGAGACAATGGAATGAATACTAACTTCGTAATTCGATTAACAAATCATATGAAATACATAGTTCAAGACAATAACAATTAGAATCCCCTAGGATCCAATCAAAGAGTTTAGTTACTCATAATTAAAGCATAAACAATAATAAGAGTGAAAGAATTCATTACAAGAAGGAAAACTAGTTCTGTACTTGATCTCAAAAGTTGCCTTTTTTCGCCGTCAAAATTCTGTAACCCTTATTGTGAGTGAAAATTCAATTTATAGAGTTAGGTTACGAAGAAGTGGCGCCGCGCGCCACCCCATCGACGCCGGGCGCGACTTAACAGAATGCACAGGCCATTCTAGCTGCTTCTGGGCGCCGCGCGCGTGCTGTCTGCGCCGGTGCGCCATTCTTCAGGTTTTTCTCCTGTTTTCTCTTCAAATCCTTGTGTTTAGAGCAAACTTGTCGTGATTCTTTTTCTCCTTATTTCTTACGGAAAACATAGCAAATACTAACTAAAATGCCCTGTAATGTGGTTAGAAACATAGTAATGACGTGAAGTCATCACAAGGCTTCAGCAAGTGCAAGTCAGAATATGGTGTATATGTGCAGGATTCAACATCAAGTACTATTTTGATTTGCTTATATGTTGATGATCTTCTAGTAACTGGGAGTAATTTGGCCAAGATTAGAGATTTCAAGAATGTCATGATGACTAAATTTGAAATGACAGACTTGTGAGAAATGTCTTACTTCTTAGGAATTGAATTTCTGAGAACTTCAAAAGGGTTAATGCTGCATCAGAGAAAGTATGCTGGTGAGATTCTGAAGAGGTTTAACATGACTGATTGCACGTATGATGTGACTCCTATGGAGGTAAATCTCAGGTTAGAGAAGAATCAGACTGAAGAAGCTGTAGATTCTACAATCTTCAAGCAAATTGTAGGATCATTGAGATATCTTTGCAACAGCAGGCCGGACATATGCTTTGCAGTGGGACTAGTGAGTAGATTCATGGAGAGTCCTAGAAGATCTCATATGAATGCAGCAAGAAGAATACTGAGGTATATAGCAGGCACACTAGATTTTGGAATTCTTTTTCCAAAGTCAGCAATGAAAGCAAAACCTGAGATAATTTGCTATTCAGATGCTGATTGGTGTGGCAGGGGCGAAGGGTAGTGTATCCATGGGGTAGCCCTTGCTACCCCAAAAAAAAATAAAAAATTTATTTAGTAGGTATAAATTTATATTTAGCTACCCCTAATTATATATATTTGGCCACCCTAAATAAATTTATTTGTTTAACAAGAACAACAAATATATTAGTCTATTATTAGTCCAAATAGATATAAGCCCATAACCCATTTTTATTATAATATTATGACTTAATTCATAATTTGGTCTTTTATGTTTATTTTAGTTCTCAATTTGGTCCCGTTTGTTTTAAAAGGTTCACGTTAGTCCCTTATATTTTGAACGTTACCATATATTAATTGGTCCCTTCCGTCATTTTTTTTAACGCCGTTATTTTTTGACACGTGGCTAACGGTGACGCCACGTGGATTTTAAGAAAAAAAATTAATTATTAATTTGGTCTTTTATGTTTATTTTAGGTATCAATTTGGTCCCTTATGTTTTAAAAGTTTCACTTTAGTCCCTTATGTTTTGAACGTTACCATTAATTGGTCCCTTCCGTCAATTTTTTTTAACGTCGTTATTTTTTGACACATGACTAATGATGACAGTCCCGTCCAAAAGTTAATGTTAATCTTTTTGGTTATTAGGTTATTTTACTATTACTTTTGAATTGTTTTTATATTTCACTAATAGAAAAAGTTGAAATACCGACGGAATTTAGAGACGGAATATATTTCTTCTCTAATAGAGATGAAATTAGAGACAAAAAAAGCAGTTAGAGACAGATATATTTATTTTAGAGACAGATATTTTCATTTTAGAGATAGATTTTGTCCGTCTCTAATAGTTCAGAGACGAGGAAATTACCGACAGCATCAAATCCGTCTCTAGCATGCTTAGTGACAGAATATTTGCATTTTAGAGACAGATTTTGTCCATCGGTATTTAAATTTTTTTTAGTAGTGTTTGGCCACCTCATGGAAATATGGCTAGCTTCGCCGTTGTGGTGTGGTGACAAGGTAGATAGAAGAAGCACTACAGGGTATTACTTCAGATTCATGGAAGCTCCAGTTGCTTGGTGTTCAAGAAAGCAACCAGTTGTTGCATTGTCATCATGTGAAGCAGAGTACATAGCTGGCTCTTATGCAGCTTGTCAAGCACTATGGATTGATTCAGTTCTGAAGGAGTTGAAAATTGATGTTGAGAAGCCAATTGTGTTGCAGATTGATAATCAGTCAGCCATCAATCTTGCGAAGAATCCAGTTCTACATGGCAGGAGCAAGTATATAGAGGCTAGATTTCATTTTCTAAGGGAGCAAGTCAGTCAAGGTAGTCTAGAAGTAAAGCATTGTGCCACTGGTTCACAGATGGCAGATGTGCTGACAAAGAGCTTGAAAACAGATAGGTTCTTGGCTTTGAGAAGTGCACTATGAGTGTTTCAGAAGGGTTCAACAAGTTCTGAAGAGTCAAAAGATCTAAAGGTTCAGAAGCTCTGAAGAGTCAGACTCTGAACACTCAAGGTTCTGAAGAGGCTAAGAAGCTCTGAAGAATCAGATTCTGAAACTCAAGTTCTGGAGACAATAGATTTGAAATTAAGGGAGCATGTTATTTTGTAATTTCAAATCCTTATAGAAGTTAGTTAGTAACTTTCAGTTAGTTAGTTACTTGACTGTTTTGACAGTTAAGAGTTAGTTGTGGTGGTTACTTAGAAACAAGTAACTCACATTAGTTAGGAGAATAACTATAAATAGTGTATATGGCTTTGTATAAAAAAAACTAATTTTTCATTCTATTCAATAAACACTATTTTCTCCTACTTTCTCTCTCTCTCTCTTTAGATTCATTCATCTTCTTCGCGTGTGTGTGATCAATTTGCTCCAATATCCTGAAGCCATTGGATTTTTAATCATCCATTCATATATATATATATATATATATATATATATATATATATATATATACATTTAATATGAAGACACCAAATTCTAATTATGCATATATAAATGTCTTTGCGAGAGACGTTAAAGTTCATGCACGTAAGTTGAGACTTAAAAAAGATATGCTCTGTAGTTGTATTGCGTGCGGAAATTAAGCTCCTACTTGCATACAAGAAAACTGCATATTTTGTAATTCCATAAGTAGTTTTAAGTGTTTTTCTTCCCTTTAACCTGGATTTGGATCCCCCGCAGTCAAATAGTGACTGCAGGGTTATCTCAGCCATCCGATCTGCTTTATATCTTTTTATTTATTTTTGTGTTATTAATCTTCACCGTCGGATCACAATCAAACGGTCCAGATTTACCTGAATGCAGTGCAGTCATCTCTCTCTGACTGCACTGAATCCAGGTCCCTTTAACCTCATTAAATTTATTCTACACGGATCCTCTCTCTTTTTTTGACAATTACTTCATTGATTCTATACGATTCTTATTGATTGGGAGTTTATTGAAAATCAAAATCACCATTAGAGCTCTCTAACTCACCATTAATGTTATTTGGGAGATCAAATTTTTTCACCAAGGTTTGTCGCAACTCACAAATAATGAAGCACGGACACGCTTAATCCGATGAGTGTCCGTGCTTCATTCTCAATTGTAAAATTGCTTGGAGGTATTCCACTTTTAAGATGGATAAATAGGATGACCGGTGTTCGAATCTCAACCCCCGCATTTATAATGCAATGTTCTGCCAACTGAACTAAGCTCACGACACATTAAACCTTCTCTAATTAATGTTCAAAATTCCATTTGTTGGTGTTAATATTTTTCACCTTCGCCAAAACTTAAATCCTAATCTTTTAATTTTTTTAATCCAATTAGCTTGTTTAACTATCCGTCTCATCTTTCACTTGGTGATGTAGCTTCAAATCTTGAGGTAATTAAGGGGTGAGATGTCAGCCTAATTAAAATCATTGACAATCCGTATGTGGAATTAGCCTGAAATTATGTATATTGTGTTGACTTTGATAAATTGTGCTATGTCCTTTTTGAAGGCTGTACAGTAAAAATTTTGATCCATATGTGGAAGTGTACCAACTACCAATTCCTACGTACCAAAGGCAGTGTTATATATTAAGCCCCCTATTTCTTTAGATGAGAACGTTTGGACTGATCAGTAGTAATTTGAGCTTACTAAGGGGAAATAGATAGTGTGACATGCATGTATGTTAAATATTTGTGTCAATTGGTCCAAATTAGATTTCTGGTATAAAAAAACATATGTTGAAAGATTTTTTTTTTTAATAAATTTAGCTATATAGAAGGATTATTTTTCGTAGTTATGTGTGGAGAATACTATTGGCTTACAAAAAACTATTAACATTTTTTTGTAAAGAAATTTTTTTTTACGCATAACTCATGGAGTGATTAATCATTTAATTAAGATAATTAACATTCATTTAAAGGGTTGATTTTTTTCACCAAAATATTTTTTATTCACACCGATCAGAAATCTAACTATGAACCGACTTAAATATTTATTATTTATATCCCATGTTGTTGGTAAAATCCAACCTCTTTAAAAGACTTAGTAGTGTGACATATGCAACCTTAATAAGTCTAAAGTGAGAACAAATCATTGAGAATAAGTTACATAAGTAGATTTGTATGTGGTCTCTACATATTTGTTACAAATTAATTATGGGAACCACATACAGATCTACTTATGTGGTTTGTTCTCATTGATTAAAGGATAAATACCCTTAAATTATGAAAGGATATAGAAGTAGTCATTTATAGGCTAGTTATAGACTATTCTCTCCGCTCACAATGAATGATCTGGTTGATTTGACTATTTTACGCATGTCAATACACAATTTTGATTATTAAAATATTTGATTGTGTAATACTATAACAAATTCAATAATATCTTATTTACTAATATTTTATATATAAATAGTGTATATTATCAAACTAAATCACTCATTTTAGAACTGGGCGAGTATTACGGTTGGTTATTCTCACTTTCGAGGGGTAACCATCAACAAATTTTTAAAGTAAACTAATGTTTTCTAATTAAATAAATAAGATAAGATTTCAATAAAATAGGCCTTAAATCATATTATAACTTCATAACTAGTTTATTTCAATTTGTCAACAAAGAAGTTTATTTCAAAGAAAAATTCATAAGTCTTCAATATCTTTTTTTAAAAAAAAAAGATATAGTTGTTAAGTATTTATTTCATATATTTTAGATAAGTATAAGAAATATTGATATGTAGTTATTGACAAAGTTTCCAAGTGTTAATAAACAAAAATAGAATGAATTTATTTTATACAGTAAATAGTAACGTGAGTTTTTAAAAAATAAATATATTGTGACATTAACATGAGTCATGAGTTGGGAATGAGTGTATGCTACGTTGGTTGGATAAGAAAAACAGAGGATTAGTCTCCTCTCCTTCATTAACCAGCTGCCTCTCTCTGATTTCCGAATAATATTGAGTCCAGTATTGACCGCTGATGCTGAGTAGTGGGTGAGGGATAGGATTTAACCATGGTTAACCTACCCTAACCACGGTTAATTATTTAACTATAGTTAAGTAGAGGCTATTACTGCACCCTATAAAAAGGACATCACATAGTTGCAAATTTCCATCATCCATTTGTTTTTCCCATTAATACACCAACCTTGCATTTCTTATGCTTGATTTTTCGATATTTTTCTTTGTTTCTCTTTAGCTTTTTCATTTTCCAGATTTTCTCAGCATCAATCTAGCTACAAATCTCTGGTTCGTTCTGTTTTTTTGTACAATGTTGTTATCTTTGTTATATTAAGGTTACATATATATTCTTATTGTTGATTACATGTGATTTGGTTATTAATTATGAACTAATCACTAATCACAACTGTTAAACAATTTTTTGTCAAAAAAAAAAACTGTTAAACAATTTGATATATAAAATCAAAATATTGAATGTAACCACGGTGTCATTGCCGCGTCCATTTCTTTCTGTTTCAAATACTTGACACGCACATTTTCAATCTGAAGTGTCGCTATATATATATATATATATATATATATATATATAATTAATGAAATTTTTGGTGTGCATGTAGAATTCCATTTCAACAAAGTGCATTTTTGATATAATCATAAATTTATCAAAATTATGGTTGCTTATTTGTCGAAATCAGGATGATACAATGTAAATTTATAAGAACTACACAACTCACCGTTATTTTGACAGATCCACCAACATACCAAACATGCAAAAAATCACCGTAATACATAAGCTATACTATAGTATACATAATCTAGGGTTCGAAAGAGAGTTACGGTGTCACCATGATTTTGTTAAACTTCTCTTTATACTTATTGTTTTTGCAGAGGAAAAAAAATTGAATTAAGAAAATGGCAGAAAACGGGAATGGGAGTATTGCAACAGAGAATGGGAACGGACTTGGAAAGATTCACACAAAAAAACATCATAACGGGATTTGTCACGATGATAGTGGTCCAACAGTGAAAGCATCAACAATAGATGAACTTCATTCACTGCAAAAGAAAAAATCAGCACCAACAACACCTAATTCTGGAACTTCAACTCCATTTGCAAATCTCACTGATGAAGAACGCCAGAAAATGCAGCTTCAATCTATTAGGTATATACTATTTTTGTCACATTTTTTAATTAATCAAAAAATAAATTTGTACAATATATGTCACATTTTTATATTACTAGAAAACAAATGGTTACATATCCATAAAAAACGGGTAGCATCTGGTGATGGTAAAGCGGTGAGGTAGTTCAATTTTATTAAATTTTGTGCTTTCATTTATTTCACTTTATGTGTGTGCAAGAAAAAGTCTACACGTTTTAGTCATAGAAAGAACACAAATTATATTATTATATTTATAGAAATATTTTAAATTTATGTGTATGGAAGAAAAAGTTTACACGTTTTAGTCAAAGAACGAACAAAAATTATATTATAATATTTATAGGGACATTTTAAAAAGTCATTTGATATTATTGAAAAAATTAAATTTAATAATAATTTTTTATGTATTTTAACGGCACATGATATCAAATTTTATTTTGGGATTTTTTTTTAAATGTTAACAAGAGTTTTTGTACGTACCTAAAAAAGCTAACAAGAGTTTAATCTTAATTCATGTTAAAAATATGGATGAAAAATATTAATGTTAAAATTAACACCGTGAATCAACTATAAATAATTTAAAATAGTCAATAATGATTAATTCAATTGATAAAAAATTATCTCATACACAGTAAAGATTGTGTGTTGTGAGCTTGATGAGTTCAGAGCTCAAATAATCTAAATTTTTTTCCATTAAAAAAAAATTATAAATTATGTGTGACTCACTAAATTTAATTTTATATTGTATTTTTGGTTTTTTTTTTTTACTTCATCAAGAAATTTATATTTTTAATAAAAAAAGTCAATAGAAGATGAACGGATGAACGGGCAATCTTAAAGTTAAAGGTAATGCGAGCAAAAAGGGGGGGTTTGTGGGCCCATTTTATATTTAGTACATGCACCTTTTATGTGACGCCTTGACCACGAAACTGAGATGTATCTGACGGTGCCAAATATTCTGATTCTCTCTTGTTGCTTGCGTGGTACCAAATCAGCTTGTGTCTCACTCACACGTTTGCATATACAATCAGTTTTTTTATGCCAAAATAAAAATTAATTATTGGTAATTTTTATTTTGTTGATAAGGGTTTTTCTAAAAATTTCGAGCTAATTATAAATTCGTCCTTAAATATGAAATCGAATTTAATTTTTTTACATCTTAACCCTTTGATTTTTAAGAAATAAAAGAGCTCCCTAATAATGCAGTGTTACGTTGGGAGTTAAGTAAAACAACCTACATAAAAATTGTTCCATGTCTGATTCAAATATGAGTTCCTCCGAATGATTTCTCTTTTACTTCAACCAATTGGTTAATCAACTTTGGACTAGATTTTTTTTTCATTATTTAGTTTATATTATATATGTATAATAAATAAATAAATTGTGAATGAATATATAACTTTTTTTTTTCTTTTTGTTTGAAATAGTGCATCTCTTGCATCATTGACAAGAGAAACTGGACCAAAGGTGGTGAAAGGAGATCCAGCTAAGAGCCAAAAGGTAGCTCATGTAACCCACCACCATCATATTAGTACTCCAACCATTGCTGTTAGTGACAGTGCTTTGAAGTTTACACATGTTCTCTACAATCTCTCCCCAGCTGGTATACTCACTTAATATGTTTAAATTTTGAATCATTATGCATTTAATATGTCTAAATATTGAATCATTATGCATCATATATTTTGTATAGTTACAAATCATATCTAACAATTATTAGTATAAATAATTGAATGATTTTTTTTTTTGAAAATGTCACTTTCTTACTTTTTTATTTATTATAATTATAATAATGCATAACAAAAATCTACTATAATTGGTTGACATGATTAATGTGAAATTATATGATTGATATTGTTTTTTCTTTTTTTGGGATTTGGTGTAGAATTATATGAGCAGGCGATCAAATATGAGAAAGGATCTTTCGTCACATCTAGTGGAGCATTGGCAACACTTTCAGGGGCCAAAACGGGTCGTTCTCCAAGAGATAAGCGTGTCGTTAAAGATGATGTTACTGAAAGTGAACTTTGGTGGGGAAAGTAAGTAATTAATAGTCACTAATAATTACAATTTTTTATTTGATTTGATACTTCTATCTCTATCTTTTAATTTTATTTGTCAAGATATTTGTTCGTATTTCTATTTGATGCTATAATAATATTGTTCCCAAATTGTAATTTGTAGGGGTTCTCCTAACATTGAGATGGATGAGCAGACTTTCTTGGTGAATAGAGAAAGAGCAGTTGATTACTTGAATTCTTTGGACAAGGTGATAAGTTTCTCTTATTTTCTTTTATTTTTTGAGAAAAAAAATGTGAATATAATAATCTATAACTATATATAGTGAATAGAGAAGGAAAAAAACTATCTATAAAAAGATATAAAATTATTTTTAAATAATTGAATAAAATTTTGTAATTTCTATAAAAAAATACAACTAACTGATTGTTTGTTTGCACGCCATAATAATAATAATAATAATAATAATAATAATAATAATAATAATAATAATAATAATAAAAAATAATAATAAAAATAAAATGAAATATATTAAAAAAGTGATCACATAACATCACTTTCACAAAAAGAAGGGGTGAAAACATTTTTAAATAATGTATGTCATTAATTTCATGGGTGTTAAGAAAGTGACTTAGATATGGTGCCTATTTTGTCATTTTGTACAAGTGGGTTTTGCTTGTGACACAACACTATCTTCAATCTTGATGATATAATTGATGTTGAGATGTCATTTGCTTGCAAATGGATTGAGTTTTCTATGGTGCTTTGAATTTTAGTATAGAATATGGGGATATTTTTTGTCACCATTTTGCATATTGCTAAGTGATAGAAGATATGTGTCCATTCCATTTATTAAGAAAATCATCACATAGCCTCAGAATTCATGCAGAGGGAATAAGTATATATGCTTTTAATTTTCTTTCACAGTATAGAGCACCATGCCTATATGGTGTGCTTAGTTTTGTCCCTTTATGTGTATGTGTTGTTGTGATGACTAAGGAATTGATTACCTCCATTAGAAAAGCATCTAGTTGTTCCTTAATTTGTCTTAATCCTCGGGTTCTAAGGGAAAGAGGCTCTGATGATTTGGAGTTTGGTCGAAAATAAGCAAAGTTTGATTAAAGATTGTTTCACTCAAAATTTGAATTTGACTTATCCCGATTTCTTTGTCTTAGTTAAGATAGTAACGTAGAAATGGTCCCTATGATTTTATTTCTTAATATATTTCCTCTTATTTCAATTGAAAAGTTATTTATTCAATGAATGGTAAATATTGGTATCTTTTTTTATTTTCTTGAAACATTGTTGAGGAATATATGTTGTTGCTGCAAAGAGACTGAGTAGTTTTGTTCCTTTTTATAATTAAGGGTGGCTACATGCTGAGTTGGATTTAGTTTTGGATAAGAAAAAAAATTATTAAACCTATTTGGTTTGAGGTTTTTTTTTCGTTGTCTTCTATTTATTAATTCAAACTAATTCATTCCAATTGGACAAGTTTGAGAGGTCAAATTGATTTTTGTTATTCTTTTAATCAAATTTCACAAATATAGTGTCATCTTGGTTCAGGTCAAACAATACAGAGTTACAAGAATGTTTCAAATATACATAAAAATGAAAGCGACTTAAGCGAATGCACGAATATTTCACTAGTGAGAGTCATAAATAAATAAATAAATAATAACAAAATTGGTGGCGGATTAATTGCAGGTGTTTGTGAACGATCAATTCTTGAATTGGGATCCAGAAAATAGAATCAAAGTCAGAATTGTCTCAGCTAGAGCATACCATTCATTGTTCATGCACAACATGTAAGTAAAAATTAAAGAATACTTTACAAAATTAGCAACACTAGTTGTTTGGTTTTCATCTCTTGTTCCTTCAAGACGAAAAGGTAGGTATATAAGCTCCGCCAGATAAGTACCCTATATCGTTGAAAGTCTTATGATAATTTTAAATAAAATGATATGTGAAAGCATCACTATAATATAATGCAAGACATCCTAACTGTGTAAAAAAGTCGATAACTGGGTTGGTTACAGGTGTATCCGACCCAGTCCTGAAGAGCTAGAGAATTTTGGTACTCCGGACTTCACTATATACAATGCCGGAAAGTTTCCATGTAACCGTTTCACTCACTACATGACATCTTCCACTAGCATTGATCTTAATCTTGCTAGAAGGGAAATGGTTATCCTCGGCACACAATACGCCGGGGAAATGAAGAAAGGTCTTTTCAGTGTCATGCATTATCTCATGCCTAAGCGCCAAATTCTCTCCTTACACTCTGGTTCCAATATGGGCAAAGATGGCGATGTTGCTCTCTTCTTTGGACTCTCAGGTATAGTATTCGGTGTGGTTACCTCCCCCAACCGGCCGTGCGCCCCCCGATATATTCCCTTCCTTGTCCTATACTCCACTAGATATATACTTAGCCATGGATATTAGTTATGGCTTTTGTTCTAATTTTCTTATAATTCTAATGGATTTTATTTATTTATTTTGTTCGAATTAGGTACCGGAAAGACTACTCTTTCAACCGATCATAATAGGTATTTGATTGGAGATGATGAACATTGTTGGAGTGAGAACGGTGTTTCCAACATCGAAGGTGGTTGTTATGCTAAATGCATTGATCTCTCCCGGGAGAAAGAGCCCGATATCTGGAATGCAATTAGGTTTGGTACAGGTAAATGCTTATCTTTGACTAATTGAATTAACACATTTTATATCGCAGTCTATATCGCAGTTGCGTATATTTTATTTAAATATTGAAATATATTTTTAATTTTTCTTTCTTTTGCATTGTCAGTGTTGGAAAACGTGGTGTTTGATGAGCATACTAGAGAAGTTGATTACACTGACAAATCAGTTACAGGTAAACATTGATTTTTTTAATTAAGACTAAGATTAGTATTTGGATTTTGTTAATTATTTTTTTAATGGTTGACTTCATCAATATGTTTGTGTAATGACTAAGATGGTTTCATTTAAAATCATTTTTCAATAGCAGACATCATAAAGAGGACTAAGTTGTTACTTTGTATTGACAATTAACAGTTGACTTCGTACATCCTTACAACATGTACTTTCATATGTAACAAGTAATCTATATATTATTCTGAAAGGTCACATTGTATTAAAATGTAAATTAATAAATTAAAATAGAAATATAAACCTCCTGTTATTCAGCACAAGGGATAAGGATGGCATTAAATAAAGACACAAACATTATGATTTATAAGATAAGATAAACAAGTCAAACCTCTATTTGGCAGCTACATAATTTTTTATTGAATTTGTAAAGTTGTAAATTGTAATCATCTATTAAAAGAAATTTTTGTAATACTGACACTTCTGATAAAAAACGTGTACGGTTGACACGACACAAACACACATGATCAATAATGTGTTCAGTGTTTGTGTCAGTGCTTCGTAGCTAGAAATCTCTGTTAATAGTTACATACTTACATATGGTAATCTTTTATTGCAGAAAATACTCGCGCAGCCTATCCTATAGAGTACATTCCAAATGCAAAGTTACCATGTGTTGGACCTCATCCAAAGAATGTTATTCTTTTGGCATGCGATGCATTTGGTGTGCTACCACCTGTGAGTAAACTAAGCCTGGCGCAGACCATGTACCATTTCATCAGTGGATACACTGCTTTGGTAAATACTAACTAATTTCTTCAAACATAGTACCTTACTATTTAATTTATATTTGATCGTTGAATTGAGATCGGACAATGCAGAAAATGTTCGATCTTTGATTCAACTGTCGCTGATGTGCTGACTCCGTGATATGTTGCTTCGATTGTATAATTCTAACCATTTTTTTGAATAATAAAATGTAGGTGGCTGGTACTGAGGATGGTATTAAGGAGCCACAAGCAACATTTTCAGCTTGTTTTGGTGCAGCATTTATTATGTTACACCCTACAAAGTATGCTGCAATGCTTGCTGAAAAGATGGAGACTCATGGTGCAACAGGGTGGCTAGTTAACACTGGTTGGTCCGGTGGCAGGTATAGATTTCTCCGTAAATACTATTATCGTGTGATTGTATCGTAGAAAATCTAAAATATTGTTATTGTTTATGTTAAATTGATGCAGCTATGGTACCGGAAATCGTATCAAACTAAACTATACTAGAAAAATTATTGATGCTATTCACAATGGAAGCCTCCTAAATGCAGAATACAAAAAGATCGAAATTTTTGGCCTTGAGACTCCAACTGAAGTGGATGGTGTCCCTTCAGAAATTCTTGATCCTGTGAATGCGGTAAGTTATCCTATAGTCGATCAAAATACTATTAATAAAACACAGTTCGATCATTCACTTCGTTTTCTTAAAAATCTTTAACAAACGGGATATTGATAATCGGTGTTTTTGATGAATTGCAGTGGTCAGACAAAGATGCCTACAACGAGACATTGTTGAAGCTGGCTGGACTGTTCAAGAAGAATTTTGAGACCTTCACCAACTACACAATTGGATCGGGTAATGACAACCTCACGGAAGAGATTCTCGCAGCTGGTCCGATCTTTTGAAGAAATGCTGTGTTGTGTGTGTGGGATAGGGATTGTTAGGATGGTAGAATAAATGTGGCCTTAGAATTATATTGGTTGGGGTCAGATTGATATTTCAAGTTATTGTCTTTGTAATTCTGTCATATGTGTTAGTCTTTATATTTTCTGTCTTACTTTACATTTTTATGTCCTTATATTATAATAAAAATGCTATCTCCTTGATTTTTTTAACTTTCTCTTATCAACGATTTGCTACTTTAAATCGCCTCATGATAGAGACTTCCCGAATTTGAACACTGACTGAAACAATCCTTGAACATCGTTCTTAAATAAATAGCGCATCAACGAGCCATGAGGCAAAACTGAAATAACAGAAACAAATTGTAACACAGTCTTGGACTACAAATAGCAGCCAATGCAGATTTTGAATTAATGCAGTCTACCACATAACATATAGCTGTAGCACCTCAAATATATCCATATTGAATCAAGCCAGATAAAAATTCAGCACAAAGAGTAAAGAGGTAGGGTGATTGGGGTTCATCTTGTGTTGAGTCTATAATATATTTCGAACTTGGATGCATTGGAATGTAAGAAGTATATACTTTGATTAATCATCTTGGAGAATCTTTTAGTTTATTGTTCTTATAGACTATTCTTTTATCAATGCGTTGTTGAATGTCTTTTGTTTTTAGAATAGTGAAAGATAGGGGTGGACATTGGTCGAATATGGGTGGGTTCGTGTCCAAATTGTCAAACCCGATTCAATCCATGGGTGAGAAATCAAGGCCCAATTTCACCCAATTAAGCTAACGGTTTGATCGGCAGGGGCGGTGCTACACAGTCATGAGGGGGTGCATATGCACACCCTAACTTTTGGTAATTATTCCTACTGTCCTATTGAAAAGTAGGCTTGCACACCCTGCCTTTTTGTTGTTGCACCCTGCACTCACAGTTTGGAACTCTCGCTCAACTTTCAATTTTGTCATTTAATATTAGTACTTATTTTGTCATTTTGTTTTACTTATTTAATTCATTTACTATTTTTAATTTGATTTAAGTGGCTTATTACTTACTTTCCTATACTCATAACCAAAAAAATACTCTCCTATACTCATATAATAATCCTATTATTATTTAATACTTTTATGTATTATCATATGTTTTTTTTCAATTTCTCTCTAAAATTAAATCCTCTCAAACAAAAGACCAAACCAAGTACGTAAAATAGTGATAAATTATCCAATAAATCTTGAAACAACATCAAGATAATTAATAAAAAAAATCTATAGTTTTGGGTCTTAAAATTTTGGATTTATTTTATATAATTTCAATAGTGGTAAATTGGTTGATTGATTATTCAATAGGGGGTTCTAATAACATATATGTGTGCTTCGTTGGTTGCTTGTTTATAATTTGGTCGAAACGCATCTTTGGATTTTTGTTCTCTACGGTTTCTAGCAAAGTCATCCACAAATTTGTTTCAATTTTAGCCATGTGAAAATTAGTGTTTTCATGAAGCTAATATCTGATTATTGGTTTGTATATACTCAAGTGATAGATAGAAAAAAATGATCAGTATCGAACAATAAGAAAACTAACCACTTGATTGTGTATTTATGTTGTTATCATATCAATACTTATACACCGGTTCGATTTCTTTTTTATTTGATATAGTCCTAATGTAATTGATACTTATGTCGAAAATATAGATAATAAGTTGATTATTCGAAATTTCAAAATATGAAACCACGTAGCGAACAATTGTCAAACATATAAATGTAATTTTTTTAGTACAATTTAATTATATATATATATATATATATATATATATATATATTAAATTATCAATTAAAAATTTGTACCCCCTGAGCCAGGGTCCGAGCACCGCCACTGTTGATCGGATTTCGGTTATAGGTTTAATCGGATGAAACGGTTGAGTTTGTTCGGTTTGAGCTATCAATTAATGAGCCAACATAGATTTTTTATACCCAACAATTTTTTTCAAATTTTTTTAATAATAAAAAAATCTCGGCATAAAACTTTAAGTAGTTAATGAAATAAATAAATTAGGGATATTTACTTGTCAGAAACATACAAGACTAAGTTGCTTAAAAAAATCTAAATACATAGATCGTTCATGATTCATACATGTAATTAAGTTGACTTATAAGTTATAATCTAAATAAATACATCATTTGATAACCCATGTAAAATCCGACATATATATGACATTTTCATGTCTTAATATGAAACTAGAAAGGTGTTGTGCTTCAAGTTTTTAAATATATATATATGGGTCAGGATCAAATGACACCAAGGTGTCAAACTTAGTAACATGACACCTCTGATAATTCTTTATCGAATAATCGTATTACAAAATCAACCGTTGGATTCAAAGCTATTATTATATAGACCATGTCTATAAAATTTAACATCAATCGGAAACCATTTGATGGATTAAAGAGAAGGATAAAAATTAACAGTTTTGACGAAGTTTTGTAAGACGTTGGTTTTTATGCATCTCATTGACATATCAAATGATTTCCGATTGTTGTTAAATTTTGTAGACATGATCTATATAATAATAGCTTTGAATCCAACGGTTGATTTTGTAATACGATTATCCGGCAAAGAATTATCGGAGGTGTCATGTTACTAAGTTTGACACCTTGGTGTCATTTGATCCTGACCCTATATATATATATATGACAGTATGATTATCTCTTATGAGGGAAAAATATACATGTGGGTAGAAAAAAATAATAATAATGGAAATTAATATGGGTTGGGCTTGGTCGGTTTCAGATTTCGTTGGATCTAAAAAATCAATCCGAGCCCGTCCATTTCTATCCATTAAAACCCAATTTTTTTTTATCCGGTCAACCTGTAACCCGACCCACTACAC
This sequence comes from Trifolium repens, assembly GCA_030408175.1. NCBI lineage: Eukaryota > Viridiplantae > Streptophyta > Magnoliopsida > Fabales > Fabaceae > Trifolium > Trifolium repens. The sequence continues at coordinate 17,117,536 of CP125845.1, read as the reverse complement.
CCAACAATCAAATTCTTTTTCGGTTTCGTCGGATTATGATCGGTTCGGTAATTTCTATCCACCCCTAGTGAAAGATGTCCCAACAAATTAGAGGACATGCACCACCTAATATTAAAAGTGAATTCTTTAATTAAAAAAAATACAAAAAATTAGAATAAAATAGTACTCTTTTAAATTATAAATAACATAAATAATATAAAAAATAGTCATTGTTGTTGTAACAAAGATAAAAAATAATCATATTCTAATTAGTGAGAGAGAAGGAGAAGATACATGAGTTTCTATTTATTTTTGAGACGGGACAAACCTTTTTTTGTTCGCTTTATTTTTCTGAAACATGTACCTAACTATTTTAAATTGGGGCAACAAAAATAGATTAAAAAATATTGATTTTTTTTTCAAATCATCTTTTATTTTAAGAGACCTACTACCACATAATATTTTTTTTAAGTCCCTAAAAATTGGAGGCCCAGCACGCCAGGGCACCGTGCACCCCCTCAGGGATGCTCCTGATGATTGTACCAAAAAAGAAGAATAGTGAAAGATGAATAAAATAATTTTTTGTTTTATTTTATGCACACATATATTTAAAACGATTAAGAGTTCGTTTAATAGAAAAAATGGAGTAAAAATATAATAAATATAACATATTCTATTAATTAGGGGTGGCAACAGGGCCGAGCACGCTGGACCGACCCGTTTGACATGTCATTTGCGGCGGGTCGGGATGAGGTTTTCGGTTCGGTACCTTAAGTTGACCCACCCCGCCTATCACGCTTACAAAAAATGGGCGGGCTCGCCCGCAGGCCTTGTTAAATTTTTTTTTTTACTTAGATGAAAATTGGCCATCTTAAAGAGCCCAATTGAAACATTTTTTTTTCTATTTAAATGAAAACTTTTTTTTGTTACTGATTGTTTATTTCCCTTCTTTAAAATTTCCTTATAGTTATTGTTTTTGGTATTGTGAAGTTGTTTTAATGGTTTTTTTGCCTTAACATTTCCATAGCAACATTGAACCAAGTGGATTATTTTGGTGTTTTAATGTAATTATGTGTTTGTTTTCATTTTGTGCGTTTGTGTTTTGGTATTGTTGAAATTCTATTATGTGCTCTTAAAAAATATCTTTTCACGGCCTCTTTGATAATGCTTAATAATTTTGTAACTAATTTAGTAATTCAAAATGTGAAAAAAATAAAAATTGCAGGCCGGCCCGCGAACTCGCCAATAAATGGGGCGGGCTTTTTATTTGAGCCCAAACACCTATGTTGGTCCGCCCTGCCCGCCCCGCTTTTGGGCAACTTAAATGGGAGATCTAAACAGGGCGGGTCGGCCCACTTTGCCACCCCTCTGTTTGATGCACCAAATTCACCAATTCAGACATCTCCAAATTCACCAATTCAGACATCTACAAATTCACCAATTCAGATAAAGAAAATCCCTTTTTTTTTGTCTTCATCTGGATGGATAAATCTCAGCTATTAGAGCATCTCCGATGAGAGATTTTTTGTTTAGTAACATGTGGTGCTAATTAGTTATTCCCAATAGAAATAAGAGAAGTTGTTACTATGAAGAGAAATTTGTATAGGCATTGTCTCTCTCTCTTGGATGCTAATGGTGCGTTTGGTTGAAAGGAAAGAAAGATAGAGGAAAGAAAATTATGCATCCCAATGAATGAATTTGGACTAACATTGGGATGCGTAATTTTCTTTCCCCCATCTTTCTTTCCTTTCAACCAAACGAAGCATAAATGCATCCACCCACCACTTGCTTTACAATTTAACGGAAATGAATATTCTACCCAAAAAAATGAGATAGTATTTCGAGGAAGTTTTACGTAGGTTCAATCATTTAGGCACAAAATTTAGGCATACTCACATAAATTAAAAGAAATTAAAAGAAAAATAAATTTGTCATATCATTTTATATCACTTAATTCTTTTCTCTTTAATTTTTTACTTGTTGTGAGTGTGCCTAAACCATTTATTTATATTTATTTTCCTAGTATTCCTACCTACTAAGAGAATAAGTGATGTCTACACGTGAAATTTATTTATTAACTTTGATAAAGTTGTTGGATTGAAGTGATTGAATGTTTTGATCTTACCTGCGATCAGAGTCGACCAACGTCCGTTGTACGGTGCTCCGCCCCAAGTTCCGGTGAGTGGAAGGGGGTTGTGTACCTGTTTACACTCCGACGCTCAAGTTAGTAAGTGTGGAATGAAGGTTTTCAGAGATAAGAATGTTGTACCTGACTCCTTGCAAATGAGGAGTATATATAGCCCCCAGCGCTGGGCTAAGGTCACTGATGGCAATAAATGTCCATCAAGTGACTGCCGGAAAACGGCTGAAAAGCCATGATGAGCCTTTAATGCTCATCATTTTCCGGTGTCGGCCGTTACGATACGCGATGTATCTCCGACCGTTGGGTGATGATGGCGACGACATGGGCTTCCTCTTATTGGGCCTTGCTCGACGGCCCAGAGGAAAGGTTCCTCAGCTATTGGGCTTCTAGCCCAGTCCAGAACAGGAGCCCCCCAAGTCGTTATGCTCGAATATGAGCGTAATGACTTGATGCTCGCTTTGTCCAGATACGAGCAACGTACAAAACTTTATCTTTTATTTAATAGATTTTGTCTTTGAGTGCCGCGTCGTCGTTTCTTATGCTCGTGTAGAAGCGTTTATCTTCGAGGATACTGAAAATTCGTGGGTTTATTCGAGGGTTGAAATCCCGAAGACTCGCTATTGTATGCGAGGATCTCGAAGATCCGTTGACAGCTGCGAGCAAAAGGGGAAATCTTCGCGTCGTGTTTGTCTCCGAAGAATCGGGATCCTGGAGATTTACCATCGAATCTGAGCATTTATTTCGATCCGCCGATAATTTGCGAGCATTTATTGCGTATCCTTGTTTTGAATACAAGGATCGCAATTAGCGGATTATAGTTGGGCATTTTTCGAAAAGATTTTCTCGATTTCGGCGAGATTTCCGCGAGCAGGTGATGGGACTTTGAAAGGACAAGTCGTTCCGTCTTCTGCTGCCATGTGTAAAGGCTACTTAAGTGTACTTAAGTACCTAGTGCCTAGATCGCTGCTCTCGAGGGTGCATCAGAACCGTTAGATTTTCGCGCCTTTTGGGTTATTTGTTGATTTAATCAGAAACGTTGGATCCCTATGAATCGTGGCCTTTGGATCGAAGCAACGGTTCAAATCTGTTAGGCGTCGCGTTGGTTTGTATGGTTGTATCCGTTGGGGATTTGCCTATATATAGAGAAAGGAGGGATTTTTGAAGTTTTCACTTCATTTATCAAACTCTTCCCAACTTTTAAACTTCCATTCTCTACAACTCCAGCGATTCCAAGTTTCTATTTCTTCACAACCATCATCTTTTTGCCGTAATCTTCCTTCAAGCAAGTAAGTATTTCACTCTGGCTTCTTGTTGATTGTTCTTTTATGTTGATTTTGCTTTGGTTTTGCGATAGTAGTGATACACTGTAGGTTTATTTTGTGTTTTGGTGTTGATACGCTTGCTTTGATTCTGACACGGTGGTTGAGGGTTTGTAGGTGGTGGTTAACACCCTTTACCCTCCCACAAACGGTAGTTTTTAGGGGAAAAACTATGGTTTAGTTACCCCCTTTAGGTGGTGTTTGTTGGCGGTTTTGGCCTATACAACTGCCTTTATTAATGGGTTTGAAACTGCACTTTGTCGAGTATTCATAACGATCCTTCGACCATTCATAGGTAGATGAGTGCTCGTAGATTGGGACGTGTACTTGAAATATTCCTCGAGTTTTGACTTGTCCCGTTGCGCGAGCAATTTTAGGGATTTGCTGATTCTTAGAAATTTTATTCCAGTAACTGTCTATTCCTTGCCCTTTCACTTGATCGGCGGTGGAAGGGTGGATTTGATGTTCGAATGTCGAATTCATGTTTCCTTCCTCGGCTTTTCAGGTGTAAATGGCGGAAGAGAGATCGAACGATGTTCCAGAAGAACAGCTGATCGCAGGCTCCTCGAATCCCGATCCCTATCATTGGGTCGCAGACGAAACGAGGACGACACCTTCGAGATATGCGGGTTGTCCGGATGGCGATCTTCCTCCGGGGCTTTTCACGAGGATAGAAGATCCGGGACGTAGCGCCCTCGCAGCTTCATCCCAATTCTCTGGCGTTTCTTCGCGCCTTCGAGATAGTCGCCACTTATCTTCGGATAATGCCAACCCTCGACTTATTCTTTCACACATTCCGCTTGCAACGCTCGAAACCTAAAGGAGAGGCGGCGAACAAGCATTGATGGGTTTCGTTTACTCAGAGGCGTCGCCTCTTTGAGATGTACGAGGAGTCAGTGAGAGGTTTCAAGGATAAGCGGTATGTGGTCTTCCCCAAAGGCGAGGAGGGTCTGCAGAGCATTGTTACGAGGGCTCCGAAGATTGATGAAGACGACAACGAGGTTTTACGATCTGATGGAAGCCCGGTGATTGTGGAACATCCCTGTTTCCCCTTCAAGTGGGATCACAAACACTACCTCTTGCTGGCGAGTAGTTTCGGGTGTGGCAAGAAGGAGTTGGATGGGACTATTTTGGCCCAGTATGCCACGATATGTGGCTTTGTGGACGGGTTTGCCCCCTTAGTCCGGATTGATAAAGATAACAACCCAGTGGTCGACGCGGATGGTAATGTCGTGACTACCAAGCGTTTCATCGACACTAAGGCCTTGTTGGCTTGCTCGACTCGTGTCGAAGCTGAAACTTTGCTCAGTATGTTTAGCTTTGCTTTATGCTGCTCGTTTTTATTTGTGTTCGGATTTAGCTTTATCTTCTGATTTTACTAATCCTTGCTATGCTTTGTGCAGATATGATGAGCAATCAGGAAAAGTTTAAAAAACTGCAGGAAACCACCAGGGCCCGAAAGGCTAAAGGGGCGGAGAACTCTATGGTTCCATCGGGCTCTTCCGGACCTACAGCCTCCTCAATTCCTCCAACTCCTCCTCCTGCGACCTCTGCTGCTGCTTCTCCTCAGCCTGAAGTGGTGGGTGAAAAGAGAGGCCCGGAATCCCAAGTCGAGGATGAGGGGAGGCCCTCTAAATCTCAGAGAATTGAAGGCTCTACGACCATTATAGATGGCCTCCATCGTCTAGAGCCCGGAGTTCCCGCTCAACGATTTGTGCTGCCCGCAGCTTTTGCCCATGGGGGAAACATGTTTGACGGGAGTAACGAAGTGGTCGTCCCTGAAGTCGACCAGGCTATTATGACCGACATGGGTCCCGAGTCGCTGGGGAACGTGATCGTTGAGGCTTCGATGCATTCGCTGAAGCTGATGGAGATCGCGAGTTTCCTCAACTGCCGGGAACGCCATTTTGTGGAGAAGAAGATGCAAAATATGGAGAAAAACCATAAGAAGATGGACGCCGAGCTGAAGAAGGTTCGCCTGAATTACCAGGAGCTGGAAGCAACCTATGAAGCTTACAAGGACAAGTACCAGCTTCAGGTGGAATTGACTCAGACTTTGGCGAACAAAGAGGCGGAAGTGGAGCAGCTTTTAAAGGAGAAGGAGGAATGGGGAGCAAAAATGGCCGACTTGGAAGGGCAGCTCCAGAAGTTGGTGACTCTCGACGAGGAGGAGAAGGAGGCGGATCCTGCTGGTGAGTTCGCCAACACATCTCGAGGATCACTCATTCGCCAACTAGTTGATGCTCAGAGCTCAGCAGTCGAGATGGCCACCTCAAGCTTCCACAACGCCGTTGCCCAGCTCCAGATCCTTAACCATGGTGTCGAGTTCAAGTTGGAAGGGCTCGCGAATGTAAAGAGGTGCGCGACGGGGCCATTCTTTCTCCTCTCTCCGCTCCTGCCGATGGTCCTGACAGTTAGATTTTAACTTGTAATTTTCTTTTTTCATTTAGACTCCATGCTGGCGTTATGCTCGCCTTTTAAAGCACTTTGGCGTTTGTTCGCCTTTTTGTAATGACAATGGTGCAGTCCTCGTGACTGTTTATAATATTTGTACTTTGATTTATACTTTGCGTTTTATCCTTTCTATTATTTCGAATGATTTTACGCTCGTAACTGTTATCTCAATGTTGTTCGACACTCTAACGTACTCTTTTCGCTAAGTGTTTGCTTTGCGTTTTAAGGATAAAAACATTCAGTCGCGCTGCTCAGATAGCATGTATCTTTGAGCACCTTGCCCGAGAAGTTAGTGGAACTTCCTTGAGTGCTTGGATTGGTACTCCAAGCGCTTAGTGGTAAGAGTGATCTTTCTTAAGATCACTTGACCACGGCGACGACTTCCCATCGCGAGCTGGGATTAGTGGCCTAACATGTACTAGGACGATGGTGCTCGCTTGGAGTTATTCCTCGTCAAGGTGAGGTATAGTCCTTTTACCTTTCATTTCGACCTTTTAGATTCGTGCCCGTACCTAAGCACTCCTCCGTTGTAAAGGCATGTCCCCTCGTAGCTATGAGTTCGACAAAGTCGCGTTAGAAGATTTTGGCAACTAACTATAATATTGTTTAAGTTTTTCTGCGTTCCATGATCTTGGAATTTCTTCGCCACGCAGATTTTCGAGGAAGTAGGCCCTGGTTCCTATTTTTACCCGTACTCGATATGGGCCTTCCCAATTTGAGGTAAGTTTTCCTTCGCTCGAATATTTGAGGTTTCATCGCAGTACTAGACTTCCTACCTCAAATTCTCTTTTGACCACCCTTTTATCATGTCGAGCTGCAATCTTTTGTTTTAAGGACATTTCGCGGAGTGCAGCACCCTCGCGTAGTTCTTCGACCAAGTCTAACTCCTCGCGTATAAGATCGTCGTTTAGATCTTGGTCGTTAGGTGTTTCTGTTCGCCTTGTTGGCTCTCCTATTTCTACGGGGATCACGGCTTCGGTCCCATATGTTAATCGGAAAGGTGTTTCCCCGGTAGTGGAGTGTGGGGTGGTTCGATAGGACCATAATACATTATGGAAGTCCTCGACCCACTGCCCTTTTGCTTCGCCTAGTCTTCTTTTTAGGCCTCGCAAAATTACTCTGCTCGCAGCTTCGGCTTGCCCGTTTGTTTGCGGATGCTCGACTGAAGTGAAGTGTTGGGTTATTCCCAATGCCGCGAGGAATTCTCAAAAAAATTTATCGGTAAACTGTGTTCCATTGTCTGTTACGACGGATTGTGGAATGCCGAACCTGGTGAGGATGTTTCTTTTGAAGAAACAAAGTATATTATGTGCTGTGATTTTTGCCAGTGGTTCTGCTTTTTAAATAAAGTAGTCCACTCCAACTATCAAATACTTGTTTTGTCCCGCGGCGATGGGAAATGGTCCTAACAAGTCCATTCCCCACCACGCAAACGGCCATGGAGATGATAGCGATTTTAGCTCATTCAGGGGGGCTATGTGCATGTCTCCATGTCTTTGGCATTTATCACATTTTTTGACGTGCTCTTTAGCGTTCGTTTGCATCGTCGGCCAGTAGTATCCTGCTCGCAGAGCTTTTCTAGCCAACGAGCGTCCGCCAATATGTTGACTATTAATCCCCTCGTGGATCTCGGTCAAAATATACTTCACTTTATCTTCCTCGACACACTTCAACAAGGGAATGGCGAATCCTCGACGGTACAACTGATTGTCGAGTAAGACATATGAGCAAGCTCGCCTTTTTACCTTTGCTGCCTCTTTAGGGTCGTTGGGTGTTTCCCCGCTCTCTAGGAAGCGCATAACTGGGAAAATCCAACTGTTCGTGTTTATTTCACAAACGAGCATCACATCTTGTGCTTTTTCGATACTTGGTTTGGAAAGTGTTTCTTGGATAAAGGATTGATTTCTCCCCTTTTTGCGTTTGGTGCTCGCCAATTTCGAGAGGACATCAACTCTTGCATTATGTTCGCGGGGAACGTGTTGCACTTCTGCTATTTTGAATTCGGCCAACTTTCCTCTTATCAGGATTAAGTATTCGGCCAGCCGTTCGTCCTTTGCTTGATATTCCCCTGAAATTTGTGATGCTACCAACTGCAAATCTGTGTATATTTTCACTTCCTCGGCTTCTACGTCTTTGGCGAGCCTTAATCCTGCCAAGAACGCCTCATATTCGGCTTGGTTGTTCGTCGTTTGGAAAGAAAGTTCGAGGGAAACCTCAATTAGGGTTCCATCTTCGCTTTCTAGGATGATTCCTGCTCCACTTCCTTTTGAGTTGGAGGATCCATCAACAAATATAGTCCATTTGTTCTTGCTTTCAGTTGCCGATGGTGTCATTTCGGCTATAAAATCAGCGAGGACTTGGGCTTTCAAAGCCTTCCTGCTTTCGTAGCTGATGTCGAACTCGGATAGCTCTAATGACCATTTAAGCATTCGACCTGCCATGTCCGGTCTGCCGAGCAGCTGTTTGACAGGTTGATCTGTTCGCACAACGATCGAATGAGCGAGGAAATAATGACACAACTTTCTTGCTGCGATGACAAGTGCTAAAGCAATCTTTTCGATTTGCATATATCTTGATTATGGTCCTTGGAGAACTTTACTTACGAAGTACACAGGTTTTTGTCCTTGCTCGGTTTCTCTGATGAGAACTGCGCTAATAGCCTCTTGGGCCACTGCTAGGTAAAGAAAGAGGGTTTCACCTTGTTCAGGTCGTGTAAGGACGGGAGGCTCGGATAATGCTCGTTTCAAATGTTGTAGTGCATTTTCGCACTCTTCTGTCCATTCAAACGATGACTCTTTTCTTAAAAGTTTAAAGAGCGGCAGTGCATGCTGGGCAGATTTAGCAACGAATCGCGACAAAGAAGTTAACATTCCGTTCAACGTTTGAATTGATTTTTTGAATTCGGGCGTTGGATGGTCGAAAAACGCTCTACATTTATCAGGGTTGGCCTCTATTCCTCGTTCTATTAGGTAGAATCCAAGGAATTTTCCTGCCTTAACCCTAAATGTACATTTTTCGGGGTTGAATCTCATGTTATATTTTCTTGCCTGTTCGAATACTTTTCTTAAGTGTATGGTGTGATCGTTTTCCTCTTCGGATTTAACTATCATATCGTCCATATATACTTCGAGCATATTTCCAATTTCGTTTCGAAACACGTTGTTCATCATTCTTTGGTATGTGGCGCCCGCATTTTTATGCCCGAAAGGCATTACGTTATAGTAATAGTTACCTATTTCGGTCATAAAGGTTGTTTTCTTTTTATCGATTTCATCCATTTTAATTTGATTATATCCTGAATAAGCATCCATAAACGACAGTAATTTAAATCCTGAGGAATTATCTACTAGTTTATCTATGTTAAGTAAAGGATAAGCCTCTTTAGGGCAAGCCCTATTAAGATCAGTATAATCAACACACATGCGCCACTTTCCATTAGATTTTTTGACAAGTACAATGTTGGACAACCAAGTAGTATACTTGGCTTCCGAAATGAAATTTGCCTCTAGGAGGTCTTTTACAGCTTTTTCTGCAGCCTCCGCTTTTTCAGGAGACTGCTTCCTACGACGCTGAACATCAGCTCTAGCCTTAGGATCTATAGTCAGCTGGTGACAAGCAACCTTTGGATCTATGCCGGGCATTTCAGCAGCGCTCCAAGCAAAGAGTTCAGCATGTTCCTTCAAGTAAGCTTCCAATGGTCTTTTAACCAAGTCGGGGAGATCAGCTCCGATCTTGATTCCCTTCGAAGGGTCTTCACCAAGTGGGATTATTTCAAAATCTCCATCGGGAATTGGAAGAAAAACCTTTTTCAGCTCATAATCCTTTTTAGCTTCATTGCGCTCTTTCTTGGTTACCCGAGCGTCCAATTCGATGATTCCTCGATCACCTACTGCATTGATGGCGGGCATCTTATGCTCTGTTTTGATCTTCTTAGGGGTGGTCAAAGTGCTCATATTCTTTGCAGCAGCATCAAAACATCTTCGAGCAGCAGCTATGTCCCCATTCAGAGTAGCGACCTTTCCGTCCACTGTATAGTATTTCAGTTTGAGATGGATGGTCGAAGAGACGGCGAACAATTCAGCAAGCGCTGTCCTTCCGATGATGCAGTTGTAGGGCGAGGGGCATTCGACGACCAGAAATTGCACTTTGATGGATTTTGTTGCTTCTTCCTCGCCAAAGGTGACGATCAGTTCAACATATCCCCAAGGCTTTGTTGTGGCTCCATTGAATCCTTGAAGATCAGCGCCAACATATGGTGACAAGTTCTTTTCAGTGAGCTGCAGAGTTTTGAATAATCCCGAGTACATGATGTCGCATGAGCTTCCTTGGTCGACCAGAATTCTGCGAACATCAAAGTTAGCCATTCTTGCCCTTATCAGCAGAGGAATTTGAAAGTTCGGTGATCCTCCGGGGACCTCTTCTTTATAGAAGGCTAAAGGAATTGACCCCTCTTTTATTTCAGCAACTGATACTGGATTAAGCGAGCAGATACTTTCGAGTTCCTTAAACTTCCTTTTAATGGTTCCAAGTGTCGAGCTATTGAATCTCCCTCCAGATATCATGAGTGCTTTCGGAAAATTTTCCCAAGATCCATCCAAACGGGAGGTTAAGTTAGCAAGAACCTCCCCATCCTTGGTTGCAATGAAGTCTTCAGGCCGCGAAATTGCATATGCAACGGGCATGTTTGCTTGGGTATCTTCCTCAGCGGGTGGATCCTCGACTGTTTGTCGGCGATCATTGTTTTCCCTTGCTTTCTCCTTTTTGTATTTTCCGAGCAGTCCTTGATGGATTAAGATTTCACTGGCGTCCTTGAGATGAACGCGGTCTTCTGTCACATGACCGTAGCTTCTGTGGAATCGACAATATTTGCCTTTGTCCGCGCCAGGTTTGGTGGGTATTTGTTTCGGGAATCTGATCCCATGTTTCTTGAATTCCGCTGCTGAGACTTCAGCTAGAATTCGCTCTCGAGGAGCATTCAGCGGAGTGTAGTTGGTGAATTTGCTTGGTGGGGCTTTAGGTTCTCGCACCTCCTCCTTCCCCGAACCTGTTCCTCGTTTCGAGGGTCCAGATTCGTCTTGATTCTCCGGCTTTCTGACATCAGCAGCCATTTGCTTCTCTTCGTAGGCAATGTATTTTTGAGCTTTCTCGAGGAATGCATCCAGTGTCTGAATCTCTTCTATCCCTACAGCTTTGTCAAAGTCGCCACCCGGGCGTAGTCCTCGGTCCATGAGGTACAACTTCATCTTGTCCTCGACCCTTACTTGCACCTAGGGGTGTTCGCGGTGTGGTTAGGTTCGGTTTTGACTATAAAAGTCATACTAACCGCAAGCTAAAAATGTATGCGGTTCGGTTTGGTTCGGTTGGTTTTTAAAAGATCATCCAAACCAAACCAAACCAAACCAAAGCGGTTAGGATCGGTTCGGTGGCGGCAGTTTTACCATAATTTTTTTTTGATTTATACAATAATTAAATGTATAATAAATGTACTAAAATAAAATCAAAAGAACATTACAATACCAAAATGAGTATTTTTTTTTTTTTTGAAATTCAAACAACTTTCATTAAATCAAAGCTGGAACACAGCATTAGAATTACATGGAGCAGTATACAACCTGCATAATTTGGAAAACTAGACAAATTGAATACCAAAATGAGTATTTCAACTCTCTACAATCATGACCACCAAAATGAGTATTTCAACACTGTCACCATCTCCAATCCATGACTCTATCTACATATTATAAATTTATAATTGAGCAAATTGTTGGTCAGATTAATTGATTTAAAAGTAAAAAGATTTAAAAAATTGAAAAATAAAACATACCATTTCATTTCCTTCTCAAGCACATCTACTAATCAGATTCAATATCAGAAAGTCCCTCATTCAATTGTGGGATCGGAGCCAATTCTAAGAATGTATCAAATATAACAAAAGTTAGACATAACAAACAATTAAATTGACAATTAAATTTGAATAAAATAAAATCAATTATATACCTTCTTCGAGCTTCTCTAAATCTTCCAAATGCTCCTCAATATCAACTGACAAAGGTGAAGATCTTAACCAATTTTGTGCACATATTAAAGCTTCAACGGTGTGTGGTGTAAGAGAGCTCCTATAATTATTAAGAACTCTACCCCCTGGGCTAAAAGCAGACTCTGACACAACAGTTGATATTGGCATAGCCAATTTATCTCTTGCTATAAGACCAAGAGTAGGGTATTTGGTAGAATTCACCTTCCACCAATTAAAGATGTCAAAATCAGGATTCGCCTTCTCCCTAGGCTCTGTGAGATACACATCCACTTCATTTTTACTCAAATTTGGATCTTGACTCATTGCCTTCTCAAATTGACTAATCGCATTAGAAGGTGGAATAGATTCTGATCCTTCTACTTCTTGTGCAACACTTTCTTCTTGGCCTTTCCGGCTATAGCTTTCAAATATTCTAGTTAAAGTTTCCTTTACCTTACGATCCAAAGAATCAGCAACTTCCTTATCATAATACTTATTCAATCCCCAGCTAACAAATTGGAACTTGCAACGAGGATCAAAAATTACAGCAATAAAGACCAACATATTCATCTTTGAGACATCCCCCCAATACTTACTATATTTACTTATCATATTGATAGCCATCTTTGCAAGTATTGGATCATTTTTGTGACATCCCATCCAAGTATTGAATGATTCCAATATATTACAATGTTCCGTGAAATATGTTGAAGATGTTACATAAGTTGAACCTGACACCTTCTTAGTGATTTCAAAAAACAACTCAAGAAATTTCACAAAACACTTAGCATTTTCCCAATCATCATTATTTGGGATACCACTTTCCATCATTGCATACTCAACACACTTCTCACTTAATCTCTTAAATGCCTTCTGAAACTTCAATGCACTTTCAAGCATAATATAGGTAGAGTTCCATCTAGTGAGACAATCATACTGCACCGTAGACTTGTCTTGTATCCTAGCTTCTTTAATACATACCTTAAACCTATCCAAACGACTAGCCGACCCACGAACAAATCGAACCACACTCCTAATTTTGGAAATTGAAGAATGCATGTCCTTCAACTTCAACCCGTCGCCAACAACAAGGTTCAAAATGTGAGCACAACACCTAACGTGCAAATGCTCCCCTTTTAATGGATGTGAATTCCAATCCTCCATTCTATTTTTCAGGTAAGTGATCAGTGCATTTCTAATGCACTTTCTTATATCTTATGCTATGAAATTTATATGATTTCTCCCCTTAATTCTAGTGTTCTTAATATGTTTCCTAAGTTTAGAATAGTTTTGCTTTTATGAATAAACAGCGATTTGACCTCTTCTCACTCTGCAGACCATAACTAGAGCTACGAGTATCGGATTGAGGCGTACGAGCATGCGTTGGAAAGCTAAGATCAAGAGCTACAACTTTCATGTTGGAGCGAAATTCAAATTCCGAGTTCTTCATCGTGCTACGATGGATTACATCGTACCACGATGTGCTGGACTTATTTTGGAAATATATCTGCACAGAATCTGCAAATCTTGAGGACCAAGTAGCTGCTCAACACAGTACGATCGATCCAACGCACCACGATGTTGCTTAAATTTTAAGTCAAAAATTTCCTATAAATAGAGCCTCAATTCTCATATTTTATTCATTCCAGTTTTCCACGAAAACTCTTGTATTCTCTAGTTTTTCATGGCTTGCTAAACCACTAAGGTTAATCTGCTGTAAGGGAATTTCTCCAAGACCTTGAGGTTATTTATATTATTCAGTTTTATTTATTTCTTTTCAATTATGTTCTTGTTCTTGTTTGCTTAATTCAAGTTTCATAGAATATGATTGTTAGTTTCGATTGATTTATATTTCTTAAGGTAGACGTGTGTTAACTTAGCTTATTCGTTAATCCACGTGTTTTTAACCGTTTGCTTAATTCGGTATGCCGTTTGCTTAATTCGGTAATCTAACAAAAGGAATATAATTCATATAGAATCAAATACGCTTGTTAATTGTTTCTATGATCGAAAGAGAATTAAATCCGCTTAGGAATAACTGATAATATAATAACCGATGATAAGTCTGAAATTCCCGAACCAGTAGATTAATCTGTTTTTCATAACTGTTTCCAATCAACTATTTTCTTCTTTTCTAAATATTGAAACCCCCATAATTTACGGTTTTTCTTATTGATTATAATATTGCTAAATTGATTGTGAGTCCTTGTGAGACGACCAAGGTTAACTACCTTGTACTATTCTAAATTAAAACTTATTTTTGACCACGAAAACGACCGTGATCAAATTGGCGCCGTTGCCGGGGACTCTCTGTCAATTTTAGCAAATATTATTATCATAGTTTTTTTTTTAAAAAAATAAAATATATATATATTTCTTGTGTTTTGGTCTTGTGTTCTTGCATTCTTGCACCTACGGGGATTCTGGCTAGGACAAGGTTTGGTATTTAAGCGATCCTCGATCCACCTCCCTTACCTGGGAACTCCTGTAGTGTGCTACTTGCTAGACTATTTGACCTTTACGCGCCAAAAATAAAAAATATAAAAAAATAAAAAAAAAATCAAAACAATCTTAAATTCCTTGTTTTTCTATATATTTGTTATTCTTTCCATAAATAATTAATTTTTTATTTAAAAAAAAAATCATATCTTCAAAAAAATAAACAAATATAAAATCCAAATAAAAATTTCCATATTTAAAAAAAAATCTTTATTTTCCTATTTTCTTTTAATTTCTTTTTTTTTCTTTCTATTTGCATATTTTAAAAAAAAAATAAAAAAAAATGGTAGACTCATTGGATCAGTTGGCTTATATCATTAATTGCTTAGATGCAAGGAAAAAACAATCATGCTATCAAAATCATATTCCAACTGTGATGTGTAAAATTTGTTCTTCGAGCTTTCATATTAGTGATGCATGTCCTATATTGTTAGATACAAATTTTTGTGGTGAGACCCAAATTGTAGGTGATCTTCAAGGACAATATTATTATGAACAAAATTCATATCTTGAAGAGCAACCTATTTGGCCGTATCAACAATTTCAACAAAATGTATCAGCTGACACACTATCCTACTTGGAAGATATTATCAAGCAGATGGATGAAAATAATAGCCAGATGGATGAAAATAATAAAAAAATTGCTGAACAGATGCAATCATCTCTTCAATGTTTAGCAGTCCAAGTTGAGCAAATAGTCTCCACTGTCCATCAAATTTAAGAGAACGAGATGTTGCATGATATTGTACAACCTGTTGCACTATTAGAGGTAATGCAATGTGATACAAGTCTTGATGAAACTCCAGGTGAGCCCATTGAAACAATACTTGTGTCCACTGATGAACACAAAATAAGCAACATAAATTCAAGTGAATGCATGGAAGAGATCACACCACAAAATTTCTTGAAATCTCACATAGATGAATTATATACTTCGCTTGAAGTAGATAAGTCTTCTGAAATTTTTGCTTGTAAATGTGGTGTTTGTAATGTTTGTCATGAGATTAATGCAGCTACTTTAGGTGAAGACATTTCGATGCCGACAACCACTTGTGCAGAAATCCAAAAGAATTCAATTTTGGTTGAATTTGACACTACGAGTGTGGATGTTAGCCGCAATCAACCATTGTCCATAGCAGACAAACTGTTGGTGGAGCCCCTGATTAAGCCATGCAACATGCAGTTGTCTTTCACCATTTGTTTATCTCTCTCACCTATTTTATCTGACTTTGGATTTCGTGATTTCCATGCTTTTATTAGTGCAGGTTTACCATATGTGCTGGCTATTCCTCCTAAGCCACCATATTGTTTACTAAAAAGCGAGTTCGCTTGCTATTTGCTTCTTCCTGTTACGTATATTCGTAGTGTGGAAAAACCTCCTCCAAAACCACCAGACATGAAAGTTGCACCTTAACCTCTCGGGTGTGTTCCTTCCTTACTCTCACTTTATGCTTATTGTTACATTGCGGACAATGTCTGATTTAAGTGTGGGGGGAACATTTTACATTTAGTTGTTTAGTTTTCTTCTTTCAAAAAAAAAAAAGTCTTGGCATGCATGCAATTGTTATGACTAGTTACATGTTCTAGGACTAGAGCAATATAGCTGTAAGATTGGTGAAATTTTCGGAAATTCTTGTTTTCATGCTGAATTCGATAATCTTTGCACCCTAATGCACAACTGCTGAAAAACTTGCAAACGTAGTATTGGCTTGATAAGTCTTTAAAAAACACAGTCATTAGCCTAAGTTATTTGAGTACTGAACTTGATGAATAAGTATGACTAAGAATAAGTTTGGGGGAAAAGCTAGTTTACTTGATTGTAGGATCATGGCTAGATTAAATGATGAGACACTACATAAAAATTATAATAAAAAAAAATAGAATAAGTTCCTGTGCCCGAAACTGGAGGAACAATAAGATATATGTGGAGTTCCTGTGCCTAAAACTGGAGGAACAAATGCTGTGTAGGGTGCTCTATTCGGAGTAACAGGTTGGACTCATTACAAGTGAGATCCCGTCAGGTGAAAAGGTAGAGTATCACCTAAAGCATAACTAAAATGAACTTAAGTAGTGTCCCTGCGTATAAAAATCAAAACAGCCTGTGAGAACATGAAAAGCGCACCCCCCCCCCCTCAAGCTGAAATCTGAACTCAAACTCTGAGTTGTAGGAAGGAAAAGGAAGCTTAGTATCCTGACTGTGTAGTTTTCGAGAAGGATCATGTCATAACTCTGGTTGACAGTAATAGGCAGTGCACACACACACGCATGATTATTATTGACGGTTGATATACAAGAGTTATGCCAATCTTTGAAACACAATCCGCGGTTTGAAGCTTGAATCCTGGAATGTGTTGATTATTTTTGACGTTGTAGCATGCTTTGTTCTTGAGTTTTGCCCAGGAGAGCAAAAGAATAAGTGTGGGGGAATTTGATCAGTGCATTTCTAATGCACTTTCTTATATCTTATGCTATGAAATTTATATGATTTCTCCCCTTAATTCTAGTGTTCTTAACATGTTTCCTAAGTTTAGAATAGTTTTGCTTTTATGAATAAACAGCGATTTGACCTCTTCTCACTCTGCAGACCATAACTAGAGCTACGAGTATCGGATTGAGGCGTACGAGCATGCGTTGGAAAGCTAAGATCAAGAGCTACAACTTTCATGTTGGAGCGAAATTCAAATTCCGAGTTCTTCATCGTGCTACGATGGATTACATCGTACCACGATGTGCTGGACTTATTTTGGAAATATATCTGCACAGAATCTGCAAATCTTGAGGACCAAGTAGCTGCTCAACACAGTACGATCGATCCAACGCACCACGATGTTGCTTAAATTTTAAGTCGAAAATTTCCTATAAATAGAGCCTCAATTCTCATATTTTATTCATTCTAGTTTTCCACGAAATCTCTTGTATTCTCTAGTTTTTCATGGCTTGCTAAACCACTAAGGTTAATCTGCTGTAAGGGAATTTCTCCAAGACCTTGAGGTTATTTATATTATTCAGTTTTATTTATTTCTTTTCAATTATGTTCTTGTTCTTGTTTGCTTAATTCAAGTTTCATAGAATATGATTGTTAGTTTCGATTGATTTATATTTCTTAAGGTAGACGTGTGTTAACTTAGCTTATTCGTTAATCCACGTGTTTTTAACCGTTTGCTTAATTCGGTATGTCGTTTGCTTAATTCGGTAATCTAACAAAAGGAATATAATTCATATAGAATCAAATACGCTTGTTAATTGTTTCTATGATCGAAAGAGAATTAAATCCGCTTAGGAATAACTGATAATATAATAATCGATGATAAGTCTGAAATTCCCGAACCAGTAGATTAATCTGTTTTTCATAACTGTTTCCAATCAACTATTTTCTTCTTTTCTAAATATTGAAACCCCCATAATTTACGGTTTTTCTTATTGATTATAATATTGCTAAATTGATTGTGAGTCCTTGTGAGACGACCAAGGTTAACTACCTTGTACTATTCTAAATTAAAACTTATTTTTGACCACGAAAACGACCGTGATCAGTAAGCGATAGCAAGATCATTTGAACTAGCATTATCAACTGTGATGGTGAAAACCTTATCTATCATCCAACCCTCTAAACACTTCTCAATCTTTTTTCCAATTACCTCCCCCCTATGAGACGTGATTGGACAAAAATTAAGAATTCTTTTATGCATCTTCCAATTTTCATCAATGAAATGTGCAGTGAGAACCATATAATTAATATTTTGCACAGATGTCCATGTATCAGTTGTTAGGGAGACACTTTGATTTGTTTTAGTAAAAATGTTTCTTAGTTTATGTTTCTCACTAGTGTAAAGGTTCAAACAGTCCCTAGCAATTGCAATCCTTCCAGGAAGCACGAGTCTAGGTTGTGTAACACTCATAAAATAACGAAATCCTTCATTTTCAACAAATGAAAAAGGCAACTCATCTACAATTATCATTCTAGCTAAAGCTTTTCTACACAAATCACCATCGAAATGGACGGCAACAACCTCAGTACTACTACTAGTTCCTTTACTATCTCGAACGCTAAGAACAGTTTGGTTAGGATCAAGATGTTTGGGAAATTTTTTACATTGCATTCTTAAATGATGTGCTTGATTGGAGGTTCCATTTCTATGTGAATCACAAGCATAAGATGTATTTTTACACCAGTCACACACAGCCCTACCATTTACTTTGGTAAAATGATCCCAAACCCAAGATTTAGGCCTACAAGGTTTTTTATTACCTGGCTCATCAGCATTAGAAACATCCTTTGTCTTTGTAGATGCTTCCCCCACTTTCTTTTTCTTGTTATTTTGAACCTGGGCACCTTGATTTTTGTCACCTTGATCAATAGTTTGTGGTGGTGGTTCTATTGTAGGCATTGATGATGGACTATTTTCAGCCTGCAAATAAACGGTCAAGACATATTAGGACAACTACACTATATTAAGGACAACACATAAATAATTTTGGTGGTAAGATCGGAAAATGACAAAAAATCATGCTCAAAACATTAGAATCAAAACAGCCACTATAACATTAGAATCAAAACAGACTATAACATTAAAATCCAAACAGCCAACAAAATTCAAAAAACACCCAAACAACATTCTTATAATAGACAAACTTGTTAGGTAGACACTTATTTTGGTTTAGTACTATCATAAAAGAGAGAAAGAAAATAACAACCCAAAAACACCAAATCCAGTACCTGATTTTCGGTTATGGGTATTGAAGCATGAGAGCCAACACCAGAACTCACTTCCTTATCAATAGTCATATCTGAAGTAAAAAAAACAACATAAATAACCTTTGATTGCACAAATAACATGAACAAATCTTAACATGAACAAAAATAGAAACAAATTGCAAAATTACCTTTTTTTGATTGAGAGCAAGAAGCCATGATTGAGAGAGTGAGAGTCTGAAACAGTGCTGTGAATGAGCAAGAAGAGAAAGTAAGAGATGAGAGTGAGTGACGGCGAGAGTGAGAGAACAGAGTGAGTGAGAGATGAAGAGAGTAACCCTAGGAATGAAATGTGTGAATCATTCGTGTGAATGAATGAATGAAAATATGAAATAGTGACATGGAATAATAAAATATAATAAAAATTAGAAAACTTAGTTAAATGTGCAGTTCGGTTTGGTTCGGTTTTCAGAATTTAAAACTGCGAACCTAACCGAACCGCGCGGTTCACCTAAAAAATTATCCAAATCCAACCAAACCAAATGCGGTTTTTGCGGTTTTCGGTTTGGATTGGTTCGGTTTGCGGTTTTACTTTTGGTTTGGTTCGGTTTCGATCACCCCTACTTGCACCGCAACCTTGTTAAATCGATCAATGTAATCTCGCAGAGGTTCCTCGTCCCTTTGAACTATCGCCTCAAGGGCAGATACTGTCAGCGGATGTTTTCTTGATGCGGTAAAATGGGCCGTAAATTGGCGGCAGAGTTCGGTCCATGAGTCGATGGATTAGGGTGGAAGACCTTTGTACCAAGTTAAACCTCTCTTCCTCAGCGTGGTCGAGAATATCTTGTATTTTACCGATCCTCGAACCCTTCTCCATTCAAGCACTGCCTCAATGTTTTCCAAATGATCGTCAGGATCTGTGGACCCGTCATAAGTGTCCATTACCGGAAGTTTTTCCAAACCTGGGGGTAATGGTACTCTCATGATTCTCTCAGATAGAGGCCCCATGTACCTATCCTCGTCGCTTTCTGGTGTTCGGTGACGACGGTAACGGGCAGGAGACCTAACAGGCGGGGATCTGGACCTATGGCGACGACGTCTCTCAGCCTCCCTTCGAGGGGAGTCAGCTCGCACATGCACTGCAGCATTCCTTCGAGGACTTGGTGATCTCCTGTTCCTCCGAGGACTTTCACGTCTCGAGGACCTTGATCTTGTTGCAGAACGATCTCCTCTTCGCGGGGATCTCCTCCCGTGCACACTGGTCGAAAGCCTCGTGATGCGCGACTCTTCGACAGCCTCTAGCCTGCGATTTTGCTCGCAGATGATTTCTCCCTGCCTGTTGATGGCATGCACCAATGTTGCCAGTATCTCTTCCATCGGAGTTCCTACTGCTAGTGGTGGAACGTCCAACGGTTGCTCAGGTGCTGCAGGGTTGAAAGTGGGGTCAGTTGATCCCTCTGTGTTTGTGACGTCAGTGAAGTGCCCATCAACCCGATCGTTTAGGATTCCGTTGGCGTTGGGGTGGTTTTCACTGATGCTATCGCTTCCGTTTCCGGCCATTGGTCGTGAATGGTGATGTTTTTAGTAGTTTTGATCTTTTTTCGGTGAAAAGATGGGGAAACTATGAAATTCCCACAGACGGCGCCACTGATCTTACCTGCGATCAGAGTCGACCAACGTCCGTTGTACGGTGCTCCGCCCCAAGTTCCGGTGAATGGAAAGGGGTTGTGTACCTGTTTACACTCCGACGCTCAAGTTAGTAAGTGTGGAATGAAGGTTTTCAGAGATAAGAATGTTGTACCTGACTCCTTGCAAATGAGGAGTATATATAGCCCCCAGCGCTGGGCTAAGGTCACTGATGGCAATAAATGCCCATCAAGTGACTGCTGGAAAACGGCTGAAAAGCCATGATGAGCCTTTAATGCTCATCATTTCCGGTGTCGGCCGTTACGATACGCGATGTATCTCCGACCGTTGGGTGATGACGGCGACGACATGAGCTTCCTCTTATTGGGCCTTGCTCGATGGCCCAGAGGAAAGGTTCCTCAGCTATTGGGCTTCTAGCCCAGTCAAGAACATGTTTATTGCTTAATTATCAGGCATTAACATTAAAAAAATGACATGTAGACGTAAAATTTATAAGAGCCACTTAAACAATCTCTTAATAGCAACACCCTTAAAGATGCTCTTTGTAACATCCCGAATTTTTGACCCGAGACATTATGACTAATTCTCTTAATTAATAGGAAAATCTCTATAAATTTATTTTAGTCATTTCAAAACCAGTCACATCAGAGTTTTCTCAAATTCATTCAATTATTGTAAATAATTAAGAAACTCATTAAATCAAAAAATACTACAAGTCATCAACATCAAAATATCTTAAATTTAAAATTATAGACTAATAAAATTGTTGAGAAGCCTTATTCAATTTACAATTATATACTAGTAAAACCCTTTTTATATATTTATCCCCGTGCACGTACAAGCAACACATCAACTTCATATTTTTTTGGTACCTACAACCATATTTAATGTAAGGGTCAATTTCCTTATCCAAATTGAATAATGTCGAACGGAAGGTAAATGTCATAAAATAATAATAAAATGTTTGGCCATAAAGAAGAAATCAAATAAAATCGACATGAGATATTATTTTTAATAACATTGTATACCAATTAATAATGCATGAAATGCAACTAGACAATGATCCGGATATCAATACCTCCGCAGAGCAAAAAGTCCCACTTGGACACCCCGCTTGGGTATTAAGGTTCGGTACCCCGCTTGGGTATTATTCCAAACCAACCTATCAAACCGCTATATGACATACTATGCATACTATAGATATTCTCTCATTGAATATCCAACAAAATCGAAACCTCTCCAAATCCACCTGATTAAGAGACAAGATTAACACCTTTGGTAGCCATTGGTTCTAATTGTAAATTCCACTAAACATAAACAACCAAAAGTTATAAAATAATCCACAACCACAATACCAACAACGACAATCAACAATCACAATACCAACAACAACAATCGGCTACACATACTTACGATATATTAAAATAGCATAAAATGTAATAAAAATAATTCTATCATTCCTTCTATCATCATTACTTCTTATCGGTTAACTATTCCATTATTAATCTATAACATAAACCCTAAGTGCATGAGTGTATGGGGAAAAAGCCCTTACCTTAGACGCTTTACTTCCTAGCCATGGAAACTCTACGGTCCACAAAACGGTGCTCACAAGAAGGAAGAAAAACAAAGCTTGATATTACGCAAGATTTGAGGCAGCAATTAATAGCCTTAGAATAGGAAGTCGTGGTGCAAGGAAAACTGGGCGTGGATCTTCTAGCACAGGCAAAGAGCTTCATTATCTCCTTGATTCAGGGGCGGTTTTATGGCCCGGCCAGCCTGGGCACTTGCCCGGGCTTGGCCCAAAACTTTTTTTTTTGCTTGGGAAAAAAATAAAAAACTGAAGAAAAAAATAGGAAAAAGGGCAAAATGGGAAAAGTGAACCGAATTTGAAAACAGCTTTCACTCTTTCTCTTTCTCTGCTTCTCTCTCTCGCGCGATACACCACAGACAGTCACACAACTCACACCGCCGTGCCTTGTTCGACCACCACCAGTCACCACGCCGTCGCCACCGGAAAAGCTTCAAACACCAGTCCACAACCACTGCCTTTCTCTCTCTGCTCGGAAAAGCCCCTTCACAAATAGTATGAAAATTTCATAATATTTTTAATTTGTAGGTTATTTTGTTTTGATTCAAATTGGTTGTTATTGTTCTGCTGTTATTGTTTTTGATGTTCTGTTGTTGATTTAAAGAAGGTTTATATTGTTGATTAAAATTTGGGGGTTTGTTGTTGACCTAAATTGATTCAAAATTGGGGTTTTTTTTTATGCTTTGTTATTCTGTTTCTGTTGTTAGTTTTAATTTGGGAGTTACTCTGTTGTTTTGTTCTTCTTTTTCTTCTGATATTTTGTTGTTACATGTTACTAGTTAGCTTAAATATGGTGTTGAGTTAGAAAATCGGAAGAAATTTGGTTGTTAATATATTGTTATTTAGATGTAATAAATTGTTATTAACTTTAAATCATTTAATTTCATAGATGAAGAGGTTTTTGGGTTGATAGAAGAATGTGAATGTTGTGCAATCCGAAGTTGAAGTAGAAGAATCACCGTCTAATGTGGTCAATGAGTCAATTGTTGATGTTGATATCATTCAAACATTCACCGCAATAAAGTCTAGGAAGGGGAATTTGCCTCGTGATTTTATTTAGCACACTATTGGTATATTATATTTCATCTCTCTGATTTAAATATTATGTCACATGTGAATTTATGACTATTTATATATTTTGTCTCGTGAAAATTACAGTTAAATTTTTGCCCGGGCTTACTAAAAATCCTAGCTCCGCCACTGCCTTGATTATAGTAAGATAATGAACTAATATGATCTCCTAGTCCTAATCAATTAACTTTATGGCAATTGAATCACATCCATTTACTTGCTAATGCACCGAAAGGAAATTGGGTGAGAGAGGTAGGCTCTAGAAACGGTTCCATACAATTAAAATAATGATATGTATGGTTTAATTTCAACTTGATAGAAACTACAACAAGAAATATGGCTCGCTAGTGGAAGGAAATATAATACTTATTAGGTTTTGGTGGGTTTAATTTATATGGCATACAATGAGAGGAAAATAACCTACTAGCAATTAAAAACAGCCAGCATTAGTTAATTGCACCTATTATGAAAGCAAACAAATGGCCTTTAGCTATACTGGCGGTCATGGGAACGTGTGAGGAAATTATCCTATGGTCAATAATTTTGACTATGTAACTGATTCGATTATAAGCTGAAAATTATCTTAAGTGATGCTATTAAATAGGATTATTTAGTTCTAATTAGAAACAAAGAAAGGAGTGGAGCTTTGCTCCATTTACTTTTGCTCCTTTTATTCCTTTTGATTGCACCGATAAGTGACATATGGCAAAAACAAAATCAAAGGCTGAGATTAATTAAATATTTGTTTAATAAAAAAACAAAATAACAAAGCAACACCGTCACCGCCTCCTTCTTCTTGTTTCTCTGTTCCATCCCTGTTTGCCTCTTCGTCCCCCTCACCGCCCGCCGGCCGCCCCCATAATCCATCGCAACGGCGGAGTTCTCTCTTTCCAGCAACGTTTTCTCTTTTCATTGTAACGACAACATTCTTAATGTTACGCCGCTTTTCCGTCTTTCTGCGTCACTGTGCTACATCGCGGCTTCACCGTCAATGGAATTCATGAAGTTTTGTACATTAGCATGTTTCTTCCATATAAATAAAGTACCAAACTCATACGATTCACAATCTATTAGCATTGTTCTGTTTTTCTTCTGTAAAATTCCATTATTTATATACCAATTATTACCTAAACAAGGTCATATTACCAAACTCAAACTCCATTAGCATTTTTCTGTCTTTCCTCCATAAAAATTTCTTAAGCCCTGATAAAGTTCCAAACAAATCTTATTAAAAAAGAGTGAAAAAGGGAGGATGGAAATATGATGGATTGATTTTGTCAC
This sequence comes from Trifolium repens, assembly GCA_030408175.1. Taxonomy (NCBI): domain Eukaryota; kingdom Viridiplantae; phylum Streptophyta; class Magnoliopsida; order Fabales; family Fabaceae; genus Trifolium; species Trifolium repens. The sequence continues at coordinate 17,092,843 of CP125845.1, read as the reverse complement.
GGAATTTAGAGGACGACAGTGAAATTGCAAGATGGAAACACAGCGAAACGGCGACGCGATGAGACGGCGATAACGCTGCAACTGTGAGTCTATGACGGACGAAGATGGTGGCGGCAAAAGGAAGAGCAGCGGAAGGCAGCGATGGCGTGAAGTTGGAGATGGAGCGTTGATAAAAGAAAGAGTCGCGTGTTCTCTATTTTTTGTTAAATCCCAGCCTTTGATTTATGTTTTGGCACATGTCCCTTATCAATGCAATCAAAAGGAAAAAATGGAGTAAGGATAAATGGAGCATAGCTGCACTCCAAAGAAAGAACCCCTCACGTGTGATACACTTGCAACATACACAAAGATTTGGTCAAAATTGATTTGCCACTCCTATCTAAGACTAATATATAATTAATTAATTCCAAAAACTCATAAATTAGTTAAATAATAAAAATAACCATTATCTCATCAAATACTAAAAATAAAATAGAATATATAGAATATAGAATAGAACATATATCAGTTATTATAAGATTTATTTATCAAATAACTAATCAACAAAAATAATGACTATGAAATAAATAGAGGATGCTATAAGTTTCTTAAATTCTTTACATGCAAATAAATTGTTGAATAAAGAATAAATTGAAAATTTACTAAAATGACATATATAAAATATTGGGATATTACACTCTTAGCGAGTTTAAAAAAATCACTGTGTAGAGGTGTTCAAATCCAAACTGATCCAAATTAAAATCGTAAACCGATCCAAAGTAATAAAAAGCCGCATAAAATCAAATATTCTTTTGTGAAACTGCTGGAGTGAATTGAATTTTGGATTGTTTTTTTAAAATCGATCCAAACCGTATACATATATTTTAATACTTATTTATCATTTTATTAGCAAGATATATTGTTGTTCCTACTGTGGATACGTATATACCTAACTGATATTGTACGTACCAGGTCTATGTCTTAGAATTTTATGAGTCTATAAAAAAGTGAATAACTTCGGGGATTCTATTTATCTTCCCTTCACTTAGGCCGTAGTAGGTTCGATCGTGGAGGATGTTACCTCTCCCTTGTTTCACTAAGTTGAAGCAGATGTAATGCCAACCCCAATGGGCATATCGGGTTGTTGTTTCAGGATTTTGGGCCTAGGCGAGGTTATATCAGTACATAGCCCCATAAGCATAGGCATTGGCAACAAAGTGCTTAAGGCAACTGCGATCCTAACGGTGCATATGAAGTTATAACAATACAATTGCATTGACCTATTATATGTTGGTTTTTAATTTTTTACTAATATTCAATAGTTTAATTTAATCTATTTATTTTTACTATTCCCTATATTTCAAATATAATCGACAAATGTCATTCCGTAATATTTATTTTTAACATACCCTCCATTCATTTTTAAGTGTCCAAAAATGTCGGATTTAGCGTTTCTATTTAACTATCCGTTTGGTGTTTTAAGGGTACGATTTATCAATTGTACCCTTTGTCAATACTCATTTCTTTTTTAATAAAACTAATTAATGCTATATATTCGGAAAACTAATTTTTTTTTTATACATAACATATTAAATTTTGTTTTTTTTGTACATAATATATTAAATTTATTGAAAAGAGAAAGTGTGTGCAGAAAATAAGAATTTATTGGTGGACTAAAATTAGGGTATAATAGAAAAATAAGATGCAAAAATACACTTTCTTAATTTGGTGTTACTATTCTAAACGGACACTTAACAAGGAATGAGGTAGTATTATTAATTTGTTATATTTTACATTAAACCTATAATTTTACGTTGTTTTTATAATATTAATTAAAATTTTAAAAACATTACAATCTATAATTTATATATCTAAAAATTGATACAAATTTAAACCGCATTAATGTATCGTTTGACTTACCTTATTTCAAACTTTTCTGCTCAATAAAAGGAGAAGTCAGACCAAACAAATCTTCAAAAAGTTTTTGATAGGAAAAAGTTGCTTAATTTATATGAGTAAAATACATTGATAAAGAACTTTTGAAGCTAAAAAAACAACAATTATCAAACAATTTTAGTTTTTTTTTTTCTTTTCTAAAAGCTCTTATTTTTACTTTTAGTTTTCAGATAGCTTTTAAAATCTAAAAAAGTCAAACCAAATGATATTTAAATTAAATCAGATCAAATTTTTTAATTAATCATCAAAAATTGAACCAAATTATAAATAATTTTACATTTAGATCTGATAATGTTTTATCAAAAACTCGTTCCAAATCTAACTGCCATCATGGTGGTGTTGGGTAGGGTTGGGAATAGGCTAGGCCGAGCTAGGCTTTGCCAAGCCTGAGCCTGGCCTGCCAAAAAAATGTAGGCCTGAGCCTGGTCTGTGGCCTGTCATAGGCTTATTTTTTAGGTCTGGGCCTGGCTTTTTGAAAGCCTGACATGACCTATTAACCTGTTTAAAAACCTATTTCATATGAATGTATTCAAATAAATAATTATATTTATTTTTAAATATACTAATGAACTAATAAATCAATGATATTAAACTTCCTTTTGATATTTAACATGATATTTTAGAGAATTTGACTATATATGATATCGTATTTCAATTTTAGTTTATAATAATACATTTATATCTGTGAAAAGTTAATGTAGATTAATAAACTCAAACTACTGAAAAAGTTAATAGATTATAATTTAATCAAAGTACAAATTTTAATATATAATAATAATAATAAATGTAAAAATATTATTCATATTTATTTAAATAGGCCAGCTTAGTAAGCCTAAAAGGCCTTTTTTCATAGCCTGAAGTTTGACCTTTTTAGCTAAATAGGCTTATAGCAAAACCTTGGACTGCTCTGTTTAAATAAATAGGCAGGCCTGGCCTGAGCCTATGTAGGCTAGGTCGTAGGCCCCTATAGGCCGGCCTGGCCTATTCCCAACCCTAGTGTTGGGGTGGCAAAGTGAGCCGGTCTGCCCGGTTTAATATTAATATATCAGTTTACGGCGACTCCATATGTAAGTTTTATAATATATCTTTAATATTAATATTCTGGACAATTTTTCTTAAATAACTTGTCAATTACTATGAAAAAAATGAGGTAGAAATATTTTGGATTATGTTTGGATACTAATTAGTATTAAAAATAGGGTAAAAAATATCAAGACTACGAAAAATCAGGTTGGAACAACAAATTTGCGATTCTAATCATATATAACATAATTTTGGAAAATGTTTTCCATAATCACTTTAGAAAATATTTTCCAAAGCAATTTCGGATTCTACTTTCCGAAATATTTGAATTTTCGGAAAACATTTGCCGAAAGAGTTAATTTTTGAAAAATAGAATCCGAAATAATGAAATATGAATTAAAAAATATAAATCTAAAAACTATGTTTAAGTCTAATTCGGAAAATAGAATCTGAAAAAATATTAATTTTGGAAAACATTTTCCGAAAACTATTTATGAGGGCAAAATTGGATTTTTGGAGGGGTTAGAAGAAACATAGGAGGGGAGAAGAGAAAAAATCGAAAAGAAGCCTAAGTACAGTTGTGGGCTGTGAACATATATAAGGGCCCAAATACAGTTGTAAGAATTATTATTAAATGTTTGTCGAATTTTTACATTACAATCCGAGGGGGGAAAAGAGATCGATGGAAAATTCTGGAACAACAACAAAATATAATAATAACACTATTCCCCCCTTCCAATATTTCTTCCCCTTTTTTCCCTTACAATACAACCCTATTCTCGCACGATTTCATTCATTCATTCATTCATTCCACCGCTGCTCAATTTTTCACTTCCAATCAAAGGTACTCTCTTCCTCAATTTTCATTCCTTTTCTTCTCCCTTTACATCGTTTCTTCACATCATGCTTTTCATTTTTGTTCTTTTCCCCTTTTTCGTTTTCGCGATTTTTTTTCAATTTTTCCCCTAATTCCCACTCGATTCGGTTTCTAAACATTGTATAACTGTTTTTTCTTATTGTTTTTTGATATGTGAGGCTTCAATTTCGTACTGTGATCATTTTGGTGTATAACAATTTGGGGAAAAAAATTCGAGCGTAATTATTGAAAACCCTAATTTTACTATTTTTCTGAAATTTTTCATTCCTTTTTGTTTCTGCTGTGTTTAATTTTTGTGTAATTAAGTTATTTTTAACTCTGTCAGTTACTTTGGCTGAGCAATTCAGCTTTGAATATAATGTTAATTGCTTTGAAAAATTATGGGTATATTTTTGTAACCCTGATTTTGATTTATTTTTGTTTTGGGTTTTTTTTGGTGTAATTCAGTTTTTTTTTAACACTGTCAGTTACTTTGGCTGAGAAATTCAGCTTTGAATCTAATGTTAATTGCATTGCTATGTGTATCAATAGAGCAGGATTATTTTTTTTTCTTCAATTGGATTCTGATTTGATTTTTAATTATTTTGTAGCAGTTGATTTGATTCTGTAGTTATGGTTGAAACCGCAATGCGGGGCTATGATAGAGATGAGTATGATAGAGATGTAAGCATTCTCAACTTTAAAGATTGAGAATTTGAGATTTGTTAATTTTTTTTTCTTGTTTTGTTTATGAATTGAATGTGGTTTTTCTGATGACTTTACGCTGTTTTTGTGTCTGGTTACTTCTTTTCAGGAATATGAGGGTTACGATGATTATGAGGATGAAGAACTGGAGGAAGGGGAGGGATATGAAGAGGAGGAAGGGGAACAATATGTCGTGGAAGAACCTCGGAAACCTACTAAGGAAGAACTGGAATACCTTGAGTTGAGGCAGAAATTGAAAGAATCAATTAGAAACAAGATGAAGAAGGAGAACAGCACTTCCCTTGCAAATTCCGGTGCTAGAAAGAAGCAAATTCGTCATGATAAGTGAGTATTGGGACTAACTTTTAACCATACACACATGGTCATATTATATGTTTGAAATTTTTTTAACATTAATGTTTTGATGACACTCAATTCCTAAAATATTCTGGGAATATAGATCTGGTTTATGAGTGCAATACAATTTTATTTTTTCAGCTGTCTTTTATTTCCTATCTGTAACTAATTGTAATTTTAAGGCTATTCTTTTTTTTTTTTTTACAGTCTTGCCTGTGTAACTATTAAAATGCATGTTTTGTTCCCTTCAATGATATGGTCTGTTGTTGAATAGCACACACAATATGTGAAATATGTAAAGAGGAATAATTTTGAAATACTTGTCTTTAATCTTCGTTTGTTGCCTGCAGTTATGGGTCTTTTTTTGGTCCTTCTCAACCGGTTATTGCACAGCGAGTAATCCAAGAGAGCAAATCATTGCTAGAAAATGGTCATTTGGTGCCCAGGCCTTCTAACTCACCTCAAATTGTATGTATTCACTACCTTTGCTTTTACACATAACTTTTAATACTGGTTTATCAGTTCCTGTGTGATATTGTCATTGTCATTTGTCAATCATTTCCAGTTTTATTATTAATTTATACTGTGGAATTTTTTAAATGTGATCTTGTGTGGTAAATTAAATGCATTGTTTCTTTTGTGTACTGGTGGCTCTTTTTTCTGGTAAATCCAACCAAAATTGAAGCTAATAAACGTGTTGCCTTTTTTTCCCCCATATGTTGGGTTCAACTACATGGATCAAACAATGTGAATATATCTCCTAAACAATTTTTCTTTATGGTTTGATATATTGTTATATTGTCGACTTCTCTCTACTTATTAACTATTGAACCTAATTTATTTAGTTAACTCTATTCGTTGTTGTTTCTGTGAGTATTCTGATATTCTCTACATATGACCAAACTATTTAAGTTTAGATTCCCAAAAATTTTATATAGTGGAAACTATTCTAATTGTCTATCTAATGATTGTATATATTATCTTACATTGAATTTTCTACCTAATGATTGTATATATAGTCTTGCATCGCCTTGTTTAACGACTCATCCATAGTATAATTCTCATATCCTCTTCATTAACTTCCTATTGGTCATTACCGCCTATCTATGAAGCACGGACACTTCTCGGATTAGGCGTGTCAGTGTCTGACACGTGTCCGTGTCAGTGTCCGACACCGACACGACACTTATGATTACACTGAATTATATCATTTTTCCAAATTATTATCGGTGTCGCCGTGTCAGTGTCCGTGTCGTGTCCGGTGTCAGTGTCCGTGCTTCATAGCCGCCTATCATTTAACGGGTGTTAGGAATAACTGGGTTTATCATCATTTACTGTGCGTTTGGAGTAACTTATCCGGCTTTATCTTATGTCATAGGAACATGTGTATGCATTGGAATGGCTTATAAAACATCTTATGAGATGTTCATTATCTGTTTTCAGCTTATTTTCCAAAGCTCTCACTACAGTTTATACAAACAACTTATAGGGTGGTTATGTATAGTTTACCCGCATAACCTCTTCTGATGGTATATGTCATATATTTCACTATTTATTTCACTTTGATATTTCGTTCCTCAAGCTTCACTTCCTATTGTAAAATTCTCTTAGGAGTTGGGAGTGAATCATGATGTGTAAAATTGGGCAGAAATATGACAATTCTGTTTGTGCATGTGATGTGACTGAATGAATAATTTGTTAAACTCCTTTTTTGTGTGCTAATCTTTTAGCATTATTGTAATTGATTGATGTTTAATTTTTCTCAATGCCGTTCACCTTCTGTTACTTGGGAAATGCTATCCCCATTGCTTTGATGTCTTTTTTGCTTTGTAGTACATATGTTGTGCAACTTTCTCATAATAATCCTGTGTACAGAACAAAAGTAATAATAAAGCATCTAATGGTGTAATGAAGTCTTCAGCTCATAAGCAGCCACCGAGAGTCAATGAGGTATTGTAGCTGCTGTATCCATTTTTTTTTGTAACACTCTAGTCATTATTTTCTAATATGATGAACTATTGTGTTTAAGCAGAAGCTAGTTAAAGCTGAGAAACTCAAAGTTACTAGAGATTACTCATTTCTTTTGTCTGATGATGCGGAGATTCCTGCTCCATCAAAAGAGCCTCCATCTAGGAATACATCTATGCGCAGTTCTGGTATGTTGCTGTTTGTATGTGCTGTGTGGTGTTCAATTGTGGGGGTTTGAACATATTTTACTGTGATTAAGAAACTTATACAGGGTTTTTGCTGATGTTAAAGTGGGACAAGCAGCTCAAGTTCCAGGAAAGAGTAAACAGTCTTTTAGCAATGGTGGCAAGCTCGTTCGTAGTACTGGTGAGAACTGGAAACCTGTAGCCGGTGCTAGTCATTTAGCTCCTAAACCACGGTCCAATTATAAGTTAAGTTCTACCAGTCAGGCAAGTAAGGCATCCACAGATTCTAGAAAACAACTTGGTAGCAACAATGCGAATGGACCAGGCCGGCCGATGTTGCCAAAAGGTATACCTTCAAGGATGCCTGTTAATAGCATGGGGAGTAAATCAGTCACACCTGGTATGAGAAATGCTGTGAATGGTGTGCAAAGGCCACCCCCTTCAAAGGTTTCGTCGTCTCATCCAAAGCATGGTGTGGACCAAAGAAAAGATGTACGAGAACAGTACAAACCCAAAATATTACCAAGACAACCAGTTGCACCATCAAAAGCTCAGGTATAATGATATATACATATGCACATATATACACAATTTCAAGGACCCCCTTACCCAAAAAGAAGCCATGAACTTGATTCACTGCTACTAATCATGGTATATGTTCAATTTGCTTGACAGGTAAGTAAGCCACCGCTTAAACAAATTCCTAAGCGACCTGATTCACATAATCAGCGCCCCAAGAATAATGTTGTGAAACGACGCCTTGATGATCCTGAGGACGATATGGACTATCGCAGTGTGATCAGATCAATGTTTGGGTAAGTTTTCTATGTTCAAGTCCCCTTTTTTCTAGTTGGTGCTTGATTTCTGTGTAGTGTATTGATAATTGAAAACTTCCGAATGGGCGAGGCTTGTTTTAATGACTGAACATCCACCATCGTCTTTTCATTTTGTTTGATTTATTTTATAGTTGATATTGATACTTTTGTTGGATTTTTTGCAGTTACAACCCCAAAAATTTTGTAGATGACGACGACGATGCTAATATGGAGGTGGGCTTTGATGAAATCCGTAAGGAGGAAAACAGAAGGTAGAAACCAACCTGTTCCCATTCCTTCTATAAAGCATAAACTATGATATTTACGTAGTAGTTCTTCCATCGTATTTTTCCTTTTTCATTTAGAAGAGCGTGAAACCTAGTACTTAACGATAAAACCTTTCTTCCGTTTTCTCTAAAAGTGGGCGTTCTCTGAATTTTGTGTCCATGCTTATAAAAAAAACCCTCTATCTACTTGTTTTTTTTGTTGAATTACGTGTATTTTTACCTGTTAATGCACTGAACAAACAAAAGACATTCGACACACTTTTTTGGATTTGTTTAATAATAATTAGGAAAAGAAGAGTTCTAGCTACAAACTCTGTAACAGATTAACACACACTTCTCAACACACTCTTTTCAATTAACAATAGTTAGTGTATTAGAAAGTCTGGTGGTAGCATTTACTATTAGAAGGGATTATAATTAAAAGCTGCTGCGTGAGAGTCTTCTTTCATTTTCCTGATGTCTTTGATTGCCTTGTAAACGGTGATGATAATGTCCTTTACTTATATTCTCATACTTAACGTGGGTTTGTTTGGTTTTAGAGAATGTTATTTATTTTATTTTTTTGTTTTTATTGATGCAAATTTCACTGTTTTCTATATAATGTTGGACAAAATAAGTATTAACCTAAACAGAAAAACACTTTTGTAGTTAAGTAAAAAAAAAAAAAAATTCTAAAACATGCTATGAAGTAATCCACTTCTAGGCTAACAAAAATATTTTGCTGATGATTGTGTATTACATGCATGCAGTGCTAGAATTGCTAGAGAGGAGGATGAGCGGGAACTGAGGTTGATAGAGGAGGAGGAGGAAAGAGAGCGCAGACGAAGAAAGAAGCGTAGACTTGGCCAGTAGTAGCATCAAAGATCTTACTTAGCTTTCAAATTATGGGGTTTGATTGTTATGAAATCTGAATTGCTGAATTCATTCCAATGGTGAAAAATATATTGTGTCTATGATCAAATCAAATTTGGGCATTCAATCCAATGGTGATGAAAAAGCAAGTGATGTTTTTGTCAAGCTCGTTTGTATTATATTTTGTAATTTGTAATAATGCTAATCATACAACAAATGATAGCAATTTTTTTTACTGTTACGTACGAGGCAATTGCTGTGGAGTTAGTTTGATAGATTTGGCCTTCAACCGTAAATTTTATTTTGGGTAACATTGTTTAGATGAGATGATTTTTTACTCTAATAATGAAGATTTTTTATTTTGTTGACACAAGTTTAATACTCTGGTCCTTTTTATAATTAACACCTTCATTGCTCAATTAACCTCGTTAGTTCATATAATTGAAACACAAATATTTTACTCTTGATAATTAGAAGGGAGATAGGGTAATTCTAAATTTAATAAACTCCCATATTGCTTTCAAGCTATTTTAATAAACGGCACTTGATAACTTACAAAAATGAAAGATATTTGGTTTTGTGTCAAATAGATATATTTGTAAAGATATTTTAAAAATTAATTTGATTGAATATATTGTGCCTAAAGATATTTGGTTTTTGTCAAGCTCGTTTGTATTATGTTTTCTAATTTTTAATAATGCTAATCATACAACCAATGATTGCAATATTTTTTTTATTGTTACAAAGGAAATTTTCTCTTCCCACCCCCCACAACTCTTTTTAACCCCCGGAAAACCAATTTTGCCCCTGAAAAAGTCAACTTTGGAACGTAAAAACCGAAGTTTTTAAAAAGAAATTCACTTCGGAACGCATTTTCCGAACCATTTAGTTCGGTGAATAGAATCCGAAGTATTGTTATATAGTAACAGAAACACGACAGTTTCTGTCATTTATAACTTTGGAGTTTAAAATAGGGTTTGGAGGGAAGTTTAAGGAAAGCATCAACTTGCGATTTTGATTCCATATTCAACTAATTTCATCACTTTAATTTAACAAGTAAGTAAATTATATGCACCTTTGATCATTAATTTCTCATTTGTTCATTCCCTTATTGCTTTTTTTCCAATTTCTGAGTTGTGATTAATGTTGCTTATGTTGATTAATGCGTTGATTATTGGTTGTTTGTGGGATTGGGTAATTGTTTTCATCGATTGCATGTTGCTTATGTAGTTTAATTTGAGTATTGACATAGTGTGTGGGATTTTGTACTCCAAGTGTTTGGTAAAATGATTGAATGAATATAACCCTGCAAATTGGATTGTGAATTTGTACTCTAATTGTGTTTGTGCATCAGTATAATTGGATTGGTATGCATGAATATGCTTGAGTTTTGATTTACCATACTTGCGTACATTTTTATTGATTCCGAATTTTTCCGTTTTGGTAGATATGGAAGAAAATGTTGGGAGATCGAGGCTAGGCAGGGAGAGTCGCGCACATGCCTCTGCGCGTGTTGCTAACCCTACTCGTTCCAAAAGAGGACGTCGTAGGCAATCACCAGTGCCGTTTCAAGGAAGGCATGATGATGAAGCGGGAGGTTCCGGCGCGGGGTCTTCACAACGGCGTCGAAGAGTATCACAGGATGAGGTTGAGGCGGCTGTACCTGAAGTTGATGTTGATGTGCAAGATGATGCACCTGATGGAGATGACGGGGATGACGACGACGATGATGCTGGACATGCACCACCTGACGGAGGGTATGGTGGTGGACCGACCGATTTGACCCTATTATATAATTATAAGAAACATAGGGCAAATCGGATATGGGCAGCTAGAAACTTTGAAGACAAGGTATATACTAAGTAAAAAAATTATTTAAAGTATGTTTATCGATATAGTTTGATAATTGATTAATTAGAATACTAATTCTCGATATATATTGTATGTTTGATTTTGTAGGATTTAAAGAAGGTTATGCGGTCCTTAGCGAATGGGAAGATGGTGATCAATCTTCCAAAGCTTGCCCGCGATAATGCTGATACTTCGTGGTTTTGGAACGCCATAGAAGCAACCGGGCTAGAGCCGCTGACTAGGACCAGTTATAGCGTCATTGACCACGGCTTGATGACGGCATTTGTAGAGCGTTGGCATTCGGAGACAAACACTTTTCACCTTCCCATAGGTGAGGCAACCATCACATTGGATGACGTCCAATGCCTACTTCATTTACCGATCACGGGACCGTTTTTGGACTATGAGCGGATGAGGAGGACAGAAGGGATTGACATGGTTGTTAGGAATTTAGGACTTGATGAGGATGAGGTGCGGGCGATGTTTAAAAAGACAAGTGGTAGCCATATTAAGTATCATGTGTTACAAGCTTGTTATGTGGAAAACAAGGAGGCAGCGGTGGCAGCGGAGAAGGCCGGGAGGCCAATGGAGGAGATAGTTGTTTTCAGAGATAGGTGCATCAAGGCATTTTTGCTGTATTTGGTTTGTTGTACGATTTTCAGCAACAAGAGCCAAAATTATGTTGACGTTGTTTATCTTCAGTACTTTGAGGACCTGACTGAAGTTCATAAGTGGAACTGGGGTGCTGCTGCGCTGGTACGCTGGTATATCTTCAGGGATACATGGCAGATTCTACTAAGTGGAGCTGCGGTCAAATGGCCGGATACATGTCATTGCTTCAAAAAACTCACTTAATTAATTCGTCACGAGTTTGAAAATTTTCATCCCTCAAAAAACTCGACGTTACATCCAATTCAACAGAAGGAGGTTGATTAGCATCAGGTGCCGGAGGAAGAATAATTGCTAGTGCCGGTGGTTGACAGTTCACAGGATCAGCTTCGTTTTCAACTTCGTGAACACGTAAATCAAGTACAACTTCTCTCGAATGATGTACCATATCTACAAGCAAAATATAACATCATATCAGATACAACAAACAACAACAACCAATAATCATAAATAAATAATCTAAGCTTAACATTGTACACATACAACTTAAATCCATTTTTTAGAAAATAAACACTAACAAACCAATACAACGCATAACCAATAATCAATCAATAACACAATAAAAAATATGCAATAACAATTAAGCAATTAAGCAATAAGCATTAAAAATTAAGCAATTAAGCAATAATCAATAATGTTCACATATACAACACAGTAGCAGCCCAACAGAAAGCATGATGAATTTTAGCTAAGTACTAACTTCGGAACACGTTCCCCGAAGTGCATCTAAATCATATTTCGGAAAAAATTTCCCGAAGCAATCTGACAGAAATGTTCGGAAACCTAGGATTTGACAGGCTAATATAACAGTTTTAAACAAAATTTAATCGGTTGAAAGCTAAATTTACCTTATGTTTATGCTTGGATGACTGTTAATTCATGTAGAGGACGTGCCAATCTTGCATTTGAGCCCCAATTGTGTTGAAAACGATTTTTCTCCAAAGAGAGTAAGAGATTGAGTGTGAAGATGAAGAAGTGAAAGTGAGCTGGTTCTGAGTTTATAACGTCCCACTTCGGTTCGTATTTTCCGAAATAGACTTCGGGGAAGGTTTTCCGAAACAATTTTAATTTTCCACATAACTTCGGTTTCTACCTTCCGAAGTTGACTTTTTAGAGGGTAAAAATGGAAATCCGGGGGGGAAAAAGAGTCATGGGGGGTGGGAAGAGAAAATTTCGTTACAAAGGAGGCATTTGCTGTGGAGTTAGTTTGAAAGATTTGGCCTTCAACCATAAATTTTATTTTGGGTAACATTGTTTAGATGAGATGATTTTTTACTTTAATAACAAAGATTTTTTTTTGTCCGACATAAGTTTAATAATAAAGATGGATTTAGGTATTTCGTTATGAGCACGTATGAAACCAAAATTCGGGAACGCAATAACTGTTTTGTACGGCTGTGATCGTCTACTACGTGTAACTGTATGAAGCAGTTACATTAGACGATCGAATCCGTATGACACCAATTGAGGCACAAGCTCGTAGAAATATCATCATTAAGTTTTTTTAACTGATTTTCACTAGCTTACAATTTTTCTTATCAGCTTATAATATATTTTTTCAATAAAATATTTCCAAGTAATTTATATCTTGTCTTTTGTTCTCCACAATTTTTCGCTTATTTTTTTGTTTGCTCCACAATTTTACTCTGTTATCTAATTATCTAATTGAAAAAAAATAAATATTAATTAAATATATTTTTTTAAGTCATTTCATATTTATCAAGGAAGTTAATAGTCAATATAATTAAACACTACAATTTAATCGGTTAGCTTATCTTATCCGATTACATATTACTTAACAAATATTTGTATATAACATGGTGGTTGAAGGAGTCGAGATCTCTCCATTTTTTCTCTTTATTACAATAGTTTTGCATAATTTCAAATATATATTGAACAATTAAATCCACCAAATATCATATTATTGTATTTATATTTCAATTTTTTTTTTTACAAAATATTGATAATAGAGTAAAAAATGGAGACCATCTTGACTCTTGCAGAAGATATGGAACACCAACATTCCTCGTGAGTTCACCTGAACTTTTTATTTTTGTTTTTGGTTAAATGAGGTCTCTTCCTTAACCAATATTCTAGTAACACTTTGATTTTGATTGGACACGTGTTGTGTAGTATATGCAAGTTGTCTTGTGCTTTTTGGCCTTAGTGTAGTTTCCAAATGAAACATTCACAACAACATTTGATTGATGATATTTTGTAATAATTTCACTCTTCACTTAGCATTAATTACCATGACATAGTTGAAACCAGTTGAGTTGAGTTCAGGAATATTATGGTGGCATTGTTGAACTCAACTATGCCAATTTTGGGTTTTTCTTCTCATTTTCTTCTTCATCATCTTCCAAAACCCATTTCACTTCCTCCTCTTTCTTGTTACAGGTCACACACTCTTTCTAAACTAAAACTTTCATCAATTCTTGCACTTTACATTCATACTTTAAAAAGGGTATCCTTTTATTCCATCTTTGAAAGCTCCTATACTAAAAAGTTGTTTTTTTTTGTATTGATCATTCATAATTTATACAGTTCATCTCACATATGATTCATAAGTTAGATTATCAATTTCTTTAAAAATATAAAATTGAGGGTTATTAGAGAATTACCAGAAAATTTAACTTGATTTAATTGAAGTTCTGCTGTTTTGTTTAAGCTAATTTAACTTGATTTTAGCTTATTCTTCTTGTTTCATTTTTGTAAAATGTGTTTTCACTTTTCAGGAATAAAGGAGATGTCAATAGCTTACATGAACAAAGGTAACCTTCTTTTCTTTTTAATTGTTGTATATATATTAGCTGGTTCACACTTGAGACTAGTTGGAAACTAATCTAAGATTCTGTATCTTAGGTTAGAGGGTAATAAAAATGATGACATGTCAAAGGTATGTTGCTTTTGTTTCAAATATGTTATGTTTTATAATTAAGGTCAAATCGATCGTGGGAGTATCTGAGTTCGAATCCTGATTGAAATAATCTTTGGCCAAGTTTTACTAACCTCCCGACCGAACTTTGGATTGCCTGTGCCTTATTCCCTGGAAACCAGATGATTAAGACAAAAAAAAAAACGCTGCGTTTTTTACATTGCCCTTTTACTCTTTCTATCCTAATTTCTCGAGTTTCTCATTTAATTGTTTTCTTATTGTTGTTTCTTCCCTCTTTTATTTTAGTCATTATCCAATGATGACAAGAATGTTTGGCAATTGTTCAGAGAAGCTCAGCAGAGTTAGTTCTTTCACCTCAGTCATACTTGTTATTTTGTAGAAGAATGTTTAGTAGTTTTTGGTGTTTTTTTCATGCAGACATACTATACTTAAACAATCAACGCCTTGGTGCCATTGAAGAACTCAACAAAACAAAGAAAGAAAAACAGTCCCTACTCGATAAGATAAATAAATTGGAAGCAGAAAAGCATGAGACTGCTGGTAAAAGTGATTGTAGATTAATGCTTGTTTTTGCTAAATAACTTGAACTATAAGTATACAATTCATCACTAGGATGATTAATTGAACTGTTGTTTCTGTTTGTATCTTGTAAACCAGATAAACTATCAATTTGTTCCGAATTGTTGCTTCGAATAGACTCGATGGTCCTTGGCAGCGTGATTAGCCCTGCAGAGGCATCTGACTTTAGAAGTTTGGTGTTAAACCACAAACTGAGTGTAGCTGATATCTTTAATGTCATCTCACATAAAAGAGATTCTGATCTTCTAGGAGAACTTCGTCACTTTTCAGATCAAAGCAAAAAGTAAATCATTCCTGCAAAATTCCTGTGTTAATTTTTCTCGCTCTTTCATTTTTGCTTTCTATGATCGATTTTTAAAAATCTGATTGTTATTCTTTGTATCAACTTCATTCAGGAATGGTTTTCATATTATTCACATTTGCACAGAAATGACACCATTGGTCTCTAGAGGATCTGTAGCATCCTATGTCACCGGCATATCTCGCGCACTTCAAAGAAAAGGCCACCTTGCGGAGGTTATATTGCCCAAGTAATTAAGAAATTAGTGTCCTTTTATCCGTTTCATTGCTTCTTCTGCTATTTCTTTCAATTAAATATCAACCAAAGTATGCATGAGATCCCTAAGCTATTTTGTAGTCTTTATGAATGGCTTTTATTCTATATTAGTCTAATTGTTCCATGATATTTATAATTCTTAAATTTAGCCGTATCTAACTACCATGTAGGTATACACGTTTAAACCTAGATGAAGTGCAAGGGTTGCGTGAAGTTAATGTGGAGGCTTACTCGTATTTTAATGGTCAATTACATGGAAACAAAATTTGGACTGGGTTAGTTTGGCTTTCTTTTCCTATTTAATCATTGTTGGTCTGCATATAAATGAACATAATTAGAGATAAAGTTTCATGTCTTGTTTCTTGTTTAAAATCTACTGATGTTGCTTTCCTTTATACTTACCCTTAGTGTATGACAGTGTTGTTTATGGCATTGGAATCACTTTGATCGAGCCATTAGACTATTCATCCTTTTTCAGCCGTGAGATGATATATGGTTACCCCGATGATTTTGAAAGGTAAATGAAATCCTGTCTGTATTGATTGGTTTATTTAATTTCCATCTGATATTATGTTAAGACCAATAAAATTTATAAATTTGAAGGTCCTAGATAGCTAATTAAATAGTTTGAAATGCTTTTTATCAAGGGGAAATCTGGTAAAGAATTAAAATTAGTGTGGTTTCATCATATATGAGTTTTTGAGCTTGACAATATATATACTTCGATTGCTTCCACTGTTGCAATGAAATTGGATGAATTGTTTCACAAATTGCAACGGAAAATATAGTTTTGTAATTGTAATACAATGGAGAGTTTTGTAGTACAAATATCTGATACAAAGTTATTAAGTTATCGAGAGACGTAACAGTACTCTAGTATTACACCAGTATAATTTGATCTCTCCTCTATCAACATACTATTTTAGAACAAATTATGACCATATTTGATGCGCATTCGAACTGTGTTCGAAAAGTGAAATAGAAAGGATACTCTGATCAACTGGTATCTAATCAGTACTTTACAATTATCAGTGAGTAGAAAATAAGATCTGATCAGATTAAGGTTTTTCCCTCTATTATGTATACAAAATTGTCAACAATCTTGATGTGAAATATTCTTCTGTCAGGTTCTCTTACTTTTGTCGCGCCTCACTGGATTATATAGTAAAATGTGGGAAGCAGCCTGACATACTGCATCTACATAACTGGGAAACTGCTATTGTGGGGCCCCTTTTCTGGGATATTTTTGTTAACAAGGTAGTTCTTCATTAATTTTCATTTGTAAATTTTCAATTCGCATTTTCCATAAAGTTCTGTTATTCAAACATCTTAGAATGGCATGTCACTGGCTACCTGCTTTCTGAAAAGCTTATAGATGCAATGAGTAAGTTCATATAATTGGCTCCATGTCATATCACCTTTTCTTGGAGTTTATCTTCCATATATTTATTAGAATCAATTCATTTATGCTTTGAGTCATGTGATTTGATACAGTCAACTAGCTAGCATGTAATGAACCACAAATGACTTTGAATTTTGAAATACATGTATGAGTCTGTACAATTTGTATCACTAATATGAATCGTGATTCGATGATCTGTTATTTATTTTCTTTCAAGCTTTTCTTTCATCATTTATCATCAAAGAATTCAGAACTCTATTGAGCTTATATTGTAATGACCAGTTTCCTCTTTTGTTGAAAAAAAAATTGTAAAGTTCATCTTGTTGAAAATGAAATTCTTCTGTTTCTGGTTACTCATAAAGAAAAAAAAAACCACTTTCAATATTCTCAATCATATGTTTTGTTCAGGGACTTGGAGGAACCAGAATATTACTGACATGCCACGACTTTAATTCACAGGTTAGTTGCACATGTTTCCATATCGGATATGCATTTTGTATCGAGTTTTCTTAATCTTGACACTTCTAATTTGAAGGAAAATTCCATTTAGTTCGTTACGGATTTAACGTTTTCATTTGGTCTTGTCGGTGTTGTAATTAATGGATGTGCTATATATGTTATAGGGCATTGAGCAACCAAATAAATTGGCCTTATGTGGACTTGATCCTTCGAGTCTTCATCGCCCTGACCGTCTCCAAGACAACACTAACACACAATTTGTCAATATTTTAAAGGTGTTCTCTTACTCTTATTTCTTTTTCACTCCTCAACTCATGCTTCAGCATTTACTTGTTCAATATCATCATTCGCCACATCGCAATGTTTAACTTTCTTAGTCTGCCTTCAAATTTGCAGGGTGGAGTTGTCTATTCAAACAGAGTTGTCATAATGTCATCTATTCATCAAAAGCACGCAATTGTTTGTAATTTGAGTCATGAACTGAAACCTACTTTAAATCTACATGGGTTAGTATGATGCTGTAACATTTTAGCATTTTTTATATCTTGTTTAAATGTTTGATAAAGGGTGAGCTTATAGTAGCAACTTATGACATGTCCATAAACTGTTTTCAACCTATTTCCATAAGCTCTCCAGGATAGCTTATAGAAATAGTTTATACATAAGCACTTATATGATAAGCTCTTCATTGATCAAAATATGATAATCTCTTATGTTATAAGCAATTAAATTTAGTTATTTATCCAAACATGGCCTATCCTTTTCCCTCTGACGTTTCATTAGTATTAAGATGGAGAATGACATTTGGTTGCAGGGACAAGTTGACCATAGCTCCTTATGGATTTGAGAAAACAACATGGGATCCTTCGACGGACCATTTTCTTCCAGAAAATTTTAACGCTGAAAATATGAATGGAAAAGCTGTTTGCAAAGTTGCATTGCTGCAGCGGCTGGGGTTATCTGAACATTCCTCTATTATTCTTGTAAGTGGCCAAGTCTATTTGAAACTATAACTTTTATCCAATTTTCTGCATGGTTTTTTACATAGCTTGTCTGTTCATTATTCAAACTTCTATCAGATTGGATGCAATTTTCCCGAAGGAGCTGATATTGACGAGAAAAAGATAAAGGATATCGTTTTCAATACTAAGCAGCACGATGTCCAGGTTTCCATATCTACAAAACTTATAGTTACAATGCTTATAAGTTATAATTAAACTTCCTCATTTACTGATATATATATAATATAACAAGAGAAGCTCTAAAAACATAGCAGTGTGCATATGAACTTTTAACTGTTCGCTTACAGGGAAAACATGATTCTTATTGGTCCTCATATTTTTATCATAAAGAGGAAAAAAAAATGTAAGGAAGCCACTTTTGAATAGGTAAAAGTTCATATGGACATTGAAAAAAAAATGGTTTTCTTACAAAGCCATATAAAAATTGAATAAGAGGTTAATATTTGAAGGACCAACAATGCAATATGAGAGTGCTAATGTTATATGCTAACAAGTGACACCAACGAACGACATAAGCCGAAAATAGTTAGGTAGTTAATTTGTTGTGTGGTAACTAAATATTGAATCCTCGCATCCCATTGTTACGGATTAGTTTGGTGGTCTCCATTTTTTTTCCATGCACAAGGTTCGAACCCGAGACTTTGCTTATGGAATTCAAGTCGAGTTCCACTTGGATCAATGTAATGTTGGTTAGTGAGTTTGTTTTTTGAGGAAAACAATGTTTAATTAATCAGTTTGGTAGCTTCACTTTGTAGGAAACACAAAAAACAATTAATTTAAAAAAAAAAATTAAAAATTTGACAGCTGTGGGATTTGAACCCACGCCCTTTCGGACCAGAGCCTAAATCTGGCGCCTTAGACCACTCGGCCAAACTGTCTGTGTTGAACAAGTTTTGTGACACAATTTACATATATACTAAAGGGTTAATAGGTCTTTAACCCCCTGCTAAGTGAGCGTGTTTTGCGTTACCCCCCTGCTAAAAATTTCTTGAAGATTGCCCCCTTGCAAAGTTTTTTTTGTTGGTTTCCCTCCTTGAGTGCACTTTTTACATCGGTTATTTTGTTCAACCGATTTAAAAAGTTATGTTTTTTAAATCAGTTATTTTGTTCAACCGATTTAAAAAGTTAAAATTTCTTGCATCCAAGAGAGAAAAAGGGGGGAAACCAAAAAAAAAAACTTTGCAAGGGGGCAATCTTCAAGAAACGCAAAACACGTCCACTTAGCAGGGGGGTAACGCAAAACACGTCCACTTAGCAGGGGGGTAAAGACCTATTAACCCTATACTAAATAACACGCTTTTCAATTTTCCTAAGATGATGTTTGTTTTTCGTTTAACACAGGAAACAATTACATACTACTCCTTTTAGAAGTAATTATAAAAACAAATATACATGTGTAATATTTTAATGTATATTTATTAATCAATGTAAAAGAAGTTTCTCACTCTATTCACTTCTTAATTTGAATGTATGATGTCCTTAATTATAATACGGTGCCTTTGTTGTTGTAGCCCCTCTTTTACGGGTCTCTGTTCGTCTTGTGCAGGGGCCTGATTATTAATAATAATATTTTCCGTTCAAAAAATAATACGTTGCTCTTTCACATTTTATATGTCTAACTCATAGTCGGGTCAAATTATTATTCTAGAGGAATTTTTGTTTAGAACCAGTTTTGAATGATTGGTAAAAAACCAGTTTTGAATGATTATTGTTTTTTCTGCAGTTTATTTTTATGGAGACCAGTGAAAGACCAACCTTGAATCAGGCACTAGAATCACTTCAGAAGGACCTCAAGGTTGCCCCTACACTCTCTTAATTTTCATTATTTTTTAAAAATTCCTCGTGACTAAAGCACACGCACACAAGTATTGATAGCTTCGGCTTATCTTGTTATTGCTGTCATTGTTACTCAGAATGAACATTTCAATTTAAAGTATATGTTCATAAGGATGCATATTATTATGATATTATGTTATAGGACCGAAGCTTAATTAATAATATTTATTTAGCCTTGTATGCTAATAACATTGTCGTTCCATTCAAAATTTTCAGGATGACGGTAATATTACATTTGTGCGTGCATACGATGAAGCTCTATCACATTTATTATTCGCAGGATCTGACATTATATTGTGTCGATCTTTTCTTGATCCTACTGATGAAACCCCGGTAAGTCAATGGTTTGGCTATCGACACGATTTATGATACATATTATTATGACGTCATTGATTAATATAGTTGATTCCACTTAATGGAATAGGACTCGTTCGTTGTTGTTCTATGACATGTAAATCAAATCATAATTTTTTTATAAACTGAATATGTAGCTCAAAGCTTTAAGGTATGGAGCAGCTCCAATAGAAGTTGGTCCTGAGGCTCACACAAACAGGTAAAAGTCCATATAAAAATATTTGTCACAAGTGCATTTTTGTCCATACTTGCATAACACTAACATCATTGATATTTGATAGGGTGATACCTTTTGATAGGAACTTCATACACCATGACCAAGAGGCCACTAAGTACTCAAAGTTAATCAACAATACCTTTGGAAACATGTCACTTAGCCTTGCCATTGATGAAATTGTATGTAATTTCTTATACTTTTTCTTAATTCACTTTTACTCTATGCTTTGGAGAACTCATTCTGCCCAAATGACCAACTTAGTTGAAGTCATGTCCGGTGTCCGACACGTGTCAGTGTGTGATACATACATATAGTGACATTTTATCATTTTATTTTAAATTATTATTGGTGTCTAGCTACGTGTTAGTATTGTGTCTGATATATGTGTTGCTTTGCTTCATACGTTATGACTTAATAAATATCGACTTTGATATGATGCAGAGGAGTAACCCATCCAAGTGGAACCGAAGAATAATGAACGCAATGGCACATGATTTGTCATGGGATGGTGAATGCTACGAAGTTCATGTGGCAGCTTACTCAGCTATAAAGAGTATGTGAAGTGGGTGTCGTATACATATATGTATGTATGTACGTATGTATGTATGTACGTATTTTTTTGTTTAGTATTTTACGATGATTTGTAAGTCATTAACTAGCTCGTCAAAATTGGAATGTAGTAGAATTTGTAAGCCATTTTTGTTTATTATCATCTCCGGTTGAGGCTCCAATATCGGGGTGTAAAGTATACTTCCCAACAACTTGTGTTCTCTGCAAGCAATATTGGGAGAGCATATGACACATTTTTCTGTGTCCAAGCGTTGATGCTTGGTCAATAATTTGAAACTTATTTTACCACTCTATACATTTTCTCATGCGCCTTATAATTACCAAAACTTATTTGAATTTATGCGTATTGAAATTAGAATTAATAAAATCTTATCTTAGGTCAACAGTGTTTTAGCAAATTAAGATTAAATGTAAATGGCTGTTCAATAAAATTTATTATGATAGTGTAATAAATAATTTTGTTTCAAAGAATAAAATTTAAATGAAAATAAAACTATTCTAATAAGATTTTTTTTAAGTAAAAAGCCTCATTTTTAGAGTTTGTTTTAGGTCTCATTTAGTATTAGACTGACACTAACATCAATGCGAGGTTGTTGCGGCACATTGTTGAAAAATAGCAAACCGGAAAATTAAAGAGAAACTGATATTTTACGCAGAGTTTGTCATCTGTCTTCATTTTCCGTTTTATTTATCTATATTTTCAATAGTTTAGTAGATCTCAAAAACTCAACAATTTGTACTTAACACGCTTTAGAGGGGTTAAGGGACCTACGTAGGGTTGGGAATAGGCCAGGCGGCCTCCAGGGGCCTTCGGTCTAGCCTGTCTTAGGCCTGGCCTGACCTGTTTATTAAAAATGCCAGGCTCAGGCCTTGAAAAAAGCATGTTTATCTAAATATGTCAGGCTTAGGCTTTTAAAAAAGCCTGCGAAGCCTGATAGGCCGGCCTGGTTATATTTAATAATTATTATTTATATCTTGTATAAAAAAATAAATATTATTTATATAAATACAAAATATTTATTAGACAATATATATATATTTTGACAAAGACAAATTATATTTTTTTAGACAAATTAGAAATTATTTGTTTATTTTTTTGACAAAGACAAATTATATTTTTTGACAAAGACAAATTATATGCTTTTATAGTACAAATTATAGACTTTGTCGTAATCGTATTTGTTATTTTATTAGCTTTTAATTTTTGTGCTAATCATTTTATTAGTTTTTTCTAAATGTCGTAGGAATTATAAAAAATTAAATATGAAATAGGCTTTAAGGCCTATTTAATTAGTATATTTAAAAAGACTATATATAAGCTTTTATGTAACACAAACTTTTAAATAGGCTACAAGGCCAGGCCAGACTTTAAACAGGCCCAGGCCAGGCCAAAAAATATTGCATTTGATAGGCCTAGGCCAGACTTAGGCTTGAAGAAAAATCATAGGCCAGGCTCAGGCCTGTCAAAGCCTGGCCTGGCCTGTTCCCAACCCTAGACCTACGGATGCTAGATCTTGTGTTGGAGGACTGCTACAAATAATTGGACAAAAAGAAGATGATAAATAACATATCACGATTGCACATAAATTCTAAAGCATGTGTATTACTACGTACGCTTTACGTTCAATTAACCCCCACTAGTTTGTTTATGCAAACGGATGCAAATGAGTTAACTTGCTAATCCCTTCATAATACTTTAGAAACCTTGACATGAGTTGCACACAGATATCAAGCATATCGATCAACGATATTTTACAGAATAAAGTTTCTTCAATAACTCTTGTGCACTAGTTAAGTGAATAAATGATTTGGGAATATTTTGGGTAGAATTTTTGACTGGTGAAACTCATGATTTTCTGATGTCTTCTTTTTGCCTTTGACTATGGGGTGGGAGATAGTTGGAGAATTTTCAAAATATACTTGAAATGATGCAATTTAATTTAATTATAGTAGGGACAAAAAACTATGAGAAAAATTTTATAGGGACTAAAAATATAACAAAAATTAAGTAAGGACTAAAGTTTGAATGTCCTCATTTTATAGGGACCAAAAACATATTTAACCATTAATAATAGGGTTAAATATGTTTTTAGTCCCTGTAAAATGTCGAGCTTCTAATTTTTTCCTTACTTAATTTTAATTATATTTTTAGTCTTTATAAAATTTTCTTGCAGATGGTTTTAGTCCCTACTAAAACTAAATTTGTTTAGTCTCATAAGTGCATGATAATTTTTTAGGTATAAAAATTAACTAGGGACTAAACTTAGAAGGGGGTCATTTTTTTTTGGTTTACTAGAAGGGTGTCATTTTGTAGGAACTAAAAGCATATTTATAATTTATTATAAAGTAAAAAAATATATAAAAAAAAATAGGACCATTAGTTTCTAATATAAATGTTCATCATGGCTGATGGTAATTTAGCAAGTGTACTAAATAGCCGTAAGTAATAATATAAAAGATCGTTTTCCACAAGGATTGTAGTGAATCAAGCGCAGTTTGTTGAAATCATACGTAATTTAATTGACATAAAATAAAAGGGGGGATTTATCAGGATTTAGGTTTCTTAGAATAAAACGGCAAAAAATTAGGATTTGAATCAGAGAGAGATGATGATTGGATCATTTCGGTTCATCTAATTACTATTATCTTGGTAGTTCATGCATGTTAACAATTTTACAAACTTAGTTTCACGATTCGGTTAAAAAAAGTAATTATGTCCAATCTCTTGGTAACATAATCCTCTCCTTTGATCACAACTCCCTAATCTCTTAGGTGATTTATGATCATTTGAGATTTTGGAACTTTAACTTTTGAATTCTCAATCAACAATTTGAAATCTCTTAAGTAACGGTTAATTGAATAATTATCCCTAAATCGATGATTTATTCCTATTCTCATAGTAAAATAAATAATTGGAATCATCACACAAGTGATCAATTTATGTAAAACATTATGAACAAAGAATAATTAACTGAAACTAACTTCGTAATTCATTAACATGTCATATGAGACTACACGGTTAAAAAATAATAGCAATTAGAATCCCCTAGGATCCAATCATAAGAATTTAGCTACTCATAATTAAATCAATAACATAAAATAGAGTAATAGAATTCATTACAAGTAAGATTGGAATGTGTTTCCACACTTGGAATCTTGCTTGAGCACCTCTGAGTTCGCCTCTGAAAAGTATATTTTTTCGCCGTCAAACTTCGTAACCCTTTTCTGAATTAGATTCGAATATATAGGGTTTAATTCGCGTGCCTGCGCCATGCGTCGTACCACCTGCGCCATTGCGCAGCAATCTGATGGCACTGCGCCATGCTCCATGTGTCTTGCGCCCTTGCACAGCAAGCTGATAGCTCTGCGCCAGGCTCAGGGTGTCATGTGCCCTTGCGCCAACTGACTTTCTTCTTCACTTTTTCTTGTGCTTCAAATCAACTTGTAATAATGTTATTTTCTCTTTATTTTATTGCGGAAAACGTTATAAAGCTACCTAAAATATCTTGAAACGTGATTAGAAGCATAATAATGACACGAAGTCATCAATGGCTTTGAAATTTTTGGTGCTTAGGGCAATTAAAATAATTGTGCCCTTCATAATCATATTGGTAGAATTGTTTTTATGCCCAATGGAAGAACCTTGAACAAGAAACTTTTGAGTGTTAAAGTGAAGATAAAAAATATAAGTGCAAAAATTTACAAAAATAAAAAAAAAACAAAGACACGATCCTTTTGAACAGAAAACTAATAACGATTCTAAACTAGTAATCATCGATGTAGTAATTAGAATTGTCAATTAATTGAAATAAAAAGTTTATCCCTCTAATTCTCAAGCGAAATAGTTCTTAGTAATATGAAATTCAGTCGGGAGATAAGAAAATTATATCAAGTACTAGAGATAAACCCGTGCGTTGCACGGGTTCGATTAAAATATTTTTATAAATGAAAATTAATAATTGTGATAAGCATAATTATATATAGTTAAATAATAGTTTTATTTATATTTTAATGTAATATATATCTTTTATAATATTTTATAAGTTTGAAAGGATGCATCATATTTTATTTTAATAGTTTTTTTTTTAAGCATATTTTATTTTAATAGTTTCGTATCATATGTTAGTTTTTTTTATATGATTTAAAATTGTATAGTTACATGTCGCTTCGTTTTTAATTTTTGATGCATCCCTTTTTTTTTCAATAGGTGTTGGAGGCATGCATACATACATACATACTTTTTTTTAGCATGTCGTTTTTTGAAAACTACGTATGAAATACCAAAACGGATTACTTCCTTCTATGCAATTTAAAGTTCCAAATAATTTTTCTACTTATTACTTCCTTATTATTTTATATTGACTTGTTTTAGAATTCCTCTCAAACTTTTACTTGTTGGATTTTATCCCAACTTTTATTAGTCTTTCGTTTGCTTTACCTATTTTAATTTGCTTAATTAAATTTTTAATTTTGTTTTTGTTATTCTTTGTGGGGTTTATGTCCTCCCAAAACTGTTTGTTATCCCAACTTTTATTAGTCTTTTGTTTGCTTTACCAATTTAAATTTGCTTAATTAATTTTTTTTGTTATTCTTTGTGGGGTTTATGTCCTCCCAAAATTGTTTGTTCATTTTTGCCTATCTTAATTATTTAATATATTTATTTGTAGTTTTTATGAAAAAATACCATGCTTGACCAAATAAATAAATAAATTTTATAAAAAAATACTTTAGTTATATTGCTTATTAATTATTACTATTGTGCTATTATTTGTTTAAAAAATAACTTTATCACACAAACCTTTAAACTACCATTCTTTCTTACTCCTTAACTCTTATACCTTAATTATATGCATACAGTAATCATGAATCATGATGAGTAGTGTAAGAAGTTATAATAATGGAAATAACTATGGGAAAAAGAGTTACACAAATTAATTACGAGTTACATAAGGAAGAAGTATATGAATGAATATAATGAATACATGTATTAAGTTATTAAATCTAGAAAGAAAAGGGAGGAGCCATATGATATTACATTAATAAATAGTTTCAAGAGAAAAATAATAGTAGAATTATAGTTTTTTTTAATGGTAAAGAATTATAGCTTCGACCCACTTTCCTGCATGCGTACACAAAGAAATGGTAGATATTATCAAACATCTAATTGCATCGATGCTCGATTCATACTTGTTAAATTTAATCTCTCTTTTGTCCACTGCCTCCACCGAACCATAGATGAATGTCCTATAAGTTAAAAAAGTTCACACATTTAAAAAAGTACCACATATAGACTAAAGCTTTCGAGCAACAAAACGCATTCAAAACTGGAAACATTCTCACTACCTTTTGCTGAAAAATTAAAATTATTATCAATAAAAATCATATAGAAACAAATATATAGTTCTTTGTTTCTTTACTTACCTCCTCTAAGAAATATTGTCCCCTAAAAAGTAAAGGAGCAATTACCTTGTGATTACATGCCAACGACATAAACAAAAAAGTACCACATATAGACTAAAGCTTTCAAGAGTAACAAAACACATTCAAAATGGAAATGTTTTCACTACCTTATGTTGAAAAATTAAAATTATTATCAATAAAAACCATATAGAAATAAAGGAGAAATAGATAGTTTATTGTTTCTTCACTTACCTCCCCTGAAATATATTTTCAACGTTGAGTGATACGTAGTGGTAGAATTTATGATCTGCATATACACGATAAAAGGAAAAACCAAGTAAATTCACAAAAAAAAAAATCATCTAAGATAATACTATACATAGAATTTATAATTGACTTATCAATATATACACCATTCTTCATTTAGCAACATGTCATTCTTCTTTACACTTTTAACGATTTAAATAAAAAGGAATAATTGAGATACAAAGGGATATAATCTGCAATATTTAAAAACAAAAATGAAATCATCTTATCTTACATGCTCTCAATGGTGGTGTTGTGGTAGTGATGAGTAGCTATTGGATTAACTTTATATAGACCTCTTGAACTCAATAATAAGAGTACAATAATAGTGTCTTCAAGGCTTTCTTATTTTTAATTTGTAACTGAAATTAATAGGAATATAGAAGGCCTTTTTAGGTGAAAAGTTCTTATAGCAATTATTAAACAAACTCAAAATTTAAGCACATATATGATCATATAGTGGTTTGGTAAGCATTTCTTGTTCAATAGTTACATGTTAGGGAAGCCAAATAGTTCTCTAAAGATTAAATATATAATGGATAATTACTTTGGAAGATGAATGAACACACAAAATAAATAAAATTGAGATAATTTATAAATAAATATGAGAAACTAATTTTAATAGATATAGATATATTGAAGCTCTCTCAAGGATGCCACATAGGCAAAATGAAGACTTAGGAGCTATATAGGAGCTTCCTTTTATTAGTAAAAGATTATTTAAATTAGAGACTAGACTTGGATACTCGTAATCAATAATTTAATGTTGATTATCAATTACGAGTGATATGAATATTATCAATTACGCTTAATCTAAAATTAAATATTTTTCTTTTAATTTAAAAATTTAAGTGATATGAATATTAATTAAAAAAATAAAAAATTTTAAATTTTAAATTAAAAATCAATTTTGAATATTAGGTAATTCACACACAATTAATTTTCTCTCATTTGCGTGAATTAAATATGACTAGTTTCATGCATTTCAATAACAAAAAACAACAATAAAACCATATCTCCATCAATATATATTGTAAGGAATAATATCTTTTTTTTTTCATGTATTAAATATGACTCTTTGAGTCATGGATATCGTATGAGAATGAATGTTATATATATATATATATATATTTTTATTAACATTTTTATGAGCTATATACATAGAGGTGATTAGGAGTATCAACAATGTTGAGATGACTTATTTTTTCTTGATGTTTAAATGCTCTTAACTTGTTAAAAAAAATGTAAATTTTAACCCTATTCTTTTATTTTATTTTTGTGAAACTCATATTACAATTATGTATCTATTATTTATCAAATAACTTATTTTAAACTTATTATGTGTTAGGGGGACCAAAACTGTCGAATTTTAAAATAGGGGACCAATTCTGTAAAATGATGAAAATACAAGGACCAAAACTGCAATTAAACCTATTTTTAAATAATCACATAAAAGTTTGTAATGCTGTATTATTTTATCAAAAAATAATTACTTAGTTATTTTACTCTCTCTCTCTCTCTCTCTCTCTCTCTCTCTCTTGTTTTTACCTATTCTTTTCTATTGTATTTTATTCTTTTTGCATAAATTCATAAAAATAAGACACACAGTAGGAATATTGGGAACACACACATATATATGCACCAGCAGGGGCGGACCTGGACACCAATAATTGGTGGGGCTAAAAATTTAATTAGCATTGAAAGAAAAAAATTCATTTTGATAATTTAATTAAACAACAAAAAACATA
This sequence comes from Trifolium repens, assembly GCA_030408175.1. Taxonomy (NCBI): domain Eukaryota; kingdom Viridiplantae; phylum Streptophyta; class Magnoliopsida; order Fabales; family Fabaceae; genus Trifolium; species Trifolium repens. The sequence goes on along the minus strand of CP125845.1, from coordinate 17,063,992 downwards.
TGAGATTATTACCAATACAACATGTATATTCAAAAAAAGAACAACAAACTAGAAAATTTCTATTAAGAAAAAAAGAAACCAACAAACTATATCCAAGAAACCAAAAAATTCCTATTAAATTATGCATATCACTATTGTTTGATGCTTCAAAATATCCTACTATGAACCAAAATATATAGAACCCAAAGTTATACTAGCTTATAACTTATTAATTTTTATATTCCAATTAAATATTAATTAAACACATTTTTTATATCATTTCATATTTATATGCTAGTTCAATTAGTAATTTTACCCAATATTACAAACTCAATTATTATCCATGTTTTTTACCAAACAAAATTATTATCAAATTTAACTATATAACTTAAAATAACATTTTAAGTATAATGAAGGACTTTAAACTATTAATAATAGACATTGAACTAATATTTGGACTCATACTTAAACTAATATGTGTACGAGAGATTTACGGTCATCAATAATAAACTCTAAACTAATATTTACATTAATATTTGTACAAATATATATACAGAATTACTTAAAATAATTTATAAAATATATATTTATTTTTAAAAAAACAAATTTGGACTGGGCTGGTGTGGCTATAGCCACACCGTGCCTTAAGCAGGTCCGCCCATGTGCACCAGTGCAAAAATTTGTTCCACCTCTAACTATTAACATATATTATTGTAAAGTGTTTTTATGTATTATTAAATAACACCATGCTCTTTGTAAATGTTAAATTAATTTTTGAAAGTAAAGATCATCTAAGTAGGTGAAAATGAGAGTTTAATGATAGATTTCATATAGAGTTAAATTGTATAAACTTGATTTGATTTGTGATTTCACTCAAAACAATTTTAGCTTTGATTTAACACGAAATTCTAACCTAAAAACGTAGAATCGGGGAAAAATTCTCAAAATTTTTCTAAAAGAAGTAGTTCCAGAGTTTTTGTTGAAAAAAAAGTTTAAGAATAGACAAATTATTAGTAGAATAAGTTGTGGAAATGCAAGATTCCTTTTAATTTCTAGAATGTCCATATATGTAGATAGTCATCCTATAAAACTATCAAAGAAAGATTAGCAATGCCCAAAATATTATGTACCAAAAAGGCCCTATGCTATTTATAAACATGATGTCTTACATTGATTATGCGAAGGTTTTTAATAGTCTAATGTTTTGGATAACTGCCACTCAAGAGGATTATCGAAGAAGCACTTGAATCCTATCAAAGACAAGACTATATATGTACCCAATTTATAGGGTACTTGATATTATTCAACATTGAAGTACCTAGCTAATATTATGTAATTTAAATGAAATGACAAAAAAAAAAAAAAACTCAATTCGTTAACATCAGTGTTAAATCTTACGGGAATTGTCTCATAAGAAAAGCAAGAATATGTACGTGTTCTATCTTAATTTAATAGAAAACCATTATCTCCGTCTTTGACAGAAATCATGCCATGCCGTGGTTAAACAAAGGATGAGATTAATTCTTGCTTGTTTGTTGTTCCTTCGTAAAATTAAGTATTACCTAATCGTTAAGTATTAATTTGGTCACATTAAAGTAATGATCATTTGTCTTATGTATACAAGAAAAGACAAATATATAAGTTTTTCTTATATTGCAAGATTTTTTATTTAAAAAAAATCATCTCAATTTTATTTGTTAACAAAAAGTTGTTAAACTTCTTAAAAAAAAGGTTAAACATTTAGGGTTCGTTTCGATTAGCTTATTTTTGAACTTATGCAAATAAATAAGGTTTTATGTTAATTTTTACCTTCTCAATAGCAAAAATTGTATTTTTATAAGCTATTTTATCATAAACTACCTTACAAACTTATAATAATACATAAAAATTTATTTATTTGCGTAAGCTCTTTTACGTAAGCTCAAAAATAAGCTAATCCAAGCGGACACTTAAAGCGAACAATTGTGTACATATGAAAATGTTAAAAATTGTTTTCTTTATTTTCAAAAATTCATAATCTCTATTTAGTATTTTTTTTTTGGGTACATATCTCTAATTCTCTATTTAGTATTTCACATTAACACATTTTTTCTATTATAGTGATTATTTTAAAAATCTCTTATTTTCTTTTTTATCAATCAAATAACTTAGTGACCAAACCCCGAAACAATTAACCAAAATAATTTAAAGTACAAAACCAATATTGAATTGGTTCAAATGGTAAGAAATTTGATCCTCTTAAGTATGTGATCAGTGGTTCCATTCCTGACCTATGCGTATGAAGAAAATTCCATTGGAATGGAAAAACCCACGTTTCAACAAAAATTGATCATCGCAAAACGGCGGTAGAAACTTTATACCAATATCATATTAAAAAAAACCATTTAAAGTACAAAATAAAAGAATTTAAGATTCACCCTATAAAATTGGTTCCCGCATATTCGATGAAATGGATGGGCTTTAGAGAGGAATGATTGCGTAACGATAGAAGCAAAGAAACTTGAATGAACCCAACACTTACTTACTTCAACTATTTATTTCTCCTTTTTCAATTCCAAATATCTCTGCCAACCGAAATGGTTCCCAAATCTAGTCAACCTTCCAATCCTTCTTGGTTTACCCCCAAAAGGTTCTTCTTCTTCTTCACCCTAACTTTTCCTTTTCAATTCCTTTCTATCTTTACAATTTCCAAAAATAACTAATCTAATCGTTATTTCAGGCTTCTTATTATATTTTGTGTCATAAATTTGATTAATTATGTGGATCGTGGAGCTATAGCTAGTAATGGTGTTAATGGAACTCTTGCAACTTGTACTGATTCTGGTATTTGTACTGCCGCTACTGGAATTCAGTATGTTCCATTGTTATTATTCTCTAATTTTGTATATTTACTTGCTGTAATTATATTTATAATTGTAATTGATTAATTAATTTATCTTATTATGATTTTTTTTTCTCATTTTAGGGGGGAATTTAACTTGAACAATTTTCAAGATGGAGTTTTGTCATCTGCATTTATGGTTGGACTTTTAATTGCTTCTCCAATTTTTGCTTCTCTTGCCAAAAGGTTAATTAATTGCTTCTTTCTTGCATTTTGCATAAGCTGCTTACATGATTTTAACAGTTTTCGAATTTATGCATTGTTGGATGGTAGAGGCTAATATTTGTGTTGGGACGGTCAATACAGAACAAAACTCTGGCTTTAAATAGGTCCACCGCTGGTGGACAGTGGGATTGGTGTCTTTCAGATTAGTCGGTCCTTGGGCCGTATACTGAATCTTAAAAAAAAAGAGGCTAATGTTTGTAGTGTAGATGTTACATTAGGTCTTTATAATTTAATGTTAGCTGAGGGGTTTGTATTCGAGGTTCATAGGTCTTTTGAGCCACCAAAATGGAAATAACAGAAAAATATCTTGACAATCTGAGGTCGTTTTAATGATTCAATATGAGGAACTGGTCATCCCAAATGGTTCCACTGTCTGATTATTTCCTGTTTTTTTAAAACTTACATCAGTGAATAACAAGCCTGTCCAGATTACACATTCGACTTTGGACCATCCACAGTCAGTATAATCTGTTGTTTCTCCTTACTCCTAAGTTGCATTTTTTTTTTTTTAATTTTAGAACGGCACTTGCATTTTGGTTAATTTATTTGTAAGTAAGGGTGTGAGAATTCAACATGAGTAGCTATTTCTGCACTTAAACAATTAATTCAATGTAGTATTATTGTCAATAAATTGATTATATTTCTCCTGTGGTTTATCTAATTTTTAAGGAAATAGAAAGAAAGTCACTTTTTAATTTCTCCTTGTTCCTGTGATGATTTAACGTAACCTTCCTATCATCTATTATGAGTTTATTTGATAAACTGTGAGGCGATATTTTTCATTTTGAAAATCTAGGCATTGAAGGGACATAAATGATGTCATCTTTCAGCATGTTAAGCATCATGAAAGCATATCATTCTAAAATAAAGCTTAGGTAGCTTAGAATGACATTAAAATTAAATATACGCAAACTCCATGTTCCCCCTTTAATTGAATTGTGATCTAATGCATTGTCATGTTTTCAGTCACAATCCTTTCCGGCTTATTGGTGTTGGATTGTCTGTTTGGACATTTGCAGTAGCTGGATGTGGCAGTTCTTTTGATTTTTGGTCTATTGCAATATGCCGAATGTAAGGGAATATTTTAGTGCTTTCAACTTTTGAATGCCTTCACCATTTTCTTACTTTATGAGTCGAGATTGACAACATTTTCTTTCACAGGCTAGTTGGCGTAGGTGAGGCTTCCTTCATAAGTCTTGCAGCACCATTCATAGATGACAATGCCCCGGTTGCACAGGTTTGACTTATTTCTCCACTCCCCTTCAGAATTAGTTAAAAATGTTTCTTTATGAATATTGAATGCAGAGTTTAAGCTGTATAGTGTTTTTATTGATGACAGAAAACTGCATGGCTTGCTACATTTTACATGTGCATACCAGCTGGAACTGCGCTGGGCTATGTTTATGGTGGATTGGTAAGATTACTCGCACAATTTAGCTGTGTTAAGATGGTTTTTATTGCTTATTTTGGTTGGTGGTGTAACCTAATTGTTTTCTTTCTGTCATGAACTCATGGCAGTTTTTTACTATACCTGTTAATTGTGCAGTCTCATTTCCTTGACTGTGTGTGTATATCTATATCTATAGATATGCATATGACCTTGTCATAGCATCCCAGTTTTAGCAAATGGGGGGGATCATCCCACCCATTTGCTAAAGAAAATGAGATTTTTGGGTTGCCACATTAGCATCCCCAGCCATTTGCTCTTGATAACTTGATGTGAAAGGGAATAACATTCCAAGGGAAATTTGCATAACAATTTACTTTCCATGGGAAATTTGCATAACAATTTACTTTCCAAAGCAATGTTCTATTAAACCTACTTGTGAAGACCCAAACTCCCTTCTTTCTTAGGAAAACATCATATCTCCCAATTCACCATGTGGTCATGTTTCATATCTGCAGCACCTAACAAAAAGAATCCCCTATAAAATTTTAGTATCTGTTACTCCCAACTGTGATTCAAATGATAGAGGAATGAATTTTTTGAGAGACTATCCTGAATGAGGATAATCCCCCCCCCCCCCCCCCCCCCCCCCCCTTAGAGAAAAATATGCCCCTTTCCAACTCTCTAGGAACTTGTGAGATTTTCTTCACACTGGATCCTAAAATGAAGAAGCTCTTTGATTACCACGTACGACCCAATTAAATTGGAATGGCCTCGTCTCCATGATCTGTTCTGCTTATAGGCACTTGTTAGTTTTTTGCTGAGGGTGGGAGAGATAAATAAGAAATCTCCACCTTTTTCTAAAAGTGAAATTGTGCCCCTCACAAACTGTGAATGAAAGAAAACAACCTTTTCAAGCCCACCGCTTTAACTCCTTTAGTGGACCTGTATTACAAATGCAACCGCTCTAGAAATTGAATGGCTAAGTACATCCATGGCATACTTGAATGAAAAAGAAAGGACATAGCTTGAACCATTTCAAAAATAGCCGGGTTATCCAAGATTAACTATAAAGAATAGAATTCTGCATCAGAACTATTGAGTACATTATCCTCGTTTTTAATTTATCATGTAAAAGGAAGGATATTTGTGAACTGTTTTCAGAAGAAACTATTGTTTTACCCTTATATAAGCTACTGGCAAGTTGCGAGCTCAATGCTCATGCTCAGCTCGTTTATTATTACATAAGAAGGCTCTATGTATGGTCAGCAGTACCTTACCCTGAACATTATTTACTGCAATAATGAGCCAGCTTCAAATTTTCAAATAATGTTGTATAGGTTGGAAGCATATTTAACTGGCGGGTTGCATTCTGGTGCGAGGCAATTTTGATGCTTCCTTTTCCCATATTGGGTTTTTTAATAAAGCCTTTGCAGTTGAAAGGTAACCATTTATTCCGTTTGATGTGTTTCAGAATGCACTTAATTTTTCTAATCCTTGTAAAGTAACTCACTATCTAATTTTTAATAATAGGTTTTGGTCCCACAGAATCCAAGCAGACACTAACATCTACTGAAGCAAATGTTTCAGAAAATGGAGGTATCTCTAAATCTTATGTGTACTACTACTTTGTTAATTTATGTTCTATATTTTCTTGGCTATCGTTTTGAAATTAAGGGGGACAAAGGAATTTAGGGCAAAGTTGGTTTTTGTTTTCATTTTCAATACACAAGTGCTACCAAGTTTTATATTTTTGATGCTTTGTATGAGAAACAGTAAAAAAATTCACTGTCCCTGTACAAATATTTGAATACAAAAAACAATGTGAAAAATAAGGGGGTATTTTTGCAATTAAAAAAATGAACAGATAGTGGACATATAAACCAAACAGACTCATGAGAAAATTCAAAGGCTGGACAAAATTCACTAAGATAAAATAAAATTTTGAAAAACAGTAGTAATAGTAAATACTAACCAAGATAAGAGGATAGGAAGTGTATTCTTCATATAAAAATAAACGAACATCTTACATTTTTTGCAAGTGTCTGGTTTTCAGTCAAAATATGTAATTGCAGTGAATGCAAGAAAATGCATTGCTTTTATAGTACTTAACTACTTATATCTCCCATAGTTTTTTAATGCTATTTTTCATCTTCAAGGAAGATGCAATGTGTTAGGATATCATTCAAAAATTATAATAGTTGTATGTATTTTTAATATTTAGAAACTTTTTGTTGCTTCCTACTTCCCTTCCCATCTTGTCTTTGTTTACCTTTGTATGGTCACTTTTTCTTGTGTTACTTAATAATTTATATGCTCAAAGTTAAAGGTTTCCCTTATATATAGATGGCGACATGCATGCTGAAGATCAAGCCTTTATCACAGGATCCGGGTGAGTTGCCTTTGATTTTCTGATTTTATGCTTCTGATGTCAAACAGAGGAAAACCCAAAGACCTAAGCAATTTCCTTTATGATGCACAAAGAGACGAAAATGAAAATAAAATTAGAAGCAGAATTCAACTATCATTACCCTAAATTCAATTGTTTACTAAGTGAGATAGTGGTCACTGTCACTTGAAGCTACCAGTGTACTTTGTTGTTTATTTAATCTTCTGTGAATAGTCAATGGCCTAAAGTTTCTGAGTTTAGAGTGCAATTAACATAATTTTTTAACTTCGAAACAGAGACTAATATGGTTATATTTATAAAATTAAAACATTTTACACAAAGCAGTTATGGCAGTGACACTAGTATGGATTGATAACCTTGTCAAGATTAAGGTCAGACTGTACGTATAGTTAGAGAAAAATACACACACACGCACAGACATATATGCATGACTTACTGGAAATGGGATTCTCTCACTTGGTGTCATGTTTCCTTTTCCTATTAGACCGATGCATTGCTCTTGATCATAATATTGCTGAAAAGAGCTTGGTGGCATTACATATTAGTCACAAATGCCCACATTTTCACCCAATCCTATTTTCGAAGAGCTTTTCTTTTAAAATGTTTTGGCATATTATGGTTAAGAGTCAGTTTTACACTCATTATGAGTCCCCCATCAAAAGTTCGAATAAATTTGAGTAATCAAAACATTTTTTCCCTCCATGATTTTCTTAACCTATGATTGTCAGGTTAACATCCAAATTGTTGAATCAGTTCACCAGATTCTCAAAAGATATGCAGGAGCTTTTGCATGACAGTGTGTATGTTGTAAATGTTTTAGGTACTTGTGCCTTTTCCTTAGCTGCAGATATAACCTTTCTCTATTTGTTTCTGGAACTTGACGTTTATTATATAAAATAATGGGAACATTATTGTGATAGTTTTATTGACAATAATGACCTTTCTCTATTTGTTTCTGGAACTTGACGTTTATTATATAAAATAATGGAAACATTATTGTGATAGCTTTATTGACAATAATTCCCGATAAATTGAATAAACTTTCATTTTTGAGAGTTTCAAGATGATATTGTCAATTCCAAACCATGTTATATTTTTCTTACTAAGAATTCAATCATTGCCAGGGTATATTGCATACAATTTTGTCCTTGGAGCTTACTCTTACTGGGGGCCAAAAGCAGGATATAGTATTTACCATATGGTATTATTATATGTTTCCTTCAATAATTTTATCATATTAAATATTGTGAGAAATTATTACAGAAAAGCCTTGATCCAAATGGTATTTTTTTTTAAGATTTGGTTTTTGAATGGAGTTAATTTATCTATCTAGTCATCCACAATTATTAGTGGAATTAGACTTAGTTGTTGCTTAATATTATTTGTATTATTGTTACCATTAGTTTGGTTCAATTCCGGCTTTACTCTTGAGAATGCACTTCCTTGACAGTTCTTTTTTGGCAGAATAATGCTGACTTGGTTTTTGGAGGTATTACAATTGTTTGTGGGATTTTGGGGACTTTAGCTGGAGGCTTGATTCTTGATAAGATGAATTCAACTATCCCAAATGCTTTCAAGGTAAACATAGTTCATGCCATTTACATACAATGTAACAAGTCAAATGACTCATGAATCACCCTGTTTGCTGTCTGTTAATTGATTGAAAACCTGACTTACAAAAGTGGCGTATTGCTTGGATTTAATCATTTAAAATACACATTGATTCTTGATTCCTGAATTTAATTTCATCAGTTGTAGCATTTTTTTACCTTGTACATCCATGAGGCTTAGTCATCCACATTGTACAGACATAAACACATGTTGTTGGTGTGTGTATTTCTTTGATTAAGATAAACCAAAGATCGCTAATGAAATTTTTATTCTTATTTACTTTTATGGAAAAGTTCCAAGTTTCTGTAACTGTTATGAAAACATTTATAGTTATTTATCTGTTCTCAGAGACCGTGTTTATTTTATATTTAAATAGAAGTAATTAATTTTTAAAAAGAAATATTGTGTATCCTTGTCTTCCTTCACGTAAATATACTAAATGACAAAAAATTGTCCAAAACTTGAGTGGACTGTTGTGACAGGAACTAGAATGAGATCCGAATATGTTTCCTTTGAGATGGAAATATGATAGCGGGTGGAAATTGTCACAGTTATTTTCTTTTGATTCTCATGATAGCGGGTGGAAATCTCATATTTCTATGTTGTTTGATTCATTTATTCTTTGGCTTCCCTTGTTACAATTGCAGCTTCTTTCTGGAGCAACATTTCTAGGGGCAATCTTTTGCTTGATTGCTTTCCTTTTCAAGGGCTTGTCCGGTTTCATTGTCTTCTTTTCTGTGGGTGAACTGCTGATATTCGCCACCCAGGTACTTTTATGAATCACTTGCTGGATTACATTTTTTATCTCTTGAAGTGTTCACCTGCTTTTTTATTTGTACGAAAGTTGCTTTCTATTGGTTTTGTATTGGATTCTCTGTTGAGATTGGTGCATACTTTTCACTTCATGGATGAGTTTACGGACAAATCACTTACCCCTTGCATGAATAGACTACATAAAATTGCAGATAGTCCAAAAAAGCAATGTTGTAAAACACGTAAATCGGATTAGGATCGGGAGAAGGGTAGTAGTTCGTAACTCGGGTAATCGTAACACGAATCATAAGATTCTATCAAAACAAAGGATCAAAGATCGGAAAAGGATCGTAATACAAAATCGTAGGATCGTAACATCTAAAATCATAACCAAATTCGTAATAATGACAGATAACTCAACATAAAAATTAGGATTTAAAACTTAAACTCAAAACTCAAATAATTCAACATAAGTTCAAACAGAGACAAATGACATAACTTGAAACAAAAGCAAATCAAAACAGAAGCTATCTTAATCCAAACTAGAAGCTAACTGTAGCAAACCAAAACAGAAGCTAACTTTAATCCAAACTAGAAACTAGTTGAAGCAAATCAAAACAGAAGCTAACTTAATCCAAACTAGAAGCTTACTGAAGCAAATCAAAAGCTAACTTAATTCAATATAAGTTCAAAACAGAAGCAAATAATTAAAACTGAAGCTAACTTAATCCTATTATATAACTACCACTCTAGATATCTATGATATTATTCAATCCAATTGACTGGTATGTTAATGCAAGTGATAGAGAGGGAGAGAAGTTGGTTATATAGTAGAAGTGTGGAGGGAAAAATTTGTTCAATTGGAGGGAAAAAAATTAGTGCACAGACTAGGGAAAGTTGCTTCACATCCATGGGTATGGGGCTTGTGTGTTGAAATGGTTTTTCAACTGCTTTTGCTAAAAATATGGTGCTTCACGTCCATAAATGGGGGGATTGTGTGTTTGAAGAGTTTTAATTAAAAAAAAAAAAAAAAAAGAAGAAACGGTGGAAACAAAATAAAGGGGTAAGTATTAGTTAAATAAAAAAGAAAGGATAAGAATTAGTCAAAAAAAAAAAAAAAAAAGGAAAGGGATAAGGAAGGAAAGGTGGTTTTGGATTTATTAAAGAAAGTGAAACGGTGAGTTTAAGTTAAAAAAGGAAACTGGTCAAAAAAAAAAAAGTTAAAAAAGGAAACGGTGCGTTTTGATAAAATACAAAACGGTGTGTTTTTATAAAAAATAAAACGCTGCGTTTCAATTCATCTTCTTCTTTCTCGCGACACCTTTTCAGAATCGGAACGAACAACGTTTCCACGATTCAGATCGCCGATCCGGCGCCGATTCTCTTCTCCGGCGATTCTGAGCACGATTCCGCTCGCTTAGGGATGGGTAAATCGTAAACTCGTCCGAGTCAGCGAGTTGACTCGCGATTTTGACAACACTGCAAAAAAGTCTGTGTAGTCTATTTTGAAGGTCTTGCCTTAAATTGTCCATTGCCTTAATTTGAACTTGGTTATTGCTCTCAACCAAGAATCTAATCACTGGATACTTTTGTTGTTTGCTTTGAGGGTGAGACTGTATATAGTTTCTTTCGAGAGGTTGCCGACCATAGATCTATAGCACAATTGTATCTTGGCTTTAGACAGACGTCTTGCTTTGGGTTGCTTAATTCACTCTACACTGGGAATATGCGGTCCCTGCCTGAGGGTGTTTTGGTTTTAAGAACTGCTTTTTGCTTTCATAAATAATTATATATTTGTCACCTTGTTTTCACTTTTTTTTTTTTTTCAAAATATTTTATAGGAAATGATGACAAAAATAGCATTCCTTTCTTGTATTATTATACCTTATGTCTAAGGTGAAATGTAAGTAGTTTGCAAATTTTAACATATAATGAAATGATGGTGTAATGATACCAACTGGAAACTCAAGATTGGTATTTTTCATATATTAAAAGAGGAAAAATATACAATGTATATATACAGATACATGCGTTACCAAATAAGAAATAAGTATCAAGTTATAAAACCATAATATCCTAGTCATAAATATATAATATCTCAACAGTTAGCAATCAGATTGTTTATTTTATTCAACTTTGTGATGATCTTTTAAATATTAGTTTGATATCTTTGTATGTTGTAATGGGAACTATAATGGATTTTCTCATTGTATTTTGTAATTTCATAATTTAAGTCATGGTTTGGTTGGTCATTTAACATTAGTACTATATTTGTGACATCAATCGTGTATGTGTGTTGTGTGTGCATTGTTTAATTTGGCCGATCTGTTGTTGCTTGATTTATTGTGCTGATGGATATGTGTGCTTTGCATGAAGCAAAAACAATAGTAACATTCATTTCTTGTACAATTATTTGAAAACATGAAGTAAATAGAAAAGGTACATTTTTTGTATTTAATAAAGATAACACTGTATGTATACTAACCAAATGCATTCTCATTTGATTGGATATGCTACTTCCAGATTTCCTTTAATGGGGTAATAATTGTTTGGTAGAGATCTCAATCATCTGTTAATTAATTGATATTATTTTTCTGGATTCTATTATTTTATTTTTTTATTGTTAGTTTCTCTAGTTAATATTTTGTTGATGATATAGTACTATTTTTGCAGGCTCCAGTAAATTATGTTTCTCTTCGGTGTGTAAGACCAAGTTTGAGGCCACTGTCTATGGCAATCTCTACTGTTTCAATCCATATATTTGGTGATGTCCCTTCCGCACCACTCGTTGGGGTCCTGCAGGTTGCACCTAATTTCCTGATATTTTTGTCATGTTGTGGTTCATTTTTCACCGGATACTACAGATAACTGCCAACTAGTATACATGAGTTTTATTAGATGATTATTTTCATTCATAGTGCTCTAGTTAAGTTCATCTAATCGACTCTGAAATTTAGCTTTTTAGTATGATCTGTAATCAGACATGAGTTTTTCCTTTTCTATTGACGTTTTATTATCAATCCCATCCCATGCAAGTTGTAGGATACATGTTACACCTGGTTTAATTTCTCATAATAATGTTCTTTTAGCCGTGTCTTTCCCTAAATACCTCTCCTGTTGACTCGTGAAGGAGTTTCAAGTCTTACTTTGCCAGAGTAGAAGATAACTAATAATTTTTCCCTTTGAAGAACTAACTATTGCATTCTGAAGATGTTGGAAATATTAGTTGCGAGAACCACACTGATTTCTGTTTTGCATTTTCATTTAGCATCATCCAGATTTATGGACTTGAATATTCTTTCCATTATTCATCCTTTTGCCTTAGTTTAATTTTAAGCATCATCTCAACTCTAAGCACCTTATTTTTCCTGCGCAGGATCATATTAATGACTGGAGGAAAACATCTCTTTCTCTAACATCAATTTTCTTCATAGCTGCTGTAATATGGTTCATAGGTAAGTGCCATGCAGCTTTACAAGTAATTTACTAGTCATATTCATCCCTTTCTTTATAGCACGAGAGGAACTATACGTCATTAATGGAAAAAAATGCCAATCCCGGCTACTCTTTGATGATCACACTCTGTAATTAACATGAAGTTTGAACTTTGTTCCAAACTTATGTGCTCCTAGCTCGGTATATAAATTTGCTTGAAAACTGATCATTTTTGGTTAACCACACCAACAATTTGGCAGTGACATCAAGAAAACTCTTGCTACTAATCACTTGAAGAAAGTTTATACTGTTGAGAATTGACATATAGCTGGATTATAGTTACTTAATCGTATGAATTCTACAGGAACCTTTTTGAAAAGTGATGATCTGTCTAACAAAGATGATGAAGACGAATCAACCACGGCTCTAAGAGGGGCAAGGAAGCCATTGCTTGAAGGGAGCAATGAAGCTTCCAGTCACGCCTAATTTCTCACCACTTTTATGACCAAGCGTACAATTTGCAAATGAAAGAAAGTATCCTGATTTATTTATCTTTCAAAGAGGTAAAAATGAGTAGCATTTTTTCTCGCATAATCAGTCTTATAGAAAATGGTCGATGGCGCTTTTGATTACTTGTTGGTAAAAGAATATTGGATAACTTTTACACGTCTGGAGGAGCCTGTAGAAATATTTTCAAGTCTTGTAACCACTAATCATGATCAAATTGTTGTTTCCATGTAAGTATTGTAATTCTCAAGTATTGCCATGAAAAAGAAATTAGTAGTGGATATTTGTTATTTCATTCCATGTAATTATTGTAATTAAGTACTGACTTGAAGGAAAAAGAAAAACTAGCACTAGATATTTTCTGATGGGAGGAATGTGTACTTGCTAAAAGTTTCTTGTTTCCTATACAAGTCTCCAAGCTTTCAAGAACAATCATTCTTATTTTTTTTCGTCCAAGGTTAAAAAATGCAGGAATATGTTACTCGAGCCATGCCACGAGCAAACATGGAATACATGGAGACCATGTCATTGCACAACAATTCTTTACAGAAATTTGTTATTGCACAACAATTCTTTTCAGAAATTTTTTAACAATTCTATTCTGAAAATTTTTAACAATTCTATTCTGAAAATGTACCATCAGTCACGGTTCTCTCATGTGAGGAATGAACTTCAAAATCTGAAGGATTATGGAATAAACATGTGATGAATATACTAGGAAGATTAATTTTTATTGAATGTTGCTAAACGAAATTATGTTTCTGTTTTGTTTTGTAACTTTTATTCGTATTGAAACATCTTATGAAGGAACTAACAACCAATAAAAGGAGGGTTAAATAAGTTTTTGTTCTCTATAAATATTTTAAATTTGTTTTTATTCTCTAAAAAATTTCAGTAAATTTGACCCCTAAATATTGTTACGGCTTTTGCTCCATATCTTTAAGTTAATTCATGTAAATTTTTTTTAACAAAGGATGAATTAAATGAATTTTTAAGTATTTGACGCCAACAACCCCTCTAATTATTTTTTGACACAACACCCCCCTCTAATTTTAAAATACACACTATCCTCCTTTAAATTCACAATAAACACTTTTCTTTCTATTAACACCATAATTTTTTTAAAAAAATTAGGGTATTTTTTTATTAACATTTAATGGGAAATCTTAAATTACTGGTGGAATGACAAAAACAATGGTAAAAGACAAACCTCTGTTGTTGAATATGCCTTTGATAGCCAATCCACGAATTTGGATTTGCTGTTGTAGCAAAATCACAAAGTTACACGCAGTAATAAATCTTGCTCATTGATTTAAGATCGGGCGATGCAGATTATATATGTTTAAACAATCACAATCTTTTGATCATATCGAACGGTTGATGCTGTAATTGTGTTTCCGCAGTTACAGCGGAGAATCTGCTTCCGCCAATCCACTAATGTCATCAACCAAATCCAAATATGAGCAATCTTGCATAACATGTAATCTTGCATAATAAAAGACAGGCAGCTATACACACCATATTCAACATAGCTATATGTAATCTTGCATAACAATGTAACATGATGCATGTGTAGAATTGTACGTGTAAGCTATTATTCATTTACGGTCAATGCCAATTTGAATGAATTGTCATTTTAGCTAGCGTGAAGCTTCAACAACAACTAGGCTTCTAATTGCTTTAAGCACCTTTTAGTCAAAAAAAAAAAAAAACTAGGCTTCTAATTAGATCGATCTACACTATCTAGAACTAAGCATATATACCTAAATAATTGAAGTAGCATCCCTAATTTCTTAAAAGTTACAAGATTTGAAAAAAAATGCCTTCCTCATATTATTAAGTTGATGACATTAGTGTATCAACTATCAATGGTGCATTTATAGGTCTACAATGCTCATATTATTAAGTTGATCACGTCCTACGAGCTTAACTCAGTTGACATGAACATTACATTATATATACAGGAGCATGGTTCGAACCTCGGTCATCCCACGTGTCCATCTTAATGGTGGAAATTCTAGCCACTAAACTACTTATAAAAAAAAAGTTGATGACATTAATGGCAAAAGACAATCTATAAGTTTATTGAACTATCTTATAAGTTTGTATGATAAAAAGTAGACGTGTTAATTAAGTTATATCATTTTTTGAGATGTTATTTCAAATCACATTTGAACTTATAATTTATAGTAGTTTTTTTACCTTTTATTCCAATTTTAACCTTATTATTTATTTATTTTTTAAAATATAATAAATACTGACTAACTATATATTTTTATGTGGGAAAAGTTATTATGTATAAGGATTTTCCTTATACATGGTGCATAAACAAATCTCAACCATTTGTACTCCAAAACTATTAGATGTACTTAATCATGCCAATGTCATTTTAGAATATAAATGGTGGAGATTTGTTTATGCACCATGCATATGAAAAATCCTTATGCATCATAACTCTTCCCATATAAACCATCAGTTATCAGCTATCTTTTTTGCTACCAATTAGTTTTCAATTATAAACTAGCTTATAATTTAATTTTACCGAACAAAGCCTATAATTGCTTATAACTTAATTTTACGACCAGAGCCTGTAATTGCTTATAACTTAATTTTACTGATCGGAACCCCTAATTTTTCCTAAAAACTAAGTTCAGAGCCTACAATTTCTTTATAAGGAAATCTCATTTTGTTGAGATTGTTCTTTTTAATTCGATTGTGGTACCGTTCACGTCTTGTAATCATTAGCCAAAATCAACTAGTATTGAAAGCGCCTTGATTATTTGGAATTTCATTTCTACAATAGGATTTTTTTCTAGATTTAGTTTATATAAATCTCTATGGTGCTCACGGTTCGATTTAAATCGGTTTTGAGGCAAAAACTCATGCGGTTCAAAAAGAAATTTATTCACAATTTGGTTTTGGATGACAAATAAAAAAATCCAATTCAATCCGATTCAATTTTATACGGTTTAATTTGGATCAGTTTTTAGATATCCAAATTACAAATTGTAATTTTTTTATTAAATATTAATATAATAAAAAACACTATAAAATTATAGTTTGACTTTTTGACAAAATAACTATTAAGTTTGATGTCAAATATAACATATAATATATTAAAAATTAATATTTTAGAATGATAATTATCAATTATATTTGAATGATAAGTTAAACTAAGAAATAGTATTAACAAAATTTAAAATAAACAAAAAGTAGTTTAATGCAATATATATATATATATATATTCATACTAATAAAAAGATAAATAAGTATTAAGATATATGTATGCGGTTTGATCGGTTTTGAAAAGTCAATCCGAAATTCGATAAGATCCGGTGGTTTTCACAAAAAGGAAATCCAAACACGTCAAAAAATATTCAGTTTTTTGCGATTTTCGGTTTTTTGGATCGGTTTGCGGTTTTTATTTCGATTGGTTTGGATTTGAGCACCCCTATAAACTCCCATGTAAAAAGTTTTGATCATATTGGTTGCGATATATCGCCACCGATTTTATAAGCAAAATTTATTGTTATTGAATAATTAATATTATAGATGGAATATATTAGTTTATTTTTTAAAAAAAATATAAATTTTAATTTATAATAGTTATCCAAGCGTATTAACATCATAATTGCTTTATATCTTTTCCTTTAAAAACAAAAAGAAACGTGAAAGTCATTTTGGGCCTCTAAGAAAAGAAAAGGCATTGCGTTTTATCTTGAAATTAGTAAAAAAAAAAGATAAAGAAAAGAAGAAAAAAAAAACGAGTTGGTTAGGTGAACATAGACATAGTTTGAGCCGTCACTCTCTAACCTAAAGTACCCAACATAACACTCTTTTTTAGTTGTGTTCTTTGAAAAGCAACATGTATGTAGCCTATATTTGGACCATATGCATATAAATTTTTGTTGCCATATGAATTTTTCATTGTAATTTTTTCATTGTAATTTAATTGTGATTAATCTCCGTTAAAAAAAAATTATATGGACAAGATTTACGAATATAACACAAATATTTTACCATTTGAATTCATTCTTTATTGATTATATATATATTTTTTTAAACGCTTTGTTAGCTATATTATCATATGATTATTTTATTTCTATCCTTTTCGGTCTTTATTCTCTAAGTTTCTATGAATTAACATTTCAAAAATACACACATAAAAAACTAAGAGCACCCTATTTCACATCCAGGGGCGGTGCTACATAGTCACGAGGGGTGCATATGCACACCCTGACTTTTGATAATTATTCCTACTATCCTATTGAAATGTAAGTTTGCACACCCTAACAAAATGTTGTTGCACCCTGCACTCACAGTTTGGAACAATTGCTCAACTTTCAATTTTGTCATTTAATACTAGTACTCAATTTTGTCATCCAACCAATCTTGAAACAACACCAATATAATCAATAAAAAAAAAAATCAATAGCTTTGGGTCTTAAAATTTTAGATTTATTTTATGGATCATGCTAACTAGGGCCCCCGGGGCACTAATTAAGGATACCAAAACAAGTAATTTTTGCATTGAAAATGGTGTTCTCTATACTTCTAAAAGGTCAATTACTCAAGTTCCAAAAATATTTTACCACATTCGTTTCTTAACTAGTGCCCAAGAGGCACTAATTAGCATTTTTCTTATTTTATATAATTTCAATAATGATAAATTGGTTGATTGATTATTCAATAGGGGGTTCTAATAACATATTTGTGTGCTTCGTTGGTTGCTTGTTTATAATTTGGTCGAAATGCATCTTTGGATTTTTGTTCTACGGTTTCTAATAAAGCCATCCACAAATTTGTTTCAATTTTAGCCATGTGAAATTAGTGTTTTCATGAAGCTAATATTTGATTATTGGTTTGTATATACTCAGGTGATAGATAGAAAAACTAACCACTTGATTGTCTACTTGTGTTGTTACCATATCAATACTTATACACCGGTTCAATTTCTTTTTTATTTGATATATTCCTAATGTAATCAATACTTATGTCGAAAAACATAGATAATAAGTTAATTATTCGAAATTTAAAAATATGAAACCACATAACGAATAACCGTCAAACATATAAATGTAATTTGTTTAGTACAATTTAATATATATATATATATATTAAATTGTCGATTACAAATTTGCACCCCCTGAGCCAAGGTCCGAGCACCGCCACTGTTCACATCAACATTTTAATTTAAAATTATCATTTCCACATCTCCCCATCACTCTTAGGTTTAAAATTATCGTATTCATAAGTCACATAGTGTGTGCATAATATCTCTGAGACACTAGTTAACAAAATAAAAAATATACATATTCTTAAAAGTCGTGTATTCAATTGTGAGTGTCAGGTTGCCTACAAAAACGAACTTGGTTAACCGTGGCATTATCCTGCCAGAAGCTCAACTTTGTGTATCGGGATGTGGAGGCGTCGAATCGGTACAACATTTATTTCTCTCTTGTAGCACTTTTGGCTCTCTCTAGGCATTGGTTAGGTCTTGGATTGGTTTTTCGGCAGTTGATCCTCAAAATCTACATGATCACTTCATTCAATTTACTTTTTCAGCACGTGGCCTTCGAGCGCGACGGTCCTTCTTGCAACTTATATGGCTAACATGTGTTTGAGTTGTGTGGAATGAAAAAAATCATATATTGTTTAGAAATTCAGCAAACTCCTCGCATCAAATGTTGGACAAGGTTAAACTTTTCTCGTATTTGTGGTTGAAGATGACAAGCATTAATTTAGTTTCAAACTAACATAGATAGTGGTCGAGTCCATTGCTTTGTTTGGGTATCAACTTATTTTTGTATTTCTTGACGTTCCTCTAGTGGATCCTTTTGTAAACTCTCGTAATTTTTCATAGTACATCTTACGCTGAAGGGATTACTCACTTGATGTTTTTTATATATATCTAAGGAACTCGGCAAAATAGCCCCGTAACTTCGGGAGAAGGGGTGCCTCTTAAGGAGGTCGCAGTGACTAGGCCCGGGCGACTGTTTACCAAAAACACAGGTCTCCGCAAAGTCGTAAGACCATGTATGGGGAATAATTTAATCTTGCTTGTTAAAAAAAAAGTCTTAAAACTATAGAAATTATTCTTTTTCACATAAATATTTTTGTTTAATTCTTGATTTTGTTTCCTTAAATAACAGTAATGACCTCCTCATTTTATTCCCTAAACACACGTTGTGATAGGCACACGATATAAAACAAAGTTGGTCGCATTCCCAAACATTGGTGACGTTTGTTTGTTTCCGCTGTGTGTCCAGTGTCCAGTGTCCACTATAAGTTAACAAACACTCTCATTCGCTCACAAATCCTCTGTGTGTGTGTGTTTCGATTCACCAAATATTGTTGTTCTCTTTATACCCTTTTCAATCACTCTCTGTTTCATCCTTCTGCTATAATACATTACTCTGTTCTTCTTCTTCTTCTGTCCACTTCGATAAAACAAGGTAACATTCTTTTTCCCACAAATAATAAATTCACATGTCAATAATTATCGGATACCTAATTTATTATTTTAGCTTCTAATGTTTCATTGAAAAAATAAATAAATGATATTTGTTTGTTTGGATCTAATGTGTTTAGATGATCACTGCTTTTATTGTTTCATTTCCACCCTTTTGTTTGAATTCATCTTGTTATTTTCATTAAAATGTATTTTGTTATGTCTTGATTTTATTGGTACCTCTTTGTTTGTGCATATGTGTATCAACAATAGTAGAATTTGAACAAATTGCTATTGTTCCGTGATATGTGATTTAGTATAAATTATACTAGTCAAATAGCATAGTGGAATTTATTTTTCATGATCTGCAATTCACAACACTGATGATTATATTTTTTTCCATGATTTGTTTTCTTATTTCCCTATTTATTTAGGATTAGGAGACTTGTATCCCTATAATGAGAGATTAGTATTTAGGCCTGTTTGGATTGATTTATTTGAGCTTATCTACTAGAATAAGCACTTGTGAGACTATTTGGTATAGCCTATGAAAATAGCTTGAGTTATGAAATGTCCTTGAGTTGTTTTCAGCTTACTTCCAAAAGCTCTTCAAGATATCTTATGAAAATAGATTATAACTTATATAAAAATAGTTTGATTTTAGATTATTTTTTGTTATAGAAATAGCTAATACATAAGCACTTATATGATAATCACTTATGCTGCAAGAGCATAATTAAATTGTTTATCCAAACAGAGTCTTAGTCTTTTGTATCAAATAATATTTTGTATTTCTCTCATCCTTTTATTTAAAAATTCACTTCAGCAATTGTTTTTTCCCAGATGGGAGATGTGGCTAAGGACCTTACTGCTGGGACTATTGGAGGGGCAGCACAGCTGATAGTCGGACACCCGTTTGACACCATAAAGGTCAAGCTCCAAAGTCAGCCGACACCACTTCCTGGCCAGGTTCCGAAATATTCTGGTGCAATTGATGCTGTCAAGAAGACAATAGCAGCTGAAGGTCCAGGCGGCTTATACAAAGGTATGGGAGCCCCGCTTGCTACAGTAGCTGCCTTCAATGCTGTCTTGTTTACAGTTAGAGGCCAAATGGAGACATTGTTGAGGTCACATCCTGGTGATGTCCTCACAATAAATCAGCAGGTTGTTTGTGGAGCGGCAGCTGGACTTTCTGTTTCCTTTCTAGCTTGCCCAACTGAACTTATCAAATGCAGGTTAGATGCCACTGTGTTTTTAATTTTCGTGATTTAGTCACATTTTATTTGCGATTCTTTCTATCAATTTGTTTATGATTATTGGCAGATAGTTTGACATAATCACTATATGTCACCATGATCATGGTGTCCTCGTCATTTTGTTGAACTCACTGTGATTCCAAACATGTACTTTGTCATATAAATTTTTACTTAGATGTTTTACCTCTTCGAAAAACAAACTTTTACAGTTGGAACCAACTTTTTTATTCTTGTTCTTTGTTAAGATCTCTGTTACTAAGCCACGCAAATTTGTTTATACTTTCAATGCCCAGGCATTAGTATTTTCAAATATTAGCCATGGCGGCGCCATGATTTGGATATCAGTGGCGGATTTTTGAAAACCGATATGGACAATTTGTGAAGGAAGAGGGTGCCACGGCACAATTTTGGCTTTCCACCATCCGCCATTAATAACATTACCAGGCATAAGAGGTGTGTTGCGATCCCAATATCAACTAGAGATATAGTCAAATTAGTCCCTACATGGTGTGGACATTCCTACCTTCTTGAACTAGCTTTCCGGGTTGAGTCAGGCTTAATTTCGAATTATCTGTTTCTCTTATGATGCATCTATTTAACTGTTCATTTTAAGGAAATGTAATCATTTCTCTCACAATTGATATGTGTTGAGAATCTCACATTGACTAGATATATCATTATCATAATATGAAGTGCGTTATAATGCTTGTGCAAACCTTACCTTACAAACCAGGTTTGTAGGGTTGAGTTAAGCCCAACCCAAATTTTAAGATGATATCAGAGCCTATCCTAGATATATTGGACTAAGATCTCTATCATTCCACCTAGGACTGTTCGCGGTTCATTTCAGACAGAAACCTGAACTGTACCGAACCATAACAGTTCAAAAGAACCAAACTGAACCTTTATAGTCTTCCGTCGACCTATGGTTCATGTTATTCCGCCTACATTAATCCATGCTTCAAATGTCCAGTCTTGAGCGTGATGGGATGTGTCGAGAGTCTCACATCGAATAGAGATATGGCCTATGCAATGCTTATAAAGTATGGACAGTCCTTACTTTCTTACTTTTCAAGCTTGTTTTGTAGGATTGAGCTAGGCACAATCCAGATCTTAAGAACATGAAATCAATGACACATGAGAATAAGTCTAACTTGCTAATTAGTCTTGATTAACTTTTCCTGAATTTACTTTTCAAATTATTATTTAAACAGTTGTATTCAATATGTATTATTCTTGTAACTAAATATTTTGTTACATGATGAATATCAGGTTACAAGCACAAAGTGCACTAGCTGGTTCAGGAGCAGCAACATTGGCAGTGAAATATGGCGGTCCAATGGATGTGGCCAGGCATGTTCTCAGGTCAGAAGGTGGCGTAAAAGGTCTTTTCAAGGGCTTGATTCCCACTATGGCGCGTGAAATACCTGGAAATGCTGCAATGTTTGGTGTATATGAAGCAACTAAGCAATTAATTGCCGGAGGCACAGATACTTCTAAACTTGGTAGAGGTTCTCTGATGGCTTCCGGAGGCTTGGCTGGTGCTGCTTTTTGGTTAATGGTTTATCCAACCGATGTTGTTAAGAGCGTGATTCAAGTTGACGATTATAAAAATCCAAAATTTTCTGGTTCAATTGATGCTTTCAGAAGGATAAAAGCTACTGAGGGAGTTAAAGGCCTGTATAAAGGTTTCGGTCCTGCGATGTTCAGAAGTGTTCCTGCCAATGCAGCATGCTTCTTGGCGTACGAGATGACGAGATCAGCTTTGGGATGATTAATTTATAAGCAAGATTCATAATTGGATATCATTGAGTACCATGAATGCTCATTTTTATTTTTATTTTAAATTTTCAAATCCTACAACATTTTTATCCCATGGATTTGTAATATTGCCACAATGGCTCACGTCTTTTGTTACTTCAAGGAATCATTCTTTTACCAGTGGTAATATATACAAGTAACCTTTTTTTATTTAAAATTGTGTTTAGAAGCTCGGATACATAGTACAATGTCAATAGCGATATACGATATGTCTAAGATACATAAGACATTCACGTTGTCTGACAACAGCTTTTCAAGTTTTAACTTTGAAAAGAGGAGTATTCAAGATTCCAATATTGATTCTGAAGTTGATAGCCATATTTGAATCTAGTTGCATGGTTCTGAAAGGGAATAATGATTCCTATCATTTCAATGTCATGTCTATTTTATTCTTGTTTTGATTATCCTATTAGTAGTTTCCATTGTTAGAAACATAGATTCAACTTTCAAACCAATGTGCACAGATTTAAAATTTGTTCTGCAATTTAGTAGCATGTAACTGCATGTGATTATTTGGAAAGGATCAATTTCATGTAGCTATTGTTCCTCTAAAATGGTCCAAGTTGGAAGAAAAAAAATATAACTTATTTTGCAAAATATACAACTTTTTCCTATTTTTGACAATCACTTTTATACTCATTAGCATTTTTCATTGATATATTTTTATCATATGGTGCTGCCATTTGATTCATATTCGCCCAAAATCAAAATAATCTCCTTGGTTTTAAGTTAAAATGGTTAATTGAGATAGCATTTTATTTTGATTATACATCACTTTGAGTTGCTGTTGGAAATGAGTCGAATTTGGTTCAACTAAAACTCTTTATTTTAGTGCTAACTCTCTGGTTCCCTGGGGAAGGGAGCACCGTTATTCCAAAGTTCGACCGCAAAGTTAAGTCTGACCAAGAATTATTCACACCAATAATCGAACTCATATTTTTTCAAAAGATTTGTCTTAGGGGAAGTTCGTACAAAGAAAATTAGTAATAAACAGAAGCTTTGGGCCATAATAAGCCCATAATTAGTCTTGATGAACATATTAGTATTGATTATACCTAGTCATTGACAAAAAAAAGTGACACCTTATTCACATAAATATAGAAAGAAATTGTCTTTGCCACATAATAATAACAACATAACAAACTAACTAATGTAAGCATGTGACTAGTGATGTGTACTCAAAAATCTCGCTACTCCAACAATAATCTCGCTAAGAAATTATCATTTATTTTCTGAGTTGTAATAATATATCATGAAATTAAAAAATAAATCACTACATATATAATCTAAAATAATAACATAACACATAATTTTTCATCATAACACAAACATTTCCAAAATGGAAGATCCCAAACTACCATCTAATGATTCCTCTTCCATCCCTCTCATTGCTAGACTTGATCACTTGGAATTCATTGTGAGCTTATTTTTAATTCTCATAATGCAATCAATTTTAATTGTCAAACATATCAATTTTGTGACAAATTAATTTTTCATGTGTATTTTTGTAACAGATGAAATATTTAGAAAGAAAACAAAGATGTGGAAGCAATGCTGTTGTTATTGCTAATGATAAACAATCTGCTGAATACTTCAAAGGAACATTGTTGGAACGTGTAGCCTCTCTTGAAAATAGGCTTTTTCAGGTTTAACATTATTTTATTCTATCACTCAATTATACTACTCCATAGAATGGAATAAGCATTGGGTTTTTTTATAATTAAACCAAATCATTTTCCATAATTAGACAAAAAATTATATCACTAGCATGTTGTCTATGTCTTGATTACTAACAAGCATGCTTCATGATATTATAATCATACATCAATGTCACAAAGTCTGAATGTGAGTCGTTCAATATTTTAAATCGGTAATTGTGTGAATTTAGAAATTTAATTTGTTATATAGTTAGATTTGGATTCTCTAATATCAAGAAGCCACACAATCGGTGAATTTACACCACGAATCATTCATATACTTGTTTCATCCTCTTAGAATTAATCGATCTTGATCATGGATTTGATATCGAAAAATTCATATTATATATTCACTAAGTTAATTTAATACGATCTCAATCACTGACTAAGATCAGATGATTGAGATCAACAACTAGGTAAGAGAATTATTTTAGGGAATAAGTTATTTTTTTGACAAAAGGGAATAAAATTCTGAAATCTAGTTGATCTCACATTTATATTGGTTGGGAGCATTATTTTGTGGAAAAATTATCATAACATTATCAGTTGTGTTATTTGGACATCAAAATATTTACATTGTATGTGACACTGAATGCGTTTATCTCTATCTATCTTTTACTTTATACACTTTATTCACATTTCAAAACTACACAAAAAATACTTCACAATGTATTTGATAACAAATTTTTTATGTTCAAACATCATTCTCTAACATTATTCACACATACACATTACAATATTATATGAATTTTAATTATTCTATAGTTTCAATATTTTAGTACCATGTAAATGTATATTGACATGTTAATTTGTTCATGTAGCTTTGTGTAGAGATGGATTCAAGTGGAAGCTCAAATCCTTTGTCTCGTGCTTCCACAATAGCTTCTGGAGAGTCTTCATCCAGCCAAGGATCCAAAGGAGGAGAAATAAGTTACTCATTTCCAACATTCAACAATGTCCAAAATCAAAATGGAGACAATGAAATAATGCCTCAGAATCATAATAACACATACAAGGTAAAATAAACAAATTCATTAGTCTAATAGAAGAGTAGTGGAAATTAAACTTTGTCTATAGTTTATACTGTACTTTATAGGCTTCTAATCTAATTATAAAACCCAATTTAGTGGAAATTAAACTTCTAACTAAACTTGTGTAACTTTTTTTATTATACTCTCAGTCTCTCACCACAAACTAGTCAAACTAAATTTCATGCACTTTTTTTATTAAATTAACTAAAACTCAATTTAATACTTAAGACATGCGACCTAATTCAATTAAATTAATCTTTGACAAATGCGACCTAATTCAATCTTTGACAAAAAATAATACTTAAATTAATCTCTGACATTTTTATACAGGATTAAATTAATTTTTTTTTATTATAATGAATCAAAATTAAAATTTTTAGTTAGAAAATGAAATTGGGCGCTGAAAACAAATGGTTAGGACCATGTTGGGTCTATAGTCTTAAATTAAATTCTTGTGGTAATGGTACTATGAGTGCTTGGAGTATTTAACATTGGATCTTTGTCCTGTTAAGGCAATTATAGTATTATTATTATACTACAAATAGTAAGTTATTGTAGTACATATGAGAAAAAAACAGCACTATGTCTCTTTCACACAAAAGACTATATTCAATTGGCCAATTTCAATTTCACAAAGATATATTTAGAATACTATATAGTTTGATTTTGGTCCAAGACTTACCTAACATGAAAGTTTTATTGGGATCATGTGCATCATGAATGGAGCTTCAAGTATTTTATATCTTTACCATCCTTTTTAAGTTTTATCTATATAAATTATACATAAGGCCCTACAACCAATTAGTTTATGATACAATAAAAAAGGATATTCTTTGCTAGAAACTTCATGTACATATTACTATATATGTCATTATAACCTTTCTAATTTACCTTGGTCAACATCTTATGTAACATATTATTTAATTTAAAAAATAAGTGGTTATATATTTTTACCTTACACCAACACACCCCCGACACATATATATGTCCGATACTGACACATTTAATTATATTTAAATTTTTTATTTTTAAATTATTATCCGTGTCAACATCGTCACATATAGTGTTCTTCGTGATAGTGTTAAAATTTTGATACTAATTTTATATTCAAGAAAAAGAGCTAGAGGCCATCATATATATGGCTAAAGAAGCTGCAAATTATTATTGAAACGAATCTAAGAAACTAAATGTTAATATGACATATAATTAATTAATTAATTAAATTGATTGATGCAGGAAAAAGCAGAGATTGTGCAAGCTCACACAAAAAACAGCTGTTCTACTAATAAGCAACAACAGGTTGTGGTGGCAAAGAATAAAGGCAAGAAGAGTGAAAAGAAACGCAAAGGTGAAAAGAAAACGGTGCCTCCTATTAGTTGGCCACATTTAAAATTACTAGGTTGTTAATTAATTGATTTATTATGGTTTTAACATTGATTTATAATTTCTTTTACTACTTTTGGTTTTGCTCTTGATATTAATTATTATTAGACATATATGTTTGCTATCTATTTGAACTTTGTGGCTGATGAATTAATTGTTCTATATTAGTAGTATCAATATTACTAATTAAAATAAAGCATGTGAGGTTGGATTTTGGTGGATTCATTTGTACTAGTATTTGCTTAGTATGCTTGGGGAAAAGAACCATCACAAATTTTATTTTTAAGGGACAGAAGGCCATGTGAAATTGTGAACTTTGTAAGACTCACATTTCCTTCCAGATTCAGATAATCTAACCTATTTTTAATTATTTTAGTTGAATTATTGGATGAGGGATGCCATCCGTTGGATCTGGATCCATGCAATAAAAAATTCTACGCATTCATGCAATTAAAAACACCAGCGACCGTTTAATTGTAAAAATAAAATAAAAATTTGTATTGTATAAGATTTTTAATTTTAATCGAGCAATGATTGATGTTCTAACTATATGAGTATGATCTTTTCGTTGTTGATCTTATCAGGCACAAGTTATGGTGCATAAGCTATGTTTATGCACCGTGCATAAATATCCAAAATTGCTTAGTGCACCCCCCATATTTCTAATGCACCCCCCAGATTGCTTAGCGCACACCTCATAATTTTAGGGGGTGCATTAGAAATTTGGGAGGTGCGCTAGAAATCTGGGGGGTGCGCTAAGCAAATTGGGGGGTGCACTAAGTAATCTGGGAGGTGCATTAAGCAATTTTAATTATTTATACACGGTGCATAAGGAAAAAGCTTATGCACCATAACCACTCACATCTTATCATTTGAACCACTTTGTATATCTTTTAGTTATATCTTTAAGTGTAAAGTATTTTATTTTATTTATAGTGTCTAATAAAAGTATTTTTTTTTATAGAGAATAAAATCAGTGACTAATTTGTTAAAGAAGAGAAAAATGTGAAGAGTAGAGAAAAAATCACAGTGACTTTAGAGTCATGACATCCTTGTGCCTGCGGTTCCTTTGAAAACATAAGTGTTTGTTTACTTAGCTTCACAGTCAAGAAATCACAAATAGTTTTTTCATCATAAAATTTGAATTAGCTAGAAATGTTACTAAATTTAAATAGTAACATTTTTTTTTATTTAGTAAAAAAAAAAATATTACTAAATCATACGAATAGTGTTGAGTAGTTAAAGTAATTTGAGTTCATGTCAAAAAAGTTGAGAAAATTGAAGGATAAAAATTCAAGCTCTTGTAAAAGAAAGTATACTTGTTCCAATTCGGTCTCAAGTACACATCTCCAAAAGATTATCCGCTATGAGGTTAACTCGTCACGGTTTTGTCCTTTGTAGAAAAAGGTGTTTCGGTTGGTTTGAAAGATGTGTGTGTTGTATATAAACTACCATTTGTTTTAATTACCAAGTGATGTGGACTATTTTGATGTATCCAGAACAATACTTATATACAGGGACGGATCTGTGTAAGGCATAATGTGGCTAGAGCTGTAAAAATGGGCTGGGCTATCAGGCCGGCCCATTAGCCCTATAGTTTTCATGGGTCAGGCTTAAAAAAAAATTTACTGGGTCTTATCGGGCTGGCCCCCTAGCCTATCTTTTTTATGGGCCATCATGGGTTGGCCCCACGGGCTTTTTGGCCTGCCCCTTAAAGAATTTTAAAAAATATATAAAAATTTTCTAAAAATTGTATTTGCTAAAAATAAGGAATTTTAGTTACCATAAAATCTTTAGATAAAATAAATAACAAAAGATGAGATTTGTTAGTTAGGAGGTAATTATTAAGACAAATTTTTTATGATTATCTCTATTTGAAAAAAAAACAAATTTGTTATGATTATCTTTACTTGAAAAGTAAATAATAACAACTAATTTGTGTGCGATACATATGTAGTTTTATTGTCCATTGAATTTTTTTTAAAAAAAAATTTTAAAAAAAATATGAAAGTTTGTTGGGCCGGCCTATCGGGCCATGTAGGCCTTTGCTTATCGAGCCGGGCCTTGGGCCTTAGAGGGTCTGCCCACTTAAGCCCCTTTATATGTCTTGGTCCTCTAGGCCGAGGTGGGCCGGGCCGGCCCCTTTGACAGCTCTAAGTCTGGCTATAGCCACACCAGCCCAGCCAGAATTTTTTGAAAAAAATAAATTATATTTTATAAATAATTTCAAGTCATTCTATATACATATTTGTACAAATATTAATGTAAATATTAGTTTAGAGTTTATTATTGACGACTGTAAATCTCCCGTACACATATCAGTTTTGATATTAGTGCAAATATTAGTTTGTAGTCTATTATTGATGATTTCAAGTCTTTCATTATATGTACAATTTATTTTAAGTTATATAATTTAATTTTATAACAATCAATTTAATTTTGTTTGTCAAAAAATAGTGGTTAACTTGTTGAGCCAGTAAAATTAGCAATTGAACTAGCATATTAATATGAAATGACTTAAAAAAATAACTTTAATTAATATTTAATTTTTTCGAATAAGATAATATGGATAAAACTGAAATAAAAATTAATAATTTATAAACTAATTGAATTATCTTATCAAAATAAATTATAAGCTAATAATTTGAGTTCAATATATTTTGGTCCAATTATTCAAAAAAAAAATATATATATATATATATATTTTGGTCCAAAGTAGGATCTTGTGAAGTATAAAATAATAGTGATATGCATGATTTAACATATACTCAATAAGTTATAGTCTGTTTTTTTTAATAGAAATTTTGTCGTTTCTTAGATATAGTTTGTTGATTTCCTTTTTTAAATAGAAATTTTCTAATTTGTTGGTTTGTTGTTGTTCTTCTTTTGAATATACATGTTGTATTAGTAGTAATTCATACATTATTTGTTGTTCAACTAAAATATTAGATAAATAATTTTTTTCTTCAGTAATACTTACTTTTTAGCCCCACTGATATTTAAAGTCCAGGTCCGCCCCTGCTTATATAACTAACCCCGTCAAGTAGGGATGGATGCATGTGTCGCCCATTGGGGGCTTAAGCCCCCACCAAAATAAATCATAATTCCTTTAATATTAGTAGTATATTTTTTGTAAGCCCTCATGAGTAAAATACATTTAATTATCATTAAACTCTTAAATTTTAAAATAATTTTTCCAGATATGTTTATAATATCTTATAAATTTCATTTACTAAAATTTAAAAAAATTTATCAGTTGATGAATTTAGGAAAAATGCATTCAGAAGTTCTTTAAGTTTCACGTTTGTAACAGTTTAATCATTTAAGTTTTTCAGATAACAAATTATAAACCTAAATGGCCTATTTATTACCTAAAACTTTTAAAGGACCTATTTGTTAACTAAAAACTTAAAGGACTTAATTGTTACAAACACAAACCCAAGATGCATTTGACCATGAATTAAATATAAATTTTTTAAACGATAAAAGTTCAGATAAAAGTAATTAAATTCATGACCTAAAATCAAATTTTCAGCTCTTTTCTTGTGGAGTAACTTTGTATGATGTTATAATATATACCTGCAAAAAAAAATCATTTAAAAATACACTTTAGTTTAACAGTACGGATCGAAATTGATTGTAGAATAATTTTCTAGAGACTAAAACATGATAAAAATTAAGTAAACACTAAGCTTAGAAGATCCCTATTTTATTTTATAACAACAAAAAATATATTTAACCCTATATAATTAAAAATGGGGTTTGCTAATTTAGACCCACCCAAAAATATGAAGGTCTAAATTAGCAAGGTGCACCTTTTCTATTATGACTAAAAATATCATTTTTCCACTATTTCAAATAAGTTCAAAGTAAAGGACAATTTTGGAGTTTTATAAAAAAAACAGCAAAACATATTTTATCCTTCCTTAAAATTTTCAAACAATATTTTTCTAATAAAAAAACATAAAATTGTTTAATAAAAGTGGGTGTAAATTAGCAAATGGGCGCACAACGTTTAATAAAATTTACCTAACTAACCTTCAATTCTCTAGTGTAAAATAACTAAATATCAAGGGATTTTTTTCCAAAGTAAAAAGATGCACCTTACTAATTTAGACCTTCAATATTTTTAAGTGGGTCTAAATTAGCAAACCACATTAAAAATATATTCAACCATATATATACATATACTTTAGTTTTCAACCTCCATAAACAAAATTTTCTGGAACTGTCACTGCCGTCAAGAAAGGTAAAAAAAATACTATGCAATCATATAGTGGCTACAAACTGACAATATCTAGTTGCGCCATGATTATCTTTTGTACTCTTTAGAATACTAATGTCTAATACTCTATCATATTTGTCATAATATTAATTGTTGAGATTTACTTTTCGCACCCCTAACATTTTTTTTCACCCTATGGCTTTCCCATTTTAACTCCTCGTTACTTGTGAAGCGAATGTGAAAATTACATAAAAGGGAAAAACAATGTTTGCTTGCTGTGAAGGTGTGAAAAACACAAGAAGGCAGGGTTGAATTGTGTTTTTAGTTTAAAAAATTTCTTCTAAGGTAGACAACTTATCAGATTTTGCAGCGGATAAAAGATAACACAAATCACACACACAAAAGCAAGAGTAAGAGAGAAAGAGAGAGACAGAGATTTATACCGGTTCCCGTCACAAATCGAGAGTACTCCAGTCCCCTTGCACTTCCAAGGGAGTTTACTATAATCACAAAAGATTACACTTGCTCAAGCACACAGGCAAGAGACTTCCTATGCTCAAGTAATCCTTACAAGAGACTTCCTATGCTCAAGCAATCCTTACAAGAGACTTCCTATGCTCAAGCACACAAGCAAGAGACTTCAAACAACTTACAAAAAGAATAACAAAGTTTATGAACACTTGATACATAAATCAATGTTCAAAGAATATAAATACAACTCTAAAGCAAGACTTAACTTAGAATTCTAACAAAAGAAAACTAAGGCTCGGCTACTATAATGATCAGAAGTTGAAGCTTGAGTCTTGGATGTTCAAATGAGTTCAAGTTGTATTCAAGTTATTTTTGTGCTTTAGATGATTTTGACAGAGTAACAGCTCGTTTCAATAAAGATACCCTTACAAGCTTTAGAGTCAAATTTCTTGAGATGGACTTTGTTATTTAGAATGTAACATGTACAACCAAATTGATGAAAATAAGAAATATTGGGTTTTCTTCCTCTAAAGAGTTCATATGTTATTTTATTCAAAATAGGTCTTATGTAGATTCTGTTTTGAATATAACAAGCAGTGTTAACAGCTTCTGCCCAAAAGAATTTTGCTAAATTATTTTCATGCATCATGGTGCGTGCCATTTCTTGTAAAGACATATTCTTTCTTTCTACAACTCCATTTTGTTGTGGAGTTCTAGGAGAAGAGAATTCATGGAGAATTCCATGTTCTTCACAAAAAATTTCAAAAGGTTAATTTTCAAATTCACCACCATGATCACTTCTTACTTTCAAAATCTTGGAATCTTTTTCATTTTGAATTTGGGTGCAGAAGATGCTGAACACTTCATATGTGTCATCTTTAGTTCTCAGAAATTTAACCCAAGTCCATCTACTATAATCATCAACTATGACTAATCCATATTTCTTACCATTGATTGAAGCAGTACTAACTGGTCCAAAGAGATCAATGTGTAAGAGTTCTAAAGGCCTAGAAGTAGAGACAATGTTTTTATTCTTGAAAGAACTTTTGACAATCTTCCCTTTTTGACAAGAACCACAAAGTGAGTCTGAGTGATATTTGATTTTAGGAAGGCCTCTAACAAGATTGTCCTTACTAAGCTTGGAGATCAATCTCCAGTTAGCATGTCCTAATCTTTTGTGTCAGACCCATTTTTCATCACTCAGTGTCAAAAGACAAAACACTTGTTGTTCATTTAAATCAGAAAGATTGGCTTTATAAACATTGCCCTTTCTATTGCCTTTAAACACAATGGATTGATCAGAATTTCTGATTACAGTACATGTATCCTTATTAAACATGACATTATAATTACTGTCACATAATTGACTTATGCTAAGTAAATTATGATGTAGTCCATCTACTAACCAAACATCAGAAATTGACAAAGAAGAATTACCAACTGTACTTATACCAATGATTTTGCCTTTCTGGTTGCCACCAAACCCTATTGTTCCACCCTCTTGCAGACTCAGGGTGTGGAATAAGAGCTTGTCTCCTGTCATGTGACGTGAGAAACCACTGTCTAGATACCATGAGCTTTCTTTTCTTCTTTGGGTGCATACCTGCAGTATACACTATTTCAGATTTTGGTACCCATATTCTGATGGGTCCATTTTGGTTAGTTTTATGAAATTTATTCTTCTTCTTAGGGTGTTCAGAAGATCTAGAGTCAACTGAGCCTTTAGGAAAAGGTTTAGGCTTATGTTGTCTCTTAGATTCTCCTCTTGAGTGTGTCAGAGAACCAGTTACCAAGTTTGCTCTAGAAGTACTGGTGCCTCGCTTATTAACAGGCTTTGGTACTCTGATAGCTTTAACTTGAGTAGACATGGATACTGAAGTGAGTGGAACCTTAGTTTTAGAAGACTAAGGATCAGAAGATGTGTGATCTTCTGGTACCTTATCTTGCGGTTCAGAGGTCACTAGAGTATCAGACACAGTCATAGGTTCTAAACTACCTTTAGTAAGATTAGAATAAAGTCCAGAAGGTGGTTTGCTTAAGCAGACAGATTTGCTTGTGTTCTCTTTATCAGAAGATGTAAGGGAACCAAGTCCTTGTCTCTTATAATGATTACTTCCACCATAAATCATAGAAGATATCTTAGTTTTGTCAATGTTATGATGAACAAACTCTTGAAGAGCAATTTCATACTCATCATAGGGTTTCTACAACCGTCGCAATGTTTTCTTATCTATGCGGGAAAAAATTTCATCTTAGCGCCTAAACCTTTGTTTCCAAAAAAAAATTTGAAAATTGCAACCCTCCCTCACACTCAGACAAAAGCACTTGCTGCTATGTTACCAAAAACACAAAACACTTTACAAAACAATTGAAGAACACCAAAAATCTCAAAACACCATCTCTCATCTCCCTCGTTGTCGTTCACCGTTCTTCACCGACCATGACCATAACTCACCTCTTCATCGCAGATTCTTATCACAATCCTAATCCCTAACTCCTTTCTTCAACAACCCTAATCCCTAAATCAATTTATTTGTTCCCTAAATTGCTAAATCCCCCAAATCGCAAGTGACCGATTGTTCTCCCATATTTCCCGTTGAGAAGAGTTTGTTCTTCATCTAAGGTTCAGGTTCGTTTTGTATTTCACCGTTCTTCATCTAAGGTTCAGGTTCATTTTTCCCGTTCACTTATTAGGGGTTGATGTTAGGCTAGGTCAAAGTAGGGGTGTGCAAAATATACAGTTAAAAGGCCCAAACTCATAACTGGATCCAAATCCGTTTTAAAAAATCCGGATTTTGGTATATGGTTATTAACCAAACCATTTTCATCTGGTCGGTTATCCATCCAAATTAAATTTTCGGATTTGGTTTAAATTGGTTATTATATCATTTTCAAATTTGTTTTTGTCAACAAAAAAAATAAACAATATTTTTTTTTACAAAACAAACAAATATCCGTTTTTTTTTACAAAACAAACAAATATCTTTTTTTTTGACAAAAAAAAAAACAAATATCCTTTTATTAAAATTAATTCACGCACACACCATCACCGATTCACCATGTACGTGTGATCTCTGCAATTGTGATTTGCGATGAACCCTAAATCCCAAATCTACAATAATCTCTCCAATTGAACCTTAATCGACGATATTCTCTTCCAATCGAACCACACTCATTCTCTCCAATTGCTTCCAGATAAAAATAAAAAATAAAATATTTTTAGAAAATAAACAGCACGTTATCTTTACACTAATAATTTGTATACTCTTATCTCGTTGAAATTGGAAAAAAGAAATCTAGAAGAAGGAATGTGAATGTTCTTCTTCACATGTTTTTTTTTTCATCTCTTTCAAACACATATCAAAAGCAATTTGCTGCAAAGAATAAAAAAAGAAAAGTGTATTTTTTTACCGTCTGCGTAAAAAAAAAACAGTTAAAAATAACCAGTTTAAAACTGGATTTAAAAATTAACCGTTTTTAAACCGGCTTTATAAAAATATCCGGTTATGTATCCGTATCCAAATTTATAACTGGTTATATAACCGGTTTATAAAAAATAATGGTTATGGTCATGTATCCAAATCCATATATCTGGTTTTGGTTTGGATATAATTTGGTTTGGCAAAATAACCGACCATGCACACCCCTAGGTCAAAGCGCTTGCTGTTTGTTCTGTTTCTGGTTTTGTTGTTGCGGTTCTGTTTTGTTTGTCTGAGTTTTGATATCAGACCCTGTGTTTTTGGGTGCTAGAGTATTTTTAGCTAATTTGTTGTATCATGTAACCTCTTATCATTTCTTGTTCTTTGTTGTGTTTTAATAAAATTTGATTTGCAGTTCCAAAAAAAATTAGGAACTTAAAAAATATGAACAAAGTTCTTAAAAAAAGTTAAGAATTGCTTGACATGAGAAAAACAAAGTTTTGTGTTCTGATAAATTTCAAAGCACTAATGAAACTCAACTAATATATTGAATTTAGATTAGTGATATATTGAAATTTCAAAGCACTATTTTGCAGTGTTACAATTATAATATTCATAGTATAAGTGTAAAAATTGCGGTGTTTATTGTGAACCATTGTTTAGGTGCAGGAATTTATCTTATAACTTTAATTATAAGCTTCAGATCCTAGATATAGTTAGCTAATAGCAAAGGCTGTTTCATGTTTGTTCTTTCTGTTTTGTATTTTCATGTCATATCTCATCCATAACTTAATTATAAATTTCCAATCTACCATTTGATTGGTCTTGGGACCCGGGAGATTGTTTCTTGCGTTAGTCGTGGTGGTGGTTTATTGGATTTGGCTTCTTTGTTGGGCGTGTGGTGCTGCTGCTGCTGTTTCGGTCTTGAGCTTGTAACAGGTTCTGGTTTTTTGTGGGGTCGCTGCTATGTATTTGTTGTTTTTATTTCCTGTTGCTGTTTGTTTGTTTTGCCTTTGGCTGCTTTGGGGCTTAGTTTTCCCCTTCCTGTTCTTGTTGTATCTACCATTTGATTAATTTAGTTTTCCAATCTACTATTTGATTAATTTTTAATTTGGCCTAGTCAAATTTGAAGTTTTTCGTCATTCTTCAAATGTGTTTTATGGGAATCAACCTTATATTCTTCCACCGCAAACTAAGTGTGTTGCGGGAATGGATTCATGTGTCACTTACACATTCACTACAAATGAGGCTAGAAATTCTCAATTTATTAATTTATGTAATTCTTCAAAATTAGATTATAGATTAGACTATATTGTTCTTATGGTTGACCTGAATATAGTTAGTTTATCATGAACTTTGTTTGAAAATATGATATAATTGGTTATTAGTTAATTTCTCTTCAATTAAGTCAAAACTACTACTTTTGCTAAATGTATTATTAATAGTAGCTTGAAAGAGGGTGGATCATTCCTTCTTCGCATAAGCCGCAAGATATCACACTTGCCTAATTATTTTTAATCAGTTTGAGCATTTCAGCCTCTATTATGTAGCTGTGTTTTTTTAGGCCTGTTGTTTTGTTGTTTTAATGTCAAAAACTCATTTAAGATTACTTAACTTTATTGTTGTCTCTTGTTTGTTCGATTTGGTCATTCATGTGTTTCTCTACTTTGTTTACTCATACAGATAGTGATTGGATTCAACTAAAGAAAGTAGCATTTCTGAATATTGCAAGGAAGTTTGTGGAATTTCCCATAATATTTGAAAATTGGAAAGGCATTTCACGTGACAAGAAAACTGAATTTTATGATCAAAAGATAAAGGTATCATTGCTAAAAAACTGAGTATTTTTTTTATCTAATGTTTGTTTTGTTAACTAACTATTGTGTTATGATTCTTTTGCAAGACAAAATTTGTTGTTAATGATGAAGACAACAAAAAATATATCCTCAAGAGTATTGCAACGAAATGGAGGAATGCCAAATCTCAATTATTTAAAAAATATTATAAATGGGATCTTACTTTGGAGGAAAATCTTCGAAATTATCCACGTTGTATTGACCCAAATAATTGGGCTGCTTTTGTCCAATATAGGCGGAAGCCAAAAACAGTGGTAATGGGCTGCCTTTGTTCACTGTCGTGATTTATTTTTTTGTTTTGTTACACTGTCGTGATTTGTTATCAATGCAGGAGATGGCACGAAAAAATGCAGCAAATCGTGCAAAGCTAAAGATGAATCATACACTAGGGACTAAGTCCATTGCAAGGACACAAGAAGAGTTGGTATGATTCACCCAATCTATTATTGATTGTATGCTTAATGACACAAGTACTTATTATATGTATTTACTTGTAGGAAAAAAGATCTGGTCGAAAATATAGTAGGGGAGACATGTTTGGAGTTAGTCACAAAAAGCCTAATGGGTCATTTGTCAATGACGAGGCTAAGAAAAAAAATGTATGTGCATTATTGAAATTTTTAATTTTTATTGTCTTGGTTGTTTGAACTTGTATTAGAGGGCTGGTAGTTTGCATCTGTCTCTGGTTTTTAGTTTCCTCTTTAGCTTTTCTAGCTTTGTCTTTTGATTTCTTTTGTACTCTTTGCCTGGTGCTTTTTCCTAGCCTCAAAGTACTCCTTGTACTTTTTGTGCTTTAATAAATTCATTTGATATTCAAAAAAAATTAGTAGTATGTTGCTGCTGCTGAATTGTTTTTTATTTTGTTTTGTGGTTACTGCAACTCTGTTGTTTTGTGTTGTATCTTGAGTATGCTGCTGCAATTCTGTTTTATGGCTACTGCAATGCTAGTTGTATGAATAAAATTCATTTCATAATCAGGACCAATTACAAGCTGAAATTGCAAAGACTCATTTAGAGAATGAAGCATTTGTGAAAGTCTTTGGAAAAGAACATGGTGGATTTGCTCGTAGTATGGGACTTGGGGTAACACCATCTCAGCTCACTACTGCTCGCTCTCCAAGATTGACATCTTCCTCGAAGGATAAAGAGAAGATGAAGCAAATGCAAGCTGAAATTGATTCGCTTAAGGACAGGGCTTTACAAGTTGATATCTTGAAGGAGCAGGTTGCATTCTTAATGCAAAAACATAATTCTAATGGAAATCAGGTAATTGTGTTATTCTTATTTAGAGCTATTATGTGCCCTTAGTAAGAAGCCAATATATGTTATGCCTTGCATGTGCAACTAGTAGTTTACGATTGTATAAATACTGTAGATTATACTATTATATAGCTATTAATTGTTGTATTGTAGATTATACTCCTATATAGCTGTTAATTGTTGTATAGGATTATTATAACAGCATAATTAGAATTGCATGCAAAGTTTAAGCAAATTATATGAAGGGTTTGTCTTACCAATTGCATCAACAGTGGTTTTCCCATTGGTGTCATTGCCTTTTCAACAAAAAAAGTTTGTTTGTTGTACTGCTTCCTGCAAGTCAGGCATTCTAATTTATAAGTGTTTTTTTGCACTGTTTGTGCATATATGACACTTATTTTCTAATAATTTTCTAATAAAAATTTGCTGAATTTTTTAAAAAAACCTAATATTATATATTTTTGTTTTTTCAGGTACCCGAATGAGACAAGTCAAGGATGGTAGGCGTTTTGAGTATAGAGCTAACACTAACTAAGGATCATCAAGCAACATCACATAACATAGAGAATATTTAGATATTTTTGTGAACTTCTTATTTTGACGCAATGCTTATGTTTAGGAGCAACTCTACTAATATTTATGTTTTTAATTGTTTGAACTACATTAGTTTTGTTTCTTTTTGAGTTTCAAGTACTTTAATTAGCTTTTTGATGTATGAAAGTTGTCATTATTTGAATGAGATTAAGTAATTTATATCTATATACTTATTCATTATAATTTTCTTACTCTTGTATGGATATTTTAATGCAAGGCTTAATTAATAAGCTATAAAAATAAAGAAAACAAATATAAAAAATAAAAAAAACAAATTTTAAATTAATACTAAAAAGATATTTGCGACGGTTTTATAACCGTTGCAATATATGTGGTTAAATCTTGGGACGGTTTGAAATCATGGTTACGACGGTTTTTAAAACTGTCGCAATGTTTAAATCTCTTTCCTGAAAAAATATTGAGACGGTTTGAAATCATGGTTACGACGGTTTTTAAAACTGTCGCAATGTTCTGTTGCGACACTGAAATCATCAACGGTTGGACAACCGTCGCAGATGTGCAATTGTGACACTTTCAACCGTCGCAAACTGCAATTTTAACCGTCGCGAAGTCCTTATTTTCTTATAGTGTTCATTATCTGGTGAACCAACAACCATGAGTGCCAGATTTGCTTCTT
The DNA here is from genome assembly GCA_030408175.1 of Trifolium repens. Lineage (NCBI taxonomy): Eukaryota > Viridiplantae > Streptophyta > Magnoliopsida > Fabales > Fabaceae > Trifolium > Trifolium repens. Next base: position 17,024,703 of record CP125845.1, on the reverse strand, counting down.
CAGCTTCTTCATCATCAGATAATTCATTGATATCTTCCCATGTGGCCATCAAACTCTTCTTAGCCTTATTTTTTATTGTGCTTTTCTTTCCTTTGCCCTTGGTGTTGAGTTCAGGGCAATCAGCTATGAAGTGTCCAGGCTTGTGACAATTGAAACAATTCTTTGTGTCATACTTCTTCTCTTTGTTACCGGAATTTCTTGAGCCAAATCCTCTGCTTGAGTAGTTCTTGCCCCTCCTTGACCACTTCTGGAACTTCTTGGACAAGAGTGCAAAAACATCATCATCTGATCCATCTTCTTGGTCATCTACAGAAGATTCCTCAGCATCAGATTCTACAACCTTAGCTTTCAGAGCCTTAGAGGAAATAGAAGTTGATGGCAGAGCCACTGACTTTAATTTCTTCTGAGGCTTATCAGAAGATAGTTCAATCTCATGACTCATGAGTGAACTTATCAACTCCTCTAAGCCAAAAGTGTCCAAATCTTTTGCTTCCTGTATGGCAGTTACCTTAGGCCTCCACCTTGTAGGTAAACTCGGAATCTTCTTTACATGATCAGAAGTAATATAACTTCTCTTTAGAACTTGGAGACCAGCCACTAGAACTTTGAACCTAGAATACATAGATTCAATGTTCTCATCATCTTTCATTCTAAAGAGTTCATACTGTTGGATCAGAAGTGTAGCCTTTGCTTCTTGAACCTGTTTGTTCCCTTCATATGTGGAACATAAGGAGTCATATATACTCTTTGCAGTAGACTTGTTTGTAATCTTTAGATATTCATCATGAGATATGCAACCAAAGAGAATATCCTTGACCTTGTGATGTTTCTTATAAGCCTTCTTCTCCGTATCAGTAAACTTCTTTCTTGCTTCAACAGATAACTTTCCTCTTTCATCTAGACCTTGGAAAGATACCCCTTCTTCAACTAAGTCCCAAAGCTCATCATCTATACCAATAAGATGACTATATATTCTATCTTTCCACACTACAACATTTTTGGTCTCTGGCAACACTTGTTCTTGGAACATGTGTAAATTGTTGCCTAAAAATGGATCTGGGGACGCTTTGTGATTATTGCCAAAAAAGTACTTGCAACGTCTTACAAATGTCCCCTAAAACTCTTCTGGGAACGATTTTGAAGCGCCTGTAGCATATATCTTCGGCAACAACTGACAATCGTCTCTTAAAGACTTATTGGGAACGATTTTACATTGTTGCATTATTTCTAACTAAAGGCTACATTTTTCAAATGTTGCATAAAAATTTCACACACCAAAATTTTGGTGGCAAGCTTCCCTCCACAATGAATCACACACCAAATAATTAGGCGGCAATCTTCCCTCCACATCTAAAGTTTTTTTTTGGTACAACCTCCACATCTAAAGTTATTGTTTGCTTATCATAAAAAAAAATAAACATTCTAATTCTATGAAAGAAACAAAAAACAAATTGTTCCTTCTAACTCTAACACAGAAATAAAAAACAAAAAACAAAAAATAAACATTCTCATTCTAACCCAGAAACGCAGAAACAACGAAACCGACCTCTTCCTTCTCCAAATCGTTCCTTCTGTCTCCAAATCGTTACCGTCTCCAAAACCCTTTAATCTCCAAATTGCTTTCATGAAACCCTCGTGAGAGATGCAACTCGTTTTATCTCTAAATCCTTTGAATTCGAGAACGAGTGCATCTCCGCCGTAACCGAGTTCAAGACGCCGATTGACCCCAAATTCCTCCGATTTGTACACTTAGTTGCCTCCTATCTCTTTAATTTCGCATAGAAATATATATTGTACTGTAATGAGGTTGGGGTTTTCCATATGCCTTTTATTTAACTAAATTCCATATATTTTGTACTTGAACTACTACTTCACTACAAATGAAGCTTGAAATATTTGTATATTAATTGTATTTTTTCTTGGAGTTATTGAGTACTGTTTTATTTTTAAGTTAATTATTTTAAAGTTTAGATTTTTCTAAAAAAGCCCTTCTTTTTGGTGTTCAAAATTTTGACTTTGTATTGTATTCTAAATAGGAAAATGAGAAATGTGTTGCATTTAGTGTGTTTCATAGAAGGGTGTTGGTCATATGACAGTTTAAGTGTGTGTGTGTGTGTGTGTGTTGAGTGACAAAAAAGAGTAAAACAAAGAAAAAGGAAAATTTGAGTGAAAATTGAGTGAAAGTAGAGCTACTACTAAACTTGCATAGCATGCATATGTAGATGATATAATTGTATATGAAGTGCTACTTTACCATCAATCTTTCATTTTTATGAACTGTCAAACAATAACATTTTTATGAGGTAATGATATGTTATACATTATTTCTTGTTCAATGAACTGTTCACAAGCATAGTCATGTTATTTGAATGTGCTGAATTAGTCTGAGTAATTTCTGGTGGACTGATTATATTACTTAGATGTTTCTTCCTTGACAGTTGCATTGCTCTGATTTTGTGTTCTTTAAATGATCTGTACCACCAGTGAAAGAGATTGTTGAGAATAATATTTCATCAATATAGTTTCTTGTAGATAGCATTATATTTTGTGTTTGTTATGTGTAACAGTGACATTTATCTAGCCTTTGTTTTGTGAAACTTTTCTTTTATTTTGTATGTTGATTGTATAGTTATGTCCGGTATTGTCTAGCTTTAAAGATTTCATCTATATTCTCATGGTACTATGATTTGGTTTTATCTTAGTGTCCATTAATGTTTTTTAACTATCGAGTAGTCGCACTGTTATACAAAAAGCACCTAACTCAAGTTTATTAACTTCTTGAACATATGGTATGTAGAAGCACGGTTTCGACACATTCTACATTTTTGGTACTTTCGGCGTTGTTGCGTTCCTAGCTGCGTTTTCAGTTTTGGTGCATTTCGGCATTGCTGCGTTCTTTCTTCATTGTGTTGTTCAGGTATTATTTTTCACAACCCATTCTATGTGTTTGACATATTTGATTTAGTTTTTTGTTTTGAAAATGAAAATGTATGCTGCTTGTTTTGATCTTGCTTCTGTTTTGATTCTACTTCTGTTTTGTTGTAATTTTTTTTTTTATTCTGCTTCTGTTTTTAATTTGCTACAACTTCTTTAGTTAAGAAAACTACTTGCATGTGTTTCAATTAAAATTGAAAGGGTGATTCTTTCCATATAGCAGTAATTTTAGCCTCTTTTAATTCATCTATAAGCCTTATGATACCTTAAAATTATTATTTCCCTATAAGCTTATATAGTAATATTTTGTTTCTTTATAGTAAACTAAACATGATAAACAAGGATTGGGTTGAGTTGCCTCCAGATAGTGAAGGTTATAGGGATGATGTTGATTACTTTTTAGATATTGCATACACCGAAGGAATAATTGAAGGAATAGAGATTTTGTGCCCTTGTGCTATATGTTGTAATGATAGTTGGGAAGAGAGAGATGTAGTGTATGACCATTTATGTAGCAAAGGATTTGTAAAGGGATACACAGAATGGATTTACCATGGTGAAGATAACATTCTTATGGATATTGATGGGGATGCTGATGATGAAACATCATCTGATTCATCATCTGAATCACCATCTGATGATCAAACATCATCTGATGATATTGATGGCTTACTGTTTGAGACGTTTAAAGATGTTGCCGAAGAAGGTGGAGTACATGAAGGGCTAAATGAAGACGCAAAAAATTTTTATAAACTAGTTGATGATGCAAATCAAGAGTTGTATCCTGGTTGTGAAAAATTCTCCTCGTTATCATTCACCATTCGAATGTATTTGTTGAAATGTCTCCATGGATGGAGCAATGCATCATTCACCGCTCTCTTAGAGCTGTTGAAAGAGGCTATGCCAGAATTGAACATCCCTGTCTCTTTTAATAAAACAAAGTCGATGATAAAGGATTTGGGCTTAGACTATAAAAAGATTCACGCATGTCCCAACAATTGCATGTTGTTTTGGAAAGAGCATGGGGAAGATGACTCGTGTCATCTTTGTGGAGCATCAAGGTGGATTGAATATCCTGAAGTTGAATGTGATCTTGAAGAGTCTAAAAAACCTCACAAGGTTCCTGCCAAAGTTCTAAGACATTTTCCTTTGATTCCAAGATTAAAAAGACTTTTTATGTGTTCAAAGACAGCTGACACATTGAGGTGGCATGCAGAGGAGCGTTCAAGGGATGGTAAGTTAAGGCACCCTGCTGATGGACAAGCATGGAAAGACTTTGATGCAAAACATCCAGATTTTGCTCTTGAGACTCGTAACATCCGGCTTGGGTTGGCGAGTGACGGGTTTAATCCATTTAGGACTATGAGTCTTTCACATAGCACATGGCCTGTTGTATTAACAATATATAATTATCCGCCAAATTTGTGCTTGAAGGCAGAAAACTGTTTGATGTCATTACTTATTCCTGGGCCACGGTCCCCCGGAAATGCAATTGATGTGTATATGCAGCCACTTATAGAGGAACTTAAGATATTGTGGGATGTCGGTGTAGAAACATATGATATCTCAAAAAATAAATCATTTCAGATGCGTGCAGCTCTTTTGTGGACTGTGAATGACTTCCCTGCATATGCTATGCTATCTGGTTGGAGTACTAAAGGGAAGTTTGCTTGCCCTGCATGTAATCATAAAACTTCTTCAACTTACTTAAAACATAGCCGGAAGATGTGTTATATGGGTCATCGAGTCTTTTTGGATTCAAATCATGTTTGGAGGGCAAATGCAGCTTCTTTTGATGGAAAAACAGAATATAGGTCTCCACCCACCTTGTTAGGTTCAAAAAGGATTTTAAAAGACTTGAAACACATCCCCGATGTATTGGGGAAGAAATATAAGAAACAAAGGTCTGGTCCATGGAAGAAAAAATCTATCTTTTGGCAATTGCCATATTGGAAGGATATTTCCTTGCGCCATAATTTAGATGTTATGCATGTAGAGAAGAACATTTGTGATAATATAATTGGGACTCTCTTAGAGATTGAAGGGAAGAAAAAGGATCATGCGAAAGCTCGTTTGGACCTACAACGCATGGGGATTAGAAAAAACCTCCATTTGAAGGCAACGAGTGATGGTAAGAAAACTCAAATCCCTAAAGCATGTTTCTCCCTAACAAAGCATGAGAAGTCTATTTTTTGTAGTGTTTTAAAGACAGCAAAACTTCCTGATGGCCTTGCTTCTAATATTTCTCGATGTGTTCAAGTTAATGAAGGGAAAATTTCCGGGTACAAGAGTCATGATGCTCATATTATACTGCATTACTTGTTGCAAGTGGCAATAAGAGGGATAACCCCAAATCAAGTTTCCATACCGTTGATTCGGCTTTGTTCCTTTTTCCGGCGTTTATGCCAAAAGGTTATAGAGGTGAAAACTTTGGATCACTTGGAAGTAGAGATTGCTGAAACACTTTGTCAATTGGAGCGTATCTTCCCTCCAAGTTTCTTTGACATAATGGTTCACTTACCAATTCACCTTGCAAATGAAGTCAGATTAGGTGGACCGGTTCAATTTCGATGGATGTATTATATGGAAAGATATTTGGGTGATTTAAAATCTTTTGTTCGTAATAGGAGTCGGCCAGAGGGTTTTATTGCTGAAGCATACTTGGTCAAAGAATCTCTAACATTCTGTTCAAGATATTTGTCTAGTGGGGTAGACACAAGGATGAATAGAATGACACGAAATAGTGATGATAATCCTAGCATAGGTCATCCGATTGGGGGAAAGAAACTAATTTCTCTTGATCAGAAGTCTCAAAACCTAGCTCATGGTTACATTTTATACAATTGTGACGAAGTGCAAGAATACATTAGGTACAATCATCTACTTGCTACAACATTTCATTCTCACAATAAGTTTCTTTTTCCTTTGTATTGAAAAATTAGTTATTTGTTTTTGTAGAGAGCATAAGGTTAATGTTCACAATCCTCGAAAAAGAAGTAAGTCAAGCAAATCTAACAATCAAAGAGAAAATTTTATTCAATGGTTTGAAACACGTCTCATGGATGAGAACATCGCCGATTGGTTGAAGGCGTTGTCTATGGGACCAAATGATATTGCTAAAAGGTATTCTGGTTATGTTATTAATGGTTACAGATTTCATACAACAAAACGCGAAGCAAGGCTTAAAACACAAAACAGTGGTGTGACATTAGAAGCAGTAACTCAAGTTCTTAGAAATGCAAAGGATGAAAATCCAAAAACAATTTGTGTGACTTACTATGGGGCAGTAAAAGATATCATTGAGATAGATTATTATGGTCAAAAAAGTTATGTATTGTTTAAATGTGATTGGTTTGTGGCTGAAGTTGACAAATATGGGGCAACATGTGTTTACTCTAACAAAAAATACTACAAAAATGATCCATTTGTGTTGGCATCTCAAGTTCAACAATGCTTCTTTATTGAAGATCCTTTTAACAAAAATAGACACTATGTTTTGAAGGCAATTCCAAGGGAAACATGTGACATGGGTGAATGTTTGAGTTCAGAAGGCCAAGATTATGATATTTCACCAAATCTGGATGTATCAAATGATGATTGTGAAGTTGATTTAGTTAGGGAAGATGTACCAGATGAAATCTTCGAAATACCTTTGTCAGAACTTCGCAAACAAGGAAAAAAAGAGAGTGATGATGACACAAGTGTTAAAAGTGATGACGAATCTACTGATGATTCTAGTACTTGTTAAGCAATGCTTTTTTAGGTAGTGTGTACCATGTCTTTTCCCAAGTTGTTAATCGTTATTATTTTGGTTTGATCATTTTTTACAAATATTTGTTTATCAATATTATTTTGTTCATATATTGTGTTTGAACATTAATTGTATTGTATAATTATGTAATTTTATGTTTTTTCCTCTTTGTAGTTCAACATTGTAGCCATAATGGACAAAGTAAGATGTGCAAAAGATGGTGGATCTCCTAGAAAGATTGACAAAACTCTTATTAAAAGTTCTGGTGTTCCTATAGCAAGATCAAGCAAGGAGTTGATGGCAAAGAAAATCCAGCAAATTAAGCAAGAAAAAATTGACAAGTTGCATGAGACGTTGCAGGGAAATAATAGAGAAATGGTTCAAGAGATTGTGGAAGTTGTAGATGGTAAAACATTTTCTTGTTTCATTATTTTGATTTTATAAAATTATATCTGTACTATTTATGTTTTGTATTATTCCTAATTATTATTATTTTTTATGAATTTTCACTATAATAAGAAACACCAAAAAAAACAACTCGAAAGCTTGACAACCATTTGGACAAGCACAATGCTGCAAAGAAAACAGAGAAACAAAAACTTGAAACACAAAAAAACAGAACTCATGAGAAAGCTAAAATCAATGGAGGAGGAGTTCCAAAGGTTGATGGCAGATTGGATAAACCCATTACTACAAAGAAAATCATGCAACCAAAAACTATGGAAGTTGTTGCACCTAGAGACAAAGAAGTTGCACAAGGTAAATAAATTTTTGTATATACTTTAAATTTGCATTTTATTTTAAAGACATTATTTTGATGCATTTTTTAATGACATAACATTGAAACTAGGAATGTCGAAGAAAAGAATTCATGACAATCTATCGGAGTGTAATAGAGAGAAAATTCAAAAGGTGGAAAAAACAGTTGCAAAGAACTTCTCATTCCTTCAAAAATTAAAAAACTAGAGAAACCTAATCTTTCTTTAGACACAATGATTTCAAAAACTGAATGTTCTAAAAAGCGAAAGAGGGTGGCAACATGTCCATCAATGTTGATTGGTGATTATATAGAACTTCAAAAGTCAAAGGACATGGACACCACCAAGTCAAACACTAGAGAAAAACCAGGTAACAACTCTCATCCTAGCTCCAGTCAGCCTATTAAAGTGAGTCAAAATCAGCCTCTTGCACAAGTTGAGGAAATTGTCAATGAAGACGAGACAAACAGGGATATAGAAGAAGATAAAGGTAATCAGTTTCATATTTCACGATAATTATTTCACGCATTTTGTATATATTGGTAACTCACATGTGATACTGTTATAATGTATTGATTACTTTATACTAAAAATAGGAACACCAAAGAGAAGAACTCGTGGGAAAACTAAGTGCAAAGATATTCACGCAAGAACTTTGGAAGAACGAGAAGAAGTGACATTTAATGATGATGGTCAGCCGATTGGGCCAACTAGAAAAGTAGTAGCTGGCTTCAGCCTTTTCTTGGGAACATTGGCTAGGAAGTCATCATTTTGTCCTCTAATTTACACAAATTGGTCAGGAATGCCAAGAAAGAATAAAAGACGTTGCTGGAGATATTCTAAGGTATGTGTGTATGTATGAATTTAAATATCTAGTTGTTAAAAAAACTTTGATTTTTTGATCATGTTTTATCTTATATGAATTCGTAGCGGAAGTATATCTTGCCGGCTGAAGCACGAAGTTGGGTTATAGCGACTGTTAGAGATGCATGGAGAAGATATAAGCATGAAATTAAGATGAAACATTTTGTGATGTATTCCAACATGACTGAGAGACTCAAACATCGTCCTAAAGATGTGCCAGAAGCTCATTTTAAGAACCTTTGTGAATATTGGAATAAGGAACCTATACAAGTAAGATTAATACAAAATTATTTATGAATTGTGCAACTTTTTATGTTTTTCATTATTCTGTTCAGATTTTTATGTAATGATTCCTTCAACTTTAAATGTAGGCAATCAGTGAAAAGAATACTAGAAACAGAACTCAACTAAAGTGGGTGCATCGAATGGGTCCCACAAACTTCTCTTTGACTCGGGAAGAATTGGTAAACTTATCTACAATAGGCATTTTAGTTCATGGGCTGCTATTATGCATTTTATTTAATGTCTTTTTGTTTTGGAATTCTTGTGTTTTGTGCAGCGTGCAAAAGAAGGAAGAGAGCCCACTCAATCAGAAATGTTTGTTGAAACTCGGAAAGGAAAAAATAAGGAAAAACAAGTGGATGTAGAAACTGGAAAAGTAATTGTAAGTAAAACTTTAACGTTACAGTAAATTGTGTTTTATATATATATATATATATATATATATATATATATATATATATATATATATATATATATCAGTAGTTAATATATGTACTGTAATTTTGCTAGTCCCAACTTCAAGAAATGGCTGAAAATGAGGAAAGTGATACAGAGGCATTTGAAGCTGTTTTTGGAAAGTAGCGTCCTGGCAGGTTCCGTGGTTATGGGAGAAACGTAACTAAAACTTCCTTAAAGCGAAAGTCAGAGATTAATGCTTTGAAAAAAGCACACAATGAAGAGGTTTCTACATTGAGGCACGATTTTGAAATAAGATTGATAGATTGCAAAATGCTTTTAAGACATTAATGCAACATTGCAATCCTCAAATCAATATGGAATCGATAGAAGATTTGTTAGGATTATCCCCTGAAGATGCAAAGGAGAGTGGACCACAAATGCATTCGTCTACATCAATTCATGCTCCAGATCATCGAAAGGTAATCATATACATCAATGTTGTTTTATGTTATTGTAATTAGAGTTTTATGAGTTCTAGCAAGTGGATTGCATTCAACGACTCTCTTGGCAATGGTTTTTGAACAAAGTAGCGGCAAACTCTTGTCTTCTATATGAATGGAATTTGAATCCTTGTGACTGTATGCAGCGGTGATGTGTTTGCTTCAGTTTGGTTCGGGGAAGGGGTGTTTGTTGCTAGGGGGCGATAGTTTGTGTTCATGTTCTCCCTCTCCTTGTTTGTCTGTTACTATGTCATTTGTATTTGGTGGCTGGATTGTTTCCTTGGCCTTTGTTTGTAGCTTCTGCGTGTTTGGATGTTGCTGTGTGGTCTTTATGACCTGTGTTCTGTTTGTATGACTTCTTTTGGCCTCTAGGTACATCTTGTACCTTGGAGTGCCTTTAATAAATTATTTTCGCTGTTCAAAAAAAATTATAGCTGGACTGTGTGTTATAGCTGGACTGTTATGTTTGTCTGCTGATCTGTTAGCATTTAATTGTATATATTGTTGATCTTATTTATGCAGCAAGATATCAATGAAGATGATGAAGAGGACGGCGACATAAGTGATGACTCTCAAGAGGATGACGCAAGTGATGAGGATGACATAGAATTTGATCAAGAGGACGACATAGGTGACGAAGAGGATGGTGAAGATGATGAGTTCGACAAACTTACATGAGTTGGATGTTGCTGTTTTAGGCGCACTAAGCATTAAACTTGAAGAAACTATCTACTATGTCATTTTGCTAGACTTCTAAGCATTAAACTTGAAGAAACTATCTATTATGTCATTTTGCTAGACTTCTAAGATCAAACTTGAAGAAACTATGTATTTTGCTAGACTTGTACTTCTAAGTATTAACTTATTGTGGTATTAAGTAATGTTAGACTATGTGTATTTAAGTTAATGTGTGAAGATTTTAACGACACTTTCGTAGTAAATGCAATTTGTGTTTGATGCAGTTCTTATTTTGAATCTCAATATACACTAATTAACCAAGTTTAGTAATTACTATTTCATTCTATTTCAATTTTAGGGAACACTTGGTAATTGTTGCCAGTTCTGGCAACATTTGTAAATCGTTGCCTATACGTTTTCCCACTTAACAAGTTTAGGGGACGATTTGCAAATCGTTGCCTATGCCTTTTTTTCCAACTTAACAGGTTTAGGGGACGATTTGTAATCGTTGCACGATATGGCAACATGTGAAAAGCGTTGCCCAAGACCATTAAAAACGTCCCCTTTCCTGCAGTTTAGGCGACGCTTCAAGCAATCGTGCCCAGAAAGTGACAAAAAACGTCGCCTCAGACTATAGGCAACGCTCGTTTACTCAACACTTGAAAAACGTCCCCTATTCTTTTAGACAACGTTTTTCTCGGTTCTGGCAACATTTTTCACATGTTGTTAGAGACCATAAATGTTGTAGTGCCACCAAGAAAACATAGAACTATCTCCATTGAACTTTGGTGCTTTGTTGTTTGATTTTTCTTCAACATCATAGTTATGAGGAGCTGCTTTCAAACTTTGATCAGCCATAGTGTTTTTCAAGGAAAAACTGTCTCACTATTAAGTGATAAAAACAGAAGCAGGCTCTTGATGCCAATTGAAGGTGTGAAAAACACAAGAAGTGGGGGGGTTGAATTGTGTTTTTAGTTTAAAAAATTTCTTCTAAGTTAGATAACTTATCAGATTTTGCAGCGGATAAAAGATAACACAAATCACACACACAAAAGCAAGAGTAAGAGAGAAAGAGAGAGACAGAGATTTATACTGGTTCCCCTCACAAATCGAGAGTACTCCAGTCCCCTTGCACTTCTAAGGGAATTTACTATAATCACAAAAGATTACACTTGCTCAAGCACACAGGCAAGAGACTTCCTATGCTCAAGCAATCCTTACAAGAGACTTCCTATGCTCAAGCACACAAGAAAGAGACTTCAAACAACTTACAAAAAGAATAACAAAGTGTATGAACACTTGATACAAAAATCAATGTTCAAAGAATATAAATACAACTCTAAAGCAAGACTTAACTTAGAATTCTAACAAAAGAAAACTAAGGCTCAGCTACTATAATGATCAGAAGCTGAAGCTTAAGTCTTGGATGTTCAAATGAGTTCAAGTTGTATTCAAGTTGTTTTTGTGCTTTAGATGATTTTGACAGAGTAATAGCTCGTTTCAAAATTGTTCAAATGTGTGTGCACAAAAACTTCACTTCATCTCCTATTTATAGTGGAGGGTGGAGCGTATGAATTGAATCCGTTGTAGTGAGTGAATAGCCAGCTGGAGATCGTATGCTTCCTTCACATGATATTTTAACCAAATCAAGTAACCTTTGTACAATTCCATTCTTGTGAGAGAAGATTCGCCCATATCAGGTAATAAGTTCGTACAATAGTACTAACGTCATTGTCGCTGAGGATAAGGTTGATTCTCCAATTTGAATTGTCAGAAGATGATGAATTCCAATCATTGTAGCAGAGAATGTTCTTCTGACAAAACGGCTAACACTGCTCTTATCAGAATCTGGTGTCTTCTCACACAGCTTCTGATGCGTAGCTTCTGAATTGTAGCTTCTGATGAGTCTTTAACTTGTATCTTCTGATGAGTAGCTTCCAATCAGAATTTGCTTGTAACGTTTCAGAGCTTCAATTGTACTCATAGTATACATAAAATTTTAGCTTATAAATCTGCACACTTAGAGTAAATTATCAGTGTACCCTATTGTATATTAATACTCTTGTTATCATCAAAACTTAATTTGGTCATGTCAGAACCTCTTTTGTTCCAACAATGTTTGCTTCACAGTGAATGTGGTTTATGCAAATAGTCGACCCTGAAGGGTTGACAAGGTGTATGACCTCCCGGATAAGTGGTTGGAGGTGAAAAATGGAAGTATAACGATTCTGGATCATATTTATGGCATGTATGGAATATGTTTCAATAGTTTTTGTACCATTAATAATTAGTTTAAAAGACACCAATATCACCACACAAAAAATATATATATATATATATATATATATATATATATATATATATTTATATATATATATATACAATGTATATTGATGGCTCCATACCTCAACATGATTAGCCTAAGGTCGAACTGAACTAAGAGCGCTTTCTTTTCATAAAGAATTTTATTTTATGTGATGGAAATACATCTTGCATGGATACATACTCAATATATATATATACGGTGGACTACCTTTACAAGTGGTCCACCGTGGACAAGTAATCTATCGAATATGAATTTTATAAAATTTATTGGTAGATTGAAAGTTTATATCATATAGATTATTTATAAAAAAATTTAGAAAAATTGAAAACCATTTGATATTTTATTGGGATTTATCAAGATTTACAGTATTTAATAAACCGTTAACCTTGATGAGTTTCAATAACATATCAAATGATTTTCAATTTTTTTAAAATTTTCTATAGATGATCTATATAATATAAACTTTCAATCCAACGGTGGATTTTGTAAAATTTGTATTCGTTGTAATATTATTCATAACTGGTCCACCATAGACCACTTAATGAGGTGATCCATATTAGAATTTACCTAGAGAACTATTCATATTGAGTATGTCCAATTTCAAGCGACCAATTTGGTAGACTTATTGGTAAAAAAAAAATCATATGTTCTACTGTTAATTTAAAAATTAGTCTTATAGCATATAATTTATGATTTAACCCGTACAGATAACTTGACATGTCTATTGATTGGTCAAAAATTTTATTTACGATGTGTTAAATTTTTTAATACCATTCTACCCAAAAATAAAATAAAAATTAATAGCAAAAAAATGGGCTCCTAGTAATGAGTCCTACATACTACAAGCAAATGGTTGGTTCACTTGATGTATTTTATAAATAGAAATATTTTTTATTGAAATTAAAATAATGAATAATAACACGTGTAATTGTTGTGTGTAACATCCCAATATTTTATATATGTCCTTTTAGTAAATTTCTCAATTTATTATTTATTCAACAATTTATTTGCATGTGAGGAATTTAAGAAACATATAGCATCCTCTATTTATTTCATAGTCATTATTTGTTGATCAGTTATTTGATAAATAAATCTTATAGTAACTGATTTATATTCTAATCTATTCTATAGATATTCTATTCTATAGGTTCAAACGTTAATGACTTCACTTGGTGGAATTCTACCCTTCCAAGTATTAGAGATGATCTCGCTAGGAATAGAGATGGCTTTCCTTTTTTATAGATTTTACTAGTTGTTGTTGAGGGTTTGATTTGGCCCCCCATCTTTTTGTATCCCGCTTTTCTTTCTAATATAGTATCGTTTATATAAAAAAAAAGATATTCTATTTTATTTTTAGTAATTGATGAGATAATGGTCATTTGGATTATTTAGCTATGTTATCAATATATTATTATAGTAACTATTATTTCATAATTTTCATTGTGATTTTATTTTCGATTTTGATTGTGAATCAAAAAGAATAATCTAAATGCTAATTTTCTTCTTTTAATGTAGTCTTACCAATTTATTATTTCTTTAACAAACCTTGCCTACAATTTAGACATGTGCTAATCACAATTGCCTTATTTTTCTCTAATAACATAGAATTAGTTACTTGCTAGCATACACACTGAACGTGGCACCAACTACCAAAAGCATACCCACGTTGCAATATCCTTCCTGTATCCGTTTTCTTGATCAGTTTAGAGAGACTAGCACTACTTGATCCTTATATTCCTCAAGAGTGAAATCAATCCCAATGAATAACAATCTTAATTACTACTTATGCTTTCTCTCCCTTTTTGCATCGATTACAAATGAATAGCAGTAGACTAGCCATGACAGACGTGTCTCTTTGCCTCTCACATGTATGGATTACACTCAATTTCATGGACCATGCACACTTATCATATCTCACTCCATTACTCTAGCAAATTAAAACTTGAGGGACCAAGTGCAAGCATAATTCCGTAGAAAATAAATAAATTTTTAGTGCTCAATATATACAAATAATTTAAGAATTTATAAGTAAATAAAACAAGTGAATTGTTTTTTTCTCTAACCATCTTTAAACACTTCAGTACTTCAGAATTTAGTTGGATACTGATATTCTCATAGATAAAATTCAATGTCATTTTTAAATGCATTTTGTCTGAGATATTGATACCTAACTAAATATTACGGGTACTAAAAAAATACCTTTAATAATCCAACAATTATGATTATTACCGGTGTAAAAATTATTTTATCTATTCATAAATATAAATGAAATCTATGATAAAAATGATAATAATCTTTGATTGTTTTAATGTGTCTATTCTAATATTCTTTTATGTGATCAAATAAGGCTTTTAATTGGTAAAAAGAATATATTTAGCATGAGAAGCAAATAAAAAAATGAGCATTGCTATTTAGCAAGAAATTTTTACAAACAAAGGCAAGAATTAACACATGGCAAAATCCTAAAGGATGATTTCATTTAAGGAAAATGCTATTTAGCAAAAAAAATTTGATGCAAGAAAGAGAAGAATCTTAGGTGGCAACATTGAATTTGTCAAATTATAATCACTCTCTCTCAAGTATGGTTAGCCAAGTTTTAATTGGTCAAATTTCCTAATTTTATGGATTCTTCTCTTTCTTTCATCAATATTTCTTGCTAAATAGCATTGCTCTTCATTTAATCTCCTTATTTTGTGGAAATCATGGGTGGTGATGGATGTAAACAAGGGTAGAGATTTATTCTTGCAATTCTTCTCTTTAAATTTTCTTGTCAAAAAGCTTTTCCCTAAAAAAATTCACATACATATGCCTAATTTAATAGTAGTGTAAAAAAGTTGAAAATCTAGGGGGGAATGTGGCCACCCCTTGCCCCTGTTCACATACTCTTTGCATTCACATCTATTCTTGTCACTAACATCCATCAAGCCTTGTTCTAAGTCCCATTCTCCTTTCATCCTATTCATGTGAGTTCTTGTTTATAAGTCTTTCTATTCTTTTCTATTTGTTTTATGAAAGTTCCAATTTTCAATCCATTTTCGTTTTCACTAAAGCTGTCACCATAGAACTGCAACAGCAGCTTCGTTAACTGTGGATCGTACTAAAATTTGAACAGTAGCTTCCCGACATGTGATTCTTCGTTTTCAACGGTCGGATCGTCAAATAAAACTCTAAAATAAGAGATACTGTGTGTGCACTGTTACCACGAATTTTATTGAAATAATGCTCCTTAACAATTTTATTGGTCTATAATTGTCAATTTAATAAATTTTGAAGTGGATGACTTGCAGCATTTTTGGATTTAATGAGTTTCTTAAATATTTACAATAATTGAATCTCTAATTTTGAAAAATCTCTGATGTAGCTCGTTTTGAAATGACTTAAAAAAAGTGTAGAATTTTTCTTATTAGATAAAAGAATTAGACATAATATCTCGGTAAAAAAATCCAGGATTTACATTGTGCCCAAGTCGCATCTACCATGCCATTAGTGACTTGGCCACATTATTAAAATTGACATCAATTTAGGGTGAGAGACCAAAAATCATAAAAATTTGAAATAGGGCCATAAAAAATTAATTTTAAAAATAGACAAAATTACATATTTAGTCTTTTGATTTTGTTTCAATTAACATTTTTGTCCTTTATCATTTTTTTTTATATTTTAGTCCTTTTTAAGTTTTGATATGAATTTCAAGCTTTAACTCATCATTACAGCTATAGCTTTGAAATTTTTGGTGCCTTAGGCCAACTAAAATAATTTTGCTCTTCATAATCAAATTTTTTTATAGGAACCGCCCTTCATAATCATATCATTAGATTTGTTTGTTTATGCACAATGAAAGAATCTTGAGCAAGAAACTTCTAGGTGTCAAAGTGAATATAAAAATGTAAGTTGTAGACTTATAAAAAATAAACAAAAAACTAAAATGACAGTTTTTTTTCTTCAGAAAACTAATAACAAATTCTAAACTAATAATCAATCACCAATGTAGTAATGAGAATTTTGCCAATTATTTGGAATAAAAGTTCATCCCTCTAATTCTCAAGGGAAATAGTCTTTAGTTATCTAAACTTCAGTCGAGACATAAGAAAACCATATCAATTATTATTAAATTAGAGATCAAATTTAGATACTCGTAATCAATAATTTAATTTGGACTTAATAAAAAATTAATGATTTTACGTTTAATTTAAAATTTGAGTAATATGAATATTAATTAAAGAAAATATAAAAATAATAATTTTTAAATTTGGAATATTAGATAATTCACACACAATTGATTTTTCCTCATTCACGTGAATTAAATATGACTAGAATCATACATTTCAATAACAAAGAACACTAACAACTATATCCACATCAATATATATTGTAAGAATAATGCTACTTACAGCGAAGACTTTTATCACGAAAGTATCGCGAATGATGTGGCACCGTTTCTATTTTCCAAAGCTTCTTTCTACGTTTCATTTTTGTCCTTATTCCAACTGAATATTTTTGTCATTCAAGTAAAGCATTCGCTACAAAGCTCATTTGGTCATTCTCGTTCTACATCACAGTTCAATTTAGTAACTATTTTTTAAGCAATTTGGCAACTTGATTATTACATAGTGATGTGTTTCTTCTTCAAAGAGAAATGTAAATATGCTTCAAAATTGCAGAACCAAATCAAGAAAAAGAATCCGGCATTGAACTGGCAAACAAACCTTACTCACTCTGTAATATGAATTGATTCTTGAATTAAAACTTACAATCAAATCCCTTATTGATCCACACAATTTATTTGAGAATTCATAATGCATATCTTACAATTTTTTCTTATTTATTTTAGCAAAATCATAATAGTTTTGAGTTTGATTTTTTGTCTGTTAATAAATCAAATTCTAAATTGATATGGGGCTTCTCTAAAACGTATCATCACGAACAAAATCTGGGTAAAATAGTTGTGTTGCGTTTCTGTAAAGGCAAGAACGTTTCTGTAAAGGCACGAACAATTGCGGGTCACCCGCAACACGTTTTGAAGAAGTTGGGCGAAGGAGATGAATGAAGTAAATAAAACCAATAGTGGGTAGCGCGTGTGTGTGAGTATGTTACTAACCAAACCTTCTTTCTTCATTTTAATAAAAAATTAAAAAGTAAACTATGTGTCGTGAAATTCGCGAGAAATCTCTCTCGCGAGATATAGCACCGCCCATATTGTAAAGAATAATATTTCATTTTTTCATGTATGAAATATGACTGTTTGAGTCATGCATGTCACATGAAAATGAATATTATATTTGGTTGAGATACACCGTAAATATAAATTAAAATTAGCTGCTTTATATTTTCTTTTTCTTTTTTTTGTGTGTGTGTCTATAGCTTATATATATATATATATATATATATATATATATATATATATATATATATAAGCTATTAAAAAATTGTAAATTTTAACCGTATTCTTTTATGATACTGTTATGAAACTCGTTATATTTATATATCTATTATTTATCAAATAACTTATTATATTTAAATAATCACACAAAAGTTTGTAATGTTCTATTAATATTTTATTAAGAAAATAATTACTTATTTGTTTCTTCTCTCACTTGTTTTCATCTATTCTATTTTATTGTATTTGTTACACTTTGGACTTTTATCTTTTATTTGTAAAATATACACTACTGCAAAATGTGGAATAGACAGCGCCCTTTAGACAGCGCTTATTCGCAAAAGCGCTTTTAAGACAAACACGAAACCCTTAGACAGCTCTTATTATAAAAAGCGTTGTCTAGGGTACTATCATGTTACATCGTTTCTATGTAAAACCGACTTTATAAGATTTTAAAAAATGTAAAATTTGCAAAAATTACATGTTTCACTTTAGACAGCGCTTAATAGAAAAAACGCTGTCTAAAGTTATAGTTTTAGACATCACTTTTGAATCGGTAACTAAAGCGTTGTCTATTGATATTAATATTTTTTTTAGAAAAAAAAATCTATATTTATGTTTTTTTTTGTAAACCATATTCCTATTTTATTAAAAGATTAAAAAAGATTTACAAAAAAAAAAATTAAAAAAGATATAATTTCTTGAACAAAAAGAAAAAGAAATTATATATTAAATTGAATCACAAACTATAAAAAAAAATCCAGAGAAGCCTTTGTTGCATCACGCACAAACTCTACATGTCTTCTTCTCCATATGTACCAAACGTCGAGAGGAACACAAAAAGGTGTTTAGTAAGAAAAAAACACCTTTAAGAATCCTGACTTGTATTGTGGGGACGATAAAAATGAATTAAATTGTTTAATTTGATGAATAATGTAAAGAAACCTTTAGAAAATTGTTTACTAATACTTCTATGTTTCAACCTTAGTGGTTCACCTTAGATAGATAAATAGATATAACTGCTTATTGATGTTACTTACTTTCACCCCAAAATTGATACAAATAGCAATAAATAAATTTATATACCTGGTGATAATTTAGGGATGTATTTGCTTGATTCTATAAAATAGAACTTTACTTTCTACCTCTTAACAAGTGATTTACATGAATAAAAAAGCTCAACGTAAACTTTAAAAACGTCCGACAAAATACAATAGTTGGTTCTACAACTCCTACCATCACCATAGCCTTCATTAAAAATGGAGGTTGAAGAAGAAATTATTGTTTGTTTTCTTTTTTGTCATTGTTATACAAACAACCACCACCCATCATCTCTATTTTGAGCTTGAAGCAATAAGAATTTAATGTTTAGAAGAAAAATAAATATGAATTGTGAAATTTTGAGTTTAAATTGGAGAAAAATAGTCGTTCCAAAATTATAACCATTGTGAATAGTAAAAAAGTTGGCATCCAAATTTCGAAATCAATTAAATTGGTCCCTACTAGGGCTGGAATTAAATGAGACGAGCTGAGTCGAACTCGTTTGAGCTCGACTCGTTAAAAATTGGTTTATCTCGAAACTCGGCTCAATTGTAACACGAACTTTTTTCCAGCTCAAGTTCAGCTCATTTAAAGTTCACGAACAGTTCGGTTCGGCTCATTAGATTTAACTCGTTAAGTTAAATCACATGATTCTAAAGTCAATATTTTTTGTCAAAATTTGATCTTTAGTATTTTAAACTATTTTTTTAAAAGAAAAAGCAAATATTAAATTAAAATAAAATTCATCCTAAGTGTATAATGGATAAACACATACAAAATTCAAACCGGCATAAACCGATACAAGTAATAAAACTATAAATGAAAAATCAACTAAATTCCACAATTATTCTCAAAATATTCTGCAATTCCATACTCCAATAGGTTTCTCCTTCAAGATAAAATTGCATCACTTAAAAAGAATTGAGAATTTATATTTATATAACCGAGCTAGTTCATGAATCGAACTATATATAGTTTGTGTTCAGCTCATTTATTTAACGAACTTAATTTTTAACTCAAATTCAGCTCATTTGGTTCATGAACCAAGTTCACGAGTCAAATATCGAATCGAGCTTCGAACTATTCACGAGTTGGCTCTGATAATTGCCAACCCCTAGTCCCTACAAATATGGCTGCTGACATGGAAGAATGCGTACACAATTAACATTACACGTCAGTAGGGCTGGCAATAACTCGAGCTAACTCGTGAATAGTTTGAAGTTCGATTTGATATTTGACTAGTGAACTTGGTTCATTAACCAAATGAACTGAACTTGAGTTAAAAATTAAGTTCGCTAAATAAATGAGCTGAACACAAACTATATATAGTTCGTCTCGTTTGACTCGTGAACTAGCTCGGTTATATATATATATATATAAATTCTCAAATCTTTTTAAGTGATGCAATTTTGGAAACCTATTGGAGTATGGAATTGCAAGAATATTTTGAGAATAATTGTGGAATTTTGTTGATTTTTCATTTATAGTTTTATTACTTGTATCGGTTTATGTCGGTTTGAATTTTGTATGTGTTTATCCATTATATATTTAGGATGAATTTTATTTTAATTTAATATTTTATTTTAAAAAAAAATAGTTTAAAAGACTAAAGATCAAATTTTGACAAAAAATATTGACTTTAGAATCATCTGATTTAACTTAACGAGTTGAACATAACGAGCCGAACCGAACTGTTCGTGAACTTTAAACAAGCTTAACTTGAGCTGAAAAAAGAGTTCGTGTGACAATTGAGCCGAGTTTCGAGCTGAACCAATTATTTCTGACGAGTCGAGTCGAGCTCAGACGAGTTCGACTCAGCCCGACTCATTTCCAGCCCTACACGTCAGCATTGTTAACAGTCCAAGTTGACGGATGATTTGATTTGATGTAACTTTTACAAATTCGGGGACGTTTTAACTATTTCAAATAATTAAAATACAAATTTGATTGACTGGTGAAATTTTCTGAACAAATTTCTTATTTCGAATATAACAAAAATTAGAATCACCCATAAAAAAATCTATTTTTTTTGTTTATGTAAACCATGTATCCTCTGTGCGCAACTGCAGAGATTAATCTCGTGAATTTTGTATGAATCAAATGGACGACAAACTCTCTCTAAATAGACGGCAAACTCTCTAAGAGATTTAATGTTGGTGTATGTTCAAGTCAGAGATCAAACCCAGAACTTTAGTAAAATTAGAAGAGACTCGTATCGTATCATGTAAATATTTTTGGATAAGTCTACTATTTTTAGTCTCAAATATAAGTAAAACAATTAAGATTTCTTTAATTAATAACTCATGACATATCTATAATATGTAATATAGATCAAATATTATATCATTAATCAATGAATTTAAAAAAAGTTTTTACTTATATTTGAAACAAAAAAAAGATAAATACTCAAATGTAACTTCACGTTGACTCTCAATGCTTCCTAACATCCAATATTTTATTCATTCAACTTGTCTTAAGAATCTTAATTGCCCCCTAACCCCCTTTGACTCTACCGTTCAATAAATATAGTGTGAATCTAATACTCTACGGCATCACATATTTTTGCTTGCATATCTAAATACTCTTATGCAGTACTAGTAATCACTAATGTGTTTGGTCAAAGTATATATATAATTATCTTATTTTAGGTTTTGTTTTAGTTTCGGAAATCACATATATTTTTTCATTTTAGTTATTCTCTTAAATTATCATATAAAGCATCATATTATATCAAGAGTTGTGAAGTTTACCTATATGTGATTGAGTTTGCTTTATGTGTGAACAAAATATCATTAATTTGTTTTCTTACAGAAAAACAAATTTTACTAAATACAGTTAGATCGGTTGAAACAAAATGAACAATATAAGGAGGATAATTTAAATCTCGACCGAGCCTTAGAGCTCAAAACAAATTTAGGTAAATGATGAGTAAAAATATTAGCAAATGTTTAACATGGTTTAAAGAAGAAAAACAATTAATCATAGAATATTGCAATTTATTAAGAAATGTTTATTGAAGAAAGAGAAGAATCCATAAAAATAGAGAATTTGACCAATTAAAAATTATTTTAGCATATATGGAAGAGAAATGTTATGATTTGTAAGTGTTAAACGATGCCATATATGATTATTTTCTTTCTTACTCAAAATTTTTCATATTAAATAATATTTTCCTTAGTGCTATTATAAGGTTTTGGATTTCATATACTTTTTTTTAAACTAAAAGTATCAACCGCATGTACTACAAAATTTATCCTCTTAAAATACTAAATTCAGTTCATTATTAATTAAGATCTCCTCTTTGTAAAATTCATTTAAGAGATTAATCATTCTCATTAATTTTTCATACACATTAATCATGATTAAAATACCTAAATATTTATTATTTGTACCCCACTATGTTAGTTTTGCATGAATTCTTTTGACAAAGTTGAGAGAGCTAGTAGGAAGGACCACGGTTCGATCCCCCGCAACTGCGATCGAGAGGGGACTAGAACCACTTGATGCCAGAACTGACCCCCGAACCAGACTAAACTGGTGGTATAAACCAAAAAAAAAAAAAAAAGTTGAGAGAGCTACTACAAAAGGAGATATGCCCCTTTGAGAGAGTCTACTTCAAAGACATAACCCAAGAACCAGGCCAATATCAAGAAAAACAAATTGAAGATTAAAAAAGAAAAAACCAAATTAGAAGATTAAAAATGAAATTCTCTATATTTAAAGATATCATACTTTTTTTTAATTAAATAATTTAGAAATTATAATGCCATTATAAAGTATATAAATAAAATATTCAAGTTTAAACTCCAAATTTTACATATAAAATATAATATTTTTATCGACTAATGTATTCTGTCAAAATCAATTCACGTAATAATAAGTGAAACTCACAACTTATGTAACTAATATATGTTACTTTGGGTATACCGCATTTCTATATATAGCTAAGCTAACAGAAGAAAAAACAGAATTTCAAAAGTGAATTCCCAATACTACCCTTTTCTCTTCCTCAAATTCTCGTTTCGCAACAGCATTCTCCACTCTCTTTCTTTTC
Source organism: Trifolium repens (assembly GCA_030408175.1). Lineage (NCBI taxonomy): Eukaryota > Viridiplantae > Streptophyta > Magnoliopsida > Fabales > Fabaceae > Trifolium > Trifolium repens. The sequence goes on along the minus strand of CP125845.1, from coordinate 17,001,739 downwards.
ATTCACACAGAGAACTTCGCTTTCTCTCTCCTCACGATGGAGAAAGCAGAGTCCTCCACCGCCTCAACCTCCGATCAAGATTCCGACGAAAAACACCGCACAAACCACCACCTAACACTTCCCTCCGGTCTAACTCAACACGAGTTCGACTCACTCATCCCTTTCATCACCGAACACCACACCTACCTCATAGGTTCCGGCCAATGCTCAACTCTACTCGCTCAACGCATCCACGCGCCACCTGAAACCGTCTGGTCCGTCGTCCGTAGCTTCGACAAACCACAAATCTACAAACACTTCATCAAAAGCTGCTCCGTCAAAGACGGTTTTCAAATGAAAGTCGGTTGCACTAGAGACGTCAATGTAATCTCCGGTCTACCGGCGGCAACTAGCACCGAGAGACTCGACCTTCTCGATGATAACCTCCGTGTTACTGGATTCAGTATAATCGGTGGTGAACACCGTTTAACAAACTACCGTTCCGTTACTTCCGTTCACGGTTTTGATAACGGTGAGATCTGGACCGTTGTTTTGGAATCTTATATCGTTGATGTTCCTGAAGGTAACACAGAAGAGGACACGCGTCTTTTTGCTGATACCGTTGTGAAGCTTAATCTTCAGAAGCTTGCGTCTGTTACAGAAGGAAAGAACCGTGACGGTGACGGTAAGTCACACTAGTAGGGTCCACTGAAACGCAACTTGAAAAACTTGTTGAAACTATTGTTCCTTCATGAATACAAAAAAAAAAGGAGAAAAACTGAAAATGGAGTAATTTTTTTTTGTGGTTTTATTTTGGAATATTCATTTTGTGTGACTTTTTTTTTTAAGATGATTTTGATTTTATGGAAGATGTTCAAGTGGATGATGAATGAATATGCATGTTGAGTTGAACTCGAAATTTGTTAATTGCGCATTGTGTGTAAGGGCATTTATGTCAATGCTGTTGTACAGAAAATGTTGACTTGTTGATGTGATCATTGTGAATATCATTTACTTTTTGCTTAGATTTTATTCGGCGCAATGATTTTTAAAAATAATAATACTGTCTCTGTCTGTATGTATAATAATCAATCCTTCATTAATTAATAGAGACAATATATTTGGAGATAGGATTTAAACCCTTTATTCATTTGGGTCATGCTAACTACTGTCCTAACTTATGTATTGAAAAATTCACATTTTACGTTTTGAAAAGAATGATTGCACAAGTTCTAAAGCTAAATTACTATATTAAGTTCCTTAACTAGTGCTCCGGTGCACTAGTTAGTATTTTCCTATTCATTTTAAGGTAAAAATTTTAATCATCGTCGATGACAAATTTTAATATGGATCACGTTTATGGTGGATGAGATTGAGTCTTGAATAACATTATAACAAATATTCAATTTACAAAATTTATCGTTGAATTAAAAGTTTATATCACGTAGATTGTTCATAATTTTTTTTTAAAAATTGAAAAATCATTTGATATGTTATTGAGATCTATTAGGATTAATGATTTATGGATTTTTATTAAATATCGTTAATTTTAATAAGTCTCAATAATATATAAGGTTATTTTCAATTTCTTTAAAAAAAATTATGGATAATCTATATGATATAAATTTTTAATTCAACGGTCAATTTTATAAAATTCATATTCGTTATAATAATATTAATGATTTATCAACGGTGGAAGCATTAGCCTCAGACTATTTGATTAAAAATAAATAAATGTATAAGTAAAATAAATCTTAGTCTTTTGTAATCCATTGTCTAAGTTTTTTGAGTCTGCGATGAGATTAATTATCGAATTGGCGGTGGAGGCATCTGATATTTTTTGAACAAGTAGATTATCTTCTAAGAGTAATTCTTAGGTGGACATAACCCTAAATGAAATATATTTGGCATATATACAAAAGAGAAAAAATGAATGTTAAATAATTTAATCACACCATTTAAAATTAATTAGTTATTTTATTTTTAATTTTCTTGAAGTTAAGTGTGTGTGTTAACATATTTGTTTACTCTTCTTATGTGACAAAAGTAATAAAATAAGATAAAGAGAGAGAGAGTGTAAGAAACACATTGAAAGTACGAGAGAGTTATCCAATAATTATCGCAATTTGACTGTACAAATATTATTCTTTAGTTATACCCTTTGGGCACTATAATGCATTCTCACTAAGAAATCGTCAAATAAAATCCTACTTGAAGAAGATGCTTCCTTCTTTGACTGTCACCAAATTTTGGAAGGGTAAGTGGTTTATTTTAGAATCCGTTATTTTCCGCTTAACATTGAATTTGTTCATAATCTTCTTATACATCAACATCCATCCTATCACAAAGCTAAGGTAGTAGCCTAGTAGGTAGGACTTATGATAGATTGAAATATGTGTGAAATTCAATTGGTGTGTGTTTGAAAATAAATAATGTAGTACTTGGTGTGTGTTTGATTTCGATTGTTTTTGCCGCTACCACACGCTTAGTGCCTCATTTGCTGTGGAAACAAGAAGCTAAGAATAGTTGCTTTCAAAAATGTCCATATTGCTCTATCTTCCCCACTGTTCTAAACATATACTTAAATGAGTTTATGGAGATGTATTGATACTGTAAAATAGTTTTACACAATCATTCAATAAAAAATTTATATATAAAAAGTAGTGTGAATTGGAATGATATTGCGAAAAATATGATTATTATTGATTGACGGTGTAATATTATTTAACACTATTGGTGCATATTTCTTTTTCTCTACTTAAATTATGTACTTATGTTAGGAAAACCGTCCTTGTCAAAAATTATTTTGAGAACATCACTCAAGTGAATTAAGAATAATGTTATTCAAAATTCAAATTGATTTTAGTCTTCAATTTATATATGATAACAGTACACAAGCTCCAAAATTTCACCATGCACCCACTGTAAAAAAAAATCACCATGCACCCACTGTTAAAATTATGAAACAATTGTACTAATCCAAAATATTGCTTAAGTTGGATCCCCTGCTTTTGAAAATTGGAATGACAAATTGGTCGGATTCTGGAATCCAATAGAAGAAACGAATAACAATGAACTATACCACATACCTTTTTAGTAGATAAAAGTAGAGCTGTCAAAATGGGCCAGCCCGAATGAGCTGGCCCGAATAGCCCGATTTTTTTTCGAGCTTGGGCCTTAAAAATCTAGTCTGAATTAGCATCCGGGCTTTTTAGCCCGGCCCGATAAAGCCCGCAAAAATATGGACCGGCCCGAATGGGCCGCGGACCGCCCGCAAGCCCGAATAAATTATAGTAAAAAAATAAAAAATATAAGTAAATAAAGAATGATGTTTATAACATTTTTACTTGGGCCACCAATCTAAATGCCCACACAAACATAATAAGTTAACAACACGGCAGCAACACAACACACACACCTTCCAATTCCATCAAACGCGCATTTAAGAGAATAAATAGCAATAGTAACGCAAATTATATATATGCACTAGTAACGCAAATTATATACATAGGAAATGAAAATAAGCTAAAAGAAAAAATAACTTATCATGTCATTAAAATAAATAAATAAGCTAAAAATATAAAACCACAGTCGTGAATTATTTCTCAACGTAATTACTCGTAAACTGTAACTAGCTTAAATAACTTTACATTAATTCTAACAAATTTCAACCTATTTGTAATTAATTAATGTTGTGATCTCTCTGTAATTTGTTGCATAACAAGTCTCTGGATTTGTCAAATTTATTGGACACTTAAATTTCTTCTTTTTTCATTACCCTTCATCTTTTGCTTTAAAAAATCATTTTTTTAAAAAAATAACCGGCCCGGCCCGAAAGCCCGAGAGCCCGTACCGAGCCGGGCTAGGGCCTTGATTTTGCAGCCCATTTTTCCAGCCGGGCTTTTTAGCCCGGCACGACGAAGCCCGAAACGGGCCGGGCCGCCCGTTTTGACAGCTCTAGATAAAAGGGCAATTTGGATAGCATACAATAAGAATAATATGTATTTATAGTCTCGTATTGGTTAAGAGATAACATAAACATCTATAAAAAAAAGCAATCTTTCTTCTCTTCCAACCCTAGCCGTCACCACTTCTTTTTCTCTTCTTTTTAGTCCATTGAAGAGGGGTGATTTTAGGTCAATTTTGACCTAAAATCATCCCTCCAAATTGTTTTTGTTTCTCGTTATTATAATAAATAAGTGTGATTTTCACATATTTGCTTGTTTTGATTTCCCGTCTTTGTGCGGTGCTTTTGTTGTCCCGTCTTTGTGCGGTGTTCATTTGTTTCAGGTTGAAGGAGTAGATCTGATCTAGTGCAGATCCAATCAATGTCGACTTTGGTGTCATCAACGCTACAGATCTGGAGACATGGATATTCCAGAGACTTCAATATAGTCATATTTGTAGGCATATGTAATTTGCCGTTTTATGCTATTAACATGGATACTGTGAGTTTGTTTGCAGATTTATCCTTTTTGTTTTTAGCGATTATGAATTTGTATTACATCGATGTACTCTTTTTATTTGAATGAATGAATATTGTTTATTTTGTCAAAAAAAAAAAACATAAACATCTATTTATAAGTAAGGATGATCATCGTCTTATAAATAGGTTTTGTGAAGTTGAGTTAGTTTCAACCCATAATTTTAATTTGGTTCTTCAAAATCCCACCAAATCAATTGTGTTGGAGGTTTTGTGGGATTGACTAGGCCCAATTCAAAATGCTAAGACAAGTAACACATAATTGATAGTTGCATTAGGACAATATACATTTTAAGTTTGGAATCCAATCTAAAAGTGATTTGATTTGAGTGCAGTCATGCAATCGTGAATTTATAGTCGTCCAATCAAAGATTAAAAAAATCTAGATTTTAACTTTAAAATTTTATATTGAACAAAAATAAAATATTAATTTAACATTTGATCTGTACCATTAAATTTAGACAATTCTAAGGTCTTGATTGCATCTTACCCCACCATCCAATCCAAGTAGTACATAAAAGGGAGGGAGGTGGTGTGAAAAATGGAGAATAAAGCTGTGAAAGATAATTTTGATGCATGTGGGGAAATCATATCATGTATCTATGGAGCAACTTACCCTGACTTATAATGTAGATAGAGAGGGAATTTCTAAAAATTTGAAAAGAACCTCATTCCACCCCAATTTCTGCCAATTAGTTTTGGAGGTGTTCCTTCCATTTCAGGCATCTAGTTAAAAATGGCCCATATTTTCCAATTGAAGGCATACATCAAATTCCAATTCACCTCCCCCCACAATTCTATTGCTATGGCCCCATGATTTATTTATCAGCAATTTCTGTCACATGTTATGATTTGGATGCCTCATTCATTGTTGAAGGGGCAAATATATTATGTTTTGTGGGCCCCATTCCCCCCTTATGATCTATAATGCATGGAGTTTAGATTTATTTATGCAACATAGGTCATCGTTAGATCGAAATCAGACCGTCTATATTTTTAATATAAATATTAATTTTCTTAATTTTAAAATATCAAACTTAAATTTTTGATCGTTTATTTTCGATCCAATAATCACTAATGTACCGAGTGTATTAATATATGTTAATTGCATCCGGAGATCCAACACTACTATTGTTGATGTATTTGAAGATTGTTACTGTTTAGGGTTACTGTTACTGTCAACGTCTCCATGTTTATGGTTCTTGAATTTTCGGATTGGAACGTATATATGAAAATGGATTTTTGTTTGGGAGCATATACCCTGACAGGAACAATTATATAGAAGAGACTATATGCCGCTAACTAGTTGCATTGATTCAGTAAAAAACAAATTCATAATAATTGTATTCTTTTACTCATAAATTTATTATATTCAACATCTAATGTTAGTTATTTTTAACAATAACAAAATTTATTTAATTAATCAAAAGAGTTTCGATACAATGAGGAATCGACTCAAATAGTCAGTAACTAGCTAGCATTATAATAGATTGTTCTGACTAAAGTGTGACCAATTATATCTGTTGCCACTTACTAAACTTCACCTCAAAGTTGAGGAATAATATAATAACAACGACTTAATATGAAAAATTAACATACTAAATTCAGAAATACAGACACTCCTAGAAGTAATAGTATCAACTACAATTTTAGAGTCACTTTCAAAGATAACACTAGTTTTGAGACCTGTGCATTCGCACGGGTCAATGGACTTTTATATATAAATTATTGTTAAATTATGAACGACGTCATTCTATTATTTTTTGTAAAATATATTAAATTAAGTCATTTTTTGATTAAAGTAATTGTCCCGTGTATGATTTTTGTGTAATAAATTATAATTAGGAAAAATTACATGTTTAGTCCTTTATCTTATTTTTTTGTAACATTTTGGTCCTTTATCTTTTATTTGTAACACTTTGGTCCTTTATCTTATATATTTGTAACACTTTAGTCCTTTATCTTTTATTTGTAACATTTTAGTCCTTTATCTTTTATAATATTCACATATAAACCCTTTTTTTCATATCTTTTTTATTAAAAAAATGTTGAATTTTATTTTTTAAGATACCTTTTTATTAAAATTAAATAAAACTCATGATTTTGATGAATATGTTCATCATCTTCATCAATTCTTTCATATTTTTATGTTCTTTAAAGGACCAAAGTGTTACAAATAAAAGATAAAGGACCATAATGTTACAAAAAGATAAGATAAAGGACCAAAATGTTACAAATGAAAGATAAAGGACCAAAGTGTTACAAAAAAATAAGATAAAGGACCAAAGGTGTAATTTTGCCTTATAATTAATAATAAAAAATATTTACTATTCAATTTCTTTTTTTATTAAAGCAATTGTTTCGTGTATGATTAAAGTTTTTTTATTAAAGCAATTGTACCGTGTATGATTATTTATTTTTTTCAAAAGCAATTGTCCCGTGTATGATTAATTTTTTTTTTATTAAAGCAATTGTCCCGTGTATGATTAATTTTTTTTACTAAAGAAATTGTCCCGTGTATGATTAAAATTTTTTATTAAAGAAATTGTCCCGTGTATGATTAATTTTTTTTTTTATTAGAACAATTGTCCCGTGTATGATTTTTTATATATTAGTGATCAAGACTTTCTTTTTTTTGACAAAATTATTGATCAACACTTGTCCCGTGATGTTTTAAGTATAATGACAAATATTTACCCCGTAATTATTACTATAATATATATATATATATTCATCAATAATGCATTTCTTCTGTATTTTTTATATAAGAGTAAAGAAAAATAGAGTAGATTTTTTTATAATAAAAATAGAGTAGAATTTAACTATTATACAATAATATATTGAATTAAAAAATACAATTTTTTTACAAAATAGAAGATTTGAAATATTTTTAAGAATTGATGAGGATAAATTAGAATTTTTAGTAGTAATACCTTTTAATATATTGGGTCTGTTTGAATTTGGCTTATTTTTAAGCTTATGAAAACAGTTTATATTTATAAATTTAAATAAACTTTTATGTTAATTCATAAGTTTTTTTTACGAATGTTAATTCATAATTTTTCACTAACAAAAATTATATCTTTATAAATTGTTTTCATGAACTACCTTAAAAAACTTATAATAATACATAAAAACTTAGTTATTTGCATAAGTTATTTCGTATAAACTCATAAATAAGTCAATCTAAACGGGTCGATTATGTTTTTGTTTCTATTTTTCTGTTCTTTTATTTTTAAGCTCATAAATAAGTATCTTCTTTTATTAGGTTATTCTATTTTTATTTTTTATATATAATTTTTTGTATGTTAGATTGAGTTACTATTTTTTCATTTAAAAAAAAAAAGTTACTATTTTTTAGCGTATTTTTTATAGTGATTTTTGTTCATATTTTTTTTTTGGTAAGGGATTTTTTTTGTTCGTATTTTTATGTGTAAATTTCTTTTAATTAAATTTTTATGGGAAGTTTTATTTGATGCTTATCTTCTTTTTTTTCCTATTTTTGTTTTGTGTTTTTTTTTTGTTTAGAGATGTGGTTTCTGATGCTATTTTTATGGGAATATTTTTTTATGCTTATCTTTCTTTCCTATTTTTTTGTATTTTTTTTATTAGTTTATAGTTAAAATTACATTTAAGGGTAAAAAACTTGGAACACCGATAAAAGTAATAAGGACAAACTTGGATTTTTAACAGTAGTTTCTTTTAATATATTGTAAGTAGATGAGAAAATCATTTTTGAATCACTTCATGAATACCTTCCTTCGATGCTAAAATCTCTCCTTCAATCTTAGCTTTTTTTTATTAACATAGATACAAAATCTGTACAGTCACTTACGAGTGATTAATCTCTATTGAGAATTTATGGGGTACATAAAACAGATTCATCTCTTTTAATTGAATTATTTTCATATGCGATAGGAAGTTTTTTCCATGGACTCGGATGCCTAGTTTTAGTATGAAAAAAACTCAGCCCAAAAGTGAGAAATCACTTTGTAAATTAACAAATTTCTCTTAAACAATTTAGACTTTGGAGTTTTGTTCTAATCTTAAAATTTGAGTTCCTATAGTAAAAAGAAAGTGTGTACTTTTATTATTTAAAAATTATTCCAAATTATTTATATTTTTACCAAATGAAAATAAAAAATTCAAACTACTTTATTAATTAACATCTCAAATACAATTTCAAATTAATAACCTTTTTTTGTACATTAATATCAATACTTCTAACTATTTAAAAAGAGTCAATTCTTTATACAAAAGTGAGATATGTCGTTCATCATATACATATTTTTATTATTAATTAGATCAATAAATTACACTATTAAATCAAATGAGATATAAAATGACTTATTAAACCACACTAGTTTTGAGACCCGTGCGAAACGCACGGGTCTATTGACTTTTATTTATAAAATATAGTTAAAATATAAGGAAAGTTATTGTGTTCTTTTTTGTAAAATTTATTAAATTATATAATTTTTTTTATTAAAGTAATTGTCCCGTGTATGATTTTTGTGTAATAAGTTATAATTAATAATAACAAATATTTATTGTTCAATTCATTTTTTTATTAAAGCAATTGTCCCGTGTATGATTAATTTTTTTTATTAAAGTATTTGTCCGGTGTATGAATTTTTTATTCAATTTCTTTAATGTATTAATGATAAATATTTTGTCTTGTGTTTTTTTATATTTATTATTTATGAGAATTCGTTCTTCTCTTGTGTAAAAAAAAAACTATTTGTGAAAGTTCATGTCTTTTGATTTTATTTTTTTTTATATTTAAGATTGTTATTATACTAAAGTATAAAATTAATTTAGAATAAAATATTCAGAAAAATGTTATAAAATATTATTAAAATATAAGTTACATCATTGTGTTCTTTCTTGTAAAATTTATTAAATTAATATTTCTTGATTAAAGCAATTGTCCCGTGTTTGATTTTTGTGTAATAAAATAGAATAAATATTAATAAATATTTATTATTAAACTCCTTTTTTTATTAAAGCAATTGTCTCGTGTATGATTAATTTTTTTATTATAGCAATTGTGCCGTGTTAATTCGTAAGTTTTTTTTTACGCATGTTAATTCATAAGTTTTGACTAACAAAAATTATTCTTTATAAACTGTTTTCATAAACTACCTTATAAAACTTATAATAAATCAATCCAAACGGGTTCATTGTGTTTTTGTTTATATTTTTATGTTCTTTTATTTTTAAGCTCATAAATAAGTATCTTCTTTTATTAGGTTTTTCTGTTTTTATTTTTTATATATAAGTTATTATATGTTAGATTGAGTTACTATTTTTTCATTAAAAAAAAAGTTAGTACTATTTTTTATGCATATTTTTTATATTGATTTTTGTTCATATTTTTATGCGTAAATTTCTTTTAATTAAATCATTTTTGTTAAATAAATTGGATTAATATCTTTTTATAGAGGTGGTTTCCGATGCTATTTTTATGGGAAGATTTTTTTATGCTTATCTTTTTTTTTTCTTCCTATTTTTATGGGAAGATTTCTTTTATGCTTATCTTTTTTTTTCTTCCTATTTTTGTTTTGTATTTTTTTATTTTTAATTTAGAGTTAAAATTACATTTAAGGGCAAAAATACTGAAATATTATTAAACTTGATTGGATAAATTTGGTATTTTAGTAATAGTTCCTTTTAATATATTGTAAGTAGATGGATAACTTATTTTCTATTGACTTACAGGACATTTTGTCCATGTTAGCACTTACCCATGGACATGTTATCCATGGATAACTTATTAGAATTTTTCTATATGTAGATATCATCAATAATCGTATAAGGAATCCATCAACAAAGTAAATTGCATTTAGTTGACCGGGTCGTGCAAGTCGAATGCAAAGTCGATCATGCTATGTAGCAACTCTCTTTAAGGCTCTGCATTCTAATCATATAGCTCTTATAATTTATTTTCTCCAATCTTTTTTTATAAAAAACAAATAATTTGCTAGGTTTATTTGCTCCTCGTATCATGGAAGTTTATTGGTATCCTCCTAAAGTCTATATATTGGATCAAATATAATATTGATAGTGCCGCTCAAGGGTACGGTGTCCTAGTTTGGTGGCTTGTAGTGGTATTTTTAGAGATAGTTCGGCGGCTACTCTAGATTGTTTTGCTACAAATCTTAGAGTTACGTATGATTTTCATGCATAACTTATTGGAGTCATGATGACCATTGAAATTGCAAATATGAAGGGTTGGCCTTTACTTTGGGTTGAGACTGATTCTCGTTTGGTTACTCTAGCTTTTAAAAATGTTACAATGGTCTTTTGGGATCTTCAAACTCGTTGGATGAATTGTATTGAACTCACTAAGAAGATGTCTTTTATTATCCCTCACATATATAGATAAGACAATCAATATGCCGATGGTATTGCGAATATTGGTCTTCATATTCCTCGATCTCAATGATGGGACACGGTTCCGGTTACTATTGGTAATGTCTTTACTAGAAATAAGATTGGCCTTCCTAAATATAGATTTTGTTAATCTTTTTTGGAGCATTGCATCCTTTTTCCCTTCACCTAGTTTTTCCCTCAAGATTTTACGGATAAAGTTTTTAATGAGGCAGTTATATTTTCTCAAACTCCCACTTGAGTTTTGGTCTAGTGACTCTAGTCCCCCCGAGTTTTTTGTATTTGCTTTTATTTTTAATCATATTCAAGAGATTTAGCTTGTTTGTTCGGTTAGTTAAGAAATGTCAATCTAATTAGGATGTCTTTATCTTTTTCGACTGGGCTCTTTTCTTTGCATAAAAATATAAATTATTTAATAAATTTAAAAAATGAGTAGTTTTTTGAAAAAAGACGATGGAGTATGTTACATGTTCAATATTTTTCCTTTTCATTGAAATTCCTTCTTGCAAAAGAACATAGCACGTGAAGAGCACTAACCCACACGATAAGAAAGGTTCAAGATAGCGACATGACCCCCTTTTGTGATCAGCCAATTGGGACACTGTGTTTGATACAAGTTGCCAAGTTGACAACTTGTGTACTAAACAAAGCTGAAAACTTGAAAGATTGAGTGCGACAATTAGGAATATATAAAAGCTACAATTACAAAGACTACCTTTAGAGCAAGTAAAATCTCAGTATGTTGAATTCCAATTCATGCGATTGTAACGCATTCACACACAGTTAATATCTTGATGATCGTTGAATTAATACCATATGATCTTGAGATACATCTTAAACAATCAATTAGTCTTTAGAGCATAAAGAGTGCCAAAAGAGACTACAAGAGTTTTCAAAAGCTACGAATAAAATATACAACAAGAGAAACAGAGTTAGTTAATGTTAAAATAAGTGAATGGGCTTGACCACATATGATCTTGATCTTGATTTTAAAATTTGATTGTTTAATTTCAATTCATTGATCATCTAAGGCTGAGCACGAACTCGTGATCCGACTCAAAAACAATATAACTGACATCACATTGAAGCATCCGGTCGAGTGCGGGTCGGGATTCGGGTCAACAAAATGCAAAAAAAAATCAGGCATGAGCGGTTGAATACGATCGGGTGCAGATCTCTAAAATTCTATCTCTTTATAACCGAAACCGACCGAACAACCATTAAGATGCAAATTAATTTATTTTTTTTCTCTCCCTCTCTCTATGTATACCGACATGTTCTATTCGCCACCCGTACGGTCCGACACCCAAACAAATCGAAAATATAGTCGGTCAAAATTAGATGCAAATTAAATAGTTGCGATTTTTATCAATTTAATAATTTTTTACCTGAACCCAACCGAAATCGACCAATGCTCAATAAATGCATACAATTGGTGAATGCATCAAATCCAAATTTTAATATGATATGATTGTGTCAAAAGAATCTTTATAATATAGTCCAATTAATTTGAAGCATTCCTTTTTCTTTTCATATTGCTACTTCATTATTGGTCCTACTCTTGAGGGCAAAAGTAGAGGCCACAATCATAAGTAAAAGGCCCTCTTAAAACCAATGAAATGAAAATGTTGGGGCCAAAAAATGAAATAATCCAATCATTTTTCATTATTGTTATTTTGATGCCCCCACTTCCCCTATCCATCATTCTTTTACCAAATTGAGCAATGATGCGCATATCAAAAGAGCTTATTCATTTGTTGATAAGCTACCACCATGGCCACACCACTAGCTATACTTCCAATGTTCAGATAGTAATAATCTCAAATGCTCATTCGATTCTAAAATAGGATGCTCTCACTTTTGGGGGGCATTAATCAAAATTCAACCTTATTGTACTTTTTTTTTTTTTTGAAAAGCAATCTTGTTGTACTATGCTTGCAAATTGCAATATGTTGGTGGAGGCTTGTCCTTTAGTGTGAATATAATGAATGCTTGTTTGTTTTGACCTACATCTAAAGCAATATATCAGATCTAAAATCTGTTTCTTTCAAATAATTTTGTAATTTTTTTTATTTTTTATACAAAAAACAAAGAAACAATAGTACAAACAAATGTGTGTTTTTAACTCCAAATATTTGTATTATGCTGAAATTGAACAACGACTTATTTATCACTCTATTTCTTAACTCTTCACCCTAGACATCCATTAAGTTAACTTTGTATCCCCTCATACAAATGTGTGATGATTCAAGATATACTTGTCTTTGGTAAGAAACAAAGATATATCTATGTCTAGATAATCTTTTTATTTTATTGGCTTAAATCAGTTTTGATCTCGTTATTTTATAAAATGCGCAATTTTAGTCTTCTATTTTGTTTTATGCAATTTTTGTCCTCTTATTTTTCAAAATGGACAATTTTGATCCTCCTATTTCGTTTTGCACATTTTAGTCCCCTTATTTTGTTTTGATTTTGAGATCAAAATTGCACAAAAGATGCTTAATAGATGATTAATATGATGCAACACTTTATTATATTCATTCACTAAACGTAATCAATCATATGTTTGAATTGTATTAATATCTAATTTGAATGTCAAAATATAAAGCAACTCATGTATGAAACATTTCTTCTTCTCAAAGGTCTGCTTAAGGATTGACAATGATAAAGTTTGAATAAAATATGGGTCTTGCTAAGAAATTCAAAAGTATAAATTTCGTGTTTTAAAAAAAAAACAAAAGTTTGATTTTTAAAAAGTTAAATGCACTTTTTTTACAATAAATTTTGTATATTGAGTTTGTTAACACATTCCCTTAAACACATTAGTTTTCCCCATAAAATATTGTAGTACTCATTTTCATGTTTGAATTATGTAAACGAGCGGAACTTAGCCTATCCTTCAAATAAAAAAAGGAAAATACTAACAACTGTCCAAATACATTTTTTTAAGAATTCAAATTTAGAATAAATGGGTATCTAATCTAAGTATGTGTATTCATTTATACATGTTAGTTGCACTCGTTTTTTTTTTGTCAAGTAGCGGTGTAGTGATTAGAAATTCCACCTTTAAGGTGAATAAGTGAGATGACCGTGATTCGAACTCCGATCTCCTATAATACAATGTTCTACCAATTGAGCTAAGTCCATATAACACATGTTAGCTATACTTTAATCAATGTCAGAAGTAGCTAGCATATTAAAGTAGCAAGATAATTAAGACACACAAAAATACACCCGGAAGATATCACAATAAGATTTTAAACTACTAAAATAGAATTTACACTAAAAACTCTTTTGGTAGACATGATAGGATCAATGTATATAATCTTATCTCAATCCAATATTTGATAAGACAGTAGAAATGTAGGATATAATAAATTAATCTCAAAACTCATCATATTCTAAAACTCTAGTTATAATTCTTACCCTGAATCTAAGTTGAGTTATAAACCAAAGAATAGGATATAAAATTATTGTTTATCCCTATAAAATATAAATATTGAAATCTAGTAAAATATAGATATAAATAAATAATGAATTTGATATTAAAAGTAAAAAATGTTAAAAATTAATTTATTAAAATTAGAATATTTAAAAATAAAATTATTTTTAAAAATTACAAAAATATGAATGTTAATTTAAAAATTTAAATAAATTAAATATGATTCTATTGCATGGGTAGTTTTTTCCAATTTACATATAATATATAAGGAAAACAACCATTTTAGTTCTTGAATGTGTAATTCGCTGTCATTCGGATCTCTGACTGATGAAAAAATAAAAAATAGTCTCCGACTCTACAATTCGTTAGTCATTTTGATCTCCGACGTTAAAAATGGTCGTTAACTTTACAAAAAAACTACCCACTTGAGTTGGTCCGATGATATGGCTTGGGACTTGGGAGTGTGCTTCTCCTTAAGGTCTCATGTTTGATTCTCACTGGTGCCAATTTGAGTGGCTTCTTTAAAAAAACTTTACAAAAAAACTGACGTGACATCTTTTAAGACACATGGCATACTGAGTAGGATCAGATGAATAAGTGGCGTGATGATATAGCAAGAGACCAATATGACAATATCTTTTTAAAATTTATTCATCTTCTTCTTCTCATTCTTCTCCATCTTCTTCATACATTCATCAATAAAACCCAAAATTTTAAATCCAATTTTTAAAAGAATCATCGATAAAAAATTGCAAAATTTTTAACCAAATCTTCGTACAAAATTCCTTAAACCCATTGTGATAATAATGATAAGAAAGTAGAGGAGTCACAACCACATTGTTGTTGTGACAACCTTGCTATTGAGAAACAATTTCTATAAAATAAAAATTGTTTTGTGTTAACAGATTATTTATTTAGCTTATTGAGAAACAATTTCTATAAAATAAAAATTGTTTAGTGTTGGAGGAATTGCTCTTTTCATCTTCTTGTTGTTTACTTAGCTTATTTAACATATATACTCCGTATAATATAATTATTTACTCATACTTTTTATAAAATAAAAATAAAAATTGTTTAGTGTTAACAGATTTTTCAAAAAAAATATATTAAATATTTAATAACTTATTTACTTTTTTATATTTTTTTGTTAATTTATAAAGTTAAAAAACTTATGTCAAAAAGATATGTACAATTGTTTCACTTGGGTAATAGTCATTTAAATATAATATATATTTTATCATATATATCATAGTTAAATATAAATATAATATTGTAAAACATATTACATATTTAAATAGCTCCCAAACCAAAAACCACCGTCCACCACCGTTTTGCTCCTACAGTCCAAATCCGGTTTCAGAGATGTAGCCACGGGATCTGGTGGTACGCAAAGCTCCTCGCGTCACCACCCTAAACCCCCTTTGGGGTAGTTAAAGCAGCCGTCGGCGCCTCCATGGCCGCGGACTGCTCTGTTTCTCTCACACGTTCAGAGCTTTTGTTCTTTTCGTGTTTTTCACATCGATTCGGATCATGGTCTGGTTCCAGGTTGGTCTTTGGTACTACAACCGGGGTCGTTTTCCGGCGACGGCACCGCCACAGTTCTTCTATTCGTGTTGGTCACGATCTGAGCTCTGGTGTGTCTTTGTTGTTGGATCTTTGCTCCGGCGTGTTTGATCTTGTATTGTATACTCTGTTGCTATTGCGCGCTACTGTTAATTTCTTTTGGCAGAGTCAAAGTTCTGGCGGTGTTATCCAAACGGCATTGCTGTTGCTCAGATCTTTGTTCACGGTGGCTATTGTTGTTACAATACTTTGATCTCTGATTCTTCCAGATCTGTTGAGATCTGCAGTTTCCTTGTTGTTGTTGCTTCAGTGTCATCGTTTCTTTGTAACTCTATCGCAGCTGTGTTTTTCTGTTTTGCTCAGATTCGGCAGTTTGCAGTGGTTTGAGTTTGTTTGGCTCAAAATGGCCGTTTATGCCTGCTGTGTTTTGTCATAGGGGGCTGTGGTACGTGAATTTGTCCGTGTTGACGGTCGGTTCATTCGCTGTTTCATACCTTAACAAATGCTTACACATCACTTTTTTTGCTACTTGGTTTCGTGCCCGTATGGGGGTATGCTGGGTAGTGTTCGATGTGTCGATGTTTGCTTTGGTTTTCTCACCTGTTAGGGTTGGTTCTACAATTACCTGTAGTTGGAATTAAATGTTTTATCTTCAAATGCTATGTGGTTTACTGGGTAAGGTTGATGTCCCCCCAGTTTTTGTTGTATTATCTTTTATTTTATATTTAATCTATTTCGGATAGGGTAGGGGGTTTCCTCTACTCTCCTTTTGTTTAAAAAAAAAAAATATTACATATTTAAATATAAATTAGTAATAAATAATGCTATCATATTTCTTATTATGTGACCACCAAACATATGATAGGATAAATTTCTATCATAATTTTATCCAATTTCTTATCATATTGTCTTAATCTTATCATATGCATTAAAAGAACACTAATGGAAGATATCTTTCCCTAAAAATAAGGAGAATTTTGAGCAATACAGAAGAAAGTTAAAAAAAAAAAAAAAAAAAACGTTGATGGCTAGGCCCATTCAATACGCTGGTGGGCGGTGGAATAGAACTGATTGTAGTTGTAGCTAGGCATCTACATTCTCAACTTTGAAGATGACATTGAATTGCATCCGAGTAAGATATTGGAGCTTTTTTTATCCTCAATTTTAAAAACGCTACTCCGATACATATTTTATTTGGATATATTTCAGTACATTGCTAAATTAAACAATATTTATAGATTTACAAATAATATTTAATATTAAAAAAATTAATAAACATTATTTATGAATCTATCACAATTATACACTTCAACAAATGTACCAATACATATCTAAATATGATGTGTATCGAAAACTTTATTTTTTAAAAACTATTTTCGTCCGAATTTACATACTCAGTTAGACTGAGAAAAACTGTATTTTTTCTTCTGAATTTACTCATCAGGATGTGGAAAAAAATTATATTTTTTCCCCAATTCGCATTGGTAAATCCAGATGGATTTGATTTTTAAGAAAGCATTTGAGTGAGGGTAAAAAGTAACTCTAATGGTGCGAAAGGGGAGTTGGCTCTTAAAATTGATTTCAGCAAAGCATATGACAAAGTAGAATGGAGCTACTTGAAAGGTGTACTTGGAAAGATGGGTTTTTCAGATACTTGGATACAATGGATGATGTTGTGTGTAAGCTCTGTAAACTATTCGGCTTTAGTGAATTTTGAAAAAGTGGGGCCTATTCACCCAGGTAGAGGCCTTAGACAGGGAGACCCTCTTTCTCCTTATCTGTTCATCCTAGTTACGGAAGGTCTTACATCTCTGATTCACAAAGCAGTCGCCAATGGAGATATTCACGGAGTCAAAATTTGTCGGGGAGCACCTGTTGTGTCCCACCTTTTGTTTGCAGATGATTGCTTTCTTTTTTGCAGGTCTAATATTTCGGAGACTACAAAACTCATGGAGATCCTCAAAACATATGAACTGGCATCCGGCCAGGAGATTAACCTGTCAAAGTCTGAAGTATTTTTTAGCCGGAACCTGAGTCGTGCTGGACAGGAAGACCTTTCAAATATTATGGGAGTTCGTCATGTATTGGGGACCGGAACTTATCTTGGCCTACCATCCATGGTGGGTAGAAGTAAGAAGGAGACTTTTGCCTACATCAAAGATCGCATATGGAAGAGAATCAACGGATGGAGGAGTCGACCCTTGTCACGCGCGGGTAAGGAAGTAATGATTAAATCTGTTTTACAAGCTATTCCGGCATATATCATGAACATATATATTTTACCGGATAATTTGATTAGCGAAATAGAACGGTTGATCAATGCTTTTTGGTGGGGTGGTGGTAGTAATAACAAAGGAATAAGGTGGCTTGCGTGGGATAAAATTGCTTGTCCTAAGGAAGAAGGTGGTTTGGGTTTTAGAGATTTTCGTTGTTTTAATATGGCGATGGTTGCTAAACAAGGTTGGAATTTTATGAGTAACCCAACATCTTTGGTTGCTAGAGTCTACAAAGCTAGGTATTTCCCTCATGCTAGTTTCTTAGAGTCTAATCTCGGCAATAACCCAAGCTTTGCTTGGAGAAGTATTTGGAGAGCTAGACAGGTGTTGTCTCATGGTTGTAGATGGCAAATTGGGGATGGTAGTAAAATCAAAGTTATGCATGAGCCATGGTTGAGAGCTAGTCATGGGAGGTGTGTTAGTGCTCCCCAAAATCATGATGTGTACAATCTTACGGTTCAACAACTTTTGCTACCCAATGTTAAACGATGGGATGAAGGAAAAATTAACTCTTTATTTTCCATAGAGGTAGCCCATGATATCCTTGATGTTCCCTTATTAGCACTTGTCCGGGAGGATAAGTTGATTTGGAGTGAGGAAAATAATGGGGTTTATTCGGTAAGGTCGGGGTACCGAAAAATTATGAAAGAAAATAATAGAGGTTATGGGAGGAGGAATGGGGAAGGATGGAATAACATATGGAAAATAAATACTCCACCTAAGGCAAAACATCTCCTTTGGAGAATTTGTAGAGAGGTTTTACCAACCCGTACTCGTTTGCGGGATCGTTTTGTTCAATGCCCGGAAGAATGTCCCTTTTGTTTATCTCAAGTCGAAGATGATTGGCATTTATTCTTTAATTGTGTAGAAGTTAAAGATGCATGGATGGCTATGGGTCTGTACCATATTATCCAATCAAGGTTACATGTTTTTAATAATGCTAGAGATTTATTATTTGCTATTTGCAGGCAGGAGGATCATATTGTTACTAGTAGAGCAGCTGTACTTATTTGGTTTATTTGGCAACTACGGAACAATAAAGTTTGGAATTCAAGCACTGTCAATGCTTATCAAACAGGTTTGCAGGCAGCAGCATATTGGCATCAATGGGCAACATTAAATGGAGTTTTCACTAATCACGACCAGCCCATTCAGCAGCGCATAACAGCCCCTACTGTGGTACATTGGCAGCAGCCCCCTATGGGCGTGTTAAAGTGTAATGTTGATGCTAGTTTCTATACAGCGGATGGAGCTACAGGTTGCGGTTGGTGTTTGCGAGACTCCAGTGGCCACTTCAAACTTGCAGGCACCAATATTGTGAATTCTTCATATAGTGTAGTGGAAGGAGAAGCTTTGGCTATCATTGAAGCAATGGAGGAGTTGAGTTATAGAGGCCTTCAATCTGTTATATTTGAAAGTGACTCTAAACAAGTGGTGGATGCAATTTCTTCAACACAAAATGGCATCTCCGAATTTAGTATCTTAATAGCTCACATTCAAACTTTGCTTAGTTCGCATAATTACTTTGAGGTTAAGTATATCAAGCGTCAAGCGAATAATGTTGCTCACACTTTAGCTCGGGCGGCTTATTCTATGTCTCGACGTTGGATTTTCGATTCGATCCCTCGTTGTATTGAGACTATTTTAAATAATGAAATATATTGAATTTGTTTCTGTCAAAAAAAAAAAAAAAAAAGTAACTCTAATGAGCTGCAGATTTTTTTTTATCAAATAATAATCTAATAACTACAATTTTATTTTTTTTAAGGGTGAATAAATGTGCATTAAAAAAGTAAATAAAAGTGTGTACGTTAGAATTCAAACTTCAACCCATATATATTATATACGGTGTTATAACCAACCAAGTTATGCTCACAATCACAACAACAGCTGTGACTTTTTTTTAGAATTCAAACTTCAGCCCCACATATTTGTAGCTGCATTCATCATAAATAGATTAATATCATTTCACTTTACAAAATAGGTTTCTGATAATCAAAAAAACTTTACAATAGGCTTCTAAATGTTTGTAACAAAGTCATTAGTAAATAAATGCTCGGTAGCTTGCCCCCTAGGTAAGGTAACAGACGTCCGTTTTTCAATTTCTATTGTACATTTACTTTGTTTATATATGCTGACATAAACTATAAAAACCACCAACTAATGGCAGATGCTAACAAGCTGTTTGAATGTATCAATGAATATAATTCACGAAAACCGGTTCGGTTTAAAATACAGAACATTAAACAGTCTTTAACACATTATCCTGCCTCACAAATTTATCCGATGACGAATAAAGAACAGAGTCGACTATAAGCAAAGTCGGAGCCAAACAGAAAAATAAGTCAAATTCAGACCTAGGCAAATGCATGGTGTGGATAGTGAAAGGACAAAATAAATAATCCCTATAATTAGATAGAAGGAATGCCATTAACTGTTAAACATCTTCAGGTTAATGTTTTGGGACAATTCCTAGCAACACTCATTTTGACATGGTTCCTTCAATTAGTTTCTTATTATAAAAAAGTCAATTTAGTTACCTCGCAAAATTTATCAGTTCTTAAAAAATGTGTTCACTTTTTTGGAAATGAACCAATCACAAAGAGTGTTCAAGACTTGCCTATCAAAAAGAGTGTCTAGCTAGCATTCTTCATGTTCTCGAATCTCGATAGTGCAGTATGCAAGGGTCAACAAATTTGCATGGGAGCAAACATATCTAAGGTAAACCTAAGTTATATTAACAGCCAAAAGAGCAAGAACATATATAGAGGGTCTCAAAGGGGTGATCTAAAGCATATGAAAATGTGGCAGAACTTATAGGTCAGGGAAAGCTTATGGGAACAAGTTGTGATATGTCCATAAGCTATTTTAAACTTATCTCAATAAGCTCCTTAGAATAGCTTATGACAACAGTTTGTGACTTTTTTTTTGAACGGCGGATATATTATTAACCAGGTCTCTGCACAAGACGAACAGAGACTGGTAAAAAAAAACTACATAACAGAGGCATAGTATATAGGCGGAACACCGAAATTAAACACCAAAACAAACACCACCTAATCGAGGTCTACCTCCAAATCCCATAAAAGTTAAACCCCAAAATCAGCACCCTACCACAACTGATCCCGAAATGACCTCCGAAAAAGTCTTGAACCAACCAACCAACCTCATTCAGGGTTCACCAAAACAAACCTTAAACCAAACTTGAGGTCAAAGAGTGACTCCCGATGCCGAATCAAAAGCGATCAGCCCACCAGACTCCACAGTTTGTGACTTATATGAAACTGGTTGGACTTTATTTAATCTTTTGTTATAGAAATATCTTATACATAAGCACCTATTCGATAAGCGAATATGTTATAAGCACTTAGTTAAGTTGTTTATCTAAGCATGACCCTAATTATTTCAGAAAGCTTCTTAAAACTTAAAACAAGCATGATAAATACATTAGTAGTATCACAGCCCCTCCCCTCTAAAACAGAAATTTAACTCAATTTATTTCTTTGCACTAAATATCCTAGTTCGCTCGAAAAACACAGACAATTGTTCCCATGTAAAATCATGAATACATATCAGAATCATGATTAATCAGTCTAATCAAAATCAGCATATAAAAGGTATTTTTTCTTTATTATGGACCTTTGACTGCCTTTATCCCCAAAAAAGGCAGCCAAATAAATCAACTAAATCAGTGATACATTGAAATAGGAAACTACTTGAGATAAGAAAAACAAAATACACAAGAAGAAAATACCATTCATTGCAATTCACATGGTAATAACCATAAGATCAATATTTAAAAACACTTTCCAAAAGAAAGATAACAATGAAATTAACTATGCACTTTAAGTTGTGATCCATTATATTACAAAAGAACATGAACTAACCTACTTAACAAGTATTGTCTGTAATCCTACAACCCTTCAAGTTACAGATCAGTCTTCCATTTTACAGCTCCTGTCCAACTGTTCAATTGTGTTGTTCGATCTCCAATATATTGCCTAATGTAAAACTTGTCAAAGTAAAAGGATCGAAACCATTATGGTTATCAAATAAAAAAGAAGAAAAAAAATGGGAAATGAACACTACAAACAGCCAAAAAAAAGCCCTTACAACATTTTTGCACATTACATGCCAATGAACAAGACAAAGATCTGTCCAGTTAGAAGGAAGCACCCCCAATCAAACATGTAAACACAACTTGAGAAGACTAGTGATCTCTCCACCTAGGACTTGGCATGGCGAAAAAGCTTGAAGGAGATAATGGAAACATAAGACCGGGAGAAGGTGGTGGTTGAGGGCCAGGACCTAAAATCCCTGTTTGTGCCATGGGTGAGAACTGAAAATTAGGTAGTGGTGATGGAAACTGAAAGCCAGGTGACAATAGTGGATAAGGTGAGCGAGGGGACAGCAAATTCATGTAACCAGTTGGAGAAGGCAAGAGAAATTGAGAGGTCGGAGAAGGTAAAGGGGGAGGTCCATTTCCATGTGGTGAAGGAATATTGGGCACTGGATGATTAGTGGCGTTCATTGGTGGTATAGGACCATTAAATCTCGGAGAAGGGATCGGGGGCACGCCAGGAGTAGGAAGCAAAGCAGATGAAGGAGGTTGATGCTGAAAATTGCCCTGTCCTTGGTGTTGAGGCCCTTGAGGGTATGGATGTTGTGGAGGCCCTTGAGGGTATGGATGTTGTTGATGCCCTTGAGGGTGTGGATGTTGTGGAGGCCCTTGAGGGTGTGGATGTTGTGGAGGCCCTTGAGGGTGCGGATGTTGTTGAGGCTGAAATTGGTTACCCCTCGAACCTGGATCCATCATTGAATTCTGAAGATAACGCATGTAAGCAGAGATTGGCGAATCAGTTGTATTGGCCCACAAATCCCCAGGCGTCAAAGGAGTGGGCGATGGTTGTCCATAATGAGCAGGTCTAGGTGCATTATTGTAAGGAACTGGAGGAGGGGCTGCAGGCATTGGCATTGGTGGTGGCAAACGAGGTCGATTGATGGGCGATAGTGGAGGAGGTCTAATTTTTTGCAAACGCATGCTCTGCGGTTTTGGCGGATTATGTGGAGGCCGAGGTGGATGATCCTGTGAAGGCGATCCAGTAAGCTGCTGAACAATATCCCGAAAATCGTTCTTGCTTATATTGTAAACCTGAGGCTGAGGCTGTGGTCTAGCAGCATTATTGCCAAAATTCGGCTGATGTAAAGGACTCTTCCTTATATTCTTTCCTAATTTGTTAACACCCAAACTATCATTTAATCTGTTTTTGGAGTTATCCATTTCCAAAAACAACACTTACTCAAATTCGAATTATAAATTCACCACTTGTTTTCTCTTTCAACAAACCAAAACAATTCAACAGAAGCTTCCAACAACACACAAAACTTCAAAATCCACTAAATCAACCTAAATAACCCGTTCAACTTCAAACAATTCTAATACACTAACTACCTTAAAAAACCAATCTTGAGCAATAATCTAAGCATCCCTTAAGTCAACAAAACCATAAACTAGCAATCAAAATCCATAATTCCAGATTCAAATCTCAATTCAAAAGCAACCCTTTATCACAAATACAGACAACAAGCAAATAATTCCACCAAAAGTACCAAAATTAACCCTAGAGCCTAAATAAGAGGTAAAAAACATAACCTTTTTTTTCCTCCAAACTTCACCCAAAATTGGAAACAACTCACAGATTGAAGAACCAGCTTGATACAATTGAGCACGAACGTAACTGGATCAGATCGAAAAATCCAAACTTTAACACGAAACTGACCCAATTATCCGAAAAGAAAGAAAATTCAAAAAGCCCCAAAAAAGGGGTTGTTGTTGTGTGAAAAATGAAAAATTGAAGCTTTAGAGAGAGAGTAAGACTTGTTTATGAAAAAAAAAGTCCAAGTAGGATCTTTGTAGAAAGTGTGAAAGAGGGAAAAACGAAGAAGTGAAGAAAACCCTAATAACGGTGTGGAGAAAGAAAATAATAGGAAACAACAAGTTGAGAAGTGGTCAATGGAGGAAGGGATGAATGAATGATAAGGGTGTTTTGGACTTTGCAAATTTGGGTAATTGATGATGCTGGTGCTGATGTCAATGGAGAGACAATGAAATTGGTAATGGGAACTGTAAAATGGAAATAAATTTTGGATTGGCTACAGACTACAGTTATCTGGATTTGGATTTATCCACATTAAATGTGTGCTATAATAATACTTTTACACAAAAAATGAGAAAGTCATTAATTATAACTTCATAGATATGAATAAGAGAATTAAGGTTTAAATAAATTTTTTTGTCAGTTGTACTGGGGATAATATTTTTTATTTTTTTTTTACAAATACTTATGGTCTTTTTATAAAAGACACATTATTTTTTAAAATTATTTGAATGATTAATGTATATTGTTAAAAGTGAGTTAAAAAAAATTAGATATTCGATCTCTTTTTCATTTATCCTTTAATATTTTGATGACATGATATATTTTTTAAATGAAATGACTCATGATATATGTTTATGGAATGCCACATTATAATTTTGTTTAATTTAATATTTAAATCAGATTTAATTATTTCTTAAATTTAAAATATAAATTAAGAAATTAAATTAAATTTAAGAGTATATGTTTCTTCTTTTTTATCGTGTTCTTCTTAAACATAAACATGTATTATGTGTTGTGGCATTTAAAGAATGTGTAAAATCAAAAATTGAATGTTAAACGACTACGGGACTAAATGTCTAAATTTTTCAAAATAGAGAGACCATAATTGCGCAAAAAAAAACAGGGGGACCAAAATTGTGTTTTTTATAAAATAGGGGGACAAAAATTGTGCAAAACAAAATAGGGGGATCGAAATTGCGCATTTTTGTAAAATTGAGGGACCAAAACTGCATTTAAGCCAAAATTTAAATATGTACGGTATTGTTTTGTTTACAAAGCAGTAAAGAATTGAACCCAAGACATTGTGCATATTACTTAAACCTCTCGCCACTAAGGTAAACTATCTTTTCTATCATGTGCAAATTTGCACATTTTAAGAAATTTAAAATAGTAAGTTTTTATTGAAACTTGTGCATTTTATATTAAATATATAACTTTTTAATAAATAAATGTTGTTTTTCAATTAAAAAAAGTGACTATTTAGTTGCTTTAACATTACAATATTCCATGTGTTAAACAAATCCTAATAAAAAAAATTGAAGGGAGCAGTGTAAATAATTTTGGAATTCAACTCATTCATCTGTAAGTTTGATTCTGCGGCGAGAAAAATTGAATTTGCGTGAATTGATTATGTAAGATTGATTCTCACTAAAATTGAGTTAAATGTAAAGTGATTTATGTTTGGATATATTTATATAAAAGTGAGTTAAACAATAAATTTGAGAGTAAAAATCAATTAGAGTCAAAAGTTATAATGTCGAGCTTCAAGTAGAATCAATTCTACTCCGAAACAATCATATATGTAAGAATGAACTTTATACGTCTAGAATCAATTATAGCTCTTGTAAAATTAAACCAAAATATATACTAAATGTGTAGTATAGTAAATAGTATAGTGTAATAATTTGGACTTTCTTTTGTTTTCTCTCTTTTTCTCTCTCTCATACTAGCACTACTAACAAATATTTTAAGGTTCGGTTAATTGGCTAAAAATTAGTGGATTAAATAAGACAATTTTAGTTGTATTATAATTGATTTTAAAACAGTTTTTATACAAAATAAATTGGGGGTATGAAATGAGACAAAAATTGAAATTGTTGTTCCTAACTAAATTACATGATCATTTTTTTTCTTAAATACAAGTTGTCTAACATATCAAAATAACATTTTTCTTTTACCAAATATTGTACAAGATTTTACGTTGTTTATTACCTTAAAAATTTATCGCATGTTATTTTGTCATGTGTTGTTTTATTTGGTATTTATCTTTTACAAATCAAACGAATATTATTTTAATGAATTTTAAAAAGAAAAATTTATTTTGAATATATAAGGGAAATTGTTGACAAAGAAAAAGTATATACTATTTTATATGCAAAAATTAGCATCTCTTTTGATTCTTTAAAGCATTTTTTTTATATACACATGTCATCCCAAAATTCTCATCTCCTATGTAGCGAAATTTTCCCTTCCCACCCCCCATGACTCTTTCCCCCCCCCCCCCGGATTTCCGTTTTTGCCACTAGTTTTAAACTTCGGAACGCGTTTTCCGAAGTTTTTTTTTCCTTGAATACGAACTTCGGAATGTATTTTCTATGTAGCATTGGACAATGGGCGAATAGTTTTGGGCCAACGGGTCCCGTAGGTCAGTTGATCTGGTAACTAATTATTGAAGTTTGCTATTTAGGCCCCCTACTACTACTCGAAAGCCCCCCGTCGTGACCAAAATGCCCTTACAAGCATTTGTATCCTAGGAAACGAAGGAAACAAATTTCGTCACCTAGAAGACGAAATTATGTTAAAACATAGTAGGCCTGCATTGTCGCGCACATCTGGGCACAAAACACGCAATTTCGTCTCGTAGTTACCGAAACGCCAATTTTTTGAAATTTTGTCACTTAGAAGACGAAATTGTGTGTTTTGTCATCTAGAAGATGAAATTTTGGTTAAACGTCATATGGGCACAAAACACACAATTTCGTCTCGTAGTTACCAAAAAATCCATTTTTTGAAATTTTGTCGTGTAGAAGACGAAATTGTGTGTTTTGTCACCTAGAATACGAAATTTTGATTTTATGCGATTTCGTTTCCTAGAAACCAAAGTATCCTGGGTACAAAAGTAGGGGTATTTTAGGATTTTTGGGGGGCCTGAGATCAACATGGGGTGCCTAGATAGCAATTTTCCTAGTTATTTCTGTTGCGAGGTTTCATGTGGGTGATTCAGGCCCAACGAAAATCGTATCCGACCAACTATATATTAGTAGAGTCCTTCTTTTCGCATCCTCCGAGTCTCACACGCACCCCCTGACATACCCAATTTATCCCCCTCGTTACTTAGGATGTGAGTATGTAAATAGCAAAAATTGAGGTAAAAAGAGTTCGCTTTCTAGATAGCAAATTGCAAACTGAGTTCGCTTTCTAGAATGTGAACCTTATAAAAATCAAATTTTTTTTGTCCTCTACACCCTTATCTCATCTCCCGTCAAATAACTTTGAATGAATCACAGTTTGCAAGTTAAAGTGTGAACCATTCATTCAACTGATTTCCTATTTTCTATCAAACTAATCAACTCTTGTAACCTTGATACATGTCTATTGTAAGTATAAATGTAAACTTGGTCATATCAAATAAAGTAACAATTCAGTATAGCTATTTTTACGGTGTTTGTGATTGGTCGATAATGTCACAACCACTCTAGTGGCAAATTAAAATATGATATAAGATAGTGGCCGCATTTTTATAAGGTTCACTAGTTAAGTTCGCACTCTAAGTAGCGAGTGTCAATATTTTATACTCAAAGTGAACGTCAGCCCCCCCCCCCCCCCAATAGATGAAAAAATCATGAAAAAAATAGTTCGCTTTCTAGATAGCAAACTCAGTTCGCTCTCTAGAATGCGAACTCTTTTTTTTTCATGATTTTTTATTCATTTGGGGTGTGTTCGTTCAGTTTGAGTATAAAATATTGTCACTCGCTACTTAGAGTGCGAAAAGTGCTCGCTTTCTAGATGGCAAGGGGGTGGTCATTTCAGGAGGTGAAAGAGGAAACTTGTGGGGCGTGAAAAGTAGATCTCATATTACTATGTCAAACATCCAAAAGCAGCCCAAAGGAATGGAAAAAAGTCCAAATACAAGAAAGCCCAAATACATAACAAAGACAAACCCTAATAAGATCTCTCGATACCACTCATTTCTTTCGGCTTACATTTTTGCGGTGTGTGCGAAATATCTCTCACAATGTTAACCTAGCCGCCGTTGTTCCTCATCATTCCTTCGCCGTTTATGATCTCTCTTCAACTCAAGATCGTGAAACATCGTTCATTCTTGGTGATTTTGTCGATTCTTCTTCTTCACCCATTCAAGTGATTTTATTTCTCATTATTTTTCTTTTTTAGACATAGATATATTGATCTAGTAACATGATTTCAATGATTTCTTATTATTTTCTATTTCTCGTTCTGTTGATTCTAATATTTTCTCATTACTTTCCTCCATTTATGTTAAACTCTTTGGTTGAACTCTTACACATCCATGAACTTTAATGTCAAACTCTTACATTCTTTACATTTTATTATATTTGTTTATTATTTATTTTAGTTAAGGTTAATAAATTTACTAACACTATTTTTATTTTATGGTCTAGATGCTGATAAAAAAAGTATTTGCTGCAGTTGTTTATTGAACAAAGGTTTTTTTTTTTTTTAGTTATTTTTTCTTGCTATCACTTATTTAAAGTTTCATTTTATTTTTTTTACTACTCTTCTTTCGTCATATTTAGGTACCACTATAAAGACTTATATCAGATTTGTTTGTTGAACAAAGGTTAGTTTTCTCTCTTTTGTATTTAGATTTTTTTTTATACTACGGCTTGCTTGATTGTGTTTTCAATTTTGTTTCTTAAAAGATATTGGGTTAAATATGTTCTCATTGCCTACAAAATTACCAAATTTTGTTTCTGGTTTCTGTACTAGGCGAGACCCAAATTTTTGGAGTGGGCCTGATCCGCTATTATTGTCATGGGCCCAAATATTTGTTGACCCCTTCAAAGGACTTGACCCGCCTATTTTATGAGATAAGGGCGAGACTCAGTTACACCTAAGAGAGATAGGTCCATAAAAATAGGAGTACATGGAACTGTGGACTGGACGAGATCTAAACTAGGCTCGGTCCACCATGATAGAGCAAATTGCTCCCACGCCCATGAAGAGAGATTCTCGCCATAGTAGTTAGGGAGGTGCCTATATATGGGATCTAGCTTCATCATACTAATCATCACTCTTTACAAACTCATTAATTTCAAGACTTGGATTCAGGGTATTCCTGACTAAGTACTAACATAAATTTTCTACGTAAGAACAAGTAGCATTTGGATTTATAGTATTTCAAATACTATAACTTAAAATCAAATCAAAACTGTGATTACTAATAGAGTACCTTGATACATTTAAGGGAGTGAGCCGCATGATTTGATTGTCTCATATATCAACGATTTCTTTGTTTTATGCCATATTAACAAGAAAAATAAATGAATTTATAATCGTTTGCTGCACTAATTTCAGAAAACTTTATTATCTTTTATAAAACTATAACACTTATGGAGCATATTTTCAGAAACTAGCACAGTTAACATTGGTATATTTGGCAATCTTGATCAACATGCATCAACTCATAAATAGGAATATTTACAATGCCTCATTCTTCTTGTTTTTGTAATCATCTTAGACCTGCACATTGTCACTATGGAGTGAAAGCAAAGACCTTGTATACAAGGTCGCTTGGGATCCAAGTGGATCTTCACAATATGATTATGCTTTTGAAGCTGTCCTTTGTCGTTATACTTCCGCAATAAATTGTCGTCATCTGCTCCAACTATGTCCCCATTTTTTGTAGAGCATTACCAAGTGAAAATGCCATAAATATAAAAGACAAGAGCCTTAGTCCAATACAAATGCACTTTGTACTCTTTCATCACCCATATTTCAACTCTACAATTACAATTGCAATAGTCCTAAACCCACAAACTAAAAATTCTCCAAATACCCATAAACACAATCGTCGTCAAGTTCACAATCAAAATCATCTGGATAAGGTATCTCTAAATGTTTCCTTTCCATTAAATCAAATGTAAGAATAACATTGTCCGCACTATCTTCATATTGAGCTATCTTTGTAGCCAACCAATGAATATCCCCATCAAAGAACAATCCTACTCTAGGCGAACGATCACTCCACGTATTATTGAAATAAGGGAAGGGAGTACCCTCGACTTCTCTCCATGTATTATCTCTCATGAGAAAAACTCCAAACACAAATTAACATCATAATATGTGTGTATTTATCCTTAGAGATTGAAACCACCAAGTAATCATCTCTTAACCGATCATACCCAAAATCATATACTCCCTCCGGCCTTATTTATAAGCAAAAATTACTTTTTAGATTCATTAAACAATTGATGTATCTAGTCTATATCTTAGTTAGATATATCAATTGTTCAATGAATCTAAAAAGTAACTTTTGCTTATAAATAAGGTCGGAGGGAGTAGATAACAAAAATTATCTACGTTTAATTCATTAGGTGACAAATGTGTTAGACTACTAGGCTACCACTTAGAAGGGGGGGTTGAATAAGTGGCTTCGTTAACCAATGTCAATTTTAAAAATTATTTGATTAAAACGAATGCGCGGAAGCACCACCGGATCGGTAGTCTACTTTGCACCTTTTGACCAAAGGAAAGATAGTATAGCCTTGAACGAACTAGGAAAATTATCGGAACGCTTAATGCAAAATATCCAAATTTAATTGATTAACAAAAACAGTCCCAAGCAAGTTATATGATTCGATATTCAAATTCAATCACAATCAAGATAATCGCAATTGAACCTTTGTGCACACTTACGAACACAAAACTTCAATTGATACAAAATATAAGCGAATTGCGTAAAGTAAGAATTTAAAGCGAATCGACACAAAAGAGTTGATTAGGGAGTTCCCCGGATTTCGCGTCGTCCACGCGTTTGTCCGAGTACGTCTCCCCCCAAATAACCAAACGGGTTATTTGAGAGTATTATTGATTAAAAAAAAAAAGTTTGAACACAAGTGCACAATTTACAATGAATCCAATAAACCTATATTGACTCAAAAGTAAAACTATGCTAAACCTCAATCGACGAACGAATCTTCACCCTCTGATTCCAACGATTTTACCCGTGCAACTCCTTGCAACAATCGTAAAGCTGAGTCCTTCAATTCTTCTCGATTGATCCTCCAAGATATCGAACAATCTTGAATCCCTAGCGAGCAACCAAACCTCCTTCGCAAATCAACCCGATCACGATTCTGATTCACCGCGAATCGTACCGAACGTTATCGACCAAGCGTACAACTTCTATTGGATTGATCCCATACTCAATCTTCAATTGTTGCAACTTGATGGAAGATGATGATCTTGTGAAGGATACACTTTGATCCCAATTTTTCACCCAAATTGTATCCAAAGTGTTTCTCTCAAAGCACTCTTGCTTTCTCACTGGTTCTCACTAGATTTTTCTCAGTTGTGTTACAAACAAATGATCACACACATTGCTATTTAAAGTGAGAATAGAATGAGCAATTTTGGGCATAATTTTTCAAACATGTATCGATACAAATGAGCATTTGTATCGATACAAGTGCTTTGACCAACGTTAAAAAAGGAGATTTTTGACCTTTGTATCGATACAAACACGGGTGTGTATCGATACAAATATCAGAATCTTGAAAATCTTGACTGATATGTATCGAAGCATGCAAGCATGATTCGATACATCATCAACTTTCTGGATTTTGAGGACATACAGATGTGTATCGATACATGCAAGCATGCTTCGATACACAGGTGATGTTCTGTCTCTGAAAGACCACTTTTGTATCGATACAGACAATGTATGTATCGATACAAACTGCACAAAATCAGCTAGAAGTAATTTCAGGACATTTGTATCGATACACCATTGTATGTATCGATACAAAATACCTAAAAGTCAGTTTTTCAAGTTTTTAGAAAATAGTTCTTTGTTGTCAGGTCATTTGTAATATTGCCAAACTATGTTCAATCCTATTTTCATGTGTTTTGACAATTATTAAAACATGAGGATGAACTGGTGCACTTTCAAAATGTATTTGTTTGTGAGCTCCGTTGCATGGACTCCAAAGGTGAAATTTTGAAGAATGGTGTAAAAAATATAAAGCCTCTACAATAACTTATAATTTTATTAAGAAAATCAGCATGGGATAACTCAAAATTAGGGCTAGGTATTTGAGAAGCAGATTCAAACTGAAGCTTTGATTCAAAATCTAAAGATAGTGTTTTCTCAATAGAATATGACATGAACATAATTCTATGAGTGTGTTTTGCAGCTGTAATTTGAAAATGTGAATTTTTTAAATGAGAATCAGAGATAAGAGAAAACAATGACTTATGAACGCACTTGAAATGTAAACGAGACTTCACTGGTAATCTTGGAAGGATTTGGTTGATTAGATCACGAGGAAGATAATTCTCCTCCATGCTTCTGCATATGGACTGCTCATCTTCGTTTTGGTGCATAAATGTGATTAACGAACAAAACTAAAGCAATGAAAGGAATCACAGTGTGATGTAACTGACAAACTTTATTTAATTATACTTCTACGAAATCGATTGATCGATGAGAAAAATACAAAATTAAGTAAACCACACTCAAACAAGTATTTTCAAAATTTCTTTTGACTCTATTAAATTTCTTTGACTTTGACTATGTACTTACTGGTCTTTAATTTTATTTTTATTTTTGTATTTTTTTATTCATTCAACAATTGATGTACGTGGTCCATATTACAGATCAAATACATTAACAGTTGAAAAAATTTAATACTCCCTCCGTTTCTTTTTAATTGTCTTTTTAGAATGATAACACCAAATTAAGGAAGTGTATTTTTGCACGTTATCTTCCTATTATACCCTCGTTTTAATCCACCAATAAATTCATATATTTTTGCCCATACTTTTTCTTTCCAATAAATTTAATATATTAGTATGTACAAAAAAAACAAAATTTAATATGTTATATACCAACAAAAAAAATTTTTAAAAAAAAGATTTAGTTTTCCAAATATATAGCATTAATTGGTTTTATGGAAAAAGATAAGAGCAATTGACAAAGGATATAATTGACAAATCATACCCATAAAATACAAAAAGGACAATTAAATAGAAACACTAAATATGATAATAAAAGACAATTAAAAAGAAACGGGGGGAGTATATATTAATGACCATATGTAGTTAGTACATATATAGTCAAAGTCAAAGAAATTCAATACAGTCAAAAGAAGTTTTGAAAATACCTATTTGAGTGCAGTTTACTCATTTTTGTATTATTCTCATCTATCAATCATTTTCCTAAAAGTATAATTGACTAAAGTTTGTAACTCACATCACATTGTGATTTCTTTCGTTACTTTTGTTCATTAATCACATTTATGCACCAAAACGAAGATGAACAGTCCCAAACGCAAAGGCATGGAGGAAAAGTATCTTCCTCATGACCCGATCAACCAAATCTTTCCAAGATTACCAGTCAAGTTTCTTTTACGTTTCAAGTGCGTTCATAAGTCATTGTTTTCTCTTACCTCAGACCCTCATTTCGCAAATTCACATTTTCAAATTACAGCTACAAAACACACTCATAGAATTATGTTCATGTCATATTCTATTGAGAAAACACTATCTTTTGATTTTGAATTAAAGCTTCATTTTGAATTTGCTTCTAAAATACCTAGCCCTAATTTTGAGTTATCCCGTGCTGATTTCCTTAATAAAATTATAAGTTCTTGTAGAAGCTTTATATTTTTACACTATTCTTCAAAATTTCATCTTTGAAATCCATGCACCGGAGCTCACAAACAAATACATTTGTCACTTAATGAATTAAATGTACAGAGACTTTATATTTTTACACAATTATTAATATTACAAATAAAATTTTAATCATTAGATAAAAAAAAGGCTTAAATGCAGTTTTACCCCCTCTATTTTGAAAGAATCGGAATTTTACTCCCTCTATTTTAAAATCTGGAATTTTACCCCCCCTATTTTATAATTCTTTGGATTTTGCCCCTTATACACTACAAGAAAATTTGGAATTAACTACAACAGTATTTGTAGCTAATTGATAGCTATTTTCTAGTAAAACTGAGTTAGACAGCGGACCAATTGTCTGACTAGTTCATCCCCGACTGTAATTTCCCAAGAAGGCAACAAGTCATCCAATACGTCAAATTCTTCCAACTCTGATCAGATTTTTTTATACTTTAATCTGCATTTGAGCATCTTCAATTATGCAATTCACTTTGTATTCTCTTGATTGCATATAAGAAGGAATTCTTAGGAGAGAGGGAGAGGGTATGATGGAATTAGATTACAGTATAGATATTTAGTAGTTTTAAAGATCCACTACTTCTATTACATCCTCCAATCATCAATAATACACCATTTACCTTGAATTGACTCTGTTTTTCTTAATTCTCATTGTTTGCTTCTAAATTGGAATCGCAGGACCATTGATTGATTGCTACCATTATTTATGTAAAGATAGTCCTTAAACTTAAACTACTATGTATGCCACATTGCCACATAAACATGTTCCAATGATGAAACACAACCACTAATAATTTGTTAAGCTTAAGAACTCAATAAGCAACTTCTACAGAGTTTCTCTTACCGTCATATATCTATGAACTTGATCGCTTATGCCTGGTACCTTTCTTTACGGAGAAGGTGTTTCAAGCTAAGATTTACTTTATATTAGTTACAAATTAGGTTCCTTGCATTTGTGTTTGTTGTCCAATTCGGTTTTACTAGAAAATAGCTATCAATTGGCTACAAACGCTATCATAGCTAATCCCAAATTTTCTTGTAGTGTTTATGGGGGCAAAATCCAAAAAATTATAAAATAGAGGGGGTAAAATTCCGGATTTTAAAATAGAGGGGGTAAAATTCCAATTCTTTCAAAATAGAGGGGATAAAACTGCATTTAAGCCTAAAAAAAATTAGAATATATTTCCCAAAGTCAAAAGGATCGTAATCCTACTATAAAATGTCAATATATGCCGTGTGAACTTGGCTTCATTTTGTATATCTTGAAGGATGTCATCTTGGGACTTGGGATAATTAGAGTTATTATATGTCAATCTCGGTGACATATATATTAGCCTTCACTTTTCCCCATTTTTATATCTAGAACAGAGTTATCTTTTGACAATTCACAACGGTCTTTATTTTATTTAGAATAAATTACAATTTTCTTTATTTTAAAATATTTATTTTCTTTTTCTAAAAGTGTTAAAATATATCAAGTGTGGGCTTCGGCCCTCTTTTATACAAAAAAAAAAAAATTAAGTGTAAGTTAAATGTGCATATTAAATGTAAGAGTTAATCTTAAACAACATATATGAATATAAAAAGGTCCATAAATTTAACATTTTAAAGTTTTGGACGAAGAAACTAAGATATTGGACTCAACTGATTAACGGATTTCTTTGGGATGAATTATTTGAGAGAATCTGAATCCGATTCTTGATAAAAACAATACATAATTGGACATAATTTACTTACCTTGCAGTTGAACTATTGAAAATGTGATGTTCAATATCACTATCATGACTGCTTTTAGCCCAATATATTAATTCAACAAGTGAAATTCTCTCTTAATAGGCCAAGCTTTAGCCGAAGATGTTGTGTTCATCATCACTTTTGTGTGGCTCTTAGCTCAATGTGACAATCCAATTCCTAATAGGGCTCCCGAAAAGACTTAACAGTTATATTAGAGTTTGGTGGCATAGACAATCATATATTAGTAGTTGCTTTTATAATAATAATAATAATAATAATAATAATAATAATAATAATAATAATCTTAATAACTTATGTGGAATTAAAATTTAAATATAATTTAAGTTATTTTCACGTGTACATTCCACATCATCATTGTGATACAGTCATATGCACAGTTGGAAGGACAGGGGGTAAATCAAGATTAGCCTATTTTGCAGGGGTAAATGACTATTTACTCTTATTAAAATAAATAAATTAGGACTTGTTTTACACGCTACCAAGTACTCTCTCCGTCCCTTTTTATTAGCACCCTTTGTTATTTTTCACGCATATTAAGAAAAGTTGATAGTGTAATATTAACTTTTTGTATATTACAATATTATTACTAAATTGTCTTTGGTGAAAAGATATATTTATAATTAACTTTTCATATTCCAATGTAAAGTGGTGATAATAATTAGAGTTATGTTTGAAAAATAATAATAAATGTGTCTTGAAATTTGCAAAGTGATTTATATTTAGGGACACATTTTTCTTTTCAAAAGGTACTTATAATTAGGGACGGAGGGAGTATATTGTATATATTGGACACACGACATGCTTTAAAAACGGCTTGCAATTCCTTTATAAATTCCTTTAAAACGGTTTGCAATTCATTTGGCAGTTTTCTTTTTTGTCAAGTAGTATAGCGGCAAAAATTCTCACTCTTAAGGTAGATAAGTGAGATGATCGAAATTCGAATCTGACCCTCTGCATATATAATGTAATATCTCTACCAACTAAATTAAGCTCAAATGACCATTTAGTAGTTATTATAAATGAATTTCTAGCTTAGGCTGTCAAAATGGCCGAAAAAAAAAATGAGGGGAAGCTTAGTCAAGATGGGAGTGCCATATCCTCCTTGGTCCATTTCCAAAAGGTTCACCATGATTTTTTTTTTCTATAAAATTAGCAAATTTTAATTTTTGTCCAATAAAAAATCACATATTTTATGGTTAAATCTGTCTATATACTATGTTAAACTTATATAAGTTCATATCAGTTCAAAAAGTATAAAATTATGTCAAAATTTTATCTATTTTGACCTAAGAACAAGAGATGAAAACATATATTTTTTTATAAAGACGAAAACTATAATTTACTAATTTTATAAAAAAATAAATATATTTAACCAATTTTTAATTGTCAAGCTCATAATAACTCAATAGTTGATGTGTTTTTTTTTATTTATAGTTGAGGTTGTTTTTTTTATAGTTGATTTTTTAAATGTCCCATAAGAGATGCTCCCAAAATAAGAGATGCTCCCCGGCTTCATACTTCCTTCGTACCAAAATATAAGTCACTTTGAAAAAAAAATTGTATCAAATTATAAGTCGTTTTACATTATCAATAAAACATTTAATGCTATTTTTTCTATTATACCCTTAACTATTTATTACTCTTCCTTCTTTCAATATTTAAATTTATTTTTTTCTTATCATAAATGAAGGACAATTTTGTAAACAAACTCATAATTTCTCTTTTCCATACAACATTAATTACATTTCTTAATATGTGTAAAAATGTCAAAATAACTTATATTGTGGTACGGATGGAGTAGTTGATAATTCTCAAATTATCGACCAATCATTATTAATTGATCTTAACTTTCCCTAAAAGTATTTTATAATAAGAGTTTTGATTCTTTGTTGCTTTAATCTGTCTATATTAAAAAGAAAAAAATAAAATGCTATGACACCACGATTTACCCCCACCATTTTATTTTACTTAAAATAAAACAAAACAAAACAAAACATTAATGCAAAAGAAAAAAATATTTTGGGGTGAGAGAGGCTCGAACTCTCGACCTCAGGATAACTCAGAAGCTATGAGACCTACGCGCTAGCCAACTGCGCCACCACCCCTTTGTTGATATCTTTATCAAACAAATCAATATATTTCATTACAAACATGACTTCATTTGTTTGCAATAAACGTTGTTGTATTGTGTTGTGTCTTGAACAAAGACCAACTGTGACTGTGTCTGTCTATTTATTTGCAGTTTCTTCCTTCCTTGCACGAATCTAGAAAAACACAAACGTCAACTCTGTTTACTTTCTATTTTCAAACACTTTCTTTCTTCTCCCTCTCTGTAAGGACATGTGTGGATCTACACTCTCCAAGGTAAACTATACAACACTCTTCTTCTGCATTTCAATTCAACTTAGTTTCTATTAATTGATAATATTTTGCTTCATAACATAACCCTAGTCAGTATTCCTAGTAACTACCCTTTTTTGTCATCAATTAAGTTCCTATTTTACTTGCTTTAGTTTTTTAGTTAATGGGTGTTGAGTTGTCATTGAATTTGATGTTGAGTTGAGTTTTATGATCAGGGTTTTTGTCATAATATTCTACTTGTTGTTGATTAATTGCTTATTCAAATGTAATAAAGTATGCATTTTGTCAACTTTTTTTATGCTTCCTTTTTTTTTTTTGTGGATAGTCAAATGTTAGTGGGTGTTAAAGAGTCTCACATTGGATGAAATATCGCCAGATGGCTAGAAGATATGTTTATCGGTGGGACATTTCTTATCCAATGTGGGACTCTTTAATGGTGGATTGGGTTATGTTAGTTTCCAGAGTTTGAACCCTGAATCATCTAGTTGTTTAGTACTCCTTCGATGTCCCTCGGCTCACCAACCTAGCTGCCTTCTTAGGACAATATACCTCCTTTGTAACTCAAATTGGGAAATATTCTTTGAAATTGGTTTACATGATGTGTTTTGATTGTTGGTTTAGGGCCATTAAACTCACCAACGATTCTCTATTCCACTACGCTCGTCTTATATTGCTCAAAACAAGTACACCTTTAGTTTTTAGATTACAACTCCATATCTCACTAGACAAGCTTATTGAATTATGTCTATGGAAATGGAACCTCTAGTGCTTTGAAATTCGGGTGACCTTTAACAAAATAATAAGGTCATGTGAAATTTCAATAGGAGAGTGCTAGTGTTAT
Organism: Trifolium repens; assembly: GCA_030408175.1. Classification (NCBI taxonomy): domain Eukaryota; kingdom Viridiplantae; phylum Streptophyta; class Magnoliopsida; order Fabales; family Fabaceae; genus Trifolium; species Trifolium repens. Next base: position 16,963,089 of record CP125845.1, on the reverse strand, counting down.
TAATTGCAGGTTATGGTGACCAGGTGAAAATCCGTTATATAAACATGTTATTACGGTCTATGGCAGAAACATGGCGAATATAACATGTGTTGTGGCTAATAGTAGCTGGCATAGAATCCTCCATGCCATAACGGCATGGTGTCTCTATGGCAAAATTTTGATATCAAAAGAGGATCCATTCACATAGTCTATGCTCATGATTATTTTGTGGCCTTGATAAAATGTTTCATTTGTTACTCCAACAAGTTATTTGACAAGACTTTAATGTCACTTTACTACTATTTATTTCAAATATAGGTGGAGCCGTTTTTTATTTTTCTTAATGAGTGTTTATTGTTGTTCAACAAATTAGTAGACACGAAATTCATGTCACTTTAATAGCCGTTGTGTTGGAGTTATTTTACATTTTTTCAATGGTTGTTTATTGCTCTTAATGAGATTTGATATTTTTATTCTTTCCTTTCTTTTGCACTCTACTGTTAATGAGAATTGTGATATTGTGTTTTTGGTATTAGCATTTCCTTTTAAGAATACTGCGGCGCAAGTTTTGAAATTCTCAATGGGTTGAGAATTTCTTGAACTTTATAAGTACTACTTTTGACATGCATATAGTCGTTATGGGATCTTAATTCTTAACACATGCCCTCTTGCCTAGACATATGTAGTACAGACAAATGTTAGCGGCCCAATAACAAGTATTATAGGGTAAACTACGATACCATGTTAGAATTTGAGCTAGACCTAACTCAACCCCAAAAGCTAGCCCCAAAAGTGAGGATCGCCAAGCTTTATAAGGACTAGTTTGGCCAAATCTTTAGTCGATAACTTGATATTAGGTCCCAACCCTATCCTTCGGTTTGTTTGTTTTCTTATTTGGAAGAAAATTATGAAAAGGGGTCTATTTGCTTATCTATGATATACATTTGGTCATTTGGACGAGTTTGCATTTAAATGTATTTATTTACATTCTAATTCTAATAATGCCTCTATGGAAAGGATATGTGGCCGATCAAATATTTATGAACCGCATCATCGGCTATGTAGCCAAAGTATCTCTTATAAAGTTATAATCTATGACGCATAGATATGAACACCAACAACGGCAATGTCTAAAATGTAGGATACTGAGACACTACACACACTTGCATAGGTAAATAGATAGATATACGAGCATATTATTTGAGAGCATATAGTTGTATGGTCAAGTTTATTTCCTCCTATATAAGGCTTGTTTTTAGTACAATGTGAAATATTTTGAATGCATTTGCAAATTTCAATCAAAGAATTGAAAACTGAGTTAGAGCATTGCTCTTATAGGGTTCTCCATTGAACCAAACAAGAGTCGTATCAAGAGTATCAATCTCTTGCTATTCATCCAATGAATGTGGCTATCTTCTTCATACTCTCAATCTAATTATATTTGTATGTCATTGATCACTGAGATCCTTGTATGGCATGGATTAACTGAGATCCATATCGAGTTCTTAATCAGTAATTCCATTTATTGAGTGAGACCATAGGATCATCCTTATCTAACTTGATTACTGCAGATGGTATCCCTACTCTGAAAATGGAAAGCAAGCAAAGTACCTCTGATACACAAGACAGTTCTACGATGAATTTCATTGATCAAAGAGCACGCTCTTCTAAAGGGCATGGCGACCCATTGGCTCGACGTATGAAGAATCGAGAGAGACAACGTAGATACAGGGCACGCAGGCGTCAAGTATCTGGAACCACAAACTCTTTCGTTGTAGAACAGACAACCACAGTGCAAGTAGAGATACAACCAAACGGGAATCACAACAAGTTCGTGTCACGCGTATATTGTAATCGAGATTGGAAAAAGGACGCAAGACAGGCTCATCTTGCGAAGCGTCAAGAGATGAAAGGGTCTATTGATCATTCCTTGACACTAACTAATGTACCTGAGGTGACGTGCTTAGGCGTCAGGAATAAGTCAGAAACAATGCTAGATAGGGAAATTCAATATGGAACTTCTAGCGTTGTTTATAACGAAATGCCTAGGACTGTGCTCTGTCGTAGAGACTGGAAAGCAGACGCTAGAAGAAAGAAAAACTAGTGAATTTTTTTCGTTTCTTCTTTTGAAGAGTACTTTTAACAGTGGATTTTTTCTGTTGTATAATAAAATTTTCCATATATTGTAAAGAGTACCATTAACGGTGGAACATGTTACATCATTTGGCTGGCTTTGAAGTTATGAGCACTGAGAAAAAAATGTGTTTGTCTCATTTTCTATTTAAACATTTCATACTTTTCATTGTCGACATAGAAACCGCGTTGAAAAACATGTCTAGCCAACTTGTCTATGATCATTGTTTGATATTTGGCACAGAACAAAATCAGGAAATCAGCTCAATGTATCATGGTCTTTATGCCCTTGAAAGGGAGGATTGCACTTTCCAATATTTTTTGCATCTAAAAAATCTTGATTTGGTTGGGCTTAGTTCATGATTATGCTTAAGAAAAACCCTTCAAAATATAATTGTTCATGATTATAGCTTTACATTGTGCTCTTGCTTAGGATTTGATTTTATAAGATTCTTTGAATTGCTTAGGTACCTTCTTGCTTGACTGCATGCTAGAGTAATGTTTTTTTCTTCCCATCATCTCCATTTTTGACGTTCAAATGGCAAGACGTATATGGCATTCATGAGTTATAAAAGACGACAGTGGCGGCAAATTGCAGAAATGTCGAGGTGTTGGTGATGGCTATTATCCACAATACTATGCAGTAGAGTAAATTGCGCATGATTGAATGCACATGTGCAATTCGTGCACGTCTGTGCCATATAGTAGCATTGAGATTTGGATGGTTACGGACTTTCCTACAATGCTGCTATGTGGGATGAGAGACTGTGTGCACGAATTGCAGGAACAAGTTCAATAACGTGCAATTTTCTTTAAATCATAAAGCATCTAAAGTTTCACATATGATATCCCAATGTGCACAAATAAAAGATTGATTATAAATTAAATTAAATGCATAAACTGAACTGTGAATTACAAAGAATCTGAAGGGAAAAAACAGAAAATTGCAAGAGATGTAAATTACAAATGGCAAAAAAAAAAGCGCACTCGTAACTTTTATCGATCAAGCGCTTGAAACACCATATTATATAATTACATAAACTCTAACCACCACCCCTTTCCCAATTTTTACATTAATTCCCACCATAACCAAAGTATACACAATTCAGAGAAACCAATATGACAATAATGATCATTGATCTATCATCTCAATGGCAAGTCAACATTTGGTCCTCTTCCACCAAATTTTCAAAACTCCAATCTCTTCTCATTCCGCTACTCCTCACCAATTTTGGTTCGGCCCTGCCCGAATAAGAAATATTTCCAGTGCTATGATTGCGGCGATGATTCGCCTTAATCTTAGCTAGAGGCCCGCCTTTGGTTGTCTCTTTGTTGGGAGACGGCATATTCCCCGACCAAGTTCTATCGACTTTTTTGCTCCTTTCTCTATATTCATTTTCTTTGAATAATTCTCTAAAGGAGTCTGTCCTTTGTAGAACTTGGCTGCAGGTAAGGCAACTGAGACTCATTTTGTTTCTTGTGTCTCAAGTAACCTAACCAAACCAAACCCTCCTTTTCCCTTATGTTGGTGGATTTGATGTGGGAAAAGGAAGGTGTTTATATAAATTATGTGACAAAAGAGATTGAGGTTTAACAAAACATGATGAGGATGCAAAAGAGGTTTTGAAAATGAAACAAATCATAACAGCCTGTTTCCATGTTTGGATTTGGGTAATGAATGTCTAATCCGTAAACATAGGTTAACCATTCATTTATTATATGTTTATTTTATTTTTATAATTAGTTCAACAATTTATTTCTAATTGAAGGAATATGACTAGTTATTAGTTATATTGTATATTTTCTTGACCAATAATGACCTATTGTACACTCAACATTCTAAAAGGGGACATTTTGTCAATGGTGACTTCTTAGAAAATGTGACTTTTTTGTTATTTTGTTATTTTGTTATTCTTTTATTTTTATTTTACCTTTCACTTACTTTGTATCATACTTGGAAAATCTTAGCCATTTGATGGTTATTTTCAACACATTATTTAAGATCTTTTGCTGTTGTAACTTTTCTTTTATGTCCAAGTCTCTACAATTGGCCTATGATGTTGCTAGCTAACCTAAACTTGGGCACTGTTTTTTGTTTTGTTGCTACTTTGGCTCTCTATTTTAGCTTAAATAAAACAAAATACAGTATATATTGTAAATAAATAGATACATTGGCTTAAATATAATCTTTTTTCCTACAACATACTTGGTTAATTTATTTTGGTCTTTATAATTTATTTATTTTAAATAGTTGTAACACTTTCTTTTTTTCTAAATCAGTTGTTATCATTTTTACAGTCTAAAATTTGACATTTCCTTTGTCTCATCAACAGTTAACAGAAGTAAATTAGCAAGAATTAAAATAAAACAAAATACAGTATATATTTCAAGATACATGTTAAAAAATTTAAAACAAAAATATATACGTTGATAGAGAATGGTTAAAGTCCAAAGAATAGTCCATACATTTTGGCCCAAGCCCATCTTCTAGAAGATCCATCCATTCATTCATAATATTGTGCATGTAGTTTACTTGGCATATTGCATTGTTGTACACTTGCATGTGTTTTCTTTCCAACACTTGTCTTGCATTTATTTTCTTTCCTACACTTGTCTTGTTGCATGTTTCCTTTGTAACACTTATATGCATGCATGTTAGTCCTTATGGTTGCTCCTCTACTATAAATAGGAGCTTAATTGTGTACTTTGATCATTCAAGTTTCAATTAATCAAACAAGTGTGTTGTTTTTCTTATAGAGAGTGGATTCTCTCTTTGGCTTCTGAGCCATATTGGCATCAGAGCAAGGTTCCAAATCCGGAGTTGAGTTTGTGCAAGAAAATCAACGGAAAGTTTGAGTTTTCTTGGGGTGTTCTAGTGCAACAAAGCTGTCACCCTCGAAACTCTGCTTTGCGGCCATTTTTTCGCAAAACTAACACCGCCATCGTGTTCAGCAGGTCCGAAAACCTCAGAATACAAAATTTCACGGCCAAGCTACAGCCCACGCGCCCGCACGCGCCGCCACCGGTAGCCAACGCGTCGTTCTTGCTCTTCACGCGCCTGCCAAAGGAAGAAGACGAGACATGTCACGTGCCACATCACCCGGCCCTGCTTCGTCGGCGCCACGCCAGCCATTCATACCCTGCCACGTGTATATCATGCCCCATCACCCTGCCACGTCACCCATACACTTCATCGCCACGTCATCCATTCACATCCAGCCACGTGTCTTACCTGCCACATCAGCCAACCACGTCACCCACACACCTCAGCACCCACGTCATACCCTCTGTCGAACCACCGTCTGCCACATGTCACCCTGCCACGTCAACTAAAGACCCAGAAATTACGATTTTGCCCCTGCACTTTTAATTTATATTTTCACTCCTAAAATTTCCTAAATTACAATTTTACCCCCAAACTTTCAAAAATTACATTTCAGCCCAGAAATTTTTAGAATTTCCAGATTTCTCTGGAATTTACGATTTTGTCCCATATTTTCCATAATTACCATTTTACCCCTGACCCAAAAAAAAAATCAAAATGCCTCCAAGACGCCAGCGACATAATGATTTCGAATTAGAAGATTGACGGGCACAAATTCAACAGTTGCAGGAGACAATAAATGATCAACAAGTCTTATTGGATGAATACCAGCAAAGATCTGAAGTCGACACATCTAGTAGCGACTCTTCGTTAACTAGACGATGCCGACCACAGCGCAAATCATCCCGAAGTGATGATATCAGGGTAGAAATTCCAGATTTTGAAGGGAAGCTTCAACCGGATGAGTTTGTTGATTGGCTTCAAACTGTCGAACGAGTGTTTGAGTACAAGGAGGTACCCGAAGAAAAGAAAGTAAAGATCATTGCTGTCAAATTAGAGAAGCACGCCTCCATTTGGTGGGAAAATCTTAAAAAGAAGCGTGAACGTGAAGGGAAAAGAAAGATCAAAACTTGGGAGAAAATGCGGCGAGAATTAACAAGTTTTTGCCTGCCCATTACTACCAAGACAACTTCATTCAACTACAAAATCTTCGCCAAAAGAATTTATCGGTGGAAGAATACACTAGAGAGTTTGAAAAGTTGATGATGAAGTGTGATATTCATGAAAAAGAGGAACAAACAATAGCTCGTTACCTGGGAGGACTGAATACTGACATTGCTCATCCTGTCCAACTCCAACAATACTGGTCAGTTGATGACGTTATCCGCCTCGCCATACGAGTTGAGGAACAATTATCAAAAGGGTCATCCTACAAGAACTTTTCCTCTATTGAAAGATCTTCTTACCCACACAAACCACCAGTTGAACAACCTAGTTCCTCCAATAAGCCTTTACCTAAATCCTCCATTCAAAATAAAACAAAGGCCACCCAATGTTTCAAATGTCAAGGCTTTGGACATATAGCCTCCGATTGTCCTACTCGAAGAACAATCACCATTATCAAAGGAGAAGCTTATGAAGAGCCTGAAGAAATTCGAGATGATCTTGAAAAAGAAGAAGAGTCAGAGCCAGTTTATGATGAAGAACTCGTTGTTTCCGATCAAGGTGAGTCATTGATGATTAGGCGAAGCCTGCATGCGTCAACCAAAGAAGCACATTGGTTAAGAAACAACATTTTCCATACTCGTTGCACTGTTGCGGGAAAAGTTTGTGATGTTATTATTGACAGTGGAAGTTGTGAAAATGTGGTGTCAAACTATATGGTGGATAAGTTGAAGTTACCAACAGAAAGTCATCCACATTCTTACAATTTGCAATGGTTCAACGATGGAAGTGAAGTAAAAGTTACAAAGCGCTGCCTTGTTACATTTTCCATCGGCGAGAAGTATAAAGACCAGGTTTGGTGTGATGTTGTTCCAATGGATGCATGCCACCTTCTCCTTGGAAGACCTTGGCAATATGATCGTCGCGTCCATCAAGATTGTTATGCTAACACCTACTCCTTCTTCAAAGATGGAATTAAAATCAAATTAACTCCATTACCACCAAGTGAACTTGATAAGAGCAAGAAAAAAGTCAAGCCATTAGTGTCCTTAATCACAAAAGTAGAAGAAGTTCCCAATGGAATGCCACCGATGCGAGATATTCAGCATGCCGAAAGTCGGAATATAGGGTCATTCGCGTCGCTACAAGTTCCTAAGCCGCCTTGGGAAAATATCGATATGGGTTTTGTCCTTCGACGACCTCAGACTCAAAAGCAGAAGATTAATGGTGTTGCCTCAAGGAAGATAAAGAAAACCTTGACTCGAGGACTAGTCTCTTCCAACCTCGAGAGAATGATAGAGAATGGTTAAAGTCCAAAGAATAGTCCATACATTTTGGCCCAAGCCCATCTTCTAGAAGACCCATCCATTCATTCATAATATTGTGCATGTAGTTTACTTGGCATATTGCATTGTAGTACACTTGCATGTGTTTTCTTTCCAACACTTGTCTTGCATTTATTTTCTTTCCTACACTTGTCTTGTTGCATGTTTCCTTTGTAACACTTGTATGCATGCATTTTAGTCCTTATGGTTGCTCCTCTACTATAAATAGGAGTTCAATTGTGTACTTGGATCATTCAAGTTTCAATTAATCAAACAAGTGTGTTGTTTTTCCTTATAGAGAGTGGATTCTCTCTTTGGCTTCTGAGCCATACGTTGAGAAAAATGATTTACCAATTTTCAAGAAATTGAATAACTTCGAGACAAATTTTATATTTTGTATGTTTATATATAAAGGGCTAACCCCAAATAAAAACAACTAAAAACCACTAGACAAAGTTACAGGTGACGCATTTGCAGTCAAAGCTAACTGTCGTTGTAAATTTATTTATACTGTCAATAAGAAGTCACTATTTTGCCATGCAAACAATTTAAAAATATACCTAAACATGCAGAATGACATGGAAGGATAGTTAATTCTCATTACATGTCTACGACAAATTTACACACATGACAATGTATGCTTTTAAAATTCTTAAATTTAGATAGAGAAGTTTAAGAGATTATTTTTTGAAATTTTCTCTTCTCACCCCCCATATTTCTTTGAACACCCTTGAAATTCCAATTTTGCCCTCATAGTTTTCGGAAAACGTTTTCCGAAATTCATATTTTTTCGTAATATATTTTCCAAAATAGACTTAAAGATAGTTTTTATATTTATTGTTTCCCATTCATATTTCAGTATTTTTCGGATTTTATTTTCCAAAAAATTAATTTTTTCGGAAAACGTTTTCCAAAAATTCAAATATTTTGGAATGCGGAATCCGAAATTGTTTTGGAAAACGTTTTCCAAAGTAATTTTAATAATATATCTCATGACGACTCCATATGATTTTATTTTCCAAAAAATTAATTTTTTTGGAAAACGTTTTCCAAATATTGTGTTGATGGATGTGAGATATAAACATCTCATGACGACTCCATATGATTTATAATATATCTTTAATATTAATATTCTGAACAATTTTGCTTAAATAACTTTCCAATTGCTATGAAAAATCAGGGCAAAAATATTTTGGATTATGTATGGATACCGATTAGTGTTAAAAACAGAGTTAAAATGATTTAGACTATGAAAAATCAGGTTAGAACAACAAATTTGCAGTAATGATCACATATAATAGAATTTTGGAAAACGTTTTCCAAAATCACTTTGGAAAATGTTTTCCAAAATAATTTAGGATTAAGCTTTCTGAAATATTTGAATTTTCGGAAAACGTTTTTCGAAAAAGTTAACTTTTTGGAAAATAGAATCCGAAATACTGGAATATGATTGGAAAAAAATAAATCTAAAAACTATGTTTAAGTCTATTTCGGAAAATAGAATCCGAAAAAATATAAATTTTGGAAAACGTTTTCCGAAAACTATTTGTGAGGGCAAAATTGGAATTTCGGAGGGGTTAAAAGAAACATTGGGGGGGAGAAGAGAAAAAATCGCTATTGGATTCATACGGATCTGGTCCTTTTGATTTTTAATTTCATGGTTTTGTTAGATTTAAAAATCAAAGCTTCATTCACGAGTTGCTTAAAAATCAAAGCTTGATTTTTGGGCTTTAATTTCTGGGTTTTTTTTAATGTGTATTTCATATTTGAGTTTTTTGGATTTTAATTTCAAGGTTTGATAGATTCTTATTATAGTTTATAGGTTGAAGTATTTTAATATCTGAGTTTTTGGATTTTATGAGTTTCAATTTTGTGATTTTTTAAATATTGTTTGAGAAACAAAAATTTATGGGTTTGATTTTTTATTTTCGGTATTTTAATGAAGATGATGAAGATGAAAGGAGGAAGTAGACGAAGAAGAATGGAAGATGAAAGGAGGTATTTAGATTATGAATATCAATGTTGTGTCTCATAGAATTTTGAATGTTGTATTGAAGAGAATTGGATTTGCTATTCAAAAAGGGGTAGCGGCGCAACTTGTCGCTCGTTTACCTCTCAATCATATGTAATTATTCTATACTGTATTTATAATGGAAAATCTGTATTTTGAATTGCTTAAAAAAAATCTGGGTTTGGGTTGATGAAGATGAAAAAAAAATGGAAGGAAAAAGACAAATATTGCTACCTTATATAAGAATTAACGTTTTTTTATTTAAAAAATACAACTTACGCAAAAGACTATTTTGATTGATGCTTCTATAATTAGGGGACCAAAAAAATTGTTAAGGGATTCAAAAAGAACTTTTATTATTTAGGGGACCAAAACGAAACAACAAAATTTATTTAAGGGATCAAAAATAATAATTAAGCCTTTCCTTTATTAATATTTTTGTGCTTCTAGGTTGCTTGATTAGTGCTACTTATCATTAAAACCCTAGCAATTGAAAAAAGTGAGCTTAATAGGAATATCAAAGATGAGTTTAAGAATAGATTTAGAGACTGAGTTTATCATAGGGGTATCAAAATTATCCGTTAATCCGTTATTCATCCAATCCATTTATTAAATTATCCATCCAATCCATCCACTAGCAACAAAATTAGTTAACAGATTGGATCTAATCCATCCACCTAATTTTAATATCTAGGAAAAAAAAATTCTACCCCTACATTTATCACTTTACCCCAACACTATTTTCAATATTCCCATTTTGCCCTTATTTCATTTTAATATATTTTATTATTTTTTATTTTGTCTTATTATAACTGCTCCGGTACACTGTTCACCCACCGAAAAACTGTTCCGGTAAGTACCTAAGAGTTCCGGTATGTAATTTTCACCGGTACACTTTACACAAGTGTACCGGTATGTCTTTTCTGCGAAACAAAATTTAATACAGTACCGGTACACTTTACACAAGTGTACCGGTATGTCTTTTCTGAAAAAAAAATTTAATACAGTACCGGTACACTTTACACAAGTGTACCAGTAAAGAAAATTTTTTACAGACATACCGGTGCACTTTTTAAAAGTGTACCGGTTTGAAAAAAAATTAAAAGTGTACAGGTGTTGATAAAAAATGTACCGGTATTGTATTAAAGTGTACCGGTTTGTCATCACAATTTTGATAATTTTATTTTCTTCTTTAATTTTTAAACAAATATGGCTCAAACCGGCAATACAGGTCAAATGTTGGTAGATACTACAGATATTTTTACAACCGATGAAAATTTTGATACACGAGATGTCGTTCTCGAATGGGCTCGAAAGGTTGGAGATGCCAATAAAGTCAGTATTATTATTACAAGGTCAGATAAAAAAATTGGAGTAAGAGGACGAAATGACAAGTTGATTTTGGGTTGTGATAAAGGTGGAAAATATGACTCTTCAGGGAGTTCAACAACAAGTGCATCAAAAAAGTGTAACTGTCCATTCAAAATTAGAGCCACACCTTCAACAGATGGTTCAGGATGGAAAGTTCATGTTAAATGTGGAGTTCACAACCACGGGCTAACTGATCAGTATGCAGGCCATCCTCGAAAGGCGCGTTTAACCGCAGATGAAAGCAAACGTGTTGAAGATTTGACAAAGTGTAAAGTGGCACCAAGGAATATTGTTTTAGATTTGAAGAGACAAAATCCAGACTCTGTTGTTGATGCTAAACAAATATATAGGAAAAAAAACATGTTACAAAAACAAGAAAGAAGTCATAGAACAGAGATGCAACACTTGCTACAATGGTTAGATGATGCAAAATATGTCACCTGGAATAGAAGAAGAGATGATGGGTCTGATGTTTTGAGTGATATTTTTTGGGCACATCCAGAATCAATAAAATTGCTGAACTTGTTTTCTATTGTTTTGGTTATGGACTGTACATACAAAACTAATAAATACAGACAACCACTACTTCAAGTTATTGGTATAACGTCAACTGATTTAACATTTGCTGTTGGATTTTCTTATATGGAATCCGAGAAGACGGACAATTATCGTTGGGCATTAGAGAAGCTGAGGGAGCTTGCTTTGATGAATGCAATTGAAATTGTATTTCCACATTCTGTTAACATGCTTTGTACGTGGCACATAAATAAAAACGGTTTTGCGAGAATGTCTGTACATGTACCTAAGGATATGAGAGAGTTGCTGCAAAATTTGTGGAGAAATGTTGTATCCAGTCAAAATGAGGTGGAGTTTCAGCAGCGGTTGAATGAACTTGACCAAGCTTGTGTTAATTCAAACAAGTTTGTTGACTATATCGATAACATATGGTTGACTCCTCACAAAGAAAGATTTGTGCATGCATGGACCAATAAAGTAATGCATTTAGGAAACACAGCGACTAATAGGTATGATTATGTATATTTCTAAAGTGTAATTATTATTTTTATTTTTACATTTAAATGACTTTTTTGTGAAATGTAATATTTAGAGTTGAGTCTGCACATTGGAAACTGAAGCAGATGTTGGAAAACAGCAAAGGTGACTTATACAAGTGTTTGAAATCCATGAATGACAATATAATTCTACAAATTGGCTCAATTAAGGCGTCATTTCAAAAAGTTTTTACTACACCGAGCACCTACACAGCGATCCATTTTTTAGCAATTTAAGAAGTTTTGTCTCTAGGGAGGCTATGACACTAATTTCTGAAGAGTTTGCGAAAGTTGGCATTGTTGGAACCGATAAGAACATTTGTGGTTGTACACTTAGGTCAACATGTGGGTTGCCTTGTGCATGTGAATTAGGTAGGTATACATTGAGTAGTGTTCCGATGCCATTAGATTCAAATCATGGTCACTGGAAGATATTAACTATGGAAGGACCACTAGAGGATGACACAGAGGATGGATATGAGTTGGACATGAGTCATGCAATGGATGCCATATGGAGTCGATTTCGGTCACTGGATATTGTTGGTAAAAGAGCGTTAAAAAGTAAAGTGTTTGAACTTGCTTATCCAACTACAAGTTCGTTGTGTCCACCACCTGAACAAATAAAAACAAGAGGAGGAGTGAAGAAAAACGATAGAGGCAAAGCACCTAAGGGTTATGATGTGTATCGTGAACCGTCGTACTTTGAGCATGTAGAAAGAGAAACTACTGATTCACAAGGTTCATCGAAGAAGGTATGTACACAACCATCTCAGTCATCTCAGAAGCAACAATCTCAATCATCTCAGAAGCAACTATCTCAGCCATCTAAAAAGCAACAATATCAGACATCTAAAAAGTTGATATCTCAGAAGTATTTGGTGCAATTTCCAAAACATATTATTCCACATATTATTGATGTTATTGAAATCGTTGGAGATGGAAATTGTGGTTTCAGAGCTATTGCATCTTTACTTGGTTACACAGAGGATGGCTGGCCCATGGTATGCCGAGAGTTAGACAATGAGCTAAGAAGTAATATCAATTTGTATGAGAAGATATTCGGTAAAGATATACAAGGCGTGAGAGATTCGTTGCAGATATCTGGATTAGGCGACCAGTCGAAAGATAAATGTTTCACCATACCTGCCATGGGTTACCTGGTAGCAAATAGGTATAATGTCATTTTGGTCACGTTGGGTAAACCTAGCAAGACTTTCTTTCCTATGATGACTTCATATTCCGCTTCAGCAAGATTTTTTTGCATCGGTTATGTCGGTGGAAATCATTGGGTTCAGGTAAATAAGAATTGAAACTTAAAATATTTTATCTTCAGAGTCTGTTGTTATTTTTATTCTATACAAACTTGAACCTATTATTTTGTGATATCCAAGTAAACATGAAACAAGGGTTTCCGTTGCCCGAAGTGATGCCTGAATGGAAGAAATGTTGTTCATCTGAAGCATCATCTTGGATTTCAAACTTAAATGGACGCCTACAATACTGGCAACTTTTAAATCCTCCAGTGATACCTCTTGTTGGTCCTGTTGATGTTGATGTTGTTGCTGATTAATTTTTAATGTCAAACATTTAAATTTATTACTTTTAATTGCTTATTTTATGTCAAACATCTAACCATCTAATTTTATGTTAGATTGCTTATTTTATGTCATACATTGAAATTTGTTACTTTTAATTGTTTATTTTATGTCAGATTGCTTATTTTATGTCAAACATCTAACCAAACAAGTGCATCAAAATACATAAATCCACAGTGTTCAAAAGTAACAGTACATATGCCAAAATCAAATGACAAAAAAAGTGTGCTAGTCTATATCTGCACCATCTGCACCACGAGCAAGGTCATATGCCAAAAAAAGATCACTAAACGCCTCATCATCTCTATCAGCGTCTATCTGAATGATAAATCTGTGTAGCGCGGAACAAATCATATCTATCCGTCCCTGATCGCCTTGTTGTGCGTCTGCTGCTACCGGATCATCTTGTTGTGGTTCTGGTGGTGCATACTGTGGAGCTGGTGCTGCATACTGTGGAGCTGGTGGTGCTCCATGTTGTCCATCAACAGGGCGACAGACTCTAGGATGTGATACAGTATAGAACCACTGCAGGTAATCATCTGTAGCCTCACCATCATATCTCGCTGGACGTGTCAACTGAAGTATCCGATCAACAGAAACGTCATAACCGATCCAATCACTATTAATAACAGCAATGGCAAGAGCTGGAGGTGGTGGTGGTGGTATACACTGTAAGTATCCAAACTGCCTAAAACACCTCTCGGGCAAGTAAGGAACTACCGCGCACCCACGCAGATAGCCACTATACATAGTAACCAGATCAAACGCGATACTACCTCTATGACTTTCAAATGGGCGCCAAATCACATCAGAAGGGGTGAGTGCATCCATGATGGGTCGATATTCCGGAAGCTTCTTCTTCCCCTGCTTATATATCCAACGCATAGCATAAGGGAAACCAGGATCATCACAATTAAGTCCGGAATGCGCATCTGCCCGCCTACCAAGGCTAGGAAAATACTCGTGAATCCAACACTGTTACAAAAAAAAAGTCGTTAATAATATGTCAACACAACGAAAATAAATAAATTTAAAACTTTAATATTATAAAAGAAAAACATAATTATTATATTCTAAACATGTACCTTCCCTCTTAAAAATATTCATATTTAAATAACATATACAGTACCGAAAAACAAATGTTACCTGTAAAAGTGTCGCATATCCTGCCAGAGCCTTTGTAGAAAACATGGAAGCATCATTCAAATTATCGTACAAACAAACCAAAGCAGCGCTGACCCAAGAAAATGTATGCAGTGTATCCAAATCTCTAAACATGGGTAACCATTTTGCATCCACGCGCGTGTAGCTCTTGTCTGCAAAAATAGTGCATCCAACTAACATCAACATATATGCACTGGCAGCACAATCAAATCTCCGGTAGATATTAACATTCCTTTGGTAACAGTGATACAACCATTGTTGACTAAAATATCCACCTCTCTGTTGTGCAGTCTCCTCCAATGCAGACTCATAAGTGACCCCCAACAACTCAGCTGCAAGTGCCGCAGCTTGTTCCATCGTAAATGATCTAGGAGTAAATAAACGACCTCTAACGGGCAGATGCAACAGACATGCCACATCGTCAAGTGTAATCGTCATTTCACCAAACGGCATGTGAAATGACGATGTCTTTGGGTACCACCTCTCCACAAATGCTGACAAAAGCGAAGGATCGGACTTTGTCAAACTAGTCCGCTCAAGCTAGCACAATCCAGTATTATTCAACCATAACTGAATAACATCTGGATGTTGATCAGGAACCCAGCCACTCACCTTCCCTCCTAAAGATGCTATTCTTAATCCTGGTTTATCTCTGTCAAGACGTTCCTACATATATTTAAAAGAAAACATTATCAATAATATGTCAACACTAAAATCGTTAAAATGCTATAGAAATCCTATAATTTATATTCAGGTATATATGATAACTCATCGATATAACTTAATAAATAACAAATTAACAACAAAACAAACATCGATATAACTTAATAAATAACAAATTAACAACAAAACAAACAATTGGTTACCTCACCAAACCATATATAGCGGGACACGTATTGTTCGTAACGTGTTAGAAGACTGACATCAATCGGTCCTCCGGGCCATCCCACAGGCGCAGGTGGAGCCTGCTGCTCCTGCTCCCGACGCTCCCGATTATCTTCACGGTTGGGCTGTCGGTGAATAACTCTACCATCTCGTCCTCTTGTACGCACCACTGAAAAAATAAAGTCAATTATTAATTAACTATAAAAAAAATCTGCTAAAAAAATAACAATTTAGCTAGGAAAAAAAAAATTTGCTACGGAACAAAAATTGCTACGAACTGTACCGGTACACTTGGGGATTCATACCGGTACACTCGTTCAGAAGTGTACCGGTATGAATATTCATACCGGTACACTCATACAAAAGCGTTCCGGTATGCATATTCATACCGGTACACTCGTTCAAAAGTGTACCGGTACCTATATCTCAAACCAGTGTACTTCGACAAAAGAGGACCGGTAAACTTACTTTTTTTCGCTTTTCTCTCTACACACCGGTACACTTCTTTTACCAAATGAGTGAAAATGAATTTTTTTACTCTTTTACATTATATATGAGGGCATTTTAGTCAATTCACATATAAATGTTGAGGTAAAGTGATAAATGTAGGGGTAGAAAAAAAAATTTCCTAATATCTAATGGATTATTGTTTACTATATTTTGAAAATTCAATGGACTATTGTTTATTATATTTATTTTTTGTTTCACTTTAGTCCCCTAATTAATAAACGTTTAGTTTCGATCCCTTAACTTGTTTCCATTAGTCAACTTGGTCCCTTCGATCAATTTTTAATCCCAAAATTATAAAGTGGACCAACATTGTAGGTGGTACGTCCACCAAAAACAACATTAATTTTTTTAAATTTTAACCATTTGAGTTTTTTTTTTGTCAAAAATAGAGCCATTAGATCTTGTAAGTCTATTATATTTAATCATGAACCACCAACATCTAATCTTATTTTATTTTTCTTCATCTCCGTCCTTCTCTTATTCTTGATCTTCGTCAACATATTCATAAACTTAAACAAAAAATTCCAAATATTTAAACACACCCAAAAATTTAAAATAAAAAAACTAAAACTCTTTAACCCAAAGGCTACAATAAGTTTCTATCAAAGCCATAATTAAATTAAAAATCCAAAATATCCAGGCCCAAAAAATTCATACGCCAAGCTATTGGAGAAATTTTCTCTTCTCACCCCGCGTATTTCTTTGAACACCCTTGAAATTCCAATTTTGCCCTCATAGTTTTCGGAAAACGTTTTTTGAAATTCATATTTTTTCTTAATATATTTTCCAAAATAGACTTAAATATAGTTTTTATATTTATTGTTTCCCATTCATATTTCAGTATTTTTCGGATTTTATTTTCCAAAAAATTAATTTTTTTGAAAAACGTTTTCCAAAAATTCAAATATTTTGGAATGCGGAATCCGAAATTGTTTTGGAAAACGTTTTCCAAAGTAATTTTAATAATATATCTCATGACGACTCCAAATGATTTTATTTTCCAAAAAATTAATTTTTTTGGAAAACGTTTTCCAAATATTGTGTTGATGGATGTGAGATATAAACATCTCATGACGACTCCATATGATTCATAATATATCTTTAATATTAATATTCTGAACAATTTTGCTTAAATAACTTTCCAATTGCTATGAAAAATCAAGGCAAAAATATTTTGGATTATGTATGGATACCGATTAGTGTTAAAAACAGGGTTAAAATGATTTAGACTATGAAAAATCAGGTTAGAACAACAAATTTGCAGTAATGATCACATATAATAGAATTTTGGAAAACGTTTTCGAAAATCACTTTGGAAAATATTTTCCAAAATAATTTAGGATTATGCTTTCCGAAATATTTGAATTTTCGGAAAACGTTTTCCGAAAAAGTTAACTTTTTGGAAAATAGAATCCGAAATACTGGAATATGATTGGAAAAAAATAAATCTAAATACTATGTTTAAGTCTATTTCGGAAAATAGAATCCGAAAAAATATAAATTTTGGAAAACGTTTTCCGAAAACTGTTTGTGAGGGCAAAATTGGAATTTCGGAGGGGTTAAAAGAAACATTGGGGGGGGGGGGGGGGGGGAGAAGAGAAAAAATCTTATTTTTTTTCTCCAAAATTCTAAGTTCACAGAGTGCTACCTTCCTAAACTCAAGTGTAAAAAATAAAATGATGGGAACTTTATTTTATCTAGAACTAATATACAATACATTATATCTAAATATTTTATCTATTGATATGTCAAACCAACAATTAAACGAAATTAAATTAACCAAAATATAATAACAATAGAAATTGGGCCTTCGGCCTATTTTGTTTTTTATCAATAATGAATTGGTCCAAGTGGTAAGAGACTTGATCCCCTTAAGCATGTGGTTAAAAGTTCGATTTCTGGCTAATACGTATAGAGTAAATTCGGTTGGAAGGAGGAATCCATCTTGTATGCCCCACAAGTTTCCAGACAGATATTAGTCATCGCTAACAGCTGTAATAACTTTGTACCAATATCATGATAACCCAAAAAAAAATTAGCAGCCAAAGGATTAAAAATCTATACACTATTTTCATTTCCTTTTTATTTTTTGGTCAAAACACTTTTGTCATTTCTCTTTTCCCCCTTTTTTCGCACTGAGTTTCTTATGTTGGTTTCTGTCCTGGTCTATCTCAATAATAACTCCTTCATCGACAAATGATTATTGAAAGGAAATTGTTATCTACACATCTCATTTTTTGTATTATTTTTTTCATACAAAGTGCCTTTAATTTTTTTTTTATCAATTAGTCTAGTGGTTAAATTTTACTTTTTAAAAATAAAATAATGAAATACTAGGGTTTGAACTCCAATTATTATTTTTTAGGCTTAAATATGTTTTTGGTCCCTGTAATTATGCCTTGTTTTGAAAAGAGCCCCTGTAAAAAAATAATTTTGATTTTAGTCCCTGCAATATCTCAAAACTTTTAAAATAGCTCTTGGTCTAAAAGTTTTGAGATGTTGCAGGGGCTATTTTAAAAGTTTTGAGATATTGCAGGGACTAAAATCAATTTTTATTTTTTTTATAGGGGCTCTTTTCAAAACAAGACATAATTGCAGGGACCAAAAACATATTTAAAAAGTGACATGTCATCAAGAAATTCAGGTCAGGGGCTATTTTAAAAGTTTTGAGATATCGCAGGGACTAAAAACAAAATTATTTTTTTACAGGGGCTCTTTTCAAAACAAGACATAATTACAGGGACCAAAAGCATATTTAAACCTATTTTTTATCATGGGTTTGAACTCCAATTACTATTATTATATACAATATTTCTACCAACAAACTAAACTACACCCACATAAATAAGTACCTTTAAAATTTACCTTCGTTATTCTTCAAGCCTCTCTTTAAATAGTGAAAATAAACTTATGGGGGTACAAATAAGAAATCCCTTGCTAAAATGGGCCCAACTAGTAGGGCATATATAATCAGCCCGGCAAAACAAAACGCTTTGTCCTCTCACCCTACAAATTTTCAAAATTCTCTTAATTACCATTGACATTTTTTTTTAAAAGTTATTGATATAAAGTTTCAATTGTCATTTAACGGTGGTTAATCTCTATTAGAGAATTTATAAAATGCGCAAAGTTATTTTTCTAATTTTAACTGACTTTTCTCCATACACAAGAGTTAATGAACGAACTCAACAAATTGCTTAAGTGGGCCTAAATTCCTTACGAGTTGGATAAATTCAATTTGAGTTTTACAAATTAAAAAAAAATATATTTTGTATAACTTAAATTCAAATTTTAAGTAACAATGAAACAATTAATTTATTCCTATATAAAACTCAAATTTACATTTGAGGAGTGGTAAAACTCTAATCTTGTTTGTTAAAAAAAAGTTTAATCTTGTAATTGAAAGTGCGATTCTGCCAAAATTTAAGGAACAAAAAATTGTGTAAATCTTGAAGTTGAGTTTTATGGAATTCTTTAATACTCAAATTTGAATTTTAAGAAAATTGGTTAAACTTTTTTAGAAGTTTTTTTTTCAATCTCCTCCTCGGACAAATTAAATCTGGTACTATCAACTGTCAATTTACCAACTGTCACAAACCAAAATTTTTCCATACAGAATAATCATAATCGAACTCCTAATCACTTACTTAAAAGATTTAAATTTCTTATTAAACCAACCATGGACTGGTCCAAATCCATTGTTAGTTTATTGCAAACCTCTTAATTAAACTCAAATATCATTAGATAAATCCAGGCTAACTAATAATGCTATAAATCCAACATTTTCCCTCCCAACAAAAAAAAATGTCCTACTCCTATTTAGAGGGCTTCGGATGGTGTTCGAGAGGAGCGACCATACATGACATCAAAATTTTAGGGGCACCAAATTATTTTTATTTAGTGCGTGTGTATGTGCGTGCGTCCACTCACGTGTGCGTGCATGCGTGCAAGTGATAAAATAAATAAATATGATAACTAAATTTTAAAATAGACTTAGACTCTTATGATATGAAGGACCAAAAAATTATTTTAATTTTTAATTCTAAAAAATGATTTTAATTTTTAATTTTAAATATCTCAGGACGGCTCTGACACACTCCCACTCTCTCTTTTTTAGTTTTCTTAGTCTCATCATCCAGGCTTTAAAAGCTGTCTTTTTAAGAAGAAAGTAACACCGCTACAAACGGGTTTGGGAACCTTCTCTCATAGATTCCTTTCACCATCCATAAATACAAACAATGGCACCACAAATTACCACCACACTCGCATTTATATTTCTTATGTTGATTATAGTACCCACACCATATGTCTTCGGCCTCAACGTTAGTGAGGTGATGATGGCGGAGGCTGGCGATTTAAAGATAGCTGCCGTAATCATTACGGTGCTACAAATTGACGTTGAGATGAAAACTCAATCGGTGTTCACCATATTTATTTCGGTGGACGTCGCGTTTACACAATTACGTCTCTAAATTTATTCATTAACATCGGACTACGCCTTCATTTTAATTTTAATGAAGGCTCGTATTGTCCGAAAATACTTTGTTCCTACACTCCTTCGCTCAGTCAATACGCTATGCCCTCCCACCCTTGCAAGTGAAATCATGGGAACTTCGATGTATCATCTCAACACTTCAGTTGGTGGCACCTCCGCAGTGACGATAAGCACGAAAGTTTTTGAAGCGGACATGTACTCCAAACATCCTATTGCCATATATGCCGTCTCAAAGGTTTTGTTACATATTGACATATTTGGCAGTTATGTTCCTCCTCCTCCTCCTCTCCACTCGAGACATCCTCCACTCCTTTCTCCTCAGATGTCTTTGGTGGCGGCTCGCACTTTTTTCTTGTAGTGCTTTGTTATATGTATTTAGTAGTATTTAGTAGTTTGTGGATTAGGTGTGTGAGGATAGGATGATCGGTGTGTTTACGAATTAGGGTTGCGAAGGGTGTTTGGTTTATTGCAAACCTCTTAATTAAACTCAAGTATCATTAGATAAATTCAAGCTAACTAATAATGCTATAAATCCAACATTTTCCCTCCCAACAAAAAAAATGTCCTACTTCTATTTAGAGGGTTTCAGATGGTGTTCGAGAGGAGCGGCCATACAGGGCACCAAAATTTTAGGGGCACCAAGTTATTTTTACTTAGTGCGTGTGTATGTGGGTGTGTCCACTCCGTGTGCGTGTGTGCGTGCGGGTGATAAAATAAATAAATAAAATAAATATTATAACTAAATTTTAAAACAGACTTAGACTCTTATGATTTTGGTAAAATATATTTGAAGAATTAAAAGTTATCATAGGAATTCTAACAATTGAACGTTTAATTTTTAATTTTTCTTTCATATTATATAATTCACCGGTGTAATATTTGAATAATGTTACACCGCTTAATAACGCTTTAACGAATATAAATTTTACAAAATCCACCGTTGGATTGAAAGTTTATATCATATAGATCATTCATGTTCAATTTTATAAAAATCTAAAATCGTTTGATATGTTATTTAGATCGATCAAAATTAACGGTATTCAATAAAAATCCATAAACCGTTAATATTGACAAGTCTCAATACCATATCAAATGATTTTAGATTTTTATAAAATTTAACATGAAGGATCTATATGATATATACTTTCAATCCAACGGTGGATTTTGTAAAATTTGTATTCGTTAAAGCGTTATTAAGCGGTGTAACATTACTCAAATGTTACACCGGTGTAATTTGATCTCTCCCCTATATATATATATATATATGTATAGAGCTATATAGTTGTGAATGATAAAGAACAAGAGAATAAGAATTGTTAGGGTTGACGAGTGAAATTGAGAGAGAGAATTAAGAGATAGAATGGATCAATAAGGGTTGATCTTTATTATTCACACAAGTGCAATTTATAGAGCTTACAAATGCAATACCTTGCATGACAAGTAACTAACAACAGGCTAACTAACTATAGCTACTTTTAACTACCCTACATGGTTACATAACTGAACACATGTGGCTTAACAAACTAACAAACTAGACAATGGATTATCTCTCAACACACCTCCATAATCCAATGTCTGATCCTTATTACAAACAATATGCAAAATCTGCTGCAAGTTTTACTATTTTGCTGGCTGTGTGCAATCAAATTTCACAATTCCCACAAGTTTCCTTAACTCCTTGAATCTGTAAGCTTTCAAGGGTTTAGTCATGATATCTGCAATCTGAACATTAGTGCTGCAATGTTCAACAGTTAGCTTTTCTTTGCTAACTTGATCTCTAAGGAAATGATATTTAGTTTCAATATGCTTTGACCTTCCATGTGCAATTGGATTTCTGGCCAGGTTGATAGCTGATTTGTTGTCCACATTGAGCCTCATAGGTTTCACATATCTGATCTTCAACTCATCAAGTAGAGACTCAAGCCACACTGCTTGACATGCTGCCTGTGCTGCTGCAACATATTCTGCCTCACAACTAGATAATGCAACAATGCTTTGCTTCTTTGAAGACCAGGATATAGGTGAGTTTCTGAATCTGAACCAGTACCCTGATGTGCTTCTTCTATCATCTTTATCTCCACACCAGTCAGAGTCAGAAAAACCTTCTAATTCTATTTTTGATTCCATCTTGCTTTTGGGAAAAACAAGACCAAAATCCTGAGTGCCTTTCAAATACCTAAGTATTCTCTTGGCTGCTATCATATGTGATGCTTTAGGATTGCTCATAAATCTACTCACAGATCCTACAGCATAATTGATATCTGGTCTTGTGTTGCAAATGAACCTTAAGCTGCCTACAACTTGCTTGAATAGAGTAGCATCAACTGCTTGTTCATTTTCACTCTTTGACAGTTTTAAATTTGCTTCCATTGGAGTTTCAGCTTCATTGCAATTTTCCATGTGAAACCTCTTTAGTACATCTGCAATGTACTTACTCTGATGTAGCACAATTCCATTTGATCCATAGAGAAATTCCAAACCCATAAAGTAGTTGAGTCTGCCCAGATCACTCATCTCAAACTCATCTTTCAATCTTCCCTTGAATTTCTCAATGCTATTATGATTGCTACTTGTGATCAACAAATCATCCACATATAGACAAATCAACAAAGCATTTGAGATATCACTTCCTTTCATGTATACACCAAATTCGACACTGCACTTCACAAATCCTTCATTTTGCAGAAACTGGTCTATCCTTTTATTCCAAGCTCTTGGAGCTTGCTTAAGGCCATATAAAGCCTTTTGAAGCTTATATACCTTGTGTTTCTCTGTGGCAACCTCAAAACCAGGTGGTTGTGACACATATACTTCTTCTTCCAATGGACCATTCAAAAATGCAGATTTTACATCCATGTGACATAGTGACCAGTTCATTGAGCTGGCAATAGCAATGACTAATCTGATATCTCCATTCTTGCTACAAGAGCATATACCTCACTATAATCAATTCCTTGTTGCTGAAGAAAACCCCTAGCAACCAATCTTGCTTTATGCTTTAGAATACTCCCATCTGGGTTTCTCTTTATCTTGAATATCCATTTTACACTAATTGGCTTTTTTTGAGGTGGAAGTTCAACTAACCTCCATGTGTTGTTCTTTTCTATGGACTTTATCTCCTCATTCATTGCACATCTCCAATTTGAATCTGATACTGCCTCATGCCAGTTAACTGGTTCAGTGTCTGCCATAAATGCTAAGTGAACCAAATCTCCATCATCATTAACTATATCATTTGTGAGAGTTTCATGGTCAGCAAGCCTTACTGAGGGAAATCTTGTTCTGGTTGACTTTCTCACAATTCTATCTTCATCATCACTTGAAATGTTCATGTCTTCTACATGATTAACACCATCATTGTGATCAACTACTGGCTGAGTTGCTGCAGTGTTATCTATATCCTGCAAATTGACCATCACCTGCTTGTTGATATCTGATTTCCATTTCCACTGTGATTTTTCATCAATAATGACATCCCTGCTAATGACTATTTTCTGATTTCTTGGATTATACATCTTGTATGCACCAGTTGCATCATAGCCGACTAGGATAAGTTTCCCACTCTTATCATCTAGTTTTCTTCTCTTCTCATCAGGAATGTGTCTGAAACATATGGAACCAAATATTCTTAAGTGTTTCACACTTGGTTTGTGACCTGTCCATAGCTCTTCTGGTGTGTTATCCTTCAATTTCTTTGTAGGACACCTGTTCAACACATAAGCAGCTGTGTTAACAGCTTCACCCCATAGACTCTTAGGCAAATCTTTGCCCTTTAGCATGCACCTTGCCATGTTGAGTAAAGTCTTATTTCTCCTCTCAGCCAAGCCATTATGTTGAGGAGTATAAGGGGCTGTAACCTCATGAATAATCCCCTTTTCTGCACAGTATTCTTTGAATTCATTTGAGTTATACTCTCCACCACCATCTGTTCTAAGTATTTTCAAATGATGCTCACACTGTCTTTCTGCTACAGCACAAAAGTTTTTGAATGCAGAAAACACTTCACTCTTCTCCTTTAACAGATATATCCATATTTTCCTAGTAAACTCATCAACACATGTCATGAAATATCTGTTACCTCCTAGAGTTGAAGTTTCAATTGGGCCACAAACATCAGAATGGACTACATGTAAGGCTTGTTTTGATCTGGAATATACTGCATTTTTTAATGAATTTCTGGGTTGCATGCTGGTGAAGCAACCTTCACACAGCTTGTCTGGTGTGTGAATCAATGGCAAGCCTATAACCATGTTTTTACTACTCAGATGATTTAAACTTTTGAAGTTTAAGTGTCCATACCTGTAATGCCATAACCACCTCTCATCTTCAGTGATCAAACTTGAAAGACACTGAATCTCTGATGCTTGCAGATTAACCTTGAATGTTCTATTCTTGGATAGTGGTGCTTGTAACACTAATTTGCTATTTGGATCATGCACTTCAATATACTTATCTTTTGTTGACAGTGCAAACCCTTTCTCAATTAACTGGCCAAGACTTAGCAAATTGTGCTTCATGGTTGGCACATACAACACATCAGTGACAAAAGCATGATTGCCATTCTTCCTTTGAACCATAACTTTGCCCTTTCCTTCAACTGAAACTGTGCTGTTATCTGCAAACTTGACTGTACTTTTGAATTTTTCATCATATTCCCAGAGCCAATCTCTGTGTCCAGTCATGTGATTGGAACACCCTGTGTCAAGATACCACAATTTAGAGGAATCATCTGCAGTGTTAGTGGTTACCATGAGTAGAACACCATCAAAGTCAGAATCATTGTGCCTGGCATGATGTGCTTCATTGTCTTGCTTCTTCTTCCCTTTGCTTCGACATTCTGAAGCATAGTGACCCCACTTGTTACAGCAAAAACATTGAATCTTGCTTTTGTCTTTCTTGCCCTGAGTTTTATTCTTTCCATAACCCTCTTTACCTTTACCTGAAGAATCAGCTTGACTGTTATCACCATTATGATGATCTTGATCATAACTGGACTCATTCTTTCCCTTGTATTTTTCATTCTTCCATTTACCTTTGCCCTTACCATTCTTGCCACCATTCTTCACATATAGAGTCTGTTCTTGCTGATTCTTGGTATCTTTCCTCTCCTTCAATCTTTGTTCATGTGCTTCCAGTGAACTTTGAAGCTCATTCACTGACATTGTTGATAAATCTTTTGATTCTTCGATTGCCACCACAATATGATCAAATTGAGGGTTTAATGTCCTCAAAACCTTCTCAATTATCATCTGATCTGAAATCTGTTCCCCCAGATTCTTCATTGTGTTAACTAGTGTCTGCAATCGTGTGAAGAAATCACCAATGGATTCTTATCCATCATGCCTAACAACTCATAGTGCCTTCTAAGTGATTGTAGCCGAACCTTCTTCACCTTATCACCTCCTCCATGTGCATTCTGGAGTATTTCCCATGCTTGCTTGGAACTTGTTGCAGAAGAAATCTTCTCGAAATTGGCTGAATCTACACATTGATGAATCAAAAACAAAGCCTTACAATCTTTCTTTTTTGTTTCCTTGAAAGTTATTTGTTGTGCCTCTGTGGCATTCTCTGCAAGGGCTTCATAGCCATTTGAAACCAGATCTTCTACTTCTTGGAACCCAAAAATTACCTTCATGCGAATACACCACTGATCCCAGTTTTTATTGTCTAAAATTGGGAGATTTGATGGAAGAGAGTTGTTTGATGGGTTCATGGTGCTGAATGTGTGTAAAGAAAAACAGAAAGAGAGGTTCTTGAATCAAAAGGATGAAGAACAATATGATCGAACCAAAACGGCTCTAGATACCACTTTGTTAGGGTTGAAGAGTGAAATTGAGAGAGAGAATTAAGAGATAGAATGGATCAATAAGGGTTGATCTTTATTATTCACACAAGTGCAATTTATAGAGTTTACAAATGCAACACCTTGCATGACAAGTAACTAACAACAGGCTAACTAACTATAGCTACTTTTAACTACCCTACATGGTTACATAACTGAACACATGTGGCTTAACAAACTAACAAACTAGACAATGGATTATCTCTCAACAAGAATGAGAGTAATTTCCATATAACAACATATTTTAATAGAACTGACAATGAACCAAACCAACTCGAACAAAGTTCGAAACTCAATTTGAAAATTGATTACTCTTAATTGAGCGTATCATACACAAAAATGTTCTACATATACATCTACGCAAAACTATTACATGATAATTACTAGTAATTTGTATGATTGATAGGGCAAAATAATAATATATTGAAATAGTGAAATTCGATTGAACATATAATAATAATCATGTATGCAAAATTCAATTTTTAATTAGCTGTATGAAAGAAAAGTTTCATGAACAACTTGTTTAATAGCTGATTCCCAAATCATTATTTACGGTATCTTAGTACTTGTTTATGACTAAATTAAATAAATAGAGATTACTTACCCGTGTAAGAAAAAGACAAGAACATATACCAATCATTTTCATTGGGTGTAGTTGGCCCTTAGTGTACAATCTTGATATCTCTATTATATAAACACAAGTTGCTATTATCTCATGAGATGTCCACAACTTTTTATACTATAATAAATTTATCTTTACGTGGATTAATAGCTTTAGTTGCTTTCAAAGGAGGGGTTTAATTAAGTGCTACGGCCTACAAGGGGTGGCAAAAATTTGAATCCGAATTCAGTGCAGTCGCATTGAATGTACACCTATATAATTAGGAGATTTGTCGTCGTTCGATTAAAATCAAACAAACTAAAAAAAAAAAAGTATATTTGATTTTAAATCGTTCGTTCTTAACTAAACATTTACACATCACTCAATATGTGACTGCATGTAGACTGTGAGTGCAAACCCGCTCTTATAGAAACTCAATCTCATAAGTTTGGTGGTCCATTTCTTTAATTAAGGTTGAATTTCTGCCTAAATAAATGTATCAATAATTCAACAAAAGTAACTTTAACGTACGTGATGCAAAATTTGACATTATTATATTAGATGTTAAGTTTTTTACACAAAAAATTAATATAAATGTTTGGTTTTTCTTTATTTCTCCATATAGATTAACAAACACTACTTAAAATTTCACACGTAAAGAGAAATTCTAATTTCAAAATCGAGTGACGACCTCCAACTTAATAATATAAGCACATCGATTTAACTAGACCTTATAAACAATATATTTTTGTTTTATGTACCCAAAAAAACAATTAGATGTTTGGTTTAATTAGTGCAAATATTGATATTGTTCACCGGCGGTATATCCATGTTTAGGATTTTTGGGACCTTAGCCCAAATTTTAATTCACACCATAAATATCTACTATCTTAGTGTTATATGTATAGGATAGGATTCTTTAAAAAAAATCTTGTTTTATAATTTTTTTTTTTAATTTAAGCTATAAAATTATTTATCAAACTTTTGTAATAAAATAATTCTAATTTAGATGAACTTATTTTGTAAAATTGATTCTGATAATAATTAAAAATAAGATGAATTAAAGTATTCATGTTTAAATATATTCATGTAATATTAGGGGTAAATCTATAAAGTATTCATTTTTTATATTATATTATTTAATATTAGATGTTTATTAAAACCACATTATCTAAAAACTAAAACTAGTTATTGCCTACATACCCGTGCCTTCGAATTTAGTTCCTTAATTTATAAAATTAAAAATATGTTATTTTTATTTTCAATTTTTGAGGTGAAGTTCATAAAGCGACAAGTGAATATAGTTGTCCATAAGCTTGTTAGAGCGGTTACTTCATGTTATAGTCGTTACGTATTTAAAATGATACCTATTTATATTGAACCATTAATTTTGAATGAAATAATATAAGTTTGTGTTTGTAAAAAAAAAATCTAGTCATCATTAGTCTCGGTGTCAGCATATATAACTGAGTGGGTAAGATATTGTCACTACAAAAAAATTGCCGTATACCTACGGACGCCTTTAGCCACGGCTGTTCAATTCGTGGGTATAGGCATTATTATACCTACAAATGTTTAACAAACCATGGGTATAGGAGTGACACCTTTTTTTATACGCTGCCACCGTATTTTTTCCACTCATGCCACAATTAGAAATCGCTTTTTTCCATTCCATCTAAACAGAGAACCAGAACCCTAACATCATAGAAATCCCTTTCCATTATTCCTCTTCTCTTGTTGATTTCATGGACTCCTCTCACCGGCTTCTCTCTCTCACACACACACACTCATTCACTCGCGAAGGGAAGGGAAATCGTTGGCGGAAGCAGCGATGCAGATAACGATGGCAAGAATGTCAAGCTGCTTGATGAGTGTTTTTCTATATATTGATGTAGGTCAAATTTATTCTCTTCTCCATCTTCCCATAACCCTAAACCCCTAAGATTTTGGATTATTAGATGTTTGGCTTATTTTATTTTATTTTTTTCAATTAATTATCATAATTGTGTTGTTCGTATTAACAGAAATTGGAAATAAAACATAATATAACATTGCATAACATAGTCAAGGTATGAGATTCTTCCTATTTAATGTTTCAATTTACTGTTTACCCAATCAAGCGAGACTTTTTTTTCTTTCTTCAAATTCTAGCAATTGTTTGAAAACAATTTTAAATGGTTTTGTTCAGGAGGGTGCTAATGGAATTCTAGTTCCAGGAGGTTTTAGTGAGGGTGATAGCAGGGTGCTATACTTTGTTGGTATAATATTCGTCATATTTTTTTATTGATATTCTCTAATCTTATAGGTTATTTAGATTTGTGCATTTGTTTATTTATGTCATAGTTTGTTGCTGACAAAGTTTTCTTTGCCAAACTTTAAGAGGTTCGTACCTGTTAACTCGCTGAAGATGGTTACTCTAGTGTGGTTAGGGTCACCTGATGTGTACCCGGTCACCTGATGTGTACCCAAGCTATTTTTGGTGTGTTCTTGCCTCAATCTTCAAAATTATATTACTTTCGTTGATTTTGATTTGATATGAATTGTCACTTATTTTGTTTTTGGATTTCTCTTGTTTTTGATTCATAGGTGGCATGGGAAGAAGGATTAGAGAGCTTGTAGGTTCATGTTTTTAGTGATGATGCTAATATTACTTACAAGGTTTGATATCTAAGCTATCTCCTATATGAAATCTGCTATTTTGTGTTCACCATTAAGCTATCTCCCTTATGAAATATGCTATTTTGTTGTTCACCGTTGCAACTTTTCTTTTATGTTGGAGTTATTAATTGTTTCATATGCTCATAATAAGTATTGATTATGTGCTTATAATTGCATAAATGTAAAATAAATATACTTAGCAGTTATAACATGATCTGATCCTGAACATTTGTGATATTTAAGATGATATAACAAGAATGGACATATGTTCAAGCTAAAACACAAACTGTGCAGAAGGTGTGTGACATAGTCAAGAAACAAGTGGCGCTACCGGCCAGAAAATTCGAGTGCACTAGAGAGTCTAAATGCACTACACTTGGAGTTGATTCTCTTAATAGGTATATTTATATTTGTATAATTTATCTAGGAATTGTTGCGGTGGATTGCAAAAGTTAATCATTCAAAAACATGTGAACTTTTCAATATTTGGTGCTTGATCTTTGAACTAGACATACACAAGTCTTGATGTTAGTGAGAATTGTTTTCTTGGTAGCAGAGTACCAAAAGCTTGGACCTTTCATGCAAGTCTTACTGTTATTTATGTACTAGACTCTTAAATTAAGGTTGGTTTTATCTAAATCTATTATACTAAAAAGTGTTATTTTTTAGAATTTCTAATTTTCTTGTAATATTTTCTTTTAACTGTTTTCACTTATCATTTTGCTTTAAAATTAGGCTTGGTCATAAACTCAATTTTCTAGTTACTTTGACTGGGATCTCATTTTTCTAATGCTATGAAGATTATTATCTCCTTTAAAATGCACTAAAATGTTTTTATCATTATGAAAAAAGGACTAGTCTCCTATATACTTGACTAGAGTGAAGTTAGTTATCTATTTGATAAGCTCATGTGTTTGCTAGCACCCTTTAAATTATATTTAATAACTTTTAGTTGAAAATTCACCATACCTTATGTATGGCTGGAACATATTGTGACATGAATTCAGTCTTTTAATTATGTTCTACACTTCTATATAATGACCGTTGTTCTCCACTGCTCGTCCTAATGAAGCACCGACACAAACACGGAACATTCGCGGACAAATAGAATCACAGATACCACACTGGACTAGATAATGTGACAGAGCAATTGCAGACTTCATTTGAAATTTTGCCCCACAGTGTTGGTGTCTTGCTGAGGAATAGCATTAAACAATTCTCTCTTTCAATTTATATTTTTCCATTCATGTAAGGGTAGATATTATGGATATATGTGTTCAGGGTATATAATATTTCAATTCATTTGTTTGTAATATACTATACCTAAGACATATAGTCACTCATTCTTGTTTTTTAATTTACATGAACATGTAGGGCACTAGTCTCAGAGTATACACTACAAAGGACAAGTTATTGTCATTGAGGTATGATTCTAGTTATTATTGTCAATGAGGATTCTGTTATGTTTTAGAAAATATAATTGTATTTTTTTATTTTCAACAGGTTCTATATATTAAGGTATGTTTTACTGAGTTCATATTCAATACAATATTTATTAAGTTCAGTTTGTAACTTGTATTCTTTTTCTAAAATATGTTCCAGGTGGTTCTAGTGCTTCTAACCGAACAAGTTCTAAAAGTCTAGACAACACTAAAAAAGATGGAAGAGTGGAAGATCATATGATTTTCTTGTAACTTTTGTTTTGAGATTGTTCTATGTTTTTAAATACATTATGATGTTCTTAGGTTGACATTTTAAGCTATTTTGTTGTTTGAAATGCTTGTAAGACTTTGTTTTTCTATATAATTGAAGTTTGTTTTTTGTTCCATAATTATAGTGGGTGTATATTAAAAATACTATTAAGAAATATAGGCCAAAATATATTTGTTGAGTAAACAAATAGAAAAAAAAAAATTAAAAAGAATATTGAAAACACTATACCAACGGAACAATACTGTGGGTATAGCCATTCACTGAGTGTCATATTGGCCGTGGGTAAAGACCTATGTATTATTCCAACACCAAAACTGCCGTGGGTAAAGATCTATTGCTACGGAGAAAATCCATGGGTAGAGCGAAATAAAGACCACGGAACAATATGTCCGTCGGTATAGGTTTTTTGACCTATACCTACGGTTTTTTAACCATTAGCTACGGATTTTTTCCGTCACTAAATGTCAAATTTCTTGTAGTGTGTATTATGCAACGACCGAAGTTTACACTCGACAAAAAAGATTACATTATTTTTTTTGATATAATAAAATTACATCATTATTACTTAGACTAAATATTTATGTTATCAATAACTAGTAGTACAGTTTATTTCTATTATAATCAATTGAAATAAACAGAAACTGTTACATATGACTTTCCTTTTTTTTTCTAATTTTTCACTCTATTAATTTAATTTTAATTGCAAATAGCATATCTGAGGAAGGAAAATTCAATTGCAGATAAAACCCACACAAAATCTTTGCAACTGAGGAAGGTTTATCTGCAGTGCAAAATTTGATCCAGATTCAATGAACGAATGCAACCCCAACCTTAGGAATGACACGGCTACTAACCTAGGAGAGAAGGGATGAAAAAAAAAAGTGAGGTGCAGACATGTCTTTGTATAGAAAATGAATTGAAAATGGATTATGAGTGTTTGACAAAATTGTAATGAAAAAGATGATTATTCAATGTTTAGATGGAGAAAATGGTGTTTGATAAATAAGAAAAATGAAGAAAATGGTGTGACAGAAGCTAGGCGAATTGCAGAAAACAAAGACGGTGGAAGGAGAGAGACATTCAAGTGGATCCACATTATTTTATGTTAGTTTTTATCATACTCATCTCAACCGATAGACTGATCAAATGGTGGAGAATATGTGCAGCAGGGGTAGTGGTAGGAAATTATGCTGCCGGGGATCCATATTGCAAATTATAAAGGGCCTTATAAGACACCAAAATAACGAAACAGCCCTTATCAAATTATGCTGATGTGGACACAGTGAATGCAATCTACAGTGGTCTTTTTCTCTTCTCTTTGTGTCAAGATTATAGATTCTAAGAAACTTGAAATGAGGAGGGAGGGGTCAGGCCACGTGTTTGCTCTCCCCTGTGTATGTCTCTCTTTGAAAATGTCTCTCTTGTAGATTTTGTCAAAAAAAAGAAAAAAAAACTAAATAGTAAAAAAAAGTATCAGATTATAGTTTTAAGTTAAAATTAATGTTAAATACGAAGTTGAGTGTTTTTGTGAGGTGCTGAATTAAGAAATGTAAATATTAATCCTACTTGCCAAAATAAAGTGATCTATAAAATTTGGAAAATGCTAAATAGTGCCTCTGGAGCAATGGTTAAAGAACCAAATATGGTAAAGTTTTCTTGTAATTTGTGTAGTCAACTTTTAAAAAGTGTTGTTTTCTATATAAATTTTTTTTTTTTAATTTCCTTAACCAGTGTCCCGAAGCACCGGTTAGCATGATCCATAAAATTTAGCATTGTTTGGTAACTTGGTTATTTACTTGCGTGGTACGTGATTTCTATGTTGTTAGGAGTATGCGGCACCCCACTTTGGCTTGATCATCTCCTTCCCCACATTTTATGTTGTTGAAACTTTTTTTTCTTTAATAAATCAGATATCCTCTGTGTGTAATTGTCTGTTTAAGCTAAATTCTTTATAAGAATTTTAATGTTATTGTGTGTTTAAGCCAATGAGCGAACTCAGGACTTTGATTAAGTTGGAAGAGACTTGCATCATCTCATCTAAGTGTTTTTTGGTAAGTTGTTGCAGATCGCGACTGTTTAATATTAATCGGATAGTTCATCTTCTAATTTAATGTGTTTTTTATAAATAATTCGATCAATTATCAGATAAAGGAAATCGTGTTACTGTGATATTGGATTGATGAATATATGGATCCCTAACTCTTTTGTAGTTAGAGATTTCACGCATTCACAAACAAAGTCAAAACATGATAGTAATTGTATTTAACTATTTAAGTAAGATGGGATGATCCATAATACTCAACCTTCATATTTAAGATTATAAAATTAATTAAAAATTATCACTCGAATGCACAAAATCCGAATTCTGCTGGATATATATTTAGATTTCTTTGTTGCTTGGCAGTGGCATTTACTCTTCTATGATGATCCTGACAGAATATTAATTTATTGCCTAAATAGTGGGAACATTATGTTTATTTTGGTACACTATTATGTACTCAAAATTTGATGATGGAGATCGCTTATCTCTTAAAATTAAAAAAAATTAAAACATCGATCGATAGCTACGGCTATCTACTTCCCATTCTTTGCTCCATTATCACATACTAGTATTTGTTCATTTTATATGTGGTATATACACTTATGTTAAAAAATAATTATTTTCACTTGTTGGCAAATTTTAACACAATAATTTTTATTAGTAATTCACCGTAAGTTAATACTTAAAAAAATTTAAAATTCTAATAACAAGATGTTGTCTAAATAGCTAAATTTTATTAATAACGTAATTGAACACAAGACGGACAGAGTCTGCAAAACCAACTCATACAAAACTCTTCACAAAGAAAGAATTTCAAGAACAACGATGACAAGCCCTAAAGAGTAAAGACCCTAAAACCATCCGAAAATTTCTCTTTCCACCCCATGTTTCTTTTATACCCCTCAATCTTCGTTTTTAGCCTTTGTAAAAAAACTTTGAAACGTGTTTTCCGAATTTTTTTGCCTTAAATAAAAAATTCTGAATGTTTTATCCGAATTTGAACTAGAAAAGTTTTGGAAAATGCGTTCCGAAGTTTTATTCAAGGGCAAAATTAGAATATTGGAGGGGTAAAAAAGAGCCATGAGGGTGGGAAGAGAAATTTTCAAACCATCCATATGAGAACATCTAAAACAACAACCTAGAACAATAACAAATAACGCCTCAAAAGTCAAACGAAAGCAAATGCACCAATATCATCTTCCACCCATCCTACAATAATTCCATCAGAACCAAAATGGCAGCCCCAAAACTAATTAAGAAGCAAACACTGACATTCGGATATCAAACCAAACAAATATATATGTTAATGGTCGGACACCATTATTTCCATGTCTAATATATTACTAGTAGTGACTTAATAAATACTAGTAATTTCATAAAAATAACGAAAAATAAATGTGTCTCATTTGAATAGACATCAATCATGTCATCGCCCTATCCATAAAGACGAGGAGGTTATAAATTGTTACTTTTGTAGAGTATTGTTGACCTTCGTTAAATTTTTTGATAATTTTAAATATCGATCCACAATAGACCACTTTAAATCTCACCTACAATTGCTTAGCTTGAATATAAATATAGAATTTAATTTATCTTAATATATTTGAATACAGTAATTGTTTACAATCAGAGGGAGTATATAGATTATTTTACTAGCTCCAATTCCATATCATAGAATTAAACTTTGTTTTCACAACTAAAAGAAGAACTAAATTTTGTTCAAAGAAAAATGAAACATCTCACTGACAATTGTATAAAAAAGTAATTACTCCTCAGTACTTAAAAATTTGTGTTCAATTTAAATTGCTACTGTACAAAGAAAGTATTTTTCTAAAAAAATAAAAATAATGTTTTCACATTTTCAAAAAAAGGGTAAAAGAAAATATTGAATACATGTTCTCTTATAGTATTTATTTATTGAAACAAAAATAAAAATCATGAAACATGAAAAATAAACAAAACATAAGCTACAACATTTCATTTATCATGTTTCTTTCATCTCCTGGTGGTGTGTATGATGCATCCAGGTTGTTTGTTTGGTCAATGCTGGATGGAAAATTTAGGCTTGAACTGCACCCTTCTATAATTGTATTCATGCACAAGGCTGGCATTCAAAAGCTTTCAACATCTAATGACTTTTTTAGGAATTAAAATGAGAGAGTGGATTTCTTAACTCACCCCTAATTTAAGCAAACGGTCCAATCATTATCACTTATTGTAATTACAAATTTGTAGCCTTATTACTCATTAATACTATACAGTATACACCCACATGGGAGAAAGAAACCATCAAAATCAATAACACAGTTAAAAAAAAAAAAGCCTTCATTAGTCGTGGCATTGATGTTATCATCCTTTTTTTAGATTAAATATATATAATTAATCATATTAATTAGTCCAATTAGTTACTTCCGTAGTTATAATACATACGGCAGAATGGTATGATACATGAACTAGATACAAATATAGCAGTACTTTATAATGACCAAGGCAAGATTATAATATATTTAGAAGTTTCCTTTTTATTAAACTCGATATCCCGCCTAAAGACCGACTAATCCGAGGGAACCAATCCCACCGTCCACTTGCAAGGATCCCGTTTAAAGCCAAAGTTTATTTTTTTACTCTGTATGGACTAGTCCACCGAAATTGACATTAGGGAGAATCGAACCTTAGACCTTGAGAGAAGAAAACTTCAAGGTCTCAAGTCTATACCACTAGGCCAATCCAAGTGGGTCATTTAAAAGTTTTATCATTGCACATAATTTTTGTCCAAATCTCTTTAAATCTATAATAATGTTTCTAAAATGCCAAAAAGTTCCACTTGTGTAGATAACCTACATTTATAACAATTTAACATAGGAGTAGATAAAGTTTGGTAAATTCAGCAAAACCAGAAATCTGTTACCTGTTATTTTTCTGTTACCTGTTATTTTCAATGGAGCTTAAAAAGAAAGAACACCCTTTAACCTTTTTGGGTCTTTTTCCAATGGAAGAATGCTGGCTCTAGCAATGATTAATTCATACCATAAACACGCATATATACAAGTCACAGCCTCGTACACAAACAAGTTTTAACTACACTACACACTTGTATTCACTTCAATACCCTGTTCTTTTTTCTACCTTAATTTTACCATGCATATTTCATAAGACATTTTCATTGTCAAAGTTGGTATTTGGTATTGGTAGGGTCATAACTTTACTAGTTAGCAATAGTACCTAGAGGAAAATAAGCAAAAGGTTTAATAAAGCTAGCATATATTAAAAAAAAAAACTTCAAACGTAGCAAATCAAACACGTAGATACAAAAGAGACCAATCACCACCAAAAGAGAACATTAAGTATTTTCTGTTGGTATGCATTTCTCACATGGCTCATAAACAAACTATGTCACAAAGTAGGGTCAAGTACATTGATCAAATGATATAATAATGTTATGTTGTGTTTGTGTATCAAACTTCATCACATAGCAAGAAAAACAACTTTTACCATGATAGATCAAACAGACAGTACACGACAGAGATTCAAAAACATGTTTTCTCTCCTATGAGTAGCCAACAATACAGTCCTGTAAGGAGGTACAAAGTGCAATTACATATGGAGAACAAACAAAATCCCAGAAATGAATCTAACACAATCACATGATATATAACTCACTGTCACAACTCAATCACTGATAAGCTGAAGAATAATAATATTCAGAATTTTCACCATGTTACCCATTTATGAGAATTATACAACAACATATATATACACACACGGGCACGCATGCACAATCTTGCGGAGAAATTACACTTAGTTTTTACTTACTTCATCGACGCTACCTCTAGTTCTACTAGTACTCCATCTCCATACAAATTCCCAAATAAAAGTACCTCAAAATTCATACTAAGCTACCAAAAACAAAGACACTTCTAGTTTACATAGTTACCGGGAATCCGTAAAATATCCCAGAGCCCCAAAATTATGGAGGAATGAGAAATTTACATACATAACATTCCCAATTAATTTCACATTGCAGCAATTTGCAGACTTTATTGAACATCCCCGACTTTAGAGGACAATGCTGCCCGAAGCTGCTCCTGGGTGTAAAAACGACTCCCCATCTTCACGGTTGCTTGTTGTATCATCAAATCATTCACCACGGAAACACTCGCGTGGTGCACTTCTAGGTCAAGTTCCATCAACGCCGCCATCAACTTTGCTGCAGGGTGGTTTTTCTTACTGCATTGGACCCTTATCATTGCATCCCAACCTATAATCTTCACGTCAATATCTAAATCGATTAAAGCTTGATTGGAAGAGGGTTTATCGGGTACTTGCTGTTGTTGTTGTTGTTGTTGTTGTTGAGGTTGAGGCGGTGGATGAGACGAGTTTTCATTGACTTTCTGAAGTTCATTCTTCACTGCATCAAGTTGTTTTTCCAATTCATCTTTATCCGATTCAGTTTTCACAAGCTTTGTTTTCAGCTCAGTAATGTATGATATAGCATCACCCAAAAGTGAAGCTTTATCCATCTTTGAAACATTAGGAACAACTGCACGAAGAGCATAGAATCTCTGATTTAGCTTCTCTCTTCGTTGTCTCTCGGCTTCAACATGATTCAACGGTTCCTCTCTTCCATTCGCCGGCTTCCTCCCTCTCTTCCTCGGCTTCTTCTCCGGCTCCACCACACGACTACTATCCACTTCCTTCACCACCGAAGCTTCCAGATCCGAATGGTCCGAATCACCACCACCAGTACCACCAGAGAATTTCAAATTCACCGGTGGAACAATTACACCAGAAGTAAAAGATAGCATTCCATCATCATTATTGCTTCCTCTCGAATTCGGAGACCTCCTCTTCCCATTTCCATTTCCATTTCCATTCCCGTTCTCCTCAGCAACTGAAACTAACTGTGATTGACCAGAGAAAAAATTCGAATTCGAATTTCCATTATTAGCAACATAAGAACTCTTTTTACTCTCACCACCAAAACTCAAAATCTCACAAGATTCCGGCTTCAACGAACGTTGCTGACTATTACCCCCACCGTACTCCGAAACATTCATTTCCTTAGAAAACAATCCTTGTTGATTCTGCTTACTTGAAACATGAACAACACTAGGAGCTTCTGTTAAAGTACTTGAACCGCGAGTTTCAAATTGAATCGTTTTCGTCACACTCAAACTCTGATTATTACTATTGTTCTGGTGCTGTTGCTGTTGCTGATGATGACTTGGAATTGAAATTGAAGTGTTCGTTGTTGTTGTTGTTGTTGTTGCTGCAGCAAGAGAATTATTATCAACAGAATCTCTAGTTTCAGGATCATTAAGCCAAATTGAAGAAGGATCATTTTCACCTTGATGAGTAATTACAGTAGAATTACTACCTAATTGCCAAGAAGATCCAAAATCAAAATTATTATTAAAATTAAACAACATCTTAACTTTATTCATCAGATCGTTGTTCTGATAAATCAATTCAGTAGATCCAAGCTCTAAAACACCGTTCGCGGACGGTATACACGTCAGCGTCTGTAAACCATGTTCATGACCTTGTCTCGCCCTCTCGCAAACCGAGAGGGCGAGATTCTCACCTCCGACTAACCACACCGGAGTTGAATTAAAATAAGCTTGTCCAGGAAGTCCACTTCCGTTAACAAAAGATTGAGTCATAGAAACTAAAAAAAACCACTCCGTATCTGTAACTTCTTCATCGACGGAAGATTCTTCCGGTACTGGATTACCGGAGATTAAAGAATTAAGTTCTCGGAGAACTTTTCTACGGTGTTCTTGTTCAGCTGGTGAAGTAGCTTTGGATTTTGATTTTGATTTTGATTTGTCTTCTTCGCCTTTGTAATAACCGTCACCCCAACCGAGAAGAGAAGAGCCGGAATAGTCGTAAGAAGGTTGCCAGAAGATAGCGTAAGTCCAGATTTCGGAAGCGCCTTCGATTAAAGCTTGAAGACGTTGTTGGAGTGTGTCTTGGTTGAATCCGGTGGTGGTTT
The DNA here is from genome assembly GCA_030408175.1 of Trifolium repens. Lineage (NCBI taxonomy): Eukaryota > Viridiplantae > Streptophyta > Magnoliopsida > Fabales > Fabaceae > Trifolium > Trifolium repens. The sequence continues at coordinate 16,923,731 of CP125845.1, read as the reverse complement.
GTGGTGGTTGTGACGACGGCGGCTGTGGTTGTGATGGCCATAAGGTTGATAAATCGGATGAGGTCATAAAAGCCTCCATCACTGATGAGTTCTCGTCGCTCCAAAGATTCATGAAATTGAATTTTTATTATTTATTTTTGGTTAATTTGGGGGTAAATTAGGGAGAAAAAGAAAATAGAAGAAGAGAAAGTTAGGAAGAAGAGACCGTGTGGTGGTGATAAGGGAGAGAGAGAAAGAAAGAGACGAATGAGAGAGAGGGTTATGATTTTGGGTTTGGAATTAATTTGGAGTGAATTTAGGTTGAATTTGAGAGTGATTGATTCTGAGGCTTTCATTAATTATTTGCTGAAAAGATACAGAGGATTTAGATTATCTGTATTTAAATCTTACCTTCACCTATTTTTTCTTCTCTTTTCTAACATGTGTGAGTAAATATAGGTAAATGTATGATTTTATGTTATTATGTTTTTTATTTTATTTTTGTACGATTTTATGTTATTAGGTGTTTGGATATCGTTTTATGGAATTTTTTTATAATGAATTTTTCAGATTTTTTTTATAAAAAAGAGAAAATTGTTTACAATTCAATTTGATTAGAGATGTCAATTGTATTTGTAAGTGAGAATTGTTTTGTTTGTGAAATTAAATGTTGAAATTTTTTCTTTGGGGTATGAGAGGAAAAGTCTTCCCAAAAGAGTTTTAGAGATGGCGATGAGATTTCATCTTTGGCTCCGTGAAGACTTTTGTTCTTTAATATATTATGTTCTTTTCTATTGATGTATACTTCATATATTATATTTATTTATATTTTCGCACGATATATGGATAATTTTTGTTTATATGTGATGTTTATTATTGTCACAAGACTCGTAATAATATTTTAATTTTTTATTTGTTTTATGATGAAATTTTAATATTTTTACAAACAAAATTGACTGAAAATAGAAATTTGATATTGTTTTAATGTTGATTAATCCATGCGGGTACTGTGGGGATCATGATTTTTTTTACCACCAGTTTAACCTGATTTGGATGTCAGTTACGGGATGATGAATATTTTAGATGGTAGGGATTAATTAAGATATATTTTAGAGTTATATTTTAGAAATATATTTTTGCGATTAATTATAATATATTTTAGAGTTATATTTAGAAATATATTTTAATTCCCGTAAAGAAAAGTAATATATTTTAATTTTGGAATTTATTCATATATTTTAGTAGTGTTGGTCCTATGGATGATCGTATCCGAACCAATCCAAAATTAAAACCGCAAATCAAACCAATCCAAACCAAAAACCGCAAAAAACCATATTTAGTTTGAACCGCACGAATCATTTTCCTTCTAAATCGCACTGTTTGGTATGGTTTGCGGTTTTCATTTTAGAAAACCAAACCAAACCGCAATAGTTAACTTAACTCTATCGACTAATAGCAATCAACTCATTACATAGTCGAACTTAGCAACTCAAACCCAAATTGAGTCCATAAAACAGTAGACTGTCAAAATATATCATTTCACGCGATTCAGAACTATATTGTTGGTATTAAAAATAAGTTCTTATGTATATGCATATTATATCATGTAAACAAGAATATGTTATGCTAAGAATACTCTATAAAATATTTACAATAATATTAAATAGGTAAAATGCATCTATAGGTCATTTAAGTTTTATGTTTGTAGCAGATAGGTCCTTTAAGTTTTTTAAGTTACAAATAAGTTCTTTATGTTTTACGTTTGTAACATATATGTCCTTTAAGTTTTTTAAGTAACAAATAAGTCATTTAAGTTTGTAATTTGTAAAATCTAGTCCTATTTTTTAAGGACCTATATGTTACAAATATAAAATTTAAAGGACTTATATTAAAGGACATATTTGTTACTTAAAAAACTTAAAGGATCCGTTTGTTACAAACGTAAAACTCAAAGGATCTATGGATGCATTTTGCCTATTAAATATCAACACTCCCCCTCAAGCTGGAGCATATAAGTCAAATGCACGAAGCTTGCCACATATATAGTTGATTCTGGGACCTCACAGTGATTTTGTAAACACATTTGTCAATTGATCATTAGAATTGATAAAGTTTGTGACAATGTCGCCTGATTCGAGCTTCTCTTTGACAAAATGACAGTTTATCTCAATATGTTTGGTCCTCTTATGAAAAATTGGGTTTAAGGCAATGTGCAGTGCATTATAATTATCACATATAAGTGTCATTGGTCTAGCATTTTCAAATTGAAGTTCTTTGAGTAACTGCTTCAACCAAATCAGCTCACATATTACTAGTGTCATGGCTCTATATTCTTCCGCAGCGATTGATCTTGCCACTGCATTTTGTTTCTTACTCTTCCAAGATATCAAGTTTCCTCCAACAAATACACAATACCCAGAAGTGGATCTTATGTTAATGGGTGAGTCTGCCCAATCAGCATCTGGGTATGATCCCTCAATAACATTCTTGGCGGCCTGCAACCCCTATAATGCTTGGTCAACTGACAAACGTGTTCTTGACGGCCTGCAACCCTCAATAATGCTTGGCGAATATTTAAAAAAATTAATTATTTAAAAATCAGAAATTTTGATTTTTAAATGATTAAATTATTTTAAAAAAAATACTTACATTAATAATTTAATTATTTTAAAATTAGAAATTGTTTTTTTAGATAATTAATTACTTTTCTTATATATTTTTCTAACATATATCTCTATTATTTAAATATTAAATTTGCTTTATGTTAAAAAAGATTTTACTATTCTTTTTAAGTTAAAAACAATATATAGCAATAATTAAAAAAATGATTTTTCTCTACTCTTTTAAGTTTAAAGAGTTTTACTTAAAACTAATATTGAAATTCTGGCGCACTGCAGACAGATGTTGTACACAATGTTTTTTTTTTTTTGACAATATGTTGTACACAATGTTGTAACACTTAAATAACATGATATTGAGTCGGATGTTACAACATCTGTCTACAGTAAAACATAATGGACGATATAACAATAAAAAGACAGAAAGTAAAGAACACAGAGTATTTGTTAATCCAGTTCGGTGCAACTCACCTACTCCGGGGGATACCAATTCAGGAAGGAATCCACTATGATAGTTTTAATTCAAAGCTAAACTCATCCGTTTACAACTTCTCACTTAAACATTACCCGTGATAATTCTACCCAGGAACTCCTAGATATGACAACCTCTGGTCACTTCCTACCACAATGACAGTACCTCCAGCACAGTACTACTATCAATAACAAAAGCAAGTAGTTTGGAGAGACTCTCCTAGACAAACTACACACTCGTACCTAAAGGCTTTGAGTGTTGTATAAGAAAACAAACATTACTCCGTGCCTCAAAGTTTAGGAAAGGATTACACAATTACAACTCAAAACACACAGTTCTAAGCTTGCATCAAAGTGACACAAGAAAGGCTCACAAAATAAAGCATAAGGCTTACAAAGACACGAAATTCTAAAAGACTACATCTTTGATATATTGGCTTCGGTGTGTAAAATAGGTTTAGCTTATTCCTTTATATAGCCTGGGCAGCACGGGCTAAACATACAATGCTTTAGCTCCAAGACATCTTCTAGAGGCAAAATATATTTTCCACAAATATATTTGCACCAAATATTCCTTCCAAAAATATATTTATTGTCCATAAAAATGGGGTAAATAGGTTGATTCCCCCCAATGTGGGCGAGTTTTGTTTTTCCCCCTGTAATTTTTTTTCTTTTGATTTGCCCCTTGTAAATTAAATGTTTTTGGTTTCCCCCTTGGGTGCAAGGAATTTGCACTTTTTAAATTGGTTGAACAGATTAACCGTTTTAAAAACCAACACTTTTTAAATCGGTTTGAACAAAATAACCGATTTAAAAAGTGCACCCAAGGGGCGAGTCCAAAAAATTCAACATTGCAAGGGGCGAGTCAAAAGAAAAAAAATTACAGGGGGGAAAAACAAAACTCGCCTACATTACAGGGGGTATCAACCTATTTACCCATATATTTTTAGTAACAATCTCCTTGAAGCACAAAGATATATTTGAAACATATCTTTTATATTTTCTGCAGCAATCTTCACAAAATATATTTTAAAACCAAATATTTTATTCCTTAATAATTGATGTCAATCTTAAGGAACAAGTAACACATAAACCGCCGTTCTGCATATCCTAAAATCGTGCGTGTCTTGGCACAAAAGCAAACGCAAAAATATTCTTCAACCAATTCTTCAAAGATCTTGCGCGTAAATATAACAAAAAATAGCGCGTATTCAGGATGTCCTGATGTTGCAACATTTGGTTCAACATTTTGGTCATAGGCTTATTTTACCAAAATGAAGCCAACAACTAAAAACCCAACAAATATTCCTCTTTTCTTTAAAACTAACATTTTTCTTAAATATTTTTCTAACACATTTCTCTATTCTTTAGAAGGAAATTTTTTAAATAGTATGAAAAGAAATTCAAAGATAGAAGAATATCAAATTTTAGAGAGAAGTTAGAGAAGTTTTAGAGTGAGAATGAAAGTGTAAAAATGAATTGAAGTTGGATTAATATATAGAGGAGAAGAGGGAAACAACAGTTTGCATTTTTGCATCCATACAATTATTGGCGCCCTGAACCCTCAATAACACGTATTGGTCATACATTCTTGGCGGCCCATAGCCCTCAATAACGCGTTTGTCAGATTTTTGAAAAATTGTCCCACTTCTTGGAGGCTCAGGGCCCTTAATAACGCATTTGTCGGAATTTTTAAAAATTGTGCCACTTCTTGGCGGCCCCAGGCCCCCAATAACGTATTTTATAACTTATTGAGGGCTTAAAGCCTCAATAAATTATTGAGGGCTTTAAGCCCTCAATAAGTTATAAAATATGTTATTGGCACAATTGCGTCAGAAAATTCCGTCAACAATATGCGGTTTTTTTTGTAGTGTCCCCCTAAGCAACAAACTCAGGTGATTGCTCCATATACACTTCCTCTTCAAGGTTGCCATGTAAAATGCATTTTTAATGTCAAGCTTATGGAGAGGCCAATGATGAATGGTTGCAATGGAGAGAAGAAGCCGAAAAGATGTCATCTTAAGTGTCACTATAATCCAGCCCAAAAATCTGAGTGTAGCCCTTGGCCACCAAGAGAGCCTTAAATCGATCAATCTTACCATTCAGACTAACCTTCACTGTATAAAGCCAATGGCAACCTGCCAAAGACTTCCCATGGGGTAGAGGAACCAAGTACCACCGCTTTGGAGAGCACACATCTCGCCAATCATTGCTTGCTCCCCTCAGGGTGGGATAATGCTTCACCTAGAGATTTAGGAATAGAAATAGACGACAAAGATGACAATAAAGTGTAACGTAAAGGGGAAAGACAACTGTAACATAAATCAATATAGTGTGGAGATGGGTTACGTGTTGGATGAATACCTATACGAAATACATGGGGTAGATTAGGCTCAGGTTGCGGGACCGGATCCGGTGATGGAGATGGTGTCACAGCCCGAATTTTTAAATAAATAAGTTATAAAAAAAATTATTTACAAAATAGTTTAAAATAAAATGAGTGTCTCAACGGACCATTCGTTACATAAAGTTTCAATTTACAAAAACCCATTTTTGCCCCGCACATGCTTCGCGTCAAATCATCAAACAAACATCTCCTTCAGTACCTAAAATGTTAAATGTAAGGGTCAATTTCCTTATCCAAATTGAATCATACTCACCATGAGAAAAATGTCATAAAATAATAATAAACACTTCACCAATCAAAAGACTTTATAAAAAAAATATAATTATTTATTTTTCAAAAAGTAGGCGGATATCTCGTAATCAATCATATACCGAAACACATTAGAACATCACCAAAGGGATACAATAACACAACTCACAATTAACAAATTATATACATGAGAGCATTTAAGACATAGAGCATACTCAATAGATAAAGCGCAACTTCATTAATTTAAATAAAACACGACTTCAATAAAATGCATGCAATGCGCCTAGACTCGCTAGATGCATGTGGTACCAATAGCAACGTCATTCTCAACATTGTTTATACAACACCGGTAAACAACGTCATTCTCAACACCAATTATACAACACCGGTAAGCAATGTCATTCTCAACACCATTTATATAACACCGGTAAACAACGTCATTCTCAACACATTGAATGAATGCATGATCATATCATGAGACTCAACAACAACAACAACAACAACAACAACAACATCATTAACACCGTCATTTTATCAACATCATTAACAGCGGCTTAATAAAAACATCAACAAACAATATCAAATGAGATTGAAAACGACAACATCATAAAAATCAAATATAGTCCTTCACAACAAAACACACAATAATCACACAAAACAATCAAATGAATTTCTTTAAATTAGTTCATTTTAATATCCTCCAAATGACAAAGGTCCCACTACTATCTCACAACACATCCCTACGCAGTATGAGTGTATGGGGAAAAAGCCCTTACCTTAGCCACTTTCCCACTCTAACGCAAAAGTCCTTAAGCTTCCCGTGTCACTCGTGCAAAGAATGGCTTGATTCTTAATGTGCTATCATTGACGTTAAATAAAGGATTGTGATTATAAGATTGGCATTTGGAAGAAGATTATACTATGTGATTTGGTTATAGAAGAATAAGAGATACATTGATTAAGGTTATATTTTTCAAAGAAGAACGTGAATATATGGAACACAAACACCATGCCATTGCCTTGTACTCTAGTTGATGAGTCTTAAAGCTAATTAAATGGGTCATTAAGTGGCACAATTATGGGAAAATCAATTATAGGAATATGCTTATGAATGTGCTCATCTCTTAGTAGTAAGCTACCACCAAGACTAGTACTTAAACAAATATATACGATTAACATGGTCAAAAATATTGGAATAGCTATTGGTAGTCACATATTCACTTCCAAACAAATACCATATTAATTTAAAACTATATACATTTAAGTCATTATCACCATTATAGCACAAATAAGTAAACCAATAACTACAATTAAAATGGTTTTAATGGCAATTAAAATTATGTTTATTCTCCTTTATTCTTATCTCTACTATTTCCTCATCTACACCCCCCATCACTCCCAACACCTCTTCATTTTATTTTCTACTTCTTTTTCTTTTAATTTTTATTTTCTAGCTAGCAAGGACATTATTTTTATGTATCATTTATTTAATTATTCGCCACAAAAATAAACATCGTCAATCAACACCACAACAACTAGATAATTAAATAAAATAAATTCTAATTTTTGGGGCGTTACAACTAGCCCAATTGGTAGTGGGAATGTAATGAACAATGTACTTATCCCCAGGTACATGGGTTCGATTCCCATGGAAGGCCAAAACTCCAATAGTGAAGGGGGTTGGAGAAGATCGTGAGGTGGCAGTCGGGACCACCTAAGTTGGTGTGGCCCGGGCTGTTACAAAAAATGCGCCTTTTTTTGTAACAGCCCGGGCCATTTTCTACGTATATAGTAGGCCACCCCGGCGCTGTACATCACGATCTTCTCCACCCCCCTCTCTAGTGGAGTTTTTGCCTTCCGTGGGAATCGAACCATGTACCATGGGGATAAGTACATGTTCATTCCATTCCCACTACCAATTGGGCTAGTAGCTCAATTGGTAGTGGGAATGGAATGAACATGTACTTATCCCCATGGTACATGGTTCGATTCCCACGGAAGGCAAAAACTCCACTAGAGAGGGGGAGTGGAGAAGATCGTGATGTACAGCGCCGGGGTGGCCTACTATATACGTAGAAAAGGGCCCGGGCTGTTACATATGGCGTTGGCGGAAAGTCTTCAATGGCCTCTGGAACAGGTGTAGGAACATATGGTTGTGAACGAAGTTGATATGTTTTTAGTGGTTTTGAAGTTGGAGGATCAAATGGAGGTGTATCTGGTGGGATAGACTGACAATGCTCAAGAGGAACAATAGTAACTTCCTAAATGGGTTCATGATTACTATCTTGAAGCGGTTGATGAGTCGTATTATTTGGCTCAAAGTATGGGACATATTCAAAGAAGGTAACATCAGTCGATATAAGGTATCTGCGTAGTGTAGGAGAATAACATCATAACCTTTTTGTGACCGATGATAACCAAGAAAGACGCACTTTAGTAATCGGGATGATAATTTGTCGAGACCAGGAGAGAAATTGTGAACAAAACACGTGGACCCAAAGACACGAGGAGACACCAAGTGAAGAGGGGAATGGGGAAAAAGGACAGAATAAGGAATATTGCCATCAATGACAAAAGATGGCATTCAATTTATAAGATAACATGCCGTTAAGACAACATCCCCCCAAAAACGAAATGGAACATTACCCTTGAGAAGCAGGGTCTGTGTGATTTCAATGAGATGTCGATTTTTTGTGTTCGGCTACCCCATTTTGTTGAGATGTATGAGGACATGATGTTTGGTGGGTAACACCATTCGAAGCCCTCAAATTTTGAAATTGATGTGACAAATATTCACGAGCATCTTCACTTCTTAAAGTATGAATAGACACACCAAATTGAGTTTTGATTTCTTGATAAAATTGCTCAAAGATAGAAAATAACTCCGATCTATTTTTCATTAAAAATATCCATGCACAATGAGAAAAATAATCAATAAAAGTAACAAAATACTTTGACTCTAAAGTCTACTAATGCAAACATCGAAGTGAACTAATGCAAAAGGGGTCGAAGTCATTTATTGACTCGATTATCGGGAAAGTGACTACGAGTGTTTTTCCTTAACTGACACCACTCACAATGTAAATTAGACAACTTAGATAAACATGGCACCAACTTCTGAAGTTTGGGAAGACTTGGATGACCTAGTTGAGCATGGATAATAAGTGAGAAATTTGTGGCAGAGCATGTCTTGGATGTCAAAGATAGATAATAAAGGTCTTAAGACTCAAATCCAATGTCAATCGTCCTTCCCGAACCCTGATCATGCAGGGTGACATTACTATTAGTGAAAGTAACAATACAATCAAGAGAACAAGTCAAACGATTAACTGAAAGAAAATTAAATGGACAACCAGGTACATAGAGAACAAAATCAACTGATAGTGAAGGAAGAATTTGGACAGTGCCAATCCCTTGGGATAGATTTTAAGAACCATTTGCAGAAGTAGAGAGATTACATGATCAGAAGCACCTAAATCAAGAACCCAAGGACCAAGAGATTAGTAAGAGAGGCAAACAAGTGAGTTACCAATGTGTGCAACCGAAGCAGTAGAACCCGAGTTCTTATTATTCTGACACCACCTAAGAAAGTCTTCGTAGCTTTCCGGAGAGCCTTAGGGAGAAGGATTGGTCTGTATGATGCGAGTCCGATCAACTTGAGCCATATTAGCCTGACATGTAGGCTTTCCATGCAATTCTCAGTAATGGTCATTATCATGATTGGATAGGTGACAATACTCAGACTTGGACTTGCAATTAAAATGATGCTTAGAGTTGGATGGTCCTCCTCGAGAATGATTCTTATTATTTCCAAATGGCACAAGGGCAGTAGTGTCACTTGGTGCAGGGGTGACAATAGGCTTAAATGAATGTTTTTGCAGGTACTCGAAGAAGGATATCCAAAATAGTTGCAGAGTGCTCTTCTGATAAGCAATAAAGGGCAATGAGCATGAAGAAGGTGCTACGTTGTTCACGTTCCTTCTCTTGTTCAGTTGTAGTGCTTATGCCAGGAGGGAGAACCTCATTAAAATCATGAAGTGTAGAATAAACATTACCAAGATATGTTGAAATAGAGTCTTCTATCTTTTTTAGAGTAATAACATTCATCAATTTGTGACAAACTCCATAAAGACGTTGAATGTCATTAGTGTAGAGTTTCTTAGCCTGACTCCAAACTGATTCACACGTGATATGAGGATGGAAGATCGGTTTGATATCAGGGTGAAGTATGGATTTGATAACACTATACAACTGAGCATCGATTAGTTCCTATTTTCTTTTCTCATTTGCAGCCACCGTATCGGACTTCGTAGTGAGATGGTCCTTGTAACCTTGCCCTGTTGGAACAAAGTGGGTCTGACAACAAACCTCTTAAACATAATTAGTTTTGATGATAACAAAGTATTAAAATTGCAATTGGTATTACTAATGATTGTTCTAGTGTGCAAAATTATAAGTTAAAATTCACTTAAAAGCACTACGGATAAAAGCAGAGAAGCCCAGCAAAGAAGCTCTGAAAGTCTATTGCTGATCATCAGAAGATTAAATTTCAAGTTCTGAAGATAGTAGCTCTGAGGACTAAAGTCAGACTCTGAAAGGTTTCAGAAGCTGAAGACCATAAGAAGCTATAGCACCAGACTCTGAAGCAAAAGGAATATACGTCACTCAAGAACTGACAAGACCAGAATCAATGATTGATGAATAATCTACTTAAGATCTCTATAATATCCATATGAAGGAATATTCGTTGGTACAACGTTAACCTTATCCATAAGTGAAGCGTATTTGAGGATTGTACTATCGTACTATTATTACTCAAAATGGTTGAGCGATAATTCAAATGCACAAGGTAGTGGAATTGCATTTCTTTCTATAGAAGGCAATTCACAGCTATCATTTGTACGATTCATTCCAGCTGGCACCTTATCTCTCTGCAACGGTCATTCCCATTTCTTCAATATAAATAGAAGACTCAAATGGAAGCAATGACTACTGTTCTATCATCTACTCTAAGACTCTGAAAACGCTGACATTTAATAACTAAATTTGTCATTCATTGTCTTAAGTATATTTGCGTTGTATTTTGTAAACACCTCTGATAGTATATCAAGTGTCTGATAACTTTCAATTTATTTGTAAAGTTTTGAGAAGTCTCTTGTTATTTGTAACTTGAGCAATTGTGAGAAGTCTCTTGCTTGTGAGCTTGAGCATTTGTAATCTCTTAAGATTATAGTGAAACTCCCTTGGAAGTGCAAGGGGACTGGAGTACTCTCAGATTGTGAGGGGAACCAGTATAAAAATCTTTGTGTCTCTCTCTTCTCTCTTTCCCTCTCTGTTATCTTGTTTTGTGTTTCTTAGATCCGCTGCAACATTAGTCCTTGTTAAGAAAAAGATTTAATTTTCTAAAACACAATTCAACCCTCCCTTCTTGTGTTTTTCCACACCTTCAATTGGTATCTAGAGCTAGGTTTGTTGCCTAACTCACCTTACAGTGAAACAGTAAAAGATCCAGTGGAAAAACATCATGACTGATGTGGGTGAAAATAGTGGAGAAAAGAAGAACGACCTTGGTGCTGTGAACTTTGATTATGACACAAAAGAAAGGAAGTCTTCTGACAAGATTCCATTTTTCAATGGAGATGCTACCTCTTACCCCTTCTGGAAAACAAAAATGTATAGTCACATTATAGGTGTGGACTATGATTTATGGGATATGGTAGAAGAGGGTGTCACTTTTGAAAATATGGATGGAGAAGGTGTTGTTAGTTATGAAAACAGAAAATCATTTACACCTGATCAGAAGAAAGAATACAAGAAACATCACTTAGTAAAAGGTATGATGACCAATGTTATCCCTCATGATGAGTACCTTAAAATTGTGAACAAAACCACTGTTAAGTCTATTTGGGAGTCTCTGAAGTCTAAGTATGAAGGAAACAAGCAAGTTAGAGAGGCTAAGGCTAACTTGCTAGTTCAACAGTATGAGTTGTTCAAAATGAAATATGGAGAGGATATTGAAACCATGTTTTCAAGGTTTCAAATTCTGGTTTCTGGACTTCAAGTTCTGAACAAAAGCTACACTGTTGCTGATCATGTGAAAAAGATTCTCAGAAGTTTACCCCCAAAGTGGAGACCTAAAGTGACTGCATTTCAAGAAGCTAAGGACTTGGACTTAGTAACTCTTGAAGATCTGATAAGCTCTCTGAAGAGTCATGAGATGGAACTAATGGCTGATGATTCCACCAAAAAGATGAAAGGGATAGCTCTAAGCTCTAAGAGTTCTTCAAAAGCTCTGAAAGCTAAAGTTATAGAATCTGAAGAAGAAGCTTCAGAAGTTTGTCTTGAAGATGGGTCTGAAGAAGAAGAAGAAATGGTTCTAATGGCTGCTAAAGTATCTCAGTGGGCAAAGAGAAGTAAGAAATATGCTGGGAGATTTAGTAGCTCTTCTAAAAGATCTTCTGCCACTAAGGACAAGAAGGAAGAACAGAGCAAATGTTTTAAGTGTAACAAACCTGGTCACTTTATTGTTGATTGCCCCGAGAACAAGAGTAGATCAAGCAAGCAAAACTCTAGTAAAGAAAGATACAAGAATAAAGTTAAGAAGAGTTTTCTTGCTACTTGGGAAGATCTAGACAAAGATTCAGACTCTGATGAAGATGAGGAAGCAAATCTGGCTCTGATGGCTACTGCTTCTGACAAGGATAACTCTGAACATGAAGCAGATTCAGATTCAGACAATGAAGAAGAGGTAATTGCTAAACTTTCTAAAGATGAATTAGTAGATTCATTAAGAGATGCCTTAAAATTGCTTACCAAGAAAGCAGGGGGATGTAAGGTCCTTAAAAAGGCCTATAACAACCTGACTGAAAAAGCAAACATAATTGTGGAAGAGAATGAGTCTCTGAAAAGTAGAAACTGCTTTCTCGAAACACATTATGTATATGATGATAAAGTGCCTCCAGAACATGAATTTGTTCTTCAGGAGTTTCTCATCAATGGGATGAAAAGAAGTTAGATAGCTTCCTTAATTTATCATGTTTGTAAAAATAGAGGAGAAGGTCTTGGATACTCTCGATTCAATGAGAACAATCCATTACAAGCTTCATGTATAAACAAAACATCTTCAGATCCTAAAGTAATCTTTGTTCAAGGTAATTCAGAAAATCTGGATATATCAGAACCAGAAATGACTTCTGAACCACAGGAAATAGAATCAGAAGTTCTGAAATTATCAGAACCTCGGACATCTAAACCTGAGGTCAAAGTCAAATCTAAGTCTAAGAAAACTCAAGCAAAGGTTTTGAAGACATCAGTGCCCAAGCATAATCAGGGCATGAATACTTCAAAATCTAGCTCAGTCTCTAAGACACTGATATATTCCAGAGAAAAATTCAAGAATCAATCAAAGCCAAAAACTTTTTCAAATGGCTCTGACTGCTCTAGAACTTCTGATAAGTCTTATAAGCGAAGAAAGCCTAAGGAGATGAAAACTAACCACAAAGGACCCATGAAAATATGGGTACCAAAGTCTGAGATTGTCTTTGCTTCAGATCTACACTCAAGGAAGGCAAAAGCAGCAATCATGGTACCTGGACAGTGGTTGCTCACGACATATGACAGAAGAAAGGCATATGTTCCAAACTCTGACTCTGAAAGAGGGAGGTACTGTGGGGTTTGGAGGCAAACAAAAAGGCAAGATCATTGGGACAGGTACAGTTGGTAATTCTTCTTTGTCAATAAATAATGTTTGGCTTGTTGATGGCCTTAAACACAATCTACTTAGCATAAGTCAATTTTGTGACAGTGGATATGTGGTGATGTTTGATACGAATGCATGTACTGTAACTAAAGACTCTGATAAGTCTGCAGTATTCACAGGCCTGAGGAAAGGCAATGTATATAAGGTTAATTTGTCAGAACTAGCAGAGCAAAAGATCATGTGTCTTTTATCTCTGAGTGATGAGAAATGGGTTTGGCACCAACGTTTAGGACATGCTAACTGGAGATTAATCTCTAAGCTTAGCAAACTAAACTTGGTTAAAGGCGCATCAACTATCACTCAGATGCTCTGTGTGGTCCGTGTCAGATTGGGAAGATTTCCAAAACTTCTTTTAAACCTAAAAACATTGTATCTACCACAAGACCTTTAGAATTGCTTCACATTGATCTGTTTGGTCCTGTTAGTACAGCCTCACTCAATGGGAAGAAATATGGACTTGTCATAGTTGATGACTTCAGTAGATGGACTTGGGTAAAATTCTTAAGTATGAAAGATGATGCATATGAAGTATTTAACATCTTTTGCACTCAAGTACAAAGTGAGAAAGATCTCAAGATCCTTAGGATCAGAAGTGATCATGGTGGTGAATTTGAAAATGAACCATTTGCAACTTTTTGTGAAGACCATGGAATTATCCATGAATTCTCTGCTCCTAGAACACCACAGCAAAATGGTGTTGTAGAGAGAAAGAATAGGTCTTTACAAGAGATGGCAAGAACCATGATGCATGGGACTAAACTTGCTAAGTGCTTTTGGGCAGAAGCTGTGAATACAGCTTGTTATATTCGGAATAGGATCTATATCAGACCTATATTGAAAAAGACAACATATGAACTCTTTAAAGGAAGAAAACCCAATATTTCTTACTTTCATCAGTTTGGATGTACCTGCTACATACTAAACAACAAGGTCTATAGAAAGAAATTTGATGCCAAAGCTTGTAAGGGAATCTTTATAGGTTACTCTGAACGCTCAAAGGCATACAGAGTGTATAACTCTGAAACTAACATAGTTGAAGAGTCTATACATGTAAGATTTGATGACAAAGAGCCTGACAGTAAAAAGTGAGAGCAAACTTAAAGTTTTGCAGGAGAGCAATATCAATATGACTATCCAGAACCTGAGATTTCATCAAATGCAGTTGAAGCTTTAAAAGCTCAATTGGAAATAGCTGTTGATGAAGTATCACCAACAGCAGCTGCTGAAGCTCCTGAAGACACTTCAGAAGATGAAACTCAAGAAGAATCTGAAACAAATGCAGCTCCTAAAAGAACTTTCAAATACAAGTCATCTCATCCAGAAGATCTTATTCTTGGAAACAAAGAGAGTCCAAGAAAAACAAGACCAGCTTATCAACAAAGTGATTCACTGCTGGGACTTATATCTATGATTGAACCTAAGACTGTTGATGAAGCACTAACTGATGATGGATGGATTGTAGCAATGCAAGATGAACTTAACCAATTCCAAAGAAATGATGTGTGGGACTTAGTGCCAAGACCAACACAAAAGAACATTATTGGAACCAAGTGGGTATTCAGAAATAAACTCAATGAACAAGGTGAAGTAGTGAGAAACAAGGCTAGACTTGTAGCACAAGGCTACCGTCAGCAAGAATGCATTGACTTCACTGAAACATTTACTCCAGTAGCTAGACTGGAAGCAATCAGGTTATTGATATCTTATGCTGTAAATAATGGAATGACCTTATATCAAATGGATGCCAAGAGTGCTTTTCTAAATGGTGTTATATCTGAAGAAGTGTATGTCAAACAACCTCCAGGTTTTGAGGATTTGAAAAAACCTGAATATGTTTATAAACTTAAGAAATCTCTTTATGATCTTAAACAAGCTCCAAGAGCTTGGTATGAAAGACTGAGTAATTTTCTTTTAGAAAATGGTTTTCAAAAAGGTCAGATTGACAACACACTCTTCAGAAAGACCACTAAGAAAGACATCTTAATTATTCAAATTTATGTGGATGACATAATATTTGGTTCTACTAATGCTTCTATGTGCAAGAATTTCTCCAAGCTTATGCAGGATGAATTTGAAATGAGCATGATGAGTGAGCTTAAATTCTTTCTTGGGATTCAAATCAACCAAGGAAAAGATGGAACTTACATTCACCAAAGCAAGTATACAAAAGAACTTCTGAAAAAGTTCAATCTTGAAGATTGTAAGATAATGTCAACACCCATGCATCCTACAAGCAGCTTAAACAAGGAAGAAATTGGAAGCAAAGTAGATCAGAAGCTATATAGAGGTATGATTGGTTCTTTACTCTATCTAACAACTTCTAGACCAGATATTTTATATAGTGTATGTCTGTGTGCAAGATTCCAGTCAGATCCTAGAGAACCTCACTTAATTGCTGTTAAGAGGATCTTTAGATATCTGAAAGGAACATTAAATCTTGGATTACTTTATAAAAAATCCTTAGATAGTAAGCTAGTTGGATTCTGTGATGCTGACTATGCTGGGGACAAGATTGGGAGAAAATCCACTAGTGGAAATTGCCAATTTATTGGTGAGAATCTCATATCTTGGGCTAGCAAGAGACAAACAACTATTGCTTTGTGATGACATGAATTTCTATGGTATTTTTAGTATTATTATTAGTAGTAAAATGACCAAGACAGGCCCAAATACGAAGGAAAACCTACAAAAGCAGGAAAAAGCATCAAGACAAGGTCCAAGATGCCAAAAGACAAGAAAAAGCCCAAAAAGTGAAAAAATTGAGCATTCTATCGCAGCATGATGACTTCCATCGTGCCACGATGGAAGCTGCTTGTTGGCCAAGAAAACAGAAGAATAAAATCTGAAGAAAATCTGTTCATCGCAGCACGATGTGTGCCATCGCAGCACGATGACTTAACTTGGCGCCCAAACTGATGAAATGCACAGGATCAATTATAAAATTGAACTGAATCTTCACATCGTACTGCGATGGATGCATCGCAGTACGATGCCTTGCTGAGGCCTGTTACGAAAACTATAAATAGAGCCTCCCTTTCATTGTTTTATTCATTCAAAAATAGTAGAACATTCTCTACTATAAGGAGAGGTTCAGAGGAGGTCTATTGGGCATAGTTTTCTCCCCTTACGGGAAAACTAACTCAACAAGGTATGTTTTCTTTAGACTTTTATGTTTAGGTTATAATTTCTTTATTGTAATTTAAATATGTAGTCTTTTGTAATAGATGCCTTAAGTTGTGGTGGAGAAGAAGAACTCCCCTATGAATATTTGGAGTCTGTGATTGAGTCCCAAGTTATAATAAATCGTTATTCAGTATTATGTTTGTTATTTACTTTCTTGCACTTACACGACGTATCTCGTAATCTGGCCGGGTATGCGGGAACGCTAATAGAATTGATGTTGGGTATTAACCTGATGTGGTCCGGAATTAGTAGTAAATAACGCTAGGTGTATAGAGACGGTAACGTCCTGAACTAGTCCCGAACTGAGCGGTTAGAGGAGGAATCATGCACTAGGTGTGATCTGAGCACTTAGAAGATGAACAGCTCGATACTAGGATCTAGAGGCATTGGATGGGTGAAGGTAATAATGGATGTGTAATAAACAACTCACTTAGTAATTAGGGTATGTGACACTCGAGGTTAGGCTCTCGTAGGTACCTTAGTCATTAACGTAAGGACACTTTAATATACATAGTGTAACAGTAAGGTGTTACTACAATGAAGGAAAAGTCACCGCCGAACAATAATCTGAGTAACTATGTTATACACCGTTCATGCCAAATATGAAGAAGGGAGGGAGTCCAACCACCATACCTATCCTCTATGTTTCTGAATCTATTATTTAGTTATTTATTTATTTATGCAAGCATTACGCTTCTTTTTATAAAACCTTTTTCCAAAACCCAAAGCGAATGCAAACTATACGAACTTAAATAACGCTAGTGAAGCTTCGGCACGATCCCTGTGGATACGAACTCATTCTAGACACCTAGAGTGTGAATTATTACTCGACGACAGATTGGTGTACTTGCCAGACGGGAGTCATGTTTTTGGCGCCGTTGCCGGGGATTGTGTTTACAAAGCATTACTAGATTTATTTAAGTTTGTCAAAAAAATTTCAAAAATACAAAAAAATCTTGTTGATGATTGTGAATTTTGATCTGTGAAAGTTCTGGCTAAGGCAAAGTCTTGGTATTTAAGCGATCCGTTGTGATCCACCTTACTTACCTGAGAATTTTCATAGTGACAAAGACACATGAGACAAACCAAAAAAATGTAAAGTTTCGAACATTACCTTTTCCAATGCTACTAAGGTATTCATTTGTTGTGCTTGATAACAGGTAACCTGGATTTTGAGTACGACCCTGAACCAGAAAGAACATTCAGGAAAAGAAGGCAAGCATTAAAGCTCGCAGAAACCAGTAATCTCAAAGAGCCTACCACTAAAGCCATGGGGGACGAGCAAAGAATCACAATGGGAGATTACTGCAAGAGGACTGACATCGATCAGATCTCACTGGGGTTCCAACCGGCAAACCCAGCTAACTTCGATATCAGAGGCAATGTTCTAACAGGTTTGCGGGAGAACCAGTTCGACGGACGTGCCAACAATGATCCTTGGGATCATCTGTCAAAGTTTTCAGAGACATGTCAGATCCAGAAGGTGCCGGAAAATGTTACTAAGGACCAGAAGAAGCTACGTTTGTTTGCTTTTTCTCTTACAGGTCCAGCTAAAGATTGACTTCAATGTTTGCCAAGGGGATCAATTGCAACATGGAAGGAGCTTGAAGATAAGTTCCTGGAGAGATTCTTCACTCATACACTATTCCAGAAGAGGAAGTCTGAGATCCTAAGCTTCAAGCAGCATGAGTCAGAGACGTTGTGCGAGGCTTATGAACGCTTCAAGCTGCTCATGAGAAGGTGTCCTAACCACATCATTAGTGCAATGGAGCAGATGCAATTATATTCACAGTTGGTATGAAGATGCAACATCGCATGATACTAGATGCCTCAGCCGGTGAGTCTATCAAAGTCAAGACCTATGCAGAGACTAAGGATCTGGTTGAGCAGATGTGCCAGAATGAATACAACATGAGCCATGATTGAAATGAGAAGACGCCTGGAATTCTGAAGGTGGACCAGGAGATTGCCTACAAAGTAGAGATCGAGTTACTGAAGAGGCAACTTGCTGAGAAAGAGAAAGAAGGAAGACAGTGTGAAATAGGTAGAAGGAGTTTGCGATTTCTGCCTAGAAGATCACCCTAATGGGCATTGTTTGCCAGGAGGGAGCGAAGAGCAGGCTAAGTATATGGGAAATGGCTACAACCCAGGTTGGAGCAAGCACCCAAATCTACGCTGGGACCAGACAGGGAACCAAGCTCAAGCTGCACCTCAACCCAGAAAGCCATCTCCGTTGGAAGAGTTACTCAATAAGTTTGCTAACATGAGCAAGTCAAACTTTGATAATATCCAGACCACAGTAGCCAACCAGAGGGCGACGATCAAAAGTCTGGAGACCTAGATTGGTCAACTCTCAAAACTGGTAAGCACTCATGTTTCTAAAGATATTGCAGGTAACATGGTGGACAATCCAAAGGAGGAGTGCAAAATGCTCAAAGATCAGAAATCAGAGCACGAGCAAAGAGAAGAACAAGTAAAAGACTACGAAGAGTGGTTCAAACTATTCGGGATGACAATAGAGGAAGCTTATGACAAATTCATGAGAGAGTTGGAAGAATATAGGGAAAGCCTAAGGAGACCCCAACTGCCTACCAAGAAGACAGATCCTGGAAGCGTCACCATACTCTGTCAGATTGAAGGAGCAGAAGTCCGAGCATTATGTGATGTGGGCTCAAGTGTGAACGTAATGCCATTATCTCTGGCAGAGAAGTTTAAACTCACAAAAGCAACTGTAGGTACAGAGCAGGAACTTGTTTTAGCTAACCAAACAACAATTCACTCAGCAGGTACAATCGAGGATGTCTTGGTGAAAGTCGAAGACCTGGTGTTTCCAGCAGACTTCATGATCCTGGATATCCAAGAAGATGAAGAGCATCCGATCATTCTTGGAAGACCATTCCTAGCAACTAGCAGGGCACTCATTAATGTGGAGCTCGCTGAGTTGACTATAAGAAGTGGGGATGAGGAAAGAATAATCAAAGCTTCCAAAACCGAGAGAGTAGACTGCTACATGCTCGAGTGGAAACAGGAAAAAGCTACACCACCGACTCCAGTTCAAGAGATACAGGTGAAGATAGAGATATAGGAGCTGGAGAATGAAATGGCGCAGCTAGAGATAGAGACAGCTCAGGAAGAGGAGGTACCCGAGGAACTCACTGATAAACTGAAGTGGCTAACCATTGAAGTGGATATCCGATCACCATGGGTCAAAGCATGGGGAAGAAACCGAAAGGTGGCCAGAAGATCTAAGTTTGGGGTTAATACGCCACCTCTGAAGAAGCCTGCTGCTGAAAGAAAGAAGAACAACTGGGTCAAAGCTCCAAAGGAAGAAAAGAAGGAACATCCACCAGAAAGCAAGAAGAAGTCCATCATAAAAACAATACCTTCAGAAGATGATGGACGACTTTGTTTTGCTACCTTCAAAGAACAACAGAACCCAGAGGAATATGGAAAGAACAACAAAAAGGGGGGAGCTAAGGTGAAAGCTCCTACAGAAGAGAGAGACATGCGAACCTATCCTCTGTAATGGAGGAAATTCCTCAAGCTAATGAGAGGCTAAACAAGCGCTGCTTGGGAGGCAACCCAAGGATAAGTATTTTTAATTCAGTAATTTCAATTCAGTATTTCATTTCAGTTTTTTTCAATTCAATAAAGTATGCCTAGAATTCTGCATGTCATCTTCATCTGTTAACAACCCTTTTCAAACTTACAAAAAAATTAAATAACTGTTTGCTGTTTATTATCTAGTGCATGATAAACTGTTATAGGTAAGATTCCGGCAAAGTGAGTTATAAATTCTGATGAGCCGAATTTCACACCTTCATACAAAAAACCAAAGGTGATTGTTCCGAAGTGCGAAGTTCGGGAGACAGAGAGACGAGTGATGAAGCTGGTGTCTGTGAGACAAATGTTCAACTTTCAGATACCTAAGCCATGTGAGGATTTGAGCCAAATATTTCCAAACGGTATTACCACTTTCTTTCGAATTACTATGAGAGTACCGTGCACTTGTTTATTTTCTAGAACTTGCTCTAATTCTCTGCTGACTGGTTAATTTGATATTATATGCATTGAGGCAATTGTTTGTTATAACCCAGAGCCTTTTCAAGCCACCCTTTATATATTATATCCTTTGCTAGCCAATTTTGAGCCGTAAAAAAATATTACCCCTTTTGTTTCGGAGACAAACCACATTACAAGCCTATAGACCAGAAAAACAATGAATTACCCTTCTTTGGAGTTAAGGTAATAGTTCTCTAGTCTTGGCGACAACAAAGTTTGGGGTTGCTCATGGAACTAGCAACATTTCAAGTTTGGGGTGGGTGTACGGAGAACTATCACTACAAAAAGAAAAAAATAAAGCCCAAAAAGTATCAAGGCAAGGTCCAAGATACCAAAAGACAAGAAAAAGCCCAAAAAGTGAAGAAATTGAGCATTCCATCGCAGCACAATGACTTCCATCGTGCCACGATGGAAGCTGCTTGTTGGCCAAGAAAACAGAAGAATAAAATCTGAAGAAAATCTGTTCATCGCAGCACGGTGTGTGCCATCGCAGCACGATGACTTAACTTGGCGCCCAAGCTGATGAAATGCACAGGATCAGTTATAAAATTGAACTGAATCTTCACATCGTACTGCGATGGATGCATCGCAGTACGATGCCTTGCTGAGGCCCGTTACGAAAACTATAAATAGAGTCTCCCTTTCATTGTTTTATTCATTCAGAAATAGTAGAACATTCTCTACTATAAGGAGAGGTTCAGAGGAGCTCTATTGGGCATAGTTTTCTCCCCTTACGGGAAAACTAACTCAGCAAGGTATGTTTTCTTTAGGCTTTTATGTTTAGGTTATAATTTCTTTATTGTAATTTAAATATGTAGTCTTTTGTAATAGATGCCTTAGGTTTAATGGGAAGAAATATGGACTTGTCATAGTTGATGACTTCAGTAGATGTACTTGGTTAAAATTCTTAAGTATGAAAGATGATGCATATGAAGTATTTAACATCTTTTGCACTCAAGTACAAAGTGAGAAAGATCTCAAGATCCTTAGGATCAGAAGTGATCATGGTGGTGAATTTGAAAATGAACCATTTGCAACTTTTTGTGAAGACCATGGAATTATCCATGAATTCTCTGCTCCTAGAACACCACAGCAAAATGGTGTTGTTGAGAGAAAGAATAGGTCTTTACAAGAGATGGCAAGAACCATGATGCATGGGACTAAACTTGCTAAGTGCTTTTGGGCAGAAGCTGTGAATACAGCTTGTTATATTCGGAATAGGATCTATATCAGACCTATATTGAAAAAGACAACATATGAACTCTTTAAAGGAAGAAAACCCAATATTTCTTACTTTCATCAGTTTGGATGTATCTGCTACATACTAAACAACAAGGTCTATAGAAAGAAATTTGATGCCAAAGCTTGTAAGGGAATCTTTATAGGTTACTCTGAACGCTCAAAGGCATACAGAGTGTATAACTCTGAAACTAACATAGTTGAAGAGTCTATACATGTAAGATTTGATGACAAAGAGCCTGACAGTAAAAAGTGAGAGCAAGCTTAAAGTTTTGCAGGAGAGCAATATCAATATGACTATCCAGAACCTGAGATTTCATCAAATGCTGTTGAAGCTTCAGAAGCTCAATTGGAAATAGCTGTTGATGAAGTATCACCAACAGCAGCTGCTGAAGCTCCTGAAGACACTTCAGAAGATGAAACTCAAGAAGAATCTGAAACAAATGCAGCTCCTAAAAGAACTTTCAAATACAAGTCATCTCATCCAGAAGATCTTATTCTTGGAAACAAAGAGAGTCCAAGAAAAACAAGACCAGCTTATCAACAAAGTGATTCACTGCTGGGACTTATATCTATGATTGAACCTAAGACTGTTGATGAAACACTAACTGATGATGGATGGATTGTAGCAATGCAAGATGAACTTAACCAATTCCAAAGAAATGATGTGTGGGACTTAGTGCCAAGACCAACACAAAAGAACATTATTGGAACCAAGTGGGTATTCAGAAATAAACTCAATGAACAAGGTGAAGTAGTGAGAAACAAGGCTAGACTTGTAGCACAAGGCTACAGTCAGCAAGAATGCATTGACTTCACTGAAACATTTACTCCAGTAGCTAGACTGGAAGCAATCAGGTTATTGATATCTTATGCTGTAAATAATGGAATGACCTTATATCAAATGGATGTCAAGAGTGTTTTTCTAAATGGTGTTATATCTGAAGAAGTGTATGTCAAACAACCTCCAGGTTTTGAGGATTTGAAAAAACCTGAATATGTTTATAAACATAAGAAATCTCTTTATGATCTTAAACAAGCTCCAAGAGCTTGGTATGAAAGACTGAGTAATTTTCTTTTAGAAAATGGTTTTCAAAAAGGTCAGATTGACAACACACTCTTCAGAAAGACCACTAAGAAAGACATCTTAATTATTCAAATTTATGTGGATGACATAATATTTGGTTCTACTAATGCTTCTATGTGCAAGAATTTCTCCAAGCTTATGCAGGATGAATTTGAAATGAGCATGATGAGTGAGCTTAAATTCTTTCTTGGGATTCAAATCAACCAAGGAAAAGATGGAACTTACATTCACCAAAGCAAGTATACAAAAGAACTTCTGAAAAAGTTCAATCTTGAAGATTGTAAGATAATGTCAACACCCATGCATCCTACAAGCAGCTTAAACAAGGAAGAAATTGGAAGCAAAGTAGATCAGAAGCTATATAGAGGTATGATTGGTTCTTTACTCTATCTAACAACTTCTAGACCATATATTTTATATAGTGTATGTCTGTGTGCAAGATTCCAGTCAGATCCTAGAGAACCTCACTTAATTGCTGTTAAGAGGATCTTTAGATATCTGAAAGGAACATTAAATCTTGGATTACTTTATAAAAAATCCTTAGATAGTAAGCTAGTTGGATTCTGTGATGCTGACTATGCTGGGGACAAGATTGAGAGAAAATCCACTAGTGGAAATTGCCAATTTATTGGTGAGAATCTCATATCTTGGGCTAGCAAGAGACAAACAACTATTGCTTTGTGATGACATGAATTTCTATGGTATTTTTAGTATTATTATTAGTAGTAAAATGACCAAGACAGACCCAAATACGAAGGAAAACCTACAAAAGCAGGAAAAAGCATCAAGACAAGGTCCAAGATGCCAAAAGACAAGAAAAAGCCCAAAAACTGAAGAAATTGAGCATTCTATCGCAGCACGATGACTTCCATCGTGCCACGATGGAAGCTGCTTGTTGGCCAAGAAAACAGAAGAATAAAATCTGAAGAAAATCTGTTCATCGCAGCACGATGTGTGCCATCGCAGCACGATGACTTAACTTGGCGCCCAAACTGATGAAATGCACAGGATCAATTATAAAATTGAACTGAATCTTCACATCGTACTGCGATGGATGCATCACAGTACGATGCCTTGCTGAGGCCCGTTACGAAAACTATAAATAGAGCCTCCCTTTCATTGTTTTATTCATTCAGAAATAGTAGAACATTCTCTACTATAAGGAGAGGTTCAGAGGAGCTCTATTGGGCATAGTTTTCTCCCCTTACGGGAAAACTAACTCAGCAAGGTATGTTTTCTTTAGGCTTTTATGTTTAGGTTATAATTTCTTTATTGTAATTTAAATATGTAGTCTTTTGTAATAGATGCCTTAAGTTGTGGTGGTGGAGAAGAAGAACTCCCCTATGAATATTTGGAGTCTGTGATTGAGTCCCAAGTTATAATAAATCGTTATTCAGTATTATGTTTGTTATTTACTTTCTTGCACTTACACGACATATCTCGTAATCTGGCCGGGTATGCGGGAACGCTAATAGAATTGATGTTGGGTATTAACCTGGTGTGGTCCGGAATTAGTAGTAAATAACGCTAGGTGTATAGAGACGGTAACGTCCTGAACTAGTCCCGAACTGAGCGGTTAGAGGAGGAATCATGCACTAGGTGTGATCTGAGCACTTAGAAGATGAACAGCTCGATACTAGGATCTAGAGGCATTGGATGGGTGAAGGTAATAATGGATGTGTAATAAACAACTCACTTAGTAATTAGGGTATGTGACACTCGAGGTTAGGCTCTCGTAGGTACCTTAGTCATTAACGTAGGGACACTTTAATATACATAGTGTAACAGTAAGGTGTTACTACAATGAAGGAAAAGTCACCGCCGAACAATAATCTGAGTAACTATGTTATACACCGTTCATGCCAAATATGAAGAAGGGAGGGAGTCCAACCACCATATCTATCCTCTATGTTTCTGAATCTATTATTTAGTTATTTATTTATTTATGCAAGCATTACGCTTCTTTTTATAAAACCTTTTTCCAAAACCCAAAGCGAATGCAAACTATACGAACTTAAATAACGCTAGTGAAGCTTCGGCACGATCTCTGTGGATACGAACTCATTCTAGACACCTAGAGTGTGAATTATTACTCGACGACAGATTGGTGCACTTGCCAGACGGTAGTCAAGTTTTTGGCGCCGTTGCCGGGGATTGTGTTTACAAAGCATTACTAGATTTATTTAAGTTTGTCAAAAAAAATTCAAAAATATAAAAAAATTAAAAAATCAAAAAAATCTTGTTGATGATTGTGAATTTTGATCTGTGAAAGTTCTGGCTAAGGCAAAGTCTTGGTATTTAAGCGATCCGTTGTGATCCACCTTACTTACCTGGAAATTTTCATAGTGACAAAGACACATGAGACAAACCAAAAAAATGTAAAGTTTCGAACATTACCTTTTCCAATGCTACTAAGGTATTCATTTGTTGTGCTTGATAACAGGTAACCTGGATTTTGAGTACGACCCTGAACCAGAAAGAACATTCAGGAAAAGAAGGCAAGCATTAAAGCTCGCAGAAACCAGTAATCTCAAAGAGCCTACCACCAAAGCCATGGGGGACGAGCAAAGAATCACAATGAGAGATTACTGCAAGAGGACTGACAACGATCAGATCTCACTGGGGTTCCAACCGGCAAACCCAGCTAACTTCGATATCAGAGGCAATGTTCTAACAGGTTTGCGGGAGAACCAGTTCGACGGACGTGCCAACAATGATCCTTGGGATCATCTGTCAAAGTTTTCAGAGACATGTCAGATCCAGAAGGTGCCGGAAAATGTTACTAAGGACCAGAAGAAGCTACGTTTGTTTGCTTTTTCTCTTACAGGTCCAGCTAAAGATTGACTTCAATGTTTGCCAAGGGGATCAATTGCAACATGGAAGGAGCTTGAAGATAAGTTCCTGGAGAGATTCTTCACTCATACACTATTCCAGAAGAGGAAGTCTGAGATCCTAAGCTTCAAGCAGCATGAGTCAGAGACGTTGTGCGAGGCTTATGAACGCTTCAAGCTGCTCATGAGAAGGTGTCCTAACCACATCATTAGTGCAATGGAGCAGATGCAATTATATTCACAGTTGGTATGAAGATGCAACATTGCATGATACTAGATGCCTCAGCTGGTGAGTCTATCAAAGTCAAGACCTATGCAGAGACTAAGGATCTGGTTGAGCAGATGTGCCAGAATGAATACAACATGAGCCATGATTGAAATGAGAAGACGCCTGGAATTCTGAAGGTGGACCAGGAGATTGCCTACAAAGTAGAGATCGAGTTACTGAAGAGGCAACTTGCTGAGAAAGAGAAAGAAGGAAGACAGTGTGAAATAGGTAGAAGGAGTTTGCGATTTCTGCCTAGAAGATCACCCTAATAGGCATTGTTTGCCAGGAGGGAGCGAAGAGCAGGCTAAGTATATGGGAAATGGCTACAACCCAGGTTGGAGCAAGCACCCAAATCTACGCTGGGACCAGACAGGGAACCAAGCTCAAGCTGCACCTCAACCCAGAAAGCCATCTCCGTTGGAAGAGTTACTCAATAAGTTTGCTAACATGAGCAAGTCAAACTTTGATAATATCCAGACCACAGTAGCCAACCAGAGGGCGACGATCAAAAGTCTGGAGACCTAGATTGGTCAACTCTCAAAACTGGTAAGCACTCATGTTTCTAAAGATATTGCAGGTAACATGGTGGACAATCCAAAGGAGGAGTGCAAAATGCTCAAAGATCAGAAATCAGAGCACGAGCAAAGAGAAGAACAAGTAAAAGACTACGAAGAGTGGTTCAAACTATTCGGGATGACAATAGAGGAAGCTTATGACAAATTCATGAGAGAGTTGGAAGAATATAGGGAAAGCCTAAGGAGACCCCAACTGCCTACCAAGAAGACAGATCCTGGAAGCGTCACCATACTCTGTCAGATTGAAGGAGCAGAAGTCCGAGCATTATGTGATGTGGGCTCAAGTGTGAACGTAATGCCATTATCTCTGGCAGAGAAGTTTAAACTCACAAAAGCAACTGCAGGTACAGAGCAGGAACTTGTTTTAGCTAACCAAACAACAATTCACTCAACAGGTACAATCGAGGATGTCTTGGTGAAAGTCGAAGACCTGGTGTTTCCAGCAGACTTCATGATCCTGGATATCCAAGAAGATGAAGAGCATCCGATCATTCTTGGAAGACCATTCCTAGCAACTAGCAGGGCACTCATTAATGTGGAGCTCGCTGAGTTGACTATAAGAAGTGGGGATGAGGAAAGAATAATCAAAGCTTCCAAAACCGAGAGAGTAGACTGCTACATGCTCGAGTGGAAACAGGAAAAAGCTACACCACCGACTCCAGTTCAAGAGATACAGGTGAAGATAGAGATATAGGAGCTGGAGAATGAAATGGCGCAGCTAGAGATAGAGACAGCTCAGGAAGAGGAGGTACCCGAGGAACTCACTGATAAACTGAAGTGGCTAACCATTGAAGTGGATATCCGATCACCATGGGTCAAAGCATGGGGAAGAAACCGAAAGGTGGCCAGAAGATCTAAGTTTGGGGTTAATACGCCACCTCTGAAGAAGCCTGCTGCTGAAAGAAAGAAGAACAACTGGGTCAAAGCTCCAAAGGAAGAAAAGAAGGAACATCCACCAGAAAGCAAGAAGAAGTCCATCATAAAAACAATACCTTCAGAAGATGATGGACGACTTTGTTTTGCTACCTTCAAAGAACAACAGAACCCAGAGGAATATGGAAAGAACAACAAAAAGGGGGGAGCTAAGGTGAAAGCTCCTACAGAAGAGAGAGACATGCGAACCTATCCTCTGTAATGGAGGAAATGCCTCAAGCTAATGAGAGGCTAAACAAGCGCTGCTTGGGAGGCAACCCAAGGATAAGTATTTTTAATTCAGTAATTTCAATTCAGTATTTCATTTCAGTTTTTTTCAATTCAATAAAGTATGCCTAGAATTCCGCATGTCATCTTCATCTGTTAACAACCCTTTTCAAACTTACAAAAAAATTAAATAACTGTTTGCTGTTTATTATCTAGTGCATGATAAACTGTTATAGGTAAGATTGCGGCAAAGTGAGTTATAAATTCTGATGAGCCGAATTTCACACCTTCATACAAAAAACCAAAGGCGATTGTTCCGAAGTGCGAAGTTCGGGAGACAGGGAGACGAGTGATGAAGCTGGTGTCTGTGAGACAAATGTTCAACTTTCAGATACCTAAGCCATGTGAGGATTTGAGCCAAATATTTCCAAACGGTATTACCACTTTCTTTCGAATTACTATGAGAGTACCATGCACTTGTTTATTTTCTAGAACTTGCTCTAATTCTCTGCTGACTGGTTAATTTGATATTATATGCATTGAGGCAATTGTTTGTTATAACCCAGAGCCTTTTCAAGCCACCCTTTATATATTATATCCTTTGCTAGCCAATTTTGAGCCGTAAAAAAATATTACCCCTTTTGTTTCGGTGACAAACCACATTACAAGCCTATAGACCAGAAAAACAATGAATTACCCTTCTTTGGAGTTAAGGTAATAGTTCTCTAGTCTTGGCGACAACAAAGTTTGGGGTTGCTCATGGAACTAGCAACATTTCAAGTTTGGGGTGGGTGTACGGAGAACTATCACTACAAAAAGAAAAAAATAAATAAAAAAAAGAGACGGGAAACATAAAAAAATTCCCTTAAAAAATAGTCTCTTCAAAAAAAAAATAAATGAAAAAGAAAGAGCCAAAGGGCAAAAACAGTTATAGAAAAGAACCACACAAAGACACATTCGGTTCTTAATCTCCGATACCAACACAAAAAGGCACCATAAGGAACAAAGGTTGCGTACACAAAAAGGAACAACAAAAGTAGAACTTAACTCCAATGTTTAGCCTACTATTCCCAAAAATGTCCTACCTTGACCTAAGCCACGTTATAACCCTTAAAAGACCTCCAATAATGCATGTATATTGAATTTTGACTGGTTTCTTAGAGTTCTTGCAAGTCTATGGTAAAATGGCAGGTTGTACGATGATTGAGAGATAACCCTTTCAATTATGAGCGAAAAACACAAATGTGAGAGAGATAAAAAGTTGAACATGGACTCTTGCGGGCATTTGTCTGATTTGCTACTATCGACGTCTCCTGAGCCTAGCAGGACTGAGCATGATCGCTGCCGTAAGAAATCAGCGGTACCATTGCTGAAATACAAGCAAGGTTGTGAAATTCCTATCATCTTTATTTATCTCTTATTTTTCTAACGATCTTATCTGACAGCATGTTACTTGAGGATAAGCAACAGTTTAAGTTTGAGGTTGTGATGACAGGAATTTCTATGGTATTTTTAGTATTATTATTAGTAGTAAAATGACCAAGACAGGCCCAAATACGAAGGAAAACCTACAAAAGTAGGAAAAAGCATCAAGGCAAGGTCCAAGATACCAAAAGACAAGAAAAAGTCCAAAAAGTGAAGAAATTGAGCATTCCATCGCAGCACAATGACTTCCATCGTGCCACGATGGAAGCTGCTTGTTGGCCAAGAAAACAGAAGAATAAAATCTGAAGAAAATCTGTTCATCGCAGCACGGTGTGTGCCATCGCAGCACGATGACTTAACTTGGCGCCCAAGCTGATGAAATGCACAGGATCAGTTATAAAATTGAACTGAATCTTCACATCGTACTGCGATGGATGCATCGCAGTACGATGCCTTGCTGAGGCCCGTTACAAAAACTATAAATAGAGTCTCCCTTTCATTGTTTTATTCATTCAGAAATAGTAGAACATTCTCTACTATAAGGAGAGGTTCAGAGGAGCTCTATTGGGCATAGTTTTCTCCCCTTACGGGAAAACTAACTCAGCAAGGTATGTTTTCTTTAGGCTTTTATGTTTAGGTTATAATTTCTTTATTGTAATTTAAATATGTAGTCTTTTGTAATAGATGCCTTAGGTTGTGGTGGAGAAGATGAACTCCCCTATGAATATTTGGAGTCTGTGATTGAGTCCCAAGTTATAATAAATCATTATTTAGTATTATGTTTGTTATTTAAATTCTTGCACTTACACGACGTATCTCGTAATCTGGCCGGGTATGCGGGAACGCTAATAGAATTGATGTTGGGTATTAACCTGATGTGGTCCGGAATTAGTAGTAAATAACGCTAGGTGTATAGAGACGGTAACGTCCTGAACTAGTCGCGAACTGAGCGGTTAGAGGAGGAATCATGCACTAGGTGTGATCTGAGCACTTAGAAGATGAACAGCCCGATACTAGGATCTAGAGGCATTGGATGGGTGAAGGTAATAATGGATGTGTAATAAACAACTCACTTAGTAATTAGGGTATGTGACACTCGAGGTTAGGCTCTCGTAGGTACCTTAGTCATTAATGTAGGGAAACTTTAATATACATAGTGTAACAGTAAGGTGTTACTACAATGAAGGAAAAGTCACCGCCGAACAATAATCTGAGTAACTATGTTATACACCATTCATGCCAAATATGAAGAAGGGAGGGAGTCCAACCACCATACCTATCCTCTATGTTTCTGAATCTATTATTTAGTTATTTATTTATTTATGCAAGCATTACGCTTCTTTTTATAAAACCTTTTTCCAAAACCCAAAGCGAATGCAAACTATACGAACTTAAATAACGCTAGTGAAGCTTCGGCACGATCCCTGTCGATACGAACTCATTCTAGACACCTAGAGTGTGAATTATTACTCGACGACAGACTGGTGCACTTGCCAGACCGTAGTCACTTTGTCTACAGCAGAAGCAGAATACATCTCAGCAGCTAAATGTTGCACTCAGCTTCTCTGGATGAAATATCAGTTAGAAGATTATAACATAACTGAAAGTAGTATTCCACTTTATTGTGATAATACTGCTGCCATTCATTTATCTAAGAATCCAATTTTACATTCCAGAGCTAAACATATTGAAATAAAACATCATTTTATAAGAGATCATGTTCAGAAAGGCACAATAGATATTCAATTCATTGATACTGAACATCAATGGGCTGATATATTTACTAAGCCTTTAGCTATTGAACGTTTTGACTTTATTAAAAAGAATTTGAACATGCATTTTATCTCTGAAGAAAACTAGCTCTGAAGTGTAAAATAGAGTCAGAGTTTGAAACTTCTTCAGAGTCTCTAACGCTAAGAGTCTCTAGTAAGAAACTCTGAGTGTGGTGAGCTCTGAAGGGTAACAGATTCTGATGAGGTGTAGATACTAATGAGTCTGGCTCTGAACTAAGCGTTAGTGGAAACGTTTGTACTGTTTAGTGTACAACAGTTGTCCACACACGTGCCAGTTATCTTATACTCTCTTTCACATGTGTCTAGTTTCTGATTGGTTAGAGAACAGTTAGTGATGAATTTACAGTTATTTCAATTTAAATTTAATTTTAAACTGTTCACGCTCCCTCCTTTGGTTTGTTTTAGTTTGTTTTCTTCTTTGTGTGTGCCTATTACTTGCTATATATAGTCACATCAAACACTTAGCACAAACTTTACACAATCACAAGTCACACAAACCCTAAAACTCAGAATCCTTATTTCCTCATCATTCAAAGAAATTTCTCTTCAATGGCTGCTCGTCCGTCATCAACTCGCAAAATCGTACAAAAACCCTTCAACCCTGTGTTACCACCAGTAGTCGATTTAAACTCTCAAGCTTCGTTGGTTGATCCTTCAAACACGAATGACTGTGGAAGAGAAGGAATGGAGTTCTTCACTGAATGCTTTGTGGATTTTGAAAGCTTAAGAGTCAACGGTGTTGATATAAAAGACTTATTCTATGATCAACAATGGGAAAATTATTTTGAGATGCTGAATGGGTTTGTATACTACGATCTCGTGAAAAACTTCTGGAACAAAGCCTATGTATATGATAAGGCTGCTGCTGATGAAGAAGTTAGAAAGAAAATTGAGAAGGATAGTTCTTTAAGAGGGAAAACAAGAGTTCAAATGGGATTGAGACCATTCAAAGGAAAAGAAATTAGGTCTAATCTTGTTGGGATAGAAGTTGTTATCACCCAGGAGCATATTGCTAAGATGCTTGGATTGGACAATGAGGGTGAATTGATCAACCAATACAAAGTGGGAAGTAAGTTTGCTGAATCTATCAAAGAAGATTTATTTCCTCCTAATACAAGCCTAGCCGAGTTTGGAAAAGCAAAATTTATGAAGAAGGAATTCTTTGTGGCCTTCAGAATCTTCATGGCCTCTATTGTCACCAGAGATGGAGGAACATATACCATCTCTTGGGCACACAATTATTTTATCTGGTTTATGCTTAAGAGGGTTAAGATAAACCTAGCCGATACATTGTTTGAACATCTCTGTCACTGCATCTCTGAAAGCCATCACAAACCTACTGTCATGATTCACCATCCTAGACTGATCTCTGAACTTCTCAGACAATCAAAGCTGATAGAAGTTCTGAGGACAAGAGAGAAACTGAGAGTCTTCAATACTTCTAAGTTTGATGGCAGGAATCTCATTAATCTGAAGTTGATTCAAGCCAAGAACCTAATAACTCCAATGCATCCTCTTCAGAAAATCTATGAAAAGTACTTCTGGTGTGATGGATTCCCAACCATCTCAGAACATGACAATGAGGATGTCATTAATAACTTCTTGGAAATGGTTAGAGAAGAAACTGGCCATAAAGTTGATAGAAGCATGGTTGTTGCAGCTCCAGATTGGGATGTCTTCAATAATCCAAAAGAAAAGGCTAAAACAGGAGCTAAGAAGACTAAGGCAGTTGTGTTTGAAGAACCTGCCACTGAAGCTGAACAACAGGGTGCTACTGATAAAGCTGGGAATGTTGAGAAAGACAAAGCAGATGGAACTTCTGAGAGACAAGAAACTGGTGTCTCTAAGAAGAATAAAAGTGTTGATCTTCAGAAGGAGAGGAAGACAAAGAAAAGAAATGAAAGACCATCATCTTCTGATGATGACAATGTTCCTCTGTCTACTAGGATTCTTATCAAGAGGCAGAAGACTGTTGCTTCTAAACCTCCAAGAAAGCCTGTACAAGCTACTAAAGGTAAGACTTCTGAGACTAATACTTTTAGCACTTCTGAAGCTCAACATGCACCCACACTTAACCTTGACATAGATGTTACCTTACCCATCTCTATGATTCTACCTGATCCACAACCCACACAAACTGTTAACATATCTTCATTATCATCCTCATCAGAATCATCATCATATTCATCAGACTCTGATTCTGATGACACAATTTCCGACTCAAGTGAAGAGACTATTGATGTCTTGATTAGAAGAGGAACAAAACCTCTCACAAAAACCTCCACAGCTAAAGAATTTGTCTTTGATGACAATTCTATTTTAGATCACTTAGCATCACATATGTCTGGTGATGCTTTCACTTCATCCAACCTTAATTCTCTAGAAAAATCTCCAATTCACACTTCCCCTATGCATGTAGACACTGAACAAGAAACTATGCATGCTGATATTGAACCTGCAACTCACCAAGTTCGCCCCAATACACAAATTCCTTCTGATACCATAACCACTCCCCATCCAGAACCTCTTGAGACTGTCTTTGAGACACCTCAAGAGAATCTTAACACTGAAACTATCATGGAAACACAACCTGCATACCCCCTACACCCCATTGCTGTTGAAACCATTCTCACTGACCAAACCATCACAAATTCTCAACCCTTAACCATGGATGACCTTGTCATTCCATATGATCAAATGCTACCTTTGCTTGAGAGTTTGACCAGACATTTCACCTTCATTGATGATCAATTTGAACCACCAAGATGGAACCCAAAAATTGACATCAGAAACATCAAAATCATACCTCTCAAGCGCAAGAAACTAGAACCCAAACTGCCTTACAGAGAGCCTTACCCTACCCTCAATCAAAACTTTGAGCCTAATGTTGAGCTTCTGAGCAATGCTATTAATATTAGTCTTAAGAACTTCTTAAGAATGGAAGAAGAAGCCTTCATATTTCCTTCAGATATTGATGCTGAGATTAGGGCTCTGAAAGCCAGGTTTGGTGATGCACTTGAAGTGTTGGGTAGCTATCTTAAAGAGAAGACAAAGGGAAGAGGGATGGAGATTCTGAGTCAGGTGATGGATTTTGCTGAACACGCCTATGCTCCTAGACTGACTAACTACAATCATGAAGAATCGTCTCTTATCTGAGCAAGTCTTCGCTGCTATTCAAGAAAATGTGAGACAAGCTTTTGAAGAAGCCAAAAGAATAGCTGCAGAAGAAGCAGAAGCTAAGAGAATAGCTTCTGAGGCAGAGATCAAAAGACTTGCAGATCAAGAAGCTCTTAAGGTTGCAATGGAAATGGCTGTCAAATTCGCAGAGGTAGAGCTTGAAAAGATCAATGAAGAGCAATCTATGATACCTCATCAAGACACAGATATCATCATGACAGAGCAAGCAGAAACCACTCAAGCTTCTGACAGAGGCAAGAATGTTGTAGTTGATTCTACTCCACCAAGCTCTCCAGTCAGAACTGTCAG
Source organism: Trifolium repens (assembly GCA_030408175.1). Taxonomy (NCBI): domain Eukaryota; kingdom Viridiplantae; phylum Streptophyta; class Magnoliopsida; order Fabales; family Fabaceae; genus Trifolium; species Trifolium repens. The sequence goes on along the minus strand of CP125845.1, from coordinate 16,889,159 downwards.
AGATTATGGATCTCCTTCTTCTGCTATTCCTCCTGCTGTTCAAGTAGCTCTTGATGATATGAAAGCAGAAATGAAAGCTGAGCTATCTGAAATAAGGGCTGAAATGAAAGCTGATGGTCAAGCTATTAATGAGAAGATAGACAAGATAATGGACTTTCTTCAAGATCTTGCCAGTCGTTTTCCAAAACCTTAATCCCTTGTTTGAGCACTTTTATTTATTTAAGTTCTACTATGTAACTCTTGGATAATTTTTTATTAATTTAGTACTTCTTTATCCATGATATCTTGTTTGTTTGATTGGCTGTGTGTTTTTTTTTTTGTTTTCAAAACTAAAATTTATATTCTCTGAATATGTCTGGTACTCTTGGTCTTCTGAACCTTATGATAAGATGTTGGAGAACATCTTCTAAACTTATATATGTGTTTCTTTCTTTTCTTTAAAACCTAAGGTTCCATTCTCTTCAGTACTCCTGTTTACTCAAGATTAAAGTTATCTAAGTATTATAGCCTGTTTATAAGCGAGGCACCAATACTCTATGAAGCATACTTGGTAACTGGTTTTCTGACATATTTAAGAAGAATATCAAAAACAAAGAGACAAAAATGATAACAATAAGCAAGAAATTTTTTATTATTATTGATGCAAAGTCTTATTTCATAAAATTCTGAGAAATTATTTTGACTCTACATCAGATTTTGACTCTGAGTCCTCCTTCTTGGACTCTTCAGCCTCTGAAAGTCCAGCACTTGAAGCTGAGTCCAAGAGAACTATATAGTTCTCAGAGTTAGAAGACTCCTTCTCAGGATCATATGTTCTAAGGAACTCTGCATAATCAGAATCTGTGCTATCAGATTCTGAAGATACAACCTCTTGCTTGACTATTACTTTTGTTTGCTTGTTTTTCCTCAAGCGTGAAGTTGTTGCTTCCTCCTTCTTCTTTTCTTTTTCTTCATGTTCCTAGACCCTGAAGCTCTCTTCATTGCTTGATTTTTGTACGAGACCGATCCCTTGATTGTTCGTTGTGAATAAAATGAGAAGGATTGCCTCCTTTTATAGCGCTTACAAACACTCTTATTCAATTGGAATTCAACACAGTTCATTAAATTGAACATAGTTGTAACCACTTTTGACTTGAATGTCTTGTAACTTGTGTGTTTGACTGTGCCTTCTTCTCTTTTTCGTTATTTTTTTATTAATGAAAAAAGGGGGAGTAAGAATAGCGCTAAAATTAATGTTAATTGATTCCATAACTGCGAGAATACCTGAAACTGTTGTGCTTATGCATTCTGAATCAATCCTCATCCCTTCTTACAATTTCATTAATTCTGAACTTTATTGAAAGGGGAGAAAATTTTAAATTTGAAATACATCTTCATAGATAATATAAGAGAAGATTGCAAACATTCTCTGAATATTATCAAACTTAAGAGGAAGAGCTTGCAAACCTCTAACTCTGAGAGTCAAATATTAAAATTTATTTCAAGTTAATAAATTAACTCTTAAACTGATTTTAATTAATTATGGATAAGACTTAGGGGGAGCTTACCAACCTAACCCTATGGATTATCAGACTCAGGGGGAGATTGCAAACCTCTGAAACCTGAAGTCAATATAAGTAATTAAATCAACAACAATTGAATTTTAATGTTGTTGTTTGTCATCATCAGAAAGGGGGAGATTGTTGGAACAAAGTGGGTCTGACAACAAACCTCTGAAACATTATTAGTTTTGATGATAACAAAGTATTAAAATTGCAATTGGTATTACTAATGATTGTTCTAGTGTACAGAATTATAAGTTAAAATTCACTTAAAAGCACTACGGACAAAAGCAGAGAAGCCCAGCAAAGAAGCTCTGAAAGTCTATTGCTGATCATCAGAAGATTAAAATTCAAGTTCTGAAGATAGTAGCTCTGAGGACTAAAGCCAGACTCTGAAAGGTTTCAGAAGCTGAAGACCATAAGAAGCTATAGCACCAGACTCTGAAGCAAAAGGAATATACGTCACTCAAGAACTGACAAGACCAGAATCAATGATTGAAGAATAATCTACTTAAGGTCTCTGTCATATCCATAGGAAGGAATATTCGTTGGTACAATGTTAACCTTATCCATAAGTGGAGCGTATTTGAGGATTGTACTATCGTACTATTATTACTCAAAATGGTTGAGCGATAATTCAAATGCACAAGGTAGTGGAATTGCATTTCTTTCTATAGAAGGCAATTCACAGCTATCATTTGTACGATTCATTCCAACTGGCACCTTATCTCTCTGCAACGGTCATTCCCATTTCTTCAATATAAATAGAAGACTCAAATGGAAGCAATGACTATTGTTCTATCATCTACTCTAAGACTCTGAAAACGCTGACATTCAAGAACTAAATTTGTCATTCATTATCTTAAGTATATTTGCGTTGTATTTTGTAAACACCTCTGATAGTATATCAAGTGTCTGATAACTTTCAATTTATTTGTAAAGTTTTGAGAAGTCTCTTGTTATTTGTAACTTGAGCAATTGTGAGAAGTCTCTTGCTTGTGAGCTTGAGCATTTGTAATCTCTTAAGATTATAGTGAAACTCCCTTGGAAGTGCAAGGGGACTGGAGTACTCTCGGATTGTGAGGGGGACCAGTATAAAAATCTTTGTGTCTCTCTCTTCTCTCTTTCCCTCTCTGTTATCTTGTTTTGTGTTTCTTAGATCCGCTGCAACATTAGTCCTTGTTAAGAAAAAGATTTAATTTTATTAAACACAATTCAACCCCCCCCCCCCCCCCCTTCTTGTGTTTTTCCACACCTTCATGCCCAACGACCCATAATTTGATATCGGCAGCCCAACTATTGTAACTGGAACCATTCAGTTTCTCTGTAGAGAGAGGAGATGTAACGTAGTTGGTAAATATACTCTTGGAAGCATCAGAAGTGTTGCTAGCAGCCATGGGTAACCTAGAAGAGGTAAACAACACGCACTTCGGTTTAAATATGGGTTGTTTGTGAAAGAACACGTATTTAGGTCGATCGAAACAGAAAACTAAGGTCGAATATGGAACCAGCACAAAGAGGTGAGTTCAGCGAACCAAACGGCGAACTAAACGGCAGCCAGATGCGCTATCACGCGCGGGTACGATGACGGTGCCTAGGTGGAGTTGCCGGTGAGAGAGGCGACAAATGTGAGCACGTGGCTAGGTATTTGCTAGAACGGTTTTGGGGACAGGCCGAATTGGATATTGCGATTCGGATGGTGGGGATGGTTGCCAGAAACGTCGTAGCAATATGTGGCGGGAGGTGATGATAACTGACCAGAAAAATGCCGGAATGCAACAAATAATGGGCAAACAGGAGTTAACACACAATTTGCCAAAAAAAAATCTCACCGAAGGACAATGGGTAGGCGTGTGCAAAAAATCAAGATAACCTTAACCGCGCCACTAACCAAATCAAATCCAATTTTAATAACTCAATCCATTTTATAAAAAAACAACACCAATCTAATAAAAAAACCAATTGTAAACCATATCCATTTTTAATAATTGGTTTGCAATGAAGGTCATTTTTCCACCCTACATTTTTTCTCGTGCGCCCTACAATTTTACCAAAATACTATTGTCCGCTATTAAGTAGAGGATATCTCCAAAAACACCCTGAAATTTTAATGTCCGCTACTTAAGTAGCGGACGACATTTTTCAAAAAAAATTCATTTTATAACATTCATTACTTAAGTAGCGGAAGGGATGAGAAACGTGTAGGGCACGCGATTACCTTGTACGGCGGCAAAAGTAATTTTCTTTTGCAATTGGTTTCCAAATTGAGGCCCAATGTGGCAAAAGTCCAATCTTTCAAATTCAATAAATTAATTATATTATTTAATAAATAATTAAAAAGGGTGGTGAAGGGTAGTTGGTCAGCTTGGTGGTCAATGCCGGAGGCGGTCGGCATGGCGGTTTTCCAACGACCAATGGCGGTCTTCCGACAACCGGAACGATGGTTGGTGGCGGTGCTCCGCAGCTGGCCACCACCATCCACCCTTTAATATTTAATTATTTTTTGAATATTTTAATTATTTTTTTATTTAAAAAGATCAAATTTTTGAATGCTTTTATTCTTAAAAAAAATCAGTATTTTAATTTTTTTGGGCTTAAAAAAATCTGATTGTTTGGGCTAAGAAATATGTTTGGGCTTAGAAAAAAAATACTTTTATGGGTTGATTATAAACCAATCCATTCATAAAATTATAGAAAAATTGTGTTATTTTTAAACAATAATTACTAACTTTTTAATCAATTAATAAATAAAAAAACTTAAAGTTGGCTTGATTATTGTAAAAATAAATAGTTTAAGTAAACAATTAATTTAAAATTGGTTTAAATGAGTAACCTAATTTTTATTACAAACCGATTATAAATTGGTTTCGAACCGGTTACAAATCATATCCAAATTAGTTTTGCAAAATAACTATTTTGTCATTAAAATGGTTTTGGATCGATCTAAACCAAAACCACTAATATGGTTTGGTGTGGTGTGGTTTTGAAACCATGCTCACCCTTAACAGTGGGTCAATCGGGTAAGCACGGTGTAAGATTGCCTCTTAATATGCTCTAGATAGCATGTTGAAATAGAAAATGATAGAGAACACAAGAGGCGGATATATGGTGAAAACCGTGTGTCATAGAGCATCACGGAAACACTAGTACAAAAATACCTTTATAGAAAAGTTCTTAAGTCAGTTAATGCTTCCATCTGACATAAGAAAATGCAAGGTGGCAGTTTCGTAAATAAATTTAACTTTCTTAAGACAGTTCCGCTGTCAACCGACTTAATAACGATTAATATAGAATTCAAAACCTTGTTAACTCACGTGTAGCTCACTTGGCTTAAGAAATCCTTTTTATTAAGTCAGGTGTCTCTTGACTGACATAAGAAACATTTTTTCTTAAGTCAGGTGTCTCTCACCTGCCCTAAGAAGTATAATGTAATTTTACAAAATAAATTATAATATGCAGCATACGGGAATCGACCTAGTCCCTTATTATAAAAAAAAAATCCTAAATTTTTTTAAGAAAAATCAAATCTTTGTTAAAAAAAATCAAATCTTTGATAAAAAAAAGAAAAATAAAATCTTTGATTAAAAAAAAAATCTTTTAAACTAAATCTAAATCTTATTATAAGAGCATCTCCAATGGTGATACCACTTTGGGTATCATACATTGCTAAAAAGCGGTCCCTACAATGTTATGTAATATTTATGCAACTCATACATATTTTGCTCCAATGATGATATCACTCTAAGTATCATACATTATTAACAAGTTTTTAATTCTATTTAATTTTATATACAAAAAAGGTAATATTAAATTGATGATACGGTACCTTAAATACCGGTATCATCAATTTTGATACCCTCTGTGCCACGTCATGGAACTCCAATGATAAAAAAAAATAAGGTACGGATCATTAGTCTATGATACTCTCTTTGATACCCTTATTGGAGATGCTCTAAAGAGTAAAATACGGATTTGTTTTTTAATAATTTCAAGGGAAGATAAGTATAATCCTCCTTTTTTTTATATGATCCATTCTTTATTAAAATAAAAAACATAAAGTCTCGCCTCTGAACTTCATCGTCACGATCGAACAATTTTCTTCTTCACCGTCACGAACCTTCTTCTTCTTCACTGCATATTCCTTTGAACTATCTTCACTGTCGCAACTTCTTCGTCACTGAAAACCCTAACTGTAATATCCGTGAATTTTAAAAAAAATAAATTAATAATAATAAAAAAAAAATCATTATTTAGTAAATTGGCTAGATTAAATTAGAGTGAAGTGGTAATTAAACATGATTTGGCATTTTAGTAAAACAAAAACTAATAGAAAGGGCAAGAAGGTAAAAGTATTAAACATATTTATATATTAAGAATTAGAAAAGGAGTGGAGAGTTTATTTTTCATTTTTCCTTCATTCCTTTATCTGGTCCACCGAATTCTAGAATCCCCTCTCCATCCCTTTGATTTCATCAAATTTCTTCTTATAATCATCATTGCATGTACCTTGTTATTGAAGAGCAAGTTGTATCTCACTAGTTAGTAGCTTCATTAGAAGGAAATTAGAGATAATGTGGTATCCGTTAGCCACAACGAAGAGATAATGTGGTATCCGTTGGCCACAACGAAGAGATAATGTGGTATCCGTTGGCCATAACGAAGAGATAATGTGGTATCCGTTGGCCACAACGAAGAGATAATGTGGTATCCATTTGCCACAACGAAGAGACAATGTGGTATTCGTTTGTTGGATAAATTTTCAAAGTACGATCGTTTTAGTTTAAAACTTTGTTGGATATATAGTGAATTTATTGGCTTTCTTATGTTGCTAGAAGTAATGTATTTGTATTTACAGTTTGAAATTGTTTCCTTTATGCAATCTATTATTATGCAACCCGGTTGTTTTTCTTTTAGTGCAGTTTGATTGAATTCCATTTGATTCGGTTTTGGTTATGTTTCGTTTGATTCTACTCCCTTTAATTTAGATCGTTGATGTTTGGTTTGAATGTGGTTTATGTGCACATAATGGATGAGATGGTTTTTATATACTTTGTTGATATTTAACTAGCACTTAGAGAACTATGTGGCTCTGATTCCTTAATCGTTTAGGGATACGTAGGACCAGAGATTCTCCTGTCGAGCTATAAATTTCAGTAACTCGATTTTAAATAAGTATTTTGTTTACAGTGTATTAGGCTTGCCAGACTAAATATAGGGTTAGTTAGTGACGGTCTGTGCGCCGGTCATGACCTGAGATTGGGTCGTGACAAAGTTGGTATCAGAGCCCGGTTTGTAGGTTTTATAGATGGTTCATTTTGGGGGACTGTTGTAGAATCCTTATTCGTAATTTCGATAGTGAATCCAATTTTCAAGCAAGTAGTCTTACCTTAGGTGGAATGTTGTGAGGGAAGGTGGGGGGGTAAATGATGATGTTGGAAGCTATGTCTTGCCAGGAACTAGTGAAGTTGAAGTTACAAGTGTTGAGACAAAATCCTATTTTGATGTTTTAAAGATTACAAACTCCATTAATTATATTTCAATTAAGTTCTGATCATCTTATCATCTAACAAGTGTGCTCAAGTGATTTTAAGAACAGATTAAGTAGCAAAGAAATATTCCTTATTTTTCAAAAAGAATTGTTCTCTGGAGACCAACAGAAAACCATAAACAGGATGGTCTCCCAGCACGTCGTTACTAAAGTTTTTGACTTCTCATAAGTCAACCTGTTACAAGACAAAATTGAACTTTGTATTGAAGCATATTTACAGTATCACAACAGTTCAAATAAGTCATTTAAGGCAAGAAATCTTTTTGGAATAAGTGCTTACTCTTTGAAGAGCTTTTAAGGAATAATAAGTTCTCATATCATACCAATGGCTCCATGTTCTCCCACGACATCATTAAGAAATTAATCTAGACCAATAGAAATGAGACAACGAAAATCTACAGCTTGCAAAAGGACTTTGGAAACCGGTCAAGTACAAAGCTAGGTTGTAGGGTTCATTTGAAAACATTACAAGTGTCCTAAAGTAATACTATTCACATGTCCTTTGAAGGACAATGAACAGAAGCTTCTCTACTCCTCTCCTATCTGATTACAGCTGGATCACATCTTGCCCAAGTCCTTTATACACGTTGGTATTATCCTTAAGAAAAGCTGGAGCATGTTCTCCTTATGGTCTCCCAGACTCTCAAATATCATGTACTAAGGAAATTCCACAAACCAACTGTGTTAATCATTTTGACTCTGATGAAGCATCTTCACAACAGATATTTTATCAGAAACAACTGGCCAAAAAGAATATTATATGACAAGCTACAGTTCATCATGTCAGAGAACATCTGGAGAATGGTCTTCCAACTTTCGCAGAATTGAGAAATCTGTTACAGCATTGGGTTATGACTTGGCAAACAGCTATAATTATTTGAATCATCTAAGACTTGATCTTCAAGGCTCTCTGCAGAACTCCTTCTCTATAAATAGCAAGCCAAGGTCACTTTGAAGAGCAAGAAACTCAACCGGATATAAAAAGCATTCATCTTTGCAAAATCAATTATAAGCTCTTCCTTTATCACTCATACTCCTAAGCTTTCTAGTATCTAGGATCTGAATTTATTTGAGTATCTTGAGTGTAATTTTGTTAAGCATATACAACTAGTTTAGGTTGATATAAGCTTGTAAGATCCAAAACCATTTCATATCTTTTGAAAGATCTAACTCAAGTCAATTGGTTGAAAATTGATTGAGTTGAAAAATCAGTTGGTGTTAACTGATTTTGCTACTTAGCCTTGGTTAAGGTTAAGGGAAGAATTTGTTGTAATCTTGGTCTAGATTATAGTGGATAATCTCACTCAAAGTGGGGACTGGAAGTAGCCCATTCAATTAAGGGGTGAACCAGGATAACTTCTTGTGTTTGTTTTCTTCTTCTCTACTCTTTACTTTAAGCAAACACTAATCACACTTATCACATTTATTTCTGCTTATACATCTTAATAAATTTATTTACAACAAACTGTGTGATTTCTTTTCAATACTTACTCTTGGCTTAATATTGCAGCAAAATTTTAAAAGGTCACAATTCAAACCCCCCCCCTTTCTTGTGACAAATCTTGTTACTTCAATTGGTATCAGAGCACTGCCTCTAAACCTAAGCATTTAACAAGTGTTAGAGAAAAAGATTCAGGAAGGAAGTAATGGCAAAAGCTGCAAAATTCATTTCAGAAGGAGGTTCCTCAAACAGACCACCTCTATTTGAAGGAGATGACTACTACTATTGGAAAGACAAAATGGAACTATTTCTAAGATCACAAGATAACAACATGTGGTCTGTAATAGAAATTGGAGAATACACACCACTGACTAAAGACACCAATACTGCAAAGCCTCAAGCTGAATGGACCACAACTGAAGCTGATAGGGTACTTCTAAACACTAAAGCTAAATTATTTATTAAGTGTGCTTTGTGCTGGGAAGAATATGACAGGATCATGGAATGCAAAACTGCACAAGAAATGTGGAACACACTTCAAACTCATCATGAAGGAACCAGTTGTATAAAAGAAACCAGAATTGACATTGGGGTAAGAAAATTTGAATTATTTGAAATGCAGGAAGATGAGACTGTAGATCAAATGTATGGGAGATTCACAGTAATTATAAATGAGCTAAACTCCCTTGGAAAAAGTTATTCCATACATGAAAGAATTAGAAAATTGCTGAGATGTCTGCCAAAACATTGGAGACATATAGTAACTGCAATCACTGAGTCCAAAGTCTTATCTGAGATGAAACTTGAAGATCTCATTGGCTCATTAAAAGCTCATGAAGCAATTCTTCAAGAAGAAAAAGATGATTGCACTAGAATCTCAAACAGAAGAACAACCAAAAAATGAAGAAGTAGAAGGTGATGATGTTCTTCAAGATGATAATGAAGAAGAACTAGCCTTTATGTCAAGAAGAATTCAAAAGCTCATGCAGAGAAGAAATCAAATCAAAAAATCATTCCCACCTAGAAGAAACACATCCAAACCAGAAACTGACATAAGTCAGATAAGATGCTATGGCTGCAATCAACTTGGTCATTTCAAAACTGACTGTCCAAAGCTGAAGCAAAGCAAACCTTTCTTTAAGAAAAAGTCAATGATGGCTACATGGGATGATCTAGATGATCTAGCAGAAACAGAAGAAGAAGAAGCCAACATCTGTCTAATGACAAAATCTGACAGTGAAGAGGTAACACTTGAACCTTGCTCATCATGCATTAAAACTGAACATCTATTTGAAAATCTTTTATATGACTGTCAAATTACTAATCAGAAAAATAGTGAACTCAGAAATGAAATTGAGAGAATAACCAGAGAAAGAGACTCTTTTAAAAAGGAAATTCAAATCTTAAAAGAAACTAAAATGAATTTGAAAATCAATCATGAAGAAACACCTAAATCAAAAGTTGATGATAACCTTCAAAAAGAAAACATTGATTTAAAACTAAATGTTTCTGCTTTAGAAAAAGATCTGTCAAAATTTGTAACATCTACTAAAACATTGGAAAAAATTATGGGATCTCAAATAAGATGTCTTAACAAAGCTAGACTAGGCTCTAAACAAAATTTATACAAAGACTTCTTTGGACCTAGAAAAGAAAAGAAAATAAAAAAATTATTTTGTTCTTATTTTCATACACAAGGACACAAAAGATTCTTCTGTCATAAAAAAATCTTGCAAGAAAAGAGAGATCATTCTCTGAACAATCTCCAAAGAAAGACTGAAAAACATAATCCTCAAAAATCAGTTTTTAAAACTAAAAGACAGAATTTTTCAAAACCAACTCTTAATACAAAAACTAACTTTCAAGGACCCAAATCAGTATGGGTACCAAAAGCCTTACTAACCTCAAATGCAGGAATGTCTTCTAACAGTCAAAAGAAAGCCTTGGTACTTGGACAGTGGATGCTCAAGGCATATGACTGGAGACAGACAAAGCTTCCTATCTTTTGAAAGAAAAGAAGGTGGATCAGTTACCTTTGGAAATAATGAAAAAGCCAGTATCAAAGGTAAAGGAATGATTGGTAAGATCAACTCAGCTAAAATTGAAAATGTTCACTATGTTGAAGGTCTTGAACATAACTTAATAAGCATCAGTAAATTATGTGACAATGGTCTTGAAGTTATATTCAAAACTGATACTTGTGAAATCAAACAAATATCTTCTGGAAAAATTCTTTTTAAAGGATCAAGAATGAAAAATGTATATGTTCTATACTTAGATGAATTACCTGCTGAATCATGTTTTGTAACTATTGAAAAAGATAAATGGATTTGGCACAAAAGAGCAGGACATGTAAGTATGAGAACATTAGCTAAAATTTCTCAACTTGATCTAGTAAGAGGATTACCTAAGATTAGTTTTGACAAAGACAAATTGTGTGAAAGTTGTACAAAAGGAAAACAAGTCAAAAGTAGCTTTAAACCAAAAGACCTCATATCAACCAAGAAACCTCTTGAACTACTTCACATAGATTTATTTGGACCAGTCAAAACTACTAGTCTAGGAGGTAAAAATTATGGTTTTGTTATTGTAGATGATTACTCAAGGTTTACATGGGTTTTGTTTCTAAAACACAAGGATGAATCCCTTGAATACTTTAAAAATTTCTGTAAAAAGGTTCAAAATGAAAAAGAATCCAATATCATTTCTATAAGAAGTGATCATGGTGGAGAATTTGAAAACTCTCACTTTGAATCATTCTTAAATGATAATGGGATCTCTCATAATTTTTCATGTCCAAGAACTCCTCAACAAAATGGAGTTGTTGAAAGGAAAAATAGAACATTGCAGGAAATGGCTAGAACCATGATTGATGAATCAAATGTTGAAAAATATTTTTGGGCAGAAGCCATCAACACTGCATGTTACATTTTAAATAGAGTTTCAATAAGAAAAGTTTTAAACAAAACTCCTTATGAACTTTGGAAAGATAGAAAACCAAACATTTCATACTTTCACATCTTTGGATGCTACTGTTATATTTTGAATATCAAAGATAATTTAGGAAAGTTTGATGCTAAATCAGATAAAGGATTATTCCTAGGTTACTCTCTAACTTCTAAAGCTTATAGAGTCTTTAATTTAACCACTAAAACTCTTGAAGAAAGTATGCATGTTAAGTTTGATGAATTTGAAGATCAATCTATTCAAATTGAGAATGATGAAGAAGAAGATCAAATTCAGACAAAGGATACACCTATAGAAGCCTCTCCAAATGAAATACCTAAGACTTGGAAGGTAGTGGTAAATCATCCACAAGAACAGATAATAGGAGATACTGGTGATAGAGTAAGAACAAGAAGATCTTTCCAAGTAAATGAAAACAATCTGGCCATGATCTCTCAAATTGAACCTAAGACAATTGATGAAGCAATTGTTGATAAATCATGGATTGAAGCCATGAAGGAAGAATTAATGCAATTTGAAAGAAATGAAGTTTGGAACCTGGTACCTACTCCTCCAAATCATTCAATCATTGGTACTAGATGGGTTTTCAGAAATAAGCTTGATGAAAATGGTAAGGTAATCAGAAACAAGGCAAGACTTGTTGCCCAAGGTTACAATCAACAAGAAGGTATAGACTATGATGAAACATTTGCACCTGTTGCAAGGTTAGAAGCTATCAGAATATTACTAGCATATGCATCTCATAAATGTTTCAAACTTTTTCAAATGGATGTGAAAAGTGCATTCTTAAATGGATTTTTAAATGAAGAAGTTTATGTACATCAACCTCCTGGTTTCAAAGATGAACATAAACCTAATCATGTTTTCAAATTGACCAAAGCTCTGTATGGACTTAAACAAGCTCCAAGAGCATGGTATGAAAGACTAAGCACCTTTCTATTAGATAATGGTTTTTCTAGAGGAAAAATTGACACCACTCTTTTTAGAAAAACTAACAAACAAGATCTGTTAATTGTACAAGTTTATGTTGATGATATTATATTTGGTGCTACTAATGAAAAAATGTGTGAAGAATTTTCAAATCTTATGCAAAGTGAATTTGAGATGAGCATGATGGGAGAACTCAGATTTTTCCTTGGCTTGCAAATCAAGCAACAAGATGATGGCATTTTTATCTGTCAAGAAAAATACATCAAAGATCTACTCAAACAAAAAATACAAAATGAGTGAAGCAAAAATCATGACTACTCCAATGCATCCATCAACAAATTTAGACAAAGATGAAAATGGAAAACATGTGTCTGAAAAGGAATATAGAGGAATGATTGGATCACTTCTCTATTTAACTGCTAGTAGACCAGATATTGTTTTCTCTGTTGGTCTTTGTGCAAGATTTCAAACTTCCCCAAGAGAATCACACCTCACAGCAGTCAAGAGAATTTTTAGGTACCTAGTAGGTACTCCTGATGTTGGTCTCTGGTAAAAGAAGGGATCACATTTTGATCTTAAGGCCTATTGTGATGCTGACTATGCTGGTGATAAACTTGAAAGAAAAAGCACAAGTGGAACATGTCAATTTCTTGGTGAAGCTCTTGTAAGCTGGTGTTGCAGAAAGCAAAATACCATAGCACTATCAACAACTGAAGCAGAATATGTATCAGCTGCAAATTGTTGCTCTCAAGTAATATGGATCAAAAATCAACTTGAAGATTTGTCATTAAGGTACACAAATATTAAAATTCTTTGTGATAATACTAGTGCCATTAATTTATCAAAAAATCCCATTCAACATTAAGCATCATTTCATTAGAGATCATGTTGGCAAAAAGGATATTGAGCTAATTTTTGTGGATACTGAAAATCAATTAGCTGATATTTTTAACAAGCCTCTAGTTGAAGATAGATTCATCTTTATTAAAGAAAATTTAAAAATTATTAAAAATCCATATTAATCATTGTTGAGCAAAATCCCCTGTTCAGGAGAATATCAGAAGAACGTTCTCCTTCATTTATTTTTTAAAAAAAAAATTTTTTTTTAAATTTTTTTACGATCTTTTATATACTCTTAATTAGGAGAAAATGAAAGAAAACCTTTGATATTCCATTTGGTTTTTACGGAACAAACCAAATTCTCCACTTGTCCAAATTAATTCTTTCTTTATAGTTTCCCTAAGTACAAATCATAAATAGTAATCAAGTACTCCCTATTACCTAACCTATCTTAAGTCTCTATTCCTCTTCTCTATACAATCTCTATCCATTCCATCAAACCCATCACTCTTCACCACTCCTTCGCATTCTCTCTCACTCTGTTTCCACTCTTTCTCTCTGAACTCTAACTGTTCATCTCCAAACCCTCACTGTTCACAAACTCAAAAAATTCAAAATGGCAAGAACTAAGGAAGCAGCAAGGAAGAATGTACACGATCGCAGCGCATCCTCTTCATCTTCAACCTCTCAATATTTCCTAACACCACCTTCTGCTACAACTCCAAATAACTCAGGTAACCAAAACTCATCTGAAGCTTCTGACAAAAACTTTGAAGTTTAATCCACTCCAACCATCAGTATCACTGAAATGGTGACTAACCTAATCCATGCCTCTAACCCTCAAACTGTTCAAACTAGCCAAATGTTGATAGGATCAGTTCCAATTAACATTCCCACCATTGTTGCTGAAAAACAAACTTTACCAAAAGAAACTACTTCTGAACTATCAAAGAAACCATCCAATTCATCCAAGAAAAACCGAACCAAAAAATCTAAATCAATTGACCCTTCTAACATCAGAAGGTCAAATAGAATTGCTTCTGGTTCTAAACCAGTAGTTGACACTACAGTCTACTCCATCTCAGATAGTGAAGATGAACCATGTCCTACTCAAAACCCTTCTCCCAAACACACTCCTAAATTAGCCATGTATGCTAGGAAAAAACCCTCAAAATCCACCAACTCCTCTGAAGAAGAAGAAGTCTTGGTTAAAGACTCTAGCCCTCAAAAGACAAAAACTTCTTTCCCTCTCATTCATGAAAGAAGTGTAGAAAACTTCAAAAGGTTTATCAAGTCCAAAAGTATTCTTCCAGGAAGAATTTATGACATGGACAAGCTAAGTGCTATATGCATCAACCTGAAGAAATTCACTGAACCACTTGGTTGGACCAATGTCTTCAAGATCAAGGAAACCTACTATCCTGACCTAATTCAAGCCTTCGATTTTAATGTTGTAGTTCACTCTGACAAAGATCTCATTACCTCAGATCTCAAAGGAAACAGAGTTAGGATCACTGAGAAAATTCTGGGAGAACTTCTGAACCTTCCAACAGAAGGAGCAAAGCTCTATGGACCTGATTGGTACTCTAGTGCAGGTATAGACAAAACTGAATTCATGTCCCTAGTCTATCAACCTAACACCATTTTAGATGATCCTCCATCTTCTAAACTCAAATCAGAATTCAAACTCATCCACAACATATGTCTTCACTCCCTCTTTCCCAGAAAAGGTAGCAAAAACAAAGTCACTGATAATGATCTAATGATTATGTATCATATGTCAAACCAAATCAAAATCAGTCTTCCATACATTCTGCTTCAACATATGATATCCACCATTGAAAATGGTACCAGAAAAATCACTCTTCCCTATGGAATGTACTTGACAAGGGCTTTCAGAAAATTCAAAGTCAGTCTTAAGGGAGAAGAAGGCCAAAATAGCAAAATAGAGTTTTCTTCAAGCAATCTTGGAAGAATGAAGATACTCTCTGACATCCCAGATAAAGATCAAGGACTCAAAAGAAAAAGAGATCTTTTTGAAACTGCAGAAAATCTAGAGATGTTGGCAACAGTCATTACCACTCAGGAAGACCATGTGGAGAACGTTCTCCCCATTTCTACTTCCTCAGATAAAGGTAAACAAGTTATGGTTGAAGATGATTTTTCCGACTCTAGGGATTTAGGAGTATCTCTAGAATTTGACTCTGCTTTTGAAGATAACCTAGGATCAAATCTGAATAGATTCACTTCAGTTTTAATGGATGGTTTTTCAACTGCTGATAACCCTGTCAAGACTTCTCTGTTTTCACCCTTAATGTCCTCACCTCAAAGACCTCTTGAATCATTTCATAGTGCTGAACTTTTAAGAAGTCTAATAAAAAATCCTGCCCCTATGTTTCCTAAAATGCCCTTACCCATCTACACTGATGCTGGTACTACCGTACCCACTTTTCCATCAAACTTTGCTTCATTCAGTTCTTTTTGCACACATGTCCCTTCTGATGCTAGTCACCCTGTTGAAATTCAAACTGCTCCTGCACTTTTGTTACCACCACCACCACCACACTCTGACATTCCTCCTCCAAAGAAAACAAAAATGGAGAGAGATGTAGCAAGAACCAGAAAGGATATGGTCAAGCTGTTTCAAACAATGGAAATTCACAAGGACATGCTATCCTACATTATGCTTGAGTTCCAACTTCTGAGGACATGGCTTGTGACTGAATTTTGCCCAGCTATGCGCATTAGTCCTCCTACAGAAAATCCTGCACCACCTGTTCCTGAGATACCCAAATATGATCACTCCAGTTCTGATGATTCCTCACCCACTATGCCACACTGATCTATCTATGCAAGCTTCCATTCCGTTTTGCTGATAACAAACGGGGGAGAAAGATAATCTGAAGATTTTAATGGAATTGGAATGCTCTTTTGCTTATGTAGTTAATCTTTTTTTTTTAATCCTTTTTGAATTTAAGAACTCTGTTGTCTTTTAGATGATTAAGATATGATGAGAAGTATTTTAGATACTTCAGTACTTCTCCTTTTATGTTTTGAACTTATTTAAATGATGATTATGGATTCTGTGTTTTAATCTAGTATTTTATTTATGATTATGATATCTCAATTTCTCATATGCATAAATCATATAGAATGAACAAATTGAGGGGGAGCTTTTTGACAAAATCACTAGTATAATCACAATTACATTTCTGATCAGAACACAAAAAAATTAAAATCTAATTAAAGGGTTTGTCATCATCAAAAAGGGGGAGATTGTTGAGACAAAATCCTATTTTGATGTTTTAAAGATTACAAACTCCATTAATTATATTTCAATTAAGTTCTGATCATCTTATCATCTAACAAGTGTGCTCAAGTGTTTTTAAGAACAGATTAAGTAGCAAAGAAATATTCCTTATTTTTCAAAAAGAATTGTTCTCTGGAGACCAACAGAAAACCATAAACAGGATGGTCTCCCAGCACGTCGTTACTAAAGTTTTTGACTTCTCATAAGTCAACCTGTTACAAGACAAAATTGAACTTTGTATTGAAGCATATTTACAGTATAACAACAGTTCAAATAAGTCATTTAAGGCAAGAAATCTTTTTGGAATAAGTGCTTACTCTTTGAAGAGCTTTTAAGGAATAATAAGTTCTCATATCATACCAAAGGCTCCATGTTCTCCCACGACATCATTAAGAAATTAATCTAGACCAATAGAAATGAGACAACGAAAATCTACAGCTTGCAAAAGGACTTTGGAAACTGGTCAAGTACAAAGCTAGGTTGTAGGGTTCATTTGAAAACATTACAAGTGTCCTAAAGTAATACTATTCACATGTCCTTTGAAGGACAATGAACAGAAGCTTCTCTACTCCTCTCCTATCTGATTACAGCTGGATCACATCTTGCCCAAGTCCTTTATACACGTTGGTATTATCCTTAAGAAAAGCTGGAGCATGTTCTCCTTATGGTCTCCCAGACTCTCAAATATCATGTACTATGGAAATTCCACAAACCAACTGTGTTAATCATTTTGACTCTGATGAAGCATCTTCACAACAGATATTTTATCAGAAACAACTGGCCAAAAAGAATATTATATGACAAACTACAGTTCATCATGTCAGAGAACATCTGGAGAATGGTCTCCCAACTTTCGCAGAATTGAGAAATCTGTTACAGCATTGGGTTATGACTTGGCAAACGGCTATAATTATTTGAATCATCTAAGACTTGATCTTCAAGGCTCTCTGCAGAACTCCTTCTCTATAAATAGCAAGCCAAGGTCACTTTGAAGAGCAAGAAACTCAACCGGATATAAAAAGCATTCATCTTTGCAAAATCAATTATAAGCTCTTCCTTTATCACTCATACTCCTAAGCTTTCTAGTATCTAGGATCTGAATTTATTTGAGTATCTTGAGTGTAATTTTGTTAAGCATATACAACTAGTTTAGGTTGATATAAGCTTGTAAGATCCAAAACCATTTCATATCTTTTGAAAGATCTAACTCAAGTCAATTGGTTGAAAATTGATTGAGTTGAAAAATCAGTTGGTGTTAACTGATTTTGCTACTTAGCCTTGGTTAAGGTTAAGGGAAGAATTTGTTGTAATCTTGGTCTAGATTATAGTGGATAATCTCACTCAAAGTGGGGACTGGAAGTAGCCCATTCAATTAAGGGGTGAACCAGGATAACTTCTTGTGTTTGTTTTCTTCTTCTCTACTCTTTACTTTAAGCAAACACTAATCACACTTATCACATTTATTTCTTCTTATACATCTTAATAAATTTATTTACAACAAACTGTGTGATTTCTTTTCAAAACTTACTCTTGGCTTAGTATTGCAGCAAAATTTTAAAAGGTCACAATTCAAACCCCCCCTTTCTTGTGACAAATCTTGTTACTTCAACAAGAGGCCTTAGCCATGAACTGAATCGAAAAGAATAAAAATTAAAATGTTAATTGGTGTTTTTCTTTTCTTTTCTGGGTTGTGTATGGTGATTGTTTTCTTCATTCATGTCCTTTGTAAGGTCTACAACATATGAGTAGTTGCATTTTTGTTAACTTTGTTGGCTTTCCCCTTGGCACTACTAGTTGTAGCCTAAAATTTTTTATAGTCAATGTTAGTGTAGACGACAAATGATTTTGTGTGGATGAAACTGGTACATATAGTATTGAAAAGATAGTAACATTACTTGGTATGTTATATTTGGTTTAATTGATGGATTATTTGTTCTTGATAGCCTGCAAATTTTTATTTTTGTGTTATAGCTTATATACACTATATCTTAAGGTAGAGAGGAAGAAAAACTATTTAACAAGGCTTAATTGTAGGTTTATGGTTATTTGTGATAGTAGAGGAATTGCTTGAAAAAATGGGTGTTCTCTGGTTATTTAACTGAGTGATATGTATGTGAAGTTGTGAGTAGTTTTACTTGTTTGGTGTCTTTTTGAGATCTTTTGCTGGAAATTGTTTGAGGAGTTTATGTAAATGAATTTGCTTAAATGCTTATGAGAATTTTGCTCAGTCTGATTTTTTTTTAATTTTTTATTTTTAGTTTCCACAATTTGTGGTATGGCTAGTGTTACAGAAGGTGGTCTGGTTTTGGAAAGTGGGCCAGAAACTATTGTAAATTCTGATGCATTTATTTTGGTAGTTGAGATTGTTTTCATTAGTAGAATTGTAGAACTTATATTAATATAAGACAGACCCCTTCATGGCTTCCATGTCACATTTGTTTCTTTAAAGTTTTTGAATTTGTCTACATGTATTTATGGTGATTTGGCAGTGGATTGAAGGGTGTTGAAGCATGGGAGTAAGCTTAAGGGGGTACTGAATACTGATATTTAGTTTAAGTTGCAGCAGAGGAGGCTTTGGCTATGATTGATTTTTCTAGTTTCCTAGTTTAGCGGAAGTTCTTAATTGTATTGTACGGTTTATGCGGAAGCTTGCTGAAAGAATTTAACAATTTGGAGTGCTTGGCGGTGAAGTTGTGTTTGGAGTTATCCTTTAAGTTATACCATTTCAATGGCTTAGGAGAAAGGTTGATGGATAAAATCATATAAGTAGTGTAGATGATTATCAATGTCAAGTTGGTAGGCCTATTGGTCGTATCTCAAAATACTGAAGGTGGAAAAACACAAGAAGGGGGGGGGGGGGGGTTGAATTGTGTTTTAAAAATTAAAACTTTTTACCAATTAAAACTAAGTTTGCAGCGGATATAAACACAAAAATAAAAGGGGTGCTGAGAGAAAGAGAGAAAGACACAAAATTTATCCTGGTTCCTCTCACAAATCGAGAGTACTCCAGTCCCCTTGTTACTAACAAGAGATTTTCACTATAATCTACTTAAGATTACAAATTGCTCAAGCACACTTGCAAGAGACTTCTCAGGTGCTCAAGTTTCACTAAACAAGAGACTTCTCAAATGCTCAAGTTAAACTTAACAAGAGACTTCTCAAACAAACTTAAGAATAAGAATGAATGTTAAGGAACACTTGATATACTATCAGAGGTGTTTACAAAATACAACGCAAATTGCTTTAAGACTTTGAATGACAGATAGAACAATAATGTCAGGATGCTTCAGAGCCTTAAACGCAGTAATAGAACGGTGGTCATTTCTTCCATTTTAGTCTTCTATTTATACTTGGAGGAAGATGATGACCGTTGCAGAGAGCTTTGTGCCAGCTGGAATTTACTCGTACAATTGATAGCTGTATATTGCCTTCTTTGGCAAGGAATTCCAATTCCACTACCTAGCTATTCAATTTATCACTCATCCATTTTGAGTAATAATAGTACGATCGTACAATCCTCAAATGCGCTCCACTTATGGATAAGGTTAACGTTGTACCAACGAATATTCCTTCCTGTGGATGTGACAGAGCCTTGAAGTAGATAGTTCTTCAATCATTGATTCTGATTCTGTCAGTTCTTGAGTGATGTAAATTCTTTTTGCTTCTGATGCTCTTGTCATAGCTTCTTAAGATCTTCAGCTTCTGAACTTCATCTAGCTTTTGGTCCTCAGAAGTGATATCTTCAGCACGCAAAATTTAAGCTTCTGATGAACAGTGATACTCTTTCAGAGCTTGTTTTGACTGGCTTCTCTGCTACTATTCATAGTGCTTCTGAATGAATTTTAACTTGTAATTCTGCACACTAGAATAATCATTAGTAATACCAATTGCAATTTTAATACTTTGTTATCATCAAAACCACTTAAAATCTTAGAGGTTCATGTCAGACCCACTTTGTTCCAACAATCTCCCCCTTTTTGATGATGACAAACTAAAGCATTAAAATTCAATTGTTGTTGATTTAATTTAATTATGTTGACTTCAGGTTTCAAAGGTTTGCAATCTCCCCCTGAGTCTGACAATCCATAGGGTTAGGTTTGTAAGCTCCCCCTAAATCTTATCCATAATTAATTAAAACAGTTTAAGAGCCAACTTATTAACTTAAAATAAATTTTCATATTTGTCTCTCAGAAGCAGAGGTTTGTAAGCTCTTCTTCTCAGAGTCTGATAATGCTCAGAAGAGGTTTGCAAGCTCTTCTGACATTGTCTATGAGATTTATTTTAGGTTCTTAAGTTTTCTCCCCTTTCAATAACGTTCAGAATGAGAAGGAATCAGAAGGGATAAAAAATTGATTCAAAATGTATATAACATAACAGTTTCAGATCTTTTGAGCAGTATTAGAATCAATCAACATTAATTTTAACACTATCCTTACTCCCCCTTTTGGCATCAGTCAAAAAGACACAGAAAACCAAGCAGTCAAACGCGTCATAACAAGGCAGTCAAGTCAAAAAGTGGTGACAACTAAATTCATTTAATGAATTGTGTTGAAAACCGTCCTGACAAGAGAGCTTGATGATACTATAAAAAGGGATGATTCCTCTCATTTTACTCATCCAGAGTAATCAAGTAACATCAAAAGAAAAACATTCAATGGAAAGGCAGGTTACCAAGAATGCTTCAGGCTCAAAAGAAGAGAGCAAGAAGGAAGCAGAGCCCTGGCGCTGCGAAGAAAACAGGCTACGTTATGAGCGAAACAAGCAAGAACTTAGATTGACAGAATCAGAGAGAGAAGAATTGGGCTCTGATATGGAGGAATTCTTATGGATATACGATGATGATACTTCATACGAAGATTATAGAGCTGAGGTTCAGAAGGCTACTGAAGAATTGCTCGCAGTTCTTAGGAAGAAGTATAAGAGACTGGATGCAGAGGCTTCTGAGTCTAAGTCTAAATCTAAGTAGAGTTTCACTATCTTATGTAATAAAGATCCTCTTTAATTATAATAATAAAAATTGTTCCTGCTATAAATTTTTTTCTTTTCGAGCATGTTTCTTTTATATACTCTTGTCAAACGTCAGAAAACCAGTTACCAGACACGCCTCATACGGTATTGTTGCCCCGCTTATAAACAGGCTATAATACTAAGAAGCTATTTCATGAGTAAACAGGAATACTGATGTGGGGGAACCTTAGGTTTTCAAAATCCTATATAAGTTTAAAAACAAGATGTTCTCCAACATCTTACACTAGGTTCAGAATCCACAAGAGTATCAGACATTATCAGAGTATATGATTTTTTATTTTGAAAAACAAAATAAAAATAAACACACCAGCACAAGCACATATATGAGGATAATAAGAAGCTTAATTAACCAAAAGAATATTATCCAAAAGATTTACATAAACATGATTACAAATAAGTGCTCAGACATAAGGGTTAAGGTTTGGGTTGCTGTTGAGTAAGCTTCAGAAGAAGTTCCATCATTGCATCTATCTTCTTGTTAGTAGCTTCACCAGATCTGTTCAAGTCTTCTCTTATATCGACCCTGAACTCATCCATTTCATTTCTTAGTTCCTCTCTTAAGTCATTCTTGATTACATCCAGAGCTTCTTGCATAACAGAAGGTATGGAAGATGAAGAAGAGCCTTGGACAAGTACAGGTGGAGATCTAGGAGGAGATGAAGCAACAATGGGAGCTTTACCTTTATCAGAATCTGGTTCACTGAGGTTCTGATCATTCATAACAATATCTTCTGCAGCTCCTTGATTCTCAATAATCTTATTAGTCTCAATAACAGCAATGTGAACAGCTCTATCAACCAATAACTTGAAGGCTTCTTGTTCAACAAGCCTCTGACGTTCCATTTCAGCAGCTATCCTAGCCTGCTCATCATCCAGAGATCTTCTTATACTTTCATTCACAGCAGCTAAAAATGCTAACCTCTGACATTCTTCTTCATGATTGAAAAAAGTAAGTCTCAGAGCATGAGAGCGATCAGCAGCACTCATTATTTGAGACAAGACTTCCATTCCTCTTCCCTCAATCCTTCTTTTTACATATCCTCCCAACAGCCTCAGAGACTGACTGAATTTCTCCTCTAATTCCCTGATCTTAGCATCAACATCTGAGGGAAATATCAGTACTTCTTCTTCCATGCTTTTAAAATTCCTTAGACTATCATTAATAGCACTATCTAGCAGCTCAAGGTTTGGTTCAGAGTTGTAGTTGAAGAAGGGCTGGTTTCTATTGAAGGGAATTGTGGGTTCAGGCCTTTTTCTTTTGAGATGAATGATTTTGATTCTTTTGATTTTGTCAAAGGGATCAATGGTTATGATATCATCATCAACATTAATTTCTGCTTTTAGCAGATCCTCCAGAATGGGTAGGGCAAAGTCAGTAGGTAGACAGAGTTCTTCTATGGTTAAGGGTTTGTAAGATGGGCCATAGATGGGTTCTGATGAAGGTGTTTGTGGTTCAGGTGTTGGTTCAGGAGTGGAAGGTTCAGGTTGTGGTGTGGGTGGTTTAGCAGTGATATGATCAGAATGAGTCATGACTTCATCCTGGGCTGGTGTGAATGTGGGTGGATCTTCTTGTTCTATGTCAGCAAGAGAGGAGGGTGGAGTTTGAATTTGTGGTTCTGGAAGAGGTGGATCACTAGGTAAATTAGAAGTAGTATTTACAAAGTGAAATTGGTCAGGTGAGGTTGTGTTGGAGTGAGTGAAGGCATCACCAGATAGGTGAGTGGAGATATGTTCAAGAATGGTGGGTGATTTTCTTGTTGTGTTGGATTGGTCAAGAATGGAAGTGTCAATAGTGATATTTTCTTCTTCTGGTGGATTGTGTTTAGATTTCTTGAGGATTCTTTTGACAGGGATCTTTTTAGTTTCTTTCTCTTTCTTTTTCTCTAAGTTATCAAGTTCAGCAATTAATTCAGTAGAGTCAATGCTGGTGTCAGAAAGAGTTTCATCAGATGATGATGATGATGATGAGGGTTGTGGAGATGGGGGAATCACACGGATAGGCTGTGTATAGTCTATAGGAGATGATTGGGTAGGAGAATGAGCACTAGCAGTACTATCAATATTAGGCTTAGAATCTTTACCTGAATCAGCAGCCTTTTGTTTGGAGACAACTGTCTTCTTTCTTTTTGGGGCTCTGACAGGTTGTTCTTCTTCAGCATCCGCAGGCCTATCCTGCCTTTTCTTTGTTCTTCTTTCTTTCTGAACAGCCTTTCTCTGAGCAATCTTAGCCACTTGCTCCTTACTGACTTCTTCTTTTTCTTCAGTGGCTATCCTTTCAGCACCACCAACCTCAGCAGCATCATTCTTTTCTTCAGATTGTTCTTCCTCAACAATATCTTGTTCAATTGGTTGAGGTTTTCTCTTAGACCTGGTGATCTGTTTGGGTCCTTTGAAGATGTCCCGTTTGGTACACCAACTACCATACTCCTGGGCACACTTACACCAGAGTCCAATCTGACCAACTCCAAGAAGTTCTTGATAACATCATCATTATCAAATTCTGATATGGTTGGGAAACCGTCACACCAGAAGTACTTCTCATAAACTTGCTCCAGAGGGCTCTTGGCTGTCTTCAGCTCCTCTTTTGTCTTCAGATGCATGTTTACCAAAACACTTGCATCATACTTAGCCGTGTTGAAAACTCTAAGTTTTTCCTTGGTACTGATAATGTGAATAAGCTTCGTCTGTCGAACGATTTCTGAAATCAACCTTGGATGATGAATCATTGAAGGTGATTTGGTTCTGCTTTTGGATATAGTAAAGCATAGGTGATCAAACAGAAGCTTTTCCAAATTTATCTTCACCTTCTTGTACAAAAACCAGATGAAGTGCCGATGTGGTAGAGAAATAGTATTATATCCTCCTTCTCTAGTGATGATGGAGGCCAGAAACACTTTGAAAGCAAAGCTGAAGTTTTGCTTCATGAATTTAGCTTTACCAAAATCATTGTTGGTACTCCCAGGCAGGAATAAATCCTTCTTAATGGATTCAATATGTTTGCTCTTCTCACCATATTCATCCACATTCTCACCTTCATTGTCCAGACCCAGAATTTTGGCAATATGTTCTTGAGTAATAAGAACATTGATACCCATGATATTTGACCTAATCTCCTTTCCTTTATAGGGTCTTAAGCCAAGTTGAGTTCTTGTTTTACCTTTCAGAGAACCATCCTTCTCTACCATCTTTCTAACCTCTTCATCAGCATTGAACTTGTCAAAGATGGTAGCTTTCTGCCAGAAGTATTTCACAATGTCATAATAGACAAACCCATTCAGCATCTCGAAGTAATTCTTCCATTGTTGGTCGTAGAATAAACTCTGAATGTCGATTCCATTCACTTTGAAACTCTCAAAATCAACAAACTTTTCCGTTACAAACTCAAAAGATTCTGGACCAGCGTCGGCAACATTATCTTTGAAGACAAGTTTTTCTTGAGACTTGAGATCAATGACGGGTGGTAAGACAGGGTTGAACGGACGTTGAACGATTTCGCTTGAAGGACGAGCAGCCATGATTGCAAAAGATTAAGAAGCAGGGAGATTTGGGAATATCTGAGGTTTAGGGTTTGTGTAGGAAGTGATTATGTGAAAAAGTTGTGCTTTGTGAGTGAAGTGACAATTTATATCAAATAGAATAAACACTCAGAAAATAGGCACAAAGGAGGGAGCGCGAACAGTTTAAAATTAATTTTAAATTACATAACTGCATTTTCATCATTAACTGTTCTCTACCCATCAGGATCTAGACACGTGCAGGAGAGACTTAATCAAGCTGACGCGTGTACAAACAATTGTTGTACACTAACTAGTACTAAACGTTTCATTTCCGTTTAGTTCAGAGCCAAACTCATTTGTATCTGACACCTCATCAGAATCTGTTACTCTTCAGAACCCGTTTTATTCAGAGCTTCCCAAAGGAGACTCTAAATTACCAGAGGTTCTGAAAGAGCTTCAGATGCTAATTCTAATTTGTATCTCAGAGCTAATTTTCTTCAGAGATATAGTGCATGTTCAAATTCTTTTTAATAAAGTCAAATCTTTCAATAGCTAAAGGCTTAGTAAATATATCAGCCCATTGATGTTCAGTATCAATGAATTGAATATCTATTGTGCCTTTTTGAACATGATCTCTTATAAAATGATGTTTTATTTCAATATGTTTAGCTCTGGAATGCAAAATTGGGTTCTTAGATAAATGAATAGCAGCAGTATTATCACAATATAGTGGGATACTGCTTTCAGCTATGTTATAGTCCTCTAACTGATATTTCATCCAGAGAAGTTGTGTGCAACATTTAGTAGCTGAAATGTATTCTGCTTCTGCTGTAGACAAAGCAATAGTTGTTTGTCTCTTGCTGGCCCAAGATATGAGATTCTCACCAATAAATTGGCAATTTCCACTAGTGGATTTTCTCTCTATCTTGTCTCCAGCATAGTCAGCATCACAGAATCCAACTAGCTTACTATCTAGGGATTTTTTATAAAGAAGTCCTAGATTAGTAGTTCCTTTCAGATATCTAAAGATCCTCTTAACTGCAGTTAAGTGAGGTTCTCTAGGATCTGACTGGAATCTTGCACACAAGCATACACTATATAAAATATCAGGTCTAGAAGCTGTTAGGTAGAGTAAAGAACCAATCATACCTCTATATAGCTTCTGATCTACTTTGCTTCCAATTTCTTCCTTGCTTAGACTGCTTGAGGGATGCATGGGTGTTGACATTATCTTACAATCTTCAAGATTGAACTTCTTCAGAAGCTCTTTTGTATACTTGCTTTGATGAATGTAAGTGCCATCTTTTCCTTGGTTGATTTGAATTCCAAGAAAGAATTTTAGCTCACCCATCATACTCATTTCAAATTCATCCTGCATAAGCTTGGAGAAATTCTTGCAAAGAGAAGCATTAGTTGAACCAAAAATTATATCATCTACATAAATTTGAATAATTAAGATGTCTTTCTTAGTTGTCTTTCTGAACAGTGTATTGTCAATTTGACCTTTTTGAAAACCATTTTCTAAAAGGAAATTACTCAGTCTTTCATACCAAGCTCTTGGAGCTTGTTTGAGACCATAGAGTGATTTCTTAAGTTTATAAACATAATCAGGGTTTTTCAAATCCTCAAAACCTGGGGGTTGTTTGACATATACTTCTTCAGAAATGACACCATTTAGAAAGGCACTCTTAACATCCATTTGGTATAAGGTTATTCCATTATTAACTGCATATGATAATAATAACCTGATTGCTTCCAGTCTTGCCACTGGAGCAAATGTTTCAGTGAAGTCAATGTCTTCTTGCTGACTGTAGCCTTGTGCTACTAGTCTAGCTTTGTTTCTTACCACTTCACCTTGTTCATTCAGTTTGTTCCTAAATACCCACTTGGTTCCAATGATGTTCTTGTGTGTTGGTCTTGGTACCAAATCCCACACATCATTTCTTTGAAACTGATTGAGCTCATCTTGCATTGCTACAATCCATCCATCATCAGAAAGAGCTTCATCAACATTCTTAGGTTCTATCATAGATATGAGTCCTAGAAGTGAATCATGTTGTTGATAATCTGATCTTGTTTTTCTTGGACTCTCTTTGTTTCCAAGGATAAGATCTTCTGGATGTGATGATCTGTATTTGAATTTTCTCTTTGGAGCTTCATTAGTTTCAGCACTTGTTTGGGTATCATCTTCGGAGATATCATCATGCTCTTCAGATGCTTCTATTGGGGATGCTTCTTCAGAGACTTCTTCCAATACAGCTTCTGAAGTTTCATTTGCATCTGATGCTCTCTCAGGTTCTGGATTGTTATATTGATAAGGAATACCTGCATAGCTATCATCTTGCTCTGACATTTTACTGTCAGGCTCTTTGTCATCAAATCTAACATGTATAGATTCTTCCACTGTGTTAGTTTCAGAATTATACACTCTGTATGCCTTTGAGCGTTCAGAGTAACCTATAAAGATTCCCTTACAAGCTTTGGCAACAAATTTTCTTTTGTAGGCCTTATTGTTCAGAATGTAACAGGTACATCCAAACTGATGAAAATAAGAGATGTTGGGCTTTCTTCCTTTAAAGAGTTCATATGTTGTTTTATTCAATATAGGTCTGATATAGATCCTATTTTGAATATAACAAGTTGTGTACACAGCTTCTGCCAAGAAGTGCTTAGCAAGTTTAGTCTCATGCATCATGGTTCTTGCCATCTCTTGTAAAGACCTGTTCTTTCTCTCTACAACACCATTTTGCTGTGGTGTTCTAGGAGCTGAGAACTCATGGACAATTCCATGGTCTTCACAATAAGTTGCAAAGGGTTCGTTTTCAAATTCACCCCCATGATCACTTCTGATCTTTAAGATCTTGAGACTCTTCTCACTTTGCACTTGTGTGCAGAAGATGGTAAACACATCATATGCATCATCTTTCACTCTAAGAAATTTAACCCAAGTCCATCTACTGTAATCATCAACAATAACAAGTCCATATTTCTTTCCATTGATTGAGGCTGTACTTACAGGACCAAACAAATCAATGTGAAGCAATTCAAGAGGTCTTGAGGTAGAGACAGTGTTTTTAGGTTTAAAAGAGGTTTTTGAAATTTTTCCAATCTGACAAGGACCACACAGAGCATCTGAATGATAGTTAAGATTGGGTAGTCCTTTAACCAAGCTTAGTTTGCTAAGCTTAGAGATTAATCTCCAGTTAGCATGACCTAAGCGTTGGTGCCAGACCCATTTCTCATCATTCAAAGATAGAAGACAAACTATCTTTTGCTCTGAGAGTTCTGACAAATTGATTTTATAAACATTGTCTTTCCTTAAGCCTCTGAACACTACAGACTCATCAGACTCTCTGATTACATTACATGCATCTTTATTAAACTTAACAACAAATCCACTATCACAAAATTGGCTAATGCTTAGTAGATTATGTTTGAGGCCATCAACTAACCAAACATCTTTGATAGAGAGAGAAGAATTACCAACTGTACCAGTACCAGTGATCTTCCCTTTTTGGTTTCCTCCAAATCCCACAGTTCCTCCCTCTTTCAGAGTCAGGGTTTGGAACATATGCTTGTCTCCTGTCATATGACGCGAGCAACCACTGTCCAGGTACCAAGAATGCTGCTCTGGCCTTCTTTGAGTGCAGATCTGCTGCAAAGACAATCTCAGACTTTGGTACCCATACTTTTATGGGTCCTTTAGAGTTAGTCCTCATTACCTTAGATTGTTTTTGTTTATAAGGCCTATCAGGAGCTCTAGAGTTATTGAAGCATTTTGAAAAACTTTTAGGCTTTGTATAACTCTTGTGCTTAGCTTTAGAATATACCAGAGTTTTATTTATTTTGACATTGGTCTGAGGTTTGGAAACCTTAGGCTCTGAAGGTTTCAGAGTCTGAGGCTTCTTGGCCTCTGACACAATTATTTTTTCAGGTTTTGGTATACCTATTGCTTCTGATTGGCTTTTAACAAATACAGCCTTAGGTTTTGAATTATCACATTTAGAGGGTTTAGAAAATAATGGATTATCTTTAAAACGAGAAAATCCAAGATCTTCACCTCTGTTTCTACTAACATGGTATATTAAGGAAGCTATCTTACTTCTCTTCATGCCATTTATAAGAAATTCTTGCAGAGCAAATTCATGCTCTGGAGGAACCTTATCATCATAAACATAATGAGTTTCCATAAATGAGTTTCTACTACTTAGAGACTCATTTTCTTCAACTATTATGTTCATTTTCTCAGTTAGGTTATTGTAAGCCTTTTTCAAGACCTTACATTCACCTGCCTTTTTAGTGAGCATTTTTAAGGCATCTTTAAGAGAATCTACTAATTCAGTTCTAGATAGTTTAGCAATTACCTCTTCCTCATCTTCAGAGTCTGAACCTGCTTCAGAGTCTTCTCTGTCAGAGGTAGTTGCCATCAGTGCTAGATTTGCTTCCTCATCACCATCTGAGTCTGAGTCTTTGTCAAGATCTTCCCATGTTGCCAGAAAGCTCTTCTTGACTTTACTCTTATACCTTTCCTTGCTAGAGCTTTGCTTTGATGATCTACTTTTGTTTTCTGGACAATCAGCAATGAAATGACCAGGCTTGTTGCATTTGAAACACTTGTTTTGATCTTCCTTCTTGTCTTTAGCAGTACTAAGTCTCTTGGAAGATCCTCCAAATTTACCTGCATATTTCTTGCTTCGTTTTGCCCATTGTGAAACCTTAGCAGCCATCAGCACCATCTCTTCTTCATCATCAGACCCATCTTCTTGACCCTCTTCAGAAGCCTCATCTTCAGATTCTATAATTTTAGCTTTCAGAGCCTTTGATGAACTTTTAGAGCTTAAGGCTATCCCTTTCATCTTCTTGGTTGATTCATCAGTCATTAGTTCCATCTCATGACTCTTTAATGAACTAATCAAGCTTTCAAGGGATACTGTGTCCAAATCCTTAGACTCTTGAAAAGCAGTCACCTTGGGTCTCCATTTTGGTGGTAGGCTTCTGAGTACCTTTCTCACATGATCAGCTTCAGTATAACTCTTGTCTAATACTTGAAGTCCAGATACAAGAATTTGAAACCGTGAAAACATAGTTTCAATGTCCTCTCCATCCTTCATCTTAAACAGCTCATACTGATGCACCAACAAGTTAGCCTTTGCCTCCTTAACTTGTTTGTTGCCCTCATACTTGGATTTTAAGGAATCCCAAATAGATTTTGCAGTTCTTTTATCTCCAATTTTAAGGTACTCATCATGTGAGATAGCATTAGTCATCATTCCTTTTACAGAGTGATGCTTCTTGTACTCTAGCTTTTGAGTAGGTGTAAAGGCTTTCCTGTTCTGAGAGCTGACAACACCTTCTAAGTCCATGTTTTCAAAGTTAACTCCATCTTCTACCATGTCCCATAAATCACAATCAATACTCATGATATAGCTGTACATATTTGTTTTCCAGAAAGGGTAGCTGGTCTCAGTTCCATTGAAGAAAGGAACCTTATCAGATGCCCTTCTTTGACGAGAGTTTGAATCATAGTCAAAAGGAACTTCATTGAGATTCTTCTCAGCAGACATGTTTTTCCTCCTGGATCTTTACTGTTTCACTGTAAGGTGAGTTAGGCAACAAACCAGGCTCTGATACCAATTGAAGGTGGAAAAACACAAGAAGGGGGGGTTGAATTGTGTTTTAAAAATTAAAACTTTTTACCAATTAAAACTAAGTTTGCAGCGGATATAAACACAAAAATAAAAGGGGTGCTGAGAGAAAGAGAGAAAGACACAAAATTTATCCTGGTTCCTCTCACAAATCGAGAGTACTCCAGTCCCCTTGTTACTAACAAGAGATTTTCACTATAATCTACTTAAGATTACAAATTGCTCAAGCACACTTGCAAGAGACTTCTCAGGTGCTCAAGTTTCACTAAACAAGAGACTTCTCAAATGCTCAAGTTAAACTTAACAAGAGACTTCTCAAACAAACTTAAGAATAAGAATGAATGTTAAGGAACACTTGATATACTATCAGAGGTGTTTACAAAATACAACGCAAATTGCTTTAAGACTTTGAATGACAGATAGAACAATAATGTCAGGATGCTTCAGAGCCTTAAACGCAGTAATAGAACGGTGGTCATTTCTTCCATTTTAGTCTTTTATTTATACTTGGAGGAAGATGATGACCGTTGCAGAGAGCTTTGTGCCAGCTGGAATTTACTCGTACAATTGATAGCTGTATATTGCCTTCTTTGGCAAGGAATTCCAATTCCACTACCTAGCTATTCAATTTATCACTCATCCATTTTGAGTAATAATAGTACGATCGTACAATCCTCAAATGCGCTCCACTTATGGATAAGGTTAACGTTGTACCAACGAATATTCCTTCCTGTGGATGTGACAGAGCCTTGAAGTAGATAGTTCTTCAATCATTGATTCTGATTCTGTCAGTTCTTGAGTGATGTAAATTCTTTTTGCTTCTGATGCTCTTGTCATAGCTTCTTAAGATCTTCAGCTTCTGAACTTCATCTAGCTTTTGGTCCTCAGAAGTGCTATCTTCAGCACGCAAAATTTAAGCTTCTGATGAACAGCGATACTCTTTCAGAGCTTGTTTTGACTGGCTTCTCTGCTACTATTCATAGTGCTTCTGAATGAATTTTAACTTGTAATTCTGCACACTAGAATAATCATTAGTAATACCAATTGCAATTTTAACACTTTGTTATCATCAAAACCACTTAAAATCTTAGAGGTTCATGTCAGACCCACTTTGTTCCAACAAATACCATGTCCCGTTGGTTATTAAAATTGTGAAAGTGTGTATAGAGATTAGGGAGAAAGATGTTAAGGCTTCAAATGTTAAGGAGAGCTATTAGTTGATCAGAGTACGCAGCGGAAGGTCAGATTGTTAAATAGTGCAAAATTTCGAGGACGAAATTTTTTTTGGTGTTTTCAATCTCAGAAATCGAATTTTCAATCTTGAGTAGATATGTAATATGCAAATCTAAGTTTTAATTTTCACAAGTGTGAATGGATTGAATGTTCTATAAGTATACATACATTGGATAAACTAGAGGGATTTCTAGATTTTAATTTCATAATAGTTTTTTGTTTTTTTTTTTTTGGTTCACATTATGTATTCTTGGTCAACCTATGTGTGTACTACTATTACTATATACTACGGTACTACCATGACTTGATGAATCGGGAAAACAAACTCGACCAAAGCTAACATTATACCTCATTATGTCTGTGCAATACATCTTGTTCCATATATTCTCTTAAGAAAAAAAAATCCATATACTTAATAATTCAACTCCTCTGGCAATTCTATCAAAATGTAAATTATATTAGTACTAGTTTCAGTTAGATGTTAATTAGAAGAATCAATGTAAATGGCTTTTGTACAAAATATTTACTCCTTAGTTTTGAAATTTCACGAATGATGTTTTTTAACATGTGAAATAATTAATGTCAAGTATTTTTTTCTTCTTTACTAGGTTGATATTCAATTAATTCTTTGTTATAGTATGTTTAAATGAGTCTTGAATATTTTCAATGTCCTTGTTTTTTTTAATTTGGCTTTCGCCACCAGTTGAATCTGGTTCGGGGGTTAGTTCTAGCATCAAGTGGTTTTGGCCCCCTCCTGATTGCAGTTGCGGGGGATCGAACCATGGTCCTCCCTACCAAATTCAGAGTCAATCACCACTAAACCAACTAACGATTGGTTCAATGTCCTTGTTTTAGAACAAATGTAAAATGTTAAATATCAAAAGAAGTAAGTCAAGTAACACACTATCCAATTCCAACATCTAATATATAATGGATCATGTTAAAATATACTTGAGACACTTGTTAAGTATATTCAGAATCTCCATATTAATTACTAATGTTGAATTGATGCTATTTGTTGAATTGTTTTTATGAGTGTTGAACTGATGTTGTCTTGGTGACATATTGATCCGTTTTTTACTATTTATTCATGTTGATGAATTGGTGATATTTGTAGGATTCTCTGGTGTCAGAAGGGACCTTTGTCCCACAAGGACGACGCGATATTTTGACAGAAGCCACAGGGCGAGGTGAGCACCCTGGTCGTGTTCGGGGTGTTGGTGGAGGTGTGGGGATTCGACAATTCTTTGGATCTCATTCTCATATATATATATATATTCCGGCACCCCGCCTGTTATGAATAAAGAACAAATAGATACCATAAAGAACAATGTATATGGATCAAACTTTGAAGTTGATGGTGAATTCGGTGGGACAGGTGCCTTTATTGAGCTCCCAAGGGAAAATATTATAGACTTATGTATGGGTACAAAAGAATTATACATCACTATTTTACAAGTGTGGCTCCTGTAAGTATATTTTATTTTTTAATTTATTAATTTATTATGTACTTAATTATATTTATAATGTAAATAACTTCCAATGTGTTGTAGATATCTACACCGTTATTGTATGGAATTGGCCAACTATAATGTTTATGGATTTATTGATCCGCATTTCACTCATAGTCAAAATGAGTGTGGTAGTGTTCAGTCCTACATACAAAAGATGTGTGATGATAAAAAAATATGTTACCTTGCTCCTTATTTTAACAAGTAAGAATATTTTTTCTTGTTATAGTCAATCACTTATGATTGATAGAAATTAATTTAACACATTAAATAATATGTTGCCTTTGTAGTCTCATTGGTAATTGTTCATCCTTAATCCAACGAAGCTTGAAGTAGTCTTTCTATGTTCATTGGGAAAGAGGCCGGATAAAAAAAATCTATGAAATTCTTGACATGTAAGTATTCAATTTATATACCGTACATAAACTATGTGACATGTAGAGTCTCTGGATGTAGGCTTTGTATCTGTTATGGTTTGACATTTTTTATTTTTGTTATTCATGCACTGTGTTTGTAGTTTTGGTTTTGTACCATTTTAGTCAATGACCATTACTTTTGCTTTTGAATATCTATTAATAATAAATTTTGCTGATTCTAAAAAAAATACTGTAGAACTTTGGCAGCTTATAATATGTCACAACGTGCGAGAAAGCAGAAGAAAGTGGATTGATTATTTTCCACCGTAAGTTGTCAACTTTTTATTTAAATGAATAATTCTATATATATATATATATATATATATATAACACAGTTGTTGAATGATATTTCCTGACTAAGTGACGTTCACATTAATTTGATCATATTAAATTTTAGAGTCAAAAGCAAAAAGCTAGTTATGAGTGCGGCAATTTCAGCATGATTCACATGTTGAACATTGTATCTGCGACTCATGTTGGTTCATGGACACAAGTAAGTAATAGAATTGTGTTAACAAGTTGCATGTATCACTTAATAAGTACAATTTTTTATGTTGATATAGTAATTTAATGTTATGTCAACATTTATTTATACAGATATTTGGGGATTCAAAACCATTTCAAAAAGATGAAGTTAAAAATGTTCATGAACGCTGTGCAAACATGATATTGGAACATATTGAAGCAAGTACGGACAATGATATGAATTAATGTATAATTATGTGTTGGATATTGGCTAGTCTTTAAGGTTTCTAGTTTTTATGGTATTTTGATAAGTACGTAGTTGCTATTTCACCTAGGTAGTTACTCTTTTTTTATGCTAACTTTTTTATAAGACTAGTTTTATTTATTGTGGTTGTGTATTTATTTTGATTACAATGATATTTTAATTTGATATGACAATATTTTTACTTCCACGCTTTTTATTTTGAGATATGGTAATGAAATATAATATGATATTGTTGTATATTTCTATTGATGAATTGATGTTGCAGTATATATATATTGTGCAGGAAAAATAGGTGCTATTATAGAGAGAGAAAAAAAAACTTCTTAGGTCGGTTACTAATAGCCGACTTACAAAACAACATTCTTAAGTCGGCTAGACGTGCCACAAGCGCTTGCTAAAATATGGACTTCTTAAGACATATAAAGTTTAACTGACATAAAATGTAGTTTGTTAAGTCAAGTCCAACCCGTCCTAACAAGTCAAAACTTGTTATGTCATGAAAACTTAAGCCACGCACAGAACCGACCTAAGAAGTTTCTAGGAACCGACCTAAAAAGGCTTTTTTCCACTAGTGAAATTTCATTATATAATATTAAGAGTGTTAATTACAAAGGAATATTTACTATGGAATATGCTATGTTAAGAATACTCTAGAAAATATTTACAATTATATTAAATATCACCAAGTAGAAATAAATCTAAGAAATTATTATAAATATATGAGAAACTCAAAAAATTAGGATGAGTCACAATATATAGATACATGAGAGAGAGAGAGAGAGAGAGCATAACCTGAGAATTTTCAACAAGAAACTTTAAGAATGTCTCTAAAACAAAGGTAATGATTTTTTCCTCATACACTCATGCTACATAAATTAATAAGAAGAAAATTAAATTTATTATTTCATCACTTGATAAGTTTAAGAATAGAGGTATATAAATAAATAGGAGGTGTTGTGTGATTTGTTGTGAAAGGTTAATCTTTGATTTTATATGTTGTTGTTGTCAATGTTATTTGATATTGTTGTTGGTGTGATTGTTTTATCATAATTATCCTAAGAATAAACTGTCATTATTTTGCGGTTGTAAACTGTCGTCGCTATTGTCGTTGTTAAATGTTGTGTCCAAAAATGGGGCGGCATCCACTTTAGGCATCCAAGTCAAATGTCAATCCCGCCCCGTTTATGAAAAAAGATATATTTTTCAACAACGCATAATAGAAATTACTTAAACAATTAACAAACTCAAATCATGTAATAAATAGTAATAATTAATAATTCAACATGGATCACCAAATTGCTTTATGTAAACTATTAAAAGTCAATTTGGTTTTAATTCGCTACATACTCGTAATATCGATGTTATGCTTTAAATTAAAGAAGTCTCAATAAAATAAAGCACCAATAAAAATCCAACGACAATAAACAAGTCTCAAAATAAATTCAATCACCTAAATAAGTTTAACCCTTTCTTTTTTAATTTTGGTCTAAAAATGTAAAAAAAAAAAAAAAGGATTAAACTCATCCGTAAAGTTTAACTCTTTTCTCCATTTTTCATCTCAAGTCCTAGAAAAAACTAAAAAAAAATTAAACTAAAATGCCCGCAGCCAACTCGGCCCACCCTGCCCCGCCCCGCTTTTTTAGCGGGTTAGGCAGGGCGGACCAACTTTGGACACCGAGCCAAAAACCTAGGCCCACCACGCCAAAATGACAGGTCAAACGGGCCAAGCTGGCGTGTCTGACCCATTTTGCTACCAGTAATTTTAGGTACTCAAGTAGATAGTCATGATTGATGCGTGCGCGAGGATAAATGAATATGGATGTTTATTAATTGTAATTTATTAATATTAATTTTTAATTTAAAAGAAATATTTTTATCATTGTATAATTATTACTTGTAATCTCAATATTTATTCTTCTCTAGAAGAAACAAAAATTTAGTCACACTTTTTAAAAAAAAATAAAGTCTTAAGTAATTTAATTATTAAAAAAATCGGATTGTTACATTTTGCATCTGAGTGTGTGAGATTTTAAATTTGGATTTATTTTTTTTATCCTTTGGATTGTAGTGCATTAAGGTTAACCATTTGGGTTGTTTGGCTTTCACTAGGTTAAGTTTTATGTCCTCTCACCTTTTATACTTTTTATTTTTATTTAATCTACTTAGAAGTTAGAATGTTGCAAATCTATTTTCACTCCATTTGGTCAGACAAATTTTTTAATATATGATCATTTGAGAAAATTTGTTGTTCTTTTATATGATTGTTTGATTTTTTAACTACTAGTATAATTGTCTTTGTTATAACTTTTCTAAAAAATTAATTGCATTGTTTTTATTATTTACTAGTGCATTGATTATTTTTTTATCAATATATCTTTATTTATTTTACATTTTTTCTACGATCAATAAAAAACGACTGGGCTCTAAATTTATAGAGAGACTGCCTTCTTCTCGCTAAGTCTCTATTCTTCTTTTGTTGGAAAGGGTGGTTTTGTGTCTTTTACATATTTTATTTTTCAATTTTTTTTCATGATCTACTCATTTCAGTTTGAAGTTGTTTGATTTCCCATTTTAGTGTGATGTTTTTTGTTCAAATCCAAATGACAAGAAACTTTCAAATGCTCATGCTTTCAGCAAGAGACTTATCCTAAAATAACTCAACAAGAATAGTTAGTAGTGATTTTGTACTTTATCAACATCAATTACCAAAGGTACAAACAGAATTCTAGGTCTCCAATACTTCATTTGGAGTGGTGACATTTCAAAGAGGAAATTGGTCACAGTCTCTTGGGCTAATGTTTGTAAACCTTTTTCTGAGGGAGGTTTAGGTATTAGAAGCTTGTCTAAGCTTAATGAGGCTTCTGATTTGAAGTTGTGTTGGGATATGTTACACTCTGATGAAAATTGGTCTCTAGTTTTAAGGTGTAGAGTGTTGAGGAAGGATAGAGTTATCAAGCATCATATTTCTTCTTCTATTTGGAATGGAATTAAAGAGAAATATTCTGAGATCTTGTTCAACTCTTCTTGGTTGTTAGGTAATGGAGATAATATTAATTTCTGGATCGATCTTTGGTGTGGCCCTCCTCTTGTCTCTCAACTTCAAATTCCTGAAAATTTGCATTGTTCCCTTCATGCTAAAGTGAAAATGTTCATTGTTAATAGCCAATGGGTGGTTCCTCAAATTCTTCAAAACCATTACCCTCAGCTTCAGCACATCATCAACCAAATTGATATCCCTCTTATGTCCAAAGAGGATGAGTTTATCTGGAATCACACTGTTTCGGGTTGCCTATCTCTCAAGGATGCTTTCCTTCATCTCTCACCTGATGGCCAGCATCTGGGGTGGTCTAAACTTATTTGGCAAGCTGCTATTCCACAGGCTAGGTCCTTAATGGTTTGGAGGCTCATGCACCATAAGCTTCCAACTGATGATAAGCTAATGATCAGAGGCTGTTTACTTCCTTCTGTCTGTAACTTATGTTTCAATTGCTCTGAAAGTATTGATCACCTATTTTTTAACTGTCATTTCGCGATTAGGATTTGGAGCTGGTTTAGGAATCTCATCAACACTCATTTCATTATTTCCTCTTGTGATGATTTGTGGAACCTTTGCAATAGAGGTTGGGGTCCTCAATGTAAGCTTGTTATTACTGCTGCCATCATAAACATAATTAATGTGATTTGGTTCTATAGAAACCAATGTAGATTCAACAATGCCAAACCGAACTTCAATTCTGCTGTTGCTTCAATTCTTGCCAGCACATCCATCTCTGGTAATGCAACTAACCTCTTTACTTCTTCTGCAATCTCTGATTTTTGTGTTCTCAAGGCTTTTAAAGTTGCTTCTCATCCTCCCAAAGCTCCCAGAATTAGAGAAGTTTTTTGGTTACCTCCCTTCGCCCCTTGGATAAAGTGTAACACGGACGGCGCTGCTCTTGGCCAGCCTGGTCAAGCTTCTTGTGCTGGTGTTTTTAGAGATAGCACTGCTACTTTCTTGGGTTGTTTCACTGCGAACTTAGGCATACACACTGCCTTTTATGCTGAGTTAGTTGGTGTCATGTATGCCATTGAGCTTGCCGTGGTAAAAGGTTGGTGGAATCTTTGGATCGAGACCGATTCGGTGCTGGTCACTTTGGCTTTCAAAACTCCCTCTATGGCTCCTTGTGTCCTTAGAAACAGATGGATTAATTGCATTCACAAGGCTAGTAGCATGAACTTTATCATTTCTCACATTTTTAGAGAGGGAAATAGCTTAGCAGACAAGTTAGCCTCTTTAGGCTTGTCTTTGAATGGTTTCATTTGGCATTGTCATTTGCCCAGTGAAGCTATCCAACCTTATAATCATAATAGATATGGACTCCCCCTGTTTAGATTTTCTTGAAGGGTTTTGGTTTGGTCCCCCCTTCTTTTGTTTTGTCTCTTTTTGGTTAATATATATATAGGTGCAGCTCTCATGTTGCAACCAAAGTTTATAAAAAAAAAAAATAAAAAAAAATAAATAAGGTACAAACAATATAATACATAATCAGACTGTAAACCTAAGAATTTCTAAGATACAAACAATGATAAGAAATTCTAAGTACAAGATTATGCTATTGAATTTAACAGGGTTTCAGTTCAATGCAATAAGAGTCGACACCAATCTTCAAGTCTCCAGCTCCTTTATATTGGACAACTAGAAAAGAGTCGTTGGTGAGACTTAGCACAATCTTTGAGTCTTTGAGAAGCTTGATCATGATTGTTAAAATGTTGTCTTATATGGATAGTGCCGTTGAAAAGACATTCAAAATTCGTTGCTGAATAAAGAAGTATTTGTTCATCCCCTTCGTCTAAGAAGGTCTTTGCAAATTTCAAAAGGAAAAACAAAATGCATCACTTGTAGATTTTCATAAGTTATTTTTAATTTTCCATAGACTCGTATGAATTTACGAGTCAAGTTAATAGACTCTTTACAAACCTGAGTATTGAAGGTGGAAAAACACAAGAAGGGGGGGTTGAATTGTGTTTTGAGAATTAAAACTTTTTCGAGATTTAAACACGTTTGCAGCGGATATAAACACAAAGTTAAAGAAGGGTGCTGAGAGAAAGAAAGAAAGACACAAAATTTATCCTGGTTCCTCTCACAAATTGAGAGTACGTCCAGTCCCCTTGTTACTAACAAGAGCTTTTCACTATAATCTTCACAAGATTACAAATTGCTCAAGCACACTTGCAAGAGACTTCTCAGGTGCTCAAGTTTCACTAAACAAGAGACTTCACAAACAAACTTAAAATCTAAGAATGATTGTTAATGGACACTTGATATACTATCAGAGGTGTTTACAAAATACAACGCAAATTGCTTTAAGACTTGAATGACAGATTGAACAAATTATGTCAGAATATTTCAGAGCCTTAAATGCAGTAATAGAACGGTAGTCATCTCTTCCATTTGAGTCTTCTATTTATACTTGAAGGAAGATGATGACCGTTGCAGAGAGATAAGGTGCCAGCTTGGAATTCATCGTACAATTGTGATAGCTGTAATCTTCCATCTTTGGTAAAGAAATCCAATTCCACTACCTTGCTATTTGAATTATCACTCATCCATTTTGAGTAATAATAGTACGATAGTACGATCTTCAAATGCGCTCCACTTATGGATAAGATTAACGTTGTACCAACGAATATTCCTTCCTGTGGATGTGACAAAGCCTTGAAGTAGATTGTTCTTCAATCATTGGTTTTGATTCTGTCAGTTCTTGAGTGACGTAAATTCCTTTTGCTTCAGATGCTGTTGTCATAGCTTCTTAAGGTCTTCAGCTTATGGTCCTCAAACACTATCTTCAGCACGCAAATTTTAAGCTTCTGATGAACAGCGATACGCTTTCAGAGCTTCATAGCTTGGCTTCTCTCTTGTTATTCATAGTGTTTCTGAATGAATTTTAACTTATAATTCTGCACACTAGAATAATCATTAGTAATACCAATTGCAATTTTAATACTTTGTTATCATCAAAACCACTTAAAATCTTAGAGGTTCATGTCAGACCCACTTTGTTCCAACAATCTCCCCCTTTTTGATGATGACAAACTAAAGCATTAAAATTCAATTGTTGTTGATTTAATTATTTATGTTGACTTCAGGTTTCAAAGGTTTGCAATCTCCCCCTGAGTCTGATAATCCATAGGGTTAGGTTTGTAAGCTCCCCCTAAGTCTTATCCATAATTAATTAAAAACAGTTTAAGAGTTAATTTATTAACTTAAAATAAATTTTCATATTTGACTCTCAGAGGCAGAGTTTTGTAAGCTCTACTCTTTAGGGTCTGATAATACTCAGAGGAGGTTTGCAATCTTCTCTTATATTATCTATGAAAATTAATTTTAGGTTCTTAAATTTTCTCCCCTTTCAATAAAGTTCAAAGTGAGAAGGAATCAGAAGGGATAGAAATTGATTCAGATGCATATACATAACAGTTTCAGGTCTAATTGATTCAGATGCATATACATAACAGTTTCAGGTCTTTAAGCAGTAATAGAATCAATCAACATTAATTTTAACGCTATCCTTACTCCCCCTTTTAGCATCAGTCAAAAAACACAGAAAACGAGGCAGTCAAACGTGCAAGAAAACAAGACAGTCAAGTCAAAAAGTGGTTACAACTATATTCATGAAATGAACTGTGTTGATTCCCAGGTAGACAAGAATGCTTGAGAGCACTATAAAAAGGGATGATTCTTCTCATTTTATTCATACAGAATAATCAAAGAACATCGTAAGAAACACACAATGGAAAAGCAAGCTGCGAAGAGTGCTTCAGGATCAAAAGAAGTGATCAAGAAGGAAGCAGAGTCTTCACGCTCCGAAAGAAACAGGCAGCTGTATGAGAGAAACAAGCGAGAGGTAGTTTTGACAGAGTCTGAGCTTGAAGAAATAGGCTCTGACCTAGAAGAGTTCTTATGGACATATGATCCTGACAAGCCTTACGAAGAATATCAAGCAGAGGCTCAGCAAGCCCTGCGTGACTATCTTTCATATGCAAGCACTGCTGAATCAAAGCCCAAGAAAGATGAGCCAGAGGCTGCTGACGTTGATTCTAAGTAGGATCTCACTATCATATGTAATAAAGAATTCTTCAATGATTTTAATAAAAGAGTTCCTGCTTTTAATTTCTTTCTTATGTCTAAACATGTTTCTTTTATATTCTCCTTTCAAACGTCAGAAAACCAGTTACCAGACACGCCTCATTCGGTATTGTTGCCCCACTGTTAAACAGGCGATAATACTAGGAAGCTATTTCATGAGTAAACAGGAGTACCGATGTGGGGGACTCTTAGGTTTTTAAAATCCTAGAATATTAGTTTAAAAACTGAGATGTTCTGCAACACCTCACACTAGAGCCAGTAACCACAAGAGTACCAGACATTATCAGAGAATATGATGTA
Source organism: Trifolium repens (assembly GCA_030408175.1). NCBI lineage: Eukaryota > Viridiplantae > Streptophyta > Magnoliopsida > Fabales > Fabaceae > Trifolium > Trifolium repens. The sequence continues at coordinate 16,847,096 of CP125845.1, read as the reverse complement.
AAATTTTGAAAAACAGAGTAAAATAAACACACCAACACAAACACACAAATATGGAGAAAACAAACTTTTAATAAAACAAAAGATATTATCCAAAAGATTACAAAAGAACATGACAAACAACAAGTGCACAAACATAAGGCTAAGGTTTGGGTTGTTGTTGAGTAAGCTTCAGCAGGAGCTCCATCATTGCATCTATCTTTTTATTAGTGGCTTCACCAGATTTGTTCATATCTTCTCTTATATCAGCCCTAAATTCATCCATTTCATTTCTCAGCTCTTCTCTTAAGTCACTCTTGATCTCATCCAGAGCCAGTTGCATAGCTGAAGGTATGGCAGATGAGGAAGAGCCTTGAACAAGTCTTGGTGGAGATCTAGGAGGAGATGAATCAACAATAGCAGCTTTACCCTTGTCAGAATCTGGCTCACTGAGGTTCTGATCATGCATAATGCAATCCTCTTCAGTTGCTTGATTTTCATTAATCTTGTTAGTCTCAATCACAGCAATGTGAACAACTCTATCTACCAACAACTTGAGAGCTTCTTGATCAGCAAGCTTCTTACGCTCTACTTCAGCAGCTATCCTAGCCTGCTCAACATCAATTACTACTCTAGCATATGTAGTCTCTTCTTCATTTAGCCTTTTAGCTGCTTCAAGTGATGTTCTAATACTTTCATTTACAGCAGCAGCCAGCATTGCTAAACGTTGACACTCTTCTTCATGATTATAAAAAGTAAGCTTAGGAGCATGAGAAATTTCTTCTGCACTCATTATCTGGGTCAGAGCATTCATGCCTCTTCCTTCAATCTTACTCTTTACGTAATTTCCCAAGAGCCTCAGAGACTCACTGAACTTGTCTTCCAAGTCCCTAATCTCAGCATCCACATCTGTAGGAAAGATAAATGTTTCCTGCTCCATATTTTTGAATCTCTTAAGACTAATACTAATAGCAATGTCTAAGAGCTCAAGATTAGGTTCAGAGATGGGATTGAAAAAGGGATGGTTTCTGTTGAAAGGAATGGTGGGTTCAGGTCTTTTTCTTTTGAGAGGGATTATTTTTATTTTTCTCAGGTCAAAAGAAGGTTTTTCAGAGGTTAATTCTTCAGAGGTTGATTCTGGTTCATCATCAATATTGATTTGCTTTTTAAGATAGTCTTCAAAAATGGGTAGAGCAAAGTCAACAGGCAGAACTAGTTCTTCTACAGTCAAAGGTTTATAAGATGGACCATAGATGAGTTATGGTTGTGGGGTTTGTGGTTCAGGTTCAGGTGTGGAAGGTTCAGGTTGTGGTGTGGAAGATGGTTCTTGACTAGGTGAGAGAGTATGAGGTTCAGAGTGTGGAATGGTATCATTCTGAATAACTGGTGTAGAGGTGGGTGGATTTTCTTGTTCAGGGGCAGCAAAAGTTGGAGGTGGTGTTTGAACAAGGATTATTGGTGGTTCTTGAACTGGTGGATCTTGAGGTAGTTCAGAGGTAGTATTCACAAATTGAAGGTGATTTGGTGAATTGAGATGAGAAGATGTAAATGCATCACCAGAGATATGTGATACAAGGTTATCAAGCACAACATTGTCATCAGTGGCATATGCTTTGGTCATGGTGATTGGTTTGGATTTCTTGGGGGTCTCTTTCTGAGCTTTCTTTAGGTACTTAGCAGATTTTCTAAGAAGCTCAGATGAGTCAGTACTGTAATCAGAAGAGGTGCCTTCTGATGAAGATGATGATGATAAGGGTTGTGGAGAGGGTCGAATCACATTAAGAGGTTTGGTAAAGTCTATAGGAGGTGATGGATTTAATGGTTGAGCTTTAGAAGTGCTATCAGCATTAGGCTTAGAGATATTACCTTTAGAAGGATCAGCAGCTTTTCTTTGTCTAGAAGCCAACGACTTTATTCTTTTGGTTGGTCTAGCAGGAGAAATCTTTTCTTCTTCAGAAGGTGGAGGTCGTTCATTTCTTTTCTTTGTCCTCTTCTCCTTATTAGCTGCCATGGCTCTCTCAGCAGCTTCTGCTTTAGCTTTAGCTCTTTCTTCAGCAGCTAACCTTTCAGCACCACTATCCACTTGTTCTTTAGACTCACCATCAGCATTGTCTATATCATTCTGATCCTCAGGTTGTTCTTGTGATCCCTCCTCAACTAAGTCTTGTTCTACTGGTTGAGGTTTCCTTCTTGACCTAGTAATCTCCTTAGGTCCTTTGAAAATATCCCAGTTTGGTACACTGACTACCATGCTTCTGGGCATACTTACTCCAGTATCTCTTTTCACGATTTCCAAGAAGTTCTTGATGACATCCTCATTGTCATGTTCTGATATGGTTAGAAAACCATCACACCAGAAATAGTTTTCATATATTGTCTCCAGAGGATTTTTAGGCTTCTTCAGATCTTCTTTCTTTACTAGCTTCATGTTCACCAAAACATTAGCATCATACTTGGCAGTTTGAAAGACTCTTAATTTCTCTTTAAAGCTCAGAATATCAGTCAGCCTTGTCTGACGAATGATTTCAGAAATCAACCTTGGGTGATGGATCACAGAAGGTGATTTGGTTCTACTCTTGGAGATTGTAAAGCAGAGATAGTCAAACAGAAGCTCTGCCAGATTGATCTTGACCTTCTTATACAAGAACCAAATGAAGTGTCTGTGAGGTACTGAGATTGTATCAAATCCTCCTTCTCTCTTGATGATAGAGGCAAGGAATACTCTAAAAGCAAAGTTGTACTTCTGCTTCATGAATTTTGCTCTACCAAAATCAGCTTTTGAAATATCAGGAAAGAATAAATCCTTCTTAATAGATTCCAGATGCTTGCTCTTGTCATCATAGTCATCCACATTCTCCCCCTCATTATCCAAACCTAATACTTTCGCTGCATGTTCTTGAGTGATCAGAACATTGATTCCCATAATATTAGACCTAATCTCTTTTCCTTTGAAAGGTCTTAAACCCAGTTGAACTCTTGTTTTTCCTTTCAAAGAACTGTCTTTTTCTACCATCTTTCTAACTTCTTCATCAGCGCTAAACTGATCAAAGATTGTTGCTTTTTGCCAGAAATACTTCACAATATCATAGTAGACGAAACCATTCAGCATCTCAAAGTAATTTCTCCATTGTTGATCATAGAACAAACTCTGAATATCAATACCATTTTCTTTCAATCTATCAAAATCAACAAACTTCTCTGTAACAAACTCAAACGCTTCTGGACCAGCATCGGTTGCATTATCTTTAACAACGAGTTTTGCTTGAGAAGAGAGATCAATCACAGGTGGTAGTACTAGGTTGAAAACACGTTGAACAATGTTGCGAGAGGGTTGAGCAGTCATGATCACAGACGATTTTGAGAAGCAGAGAGAATTTGGGAATTTTCTGAGGTTTAGGGTTGTGTAGGAAGTGATTATGTGTAAAAGTTGTGCAATGTGAGTGAAGTGACATATAAATAGCAAGTAACACACATACACAGAAAAAGCAAGCCAAAGGAGGGAGCGCGAACAATTTAAAATAAAATTTAAATAAAATTAACTGCGATACTCATCATTAACTGTTCCCCATCCAATCAGAATCTAGACACGTGCAAGGAGAAATATAACAATCTGACACGTGTAATGACAACTGTTTTACACTTACTAGTGCAAAACGTTTCATTTACGTCTAGTTCAGAGCCACACTCATTTATATCTAACACCTCATCAGAACCTGTTACCCTTCAGAACCTATTTTATTCAGAACTTCCCAAAGGAGACTCTGAATTATTAGAGGCTCTGAAGGAGCTTCAGATCCTAATTCTATTTTACATCTCAGAGCTAGTTTTCTTCAGAGATAAAATGCATGTTCAAATTCTTTTTAATAAAATCAAAACGTTCAATAGCCAAAGGTTTGGTAAATATATCAGCCCATTGATGATCAGTATCAATGAATTGAATATCTACTGTCCCTTTTTGAACATGATCTCTTATAAAATGATGCTTAATTTCAATATGCTTAGCTCTGGAATGCAAAATTGGATTCTTAGATAAATGAATAGCAGCAGTATTATCACAATATAGTGGAATACTACTTTCAGCTATGTTATAGTCCTCTAACTGATATTTCATCCAGAGAAGCTGTGTGCAGCATTTAGTAGCTGAGATGTATTATGCTTCTGCTGTAGACAAAGCGATAGTTGTTTGTCTCTTGCTGGCCCAAGATATGAGATTTTCACCAATAAATTGGCAATTTCCACTAGTGGATTTTCTCTCTATCTTGTCTCCAGCATAGTCAGCATCACAGAATCCAACTAGCTTACTATCTAAGGATTTTTTATAAAGAAGTCCTAGATTAGTAGTTCCTTTCAGATATCTAAAGATCCTCTTAACTGCAATTAAGTGAGGTTCTCTAGGATCTGACTGGAATCTTGCACACAAGCATACACTATATAAAATATCAGGTCTAGAAGCTGTTAGATAGAGTAAAGAACCAATCATACCTCTATACAGCTTCTGATCTACTTTGCTTCCGATTTCTTCCTTGCTTAGGCTGCTTGTAGGATGCATGGGAGTTGACATTATCTTACAGTCTTCAAGATTAAACTTCTTCAGAAGCTCTTTTGTATACTTGCTTTGATGAATGTAAGTGCCATCTTTTCCTTGATTGATTTGAATTCCAAGGAAAAACTTTAGTTCACCCATCATGCTCATCTCAAATTCATCCTGCATTAGCTTGGAAAAATTCTTGCACAAGGAAGCATTAGTAGAACCAAATATTATATCATCAACATAGATTTGAATAACTAAGATGTCTTTTTTAGTTGTCTTTCTGAATAGAGTATTGTCAATTTGACCTTTTTGAAAGCCGTTTTCTAAAAGGAAATTACTCAGTCTTTCATACCAAGCTCTTGGAGCTTGTTTAAGACCATAGAGTGATTTCTTAAGTTTATAAACATAATCAGGGTTTTTCAAATCCTCAAAACCTGGAGGTTGTTTGACATACACTTCTTCAGAAATGACACCATTTAGAAAGGCACTCTTAACATCCATTTGGTATAAGGTTATTCCATTATTAACTGCATATGATAACAATAACCTAATTGCTTCCAGTCTTGCCACTGGAGCAAATGTTTCAGCGAAGTCAATGCCTTCCTGCTGACTGTAGCCTTGTGCTACTAGTCTAGCTTTGTTTCGTACCATTTCACCTTGTTCATTCAGTTTGTTCCTGAATACCCACTTGGTTCCAATGATGTTCTTGTGTGTTGGTCTTGGTACCAAATCCCACACATCATTTCTTTGAAACTAATTGAGCTCATCTTGCATTGCTACAATCCATCCATCATCAGAAAGAGCTTCATCAACATTCTTAGGTTCTATCATAGATATGAGTCCTAGAAGTGAATCATGTTGTTGATAATCTGATCTTGTTTTTCTTGGACTCTCTTTGTTTCCAAGAATAAGATCTTCTGGATGTGATGATCTGTATTTGAATTTTCTCTTTGGGGCTTCATTGGTTTCAGCACTTGTTTGGGTATCATCTTCTGATATATCATCATGTCCTTCAAATGCTTCTATTGGAGATGCTTCTTCAGAGACTTCCTCCAATTCAGCTTCTGAAGTTTCATTGGCATCTGATGCTTTCTCAGGTTCTGGATTGTTATATTGATAAGGAACACCTGCATAGCTATCATCTTGCTCTGACATTTTACTGTCAGGCTCTTTGTCATCAAATCTAACATGTATAGATTCTTCCACTGTGTTAGTTTTAGAATTATACACTCTGTATGCCTTTGAGCGTTCAGAGTAACCTATAAAGATTCCCTTACAAGCTTTGGCATCAAATTTTCTTTTGTAGGCCTTATTGTTCAGAATGTAACAGGTACATCCAAACTGATGAAAATAAGAGATGTTGGGCTTTCTTCCTTTAAAGAGTTCATATGTTGTTTTATTCAATATAGGTCTGATATAGATCCTATTTTGAATATAACAAGCTGTGTTCACAACTTCTGCCCAGAAGTGCTTAGCAAGTTTAGTCTCATGCATCATGGTTCTTGCCATCTCTTGTAAAGACCTGTTCTTTCTCTCTACAACACCATTTTGCTGTGGTGTTCTAGGAGCTGAGAACTCATGGACAATTCCATAGTCTTCACAATAAGTTGCAAAGGATTCGTTTTCAAACTCACCCCCATGATCACTCCTGATCTTTAAGATCTTGAGACTCTTCTCACTTTGCACTTGTGTGCAGAAGATGGTAAACACATCATATGCATCATCTTTCACTCTAAGAAATTTAACCCAAGTCCATCTACTGTAATCATCAACAATGACAAGTCCATATTTCTTTCCATTGATTGAGGCTGTACTTACAGGACCAAACAAATCAATGTGAAGCAGTTCAAGAGGTCTTGAGGTAGAGACAATGTTTTTAGGTTTAAAAGAGGTTTTTGAAATCTTTCCAATCTGACAAGGACCACACAGAGCATCTGAGTGATAGTTAAGATTGGGTAGGCCTTTAACCAAGCTTAGTTTGCTAAGCTTAGAGATTAATCTCCAGTTAGCATGTCCTAAGCGTTGGTGCCAGACCCATTTCTCATCATTCAAGGATAGAAGACATACTATCTTTTGCTCTGAGAGTTCTGACAGATTAATTTTATAAACATTGCCTTTCCTTAAGCCTCTGAACACTACAGACTCATCAGACTCTCTAATTACAGTACATGCATCTTTATTAAACTTAACAACAAATCCACTATCACAAAATTGGCTAATGCTAAGTAGATTATGTTTGAGGCCATCAACTAACCAAACATCTTTAATAGAAAGAGAAGAGTTACCAACTGTACCCGTACCAGTGATCTTCCCTTTTTGGTTTCCTCCAAATCCCACAGTTCCTCCCTCTTTCAGAGTCAGGGTTTGGAACATATGCTTGTCTCCTGTCATGTGACGCGAGCAGCCACTGTCCAGGTACCAAGAATGCTGCTCTGGCCTTCTTTGAGTGCAGATCTGATGCAAAGACAATCTCAGACTTTGGTACCCATACCTTTATGGGTCCTTTAGAGTTAGTCCTCATTACCTTAGATTGTTTTTGTTTATATGGCCTATCAGGAGCTCTAGAGTTATTGAAGCCTTTTGAAAAACTTTTAGGCTTTGTATAACTCATGGGCTTAGCTTTAGAATATACCAGAGTTTTATTTATTTTGACATTGGTCTGAGGTTTGGAGATCTTAGGCTCTGAAGGTTTCAGAGTCTGAGACTTCTTAGCCTCTGACACAATTATTTTTTCAGGTTCTGGTATAACTATTGCTTCTGATTGGCTTTTAACAAATACAGCCTTAGGTTTTGAATTATCACTTTTAGAGGGTTTAGAAAATAATGGATTATCTTTAAAACGTGAAAATCCAAGACCTTCACCTCTGTTTCTACTAACATGGTATATTAAGGAAGCTATCTTACTTCTCTTCATGCCATTGATAAGAAATTCTTGCAGAGCAAATTCATGCTCTGGAGGAACCTTATCATCATAAACATAATGAGTTTCCATAAATGAGTTTCTACTTTTTAGAGACTCATTTTCTTCAACTATTATGTTCATTTTCTCAGTCAGGTTATTGTAAGCCTTTTTTAAGACCTTACATATTCATCTGCCTTTTTAGTGAGCATTTTTAAGGCATCTTTAAGAGAATCTACTAATTCAGTTCTAGATAGTTTAGCAATTACCTCTTCCTCATCTTCAGAGTCTGAACCTGCTTCAGAGTCTTCTCTATCAGAGGTAGTTGCCATCAGTGCTAGATTTGCTTCCTCATCACCATCTGAGTCTGAGTCTTTGTCAAGATCTTCCCATGTTGCCAGAAAGCTCTTCTTGACTTTACTCTTATATCTTTCCTTGCTAGAGCTTTGCTTTGATGATCTACTTTTGTTTTCTGGACAATCAGCAATGAAATGACCAGGCTTGTTGCATTTGAAACACTTGCTTTGATCTTCCTTCTTGTCTTTAGCAGCACTAAGTCTCTTGGAAGATCCTCCAAACTTGCCTGCATATTTCTTGCTTCGTTTTGCCCATTGTGAAACCTTAGCAGCCATCAGCATCATCTCTTCTTCATCATCAGACCCAACTTCTTGACCCTCTTCAGAAGCCTCATCTTCAGATTCTATAACCTTAGCTTTCAGAGCCTTTTATGAGCTCTTAGAGCTTAAGGCTATCCCTTTCATCTTCTTGGTTGATTCATCAGTCATTAGTTCCATCTCATGACTCTTCAATGAACTAACTAAGCTTTCAAGGGATACAGTATCCAAATCCTTAGACTCTTGAAAAGCAGTCACCTTGGGTCTCCATTTTGGTGGTAGGCTTCTGAGTACCTTTCTCACATGATCAGCTTCAGTATAACTCTTGTCTAATACTTGAAGTCCAGAGACTAGAATTTGAAACCGTGAAAACATAGTTTCAATGTCCTCTCCATCCTTCATCTTAAACAGCTCATACTGATGCACCGACAAGTTAGCCTTTGCCTCCTTAACCTGTTTGTTGCCCTCATACTTGGATTTTAAAGAATCCGAAATTGACTTTGCAGTTCTTTTATCTCCAATTTTAAGGTACTCATCATGTGAGATTGCGTTAGTCATCATTCCTTTTACAGAGTGATGCTTCTTGTACTCCAGCTTTTGAGTAGGTGTAAAAGATTTCCTGTTCTGAGAACTGACTACTCCTTCTAAGTCCATATTTTCAAAGTTAACTGCATCTTCTACCAAGTCCCATAAATCACAATCAATACTCATGATGTGACTATACATCTTGGTTTTCCAGAAAGGGTAACCAGTCTCAGTTCCGTTGAAGAAAGGAACCTTATCAGATGACCTCCTTTCTCGTGAGTTTGAGTCATAGTCGAAATGAACCTCATTGTTGTTCTTCTCAGCAGACATGTTTTTCCTCCTGGATCTTTACTGTTTCACTGTAAGGTGAGTTAGGCAACAGACCTAGCTCCTGATACCAATAGAAGGTGGAAAAACACAAGAAGGGGGGGGGGGGGTTGAATTGTGTTTTGAGAATTAAAACTTTGTCGAGATTTAAACACGTTTGCAGCGGATATAAACACAAAGTTAAAGAAGGGTGCTGAGAGAAAGAAAGAAAGACACAAAATTTATCCTGGTTCCTCTCACAAATTGAGAGTACGTCCAGTCCCCTTGTTACTAACAAGAGTTTTTCACTATAATCTTCACAAGATTACAAATTGCTCAAGCACACTTGCAAGAGACTTCTCAGGTGCTCAAGTTTCACTAAACAAGAGACTTCACAAACAAACTTAAAATCTAAGAATGATTGTTAATGGACACTTGATATACTATCAGAGGTGTTTACAAAATACAACGCAAATTGCTTTAAGACTTGAATGACAGATTGAACAAATTATGTCAGAATATTTCAGAGCCTTAAATGCAGTAATAGAACGGTAGTCATCTCTTCCATTTGAGTCTTCTATTTATACTTGAAGGAAGATGATGACCGTTGCAGAGAGATAAGGTGCCAGCTTGGAATTCATCATACAATTGTGATAGCTGTAATCTTCCATCTTTGGTAAAGAAATCCAATTCCACTACCTTGCTATTTGAATTATCACTCATCCATTTTGAGTAATAATAGTACGATAGTACGATCTTCAAATGCGCTCCACTTATGGATAAGATTAACGTTGTACCAACGAATATTCCTTCCTGTGGATGTGACAGAGCCTTGAAGTAGATTGTTCTTCAATCATTGGTTCTGATTCTGTCAGTTCTTGAGTGACGTAAATTCTTTTTGCTTCAGATGCTGTTGTCATAGCTTCTTAAGGTCTTCAGCTTCTGGTCCTCAGAAACACTATCTTCAGCACGCAAATTTTAAGCTTCTGATGAACAGCGATACGCTTTCAGAGCTTCAAAGCTTGGCTTCTCTCTTGTTATTCATAGTGCTTCTGAATGAATTTTAACTTATAATTCTGCACACTAGAATAATCATTAGTAATACCAATTGCAATTTTAATACTTTGTTATCATCAAAACCACTTAAAATCTTAGAGGTTCATGTCAGACCCACTTTGTTCCAACAGAGTAGACTCGCGAGTGTGAAAATCTTGATAAAGCCCTTACATTAGGAGTAGAAAGTAAACTCATATATATAGTAAATTTTATACCAACAGAACCAACATTTACTCCTTACTAGAATCTTTTAGGGTCTGTTTGGTTCAAATAAGGGGAAGAGAGGGGAGAGATTTTAATGAAGGGGAGGGGAGGTAGTTTAATTAAATATATGTTTGGTTCAAAAGATGGGAGGGGAGGAAAGGTGAGGTATTTTAATTAAATATATGTTTGATTCACAAGGGGAGGGGAGGTATTTTAAAAATAATTTACTTTTTTACCCTTAAAATCTTAAAAACTATAATATGTCTTTATTATTACATCAAAACAAATAACACATATTTTCAAAAAATAAAATACCACACAAAAGAAACTCACTACGACACCAAAAAACTCACTACATACCACTAAAACCACAACTTTAATTCAATAACGGTTTATGCGTTTTTATTGAATACCGTTAATATTGATGAGTCTCAATAACATATCAAATGATTTTATATTTTTATAAAAATTAACATGGATGATCTATATGATATAATCTTTCAATCCAATGGTGGATTTTGTAAAATTTGAATTCGTTAAACTGTTATTGAGCGGTGTAACATTACTCAAATATTATACCTATGTAATTTGATCCCTTTCAATATATATGTTAAAAAAAGAAGAAAAAAGTGACACAAAATATTGTAAAACAAATACATAAGAGAGTGGAAAAAATTGAATACAAACTAAACAAAAAAATTTGGAACAGTGACGTAATGTTCTTTGAGATAGTAGTTACATAATGTTATTTTTTAAATAAAAAAAAACGTAATGTTCTTGTTAAAAAAAATAGCAACATAATGTATATAGGCATGGCAATTAGGGGTGGATAATGGATTGGGTAGGCGGATTTGGGCCCAAAAGTACCACTCATCCCAACCCGCAATTGCAATAATTAGGCCCAATCCGATTCTTTTTAAAAGTTTGGTTTATGTGGATTCGGTTTGTGCGTATTGACGGTTTGACAAGTCGGTTAATTCGGTTTTGAACTGACGAATAAAAAATTATCTAAAAAATACAATAAAAAAACTCAATTGAGTGAGAGAAAACTAGTGGTTTTCAACTATTAGTTAGTGGTTTCTTATTTCCACTTTCCAAGCAAACAAACGGTAACAAATTTTTAGTTTGTGTGTCTCGAGATATGTCCAGTCAATTCATCATATTTTATATATTAAATAAAAAAAGCTAACGATTTATGTAATTCGGGCGGGTTCGAGTACCGTTGGGTTGATCTTAGAAAACCGAACTTGCCTATTTCAACCCGTCTACAACCAAAAAGGTTCGACTGACAATCCGACGATTCGCAGCGACCCGCCTGCTTAACCATTTTTCGGTTCGGATTACTCGGTTTGAATCGGTTTGCGGATTTTTACCCACCACTAATGGCAATAACAAGAGGGTAGTTTTGGCAATTAACATAGAAAATGATGATAGTTTGGTCAAGGTAATAAAAGAATTTATTGCATACTCCCCTCCCCTTCAAATCCCCCAATTTGTGGGAAAGCAAAAATTGACTTTTGGAGATGTTTTGCTCCCCTCCTCTCCCCCTCTTTAAAATTGAACCAAACACAATTAATTAAAAATATTCACTCACCTTTCTTCCACTTCCCTTTAAAATTCCCGAACCAAAGAGACCTTAAGAATGTTCTTTTTTCAATTCCCCCTACATTAAAAGTGAAATAATCCGAATCGGAATCCCAATCTACCAAATAGTAACCACAACTTATGAAAACAATGGGTGGCAGTGCTATAGTGTCGCTTAGTGTGAGGTCACAACTCACAATCTTCGCATATTATAGTGGCTGGCTAAAAGAAGCCAATCACTTTCTTGCTTTTTTTTATCACACAACACAGCAAAAGGGAACCTGCACGTGATTCATATTTTTACCATCTTCTTTTAATTTTTTATTCAATTAGTAATTAGTAATACTCCCTTCCGTATAAAAGAAAAATATTTACTTTTTAAATTTGTTATAAAATTGATCAATCTAAATAATATTATAGTCTAGATATATCTAAAGATAACTTTTATGCATGTCACAAGAACTATGACATATGATCTCATAAAAATGGAGGTTTAAAATAAATTATAGAATGATAGTATTAGTAAATGAGATATATAAAATGAGTGATTGTGGGCTTCTAAAAAAAGGGGTTGTGTGAAGTTCAAATATTTGAGATTTTATTTATTCTAAAATAAGAAATTTATTAATTACAAAATATCTTAAGAGAGATTGTTCTATTGTGAATAATTTTTTTACAGGGAATCTAATTTCTTTTCTAATATATAAAACAAGAGAGAGTAGTAAATTACAGCCGCCATGTGTGATTAATATCGAAAATTCAAAGAAAAAATCGGCGCTGTTAGTGAACACTCCTGGTGTTTTTTACTCAATCATAAGGAGTTGGTTGATTGCATTCTATGGAGCTCATATGCGACACGATATCATACGATACTGATACGGTGATACAATTTTTTTTCAATATTTCCAATACAACGTGGTTGCTATACGTTATTTAAAAATTAAATATATAAATGCACAATATATATAAACATAACTAAAATCGGTAATGATAATAAACTAACATTCAAATTACTCAAAATGAGCAAACAAAAGACAATTAGATATCTTAAGTTAAGTACTATCCAAAAATGACATCATTACTACTATATCCCGAAAAACATAATCAGTACTACTCAAAAAAGACATAGTTAGTTATCCATAAAGAACATTGTAGTCTAACATTCACTACTTATAAGAAAAAATGGATTGTATCAGTCTTCTCTTCTCCGTTTCCATCATCAAAGAAAACAAGCAAAAAACAAACTCTTAGTTGCCGTATCATAATATCATTTAGCCATATCAGACTATAATTTAGTCGTATTCGACACATATCGATCATTTTAAAAAAAAATATTAATTGTCTAATACTTCTCTGATACGCGCATCGCGGCGTATAAAATGCATATTAATATCAGATACGCGTCGGACACGATTCTTCGTTATTTTTGAAATATTGGAGCTTCACATATTGCATTATTACAAATTTGTATTTCCTACCATCGCTAAAATTATGTATTTGCGGAGTCAGTTACATTGACGACCGTTTGCAATCAAATAGTGTGTACTTTAGTTTTTTAGTTGAAAAAGAATAAGTGTTTACCAACATTGGTCCAAGTGGTAAGAATCTTGGTCCTCTTAAACATATAATCAGAGATTCAATTCCTAGCTCATACGTAACGAAAAAAAAGTGCTTGAGTTTGAAGATTCAACCGTCATTAAAAAAATTAATGTAGTTGATTAAGTGAATGCATGAAACCTGAGACTACAAGAAGCCTATGTATAGTATTTCCGGACACTAAAAGTTTTGTTTGGTAGCATTGCAGAGGTATTGGGGTGGGGCCGAGGGTGACCACGGCTAAGGATGCAAATGAATCAGAAAAATTCAATTGAATTGACAATTCAAATCAGTCCAAATTGGAAAAAAAAATGATTTTTATGGTTCGGATCAAAAGTCGAACCGAACCATTTGAAAATTCATGTGGTTCGGTTCGATTCTTGGGTTGAGTTTTCAAGAACCAATAAAAACTGAACCAATAGACATATATTGGTAGGTTAATATTTTTTATAGGTCCACCCATATTAAAAAACTAAAACTGACCCAACTTGAACAACTTGTAAAAAATAATATAGTCACGCAGCAAACCCTAATTTAGCAATACGCTTTCAGACAAACTCCTTCACCTCACAACCGCAGACAACACTGTGTTTGAGTAGTGGTTGGAGTATTTTACTAAATAAGAATAATGATGAGAAAGAGAAGCTAAAGAGCATATTGTCTGCAAATAAACAAATGGTTTCTCCTACCACCGATTGTTAGACATCGATACAAAATATGAATTACATAGTTGTAACTTATCATTGTTTCGGACCAATTGAAAGTTCATTGGTTTGGATATTGGATTCCCCCACCCCAAAAATATAAATTTTTTATAGGTAGAATATTAATGCAAATATATTTTTAAAAAATTTAAGTAATTTTGTATACGTATTTGTATAAATATTAATGTACATGTGTTTACCCCGATTTTTAGTAAACAACCGCTAGTTTAATTATTACAAGAGAGATCAACTAGTAAATCTCGGGACATATGGATTGTGTGGAAGATGATGAAAACATATTCATATCTTTGGGTTAAATCGGACAATTTGAATAAAAGTAAAAGCATTTGACGCAGTCAAATGGTTTGTTTAAAGTAAAATGCTTCAAAGTTAAATTTGCAGAAAACTTGTAAATGAATTGCAAATAAAGTTTAAAGAAAAACTTTGAAATGTAAAGGCAATGCAATGAAAATAAATTGCAGAATGATAAAGTTGCAGAAAGCTTTAAATTGCATAAAACTTAAATGACAAACAAGTAATCAAGACTTGCAGAATGTAAATTGCATTTGACAAATGTAAAATGTTTACAAAGGATGGTACACAGATTCGTACATGTTCCTGTCATTCATTTCGCTCGTTGACATGGGTACTCTGAATATTTTAGGAATTTGCATGTGTATTGAATTGTGGACCCGTTTCTTCTATCAGAAACTTGTATTTATAGACAAACTAACATAACTGCTATAAACCTACAATACGTCTAACTATGCTCCACGTGTCTTGATAATTTGAATTCCCTTTGACACCTGGCGAACCCTTCAACGTTACTCAATTTTGAATATTTTGCTAAGTCCAGAGTACGCTTCTTTCGTTCTGCATAGTACGTTAGACAACCAAACAAATACATATATTCACACATATATATATAATATTTCGACAATTAGAGTAATGTCGAACCAGCATGTTTATTTAGATAAACATGGTTCTGTCGAACTCGACAAGCTTATTCAGACAACAATCGTTCTGTCGAATTCGACAGAACTCTAGGCTTTGACAATTAACTTTGCACATTAAAAGTCTTTGATGTCAAATGCCTTGATTTTCTCTTGATTTATTGCCCGAATCATTTTCCAAGAAAATATTAAAAGGCAATAATACTCATTAAATGAGATTTCAACATCTTATTCCAATTCATTAATGCCTGTCGAAAATACAGGCTAACAAATTGCCCCCTCAAAAATGCCAGTTTCGACTGCATGTCGAATACGAAAGGGAGAAATGGCAGTTTTGAAGATATTCACCTTTTCCAATTCTGCATGTGGTATCTTGACCATTGTCTTGTGGTACATCTGCCCCCACAAGTTTTGGCATTGACAATTCCAAAGTAGCAGGTTGATCAATAATGATTTTATCTTTGATTTCAATCAACTCCACCAATTTCTCATTGGAAATTTTGTAACCAGAAGCTATTTGAGCCAAATCATTGGCTTCTTGATTTTCTATACGAGGCACATGTTCAATGGTGACTTGGTCGAAACGTTTTAACAAAGAAATTGCTATGACAAAATATTTCATCAAGTGTTCTTTTATACACTTGTATTCTTTTGTCAATTGTTTCAAAACCAGTTCTGAATCACCTCTGATCAGGATATTTTTTGCCCCCAAGTCCAATAAAATTTCTAAGCCTGCTATTAAAGCTTCATACTCTGCTTCATTATTTGAGCAGAATCCATTAATTTTATATTTGAACTTAGTGGGTATTTTGGAAGGGGAAATAATTAGAATCCCAATTCCAACTCCATGTTTATGTTTAGAACCATCAAAATACAATTTCCAGGGTCGTGATTCTACATAATTTTGTGGAGTTTCTATTACAGAATGCTCTGCTATAAAATCAGCTACAATTTGGCCTTTGACTGCCTTTAGAGGTTTATATGTTAATGAATACTCTGTTAAGGCTAAGGCCCATTTTCCAATTCGACTATGCAAAATTGGTTTAGACAACATATGCTTAATGATATCACAGTGAGAATAAACAAAAACATCAACAGGCTTTATATAATGCTTGAGTTTTATACAAGAGAAATACAAGCATAAGCATAGTTTTTCAATACTACTATATCTAGTTTCAGCATCATTTAATACCCTACTTAAGTAATAGATGGCTTTTTCTTCACCATTTTCATCTTCCTGGGCAAGCATACTACCCAGTGTCGAATCTGATGCTGATATATACAACTTCATGAACTTGTTCCTTATTGGAGGCATCAACATTGGTGGCTTCGACAAATAACTCTTGATTTCGTCAAAAGCTCGTTGTTGATCTTGCCCCCAAGTGAAAATATCTTCTTTCTTGAGACGAAGTAGTGGCGAGAAAGGCTGAGCTTTACCACTTAAATTTGAGATGAATCTCCTCAAGAAATTGATCTTCCCAAGTAGGGACTGAAGTTGCTTTTTAGTAGTTGGAGATTTTGTCTCCATGATAGCCTTCGTTTTGTTTTGATTTATTTCAATGCCCTTTTTGTGCACAACAAACCCAAGGAAATCTCCTGCATTAACACAAAAAGCACACTTTAATGGATTCATTTTTAATCCATATTTCCTCATCTTTTCAAAAGACTTTTTCAAATGATCTAAATGATCACCCTTTGACGAGGATTTGACAACTATGTCGTCAATATACACTTGCATAAAAGTGTCTATGTACTCATGGAAAATTAGATTCATTGCTCTTTGATAAGTGGCCCCAGCATTTTTCAAACCGAAGGGCATCACTACCCATTCATACGTGCCTAATGCCCCTGGGCATCTAAAAGCAGTTTTGGGCACATCATTTTCAGCAATGAAAATTTGGTTGTAGCCAGAATAACCATCTAGCATACTCAAATATTCAAATCCTGCTGCTGAATCAATTAGCATTTCTGCTACAGGCATAGGATATTCGTCTTTTGGTGTAGCATTATTCAAATCTCTAAAGTCTATACATACTCTAAGAGAACCATTTTTCTTAATCACAGGCACTATATTTGCTAACCATTCGACATACCTTGCTGTTCTGATGAATTTGCTCCTCAGCAGCCTCTCAATTTCTTCCTTGATCTTTGACATAATTTCTGGTGCAAACCTTCTAGGCAATTGTTTTACTGGTTTTTTGTCTGGTCGAACTGGAAGTTCATGTTCCACCAATTTTCTGCTCAAACCTGGCATTTCATTGTAATCCCAAGCAAAACAATCTTTGTATTCCACTAGAAGTTGCACCACTTTCGCCTTCAGATCTGGAGGAATGTTTGCACTAATATATGTTGGTCTTTTCATCAGACCATCTCCAAGGTCAATTTCTTGCAAAGGATCCTGTGCTTGCATCTTATGACTTTGACTAATTGGATCTTTTTCAAATCCTAAGGGTTCGTCGTCATAGATGCAGTCCAGTTTTTTGCAATTCTGGCTCTTGTTTGCCAATCCTTTCACCCTTGGCTATATCAGCCATATTTTCTGAAAATGAATTGGCTTCCAAAGCCATCTTGATTCTGTTTTCAGCCATGTAGGCCGTAATCCTTGCCCAAGTTTGGGACTCAGACATAGTAGTTTTCTTTGACATCCCAACCAGTTGGGCATTTGTGGCTTTCATACTCGCCATCCTCGCTGTTTCCATCCTCTCTCTCCCACAAGAAACCATGTGTGGGATCCAGTTTGATTGCATGGTGACCATTTCTTGCCAGACGATATGCAAAGTCTTTCTCAGTGCATGGTGAAATTGTTGCCAATTTCTTGTCGAAGGAATGCTTTGTCAAATGATGGACTTCAGTTTTGAAGTAGCTTTGATCTGCTTCAATATTTTCCACTATTCCATCCTCTCGCCAGATAATGAGGCGTTGGTGCAGGGTAGAAGGAACTGCCCCTACTCCATGAATCCACTCTCGACCTAGAAGTAGATTGTAATTTGCCTTAGAGGCCACAACCAAGAACAAGGTTGGCCTTACAGTGCTTCCAACAACCACTTCTAACTGGATTGCTCCCAAAGAGAAACCAGTTTCACCCTCATAGTTTGAAAGAACTATGTTGTGAGGATGAAGATCCACCAAAGATTTGCCAATCTTTCTGAGCAAAAATTCTGGCATGAGATTAACAGCAGCACCACCATCAATTAGCACTTTGTTGATCCCCACATTGTTCACTTTAGCCTGTATGAAGAGAGGCTTCAAGTGACTCTTCATGCCTTCATCTGGCCTTTCAAATGTAGCCATTTGATCTTCTAGAGCACCATTGCTCGTCACATAGTAACATACTGGCCTATGAAGGGCCATTTGCATTCCAGATTCCTCTTCGTCATCTGTCACTTCAGAGCAAAC